>JAUPFR010000007.1:46172852-47602852 GCA_036925125.1 Oreortyx pictus | reverse complement strand
TTGCACAATTTTTTAATCCTTTCTATTTGTCATTTTGGTTGTTTTGGGTTTCTGTTAGTTTTGCATTTATAAGCAGGGCGATACTAACAGAGTACTCCAGAAGAAATGTTGCCCTAGGTCTCAGTCCACCAGGAAGCATCAGAATATACCCAAACAGGCTGGGCAACAGGGACAGAAGAAAGATTATGAAGGAGAATAAAAAAAAGTGGCACATCAATCCCTGATAAAGTCAATTCATATTATTGTCATAAGGGGCAAAAGGAAAAAAAATAGAACCCCTTGAGCTTTTTTTTTTTTTTTTTAAACCAGGGAATATAACAGGAGACAATCTTCAGAAACCCTCTTACAGCTTCTTTTCAGAGTTGTGTATTTTGAATCCTTCCATGGAGCTTCTCAAAGCACTTAATGCATTTCAGATAATGAATCTTTACAACACCTCTGATGGATTCATCTGCCAGATATGGAACATACATACAGTAGAGAATAGAAATAATAAGACCCCCCCACACACCCCTCACACAGACAGAACAGAGTACCCAGTGAGTCTGGGTCAAATCTTCAATGCTGGATGCTTAATCTAGTCTAATCTGAATTTCTGACCTTAAGAGCCTAGTTCAAAGCCATCCTAGAAACAAGGGCTAGTCTAATTGCTTCCTATTCCTCTGAGGGCACAGGGACTAACTACATCTTCTGGCCTTCAGGTATATAAACAGCCTATGGCCAGTACCCACCAAAGGGAGGCTTTTGGCCCATGCAGACAACATATAGTCATATTATTATACATGCTGTTGTCCATCTCAGACAACCCAAACAATTTTTAGATCTCAGAAAGAAATACAAAATTGTCTTCTTTTACTATAGGTTCTGGAAGAGAACAAAAAAACAACAACAACAAAAAAAAACACATTAAATTTTCTCTTAAACTAAACCACGAGGTCTATCTCCCTGTGGCATTACAAATCAGCATTAAAGAAACAAAAATGGAAAAGGGACTGTATGGTGCATTGTTAACAGAATGAATAATACCAAATAGTATTGTAGCTGAGATACGTTAGTGATGGTATAGCTCAAAAGATCATCATGATAGAAAAGAGACAATCAAAATAAATGAAAACATACACTCCTACCCCAAAGGAGCAAATGGAAAGAGATCCTTCCCCAAGGCTGGTCAGCCCTGAAATGGGGGGTCTAGAAGAGGTGGAGCCAGACTCCACTCCTTCCATCACACAGGTACATTGCCTTCACCTGTGCTCCTGCATCTGAGTCAGTGCTCACCTCAGGTGATCAATCAGTGGTTCAGGCCATGATTCAACAGTTCCCATACAAGGACTAATACCATTTGCCAGGAGGCACTCCCCTGTTTTTTTTTTTTTTTAAGAGGAATCTGCCTTGCTTGCTTAGTAGTAGTTCATGATACAGAACAAAACAGTGTGTAGCAGTAGTATTTCAGGCTGTATGTCCTACTGAATTCTTTCTTCTATTAGTATATATCTTGCATCATCCTTCTGAGGACAGCCTTCTCCTGAAACTGTAGTTACTTCCACATCCAGCACTCCTGCTATGACTGACTGACCTGGAGCAATGTGAATCAGGGGGTTTTGTTGGTAAGCATTTATTCAGGCTAGTCTCTAACACGGATAGCATCTCCCAGTGTTTGTTTTACTCTGTTGTTCACTGAAAGGATATTCTTTGTTGTTTCATTCACAATGACACCACTTTATGGGAATACAGGTAATGTCATTTGCTTAGGAAAAAAATTGCAATCAGACAACCAGTAAATAAAGAAAAACTCTCCTGTCCCTGAAGGTCAAGGCTCACCTGGAACTCCACAGGAAAGGGATCCCCAGCAAGAGAACCTCTCCCAGTGGTGGTCAGCCCTTAAATGGGGTCTGGGAGAGGTGGAGCCAGACTCCACTCCTTCTGGGTATGCAGGTACATTACCTTCACCTGTGCTCCTGCAGCTGACTCAGCGCTTGTCTCAGGAGATCTATCAGTGGTTCAGGCCATGATTCAACAGTTCCCATACAAGGAGTAAATACTTTGTCTTAATTATGGTTATAGTGTTCTTACAAAGGGAAGAACACTTACACTTCCCTGTCTGCCTAGCCAAAATGAATCTGCTGCTACTGGGTAAGAACTACTTGGTAGAGGAAAGAAAGAAAGAATTTTTTTTTTTTTTTTGGTGATATCACATACATCTTGAACAATACTGTAATTGTTCAGTTTTGCTTTAATGCAACTTTTTTAGGTATTCACATCTGCTTTTGGCAGTTCATCCTTCCAAAGACTTTACAATGAAGGCTAAAGTTTTGAGTCCCTGTGCGCCTGGTCTTAGAATAGTATGCCATGGAAACTTATCCCAGCTGCTGGACGCTGCATGGTGTGATTAAAATCGAGACAGATCAGGGCTGTCTTTATCCACCTCATCAAGACAATCTATTCTTCATCCACGCTAAGGAAATCAGATACTAAATGGTATAGATCTCTATTGAGAGATGCTGTCTCTTAAGATGTCCAAACACCAAAGGACACACGCACCTTCAAAGGTCAATGCTTGCAACTTACTGGAAAGGACCAAGTACCATGCCCACCAAAACACAAGAATCTGGTTGCAATTAAAGAGGAGTGACTCCATCCAGCAAATCCAGGTGAGCATTTTTCATCAAAGGGAAACCCATGCAAGCAGTGCATCTGAGGATCAGGCTCTTATTTTATGTCAATAAATACCCGCAAGAAGATATGCCATGGATCCAGCACACTAAAATTGATGTCAGAGTAAGCAACACAGGGTATGTTTTCCAAAGCATAAAGAATTTCTTCCGAGTACATTTTATTGCAGTATTGTTTAACTCATTGTCCCAAATAAGATATATTAAAAGGATTCATCAACTGACTTACTTATATTCTCTGAACTTTTGTGTGGACATTAGAAATGATACTGTATGTACAGATGTGCAGTGTTCCAGAACATAATTCTATAAATGTCTAGAAAGCTTTGGAAATAAACTCTTCTATATCATGAGTTAAAAATTGCATTTGTATTCAAAGGCATGTTACACCTGTGATAATGCAACTAGACAATGCGAATTTTCAAATTAAATTATGGAGAAATCCTGTAGCGAGGTCTGAAACTTACTTTCTCTCCTAACCTCATAAGATTTCATCAGATTTCTGAAAGAAACCCTATTTAAAACTTTGTTCATCATAGTTCTCCACAGCGTAGATTTTTTAAAGTTTGATTTTAAAAACACAAAAAACATTTTGATGTTTCAAAAGTGAACTTATTCTAACTTGTTTTATCTGGCCTATGGAAAAATAAACAACTCTCAGCATTTTTCTTCCTCAATGGACAACAACAAGGAAAGAAAAGGATGGCAATATAAGAGTCACCTATAACTACAGAATGACTAATAAAATTTGTTTAACTTTAGGTTTTCCATTTTCTTATCGCACAGAATAGGGAACTAAAATACATTCAAGAGACTTGCAAGAAAAGTAGGTAAGCTACATGGGGAACCAAACGGGGTCACTGATGTTAGAGAGGTTGAGTTCAAGTTTTCTGTGCAGTGTTACTGTCACCTTGAAGCACCACAACCACTTCTGTCAGCTTTTAAAGAACAAACTTAAAATGAAGAGTCTTGGAAGAAGACTTAAAGATTCCTATTGGTTTCTTGCAGATCTGCACTGCTGCTATGGTCACATGTATTGATCAAGCAACTTCTGTAGTCGCTCTGAGGTTCAGCTAACTAACCATTAACCAACTAACCTAGTAAACATAATGAGAAAATGCATTAAATACTGAAGCCTGCATGTATTCCTACAGTCATAGGCTTGGACCACTTTTGAGTGAATGTTCTTGTCCTATTTTTTTGTTGCTTGCACACATGAGCTGGTTTAGAAACCCCAGAAATTTAGAAATTTAAGAAATCCCATAACAGGCTGGTCCTCTGGAAAACACCTCTTAAAGGTGGAGAGTACTCCTGGGGAGTACAGATTATCAAGCACTTTTGCAGATCACAACACTGAAACGCATTAAGTCTTATTTAACTTCATTAGACTTCTGAATGAACATGCAAATTCTATTCATAACTCTGATTAATCCTGATGAACATCTAAGGACCTCATCCAGATCACTGACATCCATAGAGGCAGGTTTACTTATATATTTGGGCAATAACTGTTAGGATTTTATAGATATTTATATAAAAATTTAATTGAAATACTGTTAGAACATGCAGAAAACTTCGTGTTAAACAAATTCTCTAGCCATGTTCCTGATAGGCATACATGACGCTAAATGACTGCCGTAATCATAGACATGTGAGTCTGAAAGCAATCTTGTTAAAATCTTGTTAATTATCTTGTTAAAATTAGCTTCAAAATACAGAAAGTCACCTGTAGTCCCTTCGTTTCTCCCACTCCTTGACATTCATTCTTCCCCTAACCTACAGGTCTGGTTCCAACAACCTAAGCAGTATGTGTATTTGAAATAGGAATGGGTTAGTTGTGAGTTTTTTGGAACATAACAAAACTTTCCATGGATACTTAGCATACCACCACTGGGTTAAGGTACAGCACAACTTAAAATCATATGGAGTATCAGTATAAAAGAATAAGCATTTCATTTGAATGCTAAAATGAACATAAATGGCACTGTAAACGGCTTCTCTGTTAAGCTTTCTCTTTCCTCCTCTTCCTACCAAGAGTAATTGTATGAAAAAAGATGAGAAAGCAAGGCTGTTTACAAACTATACTGAAATGGCTTAGGTCTATTTTATCAACCAAGCAAAGCAGACAGATGGCACAAATGGGGAATTTCTAGAAGTGGAAAAAGGTAAGCAGTGCTGTTGCTGGCCATGCAGTTCATTCAAGGAGCATCTTTAAAAGGCAGAGAATGTATAACTAGAACAGCCTCTGAAGAGCAAAGCAGCATCACAACACGCCTCCAGATTACTTCATGCACAAGGTTGACAAGTCTTTTAAATATTAAGGGCTGTGTTCTACTCTAATTCCACACATGGGACTGCCATTAATGTCAGTGGGTGTTTCACACAAAGCACAAGAACAGAAAACAGCCTTTGGCATCTTTTAGTATTAAAGAAA
This sequence comes from Oreortyx pictus, assembly GCA_036925125.1. NCBI lineage: Eukaryota > Metazoa > Chordata > Aves > Galliformes > Odontophoridae > Oreortyx > Oreortyx pictus. Next base: position 47,597,749 of record JAUPFR010000007.1, on the reverse strand, counting down.
AAAAAGATTTCAATAAGTTTACTTAATCCATCAAACTGGCAGACTCGAGCATTAGCTCCTGTGATAGCGCTGTCAATGCTTGGTCAAGCCTAAAAAACCTTCAAGCTTAAGCAAGTCTTGACACAGCACAGAAGCAGGAGCTCAAGATGGCCAACTGCAGGAAGTAAATAAACTTTTAAAAGCAAAGAGAATAAAGGATTAAAGGATAAAGAAAATTATTTTCCCCTTTTAGATCAACTTTTTCCAGAGAAGAAATACAGGTTTCTGAAAAAGAAACCCTGAGCTAGGTAGAAAAAGAAATAGAGACAAGTTTGGGAGCTAAGCAGGAGTAGAAAGTTGAGTATATCTTCTAATTCCACTAAAGGAGTGTTTACACTGACTTTACTGTGTTAGAGACATAAAAACTTTTTGACCTACAGTAGCTGGTCCCTTTGGTAGCCTGGAGTAACTATGGTTAAAGGTCTCAGCGTGTATCTCAGTGCATGGGAAAAGTGGATTTATGTACAAGAGCGTATTTTTCCATCAGATGCTTGCTCTCAGATACCTAGACAGAACTTTATCAAACATCTGCAAGTGGGGACAAGAATAAGAGGACTCTGGTAGCACCTTATGGCTCTCCTATTCCACATGCCCATTCACACTGAAGTCTTAAAGGCAGAGGAGCAGGCTATCCCCCTGCGTAGCAAAACGATCCATCAGGGAAGAAGACCAGCTTGGATGAAAAGGGAGCTTTTCCTGAGACTGCAGAAGAAAAAGAGAATGTACCTCCTGTGGAAGAAGGTGTGGGCAACTTGGAGAGAGTACAAGGAAGTTGTTAGGATGTGCAGGGAGAAAATTAGAAAGGCAAAAGCCCATCCTGAACTCAATTTGACCGCTGGGGTAAAAGGGAACAAGAAACTCTTCTACAAATATATTAACACTGAGAGGAGGACCAAGGAGAAATTCCATTCTTTTTTAGATGAGGTTGGGAATGTGACCACTGAGAATGAGGAAAAGGCTGAGGTTCTCAATGCCTTCTTTACATCTGTCTTTAAAAATCAGACCAGTTATCTTCAGGGTACTCTACTCTATGATCTATAAGTCTCTGACAGGAAGAAGAATAAGCCCCCCTACGATTCAGGAGGAAACAGTTAGAGCCCTACTGTTCCACCTGGGCTACCACAAGTCCATGGGTCCAGATGCAATCCATCCGAGAGAGCTGAGGGAACTGGCAGAGGTGACAGCCAAGCCACTTTCCATCATCTACCAGCGTTTCTGGTCAACTGGAGAGGTCCCGAAAGACTGGAGACTTGCCAATGTGACTCCCATCTACAAGAAGGGTCATAAAGAGGATCCAGGGAACTGCAGGCCTGTCAGCCTGACCTTGGTGCCAGGGAAGGTAATGGAGCAGATCATCTTGAGGGAGATCACACAGCATGTGTGGTACAACCTGGGGATCGGGTCTAGCCAGCATGGGTTCATGAAAGGCAGGTCCTGCTTGACCAGTCTCCTTCTATGATCTAGTGACCCATCTGGTAGATGACAGAAAGGCTGTTGCTGTGGTCTACCTAGACTTTAGCAAAGCCTTCAACATTGTCTCCCACAATATTCTACTGGACAAGCTGGCAGCCCATTTTTTGGACAGGTATACACTTTGCTGGGTAAGGTGCTGGTTGTACGGCTGGGCCTAGGGAGTAGTGGTGAATGGAATTAAATCCAGCTGGTGACAGGTCATGGGTAGTGTTCCCCAGGGGTCAGTACTGGGGCCTGTCCCTTTCAGTATCTTTATTGATGACCTGGGTAAGGGCATTAAGTACACCTTCAGTAAGTTTGCAGATGACACCACGTTGGCTGGAAGCATCAATGTGCCTGGTGGTAGCAAGGCCCTGCAGAGGGATTTGACAGGCTGGATCACTGGGTTGAAGCCAATGGGATGTGGTTCAACAAGACCAAGTGCAGGGTTCTACACTTTGGCCACAACAGCCCCGGGTCAAACCCTACAGCTTTGAGGCAGAGTGGCTGGAAGGCTGTGTAGAGGAAATGGACCTGGGGTATTTGTCAATTCCTGACTAAACATGAGCCAGCAGTGTGTCCAGGTGTACAAGTGTCCTGGCTTGTATCAGAAATTGTGTTGCTAGCAGGAGTACAGAAGTAATGGTTCCTCTGTACTCAGCACTGGTGAGGCCGCACCTCAAGTACTTTGTTCAGTTTTGGGCTCCTCACTGCAAGAAAGACATCGAGGTCCTGGAGCATGTCCAGAGAAGGGCAATGAAGCCAGTGAGCGAGCACAGGCCAAATGAGGAATGGCTGAGGGAGCTGAGATTGTTCACTCTGGAGAAGAGTAGGCTCAGGGGAGATCTTATTGCTCTCTACAACTACCTGAAGGGAGGTTGTATCGAGCTTGGGGTCAGCCTCTTCTCTCGTGTAACTAGTGACAGGACTAGAGGGAACTGTCACAAGTTGTGCCAGGGAAGATTCAGGCTGGATGTTAAAAAATACTACTTTTCTGACAGAGTGGTCAGGTGCTGGAATGGGCTGCCCAGGGAGGTGGTGGAGTCACTGTACCTGGAGATGCTGAAGAAACATTTTGATGTTGTGTTGACGGACATGGTTTAGAGAGAACTATTGGTGAGAGGCGGACAGTTAAATGGGATGATATTGTAGGTCTTTTCCAGCCTTTGTGATTTTATGATTCCCAGAAGGAACAGTCTCTTTACCACTAGTCAGTACCATTTTTCCATTTTAGTTTTTGATTACAGATCACGCAAGAGTGAAGTACTTTTTAGCCTAGACTTTTTTTTGGGTTGGTGTCTATCACTTCAGGTAGCATGTTTTTTGCTTTAGGATACTAAAACTCACAATATCTGAAAGATGGCATAGGATACACAGCATTAGTAGTCTGACCTTGGTACATAAAAGATTTGAGGCAATTTAAACTGTATTACCGTCATGCAAAGAAAGCAATTTGAAGAGAGCAACAGAGTAGAGGTACAGGTAGTTTGTTGGATTGCGTTATGCAGGCTGCCTCTCTTCCCCTGGATATATTGACATTATTTATATCAATAAAAGCATCTGTGCACAAAAAGCGTTTGAAGACAAAGTTTAAAAATATTACAGAATTATGAACTCCACAACCAACAAATCTGTTCTCACATTATTTCTTTCTTCTAATTCAGTATGCAGCCAACTTAATTGCACCCATCACTTTCGCACATGAGCAGTAACAAAGCATTGCAGGCATAGTACTCTCCTCCCTTCTCATTCAGTTACTTTTGGGGTTTCTTAACACTGTCTTTCTTCCTTGTGTGGTTACATCAATCTCTCCTTGGACTGCTATTGAGGAAAAGCAATTGTCCATAAGTGGAAGTTACATGTAGTTCTGAATGGGGCAGCTTCCCTGTGTTCATTATAATCAATGGAGTCTCTTTCATTGACTTCTGTAAGAGATGGATCAAAACAAGACCCTTTCTTTAAGGTCCTTCTGAACTCATTTCACCTGAAAATGCCTCACCACTTCCTTCCAGGAAATGTACAGACAATTCAGGCAGAACCTTGTTTGCAGTTTCTCAACGAACTTGGATTAAATTAATTGCTTTCTGTGGCTCTTCAGCGTCGATTCCAATTATGGCAAATGCTGTGTAAACCCTAGGCTTAAAAAAATACATCAAGAAAAGTAGGGTAAAAGCCAGCACACATATGTGAAACACCACAGGTTTGAATTCCTATTGGGGTAATGATCCTCGAACCATTTTTGTTCACGATTCATGGAAGGTGGAAAGGTTATACTAAAAGTGGTATGAATAAGTATTTATATGAGGAAAAGGTGGAGCAGAATATCTAATATCATTATAGTGATGAGCAGTCACCTTTAACTACTTCAGTAATGAAACAACAACAACAACAAAACACTAAAAACAAGCATATGCTAATTCACATCCAGTGAGTTCAAAGGAGGAACTGAGTACAAGCAATGACCTTTAATTCAACAACCCTCATGTTCCAGGCATATTTCAGTACTATGTGCACCACTGCAACTTAAAAACATGAATTCGCAGTTCTAGAAGGTAACTCATTTGGACCCCTAAGAACTTAGTTCTAAAACAATCTTCCTCTCTTCCCTCACATAATATAAATTCTATTTAACTTAATAGGAGAGTTCCCATAAGGAGAGCCAATCTTGGGAAGGTTTGCATCATTGCTCTACAGCCATACAAGAGCATGGCAGAGAAGTCTGATCTAGATAAATTCCTGTTGAGCAAGAACTTCTTACAACAATCCTACAGTTTTTCTAAACTCTACTCAGTGCACTGGAGAAAAAAAATCGAGTAACTAAGTAAACCATCAGCTCAAGTATATAAATTAAGCATATACATTCTTTATAAACAGGACTCTTAGTAGTGCATTTAAATTATAACCTACACTTTTATAACATCCCCATGGAGTTCATTTTAAAAATGAATGAATGAAATAATGCCAGTAAGGCTACAAAATTTCTCACCCACACTCCTACACCAGCTTATCTAGTTTTAATGTCTAAGACTTACACAGATGCAAACTGCAGCTGCTTCAATGACAACTATTGTTCACTGCATGATATTTGGTGAAATAAATGCTGAAGCGTGAAATCCATTAGTGCCACGTATCCAATACATCGCATTTGCAAAGACTTAGTTGAGGGAGGAGGGAAATTCCTCTCCCCAGATAAATACAGGTTTTAAAGTTTTTATTATTATTATTATTTTCTTTCAACAAAATATCTATTTTTTGGAACATTTCTGTCTGCTGTTATCCTGAAACTCAGTGAAATACCTCAAGGCAAGTATTTGTTCTCTATTTCCTGTTGGAACAGTGCAAGAATGTTCTTTGTGTTATTTGGAGCAAGCAGCAAAGATGGCAACAACACATAAGTGACTTCACTTCCTTGGGGGAAAGAATGTCCGATATATAAATTTAATATACATTTACACTTTGTGTGATTAAAGAAGTATCCCTTTAATATACATTTATACGTTGTATAATTAAAGAAGTATCCCAAAGAGATCAACAGGCACTGAAGAGCACTTCTTTTTGAAGGGGGCACAAGAAAAAACAGTGGAGAATCAGAGGTGAGATCCTAATGATCTGCTCCCATGGAGAACCCCAAACAGCCAGGTCCAGACTAGGACATTAGTCCTGTGAGTGTTTGCCTTGTTTAGCTTCCTACTGATGCATGGGCAAACAAAAATAAAAGTAAAAACGAGACAGGTGATAATCACATACAGTAAGAGAAACAAAAGTGAGTTCTCATTGTGGTCTTTTCCAAGCAGTTTAGAAAGTAACTGTACTGAAAAACAAAAAAAAAAAAAAGTTTCCTTTTGCAGTGTTTCATTTGCTCCATGATCCCAAACTGTGAGAGAATAAGGCCAATTATAGTGAATATAAAGATATTACAAAGAAGAATCGTGTGATTTAAATAAAATAAAATGGCAGTGTATTTATGATCTAGTCTGCCTCTGAATGAAAATTCAAACACAAGTAACAAGAGCAGTTTAAGTAAAGCCATTTACACTCAGTAGAAGTGTGATTACCTCTTCTTCCCTTCATGAAATAAACTACTTCTCTCAAGTCAATTTACAAGAGTCTCAGTTTATTTAAAACAAACAAACAAACAAACAAAAACCTCCCCTCCCATAGAGACAAACTTCATTCAAAACAAATCTATCTAGACAAAAGGCCCAGTTTCCCTACTGCTTTGTCTTAGGGTGGAAAAAAACAGTTGTCTGCCACATTAGTGAAAAATAACAACTTCAGAGAGCCAGACATGCTGAAATGTTTCAGTTGAAATCAAACTCTGAGAAATTTTTTAAATGTTTTCAACACATCAGCATGAAGCATCGACCTAGTTGGAGTCACTTAGATCTAAAGCAAATGCACCAATTGTTTTCACAGCATGCTTTTCTTCTTCAAGCTGCAACAGGCAGACTGGCAACCGCTGTTTGGAAAGGTTTTCAGCCCCCTGCCTTGGTCTGCTGTAGCCTATGACACGATCAATACCAGGGTTAGAAGGCAGAGGAAGCTAAGGAAAGATTATGAAGATGAGGTGAGCGACAGAATTACCTTACAGGATCTATTCTCTCTTCCTGCCTCACCTTGAGTCTTTTCTGCTGCAGACAAAGATGATTCCTGTGCTTTGAGAAGGGGCAGATACGATCGGAAGGTTGCATGGTGTGACCACAGACAGCACTGTGCAGTTTGGAACATTCTTCTCAAAACAGATGCAACATGAAAGAAGATCCTGCCAGGAAATATCATTTCCTTTGGCAGGGTGGGATGGAGACAGTGCTACAGAAAGCTTTTCTTCCATTAATCAGCATAATTAGCATGCATGTTGAGAAGAAGTTTACTGTGAAATAAGACTTCAGCATTCTCCTTTAATAAGTTCATGTCAGCTCAGCTGGTACTATGCATGCATCTCTGCTGCGACCTATCCAGTAGAGACTGACATCTCTCAATGTCTCCCCCCCCTTGCTCTGGTGCACAATGCCAAAACACTTCAGACACTAGTCCTGGTTAATAAGCCACTGCATAGATCAATTTTTCTGCTGTATTATATAGCTCTTTTCAGTTCTTCAGGTACCACATTATTACAGAATTGTTACTATAGCCCTAACGATTTTAATACAGTTCAGCTCTTGATAGAGCCTTCATGATGAAAAATGGAACCCCCTTACTGCATATACTCTGCCATTCTCCTGCTTTATCCCATGACCAGTTTGTGGCAAAAAGTGACTGAGCTCGAACTTACTACAGTAGTGTGAGAAGGGTAAAAGGAACCTGTTCTTCAAAGGGAAGGAGAAAGGGAGAAGGCCCTGTTTAGGCCACTGCTTCCTCTTTTCATGGAAGCATTCAAAAGAACCCCAAGAGAAAAACATATTTGGATATTAATAACATGCAGCAGCCAGAATATTTCTGGCATTCAGTCAACCCACATTTATATTTTAAAATGATAAAAGATAGGAAATGGAATGGAGAACAGAAAAGGAAAATCAAGCTTTTTCCCTTTTAGTGACATGAATTTTATATAGTTATTTAAGTGCCCTACAGCACAATCACACTATTTACTATAGATCATGTAGACTCAAGCTCAGTGTGTTACCTCAACCAGGATAAGCCTCCTTAGACTCTCTGCATACTCTCATGTATGCGTCACACCCTAGTGATATTGGAATTAACCCCACTGCAGCATTACCGTGCAGTGCTTAGATGTACGGCCACTGAGCAGTGCTTCATGCCCAAACAGGTAGAAAACAGCTCAGACCCAGAGGAAAATGCAAGCCAGCAGACAAAAAGGACAAGCCCTTCAACCTGCATGGTGTTTCAGACTGACTCATAAACCTACTGTGCAACATGCTGGTGAGAAACTTGAACTGACCCTAGTGGCTGGCTGAAGTTCTGATAAGTCTGAAGATCTACGACAATCAACAGCATAAAATCTACTTAGAAAAAAATGTAATCACGTTGTCACTTGACAATTAACACGTGCACATGTACTTAGTACTGTCCTGCTGAGTACCAGACTCAGAACATACATCCGCACTTAAGAGGTACGGAATTTGATTCAGTTTCATGTAAAGTCTTGAAGTATGGGTATGACTGGGATCACTCATCTCCTCAAAATAATGCATACAGGTAGTTCCTTGACTGAGAGGCCCTCCTGGCAAGAAATGAATTTCAACTTCAAAAACCAAAGCCACCAAGTTACAGTCACAGTTGACCTATTTTATACCAGATGCAAGCAGGGCTGTAACTTTCGCTCCTTGAGGCACAGTCAGAAACAATGTGGCAAAACAGGAGATTTATGCCCCTTCCATCATGATGGTTGTTGAAAACTCCCATTACATATTGGTGAGAGACCACTGGCACTGGTGTGACAAGAGTGAAGGCAGGAGAAAGATGGCAAAGCAACTTGCTACACATGGCAGAAACACAACCTGCTCCTCTAGGACCCAGTTCAGAGGCATGCTCCCACATGGGATCATTTATAGGGGTACAGCTTCACATGCTGATGGTAGGACATTTCTGGAGTATCTCCTAAGGTCTCCTCTGGCACAGCACCAGAACTAAATTAGTTCCCTTTGAAACCTGCAGGTTCAAGAAGCTTCTGTTTACAGGACGGCCAAAGCAAAGCAAAGAGGCTGCCTTCAAGTGGTCATAGCTACCTATCAGCATATTAGCACTTCTACATCTTCTTTTCTCTGATAAATCTTTGCCTGGTCAGTTTATGGAAACATGTGGGGAGCTACAGATAAGAGTACTTAAGCTTTTTTACCGTGAATAAATTTTGAAAATTATTACATCCTAAATATATTAAAGCTGTTCATTTTTACCTTTTTTGTTACGTTTGGTGTTATTTATTAGTTCATCATAAGGCAATGCATAAGCAAGCTTAGCAACAGAAAATTGACACCTTTAATTTCATACAACTTTACTTAAAGAAAGAACAGGCAAGCTCATTACAGCAGCCTGATAAAATGGATAAAAATTAACCAAGCCTGGTCCAGATACCAGCATACGTTATATCAAAGAATTTCTTGTTGGGAAGAACCACACAACTTCTAAAAGTAGTCACCCTCATTCCATGGAAGTCCTTTTCCTGGCTTTCCAGAGGAACACGACTTTTGAACACAGGGCACTTGTCGAGTTCTGAAAATTATGGTTAAAAGGAGGTTCAGATGACCTGGTCAAATACAGCAGAGGCCACTGTTCACTAGTAACTTACACTGTCCAGCACTGCAATCGCAATGAAGCATTTACATATTACTCTGAAGTAATACTTGAGGGGAAAAAAAAGAGTTCTGTTTAGCAGTGGTTATTTTTCACAAGATGCTTTCCTCTTCGTCATTATTCAACTCATATAAGAATTACAGGACAGTCTGTACCTCTTCTTTAAATACTAATTATAAAAACATCATGGTATTTTTAAAAACGTTTCTGGAGGGAAACCTACATTCTTATGTAGCAGGACTTTCACACTCAACAGCAAAATTTAAAAATAAGAGAATATTTTCCAGTGAGAATATTTTTTTTTCCATTTTAAGATAAAACTGTGCTATGATGAAACTATGATGAAACACCCATTCTCCTAGATAGAGTATTTCAAACCCTCCACTTTGGTACACTGCTTGTGACAATTTTTATTTTGTCAAAATATGACAATCTTTGGAAATCCATTTGCGAGAATTAACCCGCCATCCAGAACTTCAAAAATAAATTTTAATACAAGTATTTCTGTTTACAACTGCTATATAATGAAAGGCACAGTTCATATCCCCTAACTTCGGTTACGAAGAGTTTCCATTGTAGCTTACTGACCTTGCTTTTCTTTATAGTCAGTAGATAGAAAAGAGGTTTTACAGTGATTCAGACTATGATGTATCATTTTTAAGATGCCTAAGTTAGAACAGATGAATGCCATTCAACAAATTAAGCATCAGAAGATATACAGATACAAATGAAGAAGAGTCTATCCATAATTATAGGCTGGAGGAAGAAACTTACTGACTGAAAATTACAAGATTCATAAAACATATGAGTACATCTGGAAAGCTAATTTAAAAGTTACCCTATATTACGTAGATGGAAGTGTGCCAGGCTATTCTTCCATTAAAATATGTAATAGTAAAAGTACAATATCCCTCCAGTTACCAGAAATATGCTGCAGTTTTATAATGGTCTCCAAATCAAAAAATTAAAAATAGAAAGTATTAAAGCTCTCATTAAGGGGATGCTTTTAATGATTTTAAATCCTTTCATGTAACATTAATTCTACACTAATCCCTAAAATTGGAATAATTTCCATTAGTACAGCAACAATCTTTTTATCAGATGAAAATGACAAACTTCTGAGGGGGAAAGAAAAAAATGCCGAGATGAAGCTAGTGAAAGGTCAGGAGCACATGTCTTACGAGGAGCGACTGAGGGAATGGGGATGTTTTAGTCTGGAGAAGAGGAGGCTCGGGGGAGACCTCATCACTCACTATGACTACCTGAATGTAAGTTGTGGCAAGATGGGGGTCAGCTTCTTCTCCCAGGTAGCTAGTGACAGGATAGCTATTGATAGGTGATGGCCTTAATTTGTGCCACAGGATGTTCAGGTTGGATATTAGGAAAAAATTAATGTCAGAAAGAGTGGTTAAGCATTGGAACAGGCTGCTCAGGGAAGTGGTGGAGTCACTGTACCTGGAAGTGTTCAAGAAACATTTAGATGCTGTACTGAGGACATGGTTTAGTGAGAAATACTGGTGATAGGTGGTCAGTTGGACTGGATGATCTTAGAGGTCTTTTCCAACCTTGGTGATTCCATGAAACCATTTCTGAAGGTCTCCAAGAATCCTGTAGATGTGGTACTAAAAAAAACCAGTTTACTGGGCGGTGATGGGTTGACAGTTGGATTCTGTCATGTCCAACCTGTGGGCTGCATGCAGCCTCCAGCAGCTAGTAATTAGCCCTGCCCCACAACATCATGGTGGTGGTTCTGCCCTGCAATGTGGCCCAACTCGACCCTGGGCATGCAGCCATTCCAACAGTAACCAAAAGATTAGCCCAAAAGATTTGCTCTTTACTCAGTGCAGCACAGGCAAACTAGAAGGTTGGACACCCATGGACTCTATGGCTTTAGAGGTGTTTTCCAACGTTAAAGACTGTATGATAACAAACAAGTAAATAGATTGAAATCTTAGGTGTTTTTTAGAAACAAACGTATCACTTGCATTTATTCCTGTGGAATTTTCTGTTTATGCCAATCAAGCAACGTTTGGACAACTCAACATTGCTCACAAAATTATGCTCAACCTGATAAGGAGGAATATGTACTCACAGAGAGTGGAAAGAGAAGATTACTGTGTGCAGTCTGCTGTGGAGATTCCCATGCTGACCTTGCTCATCTATTGAGAAGTTAGCCTATATTCCAGCAAAGCCCTGCAGCATACCCTAAACTTTAAAGGTATGAAGAACATCACTTGCATGGGAGAAGAATGCTTCTTGTTGTTAAAGATCTTATATTATTTCTAGAAAGGTAAAACAGGAAAGCTTTATAACATGGGAAAACTCAAGTAAACAGAGTAGTCCCTTGTTAGCAAGATAATTGCTCAACTGAAGAGGCAGAACCCTGATAAAATAGCGATTAATTCTTTACCTTGGGACATGTCCAAATCCCATTGAATCTTGCCACAAACTTCAATGGATTTTTGGATTATCCCCTAATTAGTATTTACATTTGGTCTGCCTGTGCTCATGATAATGGTCTGTTTAGCAATACCAATAACAGCATGTTTAGCAACAATGTCAGAACTACATCCCTGTACACAGAATGTGCAGTATGAAAAAGGTTCTGTGTTAAGAAATCAGTGGCAATAAATTTGCATCCTTTTTTATAATCTGGCTCTTTTCTCATTTGGTACAGAGTGAAATGGGCTATTTTATCAGGTCTTGCTAGGAACAAGCAAACAGAAAATGAATTAATGCTTACTGCGAACCACAGAAAGGATGTGAAGTGAGACTGGTATGCCTGAGCTCCGTCTACTGATGCTGTTATGTACCCTAACTATTTCACTGCAACATGGGGAAAGCACCTGAAGGAGAACAGACTCCAAGATTGGAAGGAGCATGCAGTAAAAACACAGAAGAAGCACAGGTGCTTCAGAGGCCAAACACTACCTTGTGTTACTAAGAACAAATATTAACATATGTGAGCTATTACTCAAAAGAGAAACATGGTAAAAGAACAGCCTGCATCTGTGCAGCTGCAGAACTACTTTTTTTTCATTCTGTCCTCTAGCAGTGAATATCCTGGCCAAACTCTAAAGTGGAATTAGTTTATTTTTAACTTGAACCTCTACTTGCAATGGGCTGTCCTCTTACACATAAACACAAAAGTGTGTGTAAAATCACTAGGCTTAACATGTATTTTCATCATCCAGGTAAATGAAGGGCTCAGAAGCCAGAGAACACTGCATTTCTGAATACTTGAATATGCAAGTATACAAAAGAGATATTATTTAAGACAAATGCAGACACGCTGACATAATATTATTCAATAATAAAACCTTTTTGTGTATAAGCCCTGTATAAACAGAGAACAAAAATAGCAGTCATATTGAATGCTAGTTGCAGTAAGTCTAACATACTTTCTGTTGAGAAGGCTTGTTACCAATATTATAAAGCAAAATGTTTGACGTGCTAGATCATGGATTCTCAACATCATTAAGTTTTTACCTTTTACCTTCTGTTCAGGCTAGTATGAATTTTCTAAAGGGTAGTATGAGAGTTGAGGTAGGGGGATGCATCTCTACACCTTGGTTTTCTCATCTATGTTGTTCAAATATCAAAATCTTCATCAAGGGTCTGGGAACGATTAAACCCATACCTTTGAATGCAGTGATAGAATAATTATTTCTCTGTTCCTTCTTTAAAAGGGAATTTTCAAAGCTCTCTATTAACGTTCTACTTTTTCATCTGTGGTACATCTTTCCCCTTTGAAGAAAATATCGCCACCTATCAAAAAAAAATCCAGTTTTGAACTGTTTTCTTAACCCATACACAATAATCTATTGGAAAGTCTGTACCAAAAAAAGAAAGAAAGAAAGAAAGAACCAAACACTTTCCCCAAACTTGTACTATATGCTGATCTATATTTCACAACTCTGATTCAGGAAGCCATTCTGAAAGAAATTACGCTCTTTTAACAATGGCTGCCTGAATATTTCCTGACCAAAAGACAGTTCACAACAGTGTGCAGCTGCTCATAGATTGTCAGCACTCCACAGGCAATTAGCCTCCCTTTCGATGTAAGACAGATGCATGTAACTATCACATTTCTTCCAGCATTCTCCATGCAACTAGTACAGAGAACCTTGCCTGCAAAGCTAAAACTCAGTGACGCTGTAATCGTGCTTAATCCTCTATCACTGCAAAGAATGCCAATCAATTTACCGTATATTTGAGATCAATGAGTGGGTTCATTGATCATCCATTGCTGTTAGCACAAAGCTGAGTACAGCACGTCACAATATAACTGCAAAGTTTTTGAAATCTTGGTTAAATACATTTCTTCTTCATTTTTTATTTTAATACATAGCTTCCTGACATCCCAGGACAGTACAGATAAAGGGATTCCTGAAACTACCTGAGTCTATTCCCATACCATACTAAAACCTAGGCCTTAGCACAGAGCTTTAATATATTTACTAGTTATTTCATGTGTAGTAGATACTTCACAATCCAACAATATTAGCATTTCAAAAACAGTGCCTGTCCCTGCAGCTGTGTTTGTACTTCCTTGAGCCTGGAAATGCCAGGAGCAACAGAAGCTCAGAGCACCCTCAAGACACAGCATTAAAACCAAACTGTGTTTGCTTTGCCTGTAGGTTCCAATAGCTCACAGCAACCTCATCACCCTCTTAGTTGTGCCCCAGCACAGACCTTGACTGTCCAGGAACAGCCACCAAACAGTACCAAGACAGGCAGAGTGGGGAAAAGGGCACTGTGCTGATTCCATCAGGAAATCAGCTCCTTACTGAGGGCAGTCATGCAGAGAGGACGTTTACCCACCTCTGCTCCCTCATGCTGCTCTCCTTCATCCCATGGAAAATTAAAAAAAAAAAAAAAAAAAAAAGTTCTTAAGTCCAGACTTGAATCAAGGTTTTGTTTTTAAAAGGCTCAGAGGCTGTGTATCATTCAACAAACCTTCAGCTTCTCTGTTTCAGAGCAGGCTGCAAGCTGGCCTCACAGCTAACTGCTTAGGGCTTCCTCTGCAAGAACTTGAGGGCAACAGCGGGTCTCAATCACCCAGAACAGCGTCACTTGGAGCACAACTCCCCCACATGGGGCCATCAGTCCTTATTCCTGCAATGCTGCAGCTCTGTCCCAAGCCTGCCTGCAAGTCAGCATCACAGCATGGCCTCTTACCTTCCTACTCACAACTGCCCTGCACGATGGCCTGGGCTTAGCCAGCCTTGGGCCTGCCTTGCTCCCTGTCCCTCAGGAAGAAATCCTTTATTATATCACAAGAGAGAACAGGGTTAACACCCAAAGCAGTTCTCTATCTTTGCTTCTGTGTGTGTGCTTATATTTCTAAAAGCATTACATACCTATTAGATTTCCACAAAGCCTGATACATAGTCATACAATTTCCTGAAATGTCCATCCCTTTTCCAGGAACTCCATTTCCACCTGTTTTCTTCCTTTATTTGGTTTCTTTCTTCTGAATGAATTTGAGTTGGAGTTCTCACATCCTCAGTTTAGTGGTCTCTTAAGCAACTTTTGGTCACACAAATGCAGATGCTCTCATTCAGTGTAAACACTGGCTCATCTTGCTCCTGTTGTGGTTTTCCTTGCACGTTTCACATTATCGCAGTTTTGGTATCTTGTGCAATGAACTGTCTAGTATACTTAACGCCTATGGTTATTTCTAGGTGCAGTCTAGCCATCCTTGTAATCAGCTACTCTAATGAGCTTAACACCTATGGTTATTGTGAGGCATAGTTCATCTCTTATTATGCCTTTTTGTGTAAACATTCATAGAGATTATACATATGAATAAACTGGCTTGTGATCAAGAAGTTAAAAGGTAAATGTTGCAGACAAAACCCCAAGCCTAACATTTCACAGCATAAGAAGTAAGGAGACATCACTGCATAGGCTTGAACAAGTGGAATTGTTAGGAAAAAAAAAACCAACAAACCTTCACTGGAAATTTTGCCATACATTTTTGTGGCTCATTACCCACTCTGTTACATTATACTATTGCAATTACATGTCCCACATTCTCCACCCTTGAGCTAATGAATCAAATGTAAATGTCCATACCTAGTACTTGCTATCCCTAATGCCAGTAGTAGCACTCCCTGAGCTCAGGGGTACAGACCTGGGACTAAAGCATAAAGAGATTTAGAACTACAAATGCATGCCCTGGTGCCAAAGTGAGTTTGCATACAAAAGCTGCTCTTAGCAATTTATCCCATGATCATTTGTGAAAGAAAAAATCTTGTATTATTTTGGCAAAACTTAATCAATCACATAATTGTTCTGTTTTGTTTTGTTTTGTTTTGTTTGTTTTTGTTTTCCTGCTGCCTGGAGGGGAAACCTTTGCAGCATGAAAACGAACAGAGGGCCTAAAATATATAATTTATCTTCCTAGTCTTACTCAGTGTCATGTTCAATATGGCTGCAGAAACAGTGTATATTCAAGGTAGCATTTACTAAGTGGAAGCTTACCCAAAGCAGAAGGATATTGACCAAAAACCCCAGTATATTTTACAAAAGCAATTTCAAAAGAATCATTAAATTCTGAGAAGAATACCATGTGCAGTAATGCCACTGTTAACAGAAAAACTTGGGGATTTACTTTTAAGGATCGCTCAATAGGCATGTTCTCAGTTTTGTAGGCTTTTTCTGAAATACTAGAGGTGCCAGTTTGCTACTGCACAACTCTAATAACAATTTACCTTCAATTCAGGCAGAAGCATGGAACTTAAGCAATTAATATCAAAGCTGATCACAGCCAAAAATTGTTTTGTTTTGTTTTATTGTTGTTGTTGTTGTTGTTTTAATGTTGAAAAACACCAGAAAGATGATGGAGCTCAATCTCGGTTCATTTATCTGCATCTAAGTGATTACACGAGCTCAGACCCCCATTTGTTTCACCACTACTACACATGTGCTTTGCTGATCCATGGTAGGACAGATCTATGAGCAGATGAAGAGAAAAAATGTAATATGGAGGTGTTTCTATTGCCGTCAATCCTAATTTTTCAACATCTTTAAGTCCTGTGACAAGTAGTTCACTATATAAAACTGTAATCAAGCTCTTAAAAAGTAAGTGAAAATTTCAGCCTTAGCACAGCACATTTTTCTCTAGCTGCTGTACCCTTTTACTCTGCATCTCCTTTTTCTTCTTATTTTTTTTCATACCCTCCTGTTGACAATTAATGCTATCCCTTTGTGCATCCCCTTGGCACACATAAGTGGTTTGTACTAGCCACCCATTCCCCTTTTTCCTTCAGTATGAAGGTATGCTCTTACTAAATCATACATTAGATTATGATTGCAATTGTAAATAATGCCAAAGAAAAGCTAAACAAGTCTCAGAAAATTACCTCCTCCTATCAGAGATAAAATCAGTGTAGTATAGGAATTAAAGTGGCTTCAAGCTGCTGAAAGTAGCAATTATATCTGTTCAAATGATAATCCAGTGTTGTTTCTCTTTAGTAACCCAAAGCTTTTACTTTGCAGTAAAGTAGCTGTATTAGACACTTGAAGTGGAAAAGTACTCGGCTCTGCAATGCCTCAGTTTTACAACACTGTAAATAACTAATTGAGGCTGTGGAGAATTAAGAGCCGAGTATGACAAACCATAGGGGCTTCATATGTCTACCTTATACAAATATCTGTGTCTATTTATGTATAAAAAAATTCCATGTCGGTCAGCGCTCTACTAAAACTACTGGTGAGGTTGACAGGTTTTGCCTTTTGGAAATCCTAATGGCAAGATCTCCATGAAATTCCTCACTCAAATTGAAATTCAGCTTTGTTGAAACCCTTAAACCTATTGTTCATATGAAAGAGAGTAAAAAAGTCCACGTATTTCTCCCAGCTCGGTGTATTAAAATTCCTCTTCTCTTTAAACAATTATGCAAATCTCCCCAGAGAACTTTAAAATAAAATAACTTATCTGAAATTTGGTCAGGAATATTTTTTTCCTTTCTTTCTGAAGCCAAATCCCACTACATATCAGATACAATATTCAGAAAGATTTAAATAGTATGATATTCATAAATGGAAAAAAAAATGGGCTTCACTTCAAGCAAGAAAGATTAATTTTGCTGCAAGGAAAACACTCTAACAGTGCAAATTAAAATAGATATAATTAAACAGTATAAACAGCATGAAGACATTGCAGAATCAGTGTTGCTGGAATTTCAAGAACTACTTGGACAAATACTTGTCAGATGGGACTCGGATAAGCTGAGCCTGTCTTTGTGCTGATGACTTTATGGTTACTTTCACTTTTTTTCACTTTTTTTTATCCTCTTCAGAGGATGTAGCTGTTTGGAGTCGCCAAGAGAACATGTGCCAACTACATTTTTCAAAGGCTTGGAATATAATAAAACATGAGTGGACTGTCGCAGGATACCTGAAAAGATACAGTGGACACAATGCTATTACGCCTTACCATTTTCACTCTTAAATACGGTGCGTCTTTAAAATGGACAAAAATATGACATATTTCCCTAACCTCTGCACACAGCTGAAGTATTTTGGCTGAAATTGTATTAAAAAATATTCAAAATGAGGTAGACAACTATGTGGGAATGCCAACAGCAGCACCAGAAAAGGTCTTGAGGTAGAAAATACTAACTACTTTAATTGTAAAAGGTGCTATAAGCCCTGCCAATATTTTTCTCTTGTGCTTCCACAAAATGGGGAAGCAAAAAGAAAAATGTCTTCACAGAATCCCTTAAGCCTCCTGTTGTACCTATTTCGAAGGGGTTATGGAAAAAAAAAAAATGGAGTAAAAAGCTTCTGCAAATTTCTAAGTAATCTCCTAGGTCTACCCCAAAATTGCTTTTTAAATATTTTTTTCCCTAGTCTGCAAAAATTTTAAGATGTTTCCCATTAATGTAACTGTCATTCTGTGTGTTCACTTCTCTCTTTGTTTGCTGTTTTTTTTCACCCTTTGACTGGGAGTCAAAGCGTCCATCTGACAAGTATAACATAAGGTACAGAAAGAGGGAATTTATCTGACATTAATTCCTACTAATTTCATTTGTTTTCTTTTTCACTAATCCAGGTGTACTAACAGAATAATGCTCTGGAAACACAGATCTTTGTCAAGTATTGCAGCAAGATACACTGAGACCATGGGGTAAAAAAAAAAAGAAAAAAAGAGAAATAGCTTAAACCTTTTGTTCTGTTCAGTGGATAGCTCAGAAATATACTCATCTGAAACCTGTAATTGACTTGATTGGTTGAGAAAGCAGTCCTTATTTTGGTTTGGTTGTCTTATCAGTCACTGACTACTGTAGTTTGACTGATACTCACTCCCCCCCCACCCTCTCCCCCCTTTCATATTTTACTTACTACCAGCAAACGTGAAGGTGCTGGTAGGTAAAACAGAATCTTACACTTTCAACTTTTCTTTCTTTTTTTTTTTTTTTTTCAGTTCAGCTGATGAGAATGGATGTTAATGAACACCTATGTGTGGCTAAATAAGGCTTAGTCCTTCTCTTCACGCAGTCTGATTTCTGCCTACCCCTTTTCCGTTTCCATCTGAAAACTGGTAATTCCATTCCATCTATTTGGGCCTGATTCCCATTTACACTATGGTGTTTTTCTACCATTCTGGAAATATAAAAAAAGCTTTGAAGTACACATAAATAAATGACTTTTACACCCACTTTACAGCTGTTTTGTGCTGCCAGATGGTATAAAGAGGTCTCAGTATAAAGTAGAATCAGGCTATCTCCAGGGGCTAAGCTTCTCAAGAAAGAAAAATAACCAAACACAAGCATTAACGAATGAAACAATAATAGCTATTTTAAATAAGATTTCTCTTTTCAGGTGCCAATTCCAGTCTTGGTTACTTTAGAATTAAGGGAAATTACATGAGAATTCCTACAGTTTGCCTTGCGGGACTGATTGGAAATAAAGGAGACCAGTTTGAATCCAGTTTAATTAATATCAGTCAGGGCATAGAGCACACTGCACCCCATTTCGATGTCCTTTCTTTTTCTTTCTGTGATTCCTTGCTGGTTTGCTTGGGACTCTTGTCATACAGTTCCTAATTAATCAAGTGGTACAGAACATATTGGGAAATTTGCTCATGTAAGGGGTTCTGAATCTGATGGAACAAGCTTCTTAGCTGCTGTTGATCATGTTTACCTAAATGTAACTCTATTTAGCTCCGCAGTTACTTGTGATTCACACTAATAAACATCAGATCAAAAACAGACCCCAAGAACACATCTTGAACTTACTCACTTTTAACATCTGTTTGAGGTTCAGTGTGTTTTTATTTTCTTAGGACAATGTGAGGTTATTTTGCGGTTGTTGCTTTGTTGTATTTGTTTTGCTTTGTTTAATAGTAGTAGCTAAGATTCACCTACATACCCTAATAAATGCCTGTTCTGTCAGAAAGGAATGACACTGTGGTAACAGTAAAGTTAAAAAAAAAATCCAACACACTGGTCAGATTAAAAGCACAGACCTCTGTGCAGTTCTTAGTTCAATAAAATGCTGTGGTGCTTTGTGGTCAGAAGGAAATACTCCTTCAGCAGCATGTGTTTCTACTGTGTCCTTCATGAAAGAGTCAGAGGGTACTTTACAATCCAATCCAATGTTGGATATAACCTTTTAAATAAATAAACTGTGGTTTAAGGATTTAGAAATCACTAGATCAAAGAATGTAATCTTTGAGATCTAATAACTATGGTGATGGGCCTGGCATAAGGACCTGGGTAGAAAAGAACAAAGGCTTGCTGAATATCCACAGTGCCTCTTGGGTTAAATTCATCACAGGGTCACCCTAATTCCCTAGTTGGGGGGCAACCTTCAATTTCTCCTTTTGCTAAGAATACAGCAGGAATTGAAAAGTAAACTGAAACATATATGTGTAGTAGAAGAAACTCCAGACTCCAGCCCTTCTTTTGACTGACTATTCAAAACCCAGGTCTTACTTTCAGAGCACAGGCCAGTGAGTCTATTGCTCAACCCTAGAGATCTCAGATGTAGCCTCCAGGTTTTCACCTGCCCACATACCCTCGCACACAGATTCCAGGGTTAACTGAATGGAACTGAAGAACTAGCTTACTTTTTTGGTGATATGTGCCTAATTTCCACTAAGGTCAGGTGAGATCCAGGCCTTCAGCATCGCATTCTCTAAAACAGAATATGTTGCTGATGCAAGATTTCCTGTTGACTCTGGATGTGCTTAAATGATTTCATGATGACTTTTCAAATAAAGAACATCACTAACACAAACAGAAACAAAAATAGCTGTGTCCAGAGCCACTACAAACCCTCATGTCCTGCTTTATAGTTTTTTCTCTGTCAGGCTTTGATCACATAGGTTTTCTTACCATTTTTATTTTTATTTTTTGTGAGAAGCAGGAGCAGGTGGTGAATGCTGCATCCAAACTTTGGGAAAAATCTTATCTTTATTCCTGACTGTGGGCATTAAAACAGGCAAGCCATCACTTCTGTCTACCATTTGTCAGATCTGGCTGATCAGTACTGCAACCCTACACGTATAAGAACCAAGTCAGAACATCCGTTTTTTAGGAGCTGCTTTTGTTTCTTCCGAAGGGAAGGGAAGGGAAGGGAAGGGAAGGGAAGGGAAGGGAAGGGAAGGGAAGGGAAGGGAAGGGAAGGGAAGGGAAGGGAAGGGAAGGGAAGGGAAGGGAAGGGAAGGGAAGGGAAGGGAAGGGAAGGGAAGGGAAGGGAAGGGAAGGGAAGGGAAGGGAAGGGAAGGGAAGGGAAGGGAAGGGAAGGGAAGGGAGACTTATGGGCAGACATCTTGCAAAAGCTGTTTGTTTCTTACAGCAGCATTGTTCTCTTTTATTCAATATTATTTTCTTTCACTTGAAACTTAACGTTTTCACAGGAAGCTTTTCAGTTTTTCCTTCATTAACAGTGTCTGAGCTGAAAAAAATCTCAAACCAAAGATTTCCCCTTGGGAGCTTCAGGGCCTAATCCTTCCTTCAAGGGACATGGAAAACATTCAGGCCTGGCTGAAATGGAGGGCAAAAACGGTGTGAAATCCAGGACTCTGGAAGCATTCAGTGCTTGGCAGCACCTCATGCTATTACCAATACTATCTCAGAAGGGCCTACATTAAACAGTGTCAGAGTTATCTGCGCATTTAACCCTTTTTTATTTTTAAAGCTGCATTCGGGAAAGACAAAGCACATTTCTTTGTTTTTATAAGAAAAAAATCACTGCTTTTAATCACTTCTGTTATAATATGAAGACATGGAAGCTGATGCTAGTTTGCTGCTGATGGGAAACAATGTGATTTTAAGTCATAAGATTGAGATCGGGATATAAAATGTCCTAATGTTGGTGGGATTTGTTTGTTTGTTTGTTTGTTTGTTTTGAAAACATATATAGAAATGGGTTAAGAACACTGGCTTTTAAAAACCAGACTTTTTATTCCATAACATTCCTCCTTGCTATATGAGTGAAACTCAATTAAAACCTATGTTAGAGCTTTACAAGTTGGCTCAGTAAGTGGAAAATTAGTCCAAGATGTTAACAGTTTAGCGCAAAGGACAACACTCTGATACAGCATTGTCTCCTACAGCCTGTCTAACAGCAGCTGTTCTGCAATATGACTAACATGACTTTCAGTATTTCCTATTGCTTGAAATTCTTGTTTCCATAGCAGGGGGTGATTAAAAACACTTTTGCCTTTTACTGTGCCCCTGTAATGTTTCATTTTTGGATGCAGTTACACTGCCAGATTGTGTCTTCTGAACATGAAGGGAGTCTGAGAGCCTTGAAAATGCTAGAAGCTTTTAAAATAAAATTTACGTATGGAATCAGTTCCTTTACATAACACAAAGTTCCTTTCTAACATTTCTTTCTCTTTGCAATGCCCATGGGTTCATAGTTACCAATGGGAATAGGTTGCATTTAGCCTGTAGTTTAGGTAACACTCACTGGAAATATTACCAGATCAGAAGCTACCCTTGCAGGTAAGATTTTGCAGCAATGCTTATCAAATTTTTGGATTTTTTTTTTTTCCACAGTAATCTACTATGTGAAAACCAGAAGCACCTGTTCTGATCAGAACAAGTGTCGGTGTCCCATCCTGTAAATCTTCACCAGCATTAGCAAAGGGCACAGAACAGTTGTGCAGCTACACCTGAGAGTATGATCAAGGTTCAAGGTATCCTAGAAACATATTTCCTCAGCTTTAAGAATATGCGCAAGTGTTAATGGTCCCAGTGGCTGCTACACATGTGAGCAAAAGCAAGACAGTGTATGAGAACTTGCTGCACCTAGTTTTGTTGTAATAAAGTGTGGCAGGATGGACTGTACCGCTCCTTGATGATAATAGGCATTTTTATCTTAGGAACTACGAAATCTATTTTAAAAAGCTTAAGAAAAATGTATTTATGTCACTGAATATGTAAGTTTGGCTTGGATTAAAGCTTTTTGGGTGTCCCCTCCCACTTTCTGTTTTCAGCTTGTTCCCACTACCACTTTCAGAAGTGGCTGGGAATTTAGAACATTCTCTTGATCTTCAAAATTTTCTTTTGATCTAACAGTTAGATAAAGCTCTCCTGTGGAACAGCACTACCAGTCAACAGAGAATCAGTAGCAAATATCAACAGCTAATCTTTCTCTTTTGAAGAAACAGTCCTACATATCACAGAGGTTTCAAAGCCAGCGATAAAACAAAAACCCCGAAGCTATAGTCCATTTACCTGTAGCCCTGACATCCCTGAAACATAAAAATGTTCAAGGCTGTTGAATTACTATCTTTAATCCTAATCGTCAGTTCTAATTACAAAAGCGTTTGCATCGCATTTATTTAGCTGGCATTTAAACCAGGCTTTGTTATATTTATTAGCAATGACAGTTACTCAATAGGCGAGTTGGACCAGATCCCGGGAAGTGTTATTTACGTGAGGATTCCCACTGAGCTCCGTGCTGCGATGTGCACCTTGCGGCAGCAGACATTGCTGACATACCGAACAATGCCAAAGCTGTAGACATCTTGCATGCACTTAAGAGAGCAACTTTTAAGCGCGAGCTTAAGACCTGTTCATCTCAAGTATACACTCTGAATGGCCTGGTCTGAAGTTCATCCTGCCGTTCTTCAACGTCAGGGTAAGAAGCGTTGCAAGAAAATGTCACTGAGAGATGTAAATCACAGAAACAAGACTGTTTTGCCATGTTCTCATCTAATGCTGAAAATGCTGTATACAATTTGTCTTCAATTGTCCTTTTATTTTCTCCCATCTGAGCTGCAGCTCAGATCAGAGAAGAAAAATAAAAGTCTTGTTACAGCTACAGGTCAGTAGAAGATAAGAGGCTCAGCACAGTCACTTCTATGTACTGTACATACAAAAGTGGCCCAGACTGGTATTTAGTTTATCAGTCTACAATCTAGGAAACACAGCAGAGGTACTTGAATGTAAATGCATTGCCAGAAGATAAAAATCTACATCACTGGACGAGTGTTGCTGGCCCAGCAATTTAAAGGTCATCTGGCATACATTATTTTCCTCCTACAATTAGAATAATAGTGAATATACACAGAGCATAAGCCACAGCTTTTTAAAGATTTGACCTCCTAATTGGCCTGACCCGCGAACTAACACATGAGGCAGCAGAGAAGCACAGAATGGAAAAAAGTGAAGAAATTCAATAAGGAAAAATGACTAAATATATTTTTAGAGGGTTGATTTAAATTAAAACCTGATTACAGCCTGAAAACAAGAAAAATCTTTTTAAGCATGAATGAAAATGATAAAAATCCATCTTTTCTGCTGTAAAAAGAAAAGTCAACAGAGAAATGCATTCTTTTGCTGGAATCCAGGCCCAGGACCAAAGAATTTACATATATTAAGTTAACGAGACCCAAACTCCTCTATAACAAATATTTGTACTGTAAAATATTACAGCCGCATTCCTGCACATCCTTACAATAATAATTCTTAAGGACACAGT
Source organism: Oreortyx pictus (assembly GCA_036925125.1). Taxonomy (NCBI): domain Eukaryota; kingdom Metazoa; phylum Chordata; class Aves; order Galliformes; family Odontophoridae; genus Oreortyx; species Oreortyx pictus. Next base: position 47,574,055 of record JAUPFR010000007.1, on the reverse strand, counting down.
ATGCTGGAGAGTGCATAAAACTGCACATTTCTGCAGAGATGGAATGCTTCATTATCAGAGTACCAGCTTGTTCATAAATATTAAAAAAAAACAAACAAACGTTTTTGAAGTTTTTCAAACACAATTCTTATTGTTTACACTGTCTCTCTGCTACTGGAAACAGCAGTCAGCATGTGCCTGTCCATAAGCCTCTCTCTCACTTTCTTGAGGTGCAGACTGGTGTCTGTAAAGTACAGGCATGTCCGTGCTGGGCACAGAGCGAGCAGCAGAGGACATGTACTCTGACCTTACTTATGCAAGTAGTCATGTTTCAGGATTTGTCCTAAACTGTAGACAAAAAGGCTTGAGTTCCTCCTGAATTCTAAACTGGCTCCTAAAATTACATGTAAGATGGTTATTTTCTATTTGTCTAAGTTATACGCACTTCGGTAGATTAGAGATGGGAATTTCAGGGGAGAAGGATCCTATTACTACAAGAGGAACAACTTACAGATGGCTCAAGACAAACTAACGCTGCGGAGTTGATTTTTAGAAATTAAGTGCCTGGATATGCAGTGATCTCCATTACAAAACAATTCTGACAACAGATGAAACTTCTGAAAGAGGCCCATGAATTGAATGGCTTCTCCAAAACATATATCCCCTTGCTCTGAAATCCTTAATCACTGGGGGGAGAACAAGAAAGAAAACAACCCTAAGCCCAAGGAACTAAAGCAGAGCAGGTAGGCCCACCTTGATTTTAGCAACATATTACTCACCAAAAGTGGGCCTCAGAGATGAACTGTTGCTGAGTTAAGAGCACGGATTTACCCCTGTTTAAATAGCTTTTAATGTGGGATCACGTGGACCACTGTCCATTTAAAAATATTTGATAAGCTTGGGTAGTGTGTAGAAAGAAAAATCAAGCGTTGTTAACAATAATTGCAGGCGCCTGCTTATTTGAAGTGCACTACCTAATTTACGGGCATCTTATTTAACCCCCTCTTCTCAATCTCTCTCTCTCTTCTTGTTTTTATTTTTATTTTTTTAACACTACATTTGGAAGAACCAGTGAACACAGAAATGTGCAGCCAGCCCAGGCCCTCGGGCCGGTGGATCAAGATGGCAGGCTGGCCTTGGGTCCCCTGGGGCCAGCAGAGCCAGAAGGGTGATTGGACACGGTGACCTGTCTGCATGAGATGAGACAAAAACAGGAGGGCTGTAATGCTGATGAACTAACCTGTCACTCACAAGCTCAGGTCTGAAGAAAAAAAAAAAAAAAAAAAAAAAAAAAGATGAAAAAAAAAAGAAAAGAGTGCAGCACAGATTTTTAGAAAATGTACAAGGGAGAAAAAAATACAGCATGGTTGGAATAATTAGATGATACATTTAATTACCTGTTCATTTATATGGGGTCAGGATATACTCAGAATGTGACACAAAATCCAACTAATTGCTTATATAAAAACAAAAGACCTCTGCAGAAATAATGGGTATTATTGTTCAGCATGCAAGGAAGGATGCTACAGACTATTGCAGTCGGGGATCGGGGTTTTAGTCCAAGCACTCCAGTTATGAATCAAAATCACAATGAGCAATGGGCTTCTAGATCTTGACACACCAGGCGAGGAGGTTGCTCTTCAGAGTACTTGGCTATTTAATTGCTTGCTAGGGGGAGGAAAAGTCCAGAGGGAAGGTATGGGTACAGTTCTGCACTTTGGAGCCAGCACAGCCAGGTGCCAGGTAGTGGAGGACTGCGGTGCTGCGCCAGCCATTGCCAACACCAGCAGGAGCCACTACGGACATTGGTGCTTGGAGACGGATGAAATCACAGATCAAAAAAAAAAGAGTGGAAAATGCATTTAATGATGAACATGTAATCCACTTTGAGAATGCCCTTAAATCAGCATGCTCCTGCAATTACTTTCTGTGTCATACACAGACGAGCGTTTGAGCTACAAATAACTGCTAGTGTTTCTGATGTCTACTGGAGCATAGATACACATGTATAGTTTGGATTTTTAATTAGGCAAGCTTACACTCCATTAGAAGCAAATGAGATGGAATTTAAAGCTACGTCTGCAAGATTAGCCAAAACAAAATTTAGTTCTCACTAAATTCTGGAGAAAAAATACGATTCTGAAATAAGAACAAATGATAAGCATTTATTTAAAGCTTTTGATTTCTGAGGTTTGAAAGTTAACAAGGAGTCCTAACAACTTTTGTCTAAAACACTAATGACAGGAAATGAATACATCTTCTAGCAATATACACATCCTAAATGCACAGATCTTTATAATTCATCAATATGAAATGAAGTCTTGCAGTATTGAGAGATTTCGTGGCTTGAGGTTTATTTTTTGATGAGTATTTTCTATTAACAGTTGACTATCAGAGTACATTAAGAAAGTGCATTTCTAGTTTCAGTAATGAATGGTGATTATGCTATTACTCTTTCGTTTGCAAGTTTTAAGTAAGTATTGCTTTATTCTGTAGGTACAGAATATAAATTGTTTTGTCAAAAAAAAAAAGATCATTACATTTTTGTATAATCTTCACAACTAATAATGACCAAACACTGGACAATTAATCAATAACATACTCGAAAATTACGTGTTTTTATTAACTCTTTTGGATGTATCTAATTACACATAGAGCATGCAAATAAGCACATATAGAGATCTAAACGTGTAGTTGAAACACCTAGCATGTTAAATTGCACAGTAATTATATACGTAAATTCTGACGTTAAAAAAAAGTTAGTAACCTGAAATACCTAAATGTATTTTTCTTTGAAGTCTCTCGTCATCAAATTTTTAGGAAATGAAATACAGTAATACAGTAAACATTTATAAACATTTTTCCAGGCATTCACTGAACTTTTTTAATTGATGAAATATGGAACGTTGCACACAGGAAAAAAAAAAAAAAAGCAAACCATGCTCACACCCTTTCAGCCTCAGAACCACTCTCCTAGAGCTAGCAGGCTTTAAATACAAAATAGCTAACTCATACTTTCTTACATGCCAAAGAGAAAGTTACATTAAAGGGATATTACAAGCTTTGAGATTTATCAGGGTTTCAGGGCACATTTTCTGTCACCTATACTTGCACAAAACCTTGCTATTGTACTTGCATTAGAATGATTAAACATTTTCCTTTAAGACTGAACAAGTTTACACAAAAAGGTAATTAACTCTCTTTAAAATACATATTTTCGTGCAATGTAATACTGGCAAACATGCCCCACTTTTTAGGTACAAGCCAGCCTAATAGAAAGCTGTTAATGTTTGGAGGGTTTTTAATAAAAAATGTATTTTCTATTTTTAAAATATTAAAAGCAATAGAAGTCTGTGGTAAACATAGTATTACATATTTGACATTTTCCGCCTAGAAATGCATTACTGTGTACGATGGTATTAATAAACCATGTGCTTTGAGGGACTTCTGTGCTTTGCCATAATTTACTTGAAAACAGTGCACAGGATGCGTATTTTTCCACCATTATATCAATGTATAGGAAACAAATACTATGTCACCACTTCAGCAGCATGCGTTCACTTACACTGGAAACATATGCAAAAAACCACAAACTTTTGAGAGTTTGAAAAATACCCTTTGCCAGAGACTCATTTAAAAAGCAGTGCCTAATGAGAAAGTGTTGAGCACTTAAGATTTTGTTAGAGAAAAGAAAAACAGACACCCTCTTCCGATTCCGGCTGCATTCATAGGAAAACAGCCCTCCGTGTAAACAGGAGAAAATAATTTAATTTCTGTCCCCACTCCAGGTTATTATTTGAAGCAAACGAAAAGACAATGATTCTCCTCTCTTCCGGCTAAGCTCAAAACAGCACAGTTAAACACACACATAAAAACTACAGACTTATCAGAAATCACAAAACAGAAAGAGAAGGACTCACTGACCCATTTGGAAGACAAAGACGACAAAATGGAAAAGCTCTAAAAATCAGCTTGTGAGGCCTTTGAGAGATATTCTTCTGGCATTTCATCACAGCAGCCCCAGACCAGTTCCCTTCCCTGGATACAGGGAGGGAGAACTAAATAGAGCTGTTTATTAAAGCTGTTGTGCTGGATTGCATTAGGAAGCACGAGCAGACCACCTGGACCTTTCAGATTGTGGCAGTGTTTAATTTGCAGACTGCCCCTCTGCAGCAGCAAAGACTACTACGTTTACCAAGCTCAATCACACATTATCTGAGTTAGGAGTAAAAGAAGAAAAATATATATACATACAGAAATAAAGAGAAAAAAAAATCCACAGCCTGTAGTATAGGAATACAGTCAATATAAGAATAATGAACAGCATCAGGAATAGAAAGCAACTCCCCAGCAAACATAACACTTTCACTGTTCAGTTCTTCTACTTCAGCACATGTAAACAAAATGCAGAGGTAAATTAATAAATAGATTGATTTGGCAAAGCTCAAACTAAAGTACAATCCGGGTTTATTAGAAGAAAAGCATGGTATTTTAGGTTTAACTCGTGATTCCCTGGCCAGATTATTGTGGTTCTTATGCCTTTCTCACTTTCAGTACCACGCTCACTGGTAGCTGAAGATACAGATAGAAAGATGGTACTGTAAATATGAATTATGTGAATCATATGGTTAGACCCTTGTGAAAAAAAAAAAATAAAAGGGGAGTTGAGAAATGGCTGACTCCATACCTGACCAATTACAGCTTGCATGGTCCCTGTGTCCTGCTGAGCTGAAAGATCGCAATCCATCATATGTAGTCTTTGAAAAGGAGAATGGGGGTTTCTGGCATGCATCTGTCAATCAACTTCTGCACTCACAACCATCACCAAAAGCAAGGGAAAAAAAGTCAAGCTGCTCCACCAAATAGGATGAAACAGTCATGTGACCTTCAGCACACTCACACACATACATACTTCCATATAACGTATGAATTTTCTGCAGATATGAAATGACATTGACAAATACCCAATACCAAGTAAATAAAGTGAGACAAACAGCTACTCACCAAAGACAAAACACTTGCTGTAATCTTCAGCCTAAAGATTTAATAATCCTAAAAGGTATTTTAAGCTGTGGCTTTTCTTTTGAGCCTAAACTTTTCAGATAAGGTGATATAATTTTATATATGCAGACAGTGGTCAGGACTTTAACCCCTTGTGTCCTCTCTCAGCCTCTGCTTTTTATTTCCCCCTCTATATTTCTACATCACAGCTGTTTGAGTTCCTGATTTTATTTTTTCTGCAAGTTTCTTTTGTGTCAAAGTGCCTCGTGCTGCCTTTTTCATACATACACAAATTAGGAGAACTTGGTAGAAGAAAATTACCGATGGGAGAGGAAGGAGCAGGGGCTGTGGGTCTTGCGTCGGTGCTCGCAGTCCCAAATGCACCTCTCTGCTTTACTACACCAAAAGTCAAATGTTTTCTTTATTGGAAATATATATTTAAGTATTAGTTTATGCGAGATGTGATGAGCACTCGAAATATAAAATATTCAGACTATGTAAATCCTACTTACAGAATCCTTTCCATTTTGAAGGTTAGCAGAGTTTTGGTTCATTCACTGCTCCACTGAACTGACATAAAATGTTGTTACTTATGATGGCAAACATTACCATTTTTTTCTAATGGAAGCAGTTTGTTTCAGATATCTTTCCCTCTGAGTAAAGATTTGCAAGAATTTCCAAGACTATTTTTTTCTTATTGTCAAAATACATCATCCACTTGTCTCCAAAAACGGAGTGTCGTGAACAACACGCCACGGCATTGATTGCTGATATGTTATTGGCCAGTGATTGCTGAAGGGTGACATTAATGTAACCCGGTAGCACTTTAACCCTTCGAAGATCAATGCAGTCCACTGGCAGTAGGTTAGAATAGCAGTCCATGTCATTTTTGCTGCATCACAGCTTCATATAAATATTACTGTGTCTCTCCGCTCTCCCAAAATTGCATTTATGGTATTGGTGCAAAAAAAGTTTATTTTCAAAGACTTTCAAAAGAAAAAAAAATCAGAAAAAAAAACAGCCTTATTTCTGAGCATAATATAATGCACCTCTTCCATTCTAAGTAAGTTCCTGACAATATTTTGAAGTTATTAACTGTCTTTTAATGATATTGATGATATTGATCTTACCATGTGATAGGCAAAGAAATGTGAGAATATCAACAGTATCCCAACTGTAGGCACAACATTTGCCATTCTTACAATGTAATTTTAAGATCCAGCATCCAGCACCGCATAGGATGTAACGGAACATACATGTATGTACACAAGCATGGGTGCACACACACAGGTAAAGGAGATAGAATTAGTTCTGAGGGAAATGAGATGGGCAGGGTATATAAACTTTATTTTCCATTCTTCTAGTTGGTTTTGTTTGTTTGTTTGTTTGTTTTTTGTAACTGTAAAGGACAAAGCTGAGAAAGGAAGTTTTGGTAAGTATTTCAAAAATCAGAAAAAAAGAAAGAAATTCACACTTAGATGCACAGGGAGCCAGAAGTGCTCCTGGGCCAAGATATTTTAGCCTTAAAAGCTTTTCTAACCAGGCATTGTTTAGAGAGAGAAGCAATATTAACACTGAAACTCTGCCTCTGGGTGGAGGGAGTAGTATCTGAAATGGTGCTTCCAACATCTGCTCTGCATTTCACTTATAAACATAATTAAAATGCACCATTTGTGCTGAAATCTTATCTGCTTCTTGCTCATGGAAGTAAATATACTGAATGAATATCCTGGGCTGCCTTTTGGAGGGTTTGGTGTATTTTCATCCCTCGGGATGATTCTGTGGAAAAAAACAGGCAGTATTCTGAAGGCCACAATCGACATCCACGTCATCACATACAGTCCAAGTACAGATGGTAAGTGGGAGAGTGAGTAGAGGAGTCTTCTTTGGCTGTCTTAAGAATAACAGGCACACTGAAGGGAGATACTCCAAAGGAATCAGAAAGAAGATGCTGATTTTATAGTTGCTTTCCAAAGCGGATCCTTTTTGAAATGGATTTGCAGAAACATCTTTCAAATTTCCTTCTCTTCCCTGAGCAATCCAACCTCACAAATACTTACGTGGATTTTTTATTAGCAGAGACACAGACACATGCTGTAGCATCCAAAAAAGCACAGTGCTGCAAATGAAAACACACGCACACACTCAGGCCTGCTGCACTTGGTGCGCCAACAGGGCAGCGTCTTGCTCACACTCACACACAGCTGTAGGAGCTCTTTCCTCCCAGGAGAACCTGTGCAGCCCCTCCGTTTAGCACTATTAGGCTGCTCTTAAAGGAAATGCCAATCAAAAACCCACAATGCAAGGGCCTCTACGTGAGACACTGCCATATCTCATTCTTTGGGTCTTTCACTTCCAGCCATCAAAAAGGTGGGGGAATGAGGTGGCAGCACCACAGGGCAGAGCGCAGAGAGGAGCTCAGCAGGCTGTGCTCACTCTTGCATTGCCAACTTGATGTAGGATTTCAAATATTGCATCCCCACCCCTAGCAGAGATGCTCTTGTCTCCTTTGAAACTCTATTGGTGGATCTCCTTCAGAATACCCAAGAGGAAGACGGCTGTGATGTTGGAGCATGTTGACCTTCTTATGTGCCGCAGCAGCACTAGTGCAATGAAGGGGGCAATGAAAGGTTTACATACAGGTGAGGCTCAATAATGACTTGAGTTGTGAAAATACAAGTTCAAGGGGACCCAAAGCCTGTGCTTTGAACACTGGATCTCTGAAATCCAGGAAAAGCAGTGGCCCTAGTGACACTGACTTCTTGTTCTTTCGGACTTTTTTTTTTTTCAGATTTTTTTCTAAAGTCATACATTTGCAGTATACTTCTCATGTCTATGGGAAACAATTACAACATTAAAGTAGTACCTTTGAATAGAATATTATGATTGACTTTATCTCTCAGCTACAAATCTGAGAACTTGCGAAAACAATCTTATTGTATATAACAGTGTCTCTTTTTTCTTCCAGGAGAATATCTATTTCCTAAGTGAGAACAGCAAGATTTGAAATTACGTAGCAATGTGAAACCCAATTACTTCCTAGTTAAAATGTGTTAAAACACACATTTATTTCATTCTGCTCCTTATTTATGATCATGTTCTCTGCATCAAAACCTGCAATACTCGCGATCAGCACACGATTTTACTACATCTTTCTGCAGTTGCTGAAATGCCATGGCAGAACTTACAGTTGAATTACTGAGTCGAATAACAGCCTCCTGCTTCTTACAGCCTTGTACGCTAGGGGGACTATTTTTCCTCTTTTCCGAAGCGAAGGATGAACGACACTGACAGAGCAAGCTGTTGTACCTCGCAGCATAGGCCCTTTACTCACTGGTGCTGAACAGGTTAAACATGCAAGGCTCGGGCTTGCACTCTTCGAAGATAAACAAGCCTAATTCTAAGCTGTCAATGGCTTTTCCTCCCTCCCTCTCTCTCTCGATCCATCTCTGCCAACCAGGTTCTATATTGCGTTTTGCATCTTGATTTTCACGGATATGTGAATGGGTTTTTCCATACGAGCGAAATTCTGTTCTCATTTATGCTAATTCCAAAAGAATTGCTATGTATTAAGAGGCACTAATGGGATACAGGCCCTCTCTACATGTCCATTCTGGTCAATCATTTTTGCTTTTCACAGGGAATTTTGTTTATTAAAAAAAAAAAAAAAAGTACTGCTTCTAATTTCAGATCCTCCAGATTTTGAGTTTATAATTTCTGGGTCCCTTCAGCTCCCCCAGAGATCCAATTTTACAAAAACTTAACTACTAGGATGTACCCTCTCACTTCAGAGACTACTTCCTTTCCTTCATAAGCACTTGACTATATCATGGAATGGAAATTTAGAGAAATAAGATCATTCTGTGGCTGAGTTGATGGGACAGGGCCTAAGCATAATCTCCATTATATACATTTCTGTGCTGCCAGTGGGGAGGCTTTCTTTCCCACAGCATGACTGTGCATTGTTAAAAAAATTTCTGCAAAAGACTTTTTTCCACTCTGTTATAGAGAGAACAGGTTTGCTGTCACACTTTGGGAAGCGTTATGGGGAAGCTGAGGAGAAATTCTCCTCTTTTCCGCTAGATCTAACAAGCTGGTCTTGTTCAAAGCTGGTTTTTGCATCTCATGGAGGGCAATCATTCCTTGTTCCTGACTAAAGAAGAATTTATATTGGGTGGAACACATTAGTTCCTAAAGTGGTTCATCCTGTCCCTGTGGTGAAGAGACAGTGTTTTTCTCCTCCAGTCCTATGTAAAATGATGGGGTGTGATTGCAACAATGATGCTGGAATCTGTTTAGTCAAATGACAAGCGAATGTCTGGCCTCTCCCAGATGAAACAGCATTGTGGTGGGAAAACATGCCAGGAGGAGAGACAGATAAGCAAGAAATGGCAGTGCACTGGGTAAGGCTTAAGAACATACTTCCCATGTGCGACACTAGCTACAGCGGTATAATAGAGCCACATTCCTCACATTTCATGGTTTCTTCTGCAGTGTCTGAGACAACAGGCTTTTTAAGCTATCTCCTTACTAGATATAAGAAAAGGCAATAGCAGAGATTTACATTATATGAAGAGCAGACACTATTTGGCTGAACCAAAATCACTGACGCAAGGCAGCCAAGAAATATGAATGAGGAAAAAAATGATTATTACAGTGAAGGGATGGTATTTGCTAAATTTTTGCAAAATGGTTGGCAAGGTTTAGAATATGACATTGAGAAAAGCAGCAGAAATATTAAAAGTTAGGCATCTTTTTCTGTTCCTCAAATGACAAAGATGTATTATTACTCAGTCACGGCAGTAACTGTATAACTCTCCAGAGCAGCAATGTCCTTACCACACCAATGAGGGAAAAACAGGTAGTTTCAGTGTCCCTACTCACTGAAATATTGGCTTCCATTTATTCAGACTGGAAATGGTCTATCTTTCATACCCACTCCTCCCGCTTTAACATGAAACCATGGAGTGACAGCATCATCAAAGGCCAAAACAAATGACTGCATCTTTCTGTGGCAGAAGAGGTGGGTACTGCCATTGAAAGTACACATTTCCTACAAACTACATATCCTTTAGATCACCAACTCCTAAACAAAAAAAAAAAAAAAAAAACCCTCTTAGTAAAATGGTGTACCTGTATACCTGTGCTTCTCTTGCTCCAAGCACTATAGATAGCGTTTGAATATTTCATGTGTCAAACAAAGGTATGCTATATACAGAGAGATACTTGCTGGCATTACATTAGGACATCTTGCAGTGAGAAATGTTTGATCTGCTGATAGTCAGTTCACATCGTGTGGTTACACACTTTATATCCTGCTGTGCACTGCACAGGATCGAGTGAGAATGTGATAGCTCTAAGCTACTAAAATAGCTAATTTGTTTCATCTATCGGTAAACTGTGTTATTTACTTATGCATATGGCAAAGTCACTAAGACATGAAAACTATCATAGAAGCAATTAATAGCAAATACTTTAAGTTTGTCTAACATTTTCTTGCTTTAAGATGTTCAAAACTCTTTGCTGGGTGTTCTTGCTCAGATCCCTGTTGAGGATCAGTTTCTGTCTGTCATTATAGAAAACTAAATCTTTCAAAGTGAGGCAGAATACGTTCATGAAAGCCCCTAATGGATTGCTAAATACTTTAACACGCTTGGGCTTAGTAATTGCCTGAGCTGTTGTAAACAGTTGGAAGATAAGAGTGTACAAGAACACCAGGGAGCAGCAAGGACTGGCTACTCATTGAAGACAGGTGAACTAGAAGGTTTTGGTGACACAGGCCATTTTCCTTATGGATGAGGCTCTGTCCTGTATGGTCTGAGGCAGGTGGGCACCTCTCAGAGCTGGTAACCTGCTCCACGTGCAGCCCCTGACTCAGATAGGGGTTGAGCCAGGTTCAGGACTTGAATAGGGATTCTGGCCATGAGGAGAAGAGGCAGCTGGAAGCAGGCCTGGGGACAAGGCCATGAAAAAGTTACTAGGCCTATCTAAAGACAGGCTTGGAGACCTAGGTCTGAGAGGTTTGTCCAGGAGAACAGCTACGTACACCAGCAGGCTTCAGGTCTACATAGGAAACAGAGTCAGAGGCAGGCAAATAGCTCACAAAGCATAGCTCAGGAAGAGGCTGGAGGCCCTGGGCTGAGCTGGCTAGCCTGGAACCTTAGTAGCAGAAAGTTGTGATGAGCAGTCTTCCAGGTGAAACTGCTCCCCACCATTAACACCTTCAGAAGCCTGACAGAAGTATCCTTGCACTCCTCGTGTACTGTTCCGTAGACATTTATTGGTGTCTACTTTGGAGGCAGACTATTGAGCTAGATGGACCTTTGGTCTGACAGAGTACTGTTGTTTTCATGCTCTTTTGTTTTATTATATTTTTACAAGACATACAGCCCAGACATTTCTAAAAGTGAGTAAAAGAAAAAAAAAAAGATCCAAGGGGAAATGAACAAGTATTACTCACATCAAAAAAGATTTGCAACCATTTATTTCAGAAGCACTTCATGCTTCAGACCAAGGGCTTGATCTTTGAGCCTCACTAGTGTCAGAGATTTGTTTTTTTCCATCCTGTGGAAACAGAGCTAAGCTAGATTAACATAGAAGACTTTGTTAAAAAACAACACACTCCACACTTGCTTTCTGCAAATTTGTTATGATGGTGAAAACATCTGGAAATGAACCACAGTTCTCATCTCTGTCAGAAGGTTCAAGCATCTTTCCCACAAAGTGACAGAGTCAACATCTAGGACAGGATGGGACTATCCATTAAAACCCTTTTCCTAGTGCAGGACTGAGGGGAAAAAAAAAATGTTTAAGGCCCAGCAAGTACTGTTGGGGAAAGAAAGTGGTAGGAAAAAGCATTTAAAGAGTAAATAAAAGAAACAGGAGCTACGAACAGAGTGAAGAGAAGGAACATTGTTGGTAGCAGCTGAGCAGAATCTAGAGACAAGAGCAGGCTCTGAGAAAAACACACAGGAGGGGTCTTGGGAGACAGCAAGGCAGTAAAGCTGTGCTCCTGATGGTGAGGTCTCCCATGGAGGACTGACCCTGAACTGTCAAAGATTTGAAGAATGAGAGGCAGGTGACTGAAAGGCCCTATGGAGGATAGCCCTTGGGAGTCTTTGTCCTGAGGAAGTTATTCCTGGTTTCAAAATTCCAAAACTGTTATCTGAAATGACAACTGTTTTTAATTGATCATGACATGCTCAAAGAGCACTTAATAGGATGTGAATAATCAGGACAGCTGCTTTGGTGACACAAAATGCAGAGAAACCATTTTGATCCTATTTCACAGAATGTGTTCTGTGTCACTTACACACTCCAATCACAGCTAATCAGTCTGCTTTCTTGGGATACCTTTGGCTTTTAATTACCGTGTCAATTAGAGTTAGAGGTATTAATGTGGCAGTGAAATGATACAGATTGCTCCTGGGTTCTGTTCTCTACTTGTTTGCATTCATTGGTCTTGAAAGAGGAAGAGTTTACACATTGTCTTGACATGGATGCTAATAAGCCTAAAATGAGAGATACACTGCATCAAATAAATAGGTGCCAGCAGCCATGAAGAGAACAAGCTCACATAATGGCACAGTGCAGTACAGTAATGAAGAGGTGGAGAGCATAGGCTCCTGGCTAGGGCAGAACACACCTCTGTTTCTCAAGGATGAACGGATCTAGCCAGTGAGAGGATAAAAGTGTTTTAGAAGAGGGGACTGATGATAAAAAACAGCCACAGATGAAGAAAACGGAGCAGGACATAATGATTTCTATCGACATATGATCTTTAAAGCAATAGAAATCATTTAAAACTGAATAAATTGAAATAATTTCAAACTAAACTCTGCTCTAGGGTAAATGAAAGAAGCATTCTTAGAGTAAATAAAATTATTTACTGATCTGAGAAAATGAGGAATCAGATTCAAAATCCCATGTTTATGTGCAAAGCATTTGGGACAATTTTTTGTTTTTGTTTTAAATAGTCTGGATAAAGTTGGACAATGTGTAAAAATGAGAACTAATATTAATGCCATATGACAGTCTATATCAACTTTTATCAAATGTACATGGTTTTGTGCAGATCAATTACTGCTTATTGCTTTCATAATCTTTAGTGGTGCAAATGCCTATAGCGTCCCTGGGTGCTTCAAATGCATTTGGTTTTCACGGTAAAGTAAAAGATATGTAAGGTCCACACACATAGGTTGTTTATTTATGTGGCTCATAGAAGTCATATCATGCAGTGATTTTAATGAGTTCTGTATTTACACATCCTTACCCCTAGAAGACCTTTGTGGCCTTGCTAAGGAAAATTATTCCCTCAAGAAGTTTTGCACACAAAATAGAATCTCAGGATCTAGTGATCTCGGTGGATATATCTGGTTGGAGAAAAAAAAATATAAACAGTGGATGCTTCTAGACACACCACTAATAAGCTTGAGATAATCCGAAAATTCAGAGTAGTTCTCATTCATTTTCACATAGTGCAGGCTTTTTTTCCGATTGGACAGAAAGTACACTACTTTCATCTGCATTCAGTTTCTTGTTCGCATCGTAGTTCACAGTGTTTCAGTACTTGCACTGAAAACACTGAAAGGAGCATGATAAGAACTCACATCAAATCATTAGGTTTTATAATCACTGTAAAAAATACATTCACTCCCTCTCCAGAAGTTTAAGACCTAAACTACCTTTCAGAAGCCCCTTTAAGAATTGCAATTTTCCTAATGGTCCATTATATCAGTACAGGTTCCCTCACAGATCAAGGGCAGGAGATCATTTTTAGAGCATAGATTCTTTGAGCTAAGGTTAACAGCCTCCTGTGTTTATTTTAGGAAGACCATTCTGATTGTTAGAGATGCTTCTCTGGACCACGGTAAAAACGTGGCAAGTCTTTGGGGAAAAGGCCTTTTGGGACAGTTGTAGGTACTGACTGAATACATACTAAGAATTTCCTGCATATGTGACAACTGCAGATGGTCACCATTACCTGTCTTCCCTCAGCTCCTTCCCGCTAGCTCATGTAGCCACAGTATCATGGGGCAAAACAAAGAAGTTACTTTGGTATGTTTCCAGTTCTTGGATCACAGCAAAGAAAGTCTGCTCGCTCAGAATAAAAACTGAAAAATCAAGTCCCATCATTAAAAGTATTAAGCACTACTTTTCTACTAACCTGTTGGGCTGCTGTTATTCTCTGTCTCATACGTAGGAAAAGAGGGAATAAGTAGCCGAAAAGAATATAGAAATTCTGCATCCATTAGGATTCGTCACCATGAACGTCTGTGTTATTAGTGTGCTAGCCTCTGGGATGGTAAATTTTTCAGCCATGTCTAACCAGCAATGATCAGTATCATGAGCTTATTTTACACAAATCGTTATGAAAACATAGTGCCACCAGGTGTTGTGATGCCATCTTCATGAGCAATGAGTCAGTAGGATCTGGGATGCTGTGATGGGGCTTCTCCTTTTCTTCACGTTCTCCTGTCTCCAGTGAATCTTATTTTGTCTCACTGATGACAGGAACTGTTCAGTTTGAGACAGCACCCCACGAAGGAGCTGCATGACAAGTTGGTATGAAAGGCCTTTATGCTTTCTGCCCCATGTGTTTAAAGGAGCAGGTGACGGGAAGAGGAGGATTATGGTCCTCCTCTACTTTCTTGTTGCTAAAATAGAAAACTCGTTATGTTATCATCATGCCTATTCTAAGGAGGAGAAGAAAATATCCTGGGCCAAGGCAAAAGGCCACAGTTCCTGACAGAGCAGCACAGAATGGGGTTTGGATGCCAAAATAAATGCAGACCAGGGCCATTTGAAGAGGTGCACGTTTTAAATCTAGATACTTCCCTTGTATTAGAATATCACCCTTATCTAATAGTGTGTCTATTCCCAAAGTCTTATGCACCCACCTGCATGTGACTTTATCTTTGTTTTGCCACAGTTCAGTAAGCACTGCTATAGAGACATCAAAGAAAACAATAGTAACCGAATAATGTTAGCATTTGATGTTATAGAAATAAAATAAAATATCTGAAGCAGAATGGAGCCACAAGATAAATGTCTTCAGAGTCAGAAAAAAAAGAATGTCATGGCTTTAACCTGTTTACATGAAAGTATTCTCTCTGGTGGGATAATCAAAGTTTCAAAGATGTTGTCCTATATAATATCAAATTCTATTACTATTCAGCAAGGGAAAAGCTATTCCCTTAAAATCAGGGTCCTCTTAAAGAGCTTCCAGCAGGAAAAAGCTTGTATTGTGTGCACAAGCAAATACAGAAGGCATCTCAGAGGGAAATGTTAGCCTCAAATTAATTTCTGTCAGATTTGATTGAAAAACTCACACATATCTGTCCATTGGAGGTTTGTGACCTGACTCTGCCTGACTGGGATTTGGTAATCCAATAGAGACTCCTACAAAACATTTATCAGTTTTGCTGTAGTCAAGAAATAAAGCTGAAGAAAGTGAGTAACAACAGTAAAATTAGAACAAAGAGAATTTTTATCTGATCCCTGTGCAGCTTCGTTTGTTCACTGACTAAAAAAAAGAGTGCCCATAATCAGGGAAAAGCACAAAAAAAGAAAAACCCCACTGTCAACAAAAACCCCAACAGCTAACAAATAAAAAATATTTAAAAACGCTAATGCTAATATTGTCTAGTATTATTGAACTATTTCTTAACCAAATTGTTTTGTTATTTTTTAATGTGCCTAATAGGATTTCTCCTACCAAGTCAAGGTCAAATCCCTAATTTCTTGTGCTTGTTGTTGCTGGCCATTATTGAATCTAGTCTAAAAATAGACAAGACCTAAATCTTTTCTCATGTGGCTAGTTTTGAAAAACTGTCCCATTAATCTTTCACTCAAATTCTCCACTAGCTGATCAGCCTTCACGTTTTTCTCTGTTTCTTACTCTTAGAACTTTAACATCTCAAACAAACCAACAAAAAATCCATCACTTAAATCTCTTGTGAAAATGCTCCATTTTGGAATCACTTCTTTTGCAAATAAGCTATCATAAAGTTAAGGCAGACATTGCCGGATAGCTGACATAACACTGGATGCAGCCAAACCCCTACTTTGTGCCAGAAGCCCCATGCTGAACTGCAGAGACTTAGTTCTTTCTTTTAACACAATAAAACTACACAGAAACGACATCTGCTGTCAGCCATTCAGAACAAGAATCTTCAATTTTATGGTCATTTATAGTAGGATTGCTCACCATTCTGAACTTTGGCCTCATTATATCACTTATTTCATAATGAGACATAACTGAGACACAGCTTCTGATCCAAATTGTTCACTATTTAAAGAAACCATGCTAAGTTTCATTCAACCAAATTAAACTGACTGCGGCAGCTGTATCTAGTCTCAGAAATTTTGTTCAGTATATACCACATTTCATTACAACAGTTTTTTAGGATCTTTAAATGAATGAAGAAAACTGGTAAGAGTGTAAGGGTGTAATAGGAAACTGAAAGGAGTGAAAAGATTAAAATAGAAACTTTGGTATGATGAAGAGTATGGGGCACGAAAGCAAGGAAATAGGATGTGGGCATCTGAATGGGAATGGGTATTGAGGGAATGGGTACTGAATTGGAAGAACAGGGGCAAGAGGCTGAGAGAGATATGGAGTACAAGTTTCAGAAACAAGACTCCCAAGCTTCTTCCAGAGCTTCTGGGTAGATAGGGAAACGAGTTTTCTGGGTCTTACGCCTGTGAAGGTCCACCTTGCACAAGGCAACTAGTGAGGAACCAAAATGCCTGACTCTTGTATGCTAAATGTTCTTGGGACAGTAATTGAGATAATTTCCTTTATGTTTTTTTCACCAAGTGATTTACTCCAAGTTTTTGGGGACCAGACAGGGAAAAGCAGGGTGATTTACACCCTGGTGATCACAAATATTACAACAGAAACATGCTATGACCTCACTGCGGCTCCAACTTCCATAACAAAGCTGTCTATAGGCATGCTAAAATCTAGCAGAATTAACTAGTTTTTCCTTCTATTTTGATATGATTTCTTTTCAGACTAATGAATGAGACAAATGAGGAAAGAACACCATCAGAAGTTCACTTGTACACTGAATGAGAACAGAGAAAAATGGAAAAACAGATGCATTATCACTGCAACCACACATGCAAGTCTCTTGTAAATCAAGATTTGCTGAAAATTTTGTGGTTTATCCCCCACTGTTGCAATTCCTGTGTATTCATTTACTCCGAGAAATTGTAGAATGCTGCCTCTTTTATTTGCTGTAACATTTTTCACTGTACATTCCCCTCTTATCTTCTTTATCTACCAACCAGATAACACTGTATTTTTAACAGGCATCTCCATTAGGATATTGACTAAGTGGCTCCCAAGTCCTCTGTCACAAGCCACTGAAACAACAAGAAAGGTAAAGTAGTTATTGATGTCCTCTACTACCTGGGTAGCTGACACTAATTCCAACTATTTTTGGAGGAGGAGGAAAAGAGGCAGTATAAAAATAACAAAATAGCATCACTTCAGAATCTATTGGCAGTCAGTCGTAGACACTTTCCTGTCCTGAAAAATTACTGTGGTACACAAATGAGGTTTGCTGGTTATCAGACTATCACAGCTCAACACATTCTTCACAAGTTGCAAAGCCTGTGTCTTTAGGATGTATAACTTTTTAGGAATTACAATGGACACATCTGAGTACTAATAAACACTAACATATCTGTGGAGTGAGGTCTCTTAAGGATAAGTCTCCAGAAATATGAGCTAATGGAGGAGATAGACTATCCACAGCTGAGAAGAGATAGAAGATCAAAACTACACACAGTTTGGAAAGTCAATGAACAAGTGGTTGGCCACTGTTGCTTACAATACCCAAGCTCAAGAAAAGCAAGTAGCATGATGGAATGATTTTTCAAGCACACACGGGGACTTTCAAAAAGATTGTATAATTCAATTATGCAACTCACTACCACAGGATTTTTAGATGGGTTGTTTGTGTTTTGGTTTTCTTTTTTTCCTCTTTTAGCCAAAGGTACAAGATTATAGGAAGTCAGGAAGATCTTACATATACCTCATTTATACGCTGTTTTGCTAAACACCTAGAAGCAATCACAGTATGGTAATTATCGTGAAGGCAAAACAGCCCACAGGACTAGAAAACTGTGACTGCTGAGCCTCACAGTCATTTTATTTTTGTTTTACAATTCCAGTTCTAGGAACCTTTATTACATGAGAATCTCAAATTTCAGCTAAAATCTTAAACTTCTAATGATGGTATTTGTTGAGAAAGATAAAAAATATGAAATCACTGTGCTACATGGCCTAAAAAATACAGAGATGAAGTAAGTTTATGCACATTTCATTTCTGTAATTTAAGCTTTTCTTATAATTTGGGTTTAAGATTTCTGAACACTATGGGGACTTGTAATTTTGTTCCTGTTTCAGACATTTTAGTACAGTAAATACCATAGACTCATAGAATCATTTAGTTTCAACTCTCCTCCCGTGGGTAGGGTTGCCAACCACTAGGCCAGGCTACCCAGAGCCACATCCAGCCTTGCCTTGAATGCCTCCAGGGATGGAGTTTTCTGAGTGAAAAAATTCCTCCTAATATCCAGCCTAAATCTCCCCTGCCTTTAAAACCATTCCCCGTTGTCCTATCACTATCAACTCATGTAAACATTCATTACCCCTCCTGTTTATAAGCTCCCTTCAAGTACTGGAAGGCCACAATGAGGTCTCCCTGGAGCCTTCTCTTCTCCAAGCTAAACAAGCCCAGCTCCCTCGACCTTTCTTCATAGGAGAGGTGCTCCAGCCCTCTGATCATTTTAGTGGCCCTACTCTGAACCTATTTCAAGAGCTCTGCATCTTTCTTGTGCTGGGGGCCCCAGGTCTGGACACAGTAGTCCAGATGGGGCCTTACAAGAGCTGAGCAGAGGAGGACAATCAATGCCCTCTTCCGCAGGTCATCCCTTTTTTAATGCAGCCCGGGATATAGTTGTCCTTTTGGGCTGCAAGTGCACACTGCTGGCTCATATCCAGTTTTTCGTCCACTGGGAATATATTCTACATGCAGAGCTTCATCAGTAAAAACACCCAAAAAATAAAAAAACATGAAGCATCTTTCCATCAACTGGTTACATAAAATACTGTTTTCTCTTTCAGAACTTCAAGTTTTGTTGAATTCACTGAGTGCTCACAACTTCTATCAAAGTCTGGTCTGGAATGCCTTGATGAAGAGCCTTGTGAATAACTATCCTCAGTTCTACTGTGTACCTTGAATACCAACAATCTAACAACAGGCCAAGAAACGCATAGATATTCAGTTTGAGCAGGAGCACAGAACTGCTCATTTAGAACTTGCAATGGTCTAGTGGACTTGCAGGCAGGTGGAGGGGCAGGGAGAGGAACTCAGTCCTTGCTTCCTTAGCAGGACCTGTAACCTATGTTGACAGCATTACTAATATCATCTGTCTGAAAGACAGACTGCTAATGAATAAATTTCAAACGCAACAGTTCTGTAGCTCTCCTGGAGTAGAAATGAACTCTGCCATGGTTCAAAAAAAAAAAATTCTGAAAGAGGCATGGCATTTTTTACATTTGTTTGCATAATTTAAAGCTTTGCAAGGCAACAAGGTTGAAGAGAACAGGTATGGTATAATTTAAGGAACATCATGTCATGGCCTATCTTCTGACATTTAAAAAAAATATCCAACATTTGGTGTAGCAGAAAATAAAGTAGACTGCACAAATGATGTTTTGTAAAAATTCTGTTCCAATACTGTCTGTGGTGAAGAGTTAAAAGAAATTGCAGCTATGCAGTCTGGTTACCGTCTAAGACACCTAAACTGAAATGTGATATTTGTGATCACAGTCAGATCTGAACCGGTTAAAATCTTTAAATCTAATCACACCAGCTGCCTGGAAAAGATTTCACTAACACAAAAAATACAACACAACAAGTACAGTAAAATAATATGTCCCCTGACTTCATCTTGTTGGCTTGACCAAAGAGTTTAAGTATGAGCTTAAGGTCAGCTAAAGACACAGTTCAAAACCCAAACGTATCACAGAAGTTTTAGAGTAAAACCTGGTGTTTCTACTCTTTTTTGTTTTCTAACTCTCATCAGAATTAGTGAAATAAACTCACTTTGAATTGCAGAATTCTAACCTTGGTGAGTGTAGAATTTGTTTAGTGTTTATTTGTTTCACGATTTTATTCATTCATGATCTTTAAGAGAGCAAGTTTCTGTGCTTGCAAGATAATTGTTTTTACCAAAGAAAGAGGTAATTTGCAGAGTAAAAATTTAAATATTCTCCTTCTAAAGTATGAACAACTATCTAATATAATTGTCTCTTATCTCAGTTTAACAGCAATACACAGAATAATTTAGAGTGTTCTTTTTCACATACTACAATTTGGTTATAGGTAGCAGAAAAGACTGCACTATATTAGTTCTGTAGTTAGTACAGAGTATTTCAAGGGAAAAGCAGATTATGAAATGGATGTCTGAAGTCAAATTGCAAACGGATAGAAAGTTTCTACTGGCAGCTGAGAAAGAGAATCATGACCTTCCCTGTCTTCTGGACAATACACACTTGTTTAGCTCTATAATAGTTTTAGTGTCTAAGCATGCTGCTTCCATAGCATACATAGGTAGCATTAAAAGTTAAGCATCCTATTTATTTCCACAGAAACCATATAACAGATACAAAGAGCATAGTAACACTATTTGATAGAATTGTAGAATCATGGAATTTGTTGGGTTGGAAGGGACCTCAAGGATCATCAAGTTCCAACCCCCCTGTAACAGGCAGGGTTGCCAGACACTAGATTAAGTACTAGATCAGGGCCCAGGACCTCATTCAACTTGGCCTTAAACATCTCCAGGGATGGGGCATCCTCAATCTCTCTGGGCAGCCTGTGCCAGCAACTCACCACTCTCTTAGTAAAGAACCTCCCCCTGACATCTAATCTAAATCCCCCTTCCTGTAGTTTAAAACCATTCCCCCTTGTCCTATACCCATATAAAAAATTGATTTCCTTTATGTTTATAAATGCCCTTTAAATACTGGAAGGATGCAATGAGATCTTCCTGCAGCTTCTCTTTTCCAAGCTGAACAAGCCCTGTTCCTGCAGCCTATCTTCATAGGAGAGGTGCTCCAGCCCTAGGATCACAGAATCACAGAATTTTAGGTGTTGGAAGGACCTCTAGAGATCATCGAGTCCAAGCCCCCTGCAAAGCAGACTCCCCACAGCACAGACCATCCTAATGGTCCTCCTCTGGACCCTTCCTCAAAAGCTCCACATCCTTCCTTTGTTGGGCGCCCAAGACTTGGATGCAATACTCTAGCTGAGGCCTCATGCGGGCAGAATAGATGGTAACAATCACCTCCTTCACCCCGCTGGGCACCTTTCTTCTGATGGAACCCAGGATACCACTGGCCTTCCAGGCTGCAAGTGCATGCTGCTGGCTCATGATCAGTTTTTCATTAGCCACAGTCCTTAAGTCCTTCTCAGCAGGGCTATTCTCAATGAGTTTTAATTCCAGCTTGTGTATGTATACCAGATTACCTTGACCCAAGTGCAAAACCTTGCACTTGGCTTTGTTGAACCTCATTAGGTTCACAAGGGCCTACTTTTCAAGTTTATCATGGTCCCATAAGCTTTTAGCACATTCTCAACTACAAAGCAGTATTTTTCAACATTGCCAGCCCCATTAGCTATGCATTTTTGCCAGCTGTGAAAAAAAAGCCTGTATGCCACACTTGCAAATATCTGTACCAGTGGAGGTGACCTACTGTCACTGACACCACTGCTGAAATGCACCACCCACTGCCTCACTGTGCTCACATCCACTGTTTGGTTTTCATAAACATTCAGCAAGCGTTGATGAATGTCAATGGGTGTCATTTTTTCCGCATGGAGGAATTCAATTCCACACCTTTGCTTCATAAGCACTTTTATGTCAGATGTCACTTGGTCAGACTGCCCCTCTGCTGCCATCTGTCACACGGTAACAAAATGTAATGGAATGTTGGTGGGAAGGTTCAGTCTCTACTGCCATACCACCAACATCCATCTCTGATGTCATGGGCCAATGTAGTAAAATAGGAGGTATTACTTTCAGAGCAGCCCTTGTATTAGCAAATTTAATTATTTCACTTCTCATTTTCAGAGTCTGAATTTTGTCTTTTCTGCTTCTGATCATGTATTCAAGTAGCATGTACAGACTATGGTGTAATCAATGCCATGCTGCCATGACGCAATGTTTATGGTTATAGAGACATAAAACCATCCTCTTGGTTTATCACAGCAATACAGTTTCAGAGATCTTGTACATAACACTGGGTTGCTAAATCTAATTTTTCAGTATTTCTCCCTGATTTTGAGTGTATCTTTTAAGGCTCTGGGCAGATATATCCTGAAGATGGAGTCAGTGGAGGTTCAGCACCTGATGGCTTTTCAGGTTGATGCACGCAGGAGGCTTCTCAATTCACCAGCTCACCCTTTTGCTCAGACATGGTCTCATAGAACACTCCAACTTAAAAGGGACCCACACGGATCATCTGGTATAATCCCAGCTCTGCTTTATGAAGCTTGCTGCGTAATGATCACTCTCTGAAAAGGAGTGAAAGAATTTCTCTGACATCTGGGAACACTTTCCCCAAAGTCCTTCTGATTCTTAAACAGTGTGGTAAAGGCTCATGCTACTGTAGACTGTACGTTACTCGGCATATGATACCATTGTGTCACCTGCTGACAAAAGCCAGCAGATTTGGCTTGATGCTGAGAGCACAACAGATGGAGCACAGACTGTTGCCTGCAGGTGCCAGGACTGTGCTCTGGTTTTCTTGCAGCTGAAAGGCAGAGTAGAGTCCTGAGCTTAAAAATCTGTCTATAAAAATCTCAGAGATCCATGGGTAAAGAATTCCACAGAAATGCCCCTAGATTAATAACAGTGTTATTTTTAATTCAGCTGCCATTAGCCACCACCAGTTTTCATAATCCATCTGCACTGCAGTGCTAGCCTACTGAGACTCTTCTGGTTGGTACTGCTGCAGTGCTTCCTCCTCTCCAATCTAAAATAGCAAAGGGCCAAAGGAATACGACACTGGAAAAAACAGCTAAAATAAATGAACAAAGGATGCCTGCATTTTAGAAGTGCCTTAAATTGAATTTGGGTAATTACAGCATTCTGAAACATTTTTATATATTGTAACGTTTCTATACATTGAATGCAATTGATAAAATTGCATTTTGCAGTGGTGGAGAAAAAAAACACACATTATTAAGAATGATTTCTCAAAATCTACATTAACCAGTTGAAGTGGGAATTTTTGAGTAAGAGAATAGAAGAGAGACACAGGAGGATGGGAAATTAATACATATTTGAATTGTTTTCACATTTTGGTTTACTTTCGTTGAAAACCTGACAAATAAAACACTAATCATAGTGAAACTCGATGGGAGCTGTTTCTATTGATTTCAGTTGACTTTAGATCACACCCAAGAAAAGACCTACTGGTCTTACTTGGCTAATTATTGGAAAAAAAGAATGCAACTACGTGATATGGAAGTTGGGCAGAGATTTCAGACCCTGTTCAGCAGAAGCAAAAAACTCAGACTTTCATGTCTGACTGTTCCCATGCTGAAGAATACACAGCTGGAATATGTTACTCTGAACATAGCATTCCTTTATCTTTTCAGAGGTTGGCTGGAAGCTGATGGAACAAAGCAGTCCAAAGAGAAGGATGGCTGAATGCTCCGGAAGACCACAAAGTTGGGAAATTTTAGCCACCAGGAAGGCGAAGGGAAATATCCCCGTAAGCTGTACTTATTCGTGGATTTGTCTACATTCCTTTGTATTTTTAAACCAGAAAATAAATACTGAAATACATTTGGTGACAGCACGATTTTTTTCTTGGGTTACTGAGCTCTCCAACACCCTCTCTTCAAATTCCTATGCATACACAATTTTGTTGTGAGACAAGAAGCTATTGATACAGAGCTTTTTAGAATAGCTATTTCATAACATCTATTTCAGAAAATATCCAAGTTTAGAAAAGCCATAGGGATGTCATCCTCTGAGGCCCAGCCCTGTGAGGTGCCAATGTCCCTTAACTGCTCAGCATGTCAGAAGGAGGCTCTTCATATGCATCTGCATTGCTCAGTCTCTGTTTAATGTACCTTTGAGGCACAGAAACAGCCTATAATTCCCGAGAAGCTGAAACAACAGAAGCTTCCTGTGGTCCTGTATTAATGCTTCAGAGGAAAAACCTGCAGGTGGACGTTCACTCATTGCAGATTCTCATTCTCCAGCATGTGCTCATATCAGTTATCCTATATACCTCTGTCGGCTGGAGATTTCCGGCTATTGAACTTGACCTTGGAAGGCACTTTGTATACTGTTTTGCTTGGAAGGAAGGTTTTTGAAGAATACATCTCTGTTAATCTCTGTAAACTTGTATCTTAGATATTCATTCACCAGCAGATATGATTTTTGTGCTTTGGAAGAAAACTTCTAGTCAAAGGAAAATAGTGTTGTTTGTTATGCATTGCTATGATCAGTTTTATACTGCATGTAGTACTGTTGACATGAGAAGAAATCAAGCAAGCAGGATACAACAGGATAGGAAGAAAAAGGATAAGCACTTGTTTTTTTTCTGTTAATCATTATGACTAATACTATAATGGAATCTATGACCACCTAGCTGACAGAACCACATGTTTGAAGCACATGCAATATAAATGGGAGGGAGACAGCGTATGATAAAAAAAAAATCAAAAGCTTGGTAGGGTGAGTCAATCAAGCATGTGACACAGAAAGCACAGGAAGGATTCAGGAATTACTGCTTTTTGTTAATTTCAGGGCACAAGGTTTGCTGAGAGATCTGTTGTCAATAAGATGATTTCTCATTTATTTATTTGCCTGAGAGATCGTATTCCGCATCAGATTTAATTATATGTTTAGAAAACAAGAAATGTCATTACTAGTTTTCCTTTGCTCAATCCAGTGACGTGTTCACCCCATCATTAACAGGAATGGTACCATATTCTTTGCTAACAAGGCTATTCTACTGCTGACATTACCATTAGAGATTTCTTCCTCCCTGATGGTTTATTCGAGCTCTAAAATATAAGTAACCTTAGGACCTGTGGGATGAAAAATGAATCCAGTGAATATTTTATTAACTTTTGTTCTGATGTAATGTCAATTGAAATTTAAGAGAATGATTCTAATACTTTTTAATGGCATTGGATCACGGTCCTAAGCATAAAGTGCCAAAGTCTTACATACAAACAATTCTGAAACAAGAATTTGAAGTTATGAGGGTTGTTCCCTAGTCTGAACAGGCTCAGTCTGTAGAAGATAATGGCTAGAAAGGTGAAATGTCACATCCTTCCCCACAGTTCCATAGATGTACCCCCACACTTCAGTGAGCATAGAGCTTGGGACCTGCTCCAACAGCTTCTTGTCCTTCTTGTGTTGGGGGCTCCAGAACGGGACACAATACTCTGGGTGGGTCCTCACAAGAGCTGAGTAGAGGGGAAGAATCACCTTCCCCTACCTGCTGGTCACACTTCTTTTGATACAACCCAGCATACAGTTGGCATTCTGGGCTGCAAGCGCACATTGCTGGCTCACATAGAATCTTTCATCAGCCAACGCTCCCAAATCCTTCTCCTTAGGGCTGCTCTCAAACCATTCTCCACCCAAACTGTACCTGTGCTTGAGATTACCCTGACCTAGATGGAGGACCTTGCACTTGGCCTTGTTCAAATTCATGAGTTTGGCATGGGCCCACCTCACAAGCCTGTCCAGGTTCCTCTGGATGGCATCCCTTCTCTTTAGTGTGTCAACTGCACCACTCAGCTTGGTGTCACCTGCAAACTTATGGAGGGTGCACTCGATCCCACAGTCCATGTTGCCTACAAAGATGTTAAATAACACTGGTCCCAACACCGATCCCTGAGGATCAACACTTATCACAGATCTCCACTTGGACAGTGAGCTGTTGACTGCGACCTTCTGAGTGTGATCACCCAGCCAATTCCTTATCCAGTGAGCAGTCCATCAAAGCCATTTTTCTCCAACTTGTCAAGTAGGATGTCATGTGGGACATTGTCAAATGCAGTTCCATTATCATTTATGAAACAAATGAAACACTGAAATTGTGTTTATCATTCACACTGGAAAAGTTCCCCCCACTCATAAAATAAATTCATTATATCATACTACTACATCATGTAACTCCATTTATATATTCATCTTTACTATATATATATGTGTGTGTGTGTGTGTGTGTGTATTACTTTATTCTACTGCATTCATATTTCTGGTCTTAGCATGATTACTGATAAAAAGTGGGTCCAGTTCAGATAAGGATACGACTTCTTTCGTATGAATGGTCAAGTTAGTGACACAGGCTTAATAAAATAATGCACTGAAACACGAATATGGGATAGATAGTGTAACTTACAGGACATTTGAGTGATGGAGGAAGAGTGCACAGTGAACTTTTGAAACTTGGGAGTGGGTTGAGAGAGAAAGTTGAAATTTCACAAGCTTACTGAACTTATGCCAAAAAAACAGGCAAAAGTTGTCCAAAATTCCCCAAACAAAATAGGTGACAGGCACTGAAAAGAAAGTGATCATGTTTTGCCATTTATTATAAATTCTTGCTTCCAGCTTGGTAATCAAGTGCAAAAGATAGCAAGAGAAATTTTATTGTAGAGTTTTTCAATAGCATCAGCAGTTTCAAACACAATGTTCATCATCCTGTTCTGACCAGAGCACAAGAGATAATAAAACATCTAAGACTCTGTTTTGATGTATGGTCTATGTCTGGTTAGAGGGTATACGTTCAAACCCATGGACTAGTCTTAGATCTGGAAGGAGGGCTCCAGAAGTATTAACACCACACTAATTCCAACAGTTCTTGAACAGCACAAGTTCCGATGGAAGTAAGCTGTAGTTTTTCACTCCTGAGCATTTAGGCTGCTTTGAGATGTAAACTAATTACTTGGCAGGAGTGGAAGAAAGAGTTCCTTTTGGAAAACGACTAGGTGGCTTAATGTTTTTTCAGATGTAAATCATTCTTTATGCTCTGCATACTTTCTGTTTTCAAAGTGAAGAAAATCGAAGCGTTAAATGATTTGTCATCGCAAAAAATTTTATAAAAATAAATTTTAAAGTATCCATTAATCTCCAGGCTTCTGAAGTGGTTAAGAAAGATACATACATGTTCCTATAGCATTCATTCCGTTTAAAAGATACCTAAGGAGAAAGAAGTTAAATGACATAGACAAAGTGATGCTGGGAATAGATGGCACAGCAAGAATACAATGAGCATTTCCCAGATCTTCGACTTCAACCAGCGTGTGGATATTTCTGCTTTGCCAACAGCTAATTCTTTCTGCTCCCAATTATATATATACACACACATACATCCCAAGAACGTGATACATTACAGAAAAATGTGCTGAAGACAAGTATTGCCCCATCACAGTTAATAATCTTTGAAATCTTTAATGTGAACAATAGCATGAGTCTGTTCTGCAGATTTTTCATTAAAGTACATAGACCAATTTTGAGGAAAAAAAATTAAAAAGAGATTTGAGGAAGTAATAACCCAGAGGTTAAAAAAAATATTGATTAGGAAAAATATTTTCTTCATAAAGATAATATTTCTCTTTTAGCAAAAAGAAGATGCTTGGTCTTCAGAAAACGAAAACAAAGTATGTTCTGAAAGCACCCATTTCATTTGTTGTTAGCTTTGTTGAATAATGAGCAGAACTGTCATTCGTCTTACAACCTTCTCTCACCTTACCCATCACAATGAAAGATTTAAAATTCTTCTGGAAGGTCTGTGCCACTTCATTTATTATCTCAAAAAAAAAAAAAAAATTAAACACCAACTTTTAAATACTTTTTATGTTTTCTTTTTTTTAATTTTCTTTTTTTTTTTTTTTTCAATCTAACTACCTGCCCTTTGGTGCCTAATAACTTCTTAGAAGAGACAACCTGAAAATTTAGTATGCATTGCCACAGACTGCATTTACTTCTAATGAGACATAGTTTCTCCTGATCTTTTTCATCTATCTTCAGAGAAGGAAGATAAAAAAAAAATGCTTGTTTCTGTCAGAGTTTGTTCTTTGGTGTCAAGGAAACATGCTGGGTTTTTCCTTCTCTATCTTCTAAGTTTTCACCTTGATCTTTTAAAATATTACAAATAATCCAAATGCATATATTGTGCTGCTGTTTTGTAAATTCAAACTGAATAGTCAAATAGTCAAAGATAATGATAATGATTACTTGAGATCATTTTTCCATCTTTGAGTAATGCATTGGGTGGTACATTTCTAAATTTCAGGAGACTGGTGGGTGACTTGCAGAGTAAGGCAAATGCAAATTAGGGGAGCTGAATCAAGGGCCTTTGGAGGACTTCAAAGGGCTTTGGATCGAGCCTCAAGTTCTTAGGACTTTTCATCTCTAGATATCAAAATACTTCACAACAATCAGTACATTTCATTACTTCTATTTCATTGATGGGGAAACTGAGGTATAGAAGAGGGAAATGATTCTTCCTCTATCATTTAGTGAGTCAGTGGCAAATCATAGGAGAGCATGAAGTTCCCATGACTGTCCCTTACTGCCATCTCAATCAAGTCTTCTCACAACTACTGCCTTAGGAAAAAATAGATAGGCTTGTTGCTCTAGTAATTTTTATCCTCCTCTGATTAAACGCTATAGTACCGTGTTATGTACCACTTGACAGAGATCTACATACCGATCCTACAGGACTGCTGCTAGATATGCTAGGAAACTTACAGCACCCAGTGTGCTGTGCCTGCTGCCACTAACTCTCCCCATGGCAGTTCCCTTGCATCTTTCCCTATCACTCTTTGATCCTCGCCATCTCTTACTAATCTCTGCGACATCAAGGGACTAGATGGCATTCAAATGAGATCCAGTGTTGATTTAGAAGTCTGTTCTTTCAGACAGAAATTGCATCCAATTATCTCTGTTCAAAAATAAGTAGCTTGCTGTCGTCACCACCACTATGTAAATAGCTGAATATAAGAAGGAACTAGATGCTCATAAAGTAAATAACAAGATCATTGATTGCCCCAGTTCTGTTTCTTCTAAATGGTATCATCTGTTACATCTGTTGTATTTGTTGGAGGCTGGACTACCTGCAGGATGTTAAATAGTTAAAGGAGAAGCCTGGCTCTTTGTCGCAGAGGAGCATTCTTAATAGTTGCTGTTTAACACATACTGGGGGTGGGGGGGCGGAAACGGCTGCTAGTGCTCATTGGATGAGCAACAGCAGTTAACTAATAAATACTATTCCCAAGTGACTCACAAACAATGAAGTAACCAAAAAGAGCCATGTTAATTTCTACCCTGTTTTCAAGCAACAGAACAAAATCAATATTTGTTTAATGGAAAAAGGAAATATTTGAGGCAAGCCATCAAGAGAGGAAGAGCTGTCCAGTTGCCAAAGCATAGGGATGGCAATCAAGAGACAGATATTTTCCTTTTGAATTGTTTAAAATGAGTTAGTATTGCTCTTTGACTTGCTTTCCCCACTAGCAAATGGGAAGTTATTCCTTGCAAAATCTGCAGGAAGTAAAGAGATTTTAACAGTCTTCAAGTACTATAGGTATTTGTAGGCCTGGCAGCGAACACTGGCAAGAAGTGCTGCCGATGACTTTTCACTATTCATCCTGACAGCAAGCCAAGCACTGATAAAACAGAGTTTGCTTCTTGGCATTGTCCTAAAAATCTACTTAAATCAAGCGGGATGCTGAGGACCTGTGCTCTGCTGCTGTTCTGCCCACTTAGCATGCAGTGGGCATAGACCCTCGGCATCTGACCCAACAGGTCATAAAAGCGTTATTATCCACAAAATGCCTTCTTGGAGGCTAAAGAATGAGAAGAATGGAAACAATTTATTTCCAATTCAAAAAATTGCTTTTTGGGAGGATATCATCCTATTATTGCAGCGGCAGCTGTATTTATCTACATCCATCGTCAAGAGGACTTATTAACATTTTTATACTACAACCACATGCTGCAGGAATGCTGTGCATTCTTCCAAAAGCTGTGTGGCCTTTTCTTCTATGGAATACTCATATCTTTTAAACCCCTCGGAGGTGAATCACATCCTTTGTAGGACCATTGACTTCAGCAGGACTGACAGCGTTTTGTTAGTTCAGTTTCCATGTCAGGAGTTGGTGGATTGTTGGTGGATTTCTTAAATTCGCAGCCTTCGGATAACACAGCGAATAGGCTTACATTTGAATTAGCTTAAACCTGCTGATACATTATCAGAGCTAGCAACGTTTCATCCATGAACTGAAAGCTCACTGCCAGTGTATTTAACTAAAAAGTTGTTCCATTACAGAGTGGAGGGAGGTAAGAAGAGAGCCTTAAATAGCCCTTACATTACCTGAGGCACCACTCACAGGCACTACCCTACACCCGAGGGATCTGGATTTTGACTCTGACATTGCTTTATAATCAAGGACTGTCCCTGGGTGAACTGTCAGAATTCAGCTCTGGGCTGGGGTCACATCCTGAGGGGATGCAAGAGGATTCAAGGGAAATGCTGCACAAAAGGTGCAGGTTGATACAAGCAACTAAAGATGTAATGAAGGGAAAACCTGTTTTAAAGAGATATTTTTTTTCGGCTAGGTTAGAATCAGAGCATCAGAAAACAGAATCCAGTGAGGATTTCATTTACAGTAAATGGAGGTGTTGTCTCCTGGGTATAGGAATATGTGATTAAAAGGCCCAACGGCAATAAACGGCCTAATCCTCAGTTATGCTGAGGCGTATTTTTTTTTTTAATGTAGTTAACTATCAGTGTAAAAAGGGCCTGAAATGTAAATTATTATTTGTGAAAATGTTGTACACACAACTGGAAAGAGGAGGTCACTGAGACAACCTAGGGCTTACTCTGACAATGTGAGTCTGTTCTGCACCTCTGCTCAATGAGCACAGCATCTTGGCATGGTGGGAGTCTTAGTCAGAGGTGCAGCAGATGCTCCTTGGTGCTTATGGGTATGCACAGGCATGGGAGACATCCAGTTTAACATTCTGGACTGCAGGAAAGTTAATCAAACTGTCATGCATTAAATTGCAGAATCTGCTCATTTGACTATGAAGTTGTGTTATCATAACTAGGGGTGAAGGTAGCCTTATATGATTAGAACATGTGTATCAGCCATATGTCTTTGATTTCATATTTTTATACCTACTGAATGCTTCCTCACTTTAATAGGCAATATAGAATATTTGAGTGAAGCCTTAAGCCCTTCCCGATGAACAGAAAAACTCTCATTGAATTTGGTGGAACCAGAATGTTATGTCACAGCTGTCAAATGGCAGTTACAGCAGTTATCTGCTTGGCAGGAGTATAACTGTGGCTTAATAAAAGTATTTGGTTGTTTCTTCTCCAGCTTCATGTTTTCATTTTTTTCTTCCTTCTGCTTCCTCAATCACAGGTAAGCAGTATTGCAAAATACATACACAAAGATAGCAAAGTTGAAAATTCAGTTTGGAATGTTAGAGTAACAGCTATAACCAGAATATTATGCATGGAAAGCATACAGTATTCCTGAGGTAGGAACTCTGATAACCTCATCAATCATTTCCCGTACATTATATACACTATTTAAGTAAGTGGAAAGCTAAGTATTTTTCCTTGAGGTTAAGTACATGTCAAGAAGAAGAAGAAGTAAAGTGTTTTTCACTGTAAATACCGAATAGACTTTCCAGTGATCTATTTAACATTGACTCCATTAAAACCTTCAATAACAGTGCAGATCAGAAGAAGTAAGGAAAAAATAATTATCAGAAATAACACTTGTGAAGAAATGGAATAGTAGAGAATTTTAACCGGCTTGGGTGATTTGACTCCTGAGAGTCAAAGTTAAGATACAATGCAGCTTACAAGGGAACTGGAATTTTCTGTATCAAAAATTTAGATGCCAATATTTGAAGAATTTATTTCTTATACATTAATTTTCAGAAGAACAGAGAGATTTAGAAAAGCAGAAAATGTTGGTATGAACCTTTTCCTATAGAAAACTATTAAAGAATTTCTATCAATTTCAGTGGAGGGAGAGGGCTATTTTGAAAGAGTATACAATATGTGGTTTTTACATCTTGAAACCATAAAAGCTATGAGAAGTTCAAAAAGGATACCACTTTTGTTTCTGGTGGAAAAGACTTCTAAAAGAATTCACAAACTTCAAATTGGAACTTAAATAGGTACTTAAAAGTCATGAAAACTCACGAAAAAAAATGGATTCAAGCTAATCTGCACCAGTCATCTTGGGAACCAGGATTCTCTTGCTGGTGAAACCTGAAACAAGAATATAAACAGAAATGTCTCATCAATTCAGTAATACTAAGGATTTCCATATGACACAGAAAATACATGATGAATTGTTGTTCATACTGAATGTGATAAACAATTCTGTTAAAGACACAAATGCATTGTCAAAATTATTGCAACTTAGGCTAGAGTTTTGGGAACTGGATCCTGGATTTTCTATTTCAAATTCCAGAAATGTTAATAAAAGTAGAAAATCCTAGGTTCAAGATAAAGAGTCCTCACGTGTACGTATTTTCTTTTACAGATTGGTCTCACTTGAAAAGATGTACAGAAGGTCTTGCAAATTGGAAAGAAGTCCTATTTCTTAAAACTAACGGAAATAGATATGAATATTAGGATTAAATTTAAGCTATTTCTTGAGATTCTGTACCAAACAGTATCTTAAGATGGTAGTAAGTGTTACACATTACTTTCAAATTCAACTAGTCTGAGTGTTGTCTTGGATGAAAATGCTCATGACTCACATTATATTTCTGTTGGACAATGGGATATGGCCCTTACTGTAAACAAACACAAATGCTGCTATAAAAAGATGAAAGCAATGAATAAACAGCTAGGAGGAACATATAAATGAGAAGTGGGAACTAAAAAAGAACACTTAGGGTTCCAAAAGAAGATATGAAACAAAAAATCCCACAAAACATTCTAAAGAAGAGTAAAAGCATCCATTATAATTTTATACTATAGATTAATTTTATGTTTTGTTTCAAAAAGAAGAAAGTAGTGGCACTAACTGTAAATTAAATGCTAGGAATCATAAAAAAATACTTTTTATGGGAAGTAGAAATAAGAAGTCAGTACTAGAAGAATTAAAGACAACGAATGCTTTAATTTGATGGGGAAGCAGGATGAATCCTAAAAACTGAATGACAGACAGTCATGGTATGATTCTGATGAGAAGGAATGGTAGAGTTATGCACAATAATAAAGTAAATGCAAGAGGGGTGTATATCTTGCATTAATTTAACATGAATACAGTCATATTCCAGTCGGTGCAAAGCAAGAAAGATGTTAACAGACCAGAGATAGAGCTGAAAACAGTCACAAAAATGATTTGCAGGACATAAAATGTCTTTTATGAAGGACTCGGTGACCTATGCATTCCAATCCAATTTTACAAATAAGTAAGAAGTTATTTTGTATGAGGGCATGAACACTTACATGGGGAACAGAAAGCTGGTACCAGTGAACTTCTGAAAGTTGCTGGTGGATGATGTGGTAATGGTCATAATGGAGTGGGTCAAATTTGATGTTAGACAAATTCAAATGCAAACAGTGATAACAAAGTATCACTATGTCCTACAGTATTAGAAATCAGGAAAGGCAGCCAGAATCAGCAGGAACACGAGAGAGAAATTAATGAGTGGTGGGTTCGTAAGCTGAAGTAGTAAGGGATGAACCTTCTAGTATCCCTAGTGGAACGCTGGGGAAAACCATAGGGTGTGGAGCTCAGCAGTTAGGCTCAAGTGTGCTCCCCAAACTGCATCTCTTAATGCCACTATAAGAGACTAAACGCTAGGCTAGGTGGACCTGGGAAGACATTATTTCACATTCTTTATTCTTCCAGAAGTGAGTATAGCTGTCCTTGAAATTACTTAGCAGAAATGCAGGAAGATCTGTATAATTGAAAACATTATGTCAAGAATATGTTTCCTTTTTTAAAAAATTGGCACAAAGAGAGGAATTAATTGAGGTAAATTTCATGGCCCTATTTAGGGAGGAGTTCAGATTAAATCACAATGCTATTCTTGTCTGGCTTCATAATCTACAGACCTATGAAATTTTCTTGTAGTATAATCATTTTTCAATTTCAGACTTTGTCCTTCTTTACCATAACCTTAATATTTTTAACTACATGATTTTTAAGGGGGTCTCTTATTACCTCTGTCTTTACATACGCCTCTTGTTTACCTTTAATAAATGGATAATTGTACTGGCTTTTTCTTGTTTACTGTTCATACTTTTTCATCTTCTTTGTGTGCCCTACCCAGCACAAGAAGTTATCATTCAATAAACACTGCCTGAGAGTGGAGAGGAAGAAAGGCAGCAAAAGAAACACAGAGAGGGAGAAAGGGTCGGAGGAAGGAAGAAAAGACTGAGGAAAATGCTTTTTCTGAAAGATTTGAAAATATTTCACTGTACTTCCCTTTCCTTCTTCCCCTTTTTGATGCTGCGGCAAACTACATGAGGTAATTTTTAACTCCAATTAAAGACAGTTACTATGACCTTCATACTGTAGTCCCATGCTAACAAAAAAGTACTTATTTATCCATGTTAATGACTATGCCATGAACACTTGCATATAATCTTAGCTTTATGAGCATGGTTTGCCTCGTTTCAAGTCATTAAAATATATTTATATGATTCTTTGATTTATAATTAAGAGTTCTTCAATATCTATTATTTATTTCAGGAGAAAAATTCTTAAAATAGTTGTCAGAAGGGGACTAAAAAGAAGAAAGCAAACATTTGCAAAACCTTTATGATGCTAGAAGGTGAAATAGGATCTTTTTTTTTTTAAGTACAAGGGGAAGCTATGGTACAAATTGAAAGTAGCTTCAAAGAAATAATTCTTTGATAGCAAGTGAAAAAAAGAAAAGCCTTTGCAATTTTCTGTCTCCAAACAAACTGAAAGAGGAAAGCCTTTGAACTTCCATTGTTCTGACAACAATATTAGCTATGTTTTATCCAGCACAGTGTTTTTAAATGCTATTAAATTACAGACAACACCGCTTTTTTTTTTTTTCCTTCTTTTTTTTACTGCATAAGAGGTGGTGAGAGTGGAGAGAGATAACTCAGCTGAATATTTTGTTGGATGAATCAGTACTACTTGAGAGCAAGTGAGAGCTCTTGGAGCCTGAAATACAATAATCTCTACCAAATGGCATGGATACTTGTTACTTGCTAGGTTTCACAGTAGTCAGGAAGAATGCCTGCTAAAAGCAAGAGGTAAAAATTCTAGCCAGTATTTGGAATCTGAATGATGGTCAAGGTCCTTGTTTCAATGATATTTCCAATTTCTGAGGCAAAAGGTAAATAAAAATTTCCTGACAGACTTCAATTTTAGAAAGTTGATGGGGGTTTCAGTATCCTTTTGTAACTATTCTGAGGAATTCCTGTCAACTTTGAATTAAACTAGGCACTACAAACATCAAAATCATCAAGGTACATCTGAAATCTTTACCTACAAAGACTTATGAAAATTGCTACTTTGGGTGAAATCAAGTTAAAGCTAAACTATCACTTGAGAAGGATCCAAGCCACAGCGTTCTACTTAACCTTCAAAGTTAGGTAAATCCTAAACAGGGATTCCAAATATCTCTCATCTGTACAAGTACTTCACCAAAACTACACTTGAATGTTTTCTCTCCGAAGGTTGACTTGGATGTTCTTAAGACAAAGGATGCTGAATGCTTCACGTGAGGTGCTGAAAAATTTTCAGACCCACTGCTGCCACTGCAGTGTGATGGCTGTCAGCACTTCTGGGGGATGGGAGAGGTGGTGAAATCAAATTCTAACAAGCTAAATTTCCCTGACAATCATGGTGGATTGAATTCATACCTTAAGCCTAAAGAAGAAGGAAAAAAAAACCTACATTTCTGTCAGACATAAGTAGTATGCTGTAAGTAAATCACATTGTTTATACCACCTATTCTACGTGCAGTGAAAACAGGAACAGCTGTTCTCTGTGACAAATGTGCCTTGTTATATGTTATGGTAGCCAAGTTTACAAGATCTGCCATCCTTTCCCTTACACTCTATTTTTTCTTGTCATTTAAAAAGTTAGTTATTAAAGCTAATTCCAGTTTAAAATGAACGTAAAAATGTTTCTGTTTAAGAAAAACAAAACAAAACAAAACAAAACAAAACACCACAAAAAACATGGAACTGAAGCTCCAAACTCCTAATCATTTATTTTCTGAAAGGCAGGGGAAAAGATAAACAACCAAACAACATACCAGGCAAACTTTCCTTTCAATAGATATACAATCCTCAAGTACCAGATAATATAAAGGACACATCTTGACTCCATTGACAGCAATGATCTCTTTTCCTTTGTTTCAACAGGACTAAGATTCAAGGAGGTCAGAACAAAACCAGAATGAGTTTTCTGAGTAAGCTACACAGCTATAAGCTGTGTATATAACCATCTCTTGCAGTCTCTTACAGAAGCTTATTATGACTCTCCTAATCAGTTACATTTCTTTCCAATGAGATTCTTCAGAGGACCTCGCTTACCGGGTATATGGGAATCTACTTCTCATCTCCAGCCTAAATGCACTGAAAACAGGTGATATATATTTTCTCTCATACCTTTCACTTTAACAGTACTTCTTCCTCTTCAGCTCCTTTTTATTTCTATTCTGAAGAAGCCAGCAGAACTGACCCTGAAATTCTGCGATCCTTCCAGTAGTCTTTTGCTCCCTTACATAGAATCACTAAATGGTTTAGGTTGGAAGGGACACTCACTATCATCAAGCTCCAATCACCTGCCATAGGAAAAGTCGAAACCCACTAGTTTTGGATTCATCTTTTTTGAGCAAAGGTAGCTTGAAATTTACATTTTTTCCCAGCTGAAGTCTCAACAATATCTTGCACAATGGCAGCCTAGCATCACACCTTCAGCAAGATTGCTGATGATACTAAGCTTCATGGTAAAGTTGAGAAAACAGAAGGAAGGGATGACATCCAGAGGGAAAAGGATAGGCTCGAAAAGTGGGCACAGAAGAACCTAGTAAGATTAACAAGGCCAAGTGCAATGTGTTGCAATCCCAGATACAAATACAGAATGGGAAAAAAACTCACTGATTGTAGCCATGAAGAGAACTCGGGTGTCCTGATGTACAAAATGCTGGACGTGAGCAGAAGGCCAACGGTATGCTGGGCTGCATCAGAAGAGGGGTGGCTAACAGGGAGAGGGAGGTGATATTCTCCCTCTACTCTGCTCTTGTGAGGCCCCATCTGGAGTACTGTATCCAAGCCTGGAGATCCTCAGTACAGGTAGGATGTGGAACTGTTGGGGTGGACCCAGAGGAGGGCCAGAAAGATGATCAGAGTGCTGTAGTAGCTCTGGTATCAAGAAATGTTGAGGGAGTTGGGTTTGTTCAACTTGGAAAAGAGAAGGCTTTGGGGAGACTTCATTGTGGCCTTCCAGTACTAAATTTTAGGAATATTTTTTTTTATTCAGGTGATGGTGAGGTACTGGAACTGACTACCCGCAGAAACTGTGGGTGCCCATCTCTGTAGGTGCTCAAGACCAGGCTGTGGCAGCCCAACAACAAAGTGGGTGGCAAATCTGTCCAAGGATGATGTTTTGAACTAGATGATCTATTCGGCCCCCTTAAACACAAGCCATTCTATGATTCTATGTAGCGTCCCTATGTTTATATGGTCAGGATGGCATTTACATACTCTTTTGCCATGATGCCTTGCTGGTATCTGGTAACTGATTAAGAAATCAGGTATTCTTGTATTATCTCCCTTACAGCTGAAATCTGTTCACGACAGTTACGTGTCCTTGTGCTGGCACAGTTGGCTGAAGGCTCTCCCTCGGCCCAGGGTCAGCCTGTCAGCTTGTCTTCAAGGGACAGTTACTTCCTCTTGATCAAAGCCTGGCTATTACTTTCTAAAGGCACAGCAACAACACACACAATCTTTGCTGTCACGTAACACTATCTACATTTAGCTTCCACCGTGTGACCCAGACTCATCTGCTTTCAGCCTGACACCCTAAGTTGTCGTACGTTATTTTCAGTCCTGGGCACGGACTTGGTACATTAACACTGTTGAGCCACCTCAGGTTTGGGGCAACGCCTGAGTAACAGAAAGCACTGACTAACCGCTTTTTAGTTTTAGATGCATTTTTAACGCACAAAGAAAAGAGTCTCGATTCAATCAAGGCGCTCGGGTCTTCCGTTTTAAAAGGAGAAAACGCAGCAGCACTCAGAACCGTAGGAAGAAACGTAGGCTTTGTCAGTTCTTCCTGTCTCAGCAGCCCACGAGCTGCTCTGGTAAGCGCTCAGCGGGCTGTATCCTCACGGACGGGCAGACACGTTTGAGAGGAAAAAAAAAACAAAAAAAAAGGACGGACAACCCAGCCGCTAAGCAAACTACATTTCCCAGGTGCCTCCGCCCGCCTGCCCGCCTTCCTTGCCCTCACATGACGGCTCGCTGGCCGCGCCATGGCGGAAGCCGCGGAGAAGGTAGAGGCCGCGAGGGGCCCTACGGGCACTGCCCCGCCCGACGGGCGACGAGCGGGAGCGGGGAGGAGCCCTGGAAGCATAGGGAAAAGCGGGCGGGAAAGGGGCAGCCCCGGCGGGGGAGCTGTGTGGGCCGGAGGCGGCGGCAGAGGTTGGAGCCTCGCTGCGCTGGAGGATGGAGAGGTGGAGGAGGCGAACGAAACCTCTAGGCCTCCGCCTCGTAGAAGTAGACGGCGTGGGGAGGGGTTAGGTGGCACCTGATGTGGAGCCCCGAGCAGCTGGGGCTTGCACGCTTTTGCTGAGGAGAGATGAGGGCTTTTACTTCTGACGTGCAGCTGGGCAGCGTGACTTCTGTCCTTGAAAGACATGATTTGGAAGAGCCCTGAAGCTCTCAAGGAAATTGGCCCGTTGGTTCCCACCTTTTTCTCACAGATTCTGTTGGGAGAGGCTGGATGCTTTTGGGGGAAGGTTTCGTTGTCTGATTCGGTCAGCTTTTAACTGTGGCAACGCTTCAGAGAGCCCCTGGGATAGAACTGATCCTGAAAAAGTTCCTTACCTTCTTAGTAATGTAACAGATTAAAGCTGTTTGTGTTTTGCTAATCATGACGTAGTTAAAGGTACCTTGCTTGTTTCTGTTGATTTTCTCTGCAGTGTTTGTGTATGTTGTGAATGGAGTGGTACAGTTTCTTTGAAATCCAGCTTTCATGATTTTTCTCTCCCACCAGATTGAAGTAATAGGTCTAAACAGTTGATAACATCTGGTTTTGTAAACCCTATCTCCACTGTATTAGAAAGCCAAGTCAAAAGTCTATTAGAAATTCATGTTGGATCTACAGAATGAGAGATTGTGACGGTCAAATATTATTTCACAGTTCGGTGACTTTCTTTTTTTCTCCTTCTCTATTGTCAGCCTGTTGGAGCAACAGCATTTGCTGTCTGTCTGAAGTGTACTTGTGATTTTACCCTAGAGTCTGACACCTCCTAAAGGCAGTCATTCCTACATGATACGAGGTTCTGGTCATCTGCAATTCCCTGCTGAGGAATTTCCTCTCCACAGTTAATAGTTAGAAGTGGGGTATAGTCCTCTTGGTTTGTGAATTTGGTGAGAAGGAGAAGCAGCCTGACAAAGCCCCAGGACAGTTATAACCACAGGTTGTCTGGTAGGACAATTCTGGCAAAGAGATTTTCACACTAAGTTGTTAGTGAAGTGAGTTGGTATGAGTTGATTCTAAACACTTTTAGCAAAACTGATGTCAAGGAACAAATACGGTTTCTGCACTTGTTTCCTAAGCCAAGACTCCTTTTGAATTATTCGGTGATGGTCTTTATGATTACCTAAAGAAAACATAAAACACTTGCCTGAATTTCTGTGCTGTGCATGAAATTTTGCAGCTGCTAGTGCAGCAACATTAGCAGTATAGATTGGTATTCTCATGGTTCACATAGATAGTTTATTTAAATCAGCTTCTGGTGTGCTCTGACTTTGTAGGACATTGCTTACCGAAGATGTCCTTTCACATAACAACTTGCAATTTGGCGTAACCTTTGTTGTTTTAAGTGGCAAGTGGATGTAAGGATCAACAAGTGTAACAGCAAGTAAGCTATACCTTTGCTGTGCGCCCGGGTGAGCCTGTGTGGTGTTAGTGAGAGCCCTCTGAGAATTCTTGTCACGCTTTTTCCCTGCGTCTGTTTTTTTCTGAGTAACCAGACAATTAGAAAGCATGGGGAAAAATGTAAGTAGTCTAACTGCACTAAAAAGTCCTTTGTTGGAGCAAAAATGTCACTCGTTCTAATTGCTTATTTTGAGAGAACAGATTATTTTCCCCCCCCCTAAACATATTATCCTTCTGATATCAACTGTGTGAATCATATCAGAATATCAAAATGATGTATCCATCATTTTTGCGCAAAGGAGTTGAGTATTCAAATCTTAGTGTCCAGGAAACAGGCAAATTTTGTTGAGAATCTGGTGATGTTTTGCACTGGACTGTGTGTGTTGTTACAGCTTCTGTTAGGCTGCCGGTGTTACATCCTGATATTTTAGTTTGCTCATCGTTGGGTTATTATAGAACTTAAAATGTGCAGAGATTCTACTCACATATGACAAAATAACTGTTTTCTGAAAGGTAACTGCGTTTGTTGAGTACAAATGGTGATACTGAGCCACAGTGATGCTTCAAAAGTTAAGCCTAAGCTTGAAAGGATACCTGAGTTTTAATCACTTTTCACCTTTTCTTGACTTCCATTTTCTATTTCTAGTTGTAAATACAAACTATGTAGATAACCCTTCCCTGGAGTATGTGGCTTAGAGATGGGCCTGGCTGTGTGTAGCTAGATGGCAGCAACTGTGGTAACATCTTGCAGTGAGTTTCAAGTGGCAAAATGCAGCTTATCTTCTCTCCCATGTCCCGTATCTGTAATTAGCTGTGATGGTCACTAAAGGTGAACCTCCAGTAATGCAGATGAGGCATTTGTAGGCATATTCTTTCCACCTAGAGGTGACAGTCAGTGCCTTTTATAAATGGGGAAAATAACTAAACGTGGCAAACTAAAGAGGACTTTCTTTCTCAGGTGAAATTCCCTACCTATTCATCATAGTATTGAAATATTACTTTATAAGATTTGAAATGCTGCCTTCTCACTTGCTCATCCTTTGCTTGTATCATATTTTGTTGTTAAAATGCTTACTTTCAGTGTCAGCGTGATGTTGATAGCAATAAATACGTTAAGTAAATCTTCATTTTGCTGACTTTGAGGAGGCATTGCATCAGCAGATTTTACCAGCGGACAGGTGAGAGATTAGCAGAAGTCAACATAGGTTTTTATTGGTAGGACAATAAGATTCATTGTCTTGCCAGAGGGAGATGCTTTAAAGATACAGTTGCTTCAGAGACGTGAGAGAAAGCCACTTGGTTTGTGTTGGTGTGTGACAGGAAGGAAGAAGTCATTCAATTCTGATTTCTGTGGAAAATGGCTTGAAGTCATTTAGTTTTAAAAGAGCTGTACTAACAGCTGAATAGAATAGTAAGAAAATGGCGTTCTGCCTCACGAGTCAAGGCACGAGGCATTGCTTTGCAAAACTTACTGCTTCTGGATGGAGGGTGGCTTTCACAGAGGGTGTGCTGCACCCTTCCCTTTAGGGCAGGGAGCAGTCGTCTCGTAGTCACCTGGTGCCACTGAGTGTCGGTGTGGCTCTAGATTACATGTGGGTGATGTAGGTGTGAATGGAAAGAATAACAACTTCTGAAATATTCAGTCAGTGAACTTTGAGTTGGTTACATTTTTGTTTCTTAATAAAACTTTAAGAAGTACTTTAAAAGGGCAACTGTTGCTCATTGGTTTAGGATTCTGCATGCACTTAGCTAATTTTCCCTTTTTTCTTTGCACTGTTTTCAGGAAACCAGGTCTAATGAGGAATCAACAGATGAATCTGAGGTAAGCCTGCCAGTCCTTTGTCAGTTTGGGATGCAACCCTCACTGGTTTGTTTTGGTAGCTGCTTATTTAGAAGTTCTGCTGGTACCATACAGCAAGGAATGTTAAGCTGTACTTCGATTCTTTAGAAGGAGCTGTGATTTACTATTAAATGCTTCTTCATATTTAAAGATGCCAATCGCCAAATTATAGGAAGGTGAATTAAGAGAAAAGTTCAAGTGCATGCACTTCTGTTTGCAGGTGGAAGAAGTGAAAACTTAATTGACAGTATAAATACATACTCGCTAATGCTATCTTAAAGATGTTGTCTTTATCTGGTCCCAAATCTTCACACTTCAGGCTTAGGTACTGAGCAAGCTCAAAGTACCCTGTGCTAGGACCACAAGGTCTAAACGTTGTAAATGTTTGATGGTACTATTTGGTGGTTAGCCATGGATAAGGTCAACCCAATGGCTTTGCTCTTACTTCTTGTGATTGTAAAACCATGTGAGTTCTTTTGGGTGACGCATCGTTTGGGATGGATCTTATGGAGACTGTTCTAGAAGCTGGGACTCTTAATCTTTGCAGCCAATGTCCTGTTTGAACCATTAAAAAGAATATTTAAGGCGTGGATTTTGTAGAGGTCTTGCCATCGCAGTAATAAAGGTTTTTACATATACAGCTGGTTGCACTTAATTTCATTTGAATTGTTTCCATAAAATTGAGAGTTACTACTGGTTTCAG
This sequence comes from Oreortyx pictus, assembly GCA_036925125.1. Classification (NCBI taxonomy): domain Eukaryota; kingdom Metazoa; phylum Chordata; class Aves; order Galliformes; family Odontophoridae; genus Oreortyx; species Oreortyx pictus. The sequence goes on along the minus strand of JAUPFR010000007.1, from coordinate 47,531,331 downwards.
AGAACTTATATTACAGATATAAGGTTATATTACAGAAATCACTTCTATTGTGGAGGAAGATAATTTTAACTAACTGTTTTTGAGTAAATGGCGTCCCCGTCTGGACTGGATGTATAAACAAAATCCGGAATGTGGGGTTTTTTTTTCCATACTTCTTACATTGCTATGCTGTTGCCTTATTAAAGAATCAAATGAGCAGTGATTCTCTTTTACGCAGCAACTCCTTTAGTGTCATTCCTTTATTAGCAGTTAGTAAATAACACTCTAATCCTAACTTGCTACCTTTATAAAGCTTTATAATAAACCTCAAATGTGGGAGTGCAAAAAAGTGACCATTTTGAGCCCCTCACTCTAAGTTTGGTTACAGCTCTGTCTTCCTAGAAAACTGAGTTCTTAAAGCTGCTTAAATGTGCTTAATACTTTCCGTCTGCTTAAGTCAGAATGTGTGAAATCAAGAGGTATTAATTAGCAAAGTGGTGCATCTGTTTAGATGTTAAGTGTGCATTTCAGTGTGTGTCAGCCCTTGTAGAACTGCAGTAAATCTTTCCTGATAACTACTGTACAGCTTAGACTCTTAAAATATCCTTATATATTTTATGGTGTTTGTAAACTGTACACTTAATTATCGTTTAGACAGGTTGATATGATGACGAAGCTTTCCGATGCTAGATTTTAGTTCTCAACAGAAAAACCTAATTGGTTTGCTGAGTGTTTCTGCTTAATCATTTTCTTTGTTGTGTGTTACATTTTGTTTATTTTTTCTTTCGGTTTGGTTTTCTTCTGTGTGATTTGTTGCAAATTGTACTTATGAAGTGTACTTGCTTTACTTCTCACAACTTTATCACCGAGCGGGCTGCGTTTGGGGTTGAGCCTGTGCAGATTTGTTTGATGGAAAAGTCCTATTACAGTGTAGCTTCAACAGCCTGTTTGATTTTTATTTTGCAGCACCTAGAGCTGCATGTTGGGCTGTCACGTATGATGACACCTTAAAAATAGACCAGAAAGTTATCTAACTTTGGGCTGTTCACAAACTGTGGAGGAAAAGAGTCTTAATACATTGGGTATAGTCTAAGTCTGACTTTCTGATTTCAAATTATTTTTCTGTTTTTGCGGTGTTTCTGTTTCTTCCTCTTAACTGAGTTGTCTTCTGTCTGGCAGATCCATCTTAGAATTTGTTAGTGAGATAGCAAAAGATGATGCTAATAAATCTGTGAGGAAGTACTCAAGCTTTCTTCTGTAGCAGTGCAACGCAGTGGTAAAGTGGGATGCACAAGAGTATTTTTCTGGCATCAAAGGTTGTTGCTGCTTTAGAAGTATTGGTTTTAATAAGAGAATCCTGTTATATTACGTAATGGACCATTGTGAAGTGTCCTAAGGAAAATACTATTTTACTTTCAACTCCGGTTCTTCTTGATGAGAGAATCAGAGCTAAGTTATCACCCTGAAATTTGGCTACTTATTTATTAATGTTGCTTTTTCCTTTCTAATTTACTACTCGGCATATGAGCAGATGGTCCTGTTCCAGTACTTATTTCCACTACGAGGACTTTTTTCAAAAGAAGCATCAGTGGAATCATGAAACTAGTGTTTTGTCCCATAAAACAGTTCTGTGATTACGTGAGGAATTTCACTGATTTTTGTGTGCCTTGCACTGCGGCTTAGTTTTTGTTCTGGATTCTCAGCCTGCTAAAGAGAACAAGAAAGGCAAGGTGCGCTCATTTTACACAAAAGGTTTTGAAGAATAATCATTTGTATTGTTAGAGTTAAAATGCTGCATTGATAAGCGCCTTGGTCCTTTTTTATTAGATATTTGTGTTTGTTAACCACCACTGTATAGCACTGTATGTTTCCTTTTGAGCACTTCCAGCACTTCCATTTTTATGTCTCCCACTCTTAATCTTTTTTTTTTTTTTTTTGCCTGTTTCCTGATCCCTTGTGAAAAGGATATGTTCATTTAATTTACTCTTTTAGTTATTTAAGCATGATATTACTGAATCATAGGAGAATTTACAGAGAGGAAGGTATTGTGGAAATTCTTTATGAACCCAGTGTTCAGCCTGCTGACTTTGGCTTAAAGATATCTCACGACCATACGCTTCTTCCAGTGAAACTGATAGTGTTTTTATTCTTCGAGGTTTTGAAAACAGATCCGAACTTGAACACAGTTATGAAATGTGTAAGCATTAAAAGGAGGGCAACAAAAAAAGCCTTGATGTTTTCTTTTCCTTTTCAGTGCTCTCCAGATCTTAGTCTTGTATGCGAGGTCTGGATTAGGTCAAAGCAATTAAATCGTTTCAAGTAAATAAAGCATCTGGTAAAAAAAAGCTCCTTGTCATACTTAGTTTCCATCAAAATGTCCTCTTAACATGGAGTGCTGAGCGCTGGGCTGGAAGGGGTGAGCTCTTCTGTGGCTAGTAGCTTTTGAAGGAGCATCACTGTCGCAACAAAAAATTAATGAGTAGATTTGGCTCCTGTAACTCAGTCCAACTTGCAGGTTTTTGTTTTCTGTCTGACCTTTCGTAAATCATTTCATGTCATCATGTCTTCTGTCTTTATTATTGAGTAACTCTATACTAGGTTGCTTTTTTTTTTGTTATTATTTTTTTTAAATTCCAGCCTTAAAACATAAACCAGGAGAAAAATATTGAAGAAACTATTCTGTTTCACACACCTGATCAGTCTGTAGGGACGCTGCTTCTCCTTGCAAGGCTTTAAGTAACATTGGCCTTTTAAATAGGGAGAATGGGAGGAAAATAAATATAAATTCCAAATGGAAAGTTACCCTCCTTATTAATGAGAAAACGTATCATGCAAATTATTTGTCAATTTGAATCAGCAGGATGAGCGTGGTGAATTATTTATTGAAGTTTAAATGGAATTTTTCCATATATTAATTAGAAAAACAGGTTTACGGTGACTAGTAACTAACATAATATACATCGTTAGAGGGTTGACTTGCAGGAAAAATGGATTATTGCTAAATTCTTTTAGTACCTCCTGGTTTTGAGTGAAAATTACATAGTTCATTTAATGAGCTATTAATATTAACCAAAGTGCCTGTTCTGCCTGCGTGTGGTGGAATACGTAAGAAGTAAAAATACTGCTCACGTTACAGAAACGAAATGCAATTGCAGAGCCGGTGAGTTAACAGGTTATGTGGATGTGGCCTTGCCAAAAGACTAAATGCATCCGTCTGGGTGGAATAACAGAGGGGCAGAAAACAGAGAGCAGTGGGAAAACTCAGCTGTGAGCCTTCCAGCTCTTTCACTGTGGTGAGTGGGTGGAAGTAACTTTAAGAATTACTGTTCCCAAAACCGCACTGTAGGGCTTTCGTATGCAGTACATCACCAGGTGGCAACTGCTCAAGTAGGGTTTGCAGGGGAAACAGATGCTTGCCCAAGTTCCTTACTCAGCAAAGGGAAAATACGAGTGGAAGCTTTGTTGAGAGTTGAACTGTTCGGATTTTTCACTCCTGGAACTGGATGTGGACGTGGAAGATAAAAGCAGCCTGTCTGTGCTGCCTCTGAGAATGGCACAGCTGATGTGGATGGACTGATCCTGTGCTGTGGTTTTTCTTAATTCCTGAAGTAGAACAGTGTAAAAGTTTTCAGATGTTTTTTTGTTTTGTTTTTTTTTGGCCCTGCGCAGAATTACCAGTAAAAGAAAAGAAATCGGTGGCAGTTGAGTTGGAACCAAATCACACTATACAGACTTCACTACTTTTTCTGTTACATGCTGTTTATGGTGATTGCAGTACGTTGTGTGTGTTATTTCTGCTTCACAACTTGGCTGATGACCAGCTTCTTCAAACCTGTGTGAGCGAATCTTCAATGGGTGTTCTGGAAATTTAGTGTGACATTCTGCATGCCACAACGGTTTAGAGAAGAAATCAAATGCTCTCTGCTTTGCTTTTCTTCTGTGTGTTATTTCATTCTCTGAATGCAGCCTTTTTTGATACGTATTCACAGACAGCCATATCATCATAATTCCTTGCTCCTGGTGTATATCTGCATTTTCCCAAAGAGGCTGAGGGATTAAATAAATCCCTGAAGAAAATGCATGGGAGAACAGAAAACTGCTGTGTGAAATTTAACGTTGTAATCCAGATTTGCCAATTTTGCAACCGGATGGTGGGACGGTGTTGGTGTTGTGCCTTACAGGAATCATAAAGAAGCTGGATGGGAGGTTATGCACTGCACTTCCTTCACTGGGCTAACATCACTGAATTTTTACCATGGAACTAGGGGAAAATGATTTTAGCTGTGTTAAGTCACAAATGTGACTCCTTGGTTTAGAAATCTCAGTCTTTTGTTTCTTTGTTGTTGTGTATAGCAGTAGTTAGGGAATAGAAACTAATTGTACAGATAGGTAGCTCAGTCTTTTTTGGTATTTATTCTGAATGGTTGTGACATTTATTCCAAACTACTTTAATTCTTGCAGAGCCCCTGTTTATGTAGCATTAAAATGCAGCAGCCTGTGTAACCAGGTCTTTTACAAAGACAACTGTCTCCCTTGCCCACCTCAGTGATTTGCATCTTTGTTGATATTGTTACCAAGGCTGTCACTTGAGATCAGTAATTGCATAATATGGCTCTGTTTTGAAGGAAACTGTCTTTCCAGGTTTTGGTTAGGCAGGCTAATAAGACCTTCAGTGTTTATAGCTTTTATTTGCCGTTGCTTTACCTGCGTTTGAACTGGTGACTTGAAGATGAAAGGCTCTTTGCAATTCTTATTTCTTAAACCAACTAAGCTATTTTTAGTTTCATTAAGATTGTAATGTGGGACCAAACTTCAGTGTGGGAGTTCCAGAGGAAAAGAGGTTTATGTTCTCTCAGTCACTTCTTGCCTCAAGGGAGTCCAGTAAAGTGCACAATATTTAAATTCAGCACAGTGAATAAGACAAGAACTTGCAATAATGCTTTATTTTAGTTCCTTTACTGTCTAGGAAACTGGGATTTTGAAGGTTAAAGGCCTTTGAGGTCCCTAAGCAGTAGGTAACACCACGTTTTCTTCTGGTTTTGCTTTGGAATTTGTTTTTCGTTTATTTTAAAAGAATGTAAAATGAGAAAAATGAGCAACCAGGAAGTTTGGGAAGATTGGGATTGTAAATGGCAACCTGTGTTTTCTTGACAGTACAAAATAGTGACGCAATGCTGTCTGTACAATAATGGAACAGAAATATTAGCTGGAAAAGCACAACACAAATAATTGCTGTTTTTGTCACAAAGATTTTCTTTAACTGATTTTTAACAATAATTGGAGCGTAAATGGTGGTTTTGAGAAGAATCCTGAATTAAGTTTGTGACTCCTGTGACAGGAGTGGTGAGAGTAAATTGTTTTGTGGGAGGCTTCTGTGTAATGTTTGACTTCTAAAACCACCCAGAGGCAAGTTGTCTCTTCCTTCCATTTCTGACTGGTCACCATTTTCTAATAAAGTGATCTTTTCAAATAAGGTGATCAGGACTTCACTGACACGTACGCTCCATGCAGCATATATTAATATCGGGTAAATTTACTTCATTATCGTGTTCCCTAATGAACAAAATCCAAATGAACAAAAATAACACAACCGTCAAACCATTCAGTATTATTACTGAATTGGGGACTTCCAAGACTTGATCTGAAGTGGAGATTGAAGGGGTCTCCAAGCTGTTGACACATTGTGCTGTTACTTGAATCATCAACTGACATTAGCAACTTGTTAAAGCTTTCCTTTTCATAATTTTTAAATCTGCTTCTAAGAATATTAAATCCCCTGGGTAATTATGTCCTGTACTGCTCCTTTGCTTAACTTTGTAATTGAAGTAGTTGTAAATGTGTTGCAAATCGGCGGTATTGTTCTCTAGCATATGTTATCTTTTTGTAACTCTTTGTGAAATACAGTAAGGCAGGAATTCAGCAATGATGCATACAGACATTCCTGGGTTAGTACTGGAGGCGTGGAAGTTTGTGTCTGGTGATCTGGATTACCAGTTTGTCTGGGCTGAGCTTAGGCTAAATACGATCTGGATAGAGAAGACTAGAGATGACTGAGTGATGGAGCAGCGAGCCTCCTGTCCTGAACTGCTCAGTACTAGGACACTATTTTCTCTAAAAATCTGTAGGAGTGGGGCTTGGCAAACCTGAAATCAGATTTGTTTATAAGCTGGTGCTTTAATATCTTTTGAATCTGAATGAAGTGAGATAAGGCCAAAAGAAAAGTTTGGCATTTCAGCTGCAGAAGATAAAAGACTGAAAATAATCATCACATTTTGTTACTGGACCAAAGGAGGTATTATGGCCAGTGTTAGAAATCTCTTGGCACAGTAATGAGGTGAACTCAGTAGTTATGTTTTATGTGCTGTGTTGTCGGGCATTGTGAGCTTCCTCAGACGTCTTGCGTAGACGTCTAAAGCAGCAGCCTTGCTCCTCAGGCCCCACTGTGTCCAAACTGATCGTTGTGTGGCCTCCCCAGTACAGTGCTGGCCCTATTCAGCACAGGCACAGTAAAAGGAAGGGCTTGCCTATGACCTGTGGCTCAAGCACATAGTGCAAGTGCCTGCTGATAGTGCAGCTCTCAGATGTGCTGGAAGGTGCTAGAAGTTCCTCCGTCCCCTCTTCTTCGCAGGGTACCACCCATGCCAATGAGGACTTGTTACTCCAATGGCAGTTAGGGGATTTATAGAAATAAAATGTAGAAAACCAATGCAGCTCTCCAATTAAGACACCACTCCTGTAAAAAGTCAACACTTTCGGTCAAGTCAAGAAGCTGTTGAGAGAGACTACATTTGACCAGAAAAGCAGTAGGCGATCTTACTGAGTTCTACTAGATATTTTCCTGCAGTTTGTGCTTCTCTACGTATAGAAGAGAATCAGGTAATTCTCCACGGAGACTGCATTCTGAGACTACAAGCCTTTATATATATATTTTTTTGTTGTTGAATTTCTGAAGTAAGTGAACCCACCCTCAGCAAAACACAAAAGATGTGATTGTTTAATTTTTGCAGTAACGGAGGATGCTCTTTGAACATTTACATCAACCCCCAAACAAACAGAATTTATTTCTTTGTTTTGACTCAAGATTTTCACGAGTTTATAAGCTAACAGTTCTGGAACTGTCCCTAGTGAGATTAATTTCTTGTTCTGAGTGATAATTGGTTTTGGAAAGAAAATAATTTCTTACTGGATTCTAAATGTACTTCCGCAGATCTGGCTTGCATTAAATGTCAAGAAATATTGTCTTTGCGCTTGAACAGCGGAGCGCTGCTAATGACCTCTAAACTAGAAGGAAATGAGCCAATTTAACATTTTTCTTAAAATTTCTCAAATTGAGATGAATTTGAAAGTATGAAAATGAGCTGGGTTCTTGGTTTTTTGTTTTACTTTCCTCAAGATGTGGCCTTCTAAGCCTGCAACTCCAGGGCTTTGTTTCGGTAAGATGTGAGCGTAGCCCCTCTGAAATCGCTGGAGTGATTAACTCGGGTGCTTTTCTCTTTGAATTTAAATGCTATTCAGGGTCAAAACTTGCAGGTGTAAACAGTGCTGGAGTGACCACCTCCAGTAATTGGAGTTCTGGCTGGAACTGGATGGCTGATGTGCAAGCAAAGATGAAGGGCACTTGCCTTATAACGTATGCACCGTTTATTTCCATAAAGGCTTTGGAAAACTTAGAGGACAAATCGTGCAGGAAGGATGACACTTTGCTGTCAATGCCCGTAACATAATTAGAGTATCCGCAATCAGCAGAGCATGCAGTTCATGTGACAGACTGACCTGTGGGCAGATCCGCCGCTGCAGGAGCAAATATGGGCTAATGGAATAACTCCAGGAGCTGCCCACGGTTTCCTTCCGCATATGTTCTTTGCCAGGACCGAATCTTGGTTTATTTTCTCCACTCGGTATTTTGCTGTGGTTGTTCCTGTAGGCAAAGCTGGGGAGGGCAGGGCCAGAATACCTAAGGAAGGCTGTAAACTTGCATGTCGAAAGGCAGATGGCTTCCCTCGAGGTGGTACTGGCCCTCGGAGGACATTGTGCGCCCTTCAGTTGTGTAAATCTGCTCCAGATTAAGAGTTTGTAGGAAGCTCCTTTTACCCTCCTGGATGCTGGGCATGGGAAGAGCAAGTTTTTGAACTGCAGGGATTCAGAAGCAAGAAGAGCCCTTAACAGGAATAAGATTTAGATTGGTCTGACCAGCTAATTAGAATATTTCTTTCAACTGGAAACGTGCTTTCCGTGGGAAATATGTATGGATACCTGGGACCAATGCTTCCTAGCAAATTTTACTGTTGGCTTAGCAGTAACAGGCAAAGAGAAAAATAAAAGGAAAACGAGTCTCAAATTAGCGTTCCTGCAGTTGATGGGTGATTATTATTTACTTTAAAGCAACCCAAAGTTAGCTTCCTCTCGTCAGCTCCATGGCACTCCTTCACTGTCTGAATTTAAAGCTGCCATGTGTGGGGAGTACTTTCAACATCTCGTGTAGTATACATTTCTTTTCCTCTCAGTACATTTGACAAGAATTTCAGAATCCTGGGCTGTTGTGTTTTCTTAGGCAGACCGTACGGAAGGACGTGCTCGGCAGCGGTACAATTGGCAGCGCTATAAAATTTATTTTCAAACGTTTAGATTCCTCTAGGATGGTTTAAAGGACTTCTCTTTAATTAAAAGTGCCACACACTTAGTAAAAATCCATGTTAGTTGAGAAATTGATTTTTGGTTTTTGCTTTTTAAAGGGAAGCTTGAGTTTCCTTGTCTGGGGTAAATGTCACTCTGCTTCTGTCGAGGCTTTGCTGCGAGTCAGGACTTGTACTGTTCCTGGGGGTTGTCATAGAAACGCAGCTAACTGTCAGCTCGGCTCAGGCTGCTGATGGTTTTATTTGTCGGTTTTCAGGATTATTAAAATTTAACAAAAATTATTGATTTGCTTTTTATTAACAACGGTTTGTGTTTACTTCAGAAGTTCAGACTGCGTGGAAGCTTTTCCTGAAAGAAAAAAAATACCGTAAGGATGATTAAACTCCGATACTCTCAAGAAAGGGTCGTCAGACACGTTTAATATGTGGGCTGGGGTCTGCAGCAATTGGAGAAATCTTGCATTTTTTGCAAATCACCTTTTCATATCACTTTGTTTACAGCCAAATCATTGCCTTCCCCCCTTCCCCCCCCCCTCCCCTCATGTTTCAATTCACCTTTTAGCTCAACTTTTACTTAACATAAAAGATACCTGTCAGGAAAGCGTGAAATGGGTGCATCATTGTGCCTTCTATTTCAAGTTTCATTTTATTTACTTTTTCTTGAAGCTTGGCAGAATGCTTCAGTGCACTGACTTCTGAAAGTATATATTTTTTGTATATGCATGTGCAGGAAAAATTACTTAGTTCTCACTCATAAATAAGACAGGCAAAACTTATTTACAGTAACTTTATCTAATGGTCCATGGATGAATGCTTTTATGCAAACTACTGAGGAGGCTAGAATTAACTTTTCACATTGGCTGCACATTTGATGTCCAGACTTTGGAAACGTGTGGGATCTTAGGAAAAACTGGATGGTTGGAGCTCAGTTTTGACTTTTACAAATTTATTCGGTGATTACCCAGACATTTCAAGTGTAATCTTTATGAGCAACGCATAAAATGTGATAATGTATTAATTGCTGTAGGACGGATGCGCGCTTCCTTCTTCCGTGCACCACTTACATCTTTTTGCTTTGACTTTGCCTCCTCCTGCTGCACCGAGGTCATTTATTAAGGATCTGTGGGCACAAGTAATTTGGCTGATTTATATACAGCCCTGTAATTTGACATTGTCATTCTGTCTGGTAACAACTTTGTTCACTGTTGGGTTTACTGAATAAAATTGTTTCTTGGTGGACATTTTGACACCTCACTTCAGACTGCTACGTCATGGGCTGCTGACATCCCTATATTAATCTCATTTGTATTCTGTCACTAAACTCTGAAATAACATTTCAAAAGATCCTTTCTTTGCCGTGTATTTCTATAAGCTTGGTGCTCAATTCTGAATGTCTCCACAGGTCCACGTGGCTTATTTATGTTTTGTATGAGAGTTTGTGGATGTTATCGTGTGTGGTGATAGCACACACAACTTCAACAAAATATTAATGTCTCTTTCCCACATTCATTTTTTTTTTTTTTTTTTTTTTAGATTGTTAGCTACAAAAAGACATTACCAAAAGAGAATTTTTCTGCCATGGCCTGATGCTGTTCGTTTTTATTTTTCAGTCCTGGGAACTGGAAACCAGTGGTTGGTGGGAAGTAAAGGATTTGCTTTACTGGGGCTCTCACTGGTGCGCTCTGGTGATGCAGGAAGTGTTTTACATGGGAAATACGTTCAATGTTGATGCATTATTTAGGACTGATAGTGTATGTAGGAGATTATTATGAAGGCCTACTGTTTCCCAGTGTGTGGGTCTGTGCATATCTGGACATGTACAGTAGTAACTATGGCTTATTGAAGCTTACGAAATCTCTCCTTGGCATTGTACTTCAGTAGTCCATTGGTTACAGATAGATGCCTGTGACCGGGGTGCTACTTTGCACCCTGAATCTCCTTTCCTCAGGAGATGGCGTGTTGGGTGTTCAGTGAGTTTGCTACTTGTGCTTTTTACTACCTCAGTCTCCTCTTAGCTCACAGTGTGCCACTTCCTTTGCATCTAGGTAGTGATTAGTGAATAATACCTAACACGCTGTCGAAGAAAAAGAAAGGAAAGGTTTGGTATTTACTGCAGATGATCGAGGTGACCCATAAGAATATACTATGTCTGGATCCTCTTCTCGATACTGTAGCAAAAACATCTTTATACTTCTTAACTAAAAACACACTGGTATGTCTTACACAGTTGTCCTACTCCTAGTGGATTCTTCTCGTTTTTGTTCACAGCATTTTGCCCCTGTCCTTCCTATAGAGATTCTAAATTCTAAATTCTAAAGGTCCTGGAGTTTCTTATAACCTGCATGCTTCAGCTTAGAATTAAATGTGGCCATGGAAGAACAGTTTATTTTATCACCATCTGTTTTTCCATATCTTTTATATTTTTCTTCTGAACTGTGGATGACAAATTTTATGCAGCAAAGTGGACGTGTACGCTTTTTTTTCTTGGTTTTTCAGATATCAACTAAATACCTCAGAATACAGCTGAACTGATATGCTATTAATACGGTCTTTGTTTGCACGTGGAACTTTGAAGTGAAATTAACAGTCTGTAACAAAAAAGCACAACTCAAACTCTGGAATGATAAAAATGTGAAAGTTTGGCTTTGGATTGTAATGGCTGTTGTTACGATGTGATAGTGATCCATCTTTGCCTGTTGCCATATAACAGTTCTGGGATATATTTACATTTCTTTTTATTTAAAATTAACTTCTAAATGCTTTTTATTTTATTTTTTTTCCTTCCTTCTATTTATACTGTTACCAATATAGGAAGATGAGAGTGAAGAGGAGCCCAAGCTGAAGTACGAACGGCTTTCTAACGGAGTGACAGAAATTCTGCAGAAAGATGCAGCCAGTTGCATGACAGTGCATGAAAAGGTACCGTGCAATTTTAGGGCCGAGGTGGTACTTCTGCTCGGGTTTATGTGTTTATCTCTGCTTACAATGCACCGGTATATTTATGTGTAGAAGTACTGCCAGATTTAGAGGTGTAGTGCAAGCCAACAGTAAAATGAATAAAATTCATGGTTAGCTGGTGTTGAACAGTCCTTCCTTTCATGGTGAGAGAATGCGGTCAGAATTCAAGATGCAGTAATTTGTTAGATGCTGTGTTTACACAAGCTACTGGGAAATGCTTACTAGATTTTAATTATGGACAGTATTATGAACTACAGCTGGGATACAATCCCAACTTTCCTTCATCCAGAAAATAAATTGTCGTGTAATACGCTTATTTGTACAGCCTGAATCCCTGAAAACAGGTTCCTGCAAAGGGATAGCTTAGCATATATTCAGCTGTGGAAGACCATTGAGTTTCTGTTTATACAATGTAAAAAAAGTAATTACGGTGTATTGTTTTTTTTTTAATGTTCTTCTACTGTTTTCAGATGTGCAAGAGAATGAAAGGGAGGAAGGGCTGAACAACGCAAAGACGACATTTTATTAAGAGTTGTTTCTTTGTTCTTAACCTAAAGGAACTTACCTTTGACTTAAAGAATTGCTTTATTTTCTTATCATTTATAAGTACTGGGGAGTGTTTTAAAATATTGAATGATGAAGAACACCTGAAAGTATGAGAGCTAATGCTTTGTCAAGTAACTATTACTATGTAAAACGTAATTGTTGCTTTCTGAATTCATAATTGTTCACAGCCACTAATAACTCCTTAGCGTTTATTGTTGTGGGATCTATCTCTGTTATTTGGCTATAATTTTAGACTGACTATTGCTGTGCCTCTTTTACTCAAAGGGCTGCTGCCACGGCTCAAGGGGCTCTTAAGATGAGGCGTGTATTTTAACTGTGGGAATGAAAACAATAAGTCTTTTAAAAATGTTTTTTGACAACCTGGAATTCAACAGATAGTTTGAAAATTGGTAAGCATTCCTTCCCAGTATGTGCTACCTTTGGAAAAGCAAGAGATAAGCAGGATTCTTCTATATGGATGTGCACAGATACAGCTTTAACTACAGCATCACAAAGAGTGGCGATACAGGAGAGCTGTTTAAGTATCCCAACACTTTTAGTTTCCCAGCAAACTATATGCACTATTTATGAGAAGGATCAATATGGTTAGAAGGTAGGTGCTGGAGTCTGTTACGTGTCTGAATATGTGTGCAACAACACAGAACTTAAAACTGAAGGTGGGTTATAGGTGCTATTAGGGTGTTCTTGCGTTTGGTTCTGTTTGTTTTCCTGCTGAAACAAGAGAAGCCCTTCTAAAGACTCATCATTAACAAAATTATATCGTACTGTGTAAAATACGTTTCTGATTAAAGCAGTTGAACTTCGCTGGGAATCCTGAAAATCTGGCTTCTGTATTCAGACTAATTTCCCCCCAGAATTATTTTTTTCTTTTCACTGCTAAAGCATCATATTTTCACCAGGCTTGCTGTCTGCACTGGATGACTAATCGTCATGGCACCTGGTGCATTCAAGCAGGCCTGTGCAGTGGAATAGTCATACCTAGTTATGTCTGCACACCTGATGTTTTATTAACCAGTATTGATTTTTTTACCCGGGGGACTTTTTTCTTCCTGAAAAAAGGCAACCTTGCAGGAGTGAAAGGCATTGCAGGGAATGAATTTCTAATGAACCCCTTCTTTCCCTTTTTTGACTCCTTTTAATGTAGCTTCATATTTTAAGTGCCTGAACTGAAATTTCATTTTAAGCAATTCCATTTTGATAAATCCTTTTAAACCTTGACTTTCTGTAAGGTTATTTTTTAAAGATTGTGCTGCCTGACTGACACGCTTAGCAGTGCCTGTAAATTTGAGCATTTCATTATAGGTTGCAATGAAGCATGCTCACATGCAGTGAAATACAGAGAATTGAGGAGCCTAGACTATTTGAGTAATGCTGAAAAGAGGTGGGGGGGAATAAAAGAAACCTCTGACATAAATCAAGTAGTACCAAAGTTCTTCCTTTCCTGCTTCGGTGTAGTTTGCATGGTTCAATTAACAGCAGATCTCTCAGAATCAATCGCAGTCTTGTTTTTATATATATATATATATAAATTGTAATAGCATGCATTTATGTGGAGATCCCTTTTATTTTGTTGCTTATTTTTAGAGTGAAACTCTGAAGTGACCAAGGAGAAGTGTTACTTGTATTGAGGGTCTCAGATAGTTATCTGTGTGCTTAAATGCAGCAGAGTTTTCATAATCCAGCAGTGTTTTACCAGTGGCCTTTTTCCTCTATTGGAATGTTCTGCTTTGATGTTTGTGACGAGGGAGAATTAAAGCCCAAATTAAACCATTACAGTTGAAATAAAGCTGTGGAAAGGATCCCAGGACTATTTCAGGTCAGTGTTTAAGTACTTGCTTTCACACTGCATTTTTAATTTGCTGCCACAGTCCATCAGGCAGTGAGTACGGACTGCAGACACACCATTAGTTGTCAGTAGATGAGGATCCTCATGACTCATTCTGACAGCTAACTTGCACTATCACAGTAATATGGGCTTGAAGCCCTGTTTTATTCTTCAGCTGCAGTTAAAATAAGCTTTGTCTGTAGCAGATGTTGTTGTGTTGTTTTTTTTCCTGTCTGAGAGTTGCTAATCTTTAATCTGTTAAACATCCTGGAGTTCATTTAGCATTGCTGTAGTTCTGGTTGTGGTGTCTTGTGTTTGTATAATCAATCTCTTTCTTTTACAGTTTTTGGCACTGGGAACACATTATGGCAAAGTTTATTTACTTGATGTCCAGGGGAACATCACACAGAAGTTCGATGTTGTAAGTACGGCATTATAAAATGCTGTGATGTACTAAATAATAGATAAATGAATGTTTGTGCTACACCTGGAATTTTACTAATGCTCTTCATTTTTTCCCTCTCTCTCCCCCCCCACCCCCCAAAAGACAAGAACCAATTTGTAGTCCTTGTAAAAAGAAGTTGAGCAGGATGGTTTCGTGATGAGCACATCTCAGTTTACATACAATAAACTCTCTTTCTGAAAACAGAAGAGGAAATACACATTTAGGATTGTAAATGGCTACTATTAATTATGTACCCCAGAAGCTCGTGACTTCCATGGGGTGTGAGCCTGCTCATTAGGTGACTATTGTCAGTTGTTAGTGTGTACGCTATCGTCTTATCTGGTTGCCACAAGTAATTGAAAATTGATTGATTGCCTTGCTGGTTCAGTTTATCTACTGCAAATATATAACGCTAATATTTTATGTGAATGTTTTGAAGCTTGGACTCTTAAGGGATTGTATTGATTGAAGGAAGAAGAGGCAGACTTTTTTTTTTTCTTATTTTGGTTCTTGATATTAGAGGATGTATGAAATGGTCAGTTTAGAATTGTGTTCCAGAATATTAAGTGCTTTTTTTTTTTCTAATTGTGCACCTTTGATTTTCTTTGATCTAATTTTTATTTTATATATTTTTAACTTACACATACTGACACACACACACAATTTCAGTGTCCTCTTTTTCTACGGGAGTCAGAGGAAGGGAACTGGCAATTATTGTTTTTTTTCCTCCTGCTATTGTCACAAAATGTGGTAGCCAGGCATCAGCTTTTCATAGCAGTGTCAGCACTTGTCAGAGTATCCATTGCAAGGCACTGGCATGTTGGCAGAGAGAACGCATGTTCTGAAGCTGACACAGCTAGCTGCATGGGAGGGGTTAAAGGTTTTGTTTATATTTTTGAAAAATCTAATTACACAATTGTTGTGCAAGGAAAGAAAGTCTTAGCCAAAACATAGTGTCCTAGGCACAGCCTTTGCAGGAAATGCTGTAAATAGCAACAGTGAGATTAACAGTGACCTTACTGGGCATTAATTAAAAGTCAACCTAATGATGTTCTCCTATTTCTTGTAACGTTTTTATATTTCTTGGCCCTATGGAGGTGACTATGCTGACTGCAGTTCAAATGAAAAAAGGCTTTTGGAGTGGTTCCCATTAGATGACATGTATGCTACTTGTTAACTTTCTCTTCAGATAATCTACCTGGGGAAAAAGACCAGATGATAGTGTACCTGAATTCTTCTCTTCCATGCAGTAAAAGATTAGACTCAACAACTTGCTTAGATGAAGTTGACATTTTCTCTTGAGGCAAGCATTAAAAGCCTTAGATTTGTATTCATTCCAGTCTGTGCCAGGTACTTGAAAGAGTTCATTCATAGGACTGTCTTTTTTTCTTTGTGGTTGCATAGCCAAGGCCATCTTTCCTCCGCACTTCTTCCTAAAGGTGAAATCTGTGTCTTTATGTAAAGATGTAGTGTACAGCAAGTCATGGGAGATGTGTTGTCTACTAAAGACTCTAAAACAAAGTCCCTGTGTTGTCTTTACACCCACCCACTCCAATCTGCTGTTCTTTATTATTGAAGCCCTATCAGTAGCTGCTGGAAGGCTCAATTCTTAGGATAAAGGTAGGGCTGGGCCATATAAACCACTGCTCTGCAGCTTCTATGACATTATCTGTTTTCCAGACCTTTACTGGCTTCAGATAAATATTTTTGTGCCATGTCTTATTGCAGAGACAGCAGTGATTTCTTTGTTAACTGTTTTGCTTTATGAGATGTAGAACAGGAAAAGAGTGTTCCTTGCAATATATTCTTACTATTTGTCTATTGTTGATTTTATGTTTATTATATTTATTGGTAATACATGAATTTCCTGTGCAAAAGATAAAGATCAGGTGGAAAGAGTGCACTTTGTCTTTTTCATAGTTTGAAGAAAAATAATTTTCATCAAGGAGCACTTGCATTATAAAGAAAAACTTTACTTTGGGATTACTAGGTGCTGTAGGGCAGAATGGACTATCTGTGTGTGAAACAAGGTAGCTCTGTAATGTCCTTTTCTGGTTAAACAGTTAAAATCATTACTTCTGTCTTAGTCCTCTTGATTTCCATTTATCTCTCTTTATCTCTGTTGAACAAATAAATATAAATTTTGTTTTGATGAGAAATCAGATTCCATTCTATATTTTCTTTCATTTGATTTTGATTCCAGTTGTGAGACAGATATAAAGACTGACCTCAGAGTATTGACTTACTTCATCATATCATAGCATAATTATCACGTCCGTGAACTTTAAGAGAGAACTGACAGGTATGTTGCAGAATCTGCAAGATGGCCAGTTTCTGTATGATGATCTTGTTGAAGTCTGAATTACATAGAATAACAGAATTGCAGAGGTTGGAGGAGACCTCAAACAATCACTGTGCCCAATCCCCCTGCCAAAGAAGATACCCTACAGTAGGTCACACGGGTAGGTGTCGAAATGAGTCTTGAATATCTCCATAGATGGAGACTCCACAACCTCTCTGGACAACCTGTTCCATTGTTTCATCACCCTTACTGTAAAGAAGTTGTGCATATTTTTATGGAACTTCCTGTGTTCAAATTCTAATTAATTCAGATATCTAAATGAGAACAAAAAAGACCTGTTTGGTCAGGTTTTTAAGAAACCTGTTAGAACATTGTCCTGTAATATCCTTGGAATACTTAGATTATTTTCTTGATGAATTGCAAATATTGTTTCTAGTGCTGCAAAAGCTTATGTTCGTGTACTCCATAAAAATTCTTGGAGGCTTCTGTGAAGCTAACCTAAATGGCTTTAGAAGTCTTTTCAGATCAGTCTTTCTTCTATCCTCTGCCAGGTCAACTAATAGTATTTTCAGCTTTGCAGCTCCCCTTAACAATAAAGGTGAGCACGTGTGCTTTAACACCAGTGTGGGAGATTCTTAGTTTGGTGAGAATTATAAGACAGGATTTTGGGGGTGCTGGTGTCTCAGTCACCACAATTGTGCTCTCATGTGATCACCTCTCCTACATGCCTAGTGTGGTTTTTTTAGCTCTCAGAAGCATGCCTGTCTTTGACAATGTCAGTTGCCTAAGATTTACTGATATGCATCCTCAAATAATGTGTGTTTGACAAACTGGTGTTCTGTTGTACTAGGGTTCAGTGCATTGAGTGAGATGAAATGTGTCAAATGCACTGAAAATTATTACTAAAAGGCAACAAGAAGGGGAGGAAAAAGCCTGCTAATGCCACTGACAAAGGATGATGCAGGACTGATTCACAGCATGTTAATTCCAAATGCCTCTCTGTCTTTCTTTTCCTCTTAGACTGTCTACAATTTATTAAAATAATTATTGCTTCAACTGACATCTTGTGGATTAAGGACTTGCAGATATGAAGAAATCTGTACAAACATGTTTAGTTAAGTAACAAATCAAAAACCTTCCAAAAGGCTCATTCTGGTCTTCTAATAAACATCAAGCTTAAAGCAAAAATGGGAGGGAGGCTTGGCTGGTGCCAGTGATATTCTCTGAGAAGGAGAAACAGCACCTATTTTACGAATAATAGGGGATTGAAATATTTAATGCCTCTCAGGTGCTTCAGAGGTGGTGCGTGGGCCTAAGAAACAAAGGTAAATAGTATTTTAAAATATTTCTGTGAGTGCAAAGAAGTTAAAAGTTTTCTTTGCGTGCAACACTTGTAAGCTATTCAGGACTGCTGGAATTTCAGGAGAAGAATGAAACATTTAAGTAGAGGCCTGTTTTTGCAGAATTTCTTTCCACTCCATACTTTTTTTCCACGCCTCAGCATTTTTTTTTTCCTAATTGTCACCTGTTATGTACTACTAAACATTTCTTTATGTCATTTTAATCAGAGTGGCAGAAATCCAGAGCCGCTAGGCCATCTCTGCTTCCTTAAAAATTCAGAGAGGGATTCCTTCAATTGTGATGTTGTTGTCCCTGGACCTATTAAAGCTGTGGCACTTGCCAGCTTCTGGAGCAAGTGTGTTGCTTATTTAAAGATAAATCAATGGCCTTTTGGTGTTTCTGATAACAAGCTGCAAACAAGTGGCAGGTTTCTTTTGACTTATCCAGCTTTTGAAAGAATTTAATTGCTAACAAGAAAGCCATATTTCCTAATGAAGAAGAAGCTGTTGCTGAGCTCTGAATGCTATTGCCTGAAACGATGCAGAACATACTAACAATATGAGAGAGATAATGAAGCATCTTTCAATGGGGAATGCAACTTTTAGCATTTGATTATATAATGAAGAAGTTAGTTTGAATGGAACTTTGTGTGAGAGTTTAAGATGATATAAATGTCACTTATTTTGACAGGCTACTTAAAATTCTGTGTTTATTACTTTAACTACATCATTTTAGTTGTCACTGTCAGGCTGTGAAAGAAGACTTAGTCGGGAAATGAAATGAAGCAACAGAATTTAGAGTAAAGATCTGGTAGCTGAATGTCAGTGTGCCTTTTAGATTTGGAGCCGAAATCCTGCTCTTTGTGCAGAACAAAACATACTGCCATAAGTGTGGGCTCCAAAAAGAAAAAAAAAAAGTAAAAATTCAGGTTCTCATAGGGGCAAATGTCTACGCAGGAAAGGTGTCATTCTCCTCTGTGGGACCTCCCACTCAGAGTTGGTGGAGCCCTATGATTTCATGCTCAAAGTTTAAGCCCTGGCCCAGCCCAGCGGAAAAACTAGAGAGCAGTGACATCCTTTGGGATTCTGCTCTTGGGACTGCAGTGTCTAGATCCAATTTAATAGCTCTCTGTTTCTGTCTACCTGTCTTTTTATTTTAGCTGCTGATTATTTGGCAGACCATGGCTTTTTATAGTAGTTGTGGGAGTAACTCATGTGGCCCTTGGGTCTGGCTTTCTGAATGTTAGAGAAGAGAGAAAGGGTGTATTATGGTATTTGTTCTGGTATTACACTAACTAAGTTGCTTGTAACCTGGAGTTTCCAGTGAAGCTGTGGCGCTACTGAACATTAGAACCTTTCCTTAGCAGGAATCATGGTGTACCTCGGCGTGTGTCTGTCATTTGATGAGAAGACTGGTATGTTGCCAAGACTGGGTAAAGTTGTGACGTCAGAGCCATTATTACGTTAGCCATTATGTTTATGGAAGTTTTCTGGATGACAGATAATAGAGTATCTCAAGTAGGAAGGGGCACACACGGATCATGAGGTCCGGCTCCTGGCTTCTCACAGGGCCACCCAAAATTCAGACCCTGTGTCTGAAAGCGTTCTCCAGCACTCCTTGAGCTCCTCTGCTGTGGGCTGAGCACACCCAGGGACCTCAGCCATTCCTCATACACCTTGCCCTCCAGACCCTTCCCCATCTTTGCAGACATTCTCTCATAGTTTCATGTCCTTCTGATATAGTGGCACCTAAACTGCGCGCTGTGCTGGAGGAGAGGCTGCACCAACACAGTGTGGGACAGTCATTTTAATTGACAGTGCTGGAAAAATATATATATATAAATTTTGCACATCATCTGTGTATCCCTCTCTCATTGAACCTAGTGCTGGTTAATGTTTTACTTGAATAAATATATCAGGTTAATGTGGAAGCTGTTCATTATTACTAGAAATAATGCCTGGAGTCTAGATGAAGACTTTGTTATTGTCACTCCTTAGTGAGGTAAAATAATATTACTGAATACTTTTTCAGTCTGTAATCTACCAATAACAATTCAGTTTTTATTGACTTTTTAAGATTCTATCCTCTTCTGTGGGTTTTTTTCCCATAAATCTTGGAATCTGGAAAATTGTAGAGGAAAAAATACCTCATTATGAATGCTAAACATTGAGAATGCTAGTACTACAGTATTTAAGATAGGATTGTTGATCATCCTAAGGGCAAATTTTTTAAACTTGTCTTTTCTGTTTTTATCAGACCTTGTAGGAACTCTGAATCTATTTATGTGAAAGATCAAGTAGAGGACTTAGTGTAATTCTGCTAAGTGAATTTACATGTGACATTTTTGAATGTTGCAGAGAAAATTACTTGTGACATTATGCAGATACATCAAACGAAAACATACATATTTCTTTTCCTTTTTTCTCCTGACTCACTGTCTTGGTTTGGTAACATCTGTTGCTTGAATGTGTGCTGCATATTGTGATTAGAAAATGTAATCTGTTTGCAACTACTGCTGGATCACATCGCTATAGATGCTGTAATTCCGTGGTTCAACAACAAAGTTTATTTGCTTTTATGAAAAACACAGAATTATTGTTTTTAATTAAATTAACAATTGTGCACAATACTATTTTTTTTTTCCATATCAAGTTTAAGCAGAGTATTGTTTTACCAAAGAATTATCCATTCTTTAAATCTCAAAGGTCTATCAACTTTCAAACAAATGTTGCGTTCTGGATGTTTGTACTTTTCTGTGCCTTCCAGAGGCTTAACCTCCAGCAAGACTAAATTGTTCTCCCTCATGCTACCTGTAAGGAGCCTCAGGCTCTCAGCCATTGCAAATATCCTTCCTCTGCTGGGATTTTGGCAAGTTTGACCAGGTGATCTCTACAGGTCCCTTTCAACCCCTACAATTCTGTGATGCTTACTGACACAGGGCATTTATTTTGAGATTTACTTATTCCTTTTTAAAGTCATCTCATGAGCATGTTGTGCCACATTCGTCTCGTACCCACCCTAAATGGGCCAAGTTGCTCTAGAACTTTTACCAGCAGCAGTGAAACAGTTTCAGTTAGCACAGTGCGTTTTCTAACTCCTTACAAACTTTTAAAAGCACAGGAAGGATTTGGAAAAGTTTGCCTTCAAAGAAGGTAGTGTACTGCTGATTCTAGAGCTGTTTTCCTTTTGTTAAATGGCATATTATGCCTGAATGTCATTTTTTCTTATGCTGAAGGCAGGCACTTGCGTGCACATATAAAAGTAATAGCAGTTTACTTGTCAGAATTATTCAGAGTCCTAGCATTAATAAAATATTGTTTGCATTAGGAAATGTTTTCGTAGTTAGAAAGTCCAGAGCAACTGAGTTCTGGAGGACAGTGTTTTTTATGTAAGTTGACGTTAATGATGGAGCTGCAGCCCTTTGTTTCCATTAACAATAAAAATGCAACACTATTAAAAACAGAGCATGACATAACAGGGGCATAATATGGTGAAGAAAGCATGAAGGTAAAACAAAGTCTTTTTCCCATAGGAGTAGGATATTGTTGATAACAAACTTTATTAAAGATTTGCATCTGAAGGATGAGGCTTTTTTGCTTAAAAAGACATGACAGCATGTAGCAGTTGTTTATTGCACTCCTGTTGGAATGCTGAGTGTGGTCAGTCAAGATTTGACTGGTCTTGGGTGTTAAAACCCTCAAATTGGTTGTTGACCAAAGTAGCTTCTTTAAAGCTGATCATGTCTGTGGTGTTGCTGAGGAAGCTAATTCCTCTGAGAGTTCTGTGGCACAAATAAATAAAAGTATAAGAAATTCTGCAATCCTGGTGTTTTTGTGTTCTCCATTGTAGCCCTGGCTCATAACAGAGGTGTGTAACTGCTGCAGGCCATGACAATTCCTGAAGACAGGAACTTTGATGTGAGCACTATAAAAATTGAAGAATGAATGAATCTGCTTGCTTTTTTGAACGGCATTAAATAAAGTTTATTATAAGCAAGAATTTCTACACTTGCTGCTGTTGAAATAAAGCCTCTTTATATGCAAATGTACTGGGGACATTACACAGGATCAATTCATCTTCTCATTTAGCTTTCTTTATCTTGCTGCCACGGTGAGAATGCTGCATACAGTTTGCCACTTAAATTAAGTTAACACTGAACTTCAGGATTTGTACTTTCTACTTGAGAGAGTACTCTCTTCCCTCCCACCCTATCATCTTGATTTACAGGTTTTTTTAGGATCCTGTCAGGAATCTAAAATGCAAAATTGATAGTTGTTGAGGATATCTTTGCCAGGGTTGTGAGACTACTGCAGATGATATATCACAAAGGAAGTTTCAGAGCTGGGTCTGAAGAGAATAGAATGCTTTCAGTAATCAGAAAGTGTATTTTTTTCCTGTGTGCGGATCTGACTTTTACCTGTCTGTACAAATGTTCATGATTGGATGTCTGTATGGAAAAGTATCTCTTTAGTTTTAGCTATTGGCTGAACCCAGTGATCTCATCTATGCTGAGAATATGACTGGCTATGTCTTTTCAGCCAATTATCTTCTCTTATAGTATTGGTGTTCTGGGTGATTCAGTTAGTGGGAGATCTTTCCACTGATTCCAGTAGCCATTAGACCAGTCATCATCTGTAGGAGAATGGTTGACAGGCTAAAATGACTGAAGAAAATCTAGTACAGTTTTTCATTGTAAGAGCTGATAGAAAGAAGAAAACTATTTGTGTCCTCTGTTCAGTTTTATGTCAAGGAGAGGGGAAGGGATGATCATCCTGGCTGTCCCTAGTGCTAGCAAAACAATGGATGACACCTGAGAAGTCAAGAGTCTCCTTGCTTTTTTAAAAGTTGTTTGGTCAAAGCACCTATAGAATAATCTCTAAACTCAACCTGTGCCGTCGAGAATGTATGCTGCTTTATGACCTGGTTAGCTTCTCTCATTGGTCACTTCTTTGAGTTGTGTTTTGTTAAGAAATGGAGAAAAAATTCGTACTACCCACATCCTGTTAAGTACGTTAATAACATAGGGCGTGTTATTCTATTAAAGACCACCTTCAAAAGTGCCCCAGTAAGAATTATCCTCAGGGCTTTAGATTACTCACCAAGGCTCAGTTTCTGATACAGTAGCCTACGTAGAAGTAGAATATTCCATGATGAATTCTCAAAATTTGCTGTGCTTGGGGAGCTGGTAGAGAAAAGAAAGCTGATAAAGAAATCAGTGAGGTGCATCTCACTGGAATAGTCCTCCTCCACCACGTATTGGGATTTCTTAGGCACTTATATGGAATCATAACCTTGCATCCCTTACTTCATCCCTCCCATAAGTATTCAGTGGGGAATGTTGCTGCGTATTCTCAGATGGCTTAGATCCACAACTAGTGACCACAAAGCAGAGGCAGGCTTAGGGCATTTCATCTTTGAGGCCGTGGAGTTACACAGTGGATGTCAAAGAGACCTGGGAAGAGGAGAAGGGAGTAAATTGTTTCCTGTCTCACAAAGCTCCCTTAAGGACATAGCTTTACACACCACTGTTTTAAGAGAAAAGGGGTCCTGTTTTGGATGTCAGGAATTAGCTAACAGTTAAGTAGTGCTAGGAAGAGCTATATCTGTTCTCAGTTGTAGCTCTTTCATTCCTAAACAAGCATTCTGATTGTCTAGCAAATGCTACAGTTTTAGGGAGATACCTTGTTAGCTTTTTCTCTTTGGATGTGCTTTTGCTTAGTTCCTGTAGTTGACAAACAAGATTAAGGGATTCGCTGACGTGGAAAGTATTGAAATCACTGTAGGCTTTCTGATCTTTCTCACTTTTTCAGGTGATATATGAGAGATTCCTTGTCCTCATATCCCCTTAGAATCAGACCGGCTTTTGAGATTTTTCTTTTTGTAGGTAAGGTATGCCTTCCCCCAGTCAGGATATAAGTTAACATTACTGCTCTGTGTCCCAGACTTTGTTAGTCTTCCCAAACTTCCCCTTCCCTTTTCATCTAATAATATAATCTCCCATTTTTCATTTGGAGAATGATAAATTCACTAGTGCTGCAGGAAAAGCACTGGAGCGGGAATCCTCTCTTACTTGTTGGAATATTAGCAGTACTGCTGAACAAAAAGATTTTGGTGCGGATATTAGTAAATTTTCATCCAATGAAAATTTGTGTTGTAAGTTCAGAATATGTAATTCCTACTGCAGACAGTGGCAGACAGCTTATTCTGTAACTTTTAAAACTGTCTTTTTGATTTAAACCTTTGTTTTGCTACATCTTTTTCTTAGTTGTGCTTATATACATAGATATATATGTACAGCTATCATGTTATATGTAAACCATGATATAGTATTTTTTTGGGGTTGCTTTTCCTTCTATCGTGTCAGTAAAACTCTGTGAATACATAAACGGTGCGTAAGTCAGTGCAGGACTGTAATTTTTGTTTTTAAAATACTGAGAGCATCTTCTGCTGTGTGCCTTATTTCCTGTCACCTTCTCTTGCTTCCCAAAATGAAAAGACCTTGAAAAGTTCAAGTTCCTTTTTTGGCAAGTTCCTTAAACAAGGCATTCTTCTAGGTGGGCTGAGATTATCATTTTGAATTGGGAAGACGTAGCTGGAGAAAGAATATATGGTACTTGCTTACTTTATTTCAGTAGTCTTAACAGTACTGTATTCAACGGAGTACAGATTTTTTAAGTTATAAATGTAAGAGCTGAATAGTTGAGGCCTTATTCAGAGCAAATTCCTCATCCTACTAGTGCAAGTCCTGTGTTTTAAGATTGTCTTGGCTTAGTTATAGCAATAACTGAGTCAGTTTGTTTTCGAATCAGCACTGATGTTTGGAGACTTCCATGGTGGAATTAATTTCTTCTGTTGGGAATAAGTATTTCCATCATTTTCATGGTGAAAGCAATGTAAAAATAAAAATGGCAGTCTATATTCCAGTGGATTTACATTTTAAGGAAAGAGTTCATATTGCTAAACACAGACTAGAGTTTTATGTGGTTGTTTATATGAATATAATGCAGATGAAAACTCACAAGTAGATAAAAAGTGGACACTTGTAAGAGTCTAATTTGTTTTATTTTTTATTTATACTTTTATTTCAAACTGCATACACATAACATTTTCTTGTGCTATGTAGATCAGCTACATAGTGGTTAAATAGATCCAGAATTATGAGAACACAACGCAGCAGAAAAGAGTTAAGGATGATTTTCTCCTTCTGATATATTTGTATGTGTGCATGTGTATAGATTGATACTTAAAAATCTTAGAATTAATTTAGGAAAAATTCCTGAAAATTTTTCTTAAAGAGTGGGTGACACTGCTGCATAAGTGGGTTGTATTAGTGTTCAGAACCTCTTGAAGGAAAGTGAGCTTTGCTGCAAGTATGATCAAACATTGCTTTGCTTTTCACACTCCTAATGCATGTGTTGCTAGCCTGCTAACCATGGCTAAAAGGCATGAAGTCACAGGCAACTATTAAAATGTTTAGATTCCGAGCTTGTAAATATTGCATTTTGCACAGAATTGGAGTGAAATCCAGTCTTACTTTCTTGTTCATCCAGTTCATCTCCATTGGGATGCAGCATTTGTGAAAGAATCAATTATCCATTTGTTAGTCAGAGGAGCTTTACAAATTATACATTAGGAGATTGATTTCTGAGATTCACCGTTGGGGGACTGATAGTGTAAGGTGGGTTGGTGATGAGTGCCAGGGGAGAAGGAGTTGCCACAATGAACACAATTAAAAGAAGCTTTCTGTGTAGCTGTGAATTTAGTCCTACTTTAAGAACTGACATAATCCATAGTAAGTGCATTTATTTCAGGCATTTCTACATTAAGCAGGTAATTGATTAGCACATGAGCTACATATGTTGGTAGGTGCTCATTTTTCCTTTACTGTAAATTCAAGGTTTTGCTCAAGTCTATATTTAGATCGACTTGAGCAAGATCCCTGCTAGCTCTTTTTTTTGCTATCCCTAAACTTTTCTTTCTTCCATTAAGGTAACATTTTTTTGTTCTATAGTGTCAGCTTGACATTATTGATTTTGAACAGTCAAACTTACTTATGTTGTCCAGAATTCCAAACATGTCTCCATCGGAAAGAAAACTGCAGCTAATGGAAATTCAGCTGAAGGCTTTTCTTCTTTTGCCAGAAGTTCCACACTTTATGAAATTCAGCAGCTGCTCTCAAGTTAATCATCTCACTGTATCTCCCTTCCTAACTATCGGAGTCTTTCTCATTGCCAGTCTTGAATCATATCACTTTGTAAATACTGTGTATGTTACTGCTGCTTGTACTAAGGGAAAGACAGCTGTAACTCTGTGGCAGAGCCAGTTCAACTTGAGATCTGAAAAGAATCCATTACTCCAAGTTTGCTTTACCTTGCGTACATCGTCTAGATTAGCATCTTCTGCTGAAAATTAGCTGGAGTTTTGTGTAAGTAGCAGCTTTGCTTTTCGATGAGTTTGTCTTTCCTGAACATCCTTTGTGTACAGTGCAGACAGCGGGGAAAACGTGCTGGGGAAGGAAGTGGAGAAAAGAAGGGTTAGGAACAACTGATGAAAGTGTTTGGCATGCAGAAGGCTTGTAAGAAGTTGCCAGTTATACGTAGCATCATGAAGTACCATGCATACTGAACTTCTTCTTAACCAATTCCTCTAAACAGTTTTGAAGTACTGCATGCAGTTCGCAGTGTGGAAAAGGCAGACACTGCAGTGATGTTCTTTTCCCCTGCCCACGTGTATATGTGGAGCAGTTTTGCCCTGCCTGGCACCATTCAGTTACCTGAGCACAGCCACACATTTCATCTCCAGAGTGCGCTACGTGGCTTCCAAAAAGCAATGTGATTGATAAGGTCTGTCATCTTGCTCTGCTTCTTCACCTTTTATGCCAAGATAACATATGTAGTCTACCTTGCCTATTTCCTGCATTTCATTTTTTGAGCATCAAACTTTATCAAAGCCCAGCACAGTGGGAGTGGTGTGGACATTACAGCTGAGCCCTCTGCTCTTCTGGTGTGTCTGTTTTGTTTCCTTTATGTCTTGGGCTTTCTGGCCATTATGTAGGAGTGCTACTAGACCCGCTGCTGTTGTCGCACGGGCCCTCATAGCAGGCTTCAGGTGGTGGAGAGATGAGAAGAATGGGGCTGACTGAATGCTAACTTAACCCGTGACCCCATGTCAGGGTGATATTATTCAGGATGGACTTTTTGCCTCTCTAGTTGCAGAGCAAAAAAAAAGAAGTGAAGAACTTTTGAGAAAGTTGTGGTAATAGCAACTCAGATGCTTCTCAGAACAAAAACCGTGCCACTAGATGAGCTCTACTGAACTCTCTGCACTCTTCCTTGCAGAGGGACAGACGTGTTTATCGTTGTAGGGCAGACAGCAGAGACGTGCTGGGGTTTAATGGGTGGGTGTTATTTTTTATGGCTCTCCAACAGAGACAAAAATCTCCTCTTGCACCTTGATGAGCAAACCAGAAATTTAGAAAGGCATTTTCGAAGTAAGGCAGGAATGAAAGAAAGTGTGAGCTGGTCATTTTTAGGAAGCCTCTAGAAAGTAAGCCTGATAACTGAAATCTTTTGTCTTATTCAGCATCCTTGAACCTTGGAGTTAGCCAGGTGCACATGAAGCAATCAGAGCCATCATGGGGATGTTGATTACACCAGTAGACTGATGTGCTTGAGCCGCTCTCCTCAGCCAGCACCCCAAATGTGCCTGGTGGAGTGTGTGGCTGCCTGCGCGGCTGGGGCTGTGCTCACTTCTAGTTTTGAAATGCAGTAAGTCAGCATATCTACCCTGTGATGGGATAACATAAATCAAGGAAAGTTGCTCTGATGACTTCCTTGGCGGCGAGATTTTTGGCAGACAGATCAGGGTGTAGAGGCCATGTTGTGTTAGGCAGCAGTTGCAGTATTAACATTCAGGGCTCTTTGGTGGCACAGTGTGGGGCTGAGTGATGTCTTCTGCATGTGAGGAAGCAAGAAAGCTAAAGGACTGGCAGCATCCATTTCCCATTTCATCACGCCATCTGCTGCAGAGCAGGGCACAGTTGTTCAACCTTGGTTAGGAAGAAAGAAATTGGAAACATAATTTGGGCAAATTCTGTTGTTTCTCTCTTTCTTTTCTTTTTTCTTTTTTTTTTTTTTTACTTATTTTTTGACTTTTTTTACAAGTAGGAGGTGAGGAAAATCTTTGTTTCCCTGACTTATATTTTGTGTGTGCACGTGGGTGCTACACAGAGAAAAGCTTTCCAGAGGCTGTGAGAAGATCCTTTTTTAACCCCGTGTTCGTTGTTCATTGGGACAGTGAGTTTTTAAGTAACTTTTTATAGTGGCGTAATTCCAACTGCCATAGCATACGTAAGGACTTGTTATATTTTAGGCACGCATCTGTAACATCTATTGTGCTCCCATGACTCTGGTGCTGCTCCACTGGCACTTCGTTTTCACACAAACATATGATGGACTTCTCCTTTGTTATTCTCAGGATCCCAAAAGTGATTTGTTTTGTGATGCAATCTGTTCAAAGTTTTCTGAGAGCTTGGAAAGTTTTTCGTAAATATCTGTGACTGACTTACAAAGTTACAAGGAACTGTTAAGGTTGGACTTGGGTAAAGTTCTTTCAGTGATGCTTGAAATGATATTTGTTACAGAGGGTGAAATCAGGACCGTGGTAATTCATTATAGTGCGTGGAGTTAATATACATGACAGTGTATGCATGGTATTACCCAAATGTGAGGTCGCTCCTCAGTACTTAAGGACACATGTTTAAAGTAAACAATACTATTCAGGACAGATTTAAAAGAATGTCTTAAGTGGATAGGGAAAGCGACAGTTTATTAAATTGGTGCAGTCTGGAAGTTTTTCTCAATATTTGTCTGAGTACACCCATGTTGCACTTCAATACTTTCTAATACTAGCTTTTGAAAACACTATTAGAAGCAAAAATGAAAGCCAGGGAAGGGATTTGCAGGAAGACCAAGCCAGAAGAATTTTCAGTTGCGCTGATGCCTGTTTTGTCATCGTGCTGTGTTTTGATAGTGGGAGAGGTTCTTAATGAGTAGCTGTGCTGTGCAGGCTCAGAAGCACCGGTTCTGGGAGCCTGACCCTTCCTGAGGTCTCTAGGCATCTGAGACTACAAATGTTAGGTCACTGGTCAGGCAGAAGGCTGGAAAGAAGGCTGCGTTGGGGCATTGTTGGAGAAAGACCTCTTGCATGTTTTTTGATAGACACAATTAAACGTCATGCAACGTTTCATGCATAAATCTCAGAAGTGTAGAGGACGTACAAGCATATGACTACTGATGTAACTTTAAAAGTAACTTTTAAAAGTCGGCGTTGTTTTCTCCTTTTCTTTTCTAGAGCCCGGTGAAGATAAATCAGATCAGTCTGGATGAAAGTGGAGAGCACATGGGTGTTTGTTCAGAAGATGGGAAGGTACGACTAACCTATTTATGTATCTGCTGAGGTAAAATGCTGTCCTCAGTATTAAACCTGAGACAATTGTGATACCCACGAAATTAAGTCCTACGTTTAGCACCGCTTTGGCCATCCATTTTGAGAATCGGGCTCACCTCAAAATTAAAGTCAAATATGTTTTGCACGAATGTGCCATAGGAAAAGTAATTACAAGAATGTCAATAATGTAACTGGTATTAAGCTGATTAACAGCTGTGGCAGGAGGACATGTCACCTTAATCATTACTGCTGTGCCAGTTATACTTCAGTGACTAGTCTGCTGTTCCTGCAAGACAGTAGTTTAATGCCTTTCTGCTATAAATCCACAAAATTGGATTCTGTGGGCTGGTGGTTTTCATTTTCACACACATTATGAATGTTTCTCTTGAATTATAGAATCTTTTGATAAGCAATCATAGTTTATCAGAAGAATAAAGTGTCTTACAACAGCCACATTAAATAAATGTAAAATCAATATATGTACAGTTTCCTAAAAAACTGGCACCTACTTCCTTGACTGAGGACATATTTCATTTGTGCAGTGTATAACTAACAATTATCAGTGCTTCTCTGGAATGTAGAGCTGTGACATTTAGTGGTTTTGGTGATTGATTTTCCACTTATAAGAATGTCTTTTTTGTTTTTAAGTCGATGGCAGTCTTTTGTAATGTTGGTTTGCAGTGATAGAATTCTTACGCACAGGGTGTTTTTAGGCTTCTTTTTTGAATATAATGCTCATATACAAATGCAGTGCATTAAAAATCATTTAAATCATTTCTCAATATCCACTTGAGTTCCAGAGTAGAACATTTTTTTTGCGTAGTTGATCTGGAGGGAGGAGGAGCATTGGTGATCCTAATGGACCTATCCCATTCAGTATAAGTTGGATGAATTCAAACTAAAACTGGATATTGCAGTCGGCAGAATGGGGAAGCAAACTCTTTAGACTGTATGTGCTTGAGGTTTTTTTTCCCCGTGCAAGTAAATGTTTTTTTCCTCAACAGGCAGAGAGCCAGTTTACGTATACAAGCCTGTTGTTTCTCAGAGATATCTTGATGTTGGTATCTTGACATGGTAATTGGGATACTAGTGCCTATCAAAGTAGGTTGTAGAATTTTGCAACCAGTGAGAAACACAGCAGGAGTGTCCTAATTGTCTCCAAGACTGCAAGATAAGGGAAGGGGCAGTAACTGTTAACAGTAATAAAAAATGCTGAGTTTTTTTTTTTAATTAGTGCAGTAATGTTAGAAATGCGTATTTGAGGCAGAAATGTTCAGAAATTCATTATCCCTATTGTGATGTGTCTGTTTAAAAAGGGGAAACTCTGTTGCATTAAATGATGAATCTGTCTTTGTTTAATGCAATAGCTGTTCTGGATCCAATAAGTGGTATACTCTACAAGGCAGTCTAAGCTTTGCTTCTCATGCTAGAGCTAAATCTGATAATGTTTTTGCAAAGGATTGGAGTAACACAAGTGCAATATGAATCACACTTGTATTCTTGAAATCCAGGGGCATTACTATCTCATTATATTGTACAGTGGAGGCTTGAAAGATCTGAGTGTTTTACTGCTTTCAGAGCGATCCAGAAAGGTGTGTCTTTATGAAAGAATCCACCCTAAGAGTGAGTGAAAACGCATCAAGTATGTTGTGCTGCTGTATAAGAAAATAGCAGAAATTCCTGGCCAGATGCTGTAGCTTCTTGTAGGTTCTTGGTTATAAGAAAGGAGTAACTTTATATGTCCTGTATGTCTTTTTTTACCACAGTGTATGTACTGTAAGAAATTAAATACTTCAGCAAATAGTTGGAAGGTTATCAGGTGAACAAGTAGGAATTGTGAAATCTTTGAGTGACAAAAGGGAAAAAAAACGACCAAACCAAACCCAGGTTGTTTATTTTTTAAATCAGTTTAAAAACATTTTTTTTTTAATGTACTATCTAGGTTAATACATATATCTTACACAACTTAGTCATGGTATGTCCTCTGGACCACAGCAAAAGATTCTTGCACTATGTAGGGTGTACATTTCCCATATCAGAATGAATCCAACATGAGGGAGTTGGAAACTGTCTTAAAAAAAGAAGGGCTTTATGATGAGAACATCTTTCTTATCCCCATTCTGCTGTGTTATGCATTTTCTTTCACTACTTTTTCCTTTTCACTTTCAAACTACATCTCTTCTATCTGTGTTTACTGAGGGGGGCATAGCAGTAGAATGCATTTCTCTAACCTTCTTGTCAGTCAGCATCCAGTCTTAATGTCAAAATCTGGCACCTGCATTTCGTACACAGACAACAACTGCACAGGGAGTGTGCCACTTGCGGGTTTTCTGTTCTGCAAGTTTTGTTACTTGAAAATGTTCCTTGCCAATGGACTATGTGCTGTCATCACTTTCATGGAAGGGAGCAGAAGTCAAAACTAGCACCCACTACTTGTGTGTGTCCACTCTCTGGGAATAATGACCAAATGTTGAAATACAGGAAGAAAATTATGGTGCTGGAATAAATAGAAGGGGATGTAGAAATACATCTGTGCAGAATACATCTGCACAGATGTGTTTTTTTTATGTTAGAATTTTGTCTGCTTGTATACCACCTTGAATGACCTGGTTCTGAAGCTCTCTTATAGTTAGGTCACTCTGAAAGTTATGCCTCCTATTTATATCCATGAAGTCACAGAATGTCAAGGATTGGAAGAGACCTCGGAAGATCATCTAGTCCGGTCCCCCTGCCGGAACAGTAACACGTAGATTAGATCATGTTAGAAAACTACAGCAGATGCAGTGAGCACAATAATGCTGTTTGACAGAACAAATTCTCAGCTATAAAATGGTGTTTTTTAACATAGTCACAGCCTATAGTTAGGCATTTTTGCAGCAATGAGCAAAAGGGTGCGTGCTGCATTCATAAAAATCTGCATGGCTGTTTGGAACGTGGCTTGTCTTTCGCGTCATTGTTGCCACTTCTAAAACAGACCACCCACTACCTCACGGTGCTAATATCCACTGTTTTGTCTTCATAAACATTTGGCAAGCACTGATGAATGTCAGTGGGTACCATTTTTTCCACATGGAGGAATTCAGTTCCACATCCTTGCTTCAGATGCTCTTCCATGTCAGACGCCATTTTGTCAGACTGCCCTTCTGCTGCCATCCCCCTCTAGTGTCCCTGGCCAGTGTAGTAAGATAGGAGGCATTATTTTTGCAGCAGCCCTTGTATCTGCAGAATGGTAACTTGTAATTTGTGCCTTTATTGAGTTGGAACTTTTCATAAAAGACAGCATAAAGTATACTGAAAACGTGTTTACACATTTTTGTGTCGTTTACTGCCTGTAACAAGAATTATGCTAAAAATATGAATGAAGTACTGCATTCCTCATTTGAAAAACAAAACGTGGCTGAGGTAGACCATTCTTCCATTTTGACTATCTCAGAGTTGGCTGTTACTTTCACATTTGGAAGCAAAAAAACAGCTACATTTAGGTGTGCTGGAATAGTGGATCCTGGATATTTAAAATGGAAAGAGCTGGCAAAATATAGTGTGCTCTCATCATGAAATCCTTTTTCCAGCTACCTGAAAACATAAGATGAGGAGAAAGTGGATGATGGAAAGTAGAAATAGATAAATCCAATATAGCTTTGTAATATCAAAAGAATCACTTTCTCTCTGAAGAATAAAAGACATTAAGAAGTAATAAACTGTTATATGGTGTCCCTAGAGTAAACATGATAACATGTATTTTATGCTGAGTTGTTTTTTCCTCTTTAGTTAACTGGCTTTATTTTGTTTTCAGACTCTTAAAGAAACATCTGACTGACACATTTGATGCAGTATTATGAAAATTCTGATGGCACTATTGCCAATATTTGTTAATTTTGATTAATTGTTTAATTTGAGAGTAGTTCTTCTTGTTGCTCTCATTGAATTTTTGTTGCTTTGACCATTATTGTTTTTCTTCCTCCTTTCTTTCCTCCTATTTTCTCTTTCCTCTGTATCGTGTTTTGTGTAGTCTGTTGCATTGGATACACCATGCCGAGTGTTGAAAACCAAAACTGAGAAAACAAAATTCTCTAGACATCAGCCATAAGGTTTTCTAGGCTTACAGTCTGACCCCAGTCGAATATAACCCTTCGGTTACCTTACGTAATCAGAACTTCGCAATGCATCTAGCTATCTCCAAATACTGGTTTTCCAATCCTTTCAAGCAGTAGCTCAGCCCTTCGCAGTGCATGCAGCAGTATTTCTGAAGGGTGTTTTTAGAGCCTGTGTATTCACTAATGAGTAATGGGCAAAGCTGAGAATGCTGCTTAGAAAATCTGTTTCTGAAACGAGCTTGAAAGGGAGATGAGGGGTCATGAGGTATTTTCACATTCCTGCTGAACTTTGAGCCAGTGTGAGGATAGCTTAGTTCCTTGCCTACAGCTTAGTTCCTCTCGCAGTTTACCTAAACTCTAATTTTTCAGTCTGTCTCCTTGGCCGTCTGGGTTTTCGCCCTCTGATAGCTGAATTGATCTTTTCATAGAGCCATTAAGCTTTATTTCTGTGACCCATTACTGGGATTTACTGGCTTTGTTCTGCAGATCTTTCTGTAGTGTTTTTGATTTGTATTTTTGTTTTATTTTGTAGCTCTCCCCCCACCACCCCCAACACAAGGAGTCATGGTTGAGAGACAGCAATACAGTTAAGAGATTATTTAGATCTTTGTGTTAGTCCAACTTGTAGCTGAGCATGTAGAGCAGAATGACTGAGGGGATTACCCAGATGGTAAGGATGACTGACTAGGCCTGTCTGGGAGCCTCCTGAGATAGATGTGCTGTCAAATACAGCTTCCTGTGGATCCACACTCTGGCGTGCTTTTTTCCCTCCCTGCTGAGGTGATCTTGTTCCGACAGTTTCTGACATACCCCTTAAAATAGTAATGTGAAATTAAACCATTTACTATTCATTGTGGAAATCCTCATTCATGAATCAGTTATTAATTCGTGGCCATCCGTCTTCAGCCCTGTTTTACTCCTAGGGTCTGGAAGAACTCAGCTGTCCCTGTCTCATGTGGGAATAGGGGCAGGAGAAAGGGATACTGCATGAAGAGGTGAGACCAAAAGAGGGTAGAGGAAACCCTGCTGTGGGATTGTAACATCTAAGAAGTCTAATGGTATTTCTCGTACTTCATACCTCTGTACCTGTTATGTAGATAAGGAGAAGAAAACGTTTAAAAACTGTTAATTCTCTTGACAGTAGAAGCGTTCTTATAAGTGTTGAGCCTTCTTCAGATAAATTAATTTGGATAGCTATTCTTATGGCCTGTGGTTACAACTCCACTGCTGACTAATAAATGTTCTGAAGCGTCGGCATAGATGAGAAGGGAGGAATCTTCAGAGAGTGACATTCCCAGTGGTCATGGAATAAAACAAAGTAGCACTGAATGCACTTGGGAGGAGGAGAGAACGCCAAGAAACAGGGGACATGGTTTTCATGCTGGTGTTACTCTGTTGTCACAAATTTCTTATGTAAAGTCTGTATTGCTCAGAGGGAAAAAGAAATCGTCCAATTCCTTCTCAGGAAGGAAGAGTTTTTAATTTATCTTCCCCTCAATGTTATTATGTTGCTTATACCTTACCTAGATCAGTATCTGTTAAACAGATTTTATCAGCCTAAAGCAAAAGGAAGTTGTTTTTGCTGCATTTGTGTTTAGGAAACGAGAAAAGTTGGATTAAAATAACTACTTTTGCACTACTGAAAATATTTAGAGATAAGCTGTAATGGAAGCTGAAGATGTCTCAATTAACTCTACATTATTAAATATGACTTTTTTTTTTTTTTTCTCCAGGAAGATAATACAGCTGTTGACATTCACATTAATCTTCTACTCGTTAGCATTTTACATTCACCTTTAATTGTCAAGTAGTTTTTGCATACATTCCTTTGGTGGTTTATTTATTTTTGTTTTTTTGTTTTTTTTGTTTTTAAATTAGGTGCAAGTGTTTGGATTATACTCAGCAGAAGAATTTCATGAAACGTTTGACTGTCCTATTAAAGTAAGTGCTTGTTTTAATCTTTAGTAATTGTGTTGTTGTTGTCTTTAATAACAGTAAGGTCACATTGAATCTAAATGAGAGAAGAGTACTGCTTCCTTGTAATGTTATTCAAGTCACTAGAAAATAGTTATCTATCTCAATATAAAAGCTTTTGATCTGGTTAGGTAGGAAGAAAGCTGATCTAGGTTTTGTAAGAAGTATTATTGAATTTTTCAAATACAAAAGGCAAAGTGAAAGAGAAATTGTCCTGTTTCAGCTGTTACCTGTCTCAACATATTTCTCTCTTTGTAGATCTGTGATATAAATTCTGGGAGTTCTACTAACTGTGAGGTCAATATTTTGCAGCTAATTCATATCTGTTAAACCTGTCCTGGGACAGAGCAATGAGTAGTGATGTGGATATACTCTCTTTAAAAGAAAGAACTCAGTTACTAAAATAAGGTTGAAAGAAGTGGAGGTGGCTGGATATTTAAAAAACAAAGCTTCTAGAAGATGCATAAGAAGGTTCTGGCTTTTCTGTCAGTGTACGTTTATTGCAGGACAAATGGTGGTGTGTACATATTATTGCATTTGCTGCTTGAGGTCTTCTGTTTGCATCTGCTTTTGGAGGGGAAAAAGAATGAGAATACTAAGTTT
This sequence comes from Oreortyx pictus, assembly GCA_036925125.1. Lineage (NCBI taxonomy): Eukaryota > Metazoa > Chordata > Aves > Galliformes > Odontophoridae > Oreortyx > Oreortyx pictus. The sequence continues at coordinate 47,495,162 of JAUPFR010000007.1, read as the reverse complement.
TTACACACACTGGATACAGCGTGACAGCTGTCACTCCCACACTTGATGTGTAAGCACTTTTTGGCTCTCTGATTCAACACGCCAGACCCAGATGATCAGTCACCGTGTGAGGTCGGTGCTTGGTGTGGTGTGGTAAAAAGGCTGTTTAAGCCATGTGACAACACCAAGTTGTGTCCTCTAGGGAGGTCCCAGAGGAGTCTCACTTGGTGGGACGCTTGTGGTGGCCTGGCCCTCATTCTGCTGTCTGCTGTGCAAAAGTGTGGTTTTTCTGCCTGTTAGCCTCAGTGTCAGGCATGTGACTTGCCATATGCCCTATAATATGGAGGATTTTCTTTTTTTTCCAAGCAAAAGCAATAGAAGCAAACTAAGATGTCTGAAAGATTTCATCTCTACTTCAGAGGCTCAGCTGTAATATTTGATATTCGGCGAAGGGTTGTCTAGTTTGAAAATTGATGCAGTGCTCTCTGAAACTCTTATTTCAGCCGTAATACACATTTTCTCCTCTGTTCATACTCAGATTGTTGCTGTTCATCCTCATTTTGTAAGATCCCACTTCAAGCAGTTTGTAACAGGAGGAAAAAAGGTAAGCAGTCTCAGTGAAATTAACTTAAGATGGCTTTAAATAGCTTTTAAAATGGGCTCAGAAACAGATAAACACCTAGAGCAAATAACTCCACTTTTTCCTTCTCTTTATACATTTTATTCCACCACATTCTTAATTAAGATTCATTTCAGGAAGAAGTAATACACTTGTTGTGTTAAAAACATGCTACAACAAGTATAGCTTCAAAATGAGATTACTTCTGTAGTTGTAAATTGGAAAAAAATTGCCATTTGCATTTCCTTAGTGCTGATTTTTTTTACAGTATATGTTGATCTTGGTGAGAATTTTTGTGGGTTTTTTTGCATGAAAGAAATACAAACTCCTCATGCTTCATACAACTTAATTTTCATTAACAGTTCAGTATTCTTCGACGAATACCTGTTTTTGTTTTGTTAGTACTGTGCATGTTTTTGCAGGCTAGTAGGAGACAGTGCTGTCCTTAAAATAATGCATAGTGAGTGTGTCTTTGTCAGCCACCAGTTTGTGAAGCTTTTTAACGTTGATAAAAGTGGCATAGAAGGAGAGATGCAGGAAATTAATAGAATAGAACTCCATCAGGTGGTAAAAGAGCTTGCAATCACCTGATGCCAAACAGAAAAAAAAAAAAAAAAGCATCAGGAAGTTAACACATTCTCTTTGGTTATCTTTGATTACTTGACAGGTTGTTTTATATTCTGTCCTCAGGGGAACGGTATACTTGTTTTTAATGCATTCATTTTTTGCTGAGGAACTTTCCTCTTCAGGAAAACTTTAATTGACATCTTAACATAAGGTATTTAGCATTGAAATAGATGTCCCTTGACACCTGTAATTTGATTTTATTGATACATAAAACCAACAAATAAAACCTTTTATCCTTGTGATAGAAGCCATTCCTCTTTTCTCCAAAAGGAACGTATAGCGAGAGCAAAAAAAATGCTCTATGAAGACTCAGAAGGTTAAATCCCACCTACCCATTTGTCAAAGATTTTTTTTTAAACAAAAAGCCTAGGTAAAAATCTTTGCTCTTTATCACTCTTCTGAACTACAAAGGTGAAGAGCTGCATAGGGTCAGCAGGCTGGTCCACAAGTGCCAAGAAAAAGGAGCCTGAACCACTTTTTCATCATGCTTTTGCCTGATGTCTGTAGGTTGTGTAGTTATCCCAGCTTCTTCAGGCAGGAGATTCCCACCTCCTAAGGTCTCTGTGCTTTTTAGGCTTTTCAAGGATACCAGGACTTCAGCTATTTCACAACTGGCATTGCTAAGAAGCACGCTACCTTTCCTGCCCTCCCTGCATGGAGAATAAAGCTGTTGGAGGTTGTAATGCTGTTGTGCAAATATGACTATCTCTGCTTATATCAATCTTAAGAGAAAAATTTGGCTTAAGGCTCTTACAGTACACTGCTTGCCTCAGCTACATTCAGTGTAAAGTATGTGAACTCTTTGCCCAAGTGCTATGGGGTCTGTCATTACTTTTTGTCACTCTGGGAGATGGTGATATTATGGATGTGAGCATTTTAATTTATTTTTTTTTCATTGTTTGCTGAGATCATTGGAGCAGATAAAAGAAGCCACTTACTCAGTCTAGTTTTATTATGAACATTGGTGTCACACAGTACGAGAAAGATGCTATGGATTTTGTACATAAATTTCATGCTGGTTTTGGTTTACAGTTTACGAAACAGAGAAGTTGGACCACACATGGCACACAGAATGCATGAATGGCGCCCACCCCCTGACTTTTATAGTGTTTTGTCTCATATCAAGAAAGCAATTTAAGATCTGCTTAAATGTATTAATTTTATAGCCAAGCTTCTGCCTCAGTGAGATCCTTAATTGCAGTACTTCTGTGAATGGAGTGTGGTGAGGTGTAAGTTATCACGTCCTTAATTTTCTCTCTTTTGAGAAATAACACTTTTCTTCGTAACGGTGTAGTACATATAAAAAGTATGCTTTTAATTCGGAGACCTGATGCAGGGTGTTGTGCAAATGTCCGAGGTGAGCTACAGTGTCTTTAACAAAAGAAACAGAGAGCAGGAGAGAAGCACTTTGCTTTGGGGAGACGTGTTGCAGCTGCTCGTTTCCAGCGTCAGGTGGGTGCTTGGAATACATGTGAGCTGCTGTGTGGTGCAGGGATTTGCTGTGTCTTAGTAGTACAGCCTGACTGAAAGCTGACTTGAGAGAGGTGCTCCCTGGGGTAGCTGCTTAAATTGTCACAGATTGCTGGAAGTTTAAGTCTACTTTGTGTATGTTTATACAGTTGCTTAGCTAGGCCTGTGCTTGAGTCCTGTAAGAGCTTCTTTTTCTTCTAAATTATACTATGAGGCAGTTAGTTAGTTTCATTTGCTTATTAAAGCTCTTGTTTCTGATAGAACTTTCTTTAAGCTTGGGATATGATCATTGCCTTCATCTGGGGCTGGAAAAGCTTTTTCACTCCTTTCACCCCTTTTATTTATTTTTTTATGTTTATTTATTTATTTTTTTCAATGAATGATTGTTATCTGAACATTAAAAAAAAATAAAATAAGGCAGGTATTAAGGTATTGCAGAAATGTTGACATGATCTCAGTGAGAAGCAATAGGTGCCATACTACAAAAAAGCCCTTTCTTGCTCCCCTCCCCTTTATCTCTGCAATTAGCTACATCACCGTTGTGATGGCTTGGCAGATGATGGTAACCCTGAAATAATAATACTGTATATTGTAAATAACAGAGCATTCTTGTCCTGAGCAGACAGTAGAGCTTCAAAGCAAGGGAAAAGACAAATACTGTGCTATTGAAGGCCATAACCTTCTACCTTTTAAAAAAGGGTCTAATCTTAACAAATAACAGGGTAAAAGCCAACTAAATGAGGGTGGTAAAGCTGAAAACAAGGTATTCTTTATTTAACTATTAGAGTGCTGGTCTTTCCCGACACATCACCTAAATGAAGGTTATTGCAGAGTCTGAGTATCCGTTTATATCCAGAGGGTTAAAGAGGCAGAACCAACAAAGAGAGAAGACCGAAAGATATTTCAGTTTCAAAGTAAAGGTGTCAGCTACTGCCTCTTATGTAAAGAGAACTGAGGAGAGCGGGGCAACTGGAGGTTTCCTTCTTGGCAGGGGCATTGGAGAGAGTCCCTGTTTTGTGTTTTGATTAACTCCAGTAGCCACACAGGAAGGTTTTTGTAGTGAAGTTCCTGCGAGGATAAATCTCCTGGAATGATTAAGTCACTCTACAGAATTTGTGCTAATTAAGCTTTCTTTGTAGGGATTTCAACCAAGGATAGTAGAGGGGACCCAGCACAGCTCGGCAAATGACTACTGATCCAGTATGGCAGGAAGATATTCAGTATCTTAAAGGGTGTGTGCCTGTGGCATGCAATTTCCATGCATTTTTTTAAGCTAGAGAGGCAAGATAAAAGTGAGAATTTACCCTGTGACTACAGATAGTTACATGTTTACCCATAGTTACATCATAGATGTATACAAAGTATATATGATGGAAATATTTAGAAGAGAATCTTTAAAACAGACTGTACTTCTGTTGCTACAAAAGAATAAGAGCTGCTTTTCAAATGCTCATTAATCTAAAAATGTTTTTGTCCCATTTATCCTCTCAGAATTAGCATCTTAGTGTATGCATGTCTGTGGTTAAACATCAGACTCTTCTGTGTCTGCTATGAAAGCAGAGAGAGCTTAATGTTGCCTGAAGCAAATTTCTCATTTCAGAAAACTGAAAATATCATTTCAATATTTGAAGCTTGGGCAGGACCCACTGCATCTCTTGCCTAAGACGCAAAACAAGACGACCTGAATTCCTTTCTACTTTGAATAGAGTGATGTTGTACACAGAAGAAGAGTAGCAGTTGCTCACAATGCACGAACAGTAAGGGAAGCAGCGTTCTTGTGCAGCTGCTGTTGAGGGTGGTAGATTTTGTATGTTAAAAGTCAGGTCTGGCAAGGAATGCCTGTGACTTTTTTTTTTTTGTTGTTTTAATTGTCTGCTTTTTAGTGTCAGCAGATGCACTTTGCTTTGTGAGTAAGTAGGTGACCTTTACCTCTGAACCCTATGATATGTACTTCATAATAACTGGTTGGACTACTTTGACAAATTATTAAATTGTCAGGATGCTGTTTGCAGCACAGTCCATTTTTAGAAAGCAGATAGTCAGCTGTTTGTCATTACGTTGGGTATAAGAGCTGCAGACAAGAAAGGCAGATTGCTTTGTAAGCTATAAAATGTCACTCAGTAAATAGTCAAAGGTCTGGTTTAAGTGAAGGAGTAAATACTATGGCAGTTTCTGTCTGTGCTTTGGATAGTTTACCATAAACACGAAGCAAGCTGTAGCAGCAAGGAAGCTAGCCACAACAGTGCAGGTCTGACATTTGTGTGCTGTAACGTATGATGCCCAGATGCGTCCTGTGTTATTCAACAGATGAGACTTCAGTAGGGAGGTTCATATTTACTTAATAAGGAGCTTATTTGGTTGTGTTTAATTGGGGTTTGATTTTCACAACGAAGAAGGAAAAAATACATTCTTCTTGTGCTGTAATGCACGAATTTGGTTTGTGTAAAGAGAGACTGGATTGTCGGCCTGCGTGCCCGTTGTGTGTTTTGCTAATGTCTGTGTAAAAAACTTACTTCATTGCCTGAGGTGGCAAGCAAGGGGGATCTAAACACATGGAGTGTGTGAGAGCTCGTGCTTCTGTCTGCAAGGCTGCAGGACTTGCTTTCAAAGGTGTTAATTCTGTAGCTGTTTGCAGACAGGCGGCAGCTGGAACCTAGCAAATGAGTTATTAAAGGTATAGCCTCATAAAAGTCCTGTGGCATTTTTTTGTATGAAACTCTTCAAAATTTCTAGCTTTTCTTTAGTTTATAACCCATGAACTGTAGGACAGTAGCTGCTGCATCTCCCCACTGCCATTGCTTCCTTTCCAGATCTGTAGGCTGCTTCCATACTTGGTTTCCCTTGACTTGCTGTGCACTCCACCAGTCCATTTGTAGCGTCATTTGGTGACAGTATTTGAAAACCATCTGCAACTGGAAACTTGAGGCTTACAGTATTCTCTTCCTCGTAGGAGCTTGTTTAGTCCATTGCTGCTCCACACACAAGCGATAATATTTTATTGTCGTTACATATTTTCCTAGGGATGCATGATTAAACAATAAGTCTTCATGTGCAGTGATGTCCTGTGTTACTCTCAGATATCTGTTAATCTTGGCTGTGCCTGTAAATTTTGTTTTTGTGCTTAGAACAAGAAAAACCTATAATATATATATTATAATATACAAATATGGCAGTAGCATTTCAGGTTTTTGTGATGTGGCCTGGCTGAGCAGTGAGTTGACAGGACAGGTGCCAAAATACAGAGAAATGCCACAGGTAGGCACACCTTCATGCTTGGGAAAACAAAGAAGAAGACAAGGAAAATGTTTTTCCAAGTATTACTTCATTGAATGTGAAAACTAATCCAACAGTGCTGCCATAGGGGAAAGAATGATGGCTCTTCAGTTACAAATTGAAATCTCAGCCTTTGGCATCTGTGAAGGTCCTCCAGATCTTTACAGCAAAGACACTGTGTTGAAACAAAGTAATTGTGTGGAGAAGAGAAGTGAAATTAAATTGAATTATTTCTGTGTGTTGATACTACCGAAGCGGTGGTCACTGATCTCTATTCAGAGAACTGAGAATTCCTATACACAGTTTAAAAGCTGGGATTACGTGCAATTAGTGCTAATGCTAATTGCATGATAAGCTCCATTACATTCTAGCACTGTTCTCTTTAGTGGATGCGCTCCACAAATAGAATTCTGTCCTCTCAGAGGAGTTTAATCTCCTGGTAGTGAAAGATATGAAGAGATGTATTCACTAATCCAAGAGAACTATTTTAACTTAAAACCAGAAAGTGTCCTGCACCCTCCTTGTTTCACACATGTCAGTGGCTCTTTTTTCACAGCGATCTGGTGGTCAAGCCTAAGAGTTCAGAAGGTCCACAGAATAATTAGTAGTGAGCTACAAGGACATTTCAGTGTTCTGTGAAGGAATGTGGATGGAGACCCTTACAGTCGAAGTTCATTTTCTTTTGTTGTAGCTGTGTTACCGTGTTGCAGTACATGTGAGAGATGCTGGAGGTGCATTCTAAGTGCTACTGTATTGTAACAAAGAACTAGGAAGATTTACCAGGGCAAACCAAAAAAAGGAAATTACGAACTCCATTGCAGAGAATGCAAGAAAGTGCTTTTGTGGCTGCTGTTGAAATATAAGTACCGTGAACGCTGACTGCCAAAATTTGGGATTTATGAGAAATAAAGCCCTAAAATATTTTTCCCCTACAAAGAAGAAAGGAGGTAGTAGGAGGGACATCTCCAGGAATGGTGGATTTTTTTTTTTATGTGTCTAGCTGCTATTGAAGCTTTAAATGGCTTTCTGGTGTAATAAATATTTCATTACAAAGACAAAAAGGAGGACCAAGAAATAAATTAGGCTGCTTATTTTGAGAGGGCTGCATTCAGTGGATAGCTGTTCAAAAACACCAAGTTGTGTGTTCAGTATCTCAGTATTAGGGTGTAGTTGTAAGAACTAATAAATAAATTACAGTATGTATCAGTGAAATTGGGATAACTCCATGTTTTGAGATGAAAATATTTTGTCTTGAAGCCATTCTGTTGAGTGGCCATTAGCTTCAGTGTTTGACCTCTTTGTGATGTGAAATGGGGAGTTTGGGGTACTGCAGTGGTTCAGTTTCACCTTCTCTTTCTTACAAGTAGTATCAAGCTGATGTCTTTTACAGCCCTTGTTTTGGGAATTTAATTAAGTGCGGAGTTAAGCATAGGCTGAAGCAGGATTTTGTTTTTCTTTTCTCCTTTATCAGGTGAGTTATTTTTTACAGTTTTTTACTCAGGTAGAGAGGCATGAAAAAGCACGATGTTCCCAAGCCATGAACAGTAACAAAGTAGCTAGAAAACATCATTCTAAGCATCCTTCATGAAACAGCTGGATTCTGTGTGCAGTAGGTTAACTTAAATCACAGATCAGTCACTGTCAAAACAAACTTCAGGTAATGTAACCAGTATCAGCCATATTACCTTACATCAGCCACATCAGTTTTTGCTGCCATGTCCAGTAAGTCCAAATGGAAATGCCATATTTTTTTAAACCTCCATTTTGGATTGTATTGAAAGCAGCATCTGGGTGGTTCCACTTTTTCATTGGGAGTTTGTGAACTGAAAAAAAAGGAATTCCCAAGACTGGATTAGCAGGACACCTACAAATTTAAATGACATCCTCAGATTCTAATGGCAGCTAATTCATTTCAGCTAAGTAGTGCTTCCGTTTCAAGTCCACCTGCCAGATGGCTCTGGCACACTCCTCTGCATGTCACAGCCTTATGAGCATAGATGTTATCCTGGTTTTTTAACGCTTTTATTGTGGTTGCTGTAAAATAACAAATTCTGTGAGAGTTTTGTTGCCTGGCCTTTTCTTGGATGGAAAAATCCCTGAGACTCTCTGAGATGGAGTACTCCACGTGAGCTGTGGGACAGGCACTGGGTCGTTTTGGAAGGACTCAGAGTGGGCTGATGTGCTCAGGTGAGAAGCTTGATGTCAGCAGGGTGCTTCGTGTGAAACTTTGAGGAACGTCCTTCATGGAGACTCCGTCAAACTTTTGGAGAAAATATTTGTATTCTGGTGCCATCTTGTGGCTTTAGGGGAGATAAGCAGCCTGTGTAATTACCTTAAAATAAAAAAAAAAAAAAGCTTTATTAAAACGTGTTATTTTAAGCAGTTATTATCTTTTGCCTTATTTATGCAAATAGGGGCAGCACAGAGAAACCTTGCATAAAAAGCATGTACAGCTGGATCTTAAATATGAGGAGTAGAAACTTAGATCCATGTTTGCGATTCTACACTCCTTAATGGCCCTCATGCACTTAGTCAGACAGGGTTCAGGTTTTGCCTGTGTTTGTCCTGAGGCAAAAGTTGGCCATGCTGGTATGTTTCTTATTTGTCCTGCCAAGCACTGCACTTTGCATCGCTTTAAGTGATTCCGTGTTATGATCTTACTGAATAACTTCCTGAAATCACACAGAAACTGGGAAGTAGTTGAACTGTCAGGCAGACTGTCTGAATGTAGTGGGGTTTTTTTTGCTCTACAAAGTACTTTAAAAAAGTACTCCGTGCTTCTAGACATGATAAATTCCTTCTGTATTTGCGGAGCCAGGTATCCTCCATCATGCCTTCAGCGGTGCTGATTGTTCAGCACAGTTTGCATGTTTGGGACCATGCAGCATCTCTCAAGTCCAGTTGAAGGCTGTATGGTCCCACACAGGGCCAAGTTCAAGGTTGCAGGCTTTGAGGTCTTTGATCATTTTGAACTACCTCATAAGTAAAAGGGATGGTTTTTTACCATGTTCTTCTTTTGGGAGGGAAGAGGGAGCCTATCACCTTATCACTGGATAGGTGTGAGACGGCCTGGTTTCTTTTCAGCTTTCTTGTGCTGCCACAAGTGTTTAGGTTCTCAAATGCCTTCATTGCTTTAACTTTAAAGTAGAAATAATCATACCTTGATAGGAGGGCTGGTGATTAATATTGCTATGAAAGTAACTTGATTTCTGTAGTAGTATGTAAAATTCTCAGTGTTAATGTACTCCATGAAAACAATTGATTGTATTTTCTTTTGTGTATATCTCTCCCTACCGTTAAATTGAAGCAAAGCAGGAGATAAGGAAACAAAAACGCACTTTCTTTGTTTGCATACAGCACTGTGCTACAGAAATATTTCTTGATGTGCTTTTTTGTAGTTACTGCTATATGAGAGAGGCTGGATGAATAGATGGAAGCCTTCCGTTTTACATGAAGGGGAAGGAAACATAAGAAATGTAAAATGGAGAGGACACTTAATTGCTTGGGCCAATAACATGGTAAGTGTTTGCCACCTCTCCTCTGCATTGCGCTATTATTTGAAATGTTTCAGTGGAGCAAACTATTGAAGAAATAATGCCAGTGTAAACTCTTCGTTATAAAAAGTATATTCCCCCACTTCTGATCCTCCCCCCTCCAAAAGTCTTAAGTTTTGAAATTTGTACTGAACTGACAACATAATATGTATTGCTAATGTTGCCGATGTAAAAAACGATAGTAATATTTCTTCATTTTGTTTGACCCTTCAAAAGGCTAGACTTAAGAGAAAATGGGCCCTTTTTGCTCAGTGTAATTCATATTTTAAAGGGAAACATTGCTTTCATGCTGAGTGTTGCATTTCACCTAATGCTGTATATGTAACTGGTGGGTCAAGGTCTGCGTTTTAAAGCTTAGCAATGAGAGATGTGTTTTTAATTATGTATCATGTCTAAATTCCAGATTTTTGTTTTTGAAATGTGATGAAGGTGCTTGTGAAAACATTTATTTTCTTTCTTCTTTTTTCCTTCCTGAAGTAAGCATTTATTAAAATATTTTGAAGCTATTGTCCTTTCATTCCTTTTAAAAAGCAGCTTGATGTAAAATTGTTAAAGGTAGACTTTTTGTTTATTTGCTTCCCTTTAGTCGTTGCAACTTAAGCAAGCACTTCATTGTTATAACATTAACTCTCTGAAAGGTTTTGTTCTTTCCAGAGCCATACAATTAAAATATATATTCTGGGTGAATCTGCAGGGAATAGATAGGACAGTTGAGGAAAGCTATCCCTAGAGATGATGTGCCACATCAGAACACAGAATACTAATAAAATGTTGAGAGCCATCTGTCAGAGACAAAAAGCCATGGTCAGGGCCTATCTTTCAATGAAAAATGAAATGACACTTGCCCTCCAAAAGATTAATATATTTGGTTATTGGCCTTTTCCCTTCCCCCTTTACCTTTTTAAAAATTTCTCCATCCTGTAGCAAGGTTTTTGTTCCTTGTTTTTTCTCTCCAAACTAAGTCAGAGAAAATCATTTCTAGCCTTGCTGCTTACTTTCTCTCTAGTTATTATTTTGTTGTGCTTTTTATTATTTTATTACACACTGCATGTGATCTTGTGAGACATTGGGTATTTTGAGATGGGCTTCAGGTTATTTAGGCAAGGTCTAATTGTGTTTTCAGGTGTTTACATAACATGCTTGCCACTGTGCCCTCCAAGAGTTTTACTGACAGAAATCTGAGGACAAAATCCTTAGAGGCATTAGCATGCCTCACTCCCACAGAAACAGGCTTTAAGCTCCATCATGATAGCAAATTGACGTTGGAAGTCAGTGCAAGTGCAAGTGGTGTGCTTTAACTATAGAGGATTCTGCCCTGCTGGTTTGGGAGCCACTTTAAATGTAAGCTAGTCTACTCCGTGTAGAATTTACTTGCCTTGTAGAAAAACAGGTGTGGTATGGGTCACGTATTTCAAAATAGTCCGGGAAGACAAAGTGCTGAGATTAATAAAGGACAAATTTATTAAAACACAGTTCAAGCAAGACTGCAGATTTTATCAGGTGAGCTTTTTGTTGTTGTTTTGTTGGGTTGGGTTTTTTGGGGGAATTTTAGCGCTTGATGACTTTCAAACTAAGAGATGCCAATAGCAGTGTTTCTGTTCCCTTTTATACCACTTCTGGTAATATAAGTTTTTTTGTTTGCTTGTTTGTTTGTTTTTAAAAAGAGGTGGGGGTTAGGGAGACGAAACTTGGCTTAAGCCATGGCCCTCTATATTCAGATTCTTTGACTTACACTTAAACTGTACAGCCAGGGACACAAAAACTCGCAGTGAGGGGAAACAGAAACAGGCAGGGGAATCTTTTAAATCAGTTTTGTCACTGGAAAAATTCTAACATGGAATGGCATCCTGGATGCTGACCTTTCAAGGTCCCTTCCATCCCCTTTTCTGTGATCATGAGACTTGTTTTTCTGTTCACTGAGCTTAAGGGAAATATCTGCTAAAATGCTTTGTTTTATTTTGGCAACATTTGCTTTTAAATCACAAAGAAACAAGTTATTACTTAATGTGAATTAATCTCTATTTTGCTGCTAGAAAGGTTATAGCTCACCTTTTCTAAATGGTATGGAAAAATCTGATTAATAGCTCTTCCCTGCACTCTCTCCCTCTAAAATGACTTTAATCTTCCTCTCTTAAAACTTTTTGTTCTGTTAGTTTGGGATATTTCCTGAGGAGGCAGTGGATCACACTGTGTAAAACCAAACATCATTTAAATATGCTTGCTTTTCCCTTTCAGCAAAAGAGCATAAATGCATTTTTTAGAGAAGTACAGATTGACGTCATTTATCTTATTGAGTTGTTGCTTCACATCTTTTCCTTTTTTCTGAGATGAAAATTCCTTTACACTGTGAAGGGTTGAGGAGGAGTGTGGGATGCTTTTGTTTCTTCAAGTAGTAGCACTGGGCCAAACAAGCTGGACTGGTTCATGACTTGAGCTGCTAACCCGCTCCTCATTCATTCTTGATATGCTTTTATATGTAAAAGTCAAGTTTTTATTCTTTCTTCTCATTCTTCCTGTTACCTCCTGGGTTAGATTGGTCTTTGTATCAACAGCTTTTTGTGTTGGCGTTTTCATCAGTACCTTGCAACTTACGCCATAAACTGCTGTGACTGTCAAACTGTGCAAAACAGTATGGACTCTGGTGGTTAGGAGTTTGTCATGCTGAATAAAGTTCTCTTCTGTTTAAACTTCCAGGGCGTGAAGATACTTGACATGATCTCCAAGCAAAGAATTACCAATGTGCCTCGAGATGACATAAGCCTTCGCCCAGACATGTATCCCTGTAGCCTTTGCTGGAAGGATAATTTAACACTGATTATTGGCTGGGGAAATTCAGTAAAGGTGCAATTACCTGTCTTTGTAATAAATGCTTGCTGTTATCACAGACAAACAGAGGATTATTTCTGAAAAGCAAAGACAATCGAAAAAAATAGAGTTTGGTTTGACTACAGTGTGCAGAACTCCTGCTGCCATAGAAATGTCATTGGACTGACCCTTATGAGGAGGAGGAGTGATAGACACCCAGCGGTCAGACAGATTTCTGTGTGTGAGCATGCAGTGAGTGTAATCCTCAGGGACACTTCTCTGTGCCTTCGAGAAATTTCCTCTCTTGAAAGATTTCAGAGGGGCTTTTGAATTCATTTCATTAGCATTAAGGAAGAACAACTTAACCATGAGGTATTTTTGGAGGGATTTATTTTGGGGTCTGAGGAGTTTGATTGGTAAGACAGACATATATTTTGAGCCAGCCACAGGGGGAGGGAAAAAAAGGTGCAAGGAGGGACCGGCTGCGTGGAGTTTTGCTTTGCTTTCGATGGGGAACTGGCATTCTGAATTCATGTACTGCAAGCTGTCTGTGATTTGTGCAGACCAGCACCTGAAAGGAGTTTATTAGAGCCTGGTAGATGTTTTCTAATAACAGTTTGCTACATCGTTGCACAGTGGGAAATTAAAAGCACTTGGTAGGAGTAGTTAGTGAGGGAAAGTACAGTGATGCAGGTGAAGCATAAAAAGCTTTTGGAGCATTAAGCTTAGAATTTTACAGATGAAGAAGTTTGTCCTAAGTTTGGCATCTGTCTTTCCCGTTGTATTGTGTGTGCTTCCTGACGTTTGGGTATTTTATTTCTTTGTATGTATGTACTCTCCTGTTACGTGGAGTTGCAATAGCGTACGCTCACTGAAATAGTGAGATAATGAAACATTAAGTGTGAGAAGATACCAAAATCGAACTCCCTTATACTACTATGAAAAAATCATAGTGAGAGGATTCTTTCAAATGTCTCTGGTGGTCCATCTTCCTTCTCTCTCCATGTTTATAAGGCTGGAAGGCTGCAATTGGAGCTTCCCTTTTGGATTTTTTTCCTCAGTGAGGCATCATCACTGTCTCACTGCCTGTGTTTTTCCAAGTCCAGAAATGCATCTTCAAGAACACCTCATTGAGAAAAGGAGTTTCTGGGAAAAGTTAGTGTCAGTTTAAGAGTTACAGTTTGTTCATCTTAATGATTCAAATATCTCTTTCCTAGATTTGCTCTGTAAAGGAGCGGCATGCCAGTGAAATGCGTGACCTTCCGAACCGCTATGTGGAAATAGGTATGATCATACGAATGTGTGCCTCCTCAGAATTAGATAAGCTTTGAGAGGTCTGTTTTTACATTGAGCCTGGAAAAATTGTTACAGTTCAGAGACAACTTGTAGTCGTAATATAAATGTCTCCTCACTTTTACCTGATGAAGGTGTCATGATGTCCTGCATAGTTTTTTGTAATCTTAGAGCCTTACATTCTATGCTTCTCTAAAATCAGAGTATTGTGTGAAGGAAAAGTGAATGTCGTGTAGATTTTTTGCAGAGAACTTGCATTTTCACTTTCTTAAATGATGATCAGTACACTAATGTGGGAAAAAAATGACTAATGGCTAAATTATTTATTGTTTAACTACAGTGCTTGGAAGTATTTTTGAGTTTGGAATAGTGCTAGAAAATTGATTGGAATTTTTTCTTGTTACCTTTTTTTTTTTTTCTTTTTTGCTCTTTGCTTTCATGTTTCTGTAGCTGATGTGAGCAATTCCATTATTGCTAATTAATGGGAATGGTGTTGCCAATGTGTATCTGAAGTAAAGCAGAAAGGGGAATTCAAATAAAATTCATCGGTGGTTTGTGGTGGGGGGTGGTAAATAAAAGCTGAGCTGTTCCCAAAAGAGGCTTCTGATGAGGAAAGGTCTATGAAGAGGTAACACTGACAAGATAAACAGGGACTTTGTAGTCCAGAGTGGACAACTGTGAAGTTCTGTGCTTTCTGGTCTTGACTGTAATGAGATGAGATTGTAAACAAGAGTGTTCAAACAAAGTCCTGACTCATGTCAGCGTACTGACCAGAGAGATACATGCCATAGATGTGTACAGTTTTATGATGTCAGAAAAAAAAAGGCAGTTTTAAGATAGCTTCTGAAAATCAACTAGGAGGTGGATGCCAAAGACTGCCAGCAGCACTCATCAGAATGTGGATATTAGACTGAGAGGGAAAAGAGGGTGATATAATTTGTTCAGGTCTGAACAGAAATTACAGTAGCTTTTGATGTAATCACATGGAAGGTCTTCAGGAGTTGTGTATCCTGCCACAACATCTATTTCAATTTTCTTGTAGTTTAAACCTTACTTTTCAGGTGCGTGGCTGGAAAATTGATGTTATTAATGGACAGACTGACCTGCAACCAATCTGTTTTTTGGCAGTAAAGTCCATATTCTAAATGGATGCATAAGCTGATATACTCTTGTAAAGAATTTACACAAGACAAGATTATAGTTCAGTGAATATCCTCCCGATATTCTTTTGGCTTACAACATTTATGGCATTGTGTCACCAGGATGATACATGTGAAAAAAGCACTCTATTGTCATAGACTACATATCTCCATAGTTTTAGATCTTTGTTTTTTAGAGCCATTTGGAAGGTCTCAAAGTTTCACAGCAACATCATAGCAAACTATGGTGGCATCAGTAGACAGTAAATGTTCCTTCAGTGACTTGCAGCCAAGGAGACAAAGCATTTCCTGCCTTGTAAGTTAGGTACATAGGATCCTGTGTAGCAAGGATTTTACGCTGATGCACAGTCGTACGTGCTCTGTGGAAGGAAATAAATATGGTATCTACCCCGATTCTAAACCAGGTGGCCCATGTTGTAGGAAGGTAATGCCACTAAACTGTTTTGGCTGTTTTGAAGATAACGCTGTGGCTACATGCAGGAGAAGTTACACAAAATATATTGTTCTCGTGCACTAAGACCTGCGTAGCATCACTGATTTTATTTACATCTTTCGGTATATTAATGGTGCTTTTCTAAGTTAATCTTTCCTGTTGTTTCTGGTTACATGTCACGCTTCATTGCGTGCACGAGACTTCATTCAGCGTCAAAGATAAACTCAAGCAAAATGTTTCTATTTAGGTTTAAATGTATGTTAGCTGAGCAGATCCTATCAGTTTATAGCTGTGTGCTACCACAGTGAAGTAGTGTATTGATTAGAAAGTATTGGTATTGAGTTACAGGCTTAACATGGACTAAATGCCATTGTGATTCTTCTTAAAGAGTGCTTGACCCCTGTGCTCACTTCTGATACATGTACAAAAGCTATAACGCTAGACAACTTCTGAACAGGCAGCCCTTCGTCAACTGTAGCCTGCTAGTGGGCTGCTTACTGAGGAACTAATTAGCACTTTGCAGTTAACTCAGTGCCTTTTTAAAGTGAAACTAGGTATCCTGCAAGCAGGAAATAATCTTCGAGTGGTCTGGTCAAGTAGCTCGTGAAGTATTTAACATAAAAGTCAGAAAAAAACCAACTGGAAGTTGATTAGAGACTTCATTCAGTTCATTTTAGGCTAGATTTTCAGGAATCTCAGCTTAATTCCAGGTGCCAGCCTGCCAGCAGTGCCTCAAGCATTTGTTTCCCCTGTGCATTCCCCCACTTTCCCCACAAAGCAGACTTGTGGTAGAAGAATTGCATGTGGATATGATTGCAACAACGCGTCCTTGTGTTGAGGAGGTATAGCTGTATCTCTGCACACGAAGTTATCACCAAATATTGAGAACATTCATTTTTAGCTGAAAGGAAACATAGGACTGTTTGTTTTTTGCTTTGTAAAGTGAGATACTCTTATCTATTATAGCAGCGTATTTTTCGATTATAATCAGGACTTAAAGCTTTCTTAAAAAATGAGCAGTAAATTAATAGTGAATAAATGGCATCAACTTTATGCTAATTTATGCAGCCATGTAATTGGAGTTACTTTAGGAAAAGTGAATTGAGGAAAAAAAGAAAAAGAAAGAAAACCAAAATTCTTGGTTATTTCCAAGCAAGGCAACGACTTGAGTATGGAGGCTTCGCAGAGTTTTGACTGATTTTAGGCTTTTACTTATTTTGTTTCTGTGATCATATTAAATTAATAGTGTCATTAACATTCCTCTGCTTTATGTCATTGAAAGCGCTCATCATCTGCTGTGTGGCATTTGAGGTTATATTAAGAATGAATGATACTGATCATTGTTAAATTTTCTCTTAAAGCTTTTTGAAACTTTCGGCATTCAAACAAAAATAAATTGGATGACTTGTCCAACCATGTTCTTTGTACATAAATAGTGGAGGTTAAGAATTCTGATTTTAGAAGCATGAAATAAATTCTGCGTTTTTAATCACTACTATGTAGGACCTCCTGTTGATTTGAGTCTTAACCGTATTGCTCTTCCTACTGAAACTGAAGGAAACGGATGGTCTGTAAAAATACTACTACAACAGGTAGATGACTAGGTAAATAGTTGCTTAATTTTCAAGTACAGTATTAAGGGGAGAACTGCAAAGAATTGTAAGGATACTCGAGCACAAATAAATTACGCTCAGGTGGGTTACTTCGGTGGTCCTCCTCAGAAATTTCCAGTTCCTTTTGTGTTGTAGTTGACATTTCCTTAACTGAGCACATCTTGAGATTTCTGCTCAGAATCGTAGTTAGAAGCAGGTCTGCCCTGGAAATTTGAATTTATGGAGACCACTGTGGAGTTTAATGGCAGATGGGAACAATTTGTGTGTATGAAAATACTTAAAAGCTGAGGCAGGTGTTCATCCGTAAAGATTTTCAAAGAAAGGTATCAATGTTAGAAAAATTGAGATTTATATTTTCTTGAAGGCTTATGTTGTACATCTAAAAGTATTCTTCAGCTTCTTTTAAAGTAAAGCACATATATGTGTGTGTGTGCTTTGTGATCTGCTTGAATCCATCTCATTCAGCTTAAGTGGTGCTTATGTAGGACAAAAGCCTTTTGAGGTCCTCTAGCTGGAACTGAATGCACATGTGGGACAAAAAGTATGTTTAATATCAAATGCAACTGCCTCAACCTGGTAATAGCTAATCAAAGTACACTGTTTACTATAATATTTTGTTTTACAAAAATAACCTATCTCAGCAAAGCACTGGTATTGGAGATGCCACCTTGAGAACGCGTCAGGGGATGCCGTACTGCGGCTTACAAGAACTGCACATTTTGTAGATGAACGTAGGTGGTGAGAAGGTGACGTGGGAATACCTCACCCCAGCAGCTGGCGGTGCACCAGAATTCACTAGGTTGGGCAGGCTCACCTTGCTTTGTGGCTGTTCCGCTGCTGATGTGTGAATGGGCTAACTAAAAACTAGCCTGTGTGACTGCCTCTCCATTTCTTTTGTACACCGTGCGGAAGGTAAAAACAAGAAGGCTTCTTTTTGTCGAGACATTAAGTTTCATGTTCATTCTCTGCACCTTCCTGCCCCCTTTCCCAAAAGTAATGTCAAAACCCTGGCCTCGTTGAAATCATTGTCAACACGATGTTATGACTGTAAACGCAGTTTCACGCTCTAAGTCTGCAGTGGACTATTTTTTGAGATTTTATTAAACAAAACAGGCGTTTTAAAAATTATTTTATTTCAGTGCACCGCCTGTGGGAAAGTTGTTTTTTTAGAATTTGGGTAAATAATGTGACATTTTATTGTTTTATTCATGTAGCATGATATATTTCATACATTTCACTTAATGAACAAGATGATTTACAGGTTTCGTCTCTGCTTCCTTGGTAATTTGTCTGACAGCTGTACGTAGATGATGAACATAAAGTAGATCCATTGTCAACATACCTTCCATCTGCTTGTATGATAGGCATAAACATGTATGACACACAGTCATACCACGATCATTCCCGTTTATTTTGGTACTGTGTTTGGTTTAATCGTTTTAGATCCTTTTCAAATTAACAGCATTTCTGGAATACTTCTGTGTAGGATTTTTTTTTTTTCCTTTTATCACGGCCAACTGTCCAGAGTAAGTCAGATTAACCTCTTAGTGCTCTGAGCTCTAACAGCCGTTGTAATTCTTCAGTAAAACTTTTTCTGATTAAATGTATCAGAAGGTTTCTGTCAGGTCAGGGTGTGCGGCCTGTGCCAGGCAGCCAATGTTGAAGGCTGTCAAAGCAGTGCTGGAGCGTTGTTCCCTCTTCTTGAAGAGGAAGAGCAGAGGGAAGGCTGGAAGTAAAACTGAGGAAGGTGAACTCTGTTTAGAAACACAGCTTGAAGAAATTTCCTTTTTCATTTTTCTGAACGGCAGTAATGCCTTGCCCAAAATACATTCTGTGGTTGTTACAAACAACTTTAGGAGTGCCTCACTGACTAAGGGAATGAAGTTCCAGTGTAGGCCAAACGTGATTTTTTTCAACACTGTCCCCATAATCTTTATAAAGATACCATTCATCACTCTTTTTTCCTTTCCAAATTCATATGACAGTATTTTATATGCCTCCGAGAGCCTTCGCTTGTCACTTTTTAAGCTGTCAGTGAAAGTTTTTTTGCCATCCTTCTACCCTGTGCTCTAGATTTGACTTTTTTTTCTTTTCCATGTACTTGCTGCTTTCTTCCACATTCTCTTAAAATGCCAAATACTAAATTATAAACTGGGAATAAGATTTATTATGTAGACGTTATTAACATGGTTGCTTTTGAAGTCATCACTCAGAGCAATATGTGACACAATCCAAGTAATCTCATCAGTCTTGCAGTGTAGAATAAAATAATGACATACAGGATTACCATTGTGAACCTGTTCTCTCCTAGAATAGATTGTTTTACCCTTGTGCCATGCTTTGGCCTCCCAGTGATGTCAAAGTGTCAGCCGTTGTTAAGAGAAAAACAGCATTTGCTTATTCAGTGAGAGACAGATGTCAAATACATATTTTATTTGACAGATTTATTTTTTTTCCTCCTTTATCAGGAGGACAATTATTTATCCTGTTTCTTCTTATTGCCTTAGCTAAAGAAAATTATGCTGCATTTGCTATTTGCTTTACTGAAATAATTATTGCCTATTCAGTAAACAGAAGATATTAGCAGTGTAGCTTGCTGACTGGAAAGAAGGAAACATTCATTTTCTACATATATTTTCCTGAAACTGTCTTGAGAGAAAATTATGGTGGATCTAATACATTTTGTTTGACAAAAATTAGTTTGCTAATACAAGCACTAAGATCTGCAGATGTTTAATGCCTGTGCTGTAAATCCAGGAGTAAAAGGCTCAGTAATTATTTCTGTGTAAGAGATCAGGCACAGTGAACCCTTTTATAAATAAAATTCAACTGTCTTTTTCTTTTTTTCCTCAAAATAGTCAACATTTAAATCGGTCTTGAAAGCAAGACAATTTAGCAAATTACATTTTCAGTTTCAAGAACAAGAAAAGCCACTATTTAACTGTATCTTTTTCTTAGATATGATTTTTTCTGTAAACCTTCTTGTGATAATAAATTAATAATGACCTTTGTGTTTCCATATGCCATACCAATAGATAGATCAGATGTGATTCTCTTAAGGTTACAAGACTTTCTGTAAATATGCAAACCTACAGAGTTCTTTCATAACCTACCTATTTCTACCTATTTTACTGAGTTTGGCTTTTTTCCTTTTTTTTTTTTTTTCTCTTCAGTGTGATTACTGGTAGTCTAGCTGACCATTCATTTCAAATGTTTCATCTCTAGCATGTCCTGGAGCACAAACATTTCTTCTTGCAAGTCTTAATGGAATTGAATCTGTTAAATGTAATTTTTCATCATCTTGCTGATCCAACTGGGAAGTCTGTAGGTTTGCTATATGTACTGAGTCTACTTTTCTCTGATCTGATATTCTGTGCAGTTGGTTGCCCCCTGAAAATCGGCTTTGTTTTTTCTTAGGGAGCAGTTCATACGTTCATTTGCTTAATAATCTGTTTCCTTTCCTGTGTTTCAGTTTTCCAATTTGATACAGAGTTCTATATCAGCGGGCTTGCACCTCTCTGTGACCAACTTGTTATACTGTCATACGTAAAGGAGATCTCAGAAAAGACGGTAATTATTTTTGTTACAATTACACCACAGCACTGAACGGTTCTGGGAGTTAGAACTTAAACTAGTCAAGCAGATCTGATTACCTGTGAAAGAGTTGCAAGCAGCTTGTAGTGAACAGAGCCTGAGACTTCTCTGGCCTAGCAGATAAGGGCAGCAAGGATAATGCTGAAGAGTAATGGATTTAGCTTTTGAAAGCTCTGTCCTTTGTTTCCTGCAGGAAGCAGAGAAAATGTCTAGGTAGTCTTTCTCTTGTTTCTTCCTTTTACCCCTCCCTCTTACTTTTTCTCTCCTTTTCTCTCATTATTTTGGCTATTTATGCACCAGAAGAAATGAAGGATCTCTAGCTAGATGAGCACCGTGCTGAACCTGTGTCTTAGAAGAAAAGAGATTAGTGAAGTCGATCAGTCACTGTAGCAGGGGTGGGATGCATTATTCCAAGTGCATGGCATTGCGTTCCCCAGACCTTGGTTGTGTGCACCAAGATATGCGTGTAGATAGCTAGAAATCAGAATTCGTGTCAGCTGCTTCTACTGCAAGCAGGCGCCTATGGTGTCTGTCTCCGACATTTATTTCATATTGCCAAATAAAAGGCGAGGTAGTGGAGGAAATCCTTGAAGTTGCAGTGTGCGAGTGGCAGATGCTCTTGATCATCTCTTTGATAGTAGGTCTGCATTAGCCAAGCATCACCATAGAAACCTTAAGCAACTGGGTGCACAAGTTGCTAGGCAATGCAACACTGTAGGTTCAAATGAATGCTTGAGCTGGCTGAAATCAATAGGGTTAGCTTCCAGCTCTGCTGCAGGATGTCAGATTATTATTTCTTTATTTATATGGAGGAGACAAATAATGTCGCAGCATTGGTTCCCAAGAGAGGCAGTGTGGTAGTCGTCCAGTGCGTGAGAGTTGGTGAAAGAAAAGACGGCAAACAAATTGGAGGGGAAGGGGGAGGAAAAGGCGAATTGGAATTCGAGGGAGCAAGGAAATCAGGAAGCCATCGTTAATGAAGAAGGAAGCTATGGAAAGCAGGTAGAAACTGAGATGAAACTCATTTTGGCTGCTTCAGGGAATGAAGATGAAAAAAAGAATTTCGAGTAATACAGTAATAGAACACAAGAAAGACATTTCACTTGTATTTGCTTTTGATTACCCATCTATGTAAACAGACATCATCTCTTCAAGCTGGACACTGATAGCCTCCCAGTTCTCTGGGTACCTGGGTTCTGTGCGAAAGAAACAAAAGGACTCCTGTCCTGGTGCTGTGGCTGTGCTCTGGCCTGGGGGGAGTGGGAGCCCTCTGCCAGCATTTCAGAGCCCCTCTGCCTGAGCTCGCAGCTCTCTGCAGATGCTGTTGGGTACTGAGGAACACTGTTCTTCCTACGCTTCATTTCACAGCTTTCAGATGACAACTTCTTACGTGTTACAAATTGCATTGGAATTGAACTCATGGCTTTGCTTCATTTTTCACTTCTGCTGGAACAGTTAGATCAGGAAAAGACTTAGCGATACTGCTACTGACTAGGTAGGCTGGAGCTGTGGAAATCCACTCCTTACATCACAATGTTTTATCATTCTGTATTTTGTTAAAATTGACAGTCCAAAGTATAAAATAAGGCATTGCCTTGGAACTTGACTTAATTAAAATGAGCTAGTTGAGCCAGTGTTTCCTCCACGATGTCGTCTTACAATAAACTTCTGCATGTCACTGCCTACATTCACCTTTCTGAAAAGCATCAGCCCAGTAAAGATTTTAGGTTGCACCTAGTTTTACCTCTATTGCTGTTGAATGCTTAAAAGTGCAAACTTAAACATCAGCTTAAAAGAAGTTGATTTTGGTAGCAAAGTAATACTGATTTGTAGAAATTTGTCTTCTGGGACCCGGGTAAGTAACTTTTTGGATGCAGTGGTTGATCATCATCTGTTACAGGTCTGAAAACTTCTGTGACCAGGAGCAGAAGAATAATGACCAAACTCCCTGGGAGTTTAGGCCCAAGTCTTCTCTGAATCTCCTTCTCTGTGTGGTTCACAGCTGAATACCCGTTGGAAAGTGAATACTGGTACTGCATTTGGTACTACAATCGTTGGGTACCCACTTTACCTGCAGGTGACCGTCAGCTGACGTTGCTGAGGAAGCTGTGCAGGATGCAGCTAAGATGTCTGCATTTTTCTAGGAGGTGGAGTGTTGCGCCAGACCCAGACTGGACATAGTACAGCCCCTGCCCGAGTCTTGTGAGGAGATCTCTTCTGATGCATTAACAGTACGAGGATTTCAGGAGAACGAGTGTAGAGATTACCATTTAGGTAGGTGTTCCTAGTATTGCTTTGTTTTGTTTTCTTAACCGGATTGAAAAGTTCTTAATTTGGAAATACTCAGAGCCTTCTTAATTTTTGTCATGGCTGTTACTGCGTATGACGTTGAAATGTAAGGACCAGTCGGATGAAAAAACACAGATGTGCTTTACTTACAAAGAGGGACATAATTAAACATGATCTGCAATGCTGATTATAAGTCAGACGTGCTAGGAAATGGGTAAATCTAGATCTTGCTTAATGATCAGTTATCCTGGGAAAAAGTACCTTTGACAGAGATCTGTTCGTGATCTTTAGAAGCTCTTGTGTATTTTGGGGTAGAAGTGCTTCAGGAATAGTGATGAATGAATGATGCAGTGTCTGGAAAAGTTGTTTAGAGCCAAAGATGGAATAGATGTCATTTCAACAGTAAGATGCCCCTGGATCAGCTTAAAAGGGGCACATTACTGCTTAGCTTCCCTGTACTGACAAAGCTGTCAGCACGTAACAGACCTCAGAGTGGTAAAATGAGTAGGAACTGGAGTTTGACAGCTTCAGCCTTGAAGATGGATTTAATTATGTAACAGGCAGGAGAAAAAACTCTAACGTAGTATGTACCAGTCTTTTAAATAAGATGGTGGGATTTTCTGATACACATGTTGTAATTCAAGAAGATGCATGGCAAAGCTGATGCAGAATTCCTTGGTGAAGATTATATAGGGAGCGTTAAACAGAAACATTCCTTCTGGCTTTTAAAATCCATGAATCTGATTTTTAAACACCTTCCCTGGCAGCACGTTTCAAATCACAGGCTTGGCAGGCCTCTTTGTGTTCATCAGTGCCCTTAAGCCACTGGAAAGAAATAAACTGTATCTCCTCCTGATCTCCAAAACATCTCTGCAGCTATCAACGGAATTGGGATTGCTTTATACCTGTCCCTAAGCAGAACACTGATGCCCACAGTTATACATTTATGCTTAATAAATATTCTACTTAACCTGACAAGTCTAAAATTTTTGGATGGCTTTAAAGCAAGCAGTATTCTGTGGATTGCTTATAGGTTCAGGAGTGATATGTGATATCCCAAATATTCCAGACATGGGATGGGGAATGCTCTTTTCTTCCCATATCTACTAAATATTGATAGTGATTCCTCATGGGTTCTGTGCAAATAATAATTTGCATCGTCTTCTGTGCTTGTTTTTTTTTTACCATTAAGTACATTTTTACTTTGAGCTTACTCAAAAATAAAGGCTTATGGTATAAGCAAATGCATTATACATATAACCTTAACTTATAGCGTTGCAAATGCATTGCTGTAATGATGTGCTGTGTCCCCAGGGGTTATGGCATCTATCATTTATGCTTTTGATGGCCTTGACCTTGATGGGGAGGATAAGTTTATTGCAGGCTATGTAGTGTAATAGTCCTCTAAAAGTACAATAATGTGTTCTAAACCGTCATAAAGTTTACACATAGTGAATGAATCAGAATTTGCAATAAGCTGTAGTGATTTTTTTTTGTTGTTTTTGGAAAGCTGTTTTACCATTTAAGCCAGTTTTAATTCGTTGGAGAATATAGCTTCCCAAACAAGCGTGTTCTGCAGAAGTAGCCCTGCTTCCTTCCTTGCATCTCTTCAAATTCCCCTCTAGGGTGTACTAAAAACTTTACTTAAGGAAAAAATAATAATAACAAAATTGTGTATGCACTTGCAGAGTATTCAGAAGGTGAATCGCTGTTTTATATCATCAGCCCAAGAGACGTGGTCATAGCTAAAGAACGGGACCAAGATGACCACATTGACTGGCTTCTTGAAAAGAAGAAATACGAAGTAATTTTTACAACTTCTTTCTTTCAGACTTTTCCGATTTTGAAGCTGTGGTGGTATAGTGAACTTGGCTAGATCATTTGAACCGACTAGTTTCTGTTCCTCAAGTCATTAGCTAAATGGTTATGAGGGCTGGTGTTGACCATGCATCTCTGTGTTGTCTCTCTGGAGAGTTAGACTCCTTACTGGAGCAGCTCATCTGAATGGCACTCAGATGAGGGAGATGAACTAAACACCGTGAATACTGCCATCAGCACCAGATATAAAGTGCACTATCTGTCACTAAAAATTATTAAAGCTGTTTTCTTGGCTCTAAATCAGCAGAACAGTTAACTACGATCGGTGCGGATACCTTCCTAGGTCTATCCGGACTGAAGAGGGAAAGGAAATTGGGAACACTTTGTAGCACACATGAAGTGGCTTACAAATGCTTGTTTGTGTGCTGCTTGTTGGATGCCCGTTATAAGATAGAAGTGCCATTCGACACTTACTCTGTTTGTTAATACAACCATGGTACTCCTCACGCAGGTTTGTTTAAATCTTTGCAGATGCTTTTGCGTCTGAATAACAAACTCGTATGATGAGCACAGTTTTGCTGTTTATGTAAATCACAGCATCTGGTCCCCGAAGACTCCAGCAATTTGCAAGTGACAGCTGTGCGTGTGCCTTTGTGATATCTGTTCAAGGTAGTAGATCGCATATGTGTTAGGATGTATGTTAAAGGTTTCATTTTGTCTGTACAAGTGCCAGCTTTGTTTCTGTGCATTTGAAGTGGGGGAAGGAACCAAAAATGACACTTAAATATAAATCTTACTGACTGGAGAAGGCTTTCAGGGTAGAGAGAAGTATACCCTCCCCCCACTGCCATCCTGATGATTTTTTTCACATTTTGGTAGGAAAGAGTTCTCATTTGAAAATGATCCAATGGGATTGCATTGTCTTTCTTGTTGTAATCTCGAGATCTGATCCTAATAAAGTAATGTGGAGTGAACCCAGATGGAAACAAAAGTAGTTTTCTCTTTGGTTGACTGCTTTTGTTTGAGTATGAATTCAAAGCTGTTCATTCGACCATGGCATTAAAAATTCTACTGCTTCAAACACCCTGCTCTGAAAAAAAAAATAAAATAGTTGATTTATGCAGTTCTAGAGCTTTCTATATTGAAATTTTGTGTATATGGCTAGTATCTCTGCTTTCTACTTTTTGAATATAGGAGGCTTTGATGGCAGCTGAGATCAGTCAGAAAACTATAAAAAAGCACAAGATTTTGGTAAGTCTGCAAACTTCTATTCAAAACAAAATATCCGATTTCTTTTAGAGCACTATGAGATGCTACAAATACATTCCCTGTTCTGTGATGCACCAGACAATAGCTGTTAGGCATACTCTGACTAGCATTCGATTTCCTGGTTTCAGCTGCAGAACAGGAATGTTAGTGCATGAAACATGAAAGGATGTGGATTTTATGAAGGTGCTATTGACTTTAAAAAGAATTCCACTTCTCTGACTGCTGATAGGGTTTTTGTTTGCTTTTACTTTTGTGTTAAATTTCTTGTTGTTCAAGTAACACACATTATTACAATATTAGATATAGAGCATGGGGTGACACAGTTCTCTAACTTTTACTCTGTATGTGTGACAGGGTTTTGGCAGGAGTTTCAAAGGTGCAATTGGACGACCTTTTGAATGCTGTTGAAATTCTGTTGCGGTTTCACATCTAGCTCTCATGTTGCTTTGCAATTCTCATTATTTTACATAGTTAAACTTCTTTTCTCTTGTACAGTTATTTCCTACCTTTATAGTTCCTTCAGAGAGCTACAAAAGGTATTGATGTTAAAGACAAAAAACATCTCTAATATTCACTTTTTTTTTCTCAGTATAAACACATTATTTTGTTAATACTGGCACTTGTTTAATACATTGCATTTAAGCACAAAGTATTCAAGGAAATTTTTAATCTTTACCCAGATCATTTCTGTAAAATGAACACAGAATATCCATCCGTACATTTAAAAAATTCTTTTCTTCTTACGTTGTCTAGAAGTTGAGCCAAGACTTAATGGTATGTGATTACCTATGAAGAATTTGCATGATTTAGCTGCTTTGTGACCCTTGCAAAAGATACAGAGATTTCTTAAGAGCTAGCTTGACAGTATATTAAGAAAAACAGTAACAACAAAGTATACTTTTCTCTTGGTTTGCAAAAATTTCCTCCCTAGAATGAAATTCATTGTGGGCATACGCAAGCGTATTTGATGAGTGCCGTTGTGAAACCCGCAGAAACTGTTAATGGAAAAAAATAAAAATCGGTATCAAGCCCTAAGTGAAGGCTCAGGAGTACAGGGGTTTAAAACTAATCGTGCTCTCACTGTGTGCTCATGATCGGACCAGCGATATCCTACTTGTACCACCTGACAAGTGTTGTGGTTGTCTTGGGTTTTTTTTTTTTGACTGCAATTATAATCACCACCACTCTGCGCCTCCCAGGCAGAGTGCAAAGAGTTCTGTACAGCTGCAGGTCCTACAGACCCTTTCCTTATTCTGCCTTCTCTGCTCACTGGGTTACTGACACACAGGAGAGAGAGGCTGCCAGCAATTTTCAGTTTTGATAATGTTGAGGTTGAAAATCAGAGCTTGTTTGTGTAGTGGAATGAGAACCTACAATCTGGAGTGTTTGTGTTTTTTCTTTTTTCCAACTTCCAAACCGACTGACTGGTAGAAGCTATTAGATACCTCCATTCGTATTCTCTTTTGCCCAGTAGTGTCTGATTTTGATTAAGAAGATTATGCTGTGCCTGAGAAGACCTTCCGTTATCTGAGCAGAAAATAACAACTTCCTTACTTTATAACTCTCTTTGTAGTTTGAAACAACACGATTTGAGTGAAATGATTCTTAAGTTATAGAATGACTGCCCTAGTCTATATTGACCCTTATGCTAGCACACTTGAAGGCAAGCTGTCCAAGTTCTGGTATTAAGTGCCTACCAAATTATTTTGCAGCTGAAGTGTCTGATAAAACTCTTGAGAAGTTGAATTTAATGTGCAGTTACATATCATAGTCCTGAAAAATTATCAGTAGTTCCTTTACTTTATGAAGCAGCCCTAGGACTTATATTCTCAACCAGGATTTTTGTCTGTTGCAAGCTTCATGTTAACATAGAAGATTTTTCACACAGTGGTTGATATTCTTATTTTTGAGATAACTGAATGGTCAGCTGTGTGTGTTGAACAATCTTTAGCATATAGAGGTGGTACAGTCTTCCTAGTGTCAATGAGATTATGAAAATGATGTAAAAGCATCTTAATTTGAGTTCTTGGGGGATCTAGGCAAATATTTTGTGTCGACTGGTGTGTTCTGTGGGCCATACATCTAAAGAAGAGCTGAGAATTTCCATGTGGGGACTGGTGCTTGAACATAATGACAGTGACAGTAGCTGAAATGGTACTTACTGTAGCACTTGACTTCCAGACTTTTAGAACTAATTACTTATTTTTATGCCCTTTAGGACATAGGCTTAGCCTATATAAATCACCTAGTGGAGAAAGGAGAACATGACCTGGCTGCTCGGTAACGTGTTTAAAATTTTCTTTGCTGGCTAAAGAGTTTATGTGAGAAATAGTGAGAGCAATTACTGATTCTGAAGTATGTTGTGCTGTTTATTTTCTGTGTGTTCTGGAGTTTCTGAAGTTTGAAAGCATACAGACGTATTACTGTGTCCTTTATTTTCATGCCTGTAGTGACCTGAAAGTTATTGGAATTTTTCTTAAGTTTAATTGAAACTGAGACATTGACACTTTAGAAGGTAACCTGTGATTTTTTTCAAAATTACACTAAGCTTTCAGCATTGAGGTTTCCTTCAGATGTTGATAACCTTATTACTGCGTCAGTGCATTTGAGACCATCAGAAGATAAGTTTGTGGTTCCAAACTTTTTGGTGTAGCCAAAAAGACAAATTTGGTTACCTAAAAGATAAGCGATTGCCTGAGATTTGTATTTTAATAGGTATGCATGTGTATGTATATCTTTAAGTGCTTAATTTTATTTTGCGAATGAAGTTTTTAAATCTCTAATACAACGCTAATCTATAAAGGTGAGCGCATAGTAAGCTGTCAAGTGTGATGAAATTGCTTGACACAATGCTTGCCAAAATTAGTGAAATTTGAGAGTCTGATAGGGAAAAGAAAGGAATCCTTGCAGTAATGCTCTTACATTTGTATTATTCTGTGGATGAACTTTTGTTCTTTCCTCTTTCATTTTCCTCCCAGAAAGTGCCAGAAAATTCTTGGCAAAAACACAGAACTCTGGGAATTTGAAGTATACAAGTTTAAAGAAATAGGTCAACTTAAGGTAAGTTTTTTTGTATATCTCAACTGAAGTAATTGGCATGCTCTATTTCCTTCATGTTTTGAGCAAGTATCTAAAGAACTGACATTTAATGACTAATGTGGTAGCACAAGACACTGCCTTTGAAATTCCTGCGCCAGATCCTCAGTTGTACAGTTGTCACTCAGGTTGATAGGTGTATGTTAACAAGCCTCCAAACAGTGTTGGAGGCAGAGATTACCCCAGGTAGTCAGCTACCTATTTTTAACTCGTTGACAGCCCACAAGTAAAAGACCCACCCCCAGGGCCTTTACTTTCACTGATGCTTACAGTTAAATACATCATTCCCATTTCGTTTTCACTTCCTTCAAGTATGTCCTCAAAAATCCCTTTTATACAGAAAAGCCTTTGTGAGTGCCAGCCTTTCCTGAAAATCCAAGACCCTTACAGAAGAGCCACAGCTTTAATTGTCAAAAAATAGTTAAATAACAAAGTAATTCAGGGGAAAATTAGAGAATCGTAGAATGCGTTGGATTGGAAGGGACCTCAGAGATCATCTAGTTCCAACTCATTGCTGTGGGCAGGGCTGCCAAGCACTAAATCAGGCACTAGACCAGGTCACCCAAGGCCCCATTCAGTCTGGCCTTGAATGCCTCCAGGGATGAGACAGCCTATTCCAGCACCTCACCACCCTCCCACTGAACAGTTTCCCCCTGACATCTAATCAGAAAATCCCTTCTTATGGTTTAAAATCATTCCTCTTTGTCCTGTCACTTTCTACCCTTGTAAAAGGTAGCTTTCCCTCCTTTTTACAGACTCCCTTTAAGTACTGGAAGTCAGCAGTGAGGTCTCCCTGGAGCCTTTTCTTGTCCAGGCCTTTTCTTTTCCTTTCTTTTTTCCTCTTTCCTCTTTTCTTTTTTTCTTCTTTTCCTTTGCAAAACGTTTCCCATTTAAAATGTATTCCTTCTCATCTAGTGTTTTGGCTTAATTTTTAGCCAGAAGAGTTAAAAGAAATAGGTTACCAGTTTCACTGTGGAAGAGTGTATGAGTTAAATAAAACAGCCATTTGAAACATTTCTTCAGAGATATGGATCCTACTGCACGTTTTAAACTTGATTCCTTATACAGCTGTGAGCTGATTTTTCTCAATAAAGGTCCTTCAGTCCTGCTCTTTTACTGCTGATTAAGTAGGAACACTGCCAGCTATCCACAGGTTTTCTTTATCTGGAAAGCTAAGTTTCAGACACACAGGATGTAAATAAGAAACTTTACATAATCTCTGTGATCCTGTCGAACTGTCTTTTCTGCAGTCAGAATGGGCTCTTGACTCTTTCTTGATGATTTCTTTGCTGATCCCAGAGGAGAAGAGATGGGGAGAAGAGGGCATCCTCTGGGCAGCCAGACTGGGACAAAAGGAAGATCTGTTGGAGGGCCTGTGAAGTCTCTGGGGTTGGGTCTTGGCCTGAGAATTGGCCTGTGGATGAGAAAGCCAATTAGAGATTGCAGTCCTCAGCCTTCTCCCTCCGTGGCCACAGAGCAGGTGATTGAAATTGAAGCCAGGCCCTCCATTACAGTGCAGAAAGAGTAGCTAGATGTCAGTCATGCCTCTAGATGTAGTTTGGACAGATTCAATATCTGCAGTTTGTGGAATCAGTGTTTTAGGGAGCTTAGGGGCAGGGATTCAGGTGTGCAGGTGGATACGGTTGTGCTGGTGGCTGTCCACCATCAGTTGACCCCTGTGTACCTCAAGCAGCATGGAAGTGTTTGGATCCTGCCATCAGGTGAAGAGGAAAGGGAGGTGTTTGTTTCCTGTGCAGTGACTAAACTGTAAATCATGTGCCAAGAGAATCGACAGACTGTTGTTGAACTAATATCTAAGCCAGTTGTATTCCTGTTTCTGGTGGTGACTTGCTGTGTCTATGCTAACATGGTACCAGATGACCTGGGTTTGCCCCTTGCTAGAAATGGTGACAAAAGAGGGGCAGTCTGTCCTGTCTCATGCTTTCCCTGGTAGGAAGCCAGCTACCGTGATGATATGTGTTTAATGGTAGATCCTCAGTTAATAAATTGCCTTGGGATATAAGAATATATATACTGCTGTCACTGCCAAACCAGTAGAAAACAGTATGCAGTCCCCCTTGAGTAGCGCGTGTATGTTTATTTCTGCATTTGATATCTTCCTATTCGAACTCAATGAGCCAAAAAGGACATATTATTAAGATGTCACAGTGTGCAGTACCTCGCTGTTTTTAAGCTGTTTAATTCTGTTCCAAGAGTGAAAGTGTTTCAGTGTTATGGTTTTTAGAAATGCGTGGCTTTTGTGTTAGTCACACCAATGCAAGAACAGCCTTGCCTTTTATATGAGTTCTTAGTGGTTCGGTGCGCTCTTTGCCACACAGGAAGATGAAATCACATGCTTCTGTCTTTTTATTTCAATCCAGTAAAGGACTTTGAGTGCAGGTACCGGGGAAATTTTGATACGCTGCTTCTTAGTTCTCTTGGTTTTATTTTGTCTGTAAATTCAAGTGTCTGGAATGGATGTTTTTCTTGATTGCACTTATGTCATCCAGCAGACTGTAAAATATAAAAATATTTGCACGTTTGCTGCAAAAAAATCTCTTCTAAATTACTACCTTTCTAAATAGTAGGTTGTTTTCAGATCCCTTGGAAATGGACTTGGGAAAACATGAAGTACAGTATGTTACATCGTTCAGCTTCAAGTTGCAGTTCTAGAAGTTGCCTTTCTTAGTTTAATATTGCAATTCCGTGCAAGTTTCCCAGGTTACTAAGGGTACCTGAACTGAGTTTAGCCAGGTATGAGTTCTTGTAATGCTTGGTTTGCACTGGTTGTGTTACTGGTTGTCATTCTCTGGAGTTATTTGTGCACATCAAAAGCAAATTTTCTTAAAGATTTTTCCCTTCTTCTACAAGCTGTTTCCTGAAACTTGATGGTTGCAGTATTGCAGCTGTGGGTTTAGGGTTTTTTGAGTGCACTGTATTAAAAGATCCTACTTGGCTATCAAAGGCTGCATTTTGATATCTTAGCAGTTCTTAGTTCTTCATCTGAATTCTTATGGCAGTTTCCAAATCTTAGAGCCTTGAGGCAGTCTGCTCCTCTCCTGCTCTAGCAGTGGTACCCTGATGGAGTCTTGAGGTCGCGCGTGAATCACTGCAGCATTAGGTCCAGGGTCCCAACTTGAGCAGCTGAGGAAGGTGGATTTGATGGAGGAAGTCAAACTGTGAATGCTGTTGATTGTGGCATGGGGGATATGCTCCGTGCTGTTGATTGTGCTGTGGTGGCAGTGACTTTCAGCGGGGGTGCGGGATGATCAGGTGGCAGCAGGAATGTTTTAATGACCAAAACGTTGGCTAGAGGACACTTCAAAGACTTCACCTGACTTGGTGGGCTTAGTGCTGAGCAGCATTATCCAGACAGCCTGTTTCATCTCAAAAGTATCCTCTGAGGAATACGTATCTGTAGTTTGGGCTTATTGGTGAGATGTTTTAGGCTGTCTCATGTCACCTTCTATATGTGATTTCTGGTGTATACCCAGCCTTTATTGATCAGAAGTCTGAAAGCATGTGTGAAGAAGAAAGAGGAAAGAAAATGCTTCTGTATGTAGTATCTTCTTTTCACTTAAAGTCAGTTTCCCTGCATGGCTCAGGAATTGATATAAAGGTATCCCAGTTCTGTAGCTTTTTTGTCCGTCTGACCTCACTCTTTAACTACTGCTTAAAGATAAAATAGGAAGAGTTTGTAACCTCCAGCACAGGTTTTAGTTCAGCTTTGTGCCTTGGCTCAAAAATAATTTGGATGCTCTTCTGTCTTTGCTGGGCACAGGAGCCAGACTGCAGGCGGTGGTTGTGATTTCCCTTTGAAGCAGTGGGACTTGGGGCCAGAGTGGTTTCCTTCCTGCGTTCCTCTGGCCCCACTTGAAGAGGCAGCTAGCTCTGCTTGTCAGAAGCTGTAGCAAAGCCTTTCCAATGAAGCTGTTTGCTTAGGAGGAGACAGGAAAGCGGAAAGGGGCTGTGAGAGTGGCAGTTTGGGAATCTCTTCTTCTCCGAGTCTTTGTCTGACATCCAGCTTGCTTTCTTTGTGCCTGGAAGAGGGATTTTTTACGTGGGCTCAGGCGTTTGGCTCCCCGGGGCAGCTGGCAGAGCTGTGCACCAAGGTAGCTGTTAAATTCTGTGACAGATGGTGAGAGCTGGTGTTGGCAGCACACTGTGCTCCAAAGTCAAATACTGGGAGAATTTGTTGTGAAGAGTCACTGTTTGTAGAACCGCACCAACCTATGTTGTAGTGTAGTGTTATTTTTTTCTGCTCTGTTCAAGCAGCTCTGTAATGAAAAGCTCCTCAGTGTGTCCTGCAACAGGCAATGTCTCTGAGTGCTTGGAGGAATTTCATTGGTACTGGGCTTTCAGCTATAAACCCCACAATCCCAGCGTAGCTAGCAGTGGTAGGTTTTGTTTTGGCAGGCTGTAATAACCTTGGCCTCTTTTCGTGTGAAGTAATAGTGCTAATGAGAAGCTGTGCTGAAATTCCATGGCATGAGCTGATTAATTCTGGCAGATTCCTAACTGCCAGCGTGCAGTTTCTGAACACCTTCTGTAGAGCAACAGATCACACTCATTCGGAATTTCCTCAGAGAGGTATATTCTCAAATTAATTTTTATTTGGGCATGTAAAAGCAGCTAGTGAAGCAAAACTTCAAAACTGTAATGGCTTCACAGTAAGTCACAAATTAAAAGTAAGCATTTTTCAGCTAATGAGTGCACATACTTTTTTTTACAGTATATAATGGGAAGACGAGGCAAAATAGATTTTGAAAACTTTGCTTTTCTGAGGGGGCTTTTGTGTATGTTTTATTTTCTAATGACTTCCAGTCAGTAGTCACACCTTGGTAAGACCAGTGGCTCATTTTCCTATTCTAGCTAGAGTCTTACCACTACCAATTGAAAATTCTTTCGGGTAAGTTATATGATTCCAATGTGTGCCATCCTAAAGCAAGTAATATTAGGATTCTGCTTACAAGTAAGAGTGTACAGTGCTTCCAGAATTCACTAAGAGCCATGCTTCATGTGTGGCTTTGTTTCCCAACTCTTTTTTCTGTCGTGAAATTACTGGGAGGTTATATATCATACCCTTCTCATTCTTTATTTTGTTCCTACAGGCAATTAGTCGTTACTTGCCCAGACGGGATCCAGTTTTGAAACCTCTTATCTATGAGATGGTCCTGCACGAGTTTCTGGAGAGTGACTATGAGGTACTACGGCCATACGTGTCTACATGTAGTAGCAGCTGCAAGCAAAACACTCTCAGCAATGTAGAATTCCAGTAACCGATTCTCCGCTGTGTTCAGAGAGGTTGTCAATGAACAGTTCCATGATAGCAAAAAAAAGGACACGTTTTGTTTGTTTTCAGAAGGATAGGTAAAATGTTTCTCAGAGAACGCAGATCTTTTTAGTTGTTTAATATAAGACAAGTAGTCCACCTGCTTCGCAAAGCAAGCAACATGTGAAAGAGACCAAGCTTCATGAATCTTGATAGCGTTGCCCTAAGAAGGAAAATCTATACATTGTGCATGTTTGTGGGCATGTAAAAGTGGCTTAGAGGTGAAGCACAGCGTGTATCATCTCAGGGGCTTAGCTGGGGCTTTGATGTTCTGAAATGTTCCTTAGGCAGTTCTTTCTGTTTCTGTTACAATCTCTTATACTTTTAGGGGTTTGCAACCCTGATAAAAGAGTGGCCTGGAGATCTCTACAACAACACAATCATAGTTCAAGCTGTAGTAGATCACCTGAAGAAAGATCCACAAAATAGGACGTTGCTAAGAACACTTGCAGAACTGTGAGTACAGTTTAAAACTCCTATTACAGAAAGCGGAATGTTATAAATATTTGCCTAACTCTCTTAACAGAAATACTTGCTGTGCTGCAGTGTTGCAGTATATGAAGGCAAAGAGTTTAGTGTGATACTGGATTTGCTACTTCTCTTTCCAAAACAAATAGCTAACATTTCTCTGTGTGCTGCCTGAGGAAGCCTTTTTTGTGAAGAGGAAGATAATGGGGAGATAAACTGTTTTTTTTTTCCCCTCTATTTCAAAAGTAGTATATTTAAGTTTACTGCATGGCTGGAAATATGTGACTAGAAAATGTGTTAAAACTGATCTGGTTCTAAAGTACTTCTTACAAGCATACAGTTCTTCAGTTTTCTCAGCCTCATGCCCACCTATATTAAGTTATCTCCATACACCCTCTTTGAAGAAAGCAGAGCTACCATCTACCTCTCTGTTACTGTCTGCCCCAAAGTTTTTAGAGAGCAATAGGGTTGTTTGGGTGTTTTTTTTTTATGTTATTTTGCTCTGAACCAGGTTTCAGGTAAGTTCCAAAATAAGAAAAGCTAATGTTTCATGGAGCTTTCCTTGAGATTTGAAAACAGGGGGTAGTGAAAATGGAGGAACCACAGAACACAGACTGTTAAATAAATGAAGTTGCACAGTGCTATTCCTCATCAAGAAAGCTATTCAAATATTCCTAAAATTAATTCTGATGTGTTTTGTTGTGGTTTTTTTCCCCTCGAAGTCATAACATTGCTTTTTGCCAGGTATACTTACGATCAGCGCTATGGCAGAGCCCTGGAAATTTACCTAACTCTGAGGCACAAGGACGTCTTCCAGCTGATCCACAAGCACAATCTTTTCAGTTCCATCAAAGATAAAATTGTTCTGCTTATGGATTTTGATTCAGAGGTATGGTGTTTTTAATGATTTTTTATTCACTTTCAGCTAGAGATATCTTAACAAATTAAAAATAAATGAGTTTAAAGATAGCAGTGAGGCACAGAGTATTTTTACTGTGCCTGGCTACATTCTGAGATAAGGAGATATTTATCTAGGCTGCATAGTAATTGACCCAAGGATTAAATTTTTTCTTTTATATTTCCAATGGAGTATTACTCACAGTGAGAAGAGAGACAGATCTGAGATCATTTTTCTTGGTAAACTTTTGCAATGATATTTTTCTGTACTTCTCATCAAATCACACTACTAATGAGCCAAATAAAGTATGCAGTCAATTTATTGTGAGGTAAATTTGAAATTTATTTTCCACTTCTGTTCATTGTAATTGATTGCTCTGTTTCTGAAAGTTTGCAAAGTATTAACGTAAGTCTCAAAAATCAAGAGGTGTGCATATGGTGCTGAATTCAGTCTTTCTTTCCAGTTGTCTAAAACCTCAGCAAATGAGCTTTAGTATGAGTACTGGGAAAATAATGTGTTTGGTCCTTGGAGAAACAGTCTCTATGATCCTTGGGAGAAAACCAAGAAGATTGTCTGTCTTTGTGCAGCTGTTGTTTTGGCACTGGAGCTAAAAGTATGGAATCATCTTTATCAAAGATGATCATCTTTGGTACGCCCCTTCTGAACTGTGCATGAAAAATAATTATTTCAAAAGAATAATACACTAAGTTATATCGATCGCCTGTGATTTTATTTTTTCAACGTGAACCAAAATTTGATCTTGTATATCCTGGTGACCACTCTTGTTTACACGATCTTGGCTGCTCCTTGTTACAGCAGCAGTGTGCAGATAGGCTGGAAGAATCCAATTGTAAGGCAAGTTGAGCTGTGTGTTCCCTACACAGCCATCGCCCTGCAGCTGACTTTTGGATGGGGACAAATAGTATTTCTACAGCGTTTGCCAATGGCCTTCTGTGACCCATGATCCAATGGGCACACTTTACCTGCAGTGTAAGTGCGCAGTATTGATTACTGTCAGTGTGTAAACTTTGGAGAGGTATTCTGGAACAGTACATGATATGTCTACCTGTAAAGCTCTGCTGATGAGGAATGCTGTTGTTATGCAAACTGCTGTCTGAATTAACGATGCTGGAAAGAGCAAGTCTGCAGTGTTTATCTGACACCCATCAGTGAACAAGCGTAATGCTGTAATCAAGAGTGACAAAATGTGCGTACCTATTTCTTACCTGGATTTCCTTTCTTTTCTTTAGAAAGCAGTAGACATGCTTTTGGATAATGAAGATAAGATTTCCGTGAGTATGACAAGTTCGTGATACGGTGATCCAGTGCTGCTTCCGTTTTCCTTCTCGCTTTCAATCCCGTGAATGTGATGTTCACACTGGTTTGTAGATCTCTTGGTTTTTATTTGCTTTCTTGCAGATTGACAGAGTTGTTGAAGAGCTGGAAAACAGACCTGAACTACAGCATGTGGTAAAGACTTCTATATCCTACAAGTTTCACTTTGAGCCACAGAAGATGTCTGCAGGACACATCTCTTATAGATTACCTCTCCTTTGAGGACAGGCTGAGAGC
Organism: Oreortyx pictus; assembly: GCA_036925125.1. Taxonomy (NCBI): domain Eukaryota; kingdom Metazoa; phylum Chordata; class Aves; order Galliformes; family Odontophoridae; genus Oreortyx; species Oreortyx pictus. The sequence goes on along the minus strand of JAUPFR010000007.1, from coordinate 47,458,000 downwards.
TGGGGCTCTTCAGCCTGGAGAAGTCCACGAGGTGACCTGATAGCAGCCTTTCAGTATCTGAAGGGAGCTACAGAAGAGAAGGGGACAGACTCTTCAGCAGGGTCTGTGGTGATAGAATAAGAAAAATGGTTTCAAGCTCAAAGAGTGTAAATTTAGGTTAGATATAAAGGAAAATATCTTTTAACAGTGAGTTGGTAATGTACTTGGTAATGTGCTGCTTATTGGTTAACATCCTCTGAGATGTTCCTTATTTGCATTGCAAATGCTTATCCTCTCTGGTCAGGTCCTTCTTGCTTGCTTCTCACTTCCTCTTTCCATACACAGAAGTGGGATTGGATGTTGGCTACAACTTCAAAACACGTTTTGCTGTTCCATAAAGACAGTGAACTGCTTATCTTTTTAGAGCCATAACTTCCGTACACTGCAGGGCTGTTCTGTTTTGTGCAGAATTACAATACATCAGAACAACTGCGGCTCCAAATTGCTATTCTGAGAGCAGCTCTTCAGTTGGAGCATGCTGTTGGTAGAATGCTTAACATGTACCTGTGATCTTGGGCTGCATTAGGGAGGGAAGTTTTAACTTGCTGCTGTGTACTGGTTGGGGCTCAAGGCATCGATCGATCTGCTGGAGAGAGTGAGTTTATGAGTTAGAGATCTGATTATAGCAAACAACTCTATGAAGTGTGCAGCCTGCAGCCCAAGAGCTTTACGAAGAAGATGCCCTCAGTTTATGGAGGGCATGCATTTGTTTCAAAGCGTGGAGCCCGTTTCTCTTGGATACAAGCAACCCTCCAGATTATCCTTAAGTCTTGTTCTTGCTCGTACAGAGAGAAAGGACTTCACCTCTTTATTTATCGTATGAGTACTTAGGTTAAAATATTCGTAATCTATACTTATCCATAGTGGTCAAGCATATCTAGATAAATAAATGTTTCATTTGACATATTTCTCCAAAATTTTCCATAATATTCAAAATCCATGAAGGTTAAAGGGCATTTACTCAAAGTTTGCTAAAAAACTGTTTTACAGAGTTAATAATGGAGAATGCTGTGGTGAGAGTACTTAAGAAAAAAAAAAAAAGTGTTTTGAATGAGGATTTAATCTTTGTGCCTTTTAGTATGTGTTAGTACATTCCTGAGGAAATCATGAGGAGTTTTTTACGTGGTCCAAATCATGTGAATTCCATTTCTTTTTTTGATTCTTAGTATTTGCACAAGCTTTTCAAAAGAGACCACCATAAAGGACAGCGGTATCATGAAAAACAGATCAGTCTTTATGCTGAATATGATCGTCCAAATTTACTACCATTTCTCAGAGACAGCACACACTGTCCACTGGAGAAGGTAAGCCCTGCCAGGCATAAATGGAAGTGATGGATTTTTTTGTGTCTGTTGCTTCTAGGATTATACGTTTGTAAATGTGTCTGGTACTGCCCTCTGCTGCCAAAAGGAGGAATCCTTTGACTTTGTGATTATTACCACAGAAGTGATTCACCTGCATCTGGAGGACTTTGATACTGTACTTTTGCTAAGAGTCTGGGAAATCTACAGAGTATTGTGTTGCCATCTTTTTTATCCTGTTATCATTTCCCCCTCCTTACTTTTCTTAATCAAATAGAAAATGAACTAACAATGTTCGTGTTTTGTTTTGTTTTGATTTAAACATTTCTGAGTTAAAGTGATTGGAATGGTCATTTGAGTTTTACTCTTCATTTGGGTCACTGTTTTCTTGGATGTGATTTTGCCATTATGGCCTAATCTGCTCAGCCAGTCTGAAAGTTTGCCTCTCTGTGTGCACGTGTAGTGATGACACTTGTGGAATAGTTTAAATGTAATATCAAATACTCCAGTTTATGTGGTTGGCACTCTAAACAGAACCATCCACAGCACCTCTCTTATTTTGCTTGCTTTTTTCAACTGTCAGTCAATTTTTTTGTGCAGCACAGGAAAACAGAACTGTGTTTGGACTGTAGTTTTGTCCCTTGTTAAAACTGTTCCAAAAACTACATTATTTCAGTGATCTTTTTAGGCAGTGAGCTTGGTAGGGCTGCCAGCCAGAGACTTCAGTCAGCGGTGTTTACTTTTTTGACTGATTCTCACTAGATTTTGCTGTACGTATTATTGGCATGATCATGATTTTATGTGTCAAGTCTGACTTGCACATCTTTTTGGTTTTGATGCAAAACAGTCGTAGTTACTTCAGATTCAGTTACCTATATTCAGTGATTCCTGGTGCAGAAAGACACTGTGCATAAATGATGCAACCACACTGTTGGCACTCCTTTAGGCTGTGAACAAGAACATGTCAGAGACCCAGTCCACCCCTTTGCTTCATACACACTTCCCTGTCAGGCACCATTTGATCAGACAGCCCCTCTGCTGCCATCTGTTGCACAACCACAAAATGTAATGGAAAGTTGGTGGGAAGATCCAACCCCTGTTGCTGTACCACCACCATTCACCTCTGATGCTGTGGGCCAACATACAATAATAGAAATCATTACCTTTGGAGCAGCCTTTGTAATTTTTACCATAATTACCCTGTAATAGATATTTCTGCTACATCCACATATTTGCTGCAAGGACATACGAGGGAGAACATAATTTCCCAGGTCTTCAGTTTCTGTTAAGCTGATTCCAATGCTGTGTGGAAATTGAAAGAAAAAAAAACACAACAACAAACAATTTGCACAAATTCATACTTATTATTGCCATAAATAAATTATAAACAGTGCAGGTTGTTGTTCTTTTCTTTCAATATAAATCACTTCTATTCAAGTGCAGTTTAGCAAAGCTTTTATAAAACAAAGAAATATGATTGTTCCCTCTTTTCCTCTAGAGGGAGCAAGGCAGTCACTAAATGTACAACTACCAGAAATACTGAGTACTTAAAAAATTGTACTTAAACTGAAGAGAAAAAAGGTCATCAGCTCTGTTCATACTATATTAATTACTAATTATTTATACCTTCGAGTGCCCAAAGTATTTGGTTGGGAAATCACTACCTGAAATTCACTGTGTATATCTTTAGACTTCATAGTAACTCGCCTGAAACAATTTGAGAATAGAAGAAAGAGTTAATTCCTACAAAACTTGTTGGTAATCAGTTCGGTAATTTTAGTGACTGGAGTGTTTTTCATCTGTGCTCAGGTTCTGTAACTGCTGTGAGCTGATGTCATGACCAGTTACAGAACCCGTGCATAGCTGCAAAATGTCCCCGTTACTAAAGTTATTTAATCTTAGAGAAAAAAGCAAAAAATGACAAGGAATTTCTCCTTTTAATTAATGCCAGAGGACCTGACAAGTGCGTGTTAAGAAAGCTGTATTCCTGCCCAAATGAGTAATGCAACTTCTTGGAAAAGTATCCTTCAGTTTCTTGTAGCATTTGTGATCAATAAAATATCTTGTTACATGGTTCCCTGTATTTTCTTTCTTTCTTCTCTTGTCTTGAATTCAAGGCTCTAGAGATCTGCCAGCAGAGAAACTTTGTAGAAGAGACAGTTTATCTTCTGAGTAAGTAACCCTCACTATGATAAATTATAACATGCTTTTAATCTTGTCATGAAGTTTATAATGTAAAAATGCATGATGTGTTGTCTGCTGTTTTTTCTTCCCAAAGACCAAGCTGGTATGCAGTCAGTAAAACCAAATAACATAATCTGGAAAAGAAAGCAGTGGATTATTCATATGATGTCTTGCCTTGATATATTACGTTATTGTGCTTCTGGTTTGGTGTTTTTCTGTCGTTTTTTGGAGGTTTTGTTTTGTGGAGTTTAAGGGAGAGATTTTGGAGGGAGGGAGCTTTATATTTTTGAGAGAACCTCCTCCAAGAGAATAGTAATTCTCACTGTTTGAAGAGAGGGGAGAAATAAAACGGATGTTTTACTCTGAGTGCATCTCAGGAGCTTAGTATTGTCTTTTGCTGAGATGGAATGTTTGCTTATGCTGCTTTTTTTCTTATTAAAAAAAAATATATATATATTAAACTATTCAAACATAAATTAACCTCCCCAGAAGGACATGGAATCTGCCTCTGAATGGAAGCTATTGTTTGACTAAGATTTTTATGTGTGTTCATGTATTAATCACAATCAGAATGGGAAATGTTTATTACTGACGTAATCGATCTTTGTTTCAATAAGAATACTTTGTGGACCATTTGAGATCAGAGCACAGTTTATTCATGGATTTTCTTAAAGAACAGTTCAGAGCTACTGCTTCCTCCTTCTTCCTTTTGTTTTCCATCAGTGTAAGCTGCACTGTACTTAGAGCAAGTTGTGTTCATACAGGTTCTTCGCAAGGGATGAATCATCTTAAAGCTTATTGCACGTCCACATACATACACATGAATGCACTTCACCTTATGTCAGATGTTACTGCACTTCAGAGCCCCCAGTATGACCCACCACATCCATAAGGAAGACTCTGGGTCCCAGTCCAGCAGAGTACTCTGAACACGTGTTCAGTTGATACCCATAGCTCTGGAAGATGCTTTCCTTGCATCAAATTGATTAGATTAGGTCTTTAATAGGAGGGAACTAATCACTTAGAAAATTGGTAAGGAAAAAGCAACACAAGCTTCTTAAATGCTTATCAGTGCTCAGTGCTTTAGGTTTTATAAACTCTTTACTTATTTTATCCTTCTAGGTAGAATGGGTAATAGCCGCAGTGCCTTGAAGATGATAATGGAAGAACTGCAAGATGTAGATAAAGCTATTGAATTTGCCAAGGAACAAGATGATGGAGAACTTTGGGAAGACCTCATTTTATATTCTATTGACAAACCACGTAAGCTGGATAGTTTCTTAGCTTTGCCTGTGTATTTTTTGAGGAATGCTATTGCAGGTGAAGGATTGAATTATCCACACGCGTGCTGGCAAAGGCATTTTTGGATCGCCAGGGAGATGTTCTGGTTTGTAGAGCATGCCGTATCTCCTCCTGCTGAGGATAAAAGCTTCCCATAAGGCAGCGTGTGGGCATGCTACAGAAGGAGTACGTAGAGATTTAACACTCGACTAAGCTCTATGCAGTCATGTCCTTAATGACAAAGTAAGAACAAAATGGTACTTTTAATTTGGCAGTCTATGAAGCTTTATTTTTAGGCATCCTCAGATTAAACCCTGATGTTTATTGCAGCTTCTTCCCTTAGAAATTTTTAAAATGGAGAGTCTTCACCTGTCTGACCCTCGGTTGTTGTTTTGTTTCTGTGTTATGAATGTGAGAACTATAACAAGAGCATTTTTGCTCTTCATCCATAATATGAACATCTACTCAAGTTTTAAGTTCAGATGGAATCAGCTGTCAGAATCTCCTTAACAGCATCAGTTTTGTTCAGGAAACAAGCTCAGGGGAGTTCATGTGACTGGGAAAATACAGAATCATTTTAATTACAGATTCTTTTACTTTTGCAATCTGTTTTGGTGCTTTAAATCAAGACTGTAAAATCCCTGCTGGGATCTCTTTTTTCCAAAGGATTGAAGGTCTTGTAGAATTAATATCTGAATAAATATATTTCATCACTTATCCACTAATTCTGACAAGCAGCAGCAACCAAACTGTTACTGATTTGGAATTATTGTGTTATCAAGTTACCTTACCAACAGAAATCCAAATCTGAATGCAGTTCATCACTAAAAACAATGCTACAGTTAGTAACAACTTTAGAGGAAAAGGAACTCAAAGCACATACAGTTATCTGCATTCCATCTGCCACTATGCATAGCAACTCCAGTGGTATGCCTTATATCTGGGTATTGAAAAAAAACCACTCATATTAGTTCAGTTGGAAGGGACCTTCAGAGATCATTGAGCCTAACTTCCTGGTAATTTCAGTGCTGCCCAAAAGCTAAAGCATGTTATTGAGCAGTGGGGCCACCTCTCAGTCTCATTTGAAGTTCATCTTTCTATTTCCTTTAACCAGTTGCATTTCAGGAAGTTGGACATTTGTGCCAATCTTGTCGCTGCTGAGAAACGTGTTCCCTTGAAGTTAAGTGCTTGCAAATGTGCTTCTTAATCCTACAATTTAGAATGGAACGTTGAAATTATGAAGTGAATTTTGAATTGAAATGTGTTATTTATTTGTGGTTTTGATCACTTGCTCTGGCTACTCTGGTGTTTGGTTTCCAGACACCCCTGGAGTTCTGCCAATAGGCAAACTATGTCTTTATCTTCCCTCAAGGCCTATTTTCAAGTAAATGCAACTGTGAAATGTGAAGGCTGTGTTGAAGTGGTTTAGTGCTCTCTTTGCCAAGAGCTGTCATAGGAACAGCCAAAGCCTCTGTCTTCCACTGAAGCGTCCTTTCATAAGGTGGATGGATTTTTTTTCTTAATTTACTTGTCTCTTTTTTACAGCTTTCATTACTGGTTTGTTGAACAATATTGGAACACATGTTGACCCCATTCTTTTGATTCATCGTATTAAGGAAGGCATGGAGATTCCTAATTTGAGAGACTCGCTAGTGAAAATTCTTCAGGACTACAACTTGCAGGTAAATGTGTTCTTCCTGTGAAGATTTTCAGAAGGACATCAGAAACCATCTCACCAGTGAGTAGCTCGAGAAATACCTGTCACATAGGTTTATTCATCTTGTTAGGACATCATTCTCACAGTGACTTTGGATGAAACCTTGGCGGAAAGGGTAGAAATTTGTCCAGATGAATACTTTTCTCTTGGTCGCTTCTGCCCCTTCCGAATCTCTCCCATACTGTCATAAGCCTGGCGAGTATGTAGAATTTTTGGAAGACTTGGACGATTTAGGTATTTCTTTGAGATGGTGACCTTCAAAGAGAACAAGTGTCTTGTTACAGGGCACACCTAATTTGTGCAAGGAATTACCCCTGACAGACAGGTACATGTTTGCGTGCTCTGCAAGTTGTAGCATTACTTGCAGATTTTTAATTGACTTCATTAGATACTGCTGTCCTTCCAAAATAATGCTAGTTAAATAGCCTGCATCTTCTGAACAGTTGCACGTTGATCTCGTTGCTGTCAGTTCCCTGCTGCCTGAACTGCTGATCCCACTGTTCCTGCATTCTGTTGAAATCAAAATGGAACATTTTGTATGTCTGCACAGAGAGTGATAAAGTGCTGTTGGCATATATGCAGTGTGTGTTGGTGGCTTCAGACAAAGCTGATGAAATCATTTGGTCACGTTTTGTGGCGGGAAGAATCATTTTGTCTTCAGATAGCTTTTAACAAAATTACTTAGGGATTTAAAGGATGTATTTTACCTCTAGACCGGTATCTACATCTTTTTTGCTCTTATCATTGAAATGCTTCATGGATTTTAAGTTAATTCATTTTGAAGTAGATTAGGATAGCCTAAAGTTTGTGTCTCTTAGGAGCAGTAAAAATTGGGAAGCTAGTACTATAGCAAAACAACATAGCAAAAAAAAAAAAAGAAAAAGAAATTACGAGGACTACTTAAGGGACTGCTTTTGTTTTGAGAATTATAAGCTATAGCTTAAAACCAGGCTGCTCCTAAAATGTTACAGGCAATGGTAATGGTGCGACATTATAAACAGATGGTGTCTCTGCACTGAAATTCAGAGGTGTGATCACAGCTCTTGGGCACACACTCACCTAAAGTAGCTTTGATTTGTTGTTCTCAGTTTTGTTAGCAGAACTTTTTCTGCATTCAGCACATACTTCAGGTTACAGCTAGGACTTCAAGTTAATTTTTTAAGTGGCTTTTCCTAGCTGAGGGCAGTTCTAACCTAGCTGCATCATGACTGCCTCATCAGAGCGACTCTGTGTCCTGTTTGTATGATGCCTGGTCACACCTCTTCTTCTCATTGTGTAGCTTCATGGTTTGAAATCCATGTTCTCTATTCTGACCTGAGACAACTCCTTTCATTTTAGTAAGTGAAAGACAGATAGATAACTTAGATAATTTACATCTCTGTTAAGGGATTAGTACATTTACTGCCAACCAAACGTGACACTAAAAGTGGTACTAGGTATTCTGTAGGGTAGAAAAAGAAAAATGCAGATAATGTGAGACTTATCTCTTAGACAGTAAGATGAAACAAGTATTACTGATTGATTTCTGCACGGTTTTACAGCTGTGCTTTACAGTTAGGAATCTGTTCAGCTGCCTTGTTATTCCTGTTAGAATACCCATTTTTTATTTTCCTGTTTCAGGAAATGCAGTTTTGCATGACCTATAGCTGAACACAGGCTTTAGAATTTTCCTGAACACTGTAAGGTGTAAGCATTCACGTAAATGCTTTTCTGAATTGGGATTAAAACTCCAAGTGGTTGTTGCTTTTTTGGTTTTCCTTCCCTTCCTGAGAAACCTTTTTATCATTCTCTGTTCGTCATTATCTAGGTTCATGTATTAAAACTGTAACAGAGCCATAGTAGCACTTTTAGTGTTTATATACCGTAACATTCATAGACAAAGTTATGATGATGTGGACACAGTAAAGATAAAGTTATTGTTTGAGTTTTAACAATATTTATCAAGTATAGTCTAAAACTTTTTTTTATATCTAACTCCTGAAATCTAATTTTTCAGTGCCATAAATCTATAGATATACAGTTTTCATTTCTACTGTTTGCTTTTAAAACCACTTCCAAAAACTCAGAATGAAAACTTTTCTGTCTCCATATAACTGAAAAGTTGTTGTCAGTGTGACTTTACAAACTGTTCTCCTATGTACTTAGATAAGAGCACCCACAACGTATATTGCCTTTTCTTTATCCAGTGGTCCTTTCAAAATCTCAAAACTACAAGTGGTTTAGAATCCAATTGTTCGGGGCAGCGTAAAGAAATAATTCCATTGTGTTTTGTTAAGGGACGTTCATAGGAAGGTCGTTATTTATGATAATAGTGTTTTTGCAAATTATTTGATTTTTCTGAGGTTTTCAATTTTTTTTTTTTCAATAGCTTTTTTCCCATTTAAGTAGAGGTTCCTTCCCTCCTGTTGTTTCTTCCCTCACTGCTCGGAGGTCTAATGTCTTGGAAAGGCTTAAACATTTGTTGTTCTCTCTACAGTCGCAGAAACAGAGGTGGCTTGCCAGTGTTATGGCTATGCCTACCTATTTAACATCTGCTGCACTTTGTGTTCTTTGCACAACAGATCTTGCTGCGGGAAGGTTGCAAGAAGATTCTCGTTGCTGACTCTCTTTCTTTGTTGAAGAAAATGCATCGAACTCAAATGAAGGGCGTTCTAGTAGATGGTGGGTACACAGGAAATGTGGTGACCTGGAGTCTTTTCCATGGCTATAGACCTAAGCTATGCGACAGTTCATTTTGAAAGGTGCTGGAAAACCTGAGCATTACTTCTTATAGGTAGAGTGTAGATCTTATTTGTAGAGACAAGGTCCATCATAGAGCTTTTTCTTCGCTCAATCTCTGCATACCTGGTAAGCATTGCATCCTGGAATTTGTCTGTAAAGGTGGAAGATGCTTTTCGGTGCCAAACAGATATCCAGGTAATAAGATTCTGCAACAAGATAGTTTTTAAAAACATTTGACAATATTTTGTGAGGCTCTACTGATGTGCAGAGCAGTTGTGTGATTTTTGCAAGGTGTGTATTAATACCAAGAGGCAAAAGCTGATGGAAAGACAGAAGGTCAGAGCTTCTGCTGGAAAAAATGCTGAAGAGAAGTCAGGAAACCATCTTACGCAGCTTTTGTTTTTGAGTTTGCCTTGTGCCTCTACTGCTCTGATATTAGTCTAACTCCTGCAGTTCTTCTTGCACTAAAGTCAGAGAATCTGTACATTTTTCCTGCTGTTGATAGAAATGCTGCTTAGTATTACTTTGTAATTTCTAGTAGTCTGTGGTGAGTATCTTAACTAAATACTAGATCAGTAACTAGATAACTGGATCAATTTCTGTTATATATATATATATATATATATGTTAACAAAATATTAACAAAATATGTTAACAAAATGTTACAGATTTCTTTTTATGTTTTTTCCAGAGGAAAATATCTGTGAATCGTGCTTGTCTCCAGTACTTCCTTCAGGTAGGATGCTTTTCTGGAAGAAAAAGAGGCTATTTATTTTTAGAGGAACTATTGTTTGCTGCTGTTCATAGAAATGTTTAATACCACATGCACCAGCATGCAGACCAGAACAGACACTTGGTGCTAGAAAACCTGACAGAGCTGGACATGCAAGTGCCCTGAGAGATGGGTACATACTGATGAGTGAGGGGATTGTTCTTGGAATACTGTATGGAGGATTCTAATTGGGCTATACATTCATTAATCAAGAAGCGCTTACACAGCTTATTGCCACATTTAAAGCTTATGTGCTGGGAGCATAGACTCTAGTAATACTCAGTATTTTGATTTTCCTTCACTAATTTCACTAATGCCAGAGTGATTTCTGTTAGCATTTCTTCAAAATGGCTGAGTTATTCTCCCCAGAATGTGGCACATATTAACCTGAAATCTTCAGTTGAAAATGTGTAAACCATTTAAGCCCCAGAATAAAATCATCTTGTAACTCCATCACTAGGACACATTGCCTGATAGCATCACTCTGTGAGATTTCTGTAAATAAGACAGAATAATCTGTAAAACTAATGTGATAAAGGTATGATGTTTCTGTGTGTGTAGTCAATCAGGGCTACTGTTGTAGGCACTGAATCCTTTGTTCCATTGTCCTTTTGTAATAGATCTACCTTTCTCTTTCCCAGATGCATCCAAGTCCTTCAACGTGGTAGTGTTCCACTGCAGACACATGTTTCACAAAGAATGTCTCCCAGTATCTAACACAGTAAGGAACGAGCTTAATCTCTGTCATTTCTGCAAAGAAAAGAAGACAGATAATTTCTTTATCTCATCTCTGGGGAGGAGTATGGTTCTGTCAGGGATTATAATGTGATTCCAGTTATTATTTTTGATGATTCTTTGTAATAGTGTAAGACTAGGGAAAGGATATTTGGGACTGCTGCAAGCAAAATACATCCACTTTAGAAAGAAATTGCTGCTGTTTGAGTAGTATTTTATCACCTTTTTCAGCCTAAATTTTCAATATATGATGCAACTTTGAATAATACAGGGGGAATATGACCTGTTTGAATTTTCTTCATTCTTTTCCATTGCAATATTTTTATTCCTGTTTTTAACATAATTAAGTATTTTCCTAATAGAGTTGTATCATATGATCCAGTCAGGGAAGAAAAATACTTGTGTGTATATTTAATTATTCTTGTAATCATTTTTATGCTCAGAATGTTTTTCTTCATTGGGGAAATAGGTTTTTTTGAATGGAAAAAAAAAAAAGGAATTTGTAGATATAACTGGGCTTGAATATAGAAAGAAAAGCATCAGAAGGTTAACAGAAACACAAAGAAAATGGAATTGAAGATTTGCTAATTCTATTTTGCTCTCTGAATCATTAATTCAAAAAAAAAATAAAAAAATAAAAAGTTGAGTCACTTCATCTGCAAGTAACCAAGCAAAGTGCTTGTAACCATATGGTACAGTTTTGCATATTTAAATATGTTATCAAAATCTTAATGAATTAGATCACTTTCACAAGAAAGCTTACCATCTAGTAAATATTTATTCTAACTATTTATCAATCGCAGATTGGATTATCTGACAAATAATGTAAAATCTGTACAACAGTCACAGTTTCAGGAGATGGGGTTGGGGCTCTGTAACTCATCAGATGTGATTTTCAAATATGATGTTTACACGTTGATGTATTACAATACGTTAATACACAAGTATCTGTCTGTATCTGAACCAAATCTTTAAGGTCCCTTCCAGCTACAGCCACTTTAAGATAAATTCTCCACTGCTATAGCATTTCTTGGCCTTGGTCAGCAGTGTTACTGATATTTGGATCCTGACGATGTACCAAAGCGAAAGTAATGCATGCATAGATCATCACGGAGGACTAAACACAGCAGTAACAAGAGACATTTGGTAATAAATGGAACACCTCCTGCAGAGGGGTGGTAATACACTTGGAATGAGTGGTGGACTGCCCTTTGGCTCCAGAACAGCCTGCTTTATTCTGTTCAGCAATGTCACATTCCTAAAACTATCCATCCATGGTTCTGACTGTAGGCAGCACCCTGAGTGTGAGTAGTAACACTGAGATGAACATCAGCAATTTTCATTCATCTTCTCATGTTCTAACTGGAATATATTTGTCTAAGACACTTGTTTTCGTTTTGATTTACAGGTATCTTCTGTCCAGTTCTGCAACATATGCAGTGCCAAACACCGAGGACCAGGAAGTGCAATCCTGGAGATGAAGAAATAACAGTCCCTAGTTCTCTGACACCAAGTCCATAAGGACCATGCAGAGCCTCTGTATATTCTGTTAGTCATCGTTTCTGTAAATAATTCTGAATGTGATTTAAAACTGTTTTCTGTTAAGTTATCCTGCTTATTGAACACTTTCTGGAAAGAGAAAATGTGAAGATCTTTGCTTAGTAGCTCTTTGTTACTAACTGTAATTCATATTTCACTGTTCCCGTGTTCAGCTTGTTCTTTACTTAGCTATGGAACAGAAGAGGAAAATAAAAAGAGAGGAAAATATTTTGGAGATTTCTGCTTGCTATCAGTTAAAGTGCTTCACAGATTGGAGATACATCATGGTTGTATAAAGAAAAATGAATTAATGCAAGTTCTTCCTAGTGAAGAATGTTCCCTATATGACCGATGTGACCGGGGGTCACTCCAAAGGATGTTATTCAAGAGATCCCTTGCCCTAGGAGCAAGTAATGTTAGTTTACCCACGTGTTAGTTCTAACATCAGTACTGTGTTTTGCTTCTGAACCTTTCTCTACTAATAACCCCATTACCATCATTATTAATCCTTCAGAGTTCCTCGGTTTTTGCTTTCTCCAGAGCATCAGTTGGAGGGGTCCTTTTTCTTTTGCGGTCCACTTGATAGGGTCCCATCTGGGTTCCAGAGGGTAAACTGAGAGGGATTTAACATATATATACAGGCCCATCCAGGCCCTGTGCTCTGGTACCAAATCTGGTTTTCTCAATGTTTCTAAGCTGCTTTCCCAAACTGATCATGTATTCTCGTAACGTTTTGTCCCCTACTCGCATAGGAAGCTCCTTTTGTACAGAATATGGAATAAAACTTTTGTCAATTCCTGCGCCTTATTAGTTTTACATAGGAACACCTCTGGGCAGCCTGAGAAAGGTGTCTCTTAGAACCAATATGTAACAGAACCCCCTTTTTCTTGTCAATTCTGGATAATCAGCTTGCCGTTGATACCCTGGAAGGTTCCATTTCCTGGTAGTATAATGTGTTCCTGGTATTATGTTCCCTTAGATCATTAATTTAGTCTTTCCTAGAATACTGACTCAGGTTCAGAGATTGGAAGCTTATGGTCTGGAAATAAAGCTTGTTCCTCTAGCCGCATACCATGTCACCTGATCCATTATCTTATTCTCGATGTTCTGGGTGTTCAGCAGATTACTTCCTTCTGTTCTGTTCCAAGTCCTCTTTGATCAGTTGAGCTTTCTGCTGAGAAACTTGGGAACCATTTAATCCTAGAAAATTCAACAGACTCACATTCCATTGTACACAGTCCTGTTACTGTGGCATCCATGTACTGCAGTAAAGTTCCAACTTGGGATCATTCAGAAAACATTATCACAGAGTGTAATCTCTTCATAATGTTCTCTGATGAAATTAAATAGATGCAAGCTTCTTTATTAAATGCTTCTTTTCAAGACTGCAGATATACTTTTTCAGTTACTGTGGAAATATGTTGTGTCAGTGTTGGGTTATGATGTTTAAACAAGTAGTTAATGTCTTCAGATTTGAAATAGTGCTATGTTAATACTGAACTGTAAAACTGGAAAATGTAACACCTCCAAGTTCTTCTGTACCTTATTCCCATGAAGGTACACTTTAAAATAACACATATTATAAAAAGCTGGATTTCCAGTTTATGTAAATTCTGGATACTCTTGATATCCCCATAGCAGCTGACTGAGCTGCTCCAGTAATCCAGTGTGTGCTTTTGTTGTCTATGAGTCTGTCCACCCAGATTTAGGTGTATTAGAAATGCTGTGTTCTGCTTTGCACGGAATAGATTTCTTTAAAAACAGCACGAGTATTCTGTCACAACAATACAGTTATCTTTTGAGGGGGAAAAAATGATGCATACTATTTGTGAACAGGCAGTAGATGAAGTAACAGACCATTATGAACTCTGAATTGCAGAACATCATCGTCATGCATCAAACCACTCATAAGAATCACTGCCTGGCTCTGTAGCAGTTCATTTTTATTGGCTAGTACTCTTTCTCACGTATATTGTTCGCTTATTCCTTCTTTGCTGCACTGATTAGAAAAGTTGCTTTGATTCCTTGTAAATGAAACTTTCCACTAAGCTCAAGGGTTGTCTCATCATGGATTTCGAGCTCTCCACATGCCAGTAGTCAAGTTTAAAAACTTGTAAAACCTTTTTGTCAGTAACTCTAAGCGGCTTTTCTGTGTCATACCCTAGAAACTGTCTGTGCAGTGCCATAAGCAGTCAGCTTGCAGGAGAAAAGTCAAATTGCTTTTACACTGTTAGGCCACAAGGTGCTCTGTAGCTCACTTGTGTGGCAATTGAAAGAAAATACGTTGTTTGCTTCAGCTTGGCCTTAAATTCCCTAAGGCATTTGAGTGTTCAGTGACTCAGTTTGCTAGTTTGCCATCACTGGCAAATGTTTTGCATTTATACCCTGGCATATTCTTTGCATTATGCAAGTAATTTTAAATCACCTTATGAAAATCTAATCAAACTCTCCTCTAAATCCAAAGCTTCTTTCATTTGGGCTTCAGGGACTACCCTCTTCATGTTCTTGAATTCTGAATCTGCTTATTAAGATTCAGCAAGAGGCACGCAGTCCTGGCTTTGATTCACTTTCCTTCCTAAGAAGCCTTCACATCACAGAAAGTCTGAGGTTGGAGTCTAAAATATTCAGTCACTCGAGAGCTTTTCTTATGGAAAAGAGTTCCGCCTAAAAAGTAGCCTTGAAGTTGCGTAACCCTTCAGAAAAGCATGGAGGAATTCGGTGACACACCTTTGCTTCATAAGCAGTTCCATTTTGTCAGCCTGCCCCACTGCTGCCGTGTGTCACACAGCAACAACATGTAATGGAGTATTGGTGGGAAGGTTCAGTCATCACTGCCATACCACCAGCATCCAGCTCTGGGCCAGTGTAATAACGCAGGAGGCGTTACTTTCAGAGCAGCTCTCAAGTTTTGGCTGATAGCTGAATGGACTCTGTCAGCACTCAGCACGGACTGCACAGGGTGGACTGTCAAGTTTTGACCTTGTGAACTCTACTTCCTTTCCACCTCAGAGTCAGTGGCTATTCAGCTAGAGTCTTTTAAGCAGGCGCCTTTTTTCTTTTTGCTGTTGTACATGCTACTGCAGTGCTTGCTGAGTACAGCACCTGACTGCGATTCAAGGGATCTGGAATTGCAAATAACCTCTTAAATGGAAATCTCGTGTTGATCTTCCCCATTTCTGAGCTGTTGTGATTTAGCATTCAGGTTTTGTACCTTTGACACCTCAGAAAATAGCGGGTCCTCTGGGCTGGTCGGTTGGAGCAGTCCTCGCCTGCATCATTTGATAGCAATCTAAAAAGATGCACGCTAGAAAAGTCTTACCTAACACTGAATAGGGAGCTTTAGCTGAGAAAAGTCTCACTGAGAATTCTTTTTTTTCCCTCATGAGCTGTTGTACGCTTTGACTTCAGATCCATGCAGCTTTTACCCATGTTTACTGGAGACAACATCATTGTGTCTTCCTCTCCAGAACTCTTCCCTCGAGGAGACCTTTGCCAAACACTAGCTCTAAGTCAATTGCTGTACTCGGAAAACAATTTAAACAAAACTACTAAGAAAGCACCAAATTTAAGAATTACTTGTCAGTTATATACTTTGGGGACTGACTTTTTACTCCAGTGTGCTATGAAAGGTTTATTTTCTTTCGGCATTAGAGAAAGCCCTAGGTGATGTTTTTCTGTTCTTCAAGACAATGCACGCTTTCTTTTACTTTAATCAAATATTAAGTTATGCTGAAAAGAGGATATTTGAGGTATCTTGAGATATCAAACGCACAGGGAAATGGGATGTGTGAAATGTTCTAAGAGAAGTCAGTGAGTCACAGCGGAAACAACTCAAATTGAGTCTTAAATTAAGCTTTTGCAACAGAGGAAAGAGACACCCAATAAACAGCTCAGGGGGAAACGTTAGTAAAAAATGAGCAACCACCCACACGTAGCATGTGTACACACTGTAAAGTAGTAGCGCTGAAAGGTGGAGGTGGCAATGGTGTTTTACTCTGCAGGATCTGTTCAGTAGCAGCTCTAGCACAAATGGGCGGCACTGAAGCGCTTCATAGTGTCCGTCACCAACTACTCAGGGTCCTCATCTGAAATTTCTACAAATTAGTGGTGATTTTTAGTTAAAAGGAGACCCAGCGTTGGGAAGCTTTTTCTGTGTGCGTCTGTGGAATCTGTAAAGCTGCGTCGAGAATATTTTTCTGGCAAAATTCAATTCTATGCTATGTCGATTTTCATTCTCTGTGGCGTCTAGAAGTTTCCTGGTGATGCACTGAGGTGGCTGTGTCCTGTTTCCATGTTCCCTTTATCTCTTTCTCACCTAAGTATGTGCCTTGTTTTGCACTGGGTAGTGATTCACAGTTTCCTCAAACTCTCGCCTCTAACAGGCTGGTGATGCACTCACCTCTACCAGGCTGAAAAGCTGGCAGCCTGGATGTGATTTCTTCTTGCTCAGTGCAAGTGCAAGGCATTGCACCTGGGGTTTGGCAACCCCCACAATCAGTACAAGCAAGAAAGAAGGGGACAGACTCTTTACCAGGGTCTGTGGTGACAGGATGAGGGGCAAAGCGAGGCACTGGAACAGGCTGCCCGCAGTGGTGGTGGATGACCCATCCCTGGTGACATTCAAGGCTGGATGGGGCTCTGATCTACTTGATCTACCGCAGATGTCCCTGTTCATTGCAGTGGAGTTGGACTAGATGGCCTTTAACAGTCCCTTCCAACTCAAACAACTCGATGATGCTCTGATAGCTGTAGCTCCTAGCAGCTTTTTTGTCCACTGTGATTGCAGAAGCATTGTCTCAAAAATATTCACAGCAACTTGTTTTCAGCACATGATCATGTAAGGGAAATAAGCTAAATTAGGCTAAGAACGTAAAACAGTTTAAAGTGTTAAGATCCTCATGGTAACACTTCTGGAATATTGCTAGTCATGGAAGCATAAAACATAGGGAGGCAGAGTCCCAAAATACATTTGAGAAAGTAGTGTGATGAAAAAGGATCGCAGCAAAGTGGGTTCCATCTAAATCAGTAGGGAATGGAGTTTCTGGCATGGAAATAAGTTAGGTTTTGGTCTAAGATACTCCTAAGAAGGAAGTTAGTCTCTGTCCAGAAGACTCCAAGGATAAAGTTGGGAAAAAAAAAAAAAAAAACTAAAAAATCTGATTCAAAGTAGGAAACCTCAAAACCTGTAATCAAGGAACGTGAAATTCAGAAGATAAGTTTGTTGTGTGTCATAAAAATGCTGTTTGGAAGGGATCTTCAGTCATCTAATCCGGGTTTCCGTGTGAGGATTTGCTGAGAAGGTATTGCTGAGACACCCTGTCACTGAGTTCAGTGCCTGTAGAAGTGTCAGAGGCAAAGGAAGGCTGTATGCATTTAAGAAGAGCTTGAATCCAAGGAGATGATAAGTAAATGAATACCATCAACAGGTAATCCAGAATCGTTACTGATTTGAAATGTTATGCCTACGTGTAAAGCGGGCTGCCCAGAGAGGTAGTGGACGCTCCACCCCTGCAGACACTCAAGGTCGGGTGGGACAGGGCTTTGAGGAACCTAGTCTGGTTGTAGGTTCATTGCAGGGGAGTTGGACCAGATGGTTTTTAAAGGTCCCATCCAACTCAAACAATTCTGTGATGCTATGATTGTGTGGTGATAGTACTTGTCAGCCACATGACCTGTATGGTAGTATGGCACGCAAGGAGTCAAGGAGCAGCAGCAGTGGCAGACCTCAGCCATTCCCAAGCTGACTCTGTGAAAGTCAGGCTTAGGTATCATGAGAAAACTACATCTTCTGTGCTACAAATGTCTGCCTCTTGCAATACCTAATCAGAGAGCACAAAAGGGGAAACAACCCTTGGTTTTTGTCCTGGGAACTGTGCAGAACCTGACTGTTAAAACTTCTGGGAGAATGTGATTAACCTGTCAATAACTGATTCAGGTGGTAATCAGGATTTTAGATTGGAGAAAGAAACGAAGCTCATGTTCAAGTCCTTCTGCAGGTACTTAAAAAAGAGAGAGAGAAAAAAATAAAAACATCAGCCTTGAGACAAGAAGCGAAGGGTTTCTAATGGATTGATACATGTTTAAAACTGAGAAATGATATAGGATCACCTTTCAGAAGGAAGGAGTCATTGCCAGTAAATTCCACAGGGATAAGCACCGGGACTCCGGCTGTTCAACTTCATTAGTGGTGGCCTGGAAAAAGGGAAAAGAAAAATATTTGTTAGCAATCCAGAATGAAAACTGAAAGCTGACTGAGAACATGTCCTACCGGGTCTCATCCAGACACTGGGCAACATTTTATTTAATCGCCACCTAAGTTCATTAACACAAGAGAAAATAAAATAAGAATGCAGAGGCAGTGAAGGATTTCAAATTAGGTATTGTCATTGAGAACAGAGAGCCAGGAACCACCACATTTAATCCTACAAACATGTCACCACAACAGTTGGCAGCAGTCAAAAGTCAATCAGCCTTTGGGGGTTATTAGAAAAAGCTTATTGCGTTAGCAGAAAGGCGTACATTTCCTCCACTTCTTAATTCCACAAGAAGTCCCAGTAACCAACTCTTCCATCTCAAAAGGCCGTGACAGATTCTAATAAGGCTTCACGGACCTCTGGCCCCACTCAGTGTGTGAAGTTAGCTCATAAAGGAAAGGGAAAGAAAAGAAAGTATCTGGGGATCTTGCAAACAAATGCTTGCAGGGTTAACTTGGAGAATGGCCAATACTCTTGGGAAAGTCAATGACAGCTTCCCAACTCAGGGGGAAGTTTTTGCTATTTTTAATGGCATTTCGGGAGGGCATCTTTCCAAATAAATTGTGCCTGTGGCCTTAAAGTTTATTTACCAAAACTTACCGCAATTAAGAGATGAAACATTGTCACTTAATCCCTCCTCCTGCCACTGAAGAATTCCTCCCCACAGGACAAAGGTGCTCTTCATGGGTCTGTTCAATCAAGCTAATGTATTTCCAGGTAACACTACATCCCCCAGGTCCTGGCAGGATTAAGGTCAAATAGATATTGCCTTTACAAACTTTGCTAATCTTGTCTATTTCTTTTGCCTTCTTTTGCTTCTTGCCCAACACAACAATAACTTCTAAAGGCTGAGCTGTGCATGCTGGAATTGCCGTGGATGGGGGATAGCTACAGTGTTTCTTGCCTTCAGCTGCCACCAGTTTTATCCCAGCACTCCTCTGCACTGCTGCTTCCCACCAAAAATTGTCTGCTGCCTTTAATACAAGCTGCAGAAAACAACAATGCAGCGATTATGATGGCTCCGCGCAGAGGTTCATTCAGTCCTCATAGAATTTCCTTGGTCGTGTCCTTTTCACAAGGTTTTAGCAAAGAAGTAAACGTATCTCTTCGCATCTTCCTTTTATTTGTTGTGAATCTTTCTATCATGTGATTACACTGTAAGAATAGATAGAAAAATGTGTATATATATATATATATAAAAATTATAAAAACTGAGATAAAGAAACAGGCAAAACAATCCCAAACAAACAAACAGCACGAAGCCTTATGGCGATGAAAGCAAAATCTGTCTCTCATGCTGGATTGGTACATTCTTACCAGACTAACGTAGAACAAATGTATATCGCTAAATGGTTTACTGGTACCAAAAAACAGACAAGAGTGATCTCTGGCTGCGTTGGCACCAGCAAGCATTGCCAGAAGAGCTGAGGAGCAAAGCGGACTGGGGTTCCACTGAGGTTCCAGTGTTGCATTCTGGATACTCTATCTGTCCCGCTTCAGACAGAGCCAGTTTGGTCCTTTCCGTTATGCGCCTGCCACTGCCATCAGCTCTGGTAGGAAGTTTCCAGCATAGTGGCTGCTCTGGGTGTAAATCAAAGCCCAGTGAGCAGGAAGTGGTCAGGAGTGGCCCAAATAACAAGGCCAGTGCAGGTAAGCAGTGCTCTGGGACTATGATCTCAGCCTGGGACAAGGAATAACAATACCCCCCTGCCTGTGCAACCTGGGCTAGGGAGCTGCTTTGGCAGGGGGGCTGGACTCCATGATCTCTAGAGGTCCCTTCAAACCCCTACAGTTCTGTGATTCTGTGAACTTCATGCAGATTTGCTGTGTCAGATTTTTCATAGCGTTCATGAACAAAGAAGTAGGCATGGTCTTACCTGATATGGGATACCACAGTTAACCTAGCTTTCAGACGCTATCCTTCTGACACATTCAGTTTTATGTCCACAATTTTTTCTTATTTTGGACTACATTGGGATCAACTGTGTAAAGCAAGAGTTATAAAAGCAGAATCACATCAATCAATCACATCTTATTTAACAGAAACTCTGATTGTTTTCAGCCACGTGTTTTAAGAAACAAGCAAGTGCTGCATAGCCAACTACTGAACCTTCTCTTACTGTTGCATTAGTCTGTTAATAAGATTGCTTCTTTATGTCGGCAATAGACTTGGATTGCTGGTAAGCACTCTGCAAGACAAGTGGAAATCATCCTGCTTTGCAAA
Source organism: Oreortyx pictus (assembly GCA_036925125.1). NCBI lineage: Eukaryota > Metazoa > Chordata > Aves > Galliformes > Odontophoridae > Oreortyx > Oreortyx pictus. The sequence continues at coordinate 47,437,233 of JAUPFR010000007.1, read as the reverse complement.
CGAAATGAGTTTCAATTGCATTTTTAGAGAGCTTCTTGGAGGAAAAGAGTCAAAGGAAAAATGTTTCAGTTCAGCTTCGTTTGTATGATATGTTTTGATTTGCACATTAATCCATTTTTCATTTAATCGCTTTCTAACCTCGTAAGTGAAGCAGGAATATGTGAAGAATCAAACCACAGCACGATCCTTGTTCACTTGCTCAGTCATCCTGATCCTCCAGCATCACACCAAACAGAACCTCCCTGGAGTGACACTTCCAGCTTCTGCAGCTTTAGATGCTAGCATTAATGGGTGCATAACATGCTCTTTTAAGATAATGCTGTTTGTTACCAGCTGGGCCTGCTTTCTGGAGCTTATCCTGTCATTAGCAGTTCCTCCTCTGCTACCAGAGTCTGAGGACTACTGTTAACTACGGATATTTTCATCACTAGCCCTTGTCACCACATGCACTGTGTCCTTATCTACTCGTTACTCAAAAAACTCAGTGGATTTTGGACTTTGACGGGTAGCTCGTGCAATACATTTGAAAGAGTCTCGCTGCCCTCAATAAATTTGAAATAGACTAAATTCACACAGTTCTAGGTAGCTAACATAAAACCTGTGTGATGGTCAGCTTTTCAATTTCTCCATAGGCAGATGCATTAGCAAAGGCCAGTAAGAAGATTTTCCTAATGAAGTTAATTATGTGATTTAGAAGGATTTCTGTAGGTGTAGGAAAAAGTAATGCTGTTCTGCTTGCTGCCCTCTGTTGTTTTGTCTGGTTTCAAGTTATGTCAGCTCTCAGGCAGCTGCCTTTCCATGCTCTGTGGTGAATTATGCACAGCATCTCTTAGGATTAATAAATGACGGTTCCTAATATGCTCCTCTCATGACAAATGTTCCAATAGAGTCGTAAAGAGTATGGCCTGATTTATTAAGATATTACAGTAAAATATTGGGAATGCTTGTATGAATGCCTCACAAGGGATGCACATCTGGAATTTATGAACGTAGCTGTGTAAATGTCCTGTACATGATGAATCACTGACGTAAAAATTACAGCAACAAAATGATGCTGTGATCCAGTTAGATGGAACAGGTAAAATACACTATAAGAAAATGTAAACTTCTGACCTGATGGTTTTTACCAACCTTTGTATGGTTTCTTGATGACACCAGCATCAATTCTGTTTCCATTACAATTCATCTGCCGCATGTCTTTAAATATTCATTGCAGCCTTCTGCCTGAACCAGCCTGGCTGAACTAGATACCACAGCATCATTTGATATGCACCCTGACCTCTTCTCCTTCCCCCTTTTGCAGGCTCTGGCCTCTCAGGCGCTGATCTCTTACCTACTTGGTTAGACCTTTATTTTAATCTTCCTTGCCGCTTCTCTTGATGATGGCTTTGATTCTTCAATTCAAACTTTATCATATTAAAATGTTAGCTCTAAAGTTCATCATGTGTGGGCCATAATTAATTGCTGTCATTTGCTTTATGAGGAGAGTGCTCTCCTTTTATTTCGGGTTTGTTGCTTCTGGGATGCAATGCCATTAGAAGAGTAAGCAACAGGGACACGACATAGACAGGAAAGCCCTTGGAGTTTTTCCATTTAAGAAGTGTCTTTTCACTTTCACCTAACGACACTCGATCACCAAGAAAAAAGTGTGCACTAAAACTTGCATTAAAAACAAAGTAACAGTTGCAAGTGAAGATTCAAAACTGCTTATTGTCTTTGCATAGGCAACTGCGCATTAAACTTGGCTAGTACCAGAGCCTACGTCGCAATTAATGTTGTGCTGTGTTGCACAAAGCCAAAATATGTGGACGTATGCATCAGAGTAATAAAACCTAAACCAAACTTATTAAAGCGAAACAGAATTTTTGTTATTGGCTTTGATAGGACAAGCCTTGACGACCTAGTACTTCAGAGGAGATTTGCAGTTCCCTATGACTGCAATTAAGAGTCCACTGAAAGTGCAAGGAATTCCACCTGGTCCTCTACCAAAGGTTATTTCTTCATCACATCAGACTAGACTAATCTGGTGTTGATTTGTGGGAACTGGGCAATGGGCTTGACACGATTACACACATTTCTGTAGCCCTTTATTTCTCAATCCCAGTAACAGGCTGAAAGCTTTTGGTCCAAGTTCTTTTTCCCTTTTTATTTCTTTATTTATTTTCGCTTTCTTCTGCAACTATTTCCATGGTACACCTAAGTTAGATGTGTTATATCATATTTTAAAAGAGAATAATCACTGCAGAAAGCAGATTCTGTTCATTTGCATCATGATATATTTCAACAAGAGCATAGACAACTTCTCCCTCTCTCTTGCTTAGTGCTGTTTACCACTTCCAAAGTTTTTACATAAAGCATTTTTAAATAGAAATTGAGACGGAGGGGTCTTGTTGGCTTCCACCGTTGAGTGATCCCATGTCACTGCCCTTATGACACCTGCAGACTAACTTTGGAGCCCAAGAATTGGTATCACTGCTCTTTTGGATCAGTGTTTTGAGTTTTATCTCAATGTGCGTGGAAACTTGTGTCAACTCTCTGTGTTAAGCAATATTTTGATGAATCATATAATGTGAACCATGACTTAAAATATCGTTTCACATTTCTGCTACAACAGTCTGGTTCAGTCTGCTTCTATTGATCTGTTCACCCCTACATCTCGTGTGTCATGAGACACACGTGCACATAATAAGCTCAGCAACTCAGTCCTGCAGAGCGTAAACTGCACTGCAGAGTACATCTAGACAGTTCCCAAAGTTTCCTGAGCTCTGAGACGAGGGAGAGGGAGCATGGTCTCCTTGACTGTCTGATCCAGGCTTGTCACGTTGTTCAGATAACATTTACTGTGTGAAGTAGATGGAAACTAACAGTAGGGTTTGCACAGTATACCACCATGCATAGGATTATTGCCTCTCTTGCCAGGCTAATATGCCAGCACCCCAGTAAGGCACTGATTGAGTCCCGGCAGGCCAATATCTGCCCTCCGCTCCTCTTTGCTACCAAACTGAACCTTCTCCTCGCTGTTCTGATTCCTTGTTCTTCCCTCACACGCTAATACCTTTCCATGTTACTGCTTTTCCTCTGAAGGCCTCCATTTGCTGACTATCCCAGTCTCAACAAACGGCCTGCAGTTTTACTTCCCATTCTTCGCGTGGCTCCCTCACAGCTTCTCCTCACATCTGAGCCACTCTCTCAGGAGCCTGAGCCGGGTTGTGCATGTATCCAAACCAGCCCTTGGCTCACATCACCAACTGCAGGGATGCCTCTGCCAGCAGCGATGGAATACTGAAGACGAGGATATTTTTCTCACGTGAATGTAGGTGTAACGAGGCATGTTTGTGAAAGCGACACTCGGCACCTGATGCTGTTCAGTGCCTTAAATCATCAGCTTCCTTCTATGGATAGGAAGGGTAGGAGGTGAGATTGTTACCATCCGCGTGTCTAGTAAGAATCTGGCATTCAGAGCATCTACTCTGCAAAGGGAGATGCCGTTTTTTTGCACCTAACAGAAAGATTCACCTCTCTCTTTCCACAGGAATGCTGTGACTCTGGGGCCAGAGGTCATGTGCTCGGTGACAGCAGCTCTGACAGACCCCTGCCCATATGGGGCTGCTCCACGTAGTGTTTGGGAGGGGCTCTGCAGCATGAGGCTACCATGGAGGCTACAAGGGGTCTCCTGGTATGAGGTGCACCACTCCCAGTGGAATCCTACAAATGGATCAGAAATATGTGGCCACACTGGATTCTCTCAGAATTTATGGTCTCCCTGAGAGCTCTGATTCTGTAGGTACCCCAGACTTTTTGACTAGGGATGGAGGCATCATTTGTGGGGGGACTCGATATGAATGGTTGATAGATCTGGTCCTCATGAAACAAAACCAGCTTCATATCTTTAACTTCCTTGTGAATTCTTCAGACATCACGACATCTCCTTTTAATCTTTCCTCCCATTCCTGCCCTGGGAGTCGAACTGAAGGGAAAAAGCCACGTGCCTGCCCTTGTTTGAGGGACTCTATCACGAGCACCTCCAACATGGGTGTCAGGGCAGTTTGCTGTGCAGAGCTGTGCTCCCACTTATGAGGTGGAGCTCAAGACACTTCACCTCAGCTTTCCCTAATGCCAGCAAGGCAGAGTGAAACTATGTCAGTCTCTCTCCGTGTCTGAGGTGTTGCAACAGGAAAAAAAGAAGACTCCTCTCCTTCCTCCCGGAAAATGCCCATATATTTTTTATCTTGGCTTTGGATTTTGAAATCATGTTAGAAGATACTGACTTACGGGGAAAGAGCCTTTTTGAGAGGCACGAAGAGAAGGATCAGAAAAAGCACTTTTTGCACTTGATGTGTGGAAGCGGTGTAGGCTTCAAAGACTTGTACACGGGTAGATATCAACGACACTGATAATTAGAGTTGTGCATATCACTGTTTCGGCTCACGCCTCTATACCATTTTCCAGCTGCCCCACGGAGCTCCTCATTAAGGTGCATACCAGCTGGTTAGCATCCTGCTTGTTCTCTGGCATTGTGAAAACTACTGACACTTGCACGTAACGATAGTAACGCTTAAATCTAATATTCCACTACCCTTCACCGAAAATCCCTCGTCTAATTTCGAAGTAGATATGAGTGGATCCTTTACAAATATTTGGTCAGATTTGAGCAAAAATAGTGGAGCAGATGAAAATACTGATTTTGAACAACACTATCTTCAGGTGATGAGAAATGGGTGCACAGTGAAAAATAATCATGCGGTTCTATTCACTTCTTTTCTGCGAAGCCCCATAAAAGGAACATTTTTATTCTGGTGTTGCACCAAGGGGCCCGAACCATCGGCCTGCCACAGCTCTGCTCCCTGACCCAGTTCTTCAATTTCCTTAGCATGGCAGATTGTATTTTATCTGCCTGTTTTACAGGTGTTCAGGGAATACAGGGCAGCATAATAAGTCCATAATAAGCCTCTGTCTACAGAGCAGAGCATTCATTATTGATTATACAAGGTGTATTGGTCTAAAGGCATTTGCAGATTTTTTTTTTTAATTAATTGGTGTGCAACAGTAATTTATTACTTTTTTTTTTTTCTTTAAAAATATAATACAAACACTGCTTTTAAGAGATAGGAAGTTATAAAATATCGTTTGTGCGTAGTTAGCGCCGTTCTCTCACTGTGTCACTCCTCAAACACAACAGGGAGAACAGCAGCAATGTGTGAACGTTTCTCAATACCGTTCTGAGGAGGGGGAAAGGAAGGGAGAAGGTGTTAAAATTTAATTAGACGATGTATAACTTAAACTTTTACCAAGGCTGCAGCAGATGAAAGATGCAAAAAGCTGCAAAAATATGCTTCTAAAATAAGACTGACATAACATTATTAGCTAGAGACTTCTACTTTTTTACTTCCCCACAGTGGGGGAAAAATCACTGTCTCGCATGCCAAGGACTAGGAAGCCTGCAACAGTCGCAGAGTTTGGTTCCTATAGTGACTGTTACAGAAACTCCTAGCACATGAAGTGTCTTTTCATCAAGTTAAATACTTCGGAAAATCGCCTTCCAGAGATGGACACTGAATTGAGGGGGGGGGGGGATGTGGAAGAAAGTGGGAGAGGGGAGGAGGAATAAGTAGAAAATCAACTTGGAACTCAACTTTTCAAGTATTCTGAAGAATGCACGGGCCACGACTGTTGCTCGAGCCAATCATGCTTAGCACTGCTTTAATTCACTCCAGAAGAACTTTGGGAGGAATAATGGTAACAGAAGCCATCATAAATGAAAGATTCTCTTTGGGCAAATAGAAATGTATGTTGTAACTTCCCATCACGCTGCTATTACTAACTACAATGAGAAGGGATTTTCAGCCTCCATAGAGTGGCTCCAGGACGCTAGGAGGAAAAACGTATTGATATTTACAAAACATCGTCTCAGATACTGAACAGTTAGCCCACAGTGGTTCATGTACATGCGTTTTTCTTCAGAAAATTAAGTCCTGTGACCTTTATAAGGAAATGAACTTGCCCCTTACATTTCGTGGCCTTTTCAAATAAAGGCACACACTATCAGGATACTTATGACTCTTTAGTTGTCTTTCTCTTCACATCACATTTTGAACCTTTCAGGATTAGGATAATAAATCTTTCACCCCATTCATAGATTCATAGATTCATTAGGTTGGAAAGGACCTACAAGATCATCTAGTCCAACCATCCTCACACCACCATCCCTACCCACTAAGCTACTAAATCAAATCCCTTAGCATCTCATCTAAACGCTTCTTGAAAGCGTTCCTCCTCTTAGATGACGTGAACGGTGGAAGTGATGGCATTGTGTAAATGTGCATTAGTGCTAGGGATAGAAATGTACAGGTGATGCTATCATGTGTTCCTAATGTAATTATCCTCCAGTTCATGAGCAAAGAGTCATTTACAGAATCAAACTGATGTTGTGCAGCTGCCCCTATTTATGTGAGGAACTTAGCACCAGTGAAGATTTCACCAAGGAAATAAGAGTTGTGGTGAAATTGTTTCTAAACAACGAAGACATTAAAGGTCACAGCATTCATTGCTGCCATTATCCAAATGAAAAGTGTGATTTTTCTAGGTTCTTGCTCTGAAGAATGTCATAAATATCTTTGATGGAAAAGAGAACAGGAGGTCTATGGGAAAGTGTGCAGTGGGGGAACACACTATTTAAGCAAAAAGGTTGTTTTTCCTTTCAGGAGACATCCAAAGGGTGTCTTGAAAGAAAGCCTATCTGTCCTTTACAGCTGCCAGTTAAAAGGCAGATATTTATGGTTCTGGCCTGTGACCTTACGAATGAGAAGATGATGAAATGTGTCAAGCACATCTATGCCAAGATTTTTCAAAAGCAATTTTGAAGGACTTCTGAATGCTGACCTCACAGACTGAGGGAGCCTGAATTTAGGGCATGGGGAGGTTGGTATTTTCAGAAAAATTACATGCTTCTCAACACTCTTCAGTTTGGAAGCTTCCATTTGTTTCTTTATTTTTATTGTGTTTTGGAAGCTTTCCTGCTTATATGTGGAAGCTCATATCTTGTACTCACTATTTTCCAAAATCCTTTTTCTCAACTACTACTGAGTTTTTCGTTTAGAACCTGACATACCAGAATAAGGCTAACGAAACCATGAATGTCCTTCTCATGATTAATTCTTAGTGCCTGAATTGACAATGTACATACAGCAGATCGTCTTCCTGTCTAAATAACAAAATATAAAGCCAGTCTTGTCGTGTGGCCCTTCTGCAATGGAGTCCAGATTGACCATAACCCTCAGTAGTGGAGGGAGCTGTGGATCCCAAGAGCTCCAGCACTGCAGAAATTCATCATGGATCTCAAGGATTTTCCTTCTTACCATCCTAGTGTTTTTCCTGAAGCGTGTACACAGCAGCTGTGTACAAAGAAACAATGCCTAATATTAAATGAGTGATTATTCCTTACTCCTACCTCTACCTTCTCACCCTGAAGGATTTTGGATCTCTTGTGCAAGAGCAGTCTCAAACCTGGAAAGATCCTCCTCAAGGCATCAGTATTCTCTCAATATCATCATATTAAATGCTCTTTTTGAAACTCATTTCTCCAACACCTTCCTTTCAGGGAAGATGACATCGAAGGGGCAAGGAACAAACCTGCAAGAGTATAACATGAACATCCGTCTACCACGGGTGTTCTTTTACTTCCTGTTCTTGCAATTCTGTCAGACAGTTCCCCTCACTGTGATGCACATCCCAAGAGCAGCGAGACATACAGATACTGCCCTGATGACTTGTGAGTATTTTTCTGCCCGTTATATCCTGACTTAAGCTGCTAGCGTACTATAACGGGGATGTTGTTTGTAAAAAGATGTTCAAAATGTTATATTGTAATCATCATTCCAGTGGAGATGGCTGCAAGACACTTGCCAACTTTTTTTCTCTTACCGACGCTGTAGAATTGACTACTATGGACCAATATCTTCTCAGATTATTGCTTTAGATGAATGAATAGTACTCAGAAAAAAAAAAAAAAAAACAAACAGATGTAATTAGAAGCCATTATGGATGAGCCTGAGAGGTGAAGACATGGTGTTGTTTTTCCCAACATTCTGGGTGAACTGGGGTGACACAGCAGCAGTACTAATAGCCATCTCCTCCCTTCACGTAAGAAATTTTCTGTTTAAAAATAGCCACTCCACTAGAAGCATTTTTCTGTGCGTGACTTATCCCCCTTGCTATTCAAGGGTGAAACTGAAACAAACAAAAAAATCTCGTTTTAAAGTAATGCCAGTTACAAACAATACTATAAAAAAATATAAGGAAAAAACAAACAGGGAGTGTTGTAGTACACGATTCTCATTTTTAAACATTACCTCTTTCAGACTAAGGTATGAGCAATACAGAGAAAAAAAAAAAGCTTTCAAACATAACGGGAGAGTTTTCTCTTGGAATTTATGATAAACATTGTACACGGGAGGCAGAGATTTTGCTCGCACAGGGAACATGGATCTGTTGGCCTGATCATTTGCGGATAATTACTTTCCAAAATCTAGAGCACCATGCACATTCATAAACACAGCAGTGAAAAAGCCATGCCTGGTATTTGTCCAAGGCCATGAAATGGGCAATGCCAGTGCAGGTTGACTGACTGAGTAGGAAGAGACTGGATGTATGACCAAGCACAGCTGACACATCTCCGTGCTCCTTGTTTGCCAGCAGGAGAAAGCATGTTTGGGCTTGGCACTGTGGGATCTACTATTGCTAGGTCAGACGTCTGGGGACAAAAAGGCATGGGAGGGTGTGTTTATTCCTGTGCATGCAGCTCCACAAACAGATATATTCTGCTTTTGATACGTGTCACACCGGCTATCTTCTGATGGAGAAAATGAATAAGCAAACAAAAGTTAAGACACTTCTTTCGAAGGACTTTCTATTGTTAAAGTGGTGCGATCCTTTTGGAGTTTAAACTGGCCAGAAAGACAAACACTACAGAAGGTGTTAAAAATTACTTCAAAGAACTGGCGAGCCACGGGCATGCTGGGATTTTGTTGTGATCTTTCACTAGTCTAACAATGTTGTAAGAGGCTGCTCGTGGTTGGTTTTTTTTTGGATAAAATGTTTTCCTTGGTCGCTACAGAATTACATGAAACACTGTATGACTTCCCGGCTATAGGAGACGCTGTCTTTCGGCAGACGCAGGGAACGACCTTCTGGCTCGTGCTTTGCACGCGTCTGAGAAATCAACGGGAAGTCTTACAAATACGGAACGGCTCTCTGTAGAAGAACACAGGCACAGGTTCGGAGCCTGGAGCTCCACAGCGTTTCGCTTTGCAGCGTGTGCGACCGCTTCCCGCTCTCCGCTTCAGGGAACTCCGCGTTAAGCCAGGCAGCAGCAATAAATGCCAGCAAGGGAATTTAGCAGCACGGTTTGCTCGCAGTCCCCTCCAGCCCGACCTTGAGCGTCTCCAGGGGCAGGGCATCCACCGCAGGGCATCCACCGCCTCTCTGGGCAGCCTCACCCGCCTTCATCCTACAGAACTTTCCACCACACATTCAAGCCAACACCTCCCCCCCCCCCCCCCCGTTACTTGGAAACCGTTTCCCCTTCTTCCCCCGGAGCTGACGGACGGGCGGTCCCCCAGCAGGGCGGCACCGGCCTATTCCTCTCCCCGTTTTTTCTTTACGTGAGGGCACGGGGCCGCCTCTCGGGGGCCACCGCTCACCTGAAGCGCCGGCAGCCCCGCCTCTCCCAGCCCTGTCTTTAAGGCCCTCCTCCTCCTCGTCCTCCCTCCCTCCCTCCATCCATCCCCGCTCTCCGCCGCCGGGCTCTGCCTCGCCCGCCTTCCCCCACCCCGCTCCCCCCGCCGCCAGCCATGGCCGACATGAAGACCGGCATCTTCGCCAAAAACGTCCAGAAACGCCTCAACCGCGCCCAGGAGAAGGTGCGGGCCGGGGAGGGAGGGAGATGGGCGCCAAAGGGAGAGGCGGCCTGGCCGAGGGGCGGGCGGAGCGGAGCAGGCTCCGCTATCCCCCCCTGCAGCGGGCGGCCGGAGCCGCCGTTACGTAACCGCCCCGGTTCCCGCCGCGCCGCGGCAGCGCCCGGAGCCCCGCGGAGCATCGCTCCGGCTCGGCTAGCGGCTGCCCGGCCCCGTTGCTGTCCCCTCCGCGGGGACAGGTCGTGAGGAGCCCGGGCTGCCAGCCCTCCTCCGCCGGTCCGTGCGGGGGCTCGCCTCGGCTCCCCGCCGCTTAAGAGGATTGCTTTGCCTTTAATATCCGCGCCCGCTGTGTGTCGGCTTTAAAGCGCTGCTCCCCTGGCCTGGCCGCCCCGCCAAGGGCTCGGCGCCGGCTTTGCCGCTTCGGGAGGGTTTTAGCGTTCGGCTGCTCCGTGTCTCAGAACGGGACCGTGGACACGGGCATCAGGCCGAGCTGAAAAAGCGTTTCGGTGCGGCTGCGTGTCAGCTGTCGGCAGGGTGGTTGCCAAGCTGTTCAAGGCAGCGAGCGAGCGGCCTGCCGTCCTTTCTGAAGCCCCGCTGCCCCTCTGGCCGCCGTTCTGCGCTGCTGTTGCGCGTTGATGTCACGCGGCTCTTGGCGAGCTGGAAGAAATTACTTTTATGGCCAGTATTGTTCGTATCTCCCTGCCTAGAAATGTATCTCCCTCCCTCGTTAATGTGCGCTGAAATCTGAGGTGCTCTAAGGGAATAAAAATCACAGTTTACGTGCTAGAAAGACTCCTGTATAATCATGACGCTGCTTATGAATTTAATTGAGATCGTTACAGGCAGCTGATGGACTTTCTCTTTCCGACGCTCCCACCCTAGCTCACAAGGTCATGAAGTACTGGACTTTTCAGTACCGAAGTTGCGATGCATTCCCTTTCTTTGAGGTTTCGACTGGGACTGTTCTCTGATAAAAAAAATCTTCCAGATTTTGAGGAGATCTGGACATTTTATTATGTAAGTTCAGCTGGGTCAGTAGCTGGAGCTGCCGTTTGTTTCCTGCAGTCTTTGTCGGTGTCCTTTGCTGGCACTGTTGCTGTAAACCACCTGGTAAATCATAGGTGTACGTCTTCAAATCATATGTACTGCTTCCAGGTGTGTCTATACAGCCACAGGAGATCTGCAGAAATGTACACAGCACACCTTGACTTCAGTACCTGAGGTCTTGGTGTCGTGGCAAGTGCAGCTCATATTCTGTCCCCTTCCATCCCCCCTCCTTTTTATTATTATAATGTATTTATTTGTTAATATAGGGAACAACTTTTATTGAGTAGATTACATTTCAGGACTTGGAAGCTTAGGAGTTAAAAGTCTGATATCTGATGGTGTGAACAGGAGGGCTCTGTGTTGAGTATGTAATACCACTATGGCTTAGCTTAAACACATTCTGAGTTGTTTTATCCTGTTACTTATATTGGATTTGAGCACCTGCAGTTTTCTTAACGCGTTCTTACGGTCAGCTGGGTGTATAATGCATTTATAAATAGTTTCTATTATTTGTTATTGTGTGGCAGCTGTATTAAAAATATGGAATGGCTACAAAATACGAGCCTGTATCTATGGAAACTATTTTTGTAATGATGCACCCATTATCTTCATTTCTTTGTTGTCTAGGAGAAGTTTTAGTTGTATGCTCTAGGTAGTGTACATACCCATATACACGATTGCTTACTATTTGTATGACAAAAGCTAAATAACTGGTGGGAAAACAGATCATATTGGATAAATCTAGCTGTCTTGCATCAGAAGTGCTTAATCTGAGATTTTGATGCTGTTTTCCTAAGTTTAAACAAGAACAATTATTATTCGTCTGTGATACAGTAAACTTCTGATATTTCTATATTAGACTTAGGTAACATCAGTAATGTTCCTTCTTCCTTATAAGTTTACAAAGTTTTCCTTTACGCTTTGGAAATGAGTGAAATAAATGTAGCAGTAGATTGACGTGTCAGTGACATGAGAAAAAAAGCCTAAATTGAAGAAAGAATGAAATCATGAGCTTAGAGTGCTAGTGAGAGGAAGAAGGTGATGGTTCAAACTGATCTGGACCAGGCCAGTTCTCATAGAAAAGACAGGACTTGAACAACCAGAAATAATCGTTGGTCAGTCCATTTTTTTCGTGCCAACTGGAATGTGGCACTTGTGATTCTGTGTGCCCTGGCAGCCTGATTTTTATGCAAGAGTGCCCCATGTACCAAACTACACCACTCAGAATTGCAGGGGTTGGAAAGGACCTCTAGAGATCATCTAGTCCAACCCCCAACTCCACTGCATTTCTTTAATGCCTTTTCCCCCCACTATTTGGGAAGCGTAGATGTGCTGAGCTTGCAGCATCTGCTGGCTGCTGCCAACAGTCAGCTGAAGGATCTGGTTTAGAGTTTTAAAAGCATCAGAGGAATTCAGGAGCCTACATGCTAGTCATAAAAGTAAATGAAACACTGATGTGTTTAAATGTCTGCTTATACTGGAAAACTGAACAGATGTATTTGTAACTGAAGCTGGCTCAGTCAATCCCGAGGACAAGTTGACTTGGATGAAAACACTGAGTTTGTGTCCCTGGATTCCTCTGAAAGCTTCAGCTAAAACTGCCAACCCAATTTGCAGCACTAGTTACCACTCAAACCTCCCCATCATAACCTAACACCTTTAGCTGCACAGACTCGGAGTTGTCACAACACATCTGAATTCAGTAAGGCACACTCCTGGGAGCTGAAGTAGCTTTGGAGAATCCAACTGGTGCACAGCTTTCTGTTAGCTGACTCTGCGGTTAAAGTAGTAAATGCTTGAGGTCAAGAGACCTTTGGAGGAGTAACTAGTGATTAAAGTTGTAAAGGAGGAGTTACTGTAAATTGAAAGATAACTCCCCAGTCGAGAATTTGCCAATTCTGGGCCCGCCACGTGCTCTGTTACAACCAAAACAATGGCTCTGAAGAACTGAACGTGGATCTGCATGTGGGATGCATTCATGAAAGACATGTTATGTGTATTCCACCTGCCTGTAAGTGTGATTATGTATCTCTAGCAACCTCAGGCTCGTGAAAGAAAATTACTGGCTAATGGTTTAAAACTTTGGCTGCATGTAAGCTATAAAATGTAGTGCACTGAACCCATTACAGTGTTATGACGTACCCCAACATCTGAGTCCTTATTGGCACAGGTACGTGCAAGGAAAGGGCGCTAGCATTTGTGAAGAGCTATTTGTTGGCAAAGAAAATCAGTCGGACGTCGGTAAATTCGCACATGAATGCCATGGTCTAAACTGTGCAGCCCTGATTTCCCTGATTTTTTTCTAGCTTCAGGGTCTAGTATAAAAAGCTCAAACTTAGCTTATTTTTTTTTTCTCTGTAACGTAAATTTCAGAAAAGAGGGAACAAAAGTGATCATCTGGGCCATTTTTCTGATCCAAAGCGGAATCAGCAGTACTTAAATTATTCCATGGCAACGCTTTTCTTGCCTGCTTTTGAAAATACCTAATGTTGGAGATGTTGCACTTAACCTAAAAGGATCTATGCCATTGCTTAGGAAGCTCCAGTCAGAAAGCTCTTTTCTCTCTTAATATCAATGTCATTGTTTGCAATTTCAGCCCTTTATTCCCCATTATTCTCCATCGTTCCCTGATATAGAGGGTGTTCTCTTTTTGCCTCAAAATTTACAAGCGGTTTTCTGGCAGATGCTGTCAGCATGCCCTTTGATCTGACTGGAGCTTCTGTGTGACCCTTCCAAGCAGCCCGAAGAGTAGTTGCTCTTAAAATATTAATTGCTTTTGATCGTTTGGGTTTCTAATACGCAGCGTAAAACATAGAGGTAGATTCCAGTTGTCTGACTGCCAGAAGAAACAGAAGAGGAAATGGCCAGAGGTCGTTCCTGTTATGTTCCTTTGTGAAGATTTTCTTGTTACATGAAGCAAGGAAATCAGTTTCCTCGTTTCCAGTTTTCTCCCATTTGCAATAACAGCCATGGTGCTGTAAGTCATTGCATCTTCCCCCTTGTCACTTAGCTTCCATCAAATCATAAAAGTGCTGTTTGCTCAGTTTTATGGGAATCAATATTGCCACATTCACTGACCAAAGTGTCATCAATACCAAGGTGACCTGTTCCTCTATTCTTGCTTGACAGTTTCATCTTCTCGCTATTATCTTTATTCCCATCTCCTTTTTCAGTTCTTGGGTGTATGCCATTCCTTATCTGTGCAAGTGGTTTCCTGAGATTTGTCTCAGGAATTTCATTGCATTTCACTCATGCATTTCACTGAGAAGTAAAAAAGAAAACAATATCAGTTGCTACTTACTGAGTTTGAGTCTCAACTCTCAGGAGTAGTGGAGAAGAAGGGTAGCAGATGGCTCTACTGCTTCAGGATGGAGTGTTTTCCTTGGAGAACATTTGCCTGGTTTTGTTTGTTAGTCTCGGCTGCAATGTCAGCTGCTTGGAGCTTCCAGTCCTGAATGTTTCAAACACTGGCTCTCTGGAGAGTTCAGGGAAAACTCTCCAGCATCCATTCTGTGCAGCACTGAGCCTAGGCTGTTCTTGAATAGGAGCTCATTTGGTCCTGACCTGATGAGTAGCTGGTTAGTCAGTAGTCACCAGAATCTTAAACCAGAGACCGACTTGGAGAGCAGTTCTATGGTTTTGTCATTCAGAGTCACAGCTGACTGGAGTTTATTCATCTGTTTGAGTGTTGCATAAAACAGAGTCCTGTTATGAGGAAGCATGTAACGTGTTTCTCAAGTTCCGTTTGTGTGATGAGAAAGCTAATGCTGGAAGTAGCCTGTCCCTCTCCTTGGCTGCTCTAACATTTGATTTCTCGGAAATATTCTTCTGTATCTGCAGCAGAGGAATATCTGTAAGACACTGCAGAATTGAAGACTGGTATGGACAAGCACTTTGAAAACATCTAAACAGCACTACACTGACTAGGTGGCAAGGCAGTGGGAGAGTTCAGAGGCCTTTCTTTGGACAGAGAGAGAGAGAGAAGTAAAAGGCTGGACCATTTTTCAAGTCTCTGACTCCCAGTGCCCTGCAACTACTTCTCAGTTGTTTCTCTTGTTTATGTTTTTTTTTTTCAAGCCACTCTTTCTTTCTTCTTTCTTTTTTCTCTGGTAAAATGTTCCTGCTTTCTCCTAGTCCTCCCAGATATGTTCCCCTGCTTCATTCTCCTTGTCGCTGTAGCAGATTAATTCTTTTGATGCTTCCTTGAGTTCTCAGCTTGGAGTCTCTTTCGCCTCATTGTTTTTGCACCTAGAAGACGGTTAAATCTGTCATTAATAGTGACACATAGCCCAGTGATACAGTCCATGAGCTGCAATCAGTTCTTTTATCTATGATACAAAAGAGGAGAGGAAGGCTTGCCAAAGTCCTGGGTTGTCACTAAAACAAGCAATTTGAAAAAGAATTTATAGTCTTAAGTTAACAAACAGAAACTCTTATTTTCCAGAAACCTTTCAAAAAATGCCATCATTATAGCACGTGCACACACACATGCACATACACACACACACCTGTGGCCAGCAAGAATCGCAATCCTACTTTTCCAGGTTTCACTTTGAAAAACACTACAAAAATAGCCTGATGTGATTGTGATTTTTTTGTTCTATTTGAAAAAGTAAAAATTGCTTAAGGAACACAGAATCTCAAGTTGTTTTCTAGATTGTGATCATCAGTAAACATTTGCATTTACAGAAGCAGAAGGTTTTGGTGGTACGTGGCAGAGGTAGGTGATGGTGTGCAGTGCTCTGGGAGCACAGTTGTATCACATTTTGCTTCAGTAAAACCTAATGAAGTGATCTACCTCCATGAGGATTAATATGCATAAGCACGAAGTACAACCAGATGAAAAGCTTCATTCAGATAAGTTTAGTTGAATAAAGATGATGTATTTTCAATGAAAAATAATCAGTACTTGAGATCTGAGAGAAGACTGATTTTATTTATTTATTTCACATCAAATGTGTATGTTAGCTTTAGAATCAGGGAGTTAATATCTTGTTTGCATGTTGGGCATGTAGAGGAGTGAATAAAAAGTTGGTATTTTTATTACACTTGTACAGCTCTCTGTGGGTGCCATTATATTATAATTCCCCTTCTAGATAGTTCAATGTGGATGAAACAGTTTTCTCTTTTCACACAGGCCTACACACCATGGATTATTTCTTTTAATACAGGAGACAAATGCTGAGAGCATTAAGTCACTTTGTCAAAATAAAATTATCATTAATTTTAGGTACAGGACAAATATTAGGTCTGTTTTTACAAATGGAATGGTTAATAAGGCTAACTGAAGTCAAAAGTACATGATTGTTTCATGTTGCTCAAATCTCTACTATGCGCACTGGCATCACAAGAACAACAGAGATGCTAGGATCAAAGGCAGAACAAAGGAAAAATGTAATGGTATACTCAAGCCTGAAGAGAGGAAGGGAGCAGGGCTACATTCAGAAGCGGGTTACAGGGCTGGCTTAGGGCAGTGGTCCCCAAAGCTGCCCTTGATAAGGAGAGAAGCAAACAGGGAGAAAAGCATGTGTTGCAAGACGCTGCAACCACAGCACTGTCACTTTGGGGACTGCATTTAGGAAACACTAAAGGAGCAGATTCATTATATGAGAAACAGCAGGTGGAAAAACAGCCACAACAGAACGAGATCAGTTTTCAAGTGAGAAGATGTCTGGATGAGGTCTGAAAATGAATCTGATGTCTTGTGATAGGAATTCAGAATATAGATTTTGGGTTTCAATGAATGAAGTTCCTTTGAATTTAAGAAATACTACACTTATTCCTCTGTGTTCTGTGATCTGTCTTTTGGATTAATTAGTAAAAAAGTGAATGTGTTCCTTATGATGTGGCAGTCTCGCAAACTGCCCAAATGTGACTTGTTGATAGCTCATCTCTCGGTGCTGCCCTACTTGATTCTCAGCAAAAATGTGGGCAAAATTCATCCTGTCACAACAGTTGTCTTATCTTTCATGTTTGTTCATCTCCCATCTTCCTTTTTTGTTTTCTTCTCCCACCATCATTTCCTTGCTGCTTTTTCCTTCCCTTCCTCTGTGCTTTCAGGGGTACCTGAACAAGTTATTGCAAACTTAAACACCAAAGCAATTTACAAAAAGTACTTTAATTGCACCATCTGGTTACTTCACAGGTGAGCACAGATGCACTCTTGAGATGATTGCACATGTAAAAAAATCAGTACTAAACCTCCAAACACTGCGAGCTTTCTACTGAAGGGTTTTATTAGTGCTGTTGTTTCGATTTGCCTTCTGTTCCGCATTAGAGGTGGGGCAGATTGAACCTGGCTATTAATTTAGGGTCTGAAGGGCAGACCAGGGCTCTCCCAGTGATGGGAAGCTGGAAATAAAGTGACAGAACACCACACAGGCAGTACAGTTATCTAGTAGTTAAGACAGCAGAGCCTGAAAAACAAATGTGTTAGCAGAAGCATTCTGCAGTGGGCTATGTTCATAAACATTATTTCTGTAGGAAGCTCCAGCTGGGTCCACAGCAATTTCATCCAGATGATTGCCTTAGAATGTAGCCCAGCAGTGCGGTCGCTCTCAGTGAAGTCAAGGTGCTGTGTGTACCCTAGCACTTTTGAACTTACTTACTTACAGAAGCTCTCTGCTCCTGTTTATATTAAAAGCAATAAGAAACAACAGGCAAAGCTTCCTACGAAATCTGCAGCTGAAGGATCTGAAAAGCATGTTTCAGAGAAGGCAAGCCTTGCTGATGTTTTGTGGTGCTGAAGAGGGTGTTACTCTTAGCACCACCCTGGTGTTATGTTCCCTTGTAGCACCAACCCAAGGTTATATTTGTTTCAAGCAGAATGCCAGCATCGTTTGTACAAAGTTACATATTAGGGTAAAAATAAATGGTAGTGCACAAATTGGCCAAAAATCTAGGTTGATTTGACAGCCAAACTGAAAAAAAAAAACTGGGAGGGAATTAAAACAGCTGTTAGCTGACAAACTCCAGTCATTTGAATGCCATCTTACCTAGCCACATGTCCAAGAGTCGTAAGAGCAGTATGGCAGGACAGAGGGGAGGAAACTCTGAGAAATATTTGCGGTCAAGAACACGTGTTCACAGGCTGCAGAATGAATGGCAAGCTTGAATATGGAGTATTTTTGTCGATGTTTCAACTTGGATTGTGCTGTTTAGATCTGGCTTCTACTGAGAAGGCAGCTATGAAAAATAATTTAAGAAATTGTCCCCCACTGAAAAACCTGTTTTAAAGGTGGCCTTATGCAGTATCAAGGCTGCTAAGTTGCTTTTTAGGAGGTTCTATTTTTGTGAGCAGTACATTGTGGGGTATCTTCCCCCTTCTAGAATCCAATTTCAAATTTAACTCAAAGCTTTTGTACCAGTATGTTGTGGAGTCTCCTTCCCTGGAGACGTTCAAGACCCACATGGATGCCTACCTGTGCAACCTGCTCTAGGGAGCTGCTTTGGCAGGGGGTTTGGTCTAGATGATCTATAGAGGTTCCTTCTAACCCCTACAGTTCTGTGAGTGTGAATATCCATTTGCTAATGTCCGCAGTACATGCCCATCCTACTAAAGGCTTATCCTGATATGTACTGTTTCATGATGTGGTTGCATTGCACTTTAATGTGTGGTGTCTGAAGTGTTTAAAGGATAGAAGTAGTAATACAAATCCAGCACGGACTTCTTTCCTCCTCCTGTTGAAAGAATGATTTAATTTTTATTTTTACACTTCATTCTTTCCTTGAATGAAAGCAGTCACCAATCAAGCAGAACTTATTACACAGTAGTGGGTCTTGGAATATTTGCACACTTAGTGGATCTGGAAAAAGGCATTTAAAATATCAGTCACATATGCAGACCACTGTATTTCTCCCCTTTCTCTCTTTGCAGTTCAGGGTATTTTCAGTTCCACTTCTGGTAAGCTGTTATTGTTAAGTGTTGACCAAAAAAAGGAACCACCTCTGGAGGGCTGTGATGAATTTCTGCCTTTTTCTTTTAAATCTTTTTTTTTTTTTTAATGACTTTAAAGAAGTAAAATAAGTGGAAACAGCAAAAACACGAGGAAAAGCTTTATAGAAAGTGTCACAAACTCACTGTGTTCTACAGTGTAGAGTATTAGTAAGAAAAAGTATTTATACCTCCATCTAAACCAGCTTCATCTGTGGTGGTAGTGAACAAATGCTACCCTATGGAGTCAAAATTAGCAGCTGTACTACTGAGAAGTGTTAGATAAGGACTGTATTTCATTCAAGGTTTTAACTGCTTGGACTTCCTAAAGAGCTTGGCTCCCACTGACCTTACTCATTTAATTTAGGGCTGTTGGTTCTGAATTCCTTATTCCTGAAGTATCCTTTCTGTGCAGCTAATGCTTGGCTGACTATGGTACAGAAGGTTTCTGCTCTGCACTCCTCAGTTGCCTATAAATGAGAGTCCAGGCAGGTGCTGAGAGTAATCTTTTAGATTAGTCCATGAAAACACTGTGTGTTGTCTGCATCTTCATCCAGTGTCAGCTCTAGTAAAATAAGAACTCACCAAGTGCTGATTGGGTGGGGCGCAATGCAAAGTGTAACGCCTTCCACCTGGGCAGGGGACTATCTCTTTGCATTGCAGAAAAAGAGAGATTGCATTTGTGTTTATAGTGGTCCAGGAAAAAATGAGGTCCACATCCTAAACACAGGGTTTGTCTGGTGCTTTCAGTGTCAGCAAAATAAGTAGGGAGAACACATTGTGGGTTTTTTTTTGTTTGTTTGTTTGTTTGCTTGTTTTTTAATCCCTATCCTAATGCTTTTATGCACAAAGAAGAAGAATTTTGCATCAGGCTAATCTGATGTGCAACAGCCGAGTTGTTGAACAGTTATAAGATAGAGACATGTAAAAGGCATTCCCTTGACACTGACACACGTTCAGGCTGAGTATCCATTGCAGTGAATGAGAATAATCAGTGGGAAAACTTGCATTCACTTCATTGAACATCCGACTGCAATGGGATGCTGGTAAAAATGGAAGTCTAGTAGACAACCAGAGCTTGTTCAAAATAAAAAAGAGCATTTGCTGTAAAGAGTCTGTCTGTCCAAAATGGAGTACGTGTAGATTGTCTTTGTAGATGTTTTTCCACAGTGAAATATAAATGTTAGGAAAACATCATGTCTTCTCTGCAATGTCCTTTTCTGTGTTACTTAGGAACTAAGATTAAAAAAAAAGTCTTTCACATATGCAGTCTTAAGAGAATTTTGTCATAACTTCATGTCAATAAGGCGAGAAAACACACCCGTGTTAATATAAACTGAACCCAAACAGATGGCTGCATTACTTTTATATAATCTATGATTCCATGAAAATTAAATAGCTCAGTCTTAAAGCATTGGCAGTTTAGTAAACAATGAAGAGGCAGGGTCCAATACCCATGAGATAAAGCTGATATTAGACTAAAGCGATGCGGTTGATTAAGGTCAGCACCTCTAGATGAGAATTTAAGTCTCAGTGGGGCTACCTATTTAGAATTAAAGGGGAAATCAATAACTTCTTAATATCTTTGCATGTACTGAAAAAAAAAAAAAAGACTAAGGGTTCAAATATGGACAGAAACCAACACTCAGTTGTATTTTTTTATATATTTTTAATAGGACTATTAAAAAAATGACATATGTAGGATTTACAGTTATTATCATATCTGTTAGGAGAGCATACACGTTGTCAAATATAAAATGCAGTTACTATTTGTGTCATGTAAACACGACTTGTAGTAAAGAGCATAATTTCCAAACAATGGGTTGTTTACTAATTCAGGACACGTCAGCGTGTATTGTTGCTTGGTCCATAAAATCTGCAGTAGCTAATTTTACTGCAGACACATGAAAATGCCTATACTCCCACCTGGGATCTGGCTGATCCTTTAGTCTTTGACAAGCGTAGGAATAACAGAATTCTTCCTTTCTCACCGCCTGCATCAGAAAAGGCAATGATTTATATGGATTGGATAAACCAGGGGAAAGGTCCTTCCCCAGCACAAGCTTTTGTGTGATTCATACACATACGAAGAGTTATTTTACTCTGTTAGTAATCTCACAGACATGTAGCAGACTGCCATATAGCAGAAGAATACAAAAATCAGCGTCAGCCAGCTTCCCACCTGGGTTACGTTTACTCCTGTTGTCTTTTTTATTTCTTTCTTTTAAATGTTTTGAGCTGTTTTAATACAAAACTTGATCTTCAGTTGAATTGTGTAGGAGTTCAGTCTGAATAAAAGAATACAGATCAGAGACACACACTGAGAAACACCAATTACATCCATCACAGTATTTAACCTTTATTTCTATTGCAGGCTGTGATGAACTTGTTGTCAAATGACTCTTAACACGTATCATCAAAAAGCGTTCCTGCTCGTGCTGATTTTATTGGCAGCAGGATATGGCTCTGCTGGTTAATTGTAGTCCAGTTCACCATGCTAGCACAAGATTTAATGCTGCGTGGGCTCTGTACTGACTCCACGTGGGACTGAATTTAGTCATAGCTAGTTGCATGATTTTCTGCAAATTACACCTGGTCATACATGTACATATATTGTGATGTAAGAGGAAGTTTTACTTCCAGTATCCCTTCAGTATCAGAAGCCATTTTTCTCCTTGTTTTGTTTTCAGCAAATCCGACCTGTGATAGTAAAACTCCTGGCTGACCTAGCCCTGGTCTGCATAAGTTGTTACCTCTTATTTTGCTGATATGGTGAGGTTCGTGGCTAATTTTAACTATTATTTCAGCACACTTACAGTGTCCATCGGGGGAAGTCCCTGACACCGACTTTGTGCTAAAATTTAGCAAGGGTATATGTATATTCACTCTCTCAAGCCATTTTGCTTCCTACCCTTGCAACAAACGCCCACGCACAAATACAGAGGACTTAATAGAAGAGTCTGGGACCGTCTGTCACTGTTTTTAATCTTGCTAATCTCTCCTTGCCTATTTGTACCCATCAGTTGGAACGTACATGCAGTTTGATTGCTCCCTTTTCATTTTGTACGCACCAACAACTTATTTTGTTTCACTTTATTTGAGGCCTGAAGGTGCAAAATGTTTAGTCAGAGCCCAAAGTATTATTGATGTTTTTTCATCACCTCCTTTGCTTTTGCAGAGTAAATTCGAACATTTTGTTGCTCCGTTTAAAATGGTGAAAAAAGAAATGAGTCGATATCGTTACAAGAAAGAGGGAAGGATTGCATATCAGGCTGGTTTCTTTGTATTTGGAAGAATAATAGGGCTCTCTATTTTCCCTTACATCTTATAAACGACCTAGGATGGATTTACTTAAAATGGGAGCAAATAATTCTTCCCTTCATTCCCTTTGCTTAGCATTTCTCAGTTTATTTCTTATGCACAGCCTGTACAGTACCCATCGTTGCTTCTTTCTCTGTTTCAGTCAGGCCAGTGTGTAAGCCTTCATGTCAGTTTTAATTTAGAACTGTAAAGTAGTTTAAGCTGGAAGAGACCTGTGGGTGCCATCTCCAGCTCAGGATGTGGACATTCTCAAAGCTGGGTCAGGTTGCTCAGGCCTGTGTGCAGTTGTGTGTAGAATCTCTTCAAGGACAGAGGTTGCCCACAGTGCTGCACCATCTCACGATGAACTTCCATTGCTCCGTACCTTTTTCTTTGCACCACTGAGAAGCCTGTCTTTGCCTTTTCTTTGATGACCAGTTAAATATTCAGAAGCTAAAAACAGATTTCCTTCCGTTAGCTCTGTCTTTTCCTGGTTGAACAGGTCCAGCTCCATTCTTATGCCGTACGCCCCAGATCCCTGTGCATCCCCCAGCTGTCACTGATAACTCTTGTCTTTCCTGGTTTTTGTGATGACTGTGGGATGATGGAATGAGCTGATGAAATTAAACAAGCATTCATCTTTTTTGCTGCTCTTGTGTTCTGTCAGCCTGTACAGAGACAGGGAGTTGTGTTGAGTGTGGCAGGAGCAAAGTACTGCCTTAACCAGCCTCTAAAAGAAACGTAGGCATTAACTCCACATGGATAAGTGAAACTCTGGATCACAGCCTGCCTTTGGCTCACGTAGGTGAGTTCTTTGGAATCAGTGTGAATGTATCTGGCATAACTGAGAGCATTTAAAAAAAAAAACCACGTTGATTCATCTCCACAGAAGCTTTTGCTTAATCAAGAGTTGAAGTGCTCCTTATTACTTTACTGTATGGCCTTGTGGAACAGCAAAGAATGGCAGTGTCTGTGTGCAGAAGTTCAGGATTCAGTCCCAGATGGCCTATTGGTCAGGCTTTGAATGAAATCCCTGATAGAAGGGGCCATAGGGAGTGGGTCTGTAAATGTAGAAGCCTTAGTTTGCATAATGTCTAGGTAAACATAGGCATTACTTGAAGATATTTAACTCCATCCAAATTGATGCAATAATCTTGGAGTTTCACTGTGTTTCAGTAAGCTTTGTGCATATGGCAGCATCCGAAATACCATAACTTCATCAGAATCATAGTTGCATTTCCTGTCAGCTTTGCAGTATCTGTGCTCTGCTGTTAACTTGTTCCTGTAATGTGTCTCTGGAGTCCAGTAACAATGCATGTCATCCTTCTGCATATGATACACCAGGTGCAATTGTTCTGATTTCTCATAGCAGAGAGGAAGGACTCCACAGACATGTTCCTTTTCCCATGCAGGTATACTCCATGTAGAGAGTTTGAGATTCTTTACATTTTATTTGACATTTCCTAAACGCATTTACTGTGTGGAAGTAGTTTCAGGCTAGGCTGCTTTGCACGTGCTCTGTATGGCTGTTTCATAAGTGCATATAATGTAAGCAGTGTGGGACTGGAACTTGGTGTGGTAGTCCTGCAAGGAATAAGTGTTTCTTCACATCTTCACATTACCTGTTGTGATGCCATATCTGTAGTATGGAATCATCTTGTGTTTGCTATACATCAAAACAACTAATCTGAAGATAACCCACTGTTCTCTCCAGTGAAAATGCAGGGCTATATTCTCAAGTGCTGTATCAGCTCACATCAACTTGCTGACTTCGCTGACTTCAACACTGTATGAAAATCTGGCTGACGTCTGGTGATTCTACCTACATTAATTTTAATGTCCTTGTGATGGAAAACTTTGTGCCCTAGGAAAACCCAATGATCATGCAGAGCCCTTTTGTAAAGATATCTAAGGATCACATACAGAATAAGTTTTATATATATACGATAGATCTTACAGTTTGCTGAAAATTATGCTGGCCTGTGAGGCAGAAAAAGATGTTTAATTGAAGCAAAAGCCTTCCATGATTCCAGAAGTACTGCAAAGCATCAGTATCTCAACTACTTTTTTAATCACTTCAAATCTTTAACTGCTGTTTCGGAACTGGTAGAGCTGTTGGGGCCCTCAGGGCACCAGCAGTCCTTACTGTCCCACTCCAGCCACCCTGAGTCCTTGTCTGGATAAAAACTACATGGCTTTCAATATTTGTGTTTTCGGAGGGTTTGCTGAGGGCAATAAATCATGCAGAATTGCTTCAACCATTCCCCTTTGCCAAAAGTTATAACTTAGTGTTTATTAGCTCTTCATAGATTTTCAACTATGTATATATTTAACTTTTGAATATAATCATACTTCTGCAATGTGTTTCACTCTCAGTTCTGTTGTATTCCTTTATTTTATTTTTTCTGACAAAGTAGATGCCTTGGAGTATGGGTTAGACCTCAATATTCTATATCTAACTAATTTTTGCTAACTGATTTTGCAGGCAGTGTTTATGTTTTAGTTACCAGCCTGTGTCTAATGTGCAGTTAGCATACTGAAAGCCAAAATGCAGAACGAATGTAAATCCAGTGATAAAACTCTGTTTCTTTGGAGGCTAGAGATCTATAAATCTAAAGAAAAGGGGCTAGTGCAAACAAAGAGATGTTACAAAAGGAAGGAAAAATGAATGCTCACCCATCTCCAAGCATCTAGGCTCACAGGGAAAGAACTCTAAAGGAGAGATCTCTAGCAAGAGAGCCTTCCTCAGTGGCAGTCAACTCTTAAGTGAGGTCTAAGTGGGTTGGAGCCAGAGTCCACCCAAGACCTCTGGTCGCACAGGTGAAGTGCTGACCAGGTCTTTCTTTCAGGTGCTCAATCAGTGGTTCAGGCTGTGACTCAGCAGTCCCCATGCATCTACGTTAAGTACTCTGTAGCATCCTTTCATCCTTAGGATATGGACTAACAAAATGTGATCTCTGAAACTGTTCCAAAGATTTGTGAAGGACTGGTGTATTTTGCCGTATTAAGTAGATTTGATGTATCTTTTGTCCCTCCTTTGATTAAAGCACAAAACAGAATGTAGCATCTATTTTCTTTTTCTTTTATAGATTATACGTACATATATATTATGTTTTTTTTATTTTTTTTTCTTCTACTTTAAAGAAACATCCCCCACCTCGCACCCTCAAATTACGTGTGGATGGGAGAGAGTGGGAAAGGTGTGGGCAGAAGACTGTTAATGCCAGGGCAGCTCAGAACACAGTGTTTCAGATTTCTTTAATCTCTTCTGTTGTACAATGCCATCAATACTTCACTGAAACTTGATTTGATAAGCTCAGGTTGAGTCCAGTGATAGTCAGAAAATACCTCAGATATTGTGTGTACGCATGCATTTTTCATTAGAGGTCATTGTTTTTCTCTTGGACAGAACAAAAAGAGCTACAGAAATCTATTAACCTGAAAGAGCTCAGATGATAGAAAGCTATTGCCAGCAGTTTTGCCCTTATGATGAAATGATGTCAAGAAATCTTTAGATCTCATCAACTTTAAAAAGATTTTCATCTTATCACTTCTCAGATTTTTCTAGCATTGAGATTTTTGTGGCAATGTGAGGTCACCTTTGGGAATGGGGAAAACTTTTCTGTTTATTATTTTTAATTGCACCTGCAAATCAAAGCACAATGACAAAACATTTTGAATATTGTACAAGTGATTCCTCTTGCATAAATTATGGATCAAATGAATACACAGTAAGAGTTTTCCCACTGACATTCTTCCTTGAGTTGAGAACAAGCGTTTCTACTGAAAAATGCCCCATAGCGTGTTAAATACAGAGTGTGTTTTGTTTGTTGATTACTTTCATCATGTATTTAAATTATTTTAAATGAGATAAATATTTAGATATGTAGTAGAAGCTCAACATCTGTCTGCTTCAGAACAGTAGTAGATCTTTTCTACCTTTGCAGTCTGAAGTGATACTGTGAAGGCGGTCTGCAATTCTGACCTCATTGATTTCATTATTTTTCTTGCTATTTTTTTTTTTTTTGGTTGGGGGAAGTGCTTAGCTTTGGAGATTATTTTAAATAGTTGTGTTCAGACAGAAAGCTTGTTCATCATAGATGGCCTATGGATGAATGCAGCTTGAACCTCCAGGAAAGTTCGTAAAAATTGTAGAAATGATGAGGATGTTTCAAGCAGAAAAAAAAGATTAACCAAATGCTGAGCTGCAGTATAGCAAATCAGATTAATGACTTAATGTGTGCTGGGTTGAATAGCATGTATCTTAGACAAGGTACCTAGGGCAAATACTCATACTTTTAGAGCACATCTGTCATAAATGACTAGGAGAGAGCTTTAAATGACTTCAAGTTTGATTTTCTGAGGAGACAGATAGGGTGGTGGTAGGGAACAAAATTTAAATACTCTGTCCAGTGTCTCTGAGGACCATATCTGTATAATGTTGAAAATATATCAAAACAGTGTACCAAAAAGTTGAGTTTGTGTAAATAGAATAGTTCAATGAGAGAAGCAAACAGACATCTCCATCTCTTAGCTGTGAAAAGGATTCTTAAAAGAATTGATGAGAGTGTGATGATTACTGGACTTGTACAGAGATATCAAATGTGTTAGAGGAAGGAAACTAAATCCAAGGATGTCAGCAGATCCTGTTTTAGTGGGGACAGATTGAGCAGAATCAAGGAGAGGGCATCTTTCTACACATACATAAATATACAGAAAGTATTGTTTGCACATAAATTTATCAGTTCTGATAAGACACAGGTAGAAAAGATTCTGGCTAATGTCCCAATCGTTGCACAAACTTGGCACTGCGGGTATTGGTGCTAGATGGAATAGGCAGTATATTTGACTGACTTCAGACTGTGCAGCAAGCCATAGGCAGAATGGAAAATGAAATGTTAATCCAAATTAATTTGACAAACAGAGCCAAAAAAGCTGAAATTCAGTAGAAATGAACAAATGTCTACAGTACTAGGCCAGTCCAAGAACTTCTTTTAGGAGTGATCAGAGCTAGTGGAGTAATATTTATGGGAAATTCAGAAAGTAAAAAAATATTTAGCCAAGTCAGTGTTGTTAACAGTTCCATTGATGACCTTTGTGTAGTTTTGGGCAAGAATTACTTGAGAAGTTGAAAATATACAGAGATTGTGGAGGAAAAAATGAAATACAACAGAAGTGCTGAGGAATTTCCTCAACCTAGAACAGATAACACTGTGCGCAGAGTTGATGTCTTCTATGTGAAACTACTTACTATTCCCAGCCTCTGGTCTGCTTAACTAAGGGGAACTCTTTTCTAGACTGTTAATTCCTTGAGAGCAAAATCAAATTTCATCAAATTTCATTGTTGCAAAACTTTTAAAATTTTCATTTATGAGTTGTGACTTGAAGGGTATCCAGATATGCTTTGATTTCAGTGAAATGATTACAAGCAGGAAGAAATAAAATCCTGCTAATTGGGCATGTTTAAAATTCAAAATAGAGCGTGGAAAGGGGACTGTTGTATCTTCTGTGATTCTGCAGCTTTGTTTTTTTCTTTCCTTAAACCTCTGTTGTGGTTTGTTAATGAAGGTCTGCACTAGAACATGACAAGTAGCAAAAGCTGGCCTATAAATATTTGTCTTGCGCAATCTTGAATCTGAATGCTGGCATGAGCTTGTTTATGAACAAGATTAAATTTTTGCTACTTATAGGTAAAATCTGAGCCATTGGAGTCATCAGTGCCTACTGGAAACTCAATTAAATATTTTTAACTGCTTCCTGAGCTTACAATCTTTGTTTTTCTGGATTTAATTTTTTCCTGTTAGAGCAGATTTGTGAGTAACATCGGAGATATTTCGGAATTTAGAGAATCTCTGTCATTTAGGAATCTCTGTCATTTAGAGACAGTGTAGTAACATGTATATCTTCCTAGATTTTGTTCTGTTAACGATATTAATGTGTCTCACTACTTGTCACTATGCAAGCTAGAGAAGTTGATCTGTTGTGGCACAACAAAAAATAGTGGTCTCAAGATTTGACTTTTGGGTCCTCTTCAGGGCACTGAGAGGCTCCAAATGGAAATATCCAACCTGAAGATGTTACATGCTAGAAGCAATTTCTCCAGTTAAAAACCAGGCTGGGAAGTTTGTAGGTGTCATGAAGTTGAGTTCCTTTTTCACAAAGCAGAGCAAGTGTTGTTTTGCTAGTAGCAATCTGTTTGCGGTATCTGAACTGTGAGTCAGATTCTGGCTGTGGCTTAATTACAAGGAGTGAAATATGAAAAGAAATGACTTCAAGCCTTGTATTGCTTGAATTGCCTTGCTATGACAGTCCTTTGGGTCTGCAGAAGGCACCAGACTTTGTGGTGCATCTAGGAATTACTCCTAGTGTAGGGCCCTACATCAAAAGCCCAATAGAGGTCTTAATTATTTATTTTGAGCATAAATTATTTCTTGACTTTCATCACTGAAAGCTACTGTCTTCTGCCAAGGCTGGGATGAATTAATGTGTTGATTGCTCACAGCGTTGCTCTTAAGTCTTAGTTGTGAAGTTAGAAATCCAGGGAACGTATTTTAATTTTGATGAATCCAGATGTGTAGGCATCAGGAACAGGATGCACCTACTTGTGTGAACCGTAGACACAGCCAGCTGAGTGAGACATCTGTTGATCAAATACTCCCTTTGTTGTAAAGGCCACGAAACAAACTGAGGAAAACTGTGATGAGTAACAAAACACATGCAGTGAGCCTCACATTGAGGTACCCACACCTCCTTGTTGAAACACGGTGGAATGATGTGGTGATGTGGTTACAGCTGACCAGCCTGGCAAACTGATGTCCTCATGCTGAAGTGTTTTCCACTAGCAAAAGTGTTCCAGCATTGAACTAAAATGTAATATTTATAATGTATTAAAATGTCTCCTTCTCTGGAGACATTCAAGACCCGCCTGGACGCCTGCCTTTGCAACCTGGTGTAGGGAACTTATTTGGCAGAGGGATTGGACTCGATGAACTCCAGAGGTCTCTTCCAACCCCTACAATTCTGTGATTTTATATTCCTGGTTCCAGCTTGCTTATGGACTCGATATGCTGTCTGCTGGCTCCCTGTATGGTCTTGCTAATTCACGCACCCTCCAAGTGAGGTTCAATTCCCACATCCCTGTTATGAGATCCTTCTGACATTTCTTTAATTCTACTGACCTCTTCCTGAATGGGAAATGAGATTGAATAAAAATGTCACAATAGAAATCAGATGGAAATAGTAAACGTAACTAGAAAAATCACTACGAGTAGTGTAGGCATAGAGCAATTGTTTGTGTGGAAACACTGAGTCTTAAGTTACTGTGGGGTGAAACATAATCAGTAGTGTTAATTTACATCATAGGTTACAGAACTTTTTGCTTTCTCTTCAGTTCTTCTTAATATCAAAAGGAAGTGAAATGATGAATAATTGAAATCTGGAAACAACCATCTTTAGGATATTTTCAAATTTGTTATGATCAGAATAGCTCAGTGGGATTCTTTCTCTACTGAGTGGTGGAATTTGCCGAAGTTTGGGGAATATTGTATGTCTGTTCAAATGTCCGGACCTTTATTGATTTGGTTTATCTGTGTTTTCTTTCCACTCTTCACTAAAACTATTCAGATCTCAATAGAAACAGGAGGAATAGATCCATTTTAAAGTACAGATATTGTATTAGCACAGTCCTTCAGTGAGTGCTAACTGAGGTGTTTGACTCTACCTGGTGTGCTGTGGCTCTCCACCTCTGTAACCAGAGGTGTAAAACACCAAGGCTGCAGCTGGTTGTCTGTGAGGACAAACAGAAGAGGAGAGGGTCACCTTCCAAGCCCTCTCCATGTCATACGCTCTCTTCACCTGGCATCACAACATTGAAATATCTGGCCTCTTGCCATCAGTGTTTTTCCAAGAGCTTTCAAGCATCCAAGGTTCTGCATGCATTGTAGAATCTCTGTCAGGTTTACATTATGCATACATTTTTTTTCTAACTGTCTTCAGATAATCTCATGGCATAATTAAATGTCCATTGCTCTAGTGCTTATTGTTTTCAGAAGACTGGGTGATCTTTGGTGACCTTTTGTGCACCAGAGCAGCAGGAGTCCAAGGAACACATTTCAGGAACACCTTGATAGTATTTAGTTGGGTTTGCATTTCAGTTTTGTTTTGTTTCTTGTTCCAAAAGGCGTGATACTGGAGTTGGCCGTAAGCTGTAGTGATGGGGCTCCATGGTTCTCATCTATGGCTTTGCTGAAATAGTTCTGCATGGCTCTGCATTGTGCCTGGTAGCTGTACCCTTTGCTCACACAGAGGAAAAATGCTGTTAGGCAACATATACAGAAATTCTTCTTTTTGAAAACTTCTTCCAATTTGGGACTGAACACATCAGACCTGAGTTGCATTGGTTTTTGACAATTCTGGTTAGTGTAATCCTTCTCTACTGAGAAAAAGCTTGCATTTTTATACTCCTGTCTCACACTGTGTATAAATTCCCAGAGGGCGAGCAATCTGAAAATACATAAATGTGAGTGATAGGTTGGATTGCTTTCTGTACCTTCTCCTCCATGCTAACTCAGAGTTGATATGCAGTGTCCTATGAGGCATCCTTCTCACCTTGCTGTGTTCCTGGTGAATAATTTTTGCTTATGTGGAGCAAGCACATCAAGGAACTGCATAGAAATTCCTCATAAAAGATTCATCCCTCATATTGTAAATGTAATTCTATATAAAATTAAACAAAAATATATCAACTGCTTCTATTACAAACTTAAAAGAACAGCAGTATATTAAAATTTTATTTTATATATGTTTAGATAATCTTATGTATTTAGGCTGCAGTGATATTCAAGAAAAAATGTTTTTTGGTGACCAATTTATGCTATTAAACAGGGAGATAATAAAATCTTAAGATACACAAGTATCTTAAGTAAATTAAAGCAGTTTTAAATCATGAGTGATTTTTTTCCTAGCTGCTACTGATTTGTACGTTGCTAATAAGCATTGCACATGATTAACTAGCAATTAGTGCTTCATAACTTGTTAATGAAGAGTAGAAGCTGTATGCTGCTACTGAGGATTTGGAAGCACAATAAACAGGCAGACTTGATCTTTTAAGGTCTGATAAGTACAGATACAGAGCTTTGAGAAATGATCTTATTTAACCAGTGCAGGGGGGAAAAGGATTGATGTATAAAATAAAAAATAAAGCAAATAAAATTTTTGCTCAAATCTTTCATCACAGTTTTTAAAGCGGTTTCCAGATTTGTTACTATTTTCTGCTGTTAGCAATAACAGGAATATCGTGTACACTGTGGAAGCACTGAAGCTGTTTTCTTTTATGGTTGCTTTCATCGCCCTATCAAAAAATGTAGGGGTTGTTTGACCCTATGGCAAGAGATGTACAGCAAGAAAAATAGTAAAATATGACCTTCCTTCTGGCAGTTAACCAGATTGAACATTATTCTTGCAATACTAAGAGCCTCCTGGAATTTATTTGCAGGAAAGGCCTGATGAATATGAAGCTGCATGAGCATGGGAGCAGTTCTCAGAGGCTGGTCAGCGCTGTTTGACTGTTAGGAGCTGTCTGAGTAGGTGGAGATGGCAATACCAAAATGTGAGCAGGTGTCTAATTACAGTCGAATTAACTATTCTGGTGGAAATGATGTTTCTGAATGTAATCTGATCATCTCTTGTACTGTGATTTTGAACAGATTTCAATTTCAAGTTATTTATTACTGGTCGCTTAGTAGCTCGTCTATAACCAGACTTAAGTTTTAGAAACTGATTTACTTGTTTATTTTTAAAATATTTGAAATAGCCATACAGTTTTTAAAATAATTATCATGTAATTTAAATAAATTATTAGTAAAAAGCAGATATTTATATATTCAGATTGATTTTTTTTTTCCAATTTAAACCAAGAATAAGAAGTAAAAAATGGAGCAGAAAAGATGACGAAGGTGGTGAGCTAGGGACAGAAGTCCTCAAGAGACAGGAAAGAATGAGTGGGACTAAGGACCCAAAGATCACGAAGATGCTGTAACAGAAAAACAGACAAATAAAAGAGTCTGAAAGGAAACTGAACAGCGATGAACAGAGTATTTGTACATTTCTCGTTAACGTCGATACATGTGTTTAGTTTGGGAGAACAACGGTTGTTTACTTTCAAAAATGCAACCTTAATTTTGTTGGTTTCTCTCATGATATACCTTGGGGACTTGATGCTGTTTTGCTCAGGAGTATTTATAATAGGACAGAAGATCCTGATGGAACTCTGTACACTGCCTATTTGTTGTCAGTGGGATTTCCAGCAGGAGAAGCCACGATGCACAGAAGAAATCTGACTGTGCATTATCCTTTTAAGGGCTTCCTGAAAGATAACTTCCTGGGTTAGCGAAGGTTGCTTGGCTAAAAGCCGGTGATTATTCCTCTTTCTGTTGTAGCAGGTTTATGCTGCAACAGAAAGAGCCGCCATGTGTTTCCTCATGTATTTTGTATCTGGGTAAGGTCACCTCTGTTTTTAAAATCACCCTTTATTTCATTAAGAGCTTCTATAGCTAACATTCAAACAAATTGATGATCAAGTGTACGTCTTTGGAGAAAAAAACACAATGCTATGCAATGATACCAACGCTACTGCTCCAATAGCTATGGGGCCATGGGAGCATGCCTGCCAGAGCTGAGATTTTACTAGTCAAGATGGAGCTGCTGCTCTTGCAAAGCCACGCAAACCCACCCATCCTGGTGTCTCTGCACACCCCTACACTTATGTTTTGTGATAAACCATCTGGTATTCATTTAGCTTTTGTATCCTTCCTTTGCTGCAAGAGCTTCCAGATCCTTCAAGTCAAACAACTTTAGACATTTGACAGCAGGATAATTAAAATAAATTGTGTGAAGATTTTTCAGAATTGGGATATTTTCGGATTGCAACTTTTCTGCACCAATCTGGCATTGCAATAGCAGAAATGAGTTTAGGGGGTTTTATTTTATTTTTTCAATATGAAGACCCAGAACTCAGATAATGGGCGAGCACGAATTGAATACTGCATATGCTAACAGTACTGTCTGTACTATTTTTTTCCCCCAGGAAGAAAATACTCTGCGTTCTTGCTAAAAATCAGTGTACATGTTCCACCCTGTAGGTCACTGATGTACGTATGTGTGTGGAGGCTCTGACTAGATATGTTTCCTGGTGCTCCCCTGAGCTGTGTTAAAACTAAGAAGCAGGTAACCTCCAGTGAGGACATCCAGCTAAGCTCAGCATCTCATACGTTTACTTTCTGGCAGCATGCTCCTTCCCACAGTTTCCTCAAGCGATGACAATAAACGTGCATTTTCATTCTCTTGCTGGCACTGACAGGACTCACCTTGCTCAGGGACTCGGTGAGTCAGCAAAGTGTCTTGCAGAGCAGCAGAACCAAAGCTGCAAACCTGTGCTTGTGAAAAATATTAGTTTACTGATTTTTTTGTTCAAGAGGGAAAAACAACTGAACAGATACACAGTTGTTCGCCAGACTTCTCACGAATAAAGCTTCTCAATTTACAATTAAAAAAAAAAAATCCATGGTCTGATGTCTTGGCATACACAACCCAAAATGTAGGAGTTAAAATAAGTTCTTGCTGTCACTGGTGATAAAACAGATTTTTCAAACAGGATTTCTTTCTCAAAGTCTATGAGTGACTTTAATGTAGAATATAATCCAGTTCTCTTGGCACAGCAGATCTAACAAAGGGAGGTTTAATAATTGTGTTTTAAAGCCCTACATAAATAGACACACTTCTTGAAATGCATTGGAAATTGTTCTGCTAAGTAAGGAGATATTTTTATAATGGGTTTTAATCACACAGTAGCAAGATTTACTTAATAAAATGTCAGCTTACACGGAATTGGTCTTCAAAAGTACAATCATTTTAGATAGACCAGAAAAAAAATCGCTGGGTTTGGTTGTTGAATTTTGATTTGCCATGGTGATGTATGAAAATGATGAGTTGAGCACATTAGTTGTTCTCAGAAGAATTTCATCCTTGAATTTCTCAGCTCTCACCTCAAATTCCAGCTAAAATTTGTAGATGCCAATGTAATGACCTCTTCGTGCAGCATACAGTGATCAGACTGTCTGGATCCCACAGAAAAAGATGAGTAATAACTGCACTGAAGCAGTGTGGGTTGGAACTGCAGGGCAGAACCTCATCCATTATGTCTCTTTCACTTAATGAATATTGTTTCATCCTTGTGTTTTGGGAACAGAGGAAATGTTGTGGTTTTCTGGCTATTATTTGCTTAATGAGTGATAGTGTATTTATAGTTGATCTGTGGTACTCAAGCAGTTCTTCACAAAATGAGGAGTGGGGAATTATGTCTGCAAAAGCAAAACTAGGACGTATGAACTACTGAGAAATCTCAGTACTATCCATGTATGAAGGGTGAGCTAGAGGTTCTGTTGGTGTGTCCCTTGCCACACAAATTCAGCACTTTCTCCTGATACGCGGCTTATCTACGATCTTAGGAATATCTAATCCTCCAAGTTACGCAGGGTACAAAGCGTTAACTTGGAAAAGCTGAATACTCACTTGCTTTCATATCACAGATGTTGCTAAGGCTCTTCATCTACTTGAAAGCTGCGTATGAGGTTCCTAGCTTGTGACGTTGAGTGATATGGTGCAGAGGGAAGATGGTTTCTCACAGTAGAATGGTATTTTTTCTGAAGGAAGTGTTTAAATGGATATAATAGGTTTGCTGGATTCAGACTAATCTTAAAAAAAAAAAAAAAACCTGTGCTCAAAGGCTATTTATTTATTTATTTATTTTGTCTGTGTGTTTGGATATCTCCAGTAAATTTTACTGCAGTAGATTCTGAACTGAAATTGAAAAATCCTTTTGAGGGTAGTTTGTCTCGTGACCCAGGAAACTGGCAAAAGATTTTATAGGTTTTGGATTTGATAAAAGATTGCAGCTTATCCAAAGGTGAGGTTTTTCTGTCTTTAACTAGGCACTTTCATCCATGTGATACTCAATTTCATTCCTAAATGCTTATTACTGTAACTTAACTTCAGAGCCGTTAAACTTTGGCCCTGTGAGCATCTGTCTTTCAGAGTTCATCTCTTTCTTTTAGCATCTTTACTGGTATCTTTTTGGAATGTAAGATCTGCTTAGAAGATAAATAATTTCAATGCAATTAACTGGTTGTAATTGTATGATTGTTTGTGTAGAAATTATATTTCTTAGTTTTATGGGTAAAATGTTGTAAAGTTAATGCCATGTATTTTAAGGCACGTAATGAAAAACATGTCACATGCTCCTCTTGAATTTGTGTAAGGCTTCCTCCTGTGCTTCCCACGTTCTCTGTCTTGAACTAGGCAACCAAATAAATTCCCCTATGACTGATGAAGATTCTCATCTAAGTTATCATGGCAGGGGAGTTAGATACTGCATTTCTACCTCTTGATTACTTGAGGGATTTCCTTCTGATATCCATTTGATTTTATCCTGATGGCTTTTCAACTTGTCCTGACTTAACAGTCATTAGTTCCTGACTTTTCCAGGCTCCAATCTATGCCAGAAGTGTATTGTTTGTATTTTTTTCTTTAAAGTTTACACACAGTTCTTTCTGAGTTTATTATTATTGTTATCATTGTTATTATTATTATTATTATTTTCTATTATTGATCTTGCTCTTTAAAAGAATTGAAGGACTTGAAGCTACAAAAATCCAAATGTTAACTTTTTTCATCTGAAATCCATGAATAATGTTGAATGCGCAGAGCGTGCTGGCGTGTGGAGATGTGGGAGTCATGGGAAATCTGCCCCGAGCAAAGACTAGCAGATTTCCCAGGGGTTATTCAGCACATACTTGCACATGCCCTGCACTTCACAACTGCTCCTGGCCAGCAGCTGCCCTGCAGGTATGACAGCTTGGGAGCTGTTCCTTCCAGAAAGTCCCTCTGGGGACAGGGTTCAATTTACAGCTGAGCAGTATCATTTTGGTGCTGAGTATCCAGATGCAGTATGAAGACTATCTATATTTACAAAAATCTTTGCATTTATTCTATTTTATTTGAAGTGGACGTCCTTGTGGTAAAGCTTGCATTTTGCAAAATCTTACAGTGACTCCTCGTACATTTAAGGTTTCTTGATGCTGTCAAGGGTGCAAGGTCTTGCATTCTGCAGTAAATTGTTTCGTCTGCTCATTTTTCATTACTGTGACTTACTTGTCGAGATGCTGTGCAGTTGAACAGTCATGAGTTCTTCATTTTTCCAGGAGTTTGACATTGTTTAATAAAAGACAGCTCTTGGGATCTCCCTCTTACTTCTGGTGTTTTCTCCACTGAACCTATCTGTTGTTTCTGGCTATTAATATTCATCATCAGGTGCTGCTATTCAGAGGAGCAGGTTGCGGCATGGGAAGGTCGCAGTGGCTGTTACATAACTGCTGGAGCCTGCAGTGGTTTTGAGAAACAGAGTGAGCTCTGACTCAAGCTACGTGAGTGAGGAAGACAGGGCTCTTGCTCTGTATTGCCTACAGCAGCCATGTAACCTTTTTGTGACCTGTCCGCGTTTTCCCTCTGATGAACAGAGGAAAGTGGCCATAAGAAACAACAGTGCTTTGGGCAACCAAGGCTGACTCCTCTTAGGGATAAGTGATTTTTAGAGGTTTCTTTGAGCAGTGCGTGTCTAACTAGATTTCTGATCAACCAAGCTGGGTTCTCCTCCATCTGGCTCCAGGGGTTGAGAAATTTTTCATCTGTTTGCAAATCTGGCTAATGCATTTCAAGTACTTACAAATGCCACTGTGATACTTGATAATAAAAAGCCTTCCTTGTCCATATTCATAAGGAATGTTGTATCACTCTGGTAAATCTACTTTTCTCTTGACGTGACCCCAGAATCTCTGAAGCATTTATATTTAGCCAAATGTTGTAACCCACACACAGTGATTTCCCCTGGAATCAGCTGCTGTGTCACTGAGAGAGATCTTTATGCATTCATGGATGTGTGTTTCTTTTGAAGCAAAATAGTAAATAGCTGAAGACTGGAAAAAGAAATGCTGTACCAACATGGTACTTTGAGTCTGAAAAATGCTTTAAATAGTGTCATCCTAATTTTGAAACAAATTTAGAATCAATTAAGCTAATTATGGAAAGAGAAAGCAGAGGACTAATGTGTAGTAGTTCTGTTAATCACACTGACTTGCACTTAATCACACAGTTTTACATTAATCGCACAGCTCTGCATTTGTATTGTTTTATCATCCTTGAGAACTACTGTGTTTTTTGCAGAATCCATTTCAGGCCCTACTGAAGTGCAGTTTCCTTTTGAGGGATGTGGCAAGAGTTTCCCAATGCATAGTAATGCTGGCAACAGCCAAGAAAAGGGAGAGGGGAATTTATCAACTGGGAAATGGAGAATAAAGTTGAGAAAGGTAGAATGTAAGAATTTGACTGATTTTATTCTTCCTCCTATGAAAAACACGCTATGATTAATGCCTGCGACTAACAAGATTTAGCTTTGGTACTTCTATGAAAATGTAGCATCTCTTTCGGGCTCCTAGCAACCAGCTGAAGTACTGGGATTAATTTAAATATGAGGAAACAATGGCATCTAATTTCTTGCAGCATCCGGGATTTCCACTGCAGTTATCAATCATATCTGCTGCACAAAATTCAACATCCGAAGACAAAAAAAGAAGATAATTTTTATTCTTAGCTTTTTTCCTTTTAATATTTCCTCTGTCCTGTTATTAATTTGCATATCGTTCTTGTAGAGCCACTATTCTTTATAAACAGGAGAAAGTGGGTTACCTAACAAAAGAACTGTCCTGGTATGAGTAGCATTATTATTTAGACAGCCTTTCATTTCATGAGCTTTCTTTGCCTTAGTGCTGTCTCACAGCCTGGGAATGCCTCAAAAAATATCCCCCTCTCATTTTCCTTACCCTCCCTGCAGTGCTGCAGGAATCGTGACAGTGATGGACATCACATGGATGAATTAGTATGGGTCACATGGACATTACAATGGAAGGGGCAGTAAAAGACCAGCAGTGCTGATGTAAAAGTCTTGTTTTCCTAGAGCTTTACCACTCCACATTACATAAAATCTGCCTCATGTATTATTCAAACGCTTTATTTACCGAACTGTTAAATAAATAAATGAATGAATGGACCTGACAACAGAAAAGGTTTACTATTCAAACATCTTTCCAGAACTATCTACCTATGACCTCTCAATTTCTGAACCTGTAACTGCTGCTGCTGTGCCTGCTGCCTGCAGTGGGTCCTGTGCTAAGGAGCCAGCCCATCCCCTGCACGTGCCCAGTGAGAACTGCAGGTGCAATTGGTGCAGGACAGAGTGAATCCATACAGATTAAGCTGGCTAATTAAGCTTTTCCTGTTTTCAGTCTGCAAAACTCTCAAAGGTCCTTTCCTTCCCGGTACTTGGACCTTTCTTTATCGAGGACAGTGCAGTTTTCACTCTGGCTGGTCACCTTCAACCAGTCACAGTCTGTCTGTGGAAAGCTGAGGACTGAGAAGATGCTGGCTTTGCTCTTCTCAGAAGCGGTATGAGATAAAAGTTTGGTTTCCTCTTCATCAGAAAAAGTGAGTGAATCCTTTTCTTCATTTATCCATGCTGCAGCAGCATCCCTTGCTGTTCCTTGATGCTGTCCTGAAGAAACTGAAGAAGGGGGGGAACTCAAGGACTCAAGCAATTCCTCTGGGTCAGAAACAGAAAACATTTCTGATTCAGGTGGCTCAATTTTAATCTCTCTTGTTTCAGTTTGGAGGGAATTCTCATGCAGAGTAACTTCTGCGATGAGCCCATCTTTGCACTGCCAGTTGGCAAGGAACACCCAACAGAGCTGTCTGGGGCTTCTGTTGAGAGCTGCTCAAATGTCACCATGAGACCTACGTGTCATCACAGCAATATTTCTGTGTGGCACCCATGGCCTGACTGGCTGGAGCAGCCAGAGCAGGTGTCACTGACCAGCACTTGTTGCTGGTCCTGCACAGAGACACAGGTGTTTCAGTCAAGAAAGAAATAAAACTGTATTTAGAGGGGATCAGTCCTCACCTAGACTTTGTTTTCCCATCCCAGTGTGGCCCCATTCTGGTTTCCCAAGCAATGTTAACGCAAGGAAGCAGCAATCTCTTCTCCGTTTGTTTCCATTTCATACAGATGCTTCATGATTTCAATATCACAGCTTCTGCAAGGTGGTAGCTGTGTACCCAGGTGGTGCTCTGCAATATCAGCAGTCTCACAGAGGTTGCTCTGGAGGTCCAACTAGAAAAGGGCACTGCATGAGTTTTGCTGATGGCATAAACAAGAGATGTGTAACTCCTCTTTGGTTCCTATGCTGTTATTTGATGCTTTAGAAATCTATAAAGCAAGCTAATAAAAGCAGTGATGTTCTTTAAGTCTTTTCTGTCACACCCCTCTCTGCAGGATCAAGTGCTTCATCTGTCTAGGAAAGGCTTGGTCTGGAAGTGGTGTCTGGATGCAGGATGCGAGTTTATGCTTAGTTTGAAGACAACACTAAATTGGAGGAGCTGTTGACTCCCTCAAGGGCAAAGAGGCATTGCAGAGAGATCTTGACAAATGTGAGGGCTGAGCAGCCACTGAGTGCATAAAGTTGTGCAAGAGAAAGTGCCAAATTCTGCGCCTGGGGTGGTGCAACCCAGGACATATATGCAGACCTGGGGCTAAGAGGCTAGAGATGCCTCATTCCTTGCAGACTTGAAGTCCTGCTGTTAAAGAAAGCAACAAATTGATACAAGGTCAGAACACTAGTGATACTAATATCTTGCTTTAGAATAATGACTGACAGTAAAGTTTAAATTTATAAAAGTAAGCTTTTTGTTTGATATTAAACTGCTCTTGAGACTGGAAGATGCGCAATGGCTCCACTCCAATGTTTGCGAAGACAAACATTTTAATATCCCTAAAATACTTGTTGTTCTACTGAGTGGAAGAGACAGTCTCTGCCGAAAAGCAGCAGATGCTGCTTATTTAGAAGGAGAGTGAGAGCCAGAGTACTGCAGCAGTAGTTACAATTCACGAACAAGGTGGGGATTAGTTAATTTGGCAAAGCCCAAAGTAATTATAACACCAACAATTGAGTACATTTTCCCTCATGGAGAAAAATCTCAACTGACAGCTTCTTAATATCTCCACAGTTTAAGGATGCTATCCACTTGCAGAATAAGCAACTTCCAAGTATCCAAGTACAAAAAGGCACTTTTCCACCTAAGCACTATTGGACAAAGGGTATGTAATGGTCCCACTGACAGATACCTTTGTTTGTTGTTTTTTGTTTGTTTTCTTTTCCTCCCCTAAACTGCACAGCAAACTGTGGTTATTTTAACAGTTTTAGCAATCTCACTGTCTGTACTCTGAGATGAGCATTAGGAAAAAATTAATAGACTGAATAATACACTGCATAATTTAATACTCAGATAAATTATAAAGGAAGCAAAATGTTGAAAAACTTCTAGCTGTCAGCTGTTTTGGACCTTGTGCTGTGGAGTGTATTGAATCTTTCAGTTAGCATATTTTTTTACTGCCATAGTAGATGAGAAGGTTCTTAGTATATTTATTTCCTTGGAAACAATAGTCTTTCTGGGAGCTCCTGTCTTCTAGTACCACCTTTTATGTAAGGAGCTGCTCAGTAGAATTCAGCTACGTGAAAGAGCTGAGACACTGACTGAAGCACAGGTATGTTGGATCAGGAGGAGGTCTGTAATGCTCCTTTATTATAATAATGTAGCATTGTGTGCAGAAAAAGTATTTGGCCGACATAGAACAGGTGCATCTCCTCTCTTTCTTGTCTTTTTATAGCCATCCCTTCTGCGTGGCTTGGTAGCCAGCTGTCAGCATCTTCTACTGTTAATCCCGCAGGCTTTGAAGGGTATTGTATAGTTAAAGCTATGATCTTGTCAGTCAGGTGAATCTTGAAGTTATCTGAGATACATATCCCAGCAGCCTGACAGATATGTGGCCTTATAATTTCAGTTATTCCATTAAACGAGCTTCTCTGAGATTACTGTGCATGGACTGATCTTCCTTAGTCAAAAACAATGTAAAAAAAAAAAAAAAGGATTTTTTAAGGACACTGAAAAGTGTTACGTGTTTTCTGAAGTACTTCTAACATCTTTTAGTACCTCTGGGTGATAAATATATCTGTATTCCTAGACATATTCCTTTATATTCATGAATAAAATGTTACTGATGTGGTGCATTCTCATCTGTTAGCAGATGAGGTTACATTTATATGTATATATATATATATATGTATATACATTTATATATAAATGCCTATACTTCTGCTTGCCTTCTAAAGCCGTTATGATTCATTTTGTGAAAAGCATTCCTTATGGAAGAATATTAGAAAAATCTTTTTTAAAATGTCTTAGTTAAGAAATTACATGATGCACTTACACAGTTGAAAATTTCAAGGATAGTATTTGATTAATAAACTAATCAATAACTCTAATCATGCCATACACTTACAGAATTATCTACAGCAAGCTTTGATTTCCTTATTTGGCACCAGTATCTTTAAAATGAATTTTAACTTCTTGCTATAAGAACTATGACAGCTTGAGTATGATAGACAATATTAAGCAGTCATTGCCATATGCATCATTTTATTTATGGAAGTGATAGAGAAACTAATCCTGCCTGTTTCTCTCACATATTCAGATTCCCAAATCTAATCACACCAGTGAAACAATCAAGACTGGCCCTTTTTATATATTTGTACTCTCACACACATGCTTTTTTAGATCTTTGTGTTGCTCAGTTGTTGCTGAGGGAGAATTATATACATGGGCATGGTGCTGAAGCGCAACATTGAACAATTCATTTCAAAGGTTTCCTGTTGTTATATTGTGTGGTTAACTACAAGCTGACACAGTCCTTTGCCTCAGTTTCTTCCCCATAGAAATTGGGGTAATAATTCAATGCCAGAGTGATTTTAAGAGGTGCTTGGGGGATCGTTGCATAATGTGTTGATGGCAGTGAGTAGGAATATTTAGACAGATAGTACATTTCATCTCAGGATGTAATGAGACACTGAGAAATGGATTTTTTTGATGAGAAATGTACAACATGTTTTTCCATAAGATTTAGCCCTGACTATCAAATTGTTTTAGCTTGATCTCTTTTACTGACGTTTTTTTTCTGGGAGGGGTTGGATATATCTGATGCAATTTTTTGATCCATTTTCACATGTAAGCTGTTTTTTTTTCAGTCTACCTTTCTATGATTTGTAATACATCAAATGTTTTTCTAATTTTTTCCTACATATGGACAGTTTTTAAAGGTTTAAAAATGAAAGGAAGTTCAAGGGCTTTGAGTAATGTGAGGATTCTTGTAAACCAGACAAACTGTAGAGTGTCTACAGAAAGCCAAGAGGATACTGCAACTTTAGAAAACTTTACTGAGGGAGTGCTAAAGTCAAGGGGTTTGCTTTGCATAGAAAAGATTAGACTGCAGGCAGGAATTGATTAGATTTTTAAAAGCTATTTTAAGCAGAACAGTGGTCAGTTTTTCCACCTTTGCCACCAAATGGAGGACACCAGCACATCTGGTTTGCAAAAGGAAAAATAGAGCCATTTAATAATGTCCCATACCATTCCATGGCACTTAAGGTGTGAAGACTGTTAACCTAGTGTTCTGTTATATCCAGTTCTACTAGCTGTATTCAGCTATGGACTATATTCATAGTGATTTTCAGTAATAGCCAATCTGTGCCTGTCTCTTTTGGAAGAAGGTCCTTCTTCCTTATCATCTTCAACGATGAAGACTTCTGTGGAG
Organism: Oreortyx pictus; assembly: GCA_036925125.1. Taxonomy (NCBI): domain Eukaryota; kingdom Metazoa; phylum Chordata; class Aves; order Galliformes; family Odontophoridae; genus Oreortyx; species Oreortyx pictus. Next base: position 47,394,236 of record JAUPFR010000007.1, on the reverse strand, counting down.
CTGTTCACTGAAGCAGTGCTTCAACATCAGTGCATATGATTTGCTTTTGAAGAGTGAGAGGTCTCACAGCACGTGCTAATGAAAGTCATTCCAGCTCACATGTGCTGCTGCTGTTCCTCCAACATGGTCAGATGACTATGCTAACAGATTATATGGCCACAGCAACCAACTATTACTCTATTTTGTCCCAGCCCTGGAAGCTTAATTATCTATATTTCCTATCACTTAATTTGTGTTATTTTTCTTATCTCTCTTAACCCCTTTTTACCAAATCCTGAGTTCATTCACATTGATCATGCTGACATTTTCCTCTGACTCAGTATTTGTACAAATAAAGACCACTAAAAGATGTGAACATGTGACTCAACTTCTGTGGGGACTGCAGGAGGACGTAGCATCTCTCAGTGTGAGGCCTTTTGAAAAGTAGTGTTCACATGCCAGTTATTTTCTGTCATCGGCAGGTATGCTCATTTTTCCTGACGCTTTTTTTGTGGAAAATGTATCCATTAGAGAGCTCTTAAATGTGTTGATTTTTGGAAGTAGAGTTGAACAGGACTGCTGCTTGCTTGGCAAAGAAACATCTTTATTACAAAGTGGTCCCTAACTGTGCTCTGGATATTGTGGATCCAAGAAAAACACACCAATTTCCATGCTCAGCAGCTCTGATTTATGTCCAGGGGAATTGCCTGGGAAAAGACTAATTCTGGGGTCTCATTCCTAAACCTTGCAGGAGAGGGTAGGGGCATATTTTCTTGCAACATCTCAAGTTAAAACTAGATTTCAAAATTTGAGCATTTGATGTAACTGTGGCTGATAGACCTTGCTAACATCAGCATTAATTTAGTGCTTTCTTTAACGTCTGTCTGTCAACTGAAAGTCCTGTTTAATTTCTATTTTTTTTTTTTTCCAACCTCAGTTGGCTGCATCAGTGTGGTTATTTTCTTCCTTGGTTTCAAAATACTGTCTGAATCATTTCAAGTACCAGGTGACCATGACCTAGGGTGAGCATGAAGAAATGATGTGCATAAGAACAAGTTTATCCTTAGCAGCAATCAATGAGAGATGTAGAAATACGCTATGTTAGATGAGCTCCTTCAGAATACTTTAGTTTTGTGAGTTTGTTTGACCTTCAGTAATGCAAAAATGTTGAATAATTCTAAAAAAGTATGAGATGGAAAGCTGGTAACTCTTCAGAGGTGTTGGCTGGTATTCTGAGCTAGTCAAAGCTACCATGTTATGCTCGGTTAATTATTCCTTTATAAACCTTGTCTTGGGACATTTGGGATTGTTATACCACCAGATTCTTCTGGTAAGTAAAACAAATATCTCATGAATCACTGAGTTTTTGAAAAAGCTATTTTGAAAAAAAAAAAAAAAGAAAAGAAAGAAATGCCTGAGTAACATCAATGATTTCCTGAGTTTTCAAATTAGCTGAATGAATATATGTGATCTATAGAACTTTTCATATATCTGGGACATAATTTTCTCAATGGTTTGAAATGGTGACCTAATTGTCATTCCGCCTACAGGGGAGTGAATTTACCTGGTAGTATTAGGTTAGTTCCTCTTCCTCTGGATGAAGATAGAGTAGGAAGCTCTGGTACATCCCCAAGATGAAAAGTAATTCATTAGCAAATGCTGCCAGGTCAGGCACTTTGCTGATATTTAGTCTGAAATATATTCATGCTCTATAAAGAAACAGTAAATTCCTCCACAGATGAACATCAACCTGGCAAATGTTTTGCAAAGTATGAGGTGAAATGTTCTTCATGTTCTTCACTGCTGTGTGACATGACATGAAACTGTTTAACAGGTGGTGAAATGTTCTGTTGGCAAGCCACCAAACCATGGTGGAAACTCTTGATTTTACTTCCGAAGGGTTCTGCTGTCAGCCCTGTAGTGAAGATTGCCCTGAACCTAATCCTGTCTTGACTGGGCTTCAAGGAGCCTCAGGGTGGGCAGTAACTGCACCTCTGTGCATGCTGGAACAAATGTTAGCATTTTGTTTAGGCTCAGACAGCTCCTTTATGAAGGAGCAAGAATATCTGTTGAAATGTCACAGCTCAGACTGGAGGAGGCAGTCAAGATTAGGCAGCTGTATTGCTACATTCAGCATATGGATTTGTTTAGCAGCCAAATAGGTAAGACACAAAAACATTACTAAACTTTTATATGTAATGGTGAAAGGAAAGTAAGTTCACCTGTTAACTATTTGAGGTGGCAAAGTGAGAAATGCATGAGCTTCCATTATTGCCCATATCAGGAATGGTTGAGCATCACTGCTGCAGTTATAGATGTTGCTGTCATTTGAGGTCTAAGAATGTAGATTGTAATCTTACTTCAGAGTATGAAATGGAGCCATTTCTCCTGATCTCATAGACAGCTGATAGAAAAACATATTATGTCAAATTGATATATCTCTTAAATCAGGTTTTTTTTTCTCTTTTTGATTTGGTGTTTTGGTTTTTGTTTTTGTTTTTTTCCCTTTGCAGAAAGTCTGGCTCTTTCTCCAGGTTTTAGAAGTCACATAATTTTGTAAATTGACAGTTATTTGCCTTTTTTTTTTTTTATTAGAAGTAACCTAGGGATGCCTATAAAGTTACTGAATGGAATTTACTGAGTTCATATAAACCTACTGTGGAGACGTTGTATTTTAGTACTAACACTCTTTATATACTTAGTGTCAAAATCCATTTCTCTTATTATAAATTGGTTCTGTTTGGTGAGTTTAATCAACACCAGTAGAAATTGTTATCCCTGGATCATGGAACTAAGTACAGAAAATCAGATACTGCAATGCAAATAGAATGGGAAATAGCTAGAAAAGCATAATTACTTAAAGTGAAAGGCTAGTTTCTTTATGAATTCTTTGATCCATTGAAAGGATACCCTCAGAGCTAAAAAGAATAAAATAGGAATCTGTTATATATATCCTGTTGAACTAGACAGGGGAAGAATGCCTGCGCATTTTGAAACTCAAGGACTGTTACATTGAATGCGATCTTTATTTTGGCTTTATAACTCAAAAGCTTTTTGCTTGATTATTTTTTATTTGCCTGCCATCAGACAGACCGATGGAACGTCACTGAGTACTTTCTACAATGAATCCAGAGAGACAGTCTGTAAAGGACAAAGTTATTGTTTTCAAGGTAGAATTTAAATGCGTAATTATGAAAGCAAAAGTAAGCTAACCACAGATAAATACAGTTTTATCTTTGAAATCTTTCTTCTTGACCCAGGAAAAGTTTGCTTAATTTAGAGATAACAGAATGCCACAGCTGAGGACTACATGAAGATAAATAAATTTTCCTGTGCAAGGGTGAGTTTTAGTAGTATTTTTGTGTAGAAGACAGTTTTTTTAGTTGTATCGTTACTTTTTCCAGATCAGATATTTTTTACTGAATATCGATGTAGTTGATTAAAATGTTCTATTCAGGAGAGCTCAAAAAATAGTGTTGGGGAAAAAAATGTTGTTTATTAGGCAATATATTCTTTTTTTTTTTCAACCTATTTGGATGATTATAGTTTTGTGAGTAGTAATTCTGCTACAGTTGGGTTGATGCTATTTCATATGCTTTGAAAATACGGTGAAAAAAAAATCTGAATGGTTGCTTTAACTTTTCTTTCATAGTTTCTGGGTTCCAGGTTTCAAGTAAATAGTGAAAGAACTAGCTGGACACTGGCTAAATTTAAATATAAGACAAGTTATTTTAAATTATGGCTTTTTGGGTAGGATCTTCAAGCAGATCAAGATGAGTATTGCCTTGTCTTCAATACAGTAAATGAGTAAAGGATCAGATACTCTCTGCTTTGAAAAGTTTGCAGCTCTGTAGGGCAAAATGTGAATAGAAGACTGGCTAAATGAAGTTATAACATGAACTGAGTGAATAGTTATCAGAGTGGAAAGGAGTATGTTTCTTGTTAGTACTTATTGTAGAGTGTACACTGAAGGAAAAATCTGCTCAATAGAAAGTGTAGAAGATAAGCCATGAGGGAATAGGGAAGGAGCTGGTAAGAAGAGAGAAATAATAAATTAAGAGTAGAGTTTAATTAAGACTGGATGCGCAACTGGGACTTACAAGTCTGAAATACTGGTCCAGGTACTTTCAGCTAGGTGAGTAAGTTTAGGCCAGAGTAATAGAAACTTACAGGATTTTTATTAATTCAGCAGAACAGTTATTTTATTTATTTGGGATGCAATAAAGGATGTGGAAATTCAGCCAAGGATATTATTGCTGATTGTGCAGACAGATAAATTTAGCTCCTGTTCAACCAAAAGTGATCAATCCTTTCAAGAAATACAAACATCAATAGCTAGAGAAGGGCAAACAGATTGTCTTTCCAGTCTTTAAGATGCCTTTTTTTTTCACTCTTCCTCTTTCATTCTGTATAGGTTTAAACACAGCAAATTTCAGTAGTGTGGAACTCCTTTTCACAGGAGGATGGCCCAGAAGTTAAGATGATAGTCTGAATTTTGTACCTTGCTGTAACTAACTGTCTCTGAAGTTGGTGAAGAAGTTACTTGCTGTTACTGTACTTTGGTTCCACAGTGCTAAAGTGAGCAATAAAGGAAACATCAACTTACAGTTTCTCAACATTGAGTTTTTGGTTTTAGGTTACATTTAATGTAATGCTTTTTTTTTTAATCCTTCATTTGGTTTCTCACTTTCTTTTCTCCCCTTGCCTAACATTTCTTACCATTTTGTTTTTCTCTTTAAACTGCATCCCATGAAGTTCGTTAACCATGGCCCTTTCCAGGTTCTTGCCTGGATGTTCTGCTCTATTATACAGGCTGGTCACATGGAGCACACTGGGGAAAACTGGTTCGATGGCTTGCCTCTCCAGAGTTTCATTTTTGAAGTACACTGCAGGTCATTAAATGTTCAGTGTGGCAAAGGTGCCTAGTTATAGTACAGCAAGTTTTTTGAGTGCAAGTGGAGTGAGAAATGGTCTAGCATTGTGCTGCACTGCAATATGCAGTTCTGTGCTCTCTGTAAAACTCTTTCTGGCTTTAACTGGAATGACCAAGGACTAATGTAGAAGACTGTGGTGTTACTGTGAAAAGAATTATAATGTTTATTTTGTAGCCCTCTCTAGAGCGTTTTAACATCATCTGGGCAATGATGTATAATTAGATTCTGTAATTTGCAGAGAAATTATTATAATTATCTCTCATAACATAATGTTCACATTTGTCACTTTTGTGTAGAAAGATCACATTTCCCTCTTTCAATTTCATTTAAGAGAGCGTATCTTACCATAGTATTTTACGATTGTCTGGTTATTATTTACATTCTTCTCATTTGTTACATAACTACTTCTATGCATCGTGGCATTTTACAGCACTCAAAGCACCAGCAAACAAAATATGACATAAAATTAACAAAAGAAAAACAGCCATGAGAAAGTGAACATTCATGCAAACAGCAAATACCTTACCTGACCTGAACAAGGAGAGGACTGTCATTAGGAAAAATCCAGCAGGGATTTAAAACCTGGAGACACCACACCAGGAGATCACTGAAACAGTCTGCTGGGGTCTGCAAGGACCTTCAGAATTGCCATTGCAGGATTGCTTTGTATCCTCCCTAAGTATCTTCTCCTGGGAAGGCCAGAGAGTGGTTGGTAGGTCATACACTTGCTTAGTCTGATCTGTAGAATACTTCCAGTGCTCTTCCATCCTGGTGAACACTTGGTCACACTTCAGTCTCTTGGGCCATATCTCATGTATTAATACTGTTCAGTATACAACTTTTCTTTTTGTCCCCATGCTACAGAAATTGTCATCTATTAGGACAGCAGTGGTGAAGTTGCATTCTTCCACTAAATATATTTTCCCAAATTGCAGTTTGCTTTGAGTCTTTTCTTCTAGTATGTGATACACCATGTCCAGACTTCAGCAATGAAATTCAACTACAAATGGTGGGCAAATAAGGATCATTATACCTAGTATAAGGTAAGCCCTGAAAAGGAGACTCAGTAACAAATGGAAATACACTAACAGGGATACAACTACCGTTGCATAGAATTGACTGGAGAATGCTGAATGGTCAGGAATTCTTGGTATCATTAATACTGCAAGTATGCACAGTCAAGTAGTGTAATAACTACAGATCAGCTAGTGTTGACCTGAAAACCTGAACTTAGTGTCATCATTTCTTACATAAGTAATGGTAGTGATCCAGACTGCAGGTAGTGGAGAAAGAAGAGAGAGTGATCAAAGGAAGGTGAGAGCATTGACGTGCCTTGGAAATCTTCTGTCTGCTCTCCTCTCTGATGGAACTCTTGTAAACTTACTGCAATAATTTCTGTGTGTTCTTTGTTGGAGAGTGATTGTTTGCTCCATAATGATTTAAGGCATGTTTTCTTAAATGGTCATTTATGCATCGTAAATACCTGTGGACCTTTCTGAGACTTTGAAAACAGGGGAGAGTATCATCCTTCTTGATTTGGGATACTGGGTCTTGTTCTGCTGTAAGACAACATCTGCTTAACAGTGAAGATCTCTATTATAGTGTTTTTTCTACACTTTGTATATTTGTCAAAGTAAGATGCTCAGAGTTCTGTCTGAAAAAGTTTTTCAGGCTTTTGATTTGCTGTCAGTGACAAAGGGGCTTTTCCACAATCCTTGACTAGATATTAATGAAAACTGAGGTTTGCGCAAACTGTCACTCAGTTGTTGTTTCTGCCAGAATGCAAGGTGGGAAAGCAGTAGCACAGAGGTGAACCAGAGTTCTTGGATAATGTGTGCTTGTACAATGTGTAAATTATGAAATTCAGCCCACCTCTTTGAAAACAGAAGTAGTGAAGTCACTTGCACTGAAGCCGTGCTGACATTGAAGTCTTCACAGAGGAAATGAAACTGATCAGTACACTGTTATTTCAGAAATTTCAGTGATAAAATGGTTATTTTTACTTACTGGGTATGTTTTGGTTGCTGATCTACTTCTTTTACAAAGCTCTAATATGTTAAATATGGTTTGTGGTTAATGTGGTTTATGGCTATATTTCAGGAAAAAAAAAAAAGAGTTCATTTATAGAGCCAAGACATTCATCCTAAAAAATAAGATGTTCTATAATGTTTGTTTTGCCCTAAAATACTCAGGTGCCTAACTGAAGACAGTGAATGTTTTTCTTTTGATCTCTTTACTCAGAAACTTAGTCGAGTAATCCCAAATGAAAATTCCTGGAGTAAAATTAAAATAAAGCTTTTTTTTTTTTTAAAGCACTAAAATCTAGATTTCTTATAAAACCCTATTTTGTAAAGTGTTTACCCCATAACTCAGTTTCCCCAGCTAATAAATTTGAATAGATACCCCAAGGTTTTACCTCATATTCTATGTAAATTAATTTCTGCTTTTATCAAGGCAACGCCTTGTGTTTTTAAAATGTATATTCCTTACGTAGATATTATAACTTTGCTTTAAAAAAAATGAGTGTATCATTAGAAAAAAAAACTACGTGTTTCTAAGGAATAATTTGTTGTTTTTCTGATTAGGAAATTCAATTTAATTTCTGTAAAATGCATTATGCATATTTTAGTGCTGCCATACGACAGTGTTGAAACATACTTGTGCAATTTGCTATTCTCAAAAGATTTAAGGCAGTGACTTCAGGTCTTTGTCTCAAAAGTGTTTGCTTTGCTATTCATACTGAGGTTGTTCTGTAATAACCTTACTTAGTAGTACTTATGGCAGGTTAGGTTATCTTAATGTTTTCAAGCTATTAAGTCCTGTGAATTTCTGATAAAGACTTGTCTCGCATATTCATACCTTAGTAAACCTGTCTTCATGCCTTAAGTGGTTTTGAACATGTTGGTTGTTCTTTAAGAATATCACAGCTCCTAGTTAGCTGTGGTTCATATTTGAAAATCACTGTTCCACCCCCTGCCCTGAATTGACATCGTTTGGGAAACTTCTGTAGGGAAGGATGGACAAGCCCTTTTGAATGACCATCTCAGCAGCAATTATAATACTGCCGTCCTTACCACAAGATATGAGTTTTCAATATAATCAAATGTACTCAATCCTATCTGTATTTTCTTCTATTAAATTAATTTCCTTTCTTTGACATTTTGGAGACACTGAACAATATTTACTTCACCGTCATTACAGAACTGATTGTTTTAATTTCAGATCAGCCAATTATTGATGCTTTCTTTTTAACAGTTCAGATCTCCATAGATCTGAAATGTATTAATTTTGGTAAATGAAAGTGCTTAAATGACTTAAAAGTGAAACTGCTAAGTCTTATGTCTTCCAAAATGTTAACTGAAGATGCAACATACTCAAATGGAAATACGCCATTTATTAATGATATCAGATATGGTTGTCCTTCTTAAAATTTTGTGTATGTGTTGAATCTGTCATTTGTCTATCTCAATACCATATTACCAGACCATTAATCAGTACATACATTCATTCAACAGAAACAAGGTTTACCATCAGATCAAATGTAGCTGTTAACTTTGTTCTCAATATCAGTACTAATACATTTTAGAACCTTATCATAATTCAGTGCATTATTTGGGCTGTATGGTATCACATTTGGAAATTACAGTTAAATCAGGAAAAAAAATGGAGCAACTGTTTCAAGTTCTGCTAATTAAATGAAATAGTTTGTGCCTATTACCTTTTTAGATAGGGAGATGAAATATTTTATGCATTCTTCAGAAAACTACAGAATAGTTGACTGTAGAATGTTTCTTGACGTTCATAGAATCTTAGAAACACCAAGATTGGAAAAGACCTACAAGATCACAAAGTCCAACCCCCTGTCACCAGTATTTCCCACTAAACCATGTCCCTCAGTACATCTCAACATTTCTTGAACACCTCCAGTTCATGTCTGCTTCTTCAATTTTTATTTTTTCTATATAATCTTTTTAAATTTTTTTAAATTATATAGGTTGTTTGTTGATGAATTTTCTGAAACCTAGTCCTAAACATTATTTCTCTATGTGGGCATGCTAAGAAGAAATTGCACTAGCTACTGGCCTTGGACTCTCTGAGTCCAGGCCTCATTCTAGCCCATTCTGAGCCATGAGTTGCCCAGCCACAGCTTTGGTTCTTCTGCTTGGTTGCAGAAAACAGCTTCTGATATCACCTCTTACTCTTAATTCAGCTTTTTAGCTGAAAATAGAAATAATTGAAAAGTTGCAGATGAGATAATAAAAAAATACAGAAATGCTCTCAGCCTTCAGCTATTGGTCCTGAGCACCCATTTGGAGACATAAATGTGTGCCATGGATATTTTGGAAAAGATGAAAGAATTTATCATGACAGCTTTTTCTGCCCTAGTTTGTTACTTATGCTATGAATTTCTCTGACTCTAATTAAATGTGCCTGCTACTTCTTCCTGTGCGTGCAGCTTGAACGTTGGTTCAGTGAGGGGCTTACCTGGCAGCCGGCACTTTGAAAGGAAACGTGATTTTCAGAGAGCCATTAGGTGCAGATCAAAGCCACGCTGCAGCTGTTGGACTCAATGGTGACAGCAAGCTATGGGTAGTGCTGTGATTATTTGAAATGTTAAATTAAATTATTCTTCTGTAAAGCCTTCTGTTATCCTTTTTTAATATTTTATAAAGAGATCAGTGATGAGAGCATTTGAGATCATTGGGACTTAAAAGCAACCCGGAATGCTCAAATGAGCCATGGGAATGAAAATTTAAAACATGACTACAACCAGAATTTATTTTTTTTTCCTGATGTCATCCTTTCTTTCTGGTATAATTATGTCAAAACTTCCTTGAAGTTCCTCATACCAGGTACACAGATTATGTTGCATCACCTTTTTGATCATCTTTAGCTCTGGTTTCCACTGAAACACTTCTCTCTGCACCTTTGTGCATTCTGTCTTTTTTGTCTCCATGCAGACTGGGGTTTAAAGTCAAATGAGATGAGACAAAGTATGCCAGGACTGGGGCTCATGTTTATTCATGGTATCAGCCACTATTGCTCAGGGAGGTGGTAAAGTCACTAACCCTGGAGGTAATTCAAGGAACACATAGACATTGCGTTGAGGAACATGGTTTAAAGAGAAGTTTGGTGATAGATGGACAGTTGGACTGGATGATCTTTAGGTCTTTTCCAACCGTGGTGTTTCTATGATTCAATTGTGGATTTTTTATGTGGAATTTTTTATGTGTTTTTTTTTGTTTGTTTGTTTGTTTGTTTGTTCGTTCTTTTTCTGTGAAAACAGAGAAGCTGATTGCTTTGTCTTGGGGGAGCAATCAATATCACTCTTTGAGAAGCAATTTTGTTTTTATTTTTAACAAGAAGGGTAAAATCCATTTTCTTTTACATGTAAATTTAAAGAGTTAAAATGACTTTGCAGTGCTGTGATTTAATATCTTTTTTTTTTTTTTGTAGTTTAACACAGTATGAAGTTTAGCAGTTCAGTTTACTTTTGAGGTTGCTATCACACCATTAGCCTTTATTGCTGGCATATTGCAGTGTATTTTTTATTAATGGATGACAGTCGATTTCTGAATTAATGAGGAGGGTTAATATGAAACAATAGAAGTTTTAAATAAACATTAGCTGCATGAATTTCTGATTCATTATCACAATTCTTTATTCTCATTTAATGCTGAAAATCATACAGCTAAGGATAACATTAATACCATTGGATGTAATGAGCCATAAACAGTCAAAAAATGTAACTTGATTTTTTTAGTCTGTCCAAATGAGAAGAGAACTTGAAGTGCCAGCAAATTTATCTAGTTCTTCCTTGCTCTGAAAACACTGGTATTTTTTGCTAAAAGAAAAGTAGCTTCATTTTGGAAAAAAAACATCAAGGAGAAGGAAAGAAACAAACAATGTACACTTTCCTCCAATTACTTTGAGGTATATTAACACATATGTGCCCACAAATAGTATATTTCTGCTCACACGCAAAATATTTCATTTTGTCTGTAGTCACCCTTTTTGATTTTTGACAAAATGTTTTCCCAGGTGAACTTTGTAAACAGAGGTGCATGTAGCACTTCAACAAAATGAAATGCAATTTCAGTTTAACTGAAAGGAGTGTTGAATGTAAAAGCTTTTTCATTTTGTGACACTAATATTAATTTGTTTTTGTTTCCCCCAACATAGGTACTTCAAAAACTAGGAAAAGCAGATGAAACAAAAGATGAACAGTTTGAAGAATACGTTCAAAATTTCAAACGGCAAGAGGTCAGTTACTTTTTTGGTTTCTGTTAAGAAGAACGCGGTGTATTTTAAGTTGCTGATTTTGAAAAAGGTGTTGAAAGGTAACAGGAAAAAGAAAATGTTTTGAACCATACGACTGTAAGATTTTGTTCTGCAGTTTTCAAAAAAAAAAAAAAAATCCGTTGCTTTTGTGCATACAAACATGCAAGACATTCATATCAAACAGGCACATTCTAATAGTTTATGATGCCATCGTGCCAGAGCTCCTTGGGATCGCTGGAGTGTAAGCACATTTTCAACAGTGTAATTTAGAGCAGAACCCAACCTCAACTTCATAGAGCTTTGTAGTTGCTTTCTGACAAAGAAAATGATTTGTTTCCTTGGTTTCATGTTGTGGATTGTTTTCATCAGTAGTATGTAATAAAACTAGCTTTATATTAAGTGAATAGCTGAACAGTTTTAGACTGCTGTGTGTTGTCACACTGCCTGTTAGCACAGGGATGGTGAGAGCTGTGGTGGCAGTGCTGATGTTGCACTACAGGTCAGCGGGGCTCAATTGCTCTTAGTGCTGTAAACACACACATGAAAATTGAGTTTCCCTGAAGAGTTTATAACATACTTCCTAACAGTCCTGAAGTCTAACCTCAATTACTCCTCACTTTGTTGGATGGCGTTTTTAGCTCAAAGGTAGTAATGTCACCAAGAAAATAATCTTGTGATGCAAGTATAAACAGAGACATCAGCAGACTTCATGAGCTGTCTTTCAGAGCTCATATGTAAAAGCCATTGAAGGGTGAGAGAACTACTCCCACACACTTCACATGACACAAAAGTTGGTTTATATTAGTGTTTGCAATTCCTACACTGCGTCAGTTCTATCCTCCACATGCATTTCTGTCCTTTTCATATAAACACAAATCCTGAACTCTGACTGCTCAGACTCTAATTAACTCTTGCATCTTGTGGTAACTTACAGTTATTTTCCATCTTAGTCTAGAAAGAGAGGGAGGCTCTGGGAGTAAATGGGCTGTGTAGCTCATTCTTTCTCTGAAATGATGATGGTGGGAAGTATAAGAAGCTGTTTCTCTGAGGAGAGTGGTTCTTTCCTCAGTTTTGCCAAGGTTGAGTAGACACTGGGATTTAATAAGGTTGAAGAAAGATTGAGTGGTTGAAAAAAGATTGAAGCCCCATAGAGATATTATATTTTCCTTTTTCTTCACCATCCTCTTTTCCAAATCTGCTGAGTTATCAATAGAGTATTTCTTTCTGATTTTTCTTACATTGCACTTACCATTGTTTTCAATAACACAGCTGTTTGAACAGCTAGTAACTGTTACTAGAAATAAGGTGCATCTGTGAGGTTCTTATTGGATAGGAGAGGAGCAGCTGGAGTATCCCCATGAAAAAAATAGAGTTCTGTGGGATGTATTTTTAGATGCAACTTCTGAGTCAATTAAAAAAGAAGAGAGATGAAAGAGAAAAAAAAGCCTTTTTCAGCAAAATGGTATCAAGTGTTTTTCTCCTATTCTCTAACAAGAATTTTCTCTAATGTTATTTTTCAAATGAAAGTCTTGCCAAGGGCTAAGGAGGATCTTAGCATTTCTTCATTTTTATTTCCTCCTCCTTTGATGTACTGAGAGACAGTAATAGGCAGTCAAGGACTCCACAGGAACTGAACGATGCTAAATCTGAATGCAAGTGTGACTTGGGGCCAGGGGAGGAAATTGGTAAGGAGTGAGTGCTGAAGGAAATACTACAACTCCTTTGAGTGACACATGCAGTTAAGGTTAGATCCAGTGGTATAACAAATGAGATCACTTGTACATTTATTAAGCTTATCATGCATACTGCTGTGTTCTGCTGGGCTTGCTCTCAAATAATTCTGTTTTGCTCAATTCCACAAATACAAAGGGGAAAGTGCTGTAAAAATGCTTTCTGCCAGGTACACCAACAAGAAGGATATAAATTGCTTAAATTTTCTTAGTTTCACCCATGCTTTGATCTCCAGCTAACTAGGAATGCAAAGATACAAAGGATTACAGTGTGCACCTGAATTATCACTCTTACTGATCACCGTTTTGCAGAACTGCTGTCCTCTGTGGACTCAAGCAGCCATCTCTTCTTGGTTTACATTCAAACCTGCTATCAAGGTGACCTCAGCAATTCTAGAGCCTTTAGAAAAAGAAAAATCATACTCAAGGTATTGAAGAGTTAAAAGGGAGATTAGGTGATGGTTCATTGTGTTGAGTTCCATAGAGCAGTTGGTGTGGGCTTAGAGGCTACACCATCTTTTCCAGTTCTATCCAGGATTGTTTTTCTCTGTGATGGTTGCTTCCTATGGTAGGCCTTCCTGTGACAGAGGCAGCTTTAGAGAAAGTTCAGACTTAACTTTGTTTCTTGCAATCTCATTTAACAGTGATTTGTCACCATTTCCTGGCCATCTCACTCTCCTACATTTGGTTTTGAGGAAGACTGTCACTTCAGATTTGAGTCTCTGTAAGTTGGTTGTAGCAGCTAGTGACATGTGGTCTCTTGGTAAATTGAAAGGTGTTAAAATGGAATATTTCTCTTATTTCTCCACCTTACTGAACTGGTGTCACCTGGGAGGTCAACTGTTTTTATGGATAGAATTATCCTCGGAGAGTATTAAAACAGGATAATAAATAAGGACTCCCAGTTTAGCTCAGGGAAAGGACAGAAAAAGAACAAAGTGCTTATTACTCAGGAAACAGATAATGCAAAAACTGAGATCTCAATAAGCAATTCCCTGCCTGAAGAGCAGGTTGGATGATCAGTATTTGGCATACTCAGAAGGATGCTCAATATAAGGGTACATCCAGAAGATTAATATAACTTTCTGTTGGTTAACCTCATTTACACTCCCCTGTGGTCCATTCCCATCTTTATCTGAACACAGCTGGATAAGAGCCCCCCTTTTGACGTGATACTCAGAGCTGAATTACCAGATGAATCAGAACTGAAGAAACTGATTCATCCCATGTCTGGAGAGAACAGAGCACAGTGGCTTTACAGAGCCTCCAGATTTTCTTGCCAGAAGCAGCGTGCTGCTGCAGCTGAAACCAACAACAAAAAGATTTGATTTTTAGCATTGAGTAAAACTGCTATTTGCCTTCCACTTAAGTTGTAAACTGGGAATTGCCACTTTAAAACAGAATTGTGGACCTTTTATTAACTTGCGTGACATTGATTTTCAGTGTATCACAAGAATTTACTTGAGACTTACATGTTTCTTTCTGCACAGCTAAATTGAGGATGTGCTCAGCCCCTTAAGTGACCTTGAAGTTCAGGTAAAAAGACAACTCCCACATAATTCTTTACTCTGTGAAAATATCATCAGGTCTAAAATTTCTGTATCTCCATAACTGTAGTTACCATCGTTCAAGCAACTGCATCTTACACTTCTTTTGGCAGGAAGTTCAGTAGGAATTTTATTATTCCCTACTATATTTTAGTGAGTTGGCACTTATGGAGCATCAGTATTTCATATCTGTGCATATTTACTCTCATCATTTTTCCCCTACATAATTAAGAGATTTCTAATTTCATAGAGTACAGTTAAAAATGTTCTAGTGTTTAAACCACTAACATTATATATTGAGAATGTACACATGGATAAATACCAGTTGCTGCGATTAAAAAAACGCATCTGCCCATGAGATGTTATCAGAATAAAGCAAAATGTCAAGTGCTGCTGTTGCTGATTTATAGAATTTGGTGAAAGTGAAGAGTACTATTTTGTTTCTGTTGAGTGCACAGAAGTGTGGCCTGCTTTACTTTCTGTGCACCTCACAGAGAGAGCTGCTCTGTGAGTGTAATTGGTAACATTTGAAATGTTGTGTCCTTCATTTCATGAAAGCGTGCTTAACTGCCTGATAGGTGTGGCATGACATTGACTTAAAGCTGTTTGGTGGGGCAGTGAACAGATGCTGAAGTATTTTATACTTTTTATAATTCATAAGTGACCTAAGACACCAAAGTTGACGTTCACGGCCTTTACACAGGCACAAGACGTGCATCTGTGGTCCTCTCAAGCACACCTTGGCATCTCCATGGACATGCTTTGGCAACTGAACTCTGTCCCAGGAGTCTCATCCATGTCCAGACTGCAATACCTGAATGTAGCTATCTGTATTTAGTTCATTTGTGTAGAACCAGGCCATGTCATCAGAAGGGCCAAGACAGCAACAACGTCAGTTTTCTGGAGGCACCCATAGCCTTAATGGCCCTGATAGTCCCACTCAGGTCCTTCACTCGGGCCCAGGTCCTATTTTAGTACATACCCAGGCATCTATTGCCACCCCGAGACATACTGTAGAAATGCAGTCCCCAGTCCTGCTTCCCACAAGGACTCAGGACCATAGCCCAGCAGTGTCTCCTGCTGCTCCCAGCTGGATCTCCTAGGCAGCGCCTGGATCTGAGTCATCCCCTTCTTCATTGGAGGTACGTTAATGAGCCCTCTTGTCACTTGTGGCTCCTGGCTTAGCCTCCTTTGTGGTTGCCATGAGGAGTGTGAGTCAGTTCTCTAAATGTCAGCACCCACTGCCGTCTGTGAGGCCCTAGTGTATCCTCTCTGGCTCCCCAACACCATCCCACAAAACTAGAAGTTTCCTTTAGGATCAGTTGTATATGTATATGTCTTGCAGGGTGTCCCAAAAAGCACTAGGCAGCTGTGCTGAGTGGTTTTGACTTTAGGATTTATTTGTCCTTCTGACACCATAGATTGCACCAAAGAGATCTGTATTAGCTCTAAGAGGAGGAAAGGAACTCAACTCGTGTAGGCAGTCACAGGTGTCTTAATCTGGGGTTGAATGAAGAGCACGATGAAAAAATTTCACAGGAAGTACAACCTGTTCTGAAAATCCTTCTTTCTTCTGGAAGCTATTGTGCAACCCATGTATCTATTAATCATCTTACGTACCTCATGTCTACCCTTCAGACCTCTTGTGCATAGGCTTTAGAGCAAATAATCCAGGCAATAATTAAAAGTGCAACTTTTATAATTACTCTGACTGGAAGAGGCTGTTTTCCCTTAGCCCATACACAGGTTTCCTTAGTTGTTCCACACTAAACAATAGGGGATTCTTAATATTACTAAGCTGCAACTGACAGTGGTTCAATACACCTCTCTCCCTGGGAGGCTTCTTTGCTAAACAAAGTTGATGCCAAATGCTGGCCCTGATAGATGCCCCAGAATAAACTGGACACATAAAAACTCAAACTGGACTAGAGGAAGGGAGCTTTTATTTCTACAAGCCTAGAAGCATTTGTAAACTGTATTCAGAGAGACTTCATCTGACTGACATCTTTGCAGGGACCATCCTAAGGTCCACTTCAAATGTTAGATGACCATGAAGCCAAAAACAATCAAAACAATGTACAGATTATTCTGGGGCCTGTGGGGGGATTTTCTCTGCTGATTACTATTCTTTTCTAAAATGTATGTTTAAGAATTATCTTACAAATGAAAGGGTATTTTTCCCAGAACAAAAAGAGCGATAAACATGCACTTAAATCTCAACCTCTCTAATTTCCAGTCAGACAGGATTCTCAGGAAGGAGAGGCCCTATGTTCTATACTACAAATATATTTCCTCAGTAACATCCCAGATGCTTTCCAACTAATTCTTCACTTCAAAGGACAGAGTGGCTGATCTAATATTGTGCTTTTTCAATTCTGCCTATCGATTGCAACAAATCTAAATTTTAAACTGTAGTCACGCTGGGCTTCTTCCAACTGCCCCTTGGATTTAACCATTTATGCCTCTGCAGCTTTAATAACTGTGATAATTGCTTTCTCCCAGGGTATAAAGTTGAATGATCAAGTTATTTCTGACTATTTTTGAAGCAGATGTGTGGTTTTTTTGGGGGGGAATGCTTTGAAATAACTGACCCTGGAGAAAGTTGATGTAGGGTGAGCTCTGGAATTTACTGCACCAACAGAACACAATCCAGTTGACTATGAGCAGTTTTGAACAGTTTTCTATTACACCTGTTAATACATAGTTTATATATGTTATCTGTAAATACAGTTATTAATACATATCGATGGGCAGATATGTATTCTATGTTTTCAGAAGGTACGTATAGAAAATATGTAAATCAGGAATTCGGTATGTATAAAATGCTTCTGCTCATTTTCTTGTAGAATACAGTTGTTGACCTTGCATGCCTGAAATATCTATTAAAGACATTAGTTTGATCTTTAATTAGGGAACATGGGTATGATTGTAGGGTGATGTAATAGACGTGAAAATAGAATCCTAGCCTGGGGAAGGAGATGTTTAGTTGTGAGGCACTGGAAATAGAAAGCAAAAGGTTTGGGACTTTGTTTAGGAAGGACACCAAGACTATTCTGCTTCATTTTCATCTGAAACAGTGAGAATTGGTTTTAGCAGCAGTAGTCAAAAGTGAAATGGATATTAGAGCATTGCAGCAGGCACTGACTTTTCTTACTTGACTGTTGAGTGCCACTGCTGTCGTGAGGCAGAGGATGTTGGCATTTGTCTGTAAATCATAGAATCACCAAGGTTGGAAAATATCATCCAGTCCAACCATCCATCTATCAGCAATAGTTCTCTCTATACCAAGTTCCTCGACGCAACGTCTAATCCACCAGCTCCCTGGGCGGCCCATTCCAGCATCTGACCACTCTTTCGGAAAAAAAGTATTTCCTAATATCCAGCCTGAATCTCCCATGGTGCAGCTTGAAGCCATTCCCTGTCATCCTATCACTAGTTACAGGAGAGAACTGGCCAACCCCTAGTTCGCTACAGTTTCTCTTCAGGTAGTTATAGAGAGCAATAAGGTTTCCCCTCAGCCTTCTCTTCTCCAGACTGAATAATTCCAGCTCCCTCAGCTGTTCCTCATGAGGCCTGGGCTCCAGAGCCCTTACCAGCTTCATCGCCTTCCTCTGGACACTCTCCAGAGCTTCAATGCCTTTCTTGCAGTGAAGAGCTGAACACAATCCTTGAGGTGCAGCCTCACCAGTGCTGAGTTGGGGGGGGGGGGGAGGGAGGCAATTACTTCCCTGCTCCTGCTGGCAAAACTATTTCTGATACAAGCCAGGATGCCATAAAGTTGTTACTTTTCGGATTAGTCAAAGCTCTTTGGGTAGCATGGTTGGTTTGATGCAGTTTTCTTGCACTCATGGTGTTACTTCCTTACTAGAATTATTAAATTGTCACTCTTGAGCTTTCTTGGTGGGTGACCACAAAGCAGATGTTATCCTGGTAGGTACTGGCACGCCAAAAAACTCCATAGTCAGTGTGCTAGACAAATAGTTCGAACACCAGGTTGTTCACAGCTGGTAGAAAGAGAGAAGAAGAATATATTTACTTAAGAAAAAAAAAAAGCTTAAATTTGGAGGACAATTCTGGGAACTACGAAGGGGAGAAAAACAATAAAATAGGGTATAATGGTACACAGTTCTATTTCATACTGAATTATGGAAGCTCCTGAATAGCCTGTTCTATTGTTAGGCTTCACTTATTTAAACAGACCTTTGCACTTATGCTTCTGAGTTCTCTAAAAGACCCAGCAAGTAGATACTACTTACCTGTTTGCAAAAGGAGTGACAGCCACAGTGTACATTGCAGCTAATAACTGCACATTACACTAGAGGATGTCTGCCACGTGATACAGATAATGATTTCTTCTGAACAGTTTCCCTGGTGTGTTAGTGCTGAAATGACAAAATTTCAGCATTAGACTCTGAGCTGCATTAGTAATAACCTGTTCTGCATTTCTATGGGACAAGTTAGTGCTCCAGCCTCAGCATCAGCAGTACTTTTGACTCTTGCTAAAGCTGAGTGATTTATTTGATTTTGGTAGCACATACTGTGTTGACCTTTCTATTAAAGATGTATTGTGTTTACATCCTGTGTGTGACATGATGGGAAAATCATACTCTCCTGTTCTGCCTGGAAAGCTGAGAATGAATGAGCCTACCAAATAGGTCATCTGATTCCAGCTTATATGGAGACAAGATGGCCTTTAATTTCCAAGTAGAAGCAATTTTTCTGATGAATCATTGAGCAAAAGCTAGTAGGACACAAACCTTGTTTTTTATGATGTTAGCCTTTAAAAGTTTTTCACAGGTCTTTTCACTCTTCCAGCCTATGGTGACTGTGCTATAAATGTCTTAATTTTAGTGCTAAGACACACCTAAATACTCTTCTTTCATAAAATAAGACAAAAAATAAATATTCTGAGAAATCAGTGTTGCTGAAAATGCTTAGTGCCATTGTAAAAGTTTGTAAGGCCTGTGACAGCAGATAACAGGTGCTTCTAAAACAGTGAGCCTCCTTATCTCACTGGGTACCCATGTCTCCACAAGCTGCATAGTACTGACCATGTAGTAAGAGCAGACAGTAGAAAAGAGCATCTGACAAGCAGCACTGACGCTGTGCTGTAATGTTCAAAATTAGAAACAGTTGTTTGGAAAAGCAGTGTGGAAAGCTCTGCCGATTTTTCTAGCAAGATGGTCAGCACATCCCCTCACTCATCTGTGTAGACTACCTGAATTGCTTGACAGACTTCTGGTAATCTGCATATTGACCAGGTGAGCTAGGATCTCTTAATTTCTGTTGCTGGCAACTGGTGAGAAATGTCTGCTGTTCTCAAGCAACCAGATCGTGGAAATTTGCTATTGTGTATGCTATTGAAATACCTCCCTGGAGTTTTCTTGCACGTTATGATACTCTGACTGATTTTGCTGCATCATGTAAAACAAATAAAACAAATTACGAAATAATAAGTGACGCATCAGTGCTGCCTTGGGAAATCTCATTTCAGAGGAGTACAACATCTGCAGAATGACATCTATTTTTCATTCTCCTTCACAAGGCTGCATCTCTGTTAATGAAAGTGATGGCCTTAATGAAGGCATTTGAAGCAGTGGTTTCAGAGCCACCATGTGCCTTCATCTAATAGACAGAAAAGAAAAAAAGGAAAAAGATTGTATCAGTAAGGGGAAAACTTAAATATATAGGAGTCTTAGAAAGTGCACTGAATATGCACAATCTCAAAAACAGTGTTTTTTATTATCTGTATGTGATAGTTTCCAAGGGATGCAAAGCCATCAGTATTTGCATCATGTTTCACTGCTTTGTCTTCTTAAACATTCTCCTAAGCAGTGGTTGCTGATGACTCCCAACACTAACCAGCCCACAGGATCTCACAGTGGTTTAAGATAGCAGGAGTAGAACACGACAGCTGCCCAGTTATATTATAGTGCAGTGTTTGAGTAATCTCTGGCCATTACATGCCATTTGTTGTAAACTAACTAGCTTTCTGTAGAATTCCTCTTAGTAATAAAATGTATGAGTAAATACAGGGCTTTTACTGGAATTAAAGGCAGATGGCAGAGTTCAGAACGTTCTAGCTGCACTTTACTGGTTCCAAAACATAAGTCTTTAATAACTAAATAATTATCATCAGGATACATGTTCAGCTGAACCATGATGAGGAATCTAGTTGATGAACTTACTTCCCAAACTCTTCACAAGTTAAGAGGCTATAGAAGCATTCATGCCAGAGAACATACAAATTGGAAAGATAATTTCTGTACCTTTTTATGACTTCTCAAAGCACGAGGTATTTTCCCTTAAGGAGAATGTGCACAAAAGGAGAGCTTCCCTCTTCTTCTAATTCCCTGTAGGGAACTGGGACAGGCAAGTAAGTTTGGCACGTGTAATCTGTGTGTTGCAATGTCTGTGCAATCTGTGCATGTGAGTATTTTTTGAGAAGGACCAAGATGATCCATTTCAATCTGAAGTTATTATGATTCTCTGACTCTGAATGTCCTGATCATTGGTGGCACCCATGGCAAGTCCTTTACCAAAAGTCCTTTGACTTCAGTGGCATTATAACAGTTCATACTAGTTGACACTCTGCCTCCTAATGTATTCACCCACACACCCTTTTGAGGTCTATCGCATGGAGAACATGAGAAAAATTCCAAAGTCATCGCTCATATTTTGCAGCTGATTCCATATGGTGTAGCTGTATGTGAGAAAATGTGACTGCGGGCTGATGTTCTTAAAGATTCCAAGCACTTAAATGAGAACTTTGAAGGATATTGGAAGGTAATAAGCATGGAGGGTTTCCAAAATCTTCGGGCTATTGGAAGTGTCCTGGCAGCTTTGTAGCAATAAAGTTACGTAATATAGTTTAGTACAGATTTTACTGTAAATCCTATGAGTTGTGAAGTCCAAATTGTGATACAGTCAGAGATAAGCAGTCTGTTTTCTCCTGTTTAGTCTTGAGTTTTTAAAAGACTATTGGTATAAAATAAAGATCCTTGTGATGCATTTGCCAAAGGAGCAGTTGAGACTTCATGGCAAACTGCAGGATACCCTAGACAAGCTAAACATAATTACTAACACTACTTTTTTTTAGGAGTAATTTGCTTGTAATATTTAGAATACTGTTTGCAAAATAATAAGCCACGTATGTAAGGGCACGGATTTCCTGCAAGTCCAGCATGGCCTCATTTTGAGTGGTTTCAAAAGGGAGTACAGTGTTCTTGATTGCACTTCTTTGTATTTTAAGTTAGGACATTAGCCAGTCTGACTTGAACTGGACTGTAGCTGTAAAATACACCTATCATTCTCTGACTGGAATCCTTCCCTGTTCAAGTGACTGATAAAGCAAAGCCAGAAATTTTAGCATTGAGAGTATATTTTGTGGCACTGCTTGCATCTAATATACTTACATCATGTAACACTGTTCATCAGATAGTTCATAAAATTGCTCCTTTTTTGAAAAGTCCAGCATACTTTATGTATGTACTGTACTGTGTGTTTAGAGGCATAAAATGTAACTGAAACTTGTTTGCAATAACATACCTGAAATGTCTTTTTTACTTAATGGTGTTTTTCTTGTCTGACTGTTTTCTTTTCCAGGCAGAGGGTTCCAGGCTCCAGAGAGAACTGAGAGGATATTTAGCAGCCATCAAAGGTTATTTTTTTAATGTTTCAAGTTGTTTTCATAAAGCAAATTTGATAAAAATGTGAGACAAATATTCTTATTTAAGATACACGAAGACAAGTGCAAGTGCAACTGCGTTAGTCATTAATAATCTACTTATCTGTTTTGGATCTGGCATGGGCTGTTTAATCTGTTGCTAGAATTTCTCTTCTGGTGACAATTCATGTGCGTACACAGTCTTGCATGCATGGCTTACCCTCAACTGTCCTTAGTGTGCAAATCTGCTGCCCAGAGCATCAACAAAATCTGCACATTACTCATCTTTGCAAATGCTAGAATACATAATACTCCATGCAAGGCAAGTGATCCCTTGCAGGACTCCAGGTTTCCTTACATCTCCTGGTGTTACTATTTGGATAATAGATCTTCTCTTTCTGAAATCATGTTCCCTAAGATGTTGTGATTTCTTGCTAGCTTCTGACTGATAGATCTGTGTATTTTTTTGTTTTCAAAATTATTTTTGTTAAGATTCAAAATAGGATGTGATCCCTTAATAATAAAGACACAAGCAGCAGAAGCTCAGTGATTAAATATCAGAGAATAAGTAAACAGCTATTTGAATCCTTGTGGACATTCATAAATCCAGCATTCTCAATTTAGCACTATATACAGCAGTTGCTCTTCCTCATCCCACTCCTCTTCAGAGAAGCTGTAGGCAAGGTCCTAAATGAAAGGGAGTAAGAGTTTCTGACATTTGCAGATTCATTAATAACTTCTTGAGATAAATAAATGTTTGTACATACAATTTTTTAGCCTGACTCCATTCCTGCAGGAGAAATGTTTTAAACCAGTATTGCCATCTCTGGAAATCACCGTGTCATGAAACTTCAGCAGCCATTAGCAGACAGGGAAGCTCCTTTCCACGGGAACTGTAGGATAGGGAGCAAAGCTTAATGTCTGATTTTCTACTATTTGCTGGGTGGGCTGGAAAAGGAAAACCCTATACCAGACAAGAATTGATTCTCCTTGTAGGGGCTTGCACAATGTTTGGGGTTTTTTGGGTGGAGGGAGGTTGGAAATAATTTCAACATGCCTCATTTATTTGGGACCCACTGGATGCTGATTTTATATTCTAATTTTTCAGTCATTCCATTCCCCACACACATTATCAGACGTATGCATAGCCAGAAGCAGTGAGATGAGGCTGTTTGGACAGATGGTTTCTCTGTCATGTAGGCTGACTGTTTACATGCTGCTTTGATTTCCGTGTTGGTGACAACA
The DNA here is from genome assembly GCA_036925125.1 of Oreortyx pictus. Lineage (NCBI taxonomy): Eukaryota > Metazoa > Chordata > Aves > Galliformes > Odontophoridae > Oreortyx > Oreortyx pictus. The sequence continues at coordinate 47,370,853 of JAUPFR010000007.1, read as the reverse complement.
ATCCTCCTCTCCGTGTTTCATTTTCTTTTTCTCTGACTCTCTTCTTTCCCTTGCACTTTGTGCATTAATTAGTGATCCTATCTAGTGGGCTATTCTTCCCACCAAGTTTTACTTTTGATTTCATGTAAATTTTTTCATCATGCAAGTTTTGCCTTTTTAGCTGTGCTTTTCTGCTTCACATCTTTCTCTTCTCGCAGCCTGTTCATATTTGAGAATAACTTGGAATGTCTTTCTCCCTGGGAATGTAAAGTGTTTGCTAACACCTTGTTATCTTTCTGTCCTAAAAAAAGACTCAGTCGTAAGCAGCTCATAGCAGCCTAAAAAATGTTATTCTCCACAGCCAACAAGCCATTGGTGGGCATCCTTGGCACGCATGCTGGAACACATTTGTGCTGCAAAGAGAGACAGCAGCCCAGGGCAGCACTTCATGGTACACAGCTTTGGGGCATCCCCAGAGCTGATGAGCTCAGCAGTGGTGAAACCTCCTCCAGATTTTGTGTGGCAGAGATCATCAGATAATGGCTACAATTGCTGTTCTTTGAAGAACAGACACCATAAAAAATTTTGGGGTGGCTACTTAGAAAAGCGTGGGAACCTCCACTGCAGATATTCAGGAGCTGAAGTGCGATTTCAGTTCGTAGGACATCTGGGCTTTGAAGGTACACTGTAATCAGGAGCTCATTTTGCAGGGAAGAAGGTTGATCATATAAATACACTTGATATATTCACGTTCATACAGATGCAAGAAGAGCAGTTCACTTTATTGGGTTCATTTTATAGTGTTTCAAGAAATGGCAAAATAGCTAACCTTTCTCCAATTAAATGCATTTTATGAAGCTGGAATATTGTCAGCTCTAGTAAAAATTGCCATTTTGCTGCATGTCTAAATATTGGAAGCTGAAAGTGTGAGATCTGTCCATAGCTTAAGCAAAGGAACCTTTTTAGAGCCTTTTACCCCTTTGTTCTAATATATCTAACATTCTCTGAGGTTTCTTATCACACATTCTTTTAAGAGAATTTTTGCTGTATTCAGACTCCATCCCTAGGTCAGATGTGTTTCTTAGTCTCAGTTCAGTCTTGCCTTTATTGCTAGTAACTTAGGGACCCAGATGAACCGTATCATGAAGCACTTGCAAATCTGAATATATGTGCTACTTTATTTAACTGGCATGATGGTTTCATGTCTGCTACGCATCAGTCGTGTTTATACTGACAAAGCTGTGTGTGACCTCCCATAGCTGTAGTCATCTATGCCTCAGCCTTTGCCTCTTCCTATCTCCTTGGCAACGTGCATCTGGATTCTCTACTCCATGATACTTTTTTGATCTTTTTAGAGCTGTAGGGGACTTCAAAGGTTTGATGGGCTTGTAGTTAAAGAAACCCTAAATCGACCTCCCAGTTTCTACCATAAGCTCTTTGCAAGTACAAGTACAGATGAGTAGATATATCCCAGAATTTGCTTGAAGGTAACAAGCTGACAGAGGTGAGAAGGAATCCTGCTTCATAAAATAGAGGATTTTTCAAGTAGCTTGATGTACTGTGAAATAGTAACTGGTTTATAAGAAGAGAAATGGAGATTCTAAAGGGCTGTAAGCAACTTTACTGCCTAGTTGTCAGTCTGTGGCTGACAGAATTGTCCTTCAGACAAATAAATCTTAAAATCAATCATTGGTTTTCTGAGAAGCAGTAAAACTATTCATCTTCTTTCTGTGAAGTTTAGCAATGAATTATGAAACGATTGAGTTGTTCTAGTGAAAATTCTAGTGGGTAATGGGCAATAATGAGTGCAGCTCATGTGGCAGGACAGGTTGTTTCCTTGTAGAACCTTACATTAAGTTCTCCACTCAAATAATAAAATATGAAGAGTCGGAATAAGGTGCTTTGCTTAGTTAGGAAAATGGATTTTTCTTCTTGATTCTGCCTATGTTTCCCTGACAGGACATGAGGAGGCGCCACAGTATATTGGTCCTGAGACTGGCATGGGTTCCCAGATCAATCTCAGTCTCCATGAGAGCCTGATTACACTGGAATTGTGATAACAAAGAGTCACCTGCCCTCTGCCATCTCTAGGGCACTGTGATGGGAATGTTTGTACATATAACCTCTGAGGATCCCTACTGCATATTATGCCTCTAGAAATCCAGGGACAGAGGCTCTTTCCCAAAGAAAGAGATAATATTTCATGCGAGTGTCTCAAACTTAAGTAACAATTATTTAGCATCATTTTTCCTAAGTGATTCAATTATTTTGGCATTTCTAGTTATTAAGTAAGTTACCCAATTATCAAGTAGTGGTGCTTAATGAAACAGTTGATATGATACATAAAATTCTAACTGTTCCCCAGAAGTAAAAAATACTTTCACATTTGATAGTTCCTCCATGACTTGCTCTAAACAATTTATCTTTCTCAGTGACAGCAGCTGAAAACAGCAGAGACAGCCTGCAGTCTGTGGATGACACTAATCCTCTTAAATTTAGTAGTGATTAATACATAAAAAGCGTCTGTGTGTAAGAAATATTCAATGTGAAAGTCAGCCAAAATAAGAAATAAATAAAAAAAAATGCATGAACAATGTAAGTTTATACCTGTAGGCAGGAAAATGAATGAGAGCACGCTGGGTTAGTACTCTGCATTCCTTTGGGGTACTGCAGTAGGCACTGTATAGATGTAGTAGGAAAAGGGTAGACTGGCTCGTCTTGTCATTTGGGAATTTCATGCTGAACTTTTCTGACCAAGGTAGCCAAATGTTGTTATGTGCATCTGCTTCACACTGCAGCTGGATTTGGCTGAAGCTTTTTGCAGGGAATATGCTTGGCTGAAAGACTGCAGATTCTCAGAAGTGGAGGAAGCGTAGAAGTTGGTGTGAGCTGATATCCCTCAAGCAAGGGCTGCTAAGTGTCTTTTACTTGCTCTCTGAAAAGATACATGGCTGGAATTCTGTAGTATTTAACAAACAACAAAGTATTTAACAAAATCTGTGTAGGTACAGGTGCTCTACTCAAGACAGGTCTGTGGCTGATCTGAATGAAGACTGCAGGAGAGATTAGGGGAAAGCTGTGCTAGCAGGCCACCGCCAGAACATGTGTTGCAGATTTAGAGTGAACCGTCCTCAAGGGCAAAAGTTCAGGTATGAGAAAGGATCAGGTGTGATTTGGGCTGTGCAGAGCTTTTTACTTTGTGTGTTTGGCCTGAGTGGACAGAGCACAGCTCTCCTAAGCATGGTGGTACTGTGGTAGTTTTGCCTCACCTCCTGGGTTTATTAATTTGTAGTGACATTAAAAATGATTTTATATGAGTGCTCCCTGGAAAAAAATATGTGAAGGTCATCTGTATTGTAGTGTAATCTGACATATAAAAGCAAACAAACAAACAAACAACTTTATTCAGTAATTCTTTCTGAGCCTGTGACAAATTATCCTTAATATTTACCATAAAGTAGAAAAGGAAGAAATGCGTCTTAAATCCTTATGCTGTACAAATTCTTCAAGCTGAGCTCTGTCATTCAGAAGCACCCCACAGCAACCCCTGAAAAAGTTAAATATCCCAGCTTGGCACAGCACTATTTGATTACAGGGTGAAAGTCGGTACCTTCTAAACATCAGGGTTTCCTTTCTAAGTCTTCTCTCCCTTTCCCTCTCCTGAAGGACATCTGTTTACTTGCAACTTTTTCCATACTCTTTTTTCCTACCATTTCTACACTAGGAAGTGTGCAATCTTGCATTTATTTTCCTCTCATACCCTGAACGTGTGTTTTGGAGTGCATGTTGGAATAGCAACTGGCTACATCAAAACTGCTCTAAACATACAAGTTCCTAGTGAATTCTCTTCTTCTGCTCCTAAACATTTATTTATGCAGAAAACAGATATTGATGCTAAATCCATTCACTTAGCAGTTTAATCTGAAAATCAGATAGAGATATTTTCAAGAACACACAGATGTGCTGCAGCAAACAGACTCTGAGTAGAGATATATTTTTTGTTTTTTAAAGATAATGCTAAGACAAAAATTTCCAAAGATGTTGTGGGGTTTCCTCAGAAGACATGCAGAACCCACCTGGATGTATTCCTGGGTGTCCTAATCCAGGCGTTCCTGCTCCAACAGGGAGATTGGACTAGATGATCTTTCGAGGTCCCTTCCAATCCCTGACACTCTGTGATACTGTGAAAAATATTTAGTAGTCACTGTTTAGATTTTGCAAAGAAGCTGGAATAGAATTGTCATTTTAAAATTACTGATTCTGAACTTAGTGTGTGATCAGATACAGCAGTTCCCACAGATCTCAGCCATTTTAATCACCCAACCCTGGAAATGCTTTATCTTGCACACAGACAGGCATGGGACTCGTTCTGGACCAGCTAGGAAAATATCCTGTAGGATGGAAGAGCTGAGAATAATCAAAGACAGGCTGCTATTTATTTGGCTTCTCAGTGATGGTCATTCAACTAGGTGTTAAATGTCTTCAGTGGGCAGGACAACCCTCTGAGTTGTTTTCATGTTCTGGTAGATTTACTTTAGAACAGCAAATTAAATTTCTAATCTGATAGGAAGTTTTTCATGCATATAAATACAGGTTAATCTCGATATGAAGGAGATTTCTCATTAACCTGGGTGAGCTGGATGAACGTAAAGGTTTTGTTTCAGCTCTTGGAAATTATATTCTAAACATCCCAGAGACAATAGTACACGTAGGTTGAAATGAATATATTTATCAACTATTTCTTATTGTCTGCACCTACATATTCCTTTTTCTGTTTAATTACAGGGATGCAGGATGCCTCAAAGAAGCTTACAGAGTCTCTCCATGAAGTGTATGAGCCAGATTGGTATGGACGAGAAGATGTGAAAATGATTGGTGAGGTAAGATATTTAGAAGGGGGAAAGAAGTAGTATGTTGACTGCAAATGGACTCGTCTGAGCTATCAAGAAGAGGAGTACATCTGAAATTTCCCTTAGTTCATTTTTGTGTGATAAGTCCAATTTTTTGAGCATATAAATTATTGGTCTTGTGAAATGTTACCTCCTTCTGACTGGGGCCCTGTTTGCTTTGTCAGTTTTACAAAGTAGCTGGCATAAGCTCCGGCTGAGGTCTACGTTAGCATGACCAGAATTGGTCCTGATAGCATCTGATAGACAAGTTTGAACAAGGTATCTTTGATACACTTATGCAGCCAGGATTTTCAATTTGGCTGAATGTTGAAAGTTATCAAATCTGTTTATTCTTGTGTGCTTTATAACAACTATTGAGCCTATAGCCCTAAACAGAATGCCTGATGTTACACTCATCTCTCTGTGACAAGAATGTAGAACTTAAGGCCATGTTAGGTTGCAGACTGCTATTCTCTTCAGCCTTGTCTAGCTTCCTACAACGATTAGAGAAATACAGGCTTTTCTAGAAGACATGGGGGAGTCTAACTTGAGATACTCTCAACTGATTAACTAAAAATGCTTAATTCTGAAGGAGTTCTAGCAGAAAAAGTGCTGGTGGTGACAATAAAGTGCAAAACATTACCAAAGTAACTTTTAACCATGTGACATTCAACACTCAAGGTCTCCTGGATAATACCATAAACAAGAAATTGGAAGATAAGACGGTCTTCCCAAATCAGCTGAATGATTGCTTTTTTTCTCTGTGGTTGCCTTCTTCTACCTTTCCCTGATGCTGAAGGCATGACATATTTTTGATTTTAAAAGCGTTCAACCTCCGAACATGTAAGAAGAGATACCATGCCATTTATATCCCCTTAGCTTAAATGGCTGGAAGATTTGCTGCTGCATCTTGCTGCAACACCCCACTGTGTGTCTGCAGACTATCAGATTTTACACTCAGAAATTTGTAATTACATATGCAAGAACCACAATTTTGTACTGTCTCCAGTAGATATAGGGATAAATGACAAATCCGTCATCTTAATAAGAGATTCATGTGGGCAATATTACAAAATTGGTTCTTTTGTTTTTCTGCCAGTATGATCATAAGTATAAATTTATGCATCCCTCAGCCTGGAATTCAAAAGAATGGCTTATTTGTGCAATCAGAGATATAAATGATTATTCAAAAAGGGGTCCATCACTAGTTCTGCCTGGTAGGAAAGATGATGGCTTAAAGGGCTATTCAGCAATGTTTTTGGTCCTATTAGCTTTCAGATAACCTCCATGATCCTAATTTGTCCAACATATATATCAACAAGATGCAAATGTACGGGCCTTGTGGTTGCTTACTACCATCTAATGCTGTGCTGCTTGGTAGACCACCATGATTTAATGTTGTCTTAATAAAGGAGATGTTTTATAACTGTGATTTATAGATTGTAATAATCCATTAGGGACTCTGTTAGGGTAGAAAATGAATGAATTGAATGCTGATATCACAAGCATTTACAATGTGCCCTCTGCTGGGTCATGATAAAGTAAACACTAGGGAATAACTTTCTGGACTAGACTTGAGGAAAACAGCCCCCTTTAGCCTCCCTCCCATCAGAGGGAAATTCAGTCATTTCGAAATGTGCAAAGAGAGAAGAGGAATAGTATGTTTAACATGTGTTTGACTTGCTCAACTGAGAATCCAGGACCTGGGGCCCTGTGTCAGTATATATATATATATATAGTATAGTATACTATACTATAGTATAATATATATAATATATATATATTATATATATATATATATTATATATATATAGGATTTTACTTTTGGCAAGAAATTGCATGCAACTGTCTGTGGGTTCCTTGTCACATCAGTTGCATTAACATGTTCTTAAAAAACTGAAAGCGACAAAGGGAAGCTACCCAGAAGTTGCAGAGAGGACTGGGGAAAGCTGCTGTAGCTTCTGGGATTAATTTATTTTGCTTATTGATCAGTAATCCCAGTTTTCTAGCAGTGGGAAGTAGAGTTCAGCCTGTAAACCAGACATTTCATCAAATACATCTTAATGGCACAAAATTTATGGGGTGGAAGAATGGACTTTTCTTAGGGTGAATCTGCACATGTTTTATTTTAAAAATCATAGAGTATCCCAACATGGAAGGGATCTGCAAGGATCATTGAGTTCATCTTCCTGCTCCACACAGGAAGACCCAAATTTCAACCCACAAACTAAACTTACAAATACTTGGTGATGGGAAACTCACTTTTTTCTTTTCTTTTACTTACTTTTTAATTTTCAGTTTTACTTCCTTCCTCAGTAAGGAAAGTTTATCATCATTGAGCAGAGTCAATGCTAGAGCCACTTCAGATTCTGCACTGGTAATCCTCAGGAATCTGAAATCCCAAGACCTTGAATCCATGATACCCTTATTTTCATATAGCATTTACTAGCTGAAAAAAAATGGGGAAAAAAAAAAAAGAACAATTGTTTTTTTAACTGAAACTTATTTTTTGTTTTTAATTAAAGCTTGAAATAGAAAGGTGCTTTTATAATTTACTTCATAGCTGCATTCTGATTATTGCCACAAAAGAACCCCAACACTTTGAAATGTCAGAAATATTAATCTGTACCATTTATGTGTGTATTTCCTCTATATCTCAAGTGGAATTAAACTATAAAGTACATTTTTTTCTCTTTTGATCTGTCTTTACAGAAATGTGATGAACTTTGGGAGGACTTCCATCAAAAACTTGTGGATGGGTCGTTGTTGACTTTGGATACATATCTAGGACAATTTCCTGATATCAAAGTACAGTAATGCTTACCTACAAAGGACAATTTGTAAATATCACCAGTCACTGTTGAGACATAAAATAGATATAAAATTAGATTACACTAAAAGAAAAATGGGGAGGGTAATTCATTTCTGCAGTGATCACAGTCTTATTATGTAAGCTGATTCTGGACATCAGACTGCACTGGTTTTCCAAAATAATTTTCATGCTGTAGTACTTGGATGTAAAACATCCGTATGTAAATTATTTTATATAAATAATTCATAAATAAAACAATTTTACGGATGTAAAACCCGTATACAAACAAAAATTTACAATGTTTTTTCCTGTTCCAGTTTTATTTAATATGAGACAATTCTCACTGATTTTAACAGGGACAAACCAAGCTCTTCAGTTGTTAAAATGCTAGACAAATTACAACATGAAAAGCAAGCCGTTTGTTATTCACTAGGTACACCTATGGGTGTCTAAATATCTTTCTCTTAACTAAGCTATGGTTCCTGACTTCAGTAGTGCAATAAGACTTTGTGCTACATGTGAGGAGAGACTGTTAATGGGATTAATGTTTTCTAAATGAGGATAAAGAATCATTAAATGTGTGAGGTAGAAGTGTGTGTATTTTGCTGTCACTATATGGACAAAGCTGGAAATTCTTTGTGAGGATTTAGATTCAAGCAGTTATTGTACAGCCATATCCTTTGCCATTTACATCAGAAAAAAAACCTAGATTGCAGATACTTGCTTCAAACTTGCTTCTAAGTCAAACTGGGCTTATGTTCTCTCAGCGCGTAGAATTCACTGTAATTACTGTTGTAATATGGAAATTTGTAAAGTCAGCTTATAACAGAGGACATTTGCTTGGTTGCAAGAGAATTATAACTGTTAAATTAAAATTCCTATTATATATCAGAAGGTCCTGATGAATTATATGTAACTTCTGTATCAGAGAAACTGTATTAAGAACTATATTTTAAGCATTTTTCCTACTCTAAAAAAACTATGTTAATGATTCATTGAATTTGCACACTACATATAAGGTAAAAGGACAGTGTTACCATGAGTTTAACAGGTCCACTTATTCTGGAGAATGAGATAAGTCTTGCATAACATTGATATCTCACCACACCCACAGAACAGCCTTCCAAACCATCTGTATATGTATTTCTTATTTAAAATAAGATTGTTAGGTTGTTTTTTTTTTTGCATGCTAATGTTCTTTAATGATATTATAGTAAGCTGGTAACAGGCAGATGAAGGAGAATACAAACATGTTAAATGATTTCTGGGTGAAATAACTTAAAAAAAGAAGGGGGTTGTACTGACTTTCATTTTTACCTCTGTACAGACTCGTATTGCGAAACGAAGCAGAAAGCTAGTGGACTACGACAGTGCAAGGCATCATCTAGAAGCCCTGCAGAGCTCCAAAAGAAAAGATGAAGGCAGGATTACCAAGGTAGCGCACTGGAAAGGATGCTGGCTTTTTCCTCTTTCAGAATTGGAACTAGCGAGAGGTTATCCTTACGTTATAATATATACAAGGAAACACAAGGAAATATATATATCCTTACGTTATAAGCATAAAGGCATATAACGTATTTTGGTGGATGGGGAGGGCACACAGCCAATTTTAGGAGCGAGTCCTATTTGAGCTCTATCATTATCTTTTGATGGGATTTAGGGGACAACAAGTCCTGTGTTGCCTTTGTTATTTAGGACTGAGTCACATACTTGGTCAATAAAAATTCAAATTGAGTCACGAAAAAATATATTATATATATATATATATATCCCACCACGTGACAGATACAGCTTTTCCAGGTTTTACTCTGTATTATAGTGATAGGAGAAGTCACCCTTTTTTTGTTTTAGGCAGAAGAAGAGTTTCAAAAAGCACAGAAAGTGTTTGAAGAGTTTAACACTGATTTGCAAGAAGAATTGCCATCTCTGTGGTCACGGTAAGCCTAGGCAGATATTGCCTTAAAGGCCTAAAGGGAAACTAAGGAAAGGGAATGAGGGGATTCTAAGAAACTGGTAGAAAGTCCTTGAAATCCAGTCATTTGAAATAGTAACATGGAAAATGCCTTATAATGATCCAAAGTTAAAATACTTACTGTGAATGTATTTATGCTTATTTCCTTCAGTATATCTTGGTACGTAAGATTCTTAGTCATATCTTATTATAAGGTGAAACAATATCATGACTAAAACCCCACTGCTTCTATCACCTTTCTCAGAAACTTTGATGGTAGATACCCAATCCTTTTGAGAAACAAACAAGCAAAAAAAAAACACTTATTGATAAAGGATCAAATATATGTCAAGAGCAACAGTGTAGAGCAGTCACACACCATTCAAGAAGATCTGCTGTGGGTCTATTTATAGGTCATTTTTCTGTAAAATTTGTCAAAGCAAAGACATTTACAAAGATATAAAGATTTAATGGCAACTGTTGTTTTCAGTCTTCAATGAAGCACTACCAAAGCAGTATAAGAAAAGAAAAACAATAATTATAATTACTTCAGAATACACATTTTGTAGTTTTGCACTGAATATGTTCTTTATATAAAAGCATTTGATGGAATTGTTCATTTATTTGGGATGTATAACTGTGGACTGTATTTATACAGTGGACTGTATTTATACAGAAAATACAAAATGAGCAGGAGAAGAAAAGCAATACAGAAATGAGCATCTCATTAGTGCACTGTGTTCTTTATCAAATGTCAGTCTGGAGTGAAAATATGTTGTGAATTACTGAAGTATCCTTTGTCTTCTCTGCTTTCTAAATTAATTCCTGTTAAATGTGAGATCACTAGAGAGTTCTCCTGCTCTGCTTCTGTCTAGTTCAGGTTGAGAAGATCCTTGGCACTTTGAGATATTTGTTTTACAGGCTTGTGAAACCTTTTATTTCGATATGTGTTGCCCGCTCATTTGTCTCAGAGAAAAATAAAATTTAATCTGAGTAACATGCATAGTTTAGAAACTGTGCTTTAGGTAGCAAATGCTTTCATGGTCTTATTTTTAGATATTACAATTATTCAGGAAGAATAAGTTGACATACTACAAGCTTATTCTTATGCCAAAGACAATTTTGGCTAGCAAAAGCTTGGAGAAATTACAGTTGAAAGTTTTAAATAGGAGAAAGAATAATTCAAAACCTATGACAACAGCCCTTACTTTTATAATGTATGGGAGGCATATGATCACTCACCCTGGGAAGGCAGATTTTTGAATGCATGTGGGAAAATGTCTGTATTATAAATTAAATTCTTCCATATGCATGTATTTCAGGCTTGATTTCATTAGGGTGGACTGAGCATGGGACATTTACCCCTGGGCGGTACTGAGCTGTATACATTATAGGTGTCCCAAAACACACCTAGCTGCACCTACATGCTCTTAAAGAAGCTGAAGCCCCCTACTGTGGACTACTTGCAACTTGATCATTCTATGCAGTGTGAAACACAAACAGAAATAGTAAGGCACAGATAAGTTTGAAGTTATGATGTTCAACCCAACGTTATGCTTTGCTGAGAATAGTAGTCAAGGATGTTGCTTGTAGTTGGGAAAAAAAATAATGTGTTTTCTTTTGTGTCTCTGCTATCCTCATCTTTTATTCTCTTTCTCCTTTCCTTGTGCCATCCTCCATAGGCGAGTTGGCTTTTATGTGAACACCTTCAAAAATGTATCCAGCCTCGAAGCCAAGTTTCACAAGGAAATAGCTTTAGTAAGTAAAATGAATATCTCATGTATAATGGATTATGTGCTATACATAACAGCAAAGAAATGTCTTCTAACACAGCACTAAAAAGCTAGCAGCAGCACAGACAAAAATTTGCCCAGACCCAGATTTGCAGTATACTCTTCGTATTGGTTCGTACTTTCCCTTTTTTGTAGTTTCCTTAAGAAAAAGATAACCCATGCAATCTTAGAAAATGGTGCATGTTATAGCTATTAATGCAACACTACGTTACATTTTTATTTTAATATGTTCTCCATTCTTCCTAGCACACTTTTGCCTACAGCATTTTTCCATGTCCAATTGCTAAGTGTCTTGTTGCTTTAATCAGTACATGAGAAATGTGTCAATTACATCCTTCAGGACCAATATATACACTGTCAGCAATACATTACATTTGTTGCTATCAGGCAAATTAAGCGATTTCAGTAAGGATCTTTCGAATGAAGTACCTTACTAATTGGTAGTGTATTATCTATAGTAACCTATTAACTTACAGGAAGCAAAGTGGCATGGAAAACTTGCTTGATCAAAGTCCCATGTGAGTTGAGATCAGCTTTTTGAGGGGAAAACGTGGATCGTCTCTGCTACAGGTTTCTTCAAACTTTAGGTAACTCCCTCTATCAGAAAGCTGACAGCACTAAGTCACATTTATTGACTCGTTCTCTGAAAATCAACTTTTATTTTTTGAAACACTGTTGCCTTTGAGAACATTTCTGTGCATTACAGTAGGTTTCCACTTAGACTTTTGTTATGTATAGTACTGATTATTTTTTGTAAGGAACTATTTGCAATTTTAAAGAAATCAGAGAAGTAAGCAGATGAGATTTGTCACCTATGTTTTTAATCACATCCATAATGCTTCATCTAAATTCAGACAAGTGTTTTATTTTCTCAGCTATGTCATAAACTGTATGAAGTGATGACGAAGCTGGGAGATCAGCATGCAGACAAGGCCTTCACCATTCAAGGGGCACCAAGGTGACTTTGTTTCTTATTTTAGTGAATTGCATTGCAGTAAGGTATGTGGATTTCAGCGCATGAAGTAAGCACCTACATAATATATTATGGTTGCTTTACAACCCAATTTCTGGGTTTCTTCATACAGGAGGGTAGATGAAGCTTGGATGAAGCTGTTTTCGATATAAGTAAAGCTGCAAAACCTTCTTCATTACCTACTTATTTTTTCCATTTTAAAAAAAGAAAAGGTGCAGTATTTTCAGCTGTTGCAGTTTACCCTATTTCACCATAGCCTAGAATACCAGTGTGCACCAGCTTAGTATGCAGTCCATTTATTCTTAAGTGTTAGTCTTCTATGATGTTGTTAACTCTGAGAATAACTATAAAAGTCCTGAAATATTAGGTGTGTTTTCAGCACCTAAAGGCATGTGATTAGGTGAGAATGTTGACCTTTCTGTGTCATGTTTTATCTCCTCTGCTCATGGGGAAAAGTCAGGAAATATGATCTGAGTATATCATAAAATCTGAAAAGACAAAATAAAAAGAATGTCACAAAATGCCATACTTCTAATGACTTCCAAGAGCAATCTTGCCTTAAATTAAAAGCAAAACCAAGAAAGCTGAAAATCAGATAGTGCTTTCTTAAGGTCATTGGAAGCCAGTGCACTATTTCTGACATTCATTACTAGCAAAGAAGGAAGCCTTTCTGTCCAAATTTGATCTCAGTACTGTAATAATGATAGCCAGAAAAGACTGATATTATAGAAGCAGCACTTGTCAAACCACAGTGATAATTAGAGCGAATGCATAAATCCCGAATTTCAAGCCAATCCTAGCTCATCCAGAAGCAGTCAGAACAATGTTATGGCTACTGTTAATTTGCCCTCAAGCCAGGCTCACATTAGTAGCAATTAAGACTGTCCAAGAGCACAACATCTGCCTCAAACATATGGCTGACATTTCTACATTTCTTTTGATCTCATTTTAAAAGTACAAAAATATTTGAGCTTCCAACCTATTGCAAAATTTAGAACTCTGATATTACAAATGCATCCAAAATTTTTGTAGTGTATTAGTTCAGTGTTAATCTGTGCTCATACACTCCTGCACCCTGAGCTGACAACTCATGTATCACCATTTCCAGTCCCTGTGGGATTGCTACATCTCCCATAGAGCATTCGAAAAATATTGTTATGGAATAAAAAATCATATAATATTGGAAAACTTGAAGTCGTTTTTGTAATAAAAAGTATTCTGGCTGCATGTGTCTCTGAGACTGTGCCCAGCATGTGCACATTCTTGTTACCACTGAATTTTTCTTCCCATCAGCGGGAGAGAAAAATAACACGATTATAGCTGCAAATGCTTTGTGATCTTCATACTTAAAAATGCTTTGTAAAAATATTTTTAATTACTATATTACTCTTATATGTGAGCTCTACTAGATCCCATGTGAAAAAGTTTTAGTTATAGGTCATCAGCTTTGAGTGGTGGTTTGTTGTTGTTGGTTTTTCTTTCCTTCAGACTTCTGTAAGATTAATAACTCATACACAGTATAATATTTTTCATGTACTGTTCACAAAGCCTTCCTGAAATTCTCGACAGATTTTGAGTTTTATTATTTTTGTAGTGTTCTACAACATTACTTAGGAATGAGCCTCTTTGAGATGAAACAGTTTTCCTTTTTAAATAAGTGAGAAATAGATATTAGACAAGTACATTATCTTTCCTTTAAAGTACCATATAAAAAGAAAGATATTAAAAATGTGTATGCTACTGAATATTCAATCTTGAAGACAAATATCACAGCCAGGAAAGAAGTTTCTTAATAACTGCTTATTTTTTCTTCTTTAATATTTCCACAGAAAGAGGTGGTGAGTGTGGACTTTGCCCTTTCCAAGGAATTATTTTTCCTTGCACTTGTGTTAGGAACATGTTTATGGTGTGGTTCCCTCCATCATTTAGCGCTTCTGTTCTTGCTGAATATGTGTAGGACTCGCTCTTCTCTTACCAAGTATTGTGGCTGTTGAATGCTGTAGATTATAGCCTCCCTGAGTTGTAAGCTTTCAGCACTAAGTAGCTGAGTATGTCTCAGTGTTTGCACCAGGTCCTTTCATGAGAAGAACAAATCTGTTTACAGGACAGGACTTCATCAGATCTTTTTTTAGTAGCAGCAGAGCTCTGCTGAAGTCTCTTTACTACTGCTTGTTTATAGTTGTGCTGAGTTGTCCATCTGAATAGTTACAGTTGTATAATGATCTTGGATGTGTTTTAGTTTATTGAAACCTTCCTGAAGTTGCTGAGCTTTTAATGTTATCTGCATTATTCATTGGAGTATCATCTTCTGGGATTTTTGTCTTTAAAGCCTTTTATTTTGAGAACAATGTGAAATGAAGGCAGCAATTCCAGCTCCAATTTGATGATAGTTACAATCTTATACATTAAACATCATTTTAAATTTAGAAAAAAAAAAAAAAATGCAGGAATTGAGTTTCTGTCAAGGTGTAATGTTCAGGTAAGCAGATGCAGCAAATGTTCCAAAATAAAAGTCACTGAAAAATTAAAACATTGTTTGAAACTATAGATCACTTATAGATTTTGGTTGTAAACACTTGCAGTTTAAATTTTAGTGAATGTGTAGTGATTCGGTTCATCTCCACTGTATATCGACTTTTGTGGTCACAGGCATTCAACTATTCAAATTGTCAAGGCTAATAATAAAGTAGCATGATACGCATGTCCTGACCATTACTTTGATTCTTGTCCAGTGATTCAGGTCCACTCCGCATTGCAAAAACACCATCACCACCAGAGGAGGTCTCTCCCCTTCCTAGCCCTACTGCTAGTCCCAATCACATGCTGGCACCAGCATCTCCAGCACCAGCCCGGCCTAAGTCACCCACACAGGTAAGTAGAAACTCAACAAAGGAAACTTGCCTGTTGTTAAGTAAATGACAGCTGAGATAATGTATACAGTGGTGTTTTCCATCTTGGCATGGATTGAGAAACACTGTGCTCTATGTGGGTCATTGGTTGTTCATCTCTGTGTCTCAAGCATGGGTAGAAAAATGTTTTTTGTTTTTTATCAAGGTAGCTGCTGAACTGGAGGCACTTGTTGCGCCTAAACTAAACACATTTCAAAAACTTGCATAGTCTCTAAAGGCCCAGTAGTGATTACTTGAAAAATCAATTTCTAGAACTTCCATGAAGTTCAATACATTGTGTCTTTCTCATCATCAGCCTTGTTCAAATTTGTACGTACTATGGAAAAAAAAAAACCTAGCCAAGGAGTATTGTTGGTCTGCCAACATGGATTTCCCTCTGAAACCATAAATAACAGAACTAGTTTAAATACTGCTCTTGACATAATTACCAATAATTAGAGGCTTATTAGTTGTTACCAACACTAGAATGAGAAGTTTGATGATGCAGGAGTCATTTCTGTTCTTCCCCGTATCACTGAAATTGTCAGTTTCATGAAAGGCATCCTCTGTACCATGGAAATTGTATGTGATAGTTCGTGAAAACATCAAAGACCAGACGTATGTTGATGATGCTGATGTTTACAGAAAGGGGCCAAGCTTCTGTGTTGATTTTTATGCATTTAGAAAGCATGTGAGCACACCTGTTTTCTTTGGTCTTGTGAACTGTGATGTATTGGATAAAACTCTGCTTAGTCTTACTGCTGTTGCATCATCTGAGGAATTCTTTTGGATTTTTTTTTTTTTTACAGAATTGTAAAAATATCTGGTGATTAGTATTAATCCAAGCAATACATTTGTCACAGTCACATGAATCTGTGGAGATCGGAGAGAATTAGTGACCTAAGCACTTTGAGGTGCTGTGGTTCACAGGGGTGGTATGTTCTTAGCATTAAGTAGGCTTTACAAGGTAGCAACAGGAAGATGGGGAGAAAATCCCAAAGATATACTGAAATGATTTTAAGAAGGAAAAAAGCTGAAAAGACCTGGTCCTGCGCAGTATTGCTCATCCAACAGGGGGCTGCATAGGAAATAAAGTGCATGGCATTGTATTCTCATTACAGCAGAAAAAAATCAGTCAAGAAATGCTTTCGTGTGAATTCTTAAAACTTGCATTTGAAAAATAGAAAAATTGTTTCGCTTTTTGTGCATTGTTTCCTTCAAGGCATTTAATGATAAGCGGCCATGCTTGTCATTGATTCCATGCATTTTTTCATACATTTAAGGGGAAGTAACAGAGACAAAACCTAACTCGAGCTGTTTAGACTTACTTTAAATCTCTCATTTATCCCCAAACTAGTCTGTGATATTTTTCTTGTCTGTCTAGCTGAGAAAAGGTCCTCCAGTTCCACCGTTGCCTAAGCTCACACCTACGAAGGAGTTGCAGCAGGAGAACATCATTAACCTCTTTGATGACAACTTTGTCCCAGAAATCAATGTGACGACTCCATCACAGGTAAGCTACAGAGGATGGTGTATGGGTCCAACCTGACAGTCACCTGTTCTCCAATGCTAAGGACATATGACTGACCTCAGCAGAATGGGAGACGAAGGGTTTTGTTAGAAGGCAGGGACACAGTGATCCTTTCATACTCACTTGAAAAGTGCACAAACAATATTTTATCTTTGAATAGGCCTTGAATAATCATTCTAAAAGGGTAGAATTGCTAGTGCATGGAAAAAAAAAATGAATTTTCAAATGAGAAATGAAATTTACTGGTGAGATATTTGACTAAAAATGTTATGAATTGCAACTACTGAATTTAACTAAATTCAGGTTTCATGACTAAGGGAAAGTTAATCTAAGATGCCTTTTTTCAAATCCCAAACATTTCATCCTTGGTTGTCTCTGTTTCTTCCATCAAAATAATAACATGTATACCTATTTTAGGGAGGGTTTCTTAAAAAAAAAGAAAGGAGCTTTGCTCTTTTAATCAACTATTTGCAGGTGTAAAAGGCTACACCAACTATATAAATCATTTGTTTGGTTTTGATTAATAGGAACATTAGTTACACAACTAAGTGATCAGAATTACTTTTAGTTTGTTACTTTTAAATTATGAAATTTAAAATAATTTCATAGAAAAAACAAAAACAACCACAAAACCCAGAGCTGTGTAAAATAAGTCCTCATAATTTGCATTCAGTTACTCAGACTTCATGCAGTTATGTTGGTTGTTTAATAATGGGCCATTCATATTATGATAATTACAACTCTGAAATCCGAGGCTATGTCTGATAGTCTATGAAGAAATATTCAGACCCAGAACTTATACTGAATGTTTATAAATTTTTATTTTCACATGAATTATTGTTTTTGTACTAATTGTTTTGCCAACATACAAGAATATAGGCATAGCAATGAAAAAGATATTTCAGAGAATTTGAGCGTGTGACTTGGAGAGAAGAAAAAGGTACTGCCATCTATTCCATAGCTACATATTTGGAAGAAAGAGTTTTTTATAATTAAGTTCCCACACAATTAACGAATTAATGGCAGCTCCCATACTGGGAAGCAAGTACACAGCCACTGCTGGGCCCTTGTGGAAAAGGGCTGCTGTCTGGTTTCATCATTGTCTTAGGAGTTAATAATGTTGGCAGTGTAAGCCTCAACATGTTAAGGCCACTAAATTGATTCAGGAGATGGAACACCTCCCCTGTGAAGACAGGATGAGAGAGCTGGGGCTTATCAGCCTGGAGGAGGCTCTGGGGAGACTTGAGAGTGGCCTTTCAGTATCTAAAGGGGGGGTATAAGAAAGAAGGGGCATTGTCTTTAGCAGGATCTGCTGTGACAGGGTAAAGGGAAATGATTTCAAACTAAAACAATTCAGATTGGAAATAAGGAAGAAGTTTTTTACAGTATGGAGGGTGAGGCACTGGAACAGGTTGCCCAGAAATGTGGTGGATGCCTTGTCCTTGGAGACATTCAAGGGTCAGGCTGGATGGGGTTCTGAACAACATAATCTAGCTGTGGATATCTCTGTTCATTGCAAAGAAGTTGGACTGGATGACCTTTAAGGGTCCCTTCCAGATGAAGTGATTCTATGATTTTTATGCCTCAAGGATATTTGTGATAAAAACTGAACACATCAGAAAGGCATATGAGAATGGACATAACAAGGGCTACTGGTGGGGAGGGTTGTTTTGGTTTGACCTCTCAAAATGTGAGAAAATGGCACCAGCATCAATGGGTCGTACCAGTTATCTGTTGTCACCAGTGTACAAAGGCAGAGGCCAAGGGAAGAAAACAAAATAAGGCAGGCAAAGTTACACTCCTTTTTCCTGAAGTCTCATGGAGTCATAGAATATCCTGAGGTGGAAGGAACCCACAAGGATCATTGATGCCAACGCCTGGCTCCACACAGCAACACCCAAAATCCAAACCCCATGTCCAAGAGCATAGATCAAAAACTCCTTTATCTTTGGCAACTTGGTGCCATTATCACTGCCCTGGGGAGCCTGTTCCACTGCCCAACCACCAGCACAGTCAAGCACCTGTCCCTAACCCGCAGCTGCCACTCCCCTGACACAGCTCTATGGTGTTCCCTTCTCCTGCTTCATTACGACCTATATATTCTGTACATCAAAGACAAGCTTCTCTCTCTTTAATAAGCTCTGAACAACTAGCAGCAGGCAGAACAGCCTTCTTTTTAATACTGTGCGCCCAGAATATTTATCATTACTGATAATTAAATCTCTGTTATAGTTTCACACTGATTGAAAATAATATTTTGTATTGATGCGTGGTAATTATTTGCTTATGTTAATTTACAAAGGGAAAGATCTGTAGTCCATTGAACCAATATAGATGTTAACAGTGACCTCAGAGGCCTTGGTTAATTCATTAATTCTAAACAAAAGAAGGTTCTAACGTGTAATCCAGTTTTGTAAGAGCAGATCAAGGTGCCAAGATTTAGTTAGTTACGTAAGATGTTTCCTACAGTTTAGCACTAAGTGCAGCAATACATTTGTATTCTTATTTATGTTCAGAACTGAAATTTAGTTCAAATACATTTATGTCCTCCTGTATTGACTTATGAGTAATGTTTGTATTTGGGAAGAGATTCACACATTAAAGTGTAAGATACAATCTATGCAGTGTTTTTAATTTTGGTGTCTGACTCAAAGCACTTAAAACGGCCTTCACAGTCAAACAGCGAACACTTGGCACTTTTTCAAGAGGGCTGCATTTTGTGTAGCCTGAAAAGGCAAAAGTGCACAACGCAGAAAACAAAGGCATCATAAAAATGAAGTTCATAAAAATAAGGTTAAAAGTTCAGGAAAGTCTTTAGGGTTTCCTCCCATCCTTGCTTGCAATGCAGCTTGAAAATTTGTTGGGTTTTTTTTGTTGTTGTTTGTTTGTTTGTTTGTTTGCTTTTTGTTTTTCTTGGAGCTTTTAATATTGTGTTTCCTGGGATAGTGTTTGAGAGATGAGATTTTCAAGGGTTATTTTTCTCTTCTAACAGAATGAAGTTCCTGAAACTAAGAAAGAAGAATCTTTGTTAGATCTGGATTTTGACCCTTTCAAGCCAGAAGTTGTATCAACAGGTGTAACTCATTCACCCATGTCTCAGGTATCTCTTTGCTTTTCAGGCAGGCACAGCATATTTCATATATATATGAAATATATATTATTTATCTACGTATATAATTCAGAGTCCTATGTTTGTTAGCAAAGGTTTGCCTGGTGTACTAAAGAGCATTGTGTCTACAGTGTCTGAAACACCTGACCTTCCTGAGAAGCTCTTGTCTGTCATATATCTTTCCCTTTCACTAACCCAGTACTTGATGATATACTGAAAGAGGAGGAAGCAGTCAGGTGGTAAAATGTCTGTCAGTGAGAATGGTTGCTGGTATGTTGGCCTTGTCTTTGGCATGCTGTTATTCTCCATCTTTAGAACAACTCTTAATGTTATTATAATCCTCTGATGCCTCTTTACCTTGGAATTTGTCTGACTCAACTTTGACATTTCATTTCTGGAAAGAGTTATCAGGGGACCTAGGTCTTCTGGAGTCAACATGCAATTGCTTGCTGTGAAGGAGTTTCTGTGCAAAGCATAAGATATGATCTGAGTGGTTTTGCTTCCATAAATCTTTTTCAGACCTAATCTCATGGAAGGTGAAATAATGAAATATTCCCTTGCAGGATGTTGTGTTAAGGAACTACGTGTTCTATGGTAATATTTGCCATGATAGTTTCTCTCAGTAATGTAAAAAAAATAATAATAATAAAATAAAAGTGCACATGAAAGTTGCTTTGACTTGTCTTAAAGCAACTGGAATCTGCTATTTTAAGATCTAGAACTCACTACTTTAAGGGCTGATAGTATGGTAGTTTCCCTGGACAGCAGAGCTGGAGCTCTGCGTTGTACAAAGACAAGGAAGTAATATTAACATATTGTTAGCAAAACCTATTATCCCTGTGGCTATCACTATCCTAGATTGTATTGCAAGACATGAGAAGACTAATAAGCTGTTCAGTAATGCAGCACTGGGAAAGGAGTAAGTAGACAAGGAGCTTTAAGGCTAAGGAAGTCCTTGATCTCAGTTAATTAATTTCTTATTTAGTATACAGTCCCAGTTATATAATGAGATCTGTACTGATCTCTAATGGGTTATGCACTGTCAGAAAAATAGTGCTCTGTCAGCATTCCAGTCATCAGCTTAAGTTTCTCACTGCTCTTTGCTATGTGTGTTGAATAATAATAGAGGCTTTGTGCATTGTTGTTATTTTTCTTGTTTTCTGGAAACAAGAAAGAAAAGAAAAATGATCTCTTTGCACTCAGAAGTGACAGAAAATTCTAGCTTTGCCTTTTCTAACTCTACCTTTCAGCTTTCTCGAAGAAACCTGATGAGATAAGTGGAATAATTAAACCTCCCAGAAAATTAACTTTTGTGACAGAGTATGTTTGTCTTGACATCATACTATACAGATTGCAGAATTAATTGTTATTTTGAAAAAAAAATTTTTAAGTTCAATTGTGCCATGAAGTACTGAACACAATTAAGTGTATAAAAGTACATTATAGGGTTTCATCTGGGTACATGGAAATAATTCATTGAGCACCTTCCGTCTCTTCTTTTACCTTTCATCTCAACAAACATACATGAGAAAAAGTAGTTAAAAACACAAGTGTGTGGATGAGTCAGACCACTATGTCTTTAAGCAAAGAGAGGATAGCCCTACAGTCTAGTTTCAGTCCCACAGGATGTGACATTGCAATGGGAGCACACACACAATGACGACTGTGACTGCAGTATTCAGAGACTCCTGTGCAGGGAGTTATAAGACAGCCTGAAGTGTTTTTTCTGTGTGCGTACTGGTTTTGCCTCAGATGTGGGTGTTTTCCCTTCAAAAAACTATGTTGAAATAGTGAACTGAAGGCAGGAGTTGCCTGTATCATGATGCCTCGGGAGGCCAGGCATGACTTCCCCATTGATCATTTAACTACTTCTCTCCACTACTCTGCCTCTGTGATCAGATCACTGTAAGGGACCCTTAGTCTGCCCTTCCACACTTGCTTTTCTGTTTCTATGAATGCTTCAGAAGTGTCCTTTCTAAACATGGCTGGCCCTCACCTCCTTTTGCTAGCTGTGGTCTGTTTTGCCTTTCCTTCAGTATATTCCCTCCTTCTTGTCTTGTGAGCATTGAAGGAAAAACGAAGAAATGATAAATGAGCAATCTCCTTCCCTGGAAGTCAGTAGGATGTCTGGGGTTTGCATCAGTTAAGGCTATTAGAGGAGAGCTATTATTTTTCCTTAAAGCTTGAATGTTTATCTAACAAGGTTATGGCGGAGCAACCCAGAGGAAGCACACACCTGGACTTTAACACAATTAAACCAAATGAGAAATGGATGTTAATTTTTTGTAAATCTGAGTAATTATTTATTAATGTCTTTTATTTGTGAAAGTGAAAGCAGAGGTTGTTCAGAGAGCCATTCTTTTGTCATTAAAAAGAAAAGACTCAAGAAAAGATAAATGCAGCAATCCTTTCCATTAACAACTGTTAGATGTAACATTTAACATATGGAAATATTTTAGGAAAAAGATATCTCTACTTTTTATTTTTAATGGACTTTAATATAGATGTGAATGTAATAGATGTATTTCAAAGTATCTCAGACCATTCATATGATAGACCTGACACATGCTTTTCTGCTTTCATCTGTCCATTTGGCTCTTCTGTTGAAAAGTCACTGAGTATTTAACAGACTGGACAAGAAAATGAAAACAAACTTCTTGTTTTCTTTCCCCTAAAAGTATGCAGTTTTCCTTCCTTTAGTTTAAGAACTTTTATAACGTGTTCTCAGTGGAAAGCAGAATCATTTCTTAACTGGCTAAAAATGATGACCTATGTAAGCTTCTTAAAGCTGATATCCTGCAGACATTCCTGTACCTGTTGAACGTCATTCTGAGTCACCAGTTCAGAATGAACTAATCATTCAAATACCCAGTGGTATGAGTTCACTGGAAAAGAACTACTGCTTTGAAGTGGGAAATACAACAATCCACCACATACCCACTGCTCATCTTACTTAACCAACAATTTTATTCTGCAAATATATACACATGCATTCAAATATAAAATATATGTATTATAAATACATGTATTTATTTGTTTTTCTATCATTTTAGTTATGTAGCATGTCAAATACACAGTATACGAACAGTATTTTTCTAAAAGCATCTTTTTTTCTCTCCTTTTTTCAGACATTGCCATGGGATCTGTGGACGGTAAGACTGACATTTATCATTGTGAATTGGGATATTTCTGTGCATCTGATTTTGTAATATTCTCAACTCAGATTTATAGCGTTTTCCCCAAAAGCCAAGATAAAGAATTTACAGACCACAACAAACGCTGTGAAGTATATGAAGCCACCAGGGAACTATTAAAACTGGCAGAAAAAAAAGAATCACTGTTGCTTGGCCTACAAAACCTTAATTGTGTTAGACATCTAGGCTAATAACTTTCACAGTCATTACAGCTAAAAGTTTGCTGCTTTTTTTCACATCTGTTTTATAGTTCTTTGAGTGTAGGAATGGATGCTAGCCACCTCTCTTAATTATCTGAAGACATAGTTCCTTTAACCAGTAGGATATGAACCTAATGGGCACCTGTTATTTCTCAGGTTGGGAGTGAAGAGATAATCTGACTTGTTCTTTTCATAGTTAGCATATAGTGAACTGGAGTTACTTACAAAAGCAACTGCTGCTGTAAGAAGCAGTAGAAATCATTCCTTCCACATACTGGTGTCTAATCAAATACAATAATCTGCAGAAAGAAAACAGATAATTTTTGAGAGCTTTCTTTTTACTTCGTGTCACAGATAGTTGGGTTGACTTGACATGCAGCCTGAAAGATCATTTTTTGACCATTTGGAAATTCAGCTAGCACAGAAATCTGTGAATGCTTCTTGTGCATTCAGATATGCAACACTATCTTGTGAACATTGTGGCATATGTGATACGTATGAAGTGCTCTTCTCTTTCTATTGGGAAGGTTTACAGAAGTCTAAAAAAAAAGAGTCATGTATGCAGACTAGCCAAAATTTCAAGTTTGACAAAAAATCTAGACCAGCTAAAATAACCTAGAAGTATTTCAAATTTTTAACTTTAAACTAATATTACATATCTTTATCAATGTCTTCCTTTTACAGGTTTACTTATAGCATGATAATATTATGTATGTATTCTATATTATAATTATTTTCCTATTTTCTCTAGTTAAAACCAAAAATGGAAGTATTGAGCTTCACAGCTAAATATTTGAAGTTAAAGCTATTCAACCTTTACAGTGCTTTTTGTAAGATTAAATGCAGAATAGTTGTTGATCTTCCTTGCAGCATTTGTATCTCTTCAAAGTGGTGGTATAGATAGCTGGCTATATGGTTTGATACCATAATGTGTGTGAAACTGTAAATGCCTCTGGATGGCACAGTGATGGAGTATCAAAGCTGTCCACTGCCACCACTTGTGTTGCTTCCTTCCTTTTTTGCTGTGTCATGGAATGATTCTTCCTTTCTACTGCGAGTACCTGTGATATAAAAAGTCAGTGGGTCTCAGAGAAAAGCAGGGTGTGATAAATACTCAGTATACCTGTATAACTTCTTTTTTAATGTAGTCTTGTGGCTAGAGGTCTTAAATTCATGAGTCTGTCTTTAGCCTTCACTGGAGTGGCAGGAAAGGACCCTTTGCTGCTTCCCTACACCGGTTTGGTAACTGCTGCTAGTTAGAGAACAGATAATTAGTGATCTGCTCTTCTAATAACAACAAAAAATTGTATTATTGTTTTCTCTGTTTTAAATGTTTTCTTCTATACAGACAACAAGTGAATTGGTGCAGCCGGTAAGCAAACTTTCACCCAAAATCACAGTCATTCTAGAGGCATGCTTTAATCAATGTGAAGTAATATATAGTTTTTTGTTTTGTCTACCAGAGCTGCTCTTCTAGATTGCAATCTACTGCCTCCAAATGTCGCAAGCCACATAGCTTTCCCTTAAACTGCTTAATTTAGTCACGTTCATTCTTTAAATTAAAATTACTCTAGTAAAATATAAATCTTGTGTTTTCTCATCAAGTCCGCCTTTATCTTTTTCATCTTGTGTTTTTTCTTTGCTTTTCTGTCTGCTTAAAGCCTGATTCTTCAAAAAGTCTTTCCCTGTGTAACCTGGTCATGGAGGAAATCCCAAACAGTGGGTCATCAGAAGATGTTAACAGATCCCAAACTGATCTAGGTTCACTCAACTGGGGCCTAGATATTAGCACACCCAGTGTCAGCCAGGAAATTACTACAGGCGGTTCTTTGCTTTTCCCTGGGGCAGAGCAAACCTCAAGCGAATCCATGGGTACTCTACCTGCTAGTGTTTGGCCTGCTATAGGTCAGCAGGAGGATGCTGCACCAGGATCTGCTCCAGAAAATGAAAACCAGAGGACTTCGCTGGAGGACCTGTTGGATGCTAAGAATGTCCCATGGGAAGATGTGTCAACCAGTCAGCATTTAGAGAACATAACTGGTTTTGAGACACCCATCCTGGGAACTGATAGCTTGTTGGATAAACCCCTCCCATGTGATGTGCAAAAGGAAGAGGAAAAGCACGAGGAAGAAGAGTCTCTGTGGGCAGGTGTCAAGCCAAATGAACAGGTAGAGAATGGAGCTGTTAACTACAAGGAGGTAGAAGGTACAGAGGAAATGGAAGAGGAAGGTGGTGAGATGGAAGGAAATAGTGAAGCAGAGCTTTGTAAGTGCTTAGCTAAGTCAGAGTGTGAAACTTCAGTCAGCACTGAGGGAGACAATTTACATGAGTTGGAAGTTAGCAATGGGGAAGCTGGAAGAACTAGTATTGTTGATCTAGAAATCCCTAGGGAAAAAGAATTCAAAGGAGTAGATGTCATTGAGGAGATAGATTCAGAAAAACCATTGCTGAGCACAGGGTTGGAAGAAGCGGACAAAGTAGTAGCGGACAGCTGTAAAACTACAGAAAGCACTGGCAATGAACCTGAGAGAGTCCATGTTATCTGGGATCAGGACCATGAAACAATATTTGAGGATGGCGTAAACCAAGCTGACAGTGTTACTGGAGAGAATACATCCGCAGAGGGTATAAATATTATGACACATATTGACCCAGAGGTCACTGACCATGCAGAAAAGAACCATACAAATGCTGGAAACATTCTTTGTGACACTGAGTTATTCAGTGCAGAAGAGTCTGGTAAAGAAGCTGAAGACAGTAGCATCAACATCCTCCCAAATGGTAGTGCTGCCAATGAAGGTCAAGCTGCTACTAACAAAGAGTACCCACAAGAATGGGCATTAATGTCCGAAACACCTCATGCTGCTAGCACAATCTGTGGTAATCCTTGCCTAGATAATAGAGAAGACCAAATGACAGGTAGGGCAGCAGCAGCAGCAGCCACTGAAGAGCATCCTCATAGCAGTGGTGTTCCTGAAACCTTGGAAACAGAGCCCTGGTTGGCAAACTGGGATCCAACAGTTACTAATGATTCCTGGGGGTTTTCTAATCTGTCAGATGGCCAAGCCAATGGACTGGATAATTGGCCCTTTTTCCCCAAGCAGCAAGACTCAGAGGAAGGTAACATGGAAAATGCTTGGCTAGGCATTAGCAATAAGTGGTCTACACAGGACCTGGGAGGGACTGATAACATCTGGGGAGAAATAGGTGTAAGCACAAGCAATAAAAATCAGGAGGAACCAATAAAACAAAGCTTGCCTGGGGAGCAGGCAAGTGTTAGCAATACTGGACTTAGCAATGAGATAGTTAGACCCTTGGCTCTGTTTCAAATGGGAAATTCCCGAAATGCTAGCACCGAGAGTTCAACTAGTCCTAAAGACAATGAGACCAACAACTCAGATTTATCTGAAGATGAAATTGCTAACCGGAGATATGGATTGTTGTACCAGGAAATTGAGGCTGATAAAGAAGAGGTACCTACCCCAGTGTGTAGCCTAGTCTAGACAAAGAGTTCCTTAGGTCATGCATAACCTTGTCGTTTAAAACCAACCTATCTGTGTGTTTCCTGCTACCCCTCCTAAGTCCTTGCAATTCTTTTTCAAAAGATTTGTCACGCAACTGTTCATAGTGTGGTGCCCTCCAGCCATGTAATGAAGCAGGCTGACAAAAATGCATTTCAAAAAGGTGAATGAAGCTTCACACTGTGAAGGCACATGGTGTCTCACAGCTTTTATACTTCACATCTATAATTTTAAATGCATCTACAGTTTTTTCTTTTTTCTTTTTGTGAAAATATTTAAGTCACTCTGCTTTTTTGTTTCTGTTTTGGTGTTTTCTTTAAGCCTGTGAAATCTTTATCAAATAGCTTTATCGTCAAGTATCTTACTGCCTTGCCCTTCCTTTTTTTTTTTTTTACTTTTTATGTCTGGCCTATTTTTGTTTTGCAAATGAAAATGTACTGTCCGTGTTCTCATTTAGTAAACAAATGATAATTTGTTCTGATATTCACTTCTACTTAGGCATCCAGCACTGCATTTAATGGATTTGCACAGGTAAGAAATAAGCAGATTTTGAGAGTTTTCTTTTCTGTTCTGTTGGGAAGAGATTAGGACTAGCTGCATAATAATTCCATGCTGACACAAGTCCTAAACTTGTCTGGCCTCGGAAAATACTCCTAGATGTTCCTAGAAGGTTGCTAATATTCTTGTCACTCTTGGCCTAACTGAATTTAATTGGAAAACTCTCACTAGCTTAGCAGGACTAAGTTTTTGTTTTCCATATAAAAGAACCAGATTAGTATTTTTATTGCTTTCTTTTTTGGATTTTTCTAACAATCGCAAAGTCCTGTAAAGCATGGCTTCCTCATGGCTTTCACACATCCAGTTTGTTTACATATTTATATATGAAATGAGTTTTACTTATTTCTGCTGTTTTGTTTTCATTTAAAATATATTTTAATCTGGGAGTTAAATCTGAGTTTTCTGCTTGTTTATTGTTTATTTACTGTTCTGATAATGCTGAGAACCTGCGTTAGGCATTGCAGCAGTGCAGTACACGAAGATACCACATTTATGCTCTCAAATTCCAGAGCAGTCATCCCAAGTAATGATGCAGATAATCTGGGGCCTTCTTAAATTCCAGCAGCCTTTCAGAGACGGGCATATCACCCTTTTTTAAATATGCACACCAAAAGAATGTTGAATATCTGCAAGGCTGAAAATGTGTCTTTCAGTGTTTATTAATTTTGGTACAGGCCTTTTGAATTAGTAAAGTATTCAGAGGGCTAAAATACAAAGTTGCCACCACTTTCTTAAGGCAAAATGTTCCCCTTGGTGTGAAATAAAAATGTGGTGTCCACCCCCACCCTCACAGTAGGAACAAACATGCATTTTTCAAATTAATAGTTTCTGAATAAGACATTGGAAAACTTGTTCTCCACTTCTGTGTCTTATTAATGCATATGAAATTTCATCTCTCTAATTACTTACCAGTGTATGCACTGTTCAAATAAAAGCCCAGAATCAAGAGGATGTGCAAGTAACTTAGAGCTATTCCTTACAATTCACTTGTATTCAGTGAAAGATTCTTCACTGGTTTGAATAACTTGATCACGGAACACACATTTGAAAAAGTAAGGTCTTTAATATTAGTATTCATACCTATATACATTATCTTTTTTCCATCTAATACTATGTTCAGTTATAGATGGTTATGGCTAAGTAAGCCGTAAAAAATCAGGTCTTTACTAGATATATCCCATGTCAAATATTGTTGTTTCGTTGTTTTATCTTCTTTATCTAGGATACTGCTGCATTTACCGTGCAATCAAATGAGAATGTGACAGAGACTTTGGTAAGTGGTGAATTTTGCTTCCTTTCTAACTGCTGTGTAAAAAAAGGAGTGCAATTTTTTTTTCTTTGTACAAAAATATTTGCTCCTTTTTACTAAAATATTTGTGTTTTCCATCCTCTAATTTGCAAAATCTTAACTTGAAGGAGTAGGTATAGCATTGTAGCTGTTAATCTTTACTTTCTGAAAGTCTTTCAGAAGTATAGCTCTGTAAAAAAAGAAAAACAGTCTGCCCTAATATACTTTTAATTTCTGAAGCTATAGTAAAACAGTTTATTACTAATTTTTTGCACTTAAAAAACGTCAAGAATGAGTACTATGGTACAGTGTACAGCAAGGAAGTGATTACATGTAATTGCTGAATACATGCCTCTAATATTACTGCGGCTTAAACTATTTTCCACATTTTATTAACAGTAGGCACTGTCTTCTAAGGGGTGGGAATGTTTTTGAAAGTGATCATACTTTGGTAGTTTCTGGGTTTCTCTTAATGTCTTTGGTTAGCCTGAATTAAGGATATGGAGTAGCAGCGTTGCTGGGCAAATGCTACAGTTACTTAACAGCAGAAGAGTAATACTGAAAGTTAATGTGACTTTCTATGCCTCCTGTGCTGCCTGTGTTTAGAATGGTTTCTGAATACAGTGAGAGCATTTTTAGTATTTTTATTTGTAGTTCAAATGTGGTAAATAGTCTAAAGATTGCTTGTCTACAAGTGACTCAAAGGACATCAGTACAATCTCGATTATAACATATTGCCTGTGATTTTAGGCCTGAAAGTTTCTTCTAGTATTAAAGCCCCAGGAAACTCATTAGAAATCTTACCTGGGATAAATCTGTCTTTTGTTTCACATTTCAATCTTGTTTTTAATTTGTGAAATTCCTTGGAACTGATATTATTACACCAGACAGACTTCTGCACAGTGTGGTATAATATAATGAGTTTCTTTATTCTGTGCCAAATCCTGAAGGTCTTGCTTAGGCCAACTTCTCTATGCCTCATTAAAAATAAGTCTGCATAAGGAATATGTAGGAAAAGAATTGAAAATATATGTTTTGGTATGGCTTTTTTTTTTATTTTTTTCCTGAAAAATATCAGGGGGAGGGGGAAATTTCAGTATTTTTAAGAATTTCGCGGAAGCTGTCTCTTCATTACAGAAGACCTTCTAACCAGCTGCATCTTATCAACTGCAAAGCAGCTAAATAGCTTTTGAGGTTCATTTTATGCTGAGCAATTTGTTCATGGCAAATTAATCTACTGGGGTTATTTTATCTGGTTGAGTCAGCCATCGTTATAAATGGAATGTGCTGAGCACAGCTTGCAGCTCTCTCCTTTAATGTGTATGTATTTGCAAGGTTATGTCTCTAGCAGAAATTGTACTTTTGCTTGGAGCTGTTTTGCTACAGGACCAAACATCTTGCAGGGCTGGTGTTGTCTGCTAGGTACACTTGCTAAAGAACAAGCACAGGCCAAAATTTTAAAGGGGTAGGAATTTGAGAAGCATGGCTGATAAATGGATGCTTTTCAGGTGATTAAGAGCTCAAGAAGAAATAAGTATTAAAAAGAAATCAGGGATGATTTTTTTTTTTTTTTCTACTCAGAAAGCAGTGAAGCAGTGGAACAGGCTGCCCAGAGAAGCTCTGGATGCCTCTGGGCCCTGGGCATCCTGATCTAGTGGGTGGCCTGCAGCAGAGGGATTGGAACTGAATGGTTTTTAAAGTCCCTTCCAATCTCAGCCATTCTTTGACTTTCACACTGGCAGAATTAATGCAGTCAGTCCTTGCCCGTGTGTATGTGAAAACAGTTCAAGTCTGCAAATTGTTTCCTACCTTCAGCAAGGAAGGGACCATTTTGCCTGAGGACTAGCAGAATTAGGGGGATAGGGAATCATTTTAAAAAATCATATTTGAAGTCATAATTTGGGACACTCCTCACTTTGTCCTCACTTTCTAGAGCATTTCTGAGCAAAATGATTGCTTCTCCCCCATTTCTGCTGCCACTTTCAATAACTCTGGAAACCAGTGCACTCTCTCTTTGCAAGGGAGGGATGTAGGACTGACTCAGTTAATGTACAGGACACTGAGGATGAAGATGCTCTGTAGATGTTAGTTAGTAATGTAAGGCTGTCTTCTTCCTGGCAAAGCCCTGTGGGACTGAGTCTGCCAGGAGTGAAGTAGCACTGTAGTGCCAGGCAGAGTTCCCACTCCCTTCCTCCCTCCCCACTATCATGTGCTCCTCAACAATTTTTCCACTGTTTACTTATAAATCAATAAAACAAAAGACTCAGGCTGAAGAAGCTCCACCTGGGGAACTCAAGGCTGAGGAAACCCCTACTGCTGATGTTATGGAAAAAGAGGCCATCCCTGCTGAGCCAGATCAGTCAACAGAACAGGCTGCGGTGAGTGATCTGTCCCTCATATCCATCTCCTAGCCTCATCTGAGCCATCTCACATCACAGTGAATGTGCCTGCTGTATTTCAGCCATCCTCTCCATTCCTCACCATAGCTAGTTTTTTCAGCGCCCAGCTGTGTCACAGCATGCCCCTCCAGCAACACTTGCTCCTTTTGGCCCTAACCTGAATGGCTGTGGTTTTACAGTCCATTTTCACAGCAACAGGTTGCTGCAGAGCATCAACAAAAGGCTTATCCTATAGCCTTTCATGGCTCTGTCTGTGGAGCTGATTGTGTTTCACATTCCTGCTACAAGCCTAATAGTGATTTATTGATGACCACAGGTCAGTTGGTGTCATTAACATAGGAGAACAGCATTAGGAAAGCATACAAACATAACTGAGGAGGGGCTTGGAAATGCTGTGAAGCTCTACTCACCAGTGTCAGGTTGGTTGTTTGCTGGTGGTATTGGATCACTGCAAAAGCAACACATGATACCACACAAACTGTCTTCAGCAGAAGGGTGGAGGTACCATTGCCTGCTTGCAAGGCTCTGGAGTACAGCTGTAGTTTAAAGACCTTCTCAAAGACAGATAGATGATTTTGCCTGGATAGTTCCACAGTACCACTAGATTAAGAACAAGTATTCAGTGTGAATGTTATGAAAAGGCAGTCTGAGCTTTAGTTGCAGCACCCACCTAGTTATTATTTCTCCTTTGCTCCTATCTTCCTCACAGAGTAAAAACAATATGTTTTAGATGGAAAGGGGGATAGATTTGGACGTGGTGTACTCAAACAAAGGCGCCATGGTCTGCAGAAATTGGGCTTTTCCCCTATGTGTGTTTTCTCTCGAGTTGATATAAATCACTGTAATAACTTGTCAGCTCTATAGTAAAGCAAACGATGAATCTGTCTGTCTGAAGCCCACTGTTCTGTCAGTTTGTTGTTGAAAATGCTTCATAGATAGACAGAGAAAATTTGATGGTTTGGAATAAAGAAGAAAGAAAAGATGGTGAGTAGAGGAGGGATAGGACATCAGTCATTGGTCAAAAGGTCTCTTCTGGTAACTGAGTGACAGTAAATAAAGTGAAGAACAGATATTAAAGAAGCTTAAAAGGTTATTTCTGTATGTTTTGAATTTGTTTTTCTGTAAGGATTTCATGAAGGAAAGAAAAACTGTGATGAAAATACTTTTTTCTAAAAGGAAGCCAACTCCTTTTCTTGTACAAAAACAAAGTTCTAAAATCTTGCAAGTCTGAGGTGCTAATTAAATGACAGGCTGGAATGCCGTACTGCTCATCCACTCATTGGCCTTTTCCAGTGACCTATTTTGCTGCCTGACTATTGCAGAGGCATTCTCAGTCCGTGTTCTTTCATGCTCCAAATGGCTACAGAGCTATTGGGAGTGGAGAGAGAAACACAGTGTGAGAGATGGGCCATTTAGTGACAATCCAGGAGAAAGGTCTTAGGCAGTAAATAGAATTTAGACTGTTTTGACTAGATTCATTTTCATTTTTTTGTTGCCTTTTGAATACAGAGTTGTCTTTACTAATCTGGGGGAGATGCCTAGGAAATAAGCTAAGTTTTGATTTTTGAAGAATGACTGTATTTCTGAATTTTTTTAATTGGCTCTGAGGGGCTATTATTTCAGGAATTGCTTTCCAGGACTTGCAAAGAGTCTTTAAGATGAGGATTAACAACAACTGTGATCAAAGCTAAGGAAAATTTCACTGAGTTGCGAAGCATGAAAACATGTCATTTCTCAGCAGCAGTTCTGCATTCGTTTACTCTATGAATGATGACTTACATAAAAGTGGAGTGGTAAAATGTTAATAGATGTCTTCCCGATAGGAATCTTTTATTGATTTTAGTAACTTAAAGTTTGTGGTGACAGCCACTAACCAGCACTATTTTTCTGTGGTAAATTTACTGTCAAACTGCATTAATCCGTAGAATGTATGGCATTCATTGGTTGTTTCCAGGGCCTTGAGTAAATTTTCTGGTAGAGCTTCCACTTAAATAGAGGAGAGAGTAGTCCAGAGGGTAGGTTAGAAATCCCTGCTTGGAAGTTTGGGGTTCTGTTACTTACAGTTTCATAATCTGCCCAACAGTATTGCCAAACACTTTGTTATAAGAGCTCATCATAATTGCTGGATGGAGTCTTATTACACCTTTTTTTCTTGGTACATCAGGTGTCAAGTGCCACAGAACAAATAAGATTTCTATTAGATGCTGGCAACAGTTGATCCTTATTTTGGTTACAGGGAACAATGTGTTTCACAATTAAAGGGAGAGAGCCACCACCTGCACCAGAAGAACTGAAGCCAACCATGGTAAAAAGTCCTTCTTGCATGGACTTTTGCCCACTGAAACTGTTTGTTGTTTTTTTTTTCCTTATTTCCATAGTACATAAAATCCAAAGGATGTAGTCCAAAAGATATAGTGTATTAACAACTGACTGATTTCAGTTTCAAATAATAATACCCCTCTCACCACGTCAAATTTCAAATTCAGCCAAAGATAACAGTATACAGAATAACAGAGAAATCTTAGGAAGTCTGGTTATTTAGCTGTCCTCTGTGTGAAATGCATCATTGCTCAGAGATCAGCTTTTTGACTTTCCAGTATGCTCATTAGTTTGAAAAGAACCGTTTTTGTGCTTTGAGTCTGATGCCTGCCTGGACTCTAATGTTCTCTCATTAGATCAACCAGACACTCAGCTAAATACTGTGATTTTCAAAGCTCTGTGTAGACATCTATGAAACTACCAGCTGGAAGCTCTCTCAGACTCTGAACAACGACAGCAGAGGCCAAGAAAGAGCCTTCAGCTTCAAGCTGTCTAATTATGGTTGAATCCTGCTGTAGGTACAATTCTCAGCACCCAAATTGCAAATAATATAATCTGGAAGAGCAGTCCAATGGTCAGACATAGAAGAGTGGTTAAATGTGGCTGAAAGCTGGACATGGAGATAAGTACAGGTACAACACTGAAGTATGAGGCCATTTGAAACTAAAATATTTCCTTCATAAATCGGAGAAAAACTGGTGTAGGACAGCATTCTTCTGGCCTAAGTCTGCAGAAGCAGATTTCACTCTGTTTATGGAACTGCAGCATAACTTAGGCATTACTTAGTAATCCTATTTACTAGACTTTTATGCCTAGCATGGTATAAAAATAAAAATTACACTACTGTGCTTCCCTTCTAAAACTCCGTCATTCTTACCATCCCAACTTCTAACTAATCAAAAGAGCAATGCTGCTAATTTTACTAGTATAGAATAATCCTTAGGAGGTGAAGGCAACTCTCCTTATTTTTCTCTTTCCCACCAAATCTGCTTCCAGTTATGCTTGAAAAGAGCCCTCATTTAAAAGTGTGTGTATGAATGCATCAAATTTTGTAACGAGGCCCAAGCTGTAAGATTGACTGATGGAATTCTTATGAGAGATAATTTCCAGGTTATTGTTAAGAGAAGGGTAGGGACAAATGCATTCCTGACTACAGAGTACAACAATGCTCATTTCTGAAGTCAAATCGACTTCTGACTACAGCTTATGGAAGAGATTCAGCACTTTTTAATATCAAAAGTCAGGAAAGTGTTTATGTACCCATTTGCCATTGCTGTTAGACACAGTGCTTTTGTGAGGCAGCAGAAATATTTATGTTTATCTCTTCTGTTAAAATAAAATTTAAAAAAAAGAGCAACATTTCTGTGGGTCACTGTGTGCATGCATGCTTTGCTAGAGAAAGATATAATTATATTTTGATACTTGTGGGATTTTTTTCTGCTTAAGACCTTCTACAATCTCTTTCAAAGTTAACGTAAAAATCAGGACTTCACAGCATGGTTTGGCAGCTTGAAAGAAGAATTAATCCTATATATATATAAAAGAAAAGATTATGTAACATTGTAATTTTAACAGGATAAAGCTATGAGGGGTTTCCATGGAAACACTGCTGTCAGCAACTGCCTTGCCCTGGCATCTGGACATGTCTGGGTCTTATGAGGTGACTGCAGGCAATACTGGAAGATTAAATTAGAAAACACATGAGTGATGTGAAGTTTGGATATAACTCAGCATCCCTATATTAAAAAAAAAAAAAAAAAAAGAACACGCAAGCATTTCAGTGGAAACTTGTAGAAATTTTGGTGTGGCAGGTGTGTGGAGGCAGCTGGAGACTGAGCACTTGAGGTCTTCTCGCAATTGAAAAAGATGTCAGACTGATCTGCCATGCACTCAAATAGGTTTGCATGACTTGTCTTCACCCTTACAGGGCTTTTGAAAAATCTGGCCTAGATACGTTTGCAAAGCAGCCTCAAAATTTGTTAGTGAAAGAGATTTCTGTAAGGGTGCGTAGATTTACCTTTCCTCTGAAAAGCATCTTTAGAAATAGCCTGCAGTCTGCAGGGAGCCAAGATTGAACTGCACTGAAAAGCATTTCCAAGTGTTCCAAACGAGACGTGAATCTTAGCCGCTTTGACCATTGTCCTAAACCAGACCAGAAGCTCTTGATCTAGGCAGAGCAATAGCCAAAACTGAATCCAAGCTCAAACAGAAGGGATGTTGCTGGCTGAATCCTGAAATTCTACAGCAGAATTAGAAACCAGCAAGGGCACAACTGTCCCACAGAGTTTAGGAAGCTGTACCTTTTTCCTCTTTTCTGAAACCTGGAACTCATTCAGTTTTACAGCTTCCATAGAAAAGGACCTTCTGTTAGATACCACCTGTGCTGTAAAAAGTATTATCTGGGGCAAACCCATTACTGTTAAGTGCAATTGATCCCTTGAACATCTTGCTGGGTGCCAGATTTAGAAAGCCACTGACACATGTCTAATGTTTTAAATGTCAGGCACCCACTGCATGTACAGCTGAGTATGGACCTAGAGAAAAGTGATTCTGCAAAAAATGATGAACTTTGTGACCCACCTCTTTGAACAATCCCCTTAAATGTGTTGCAGTCCAGCGTGTGTGGATGAAGTGTTTTAGAAAGTTATCCTGGAAACTGGTGAGTTACAGGGGAAGCAGCAGGTTATAATGGGAACATTATGAGTCTTGGGTGGGAGAAATCTGAGGTAGCTGGAGAACTGTAAGGTCAGCAGCATTGTGGGTTATTGTTTAATAAAAAATCATAAAATATGTTGCTATAATGAGAGTACTGATAGCAAAAGTAAATAATTGCCTTTAGCACTTCCAGTGTGGTGATCATTATATAATTAACAGGCTTTATTTCTCATGGGGTTTTTTTTGTTGTTTTTTTTTAGCTTGTAACTACTTTTATTTCAGATATATGGCAGCAAGAATCTTTCCACTCACTGAATACTATCCCACTTAGTTCCCACCATTCATTTCATTGCATCTCATACATCCCATTCCTCCACTAAGCTTGATTAATGCCAACTTCTCTGCAGTCATTCCCTCAGCATGAGTAAGATGGTGACCATATTTCCTCTTTATACAGGAGAGTATCGAGGCAGGGGATAAAGAGACAACTGGAGTTGCTGAGAAAGAGAGCGAGGTACATGTGATCAGCCTCAGGAATATGGTTTTGCTTTAATATCTTCAAGAGAAGCATGGCAAAAGTATATATTTGTCATATGCATGTTATCAATATGCAGTATTGATATACAGTATGACTGTGACCAAGCTGTAGTACCAGAACATTTCTCACTTGATGCAAGACCTACTGTAGGAACTGACTGTTACAGAAATATAGACTGATAAATATTTTGGGACAGGAAACAATACAGATCCATGAATAGAAAGTGGTGTAATGCTGTTTCTATTGACATTTGGAGTAAAGTGAGAATATGCTGCATAGACTCACAGTAGCTCTTATGTTTTCCTTAAATTCATTTGCCTAGCCTTCCTCTAAAATTCTTTTAAATAAAGAGGAGGAATTTTGATTCATCATTTATTTTTCCTATCACAGTTGAAAATAATAATGTTACAAAATAGTTTTCTGAAATACAAAACTGGCATGGAATTAGGTAAATTACAAAAAAACTGAAATACTCAGTGACATACTGAATTTCTCATTAGATAGGCATGATGAGATCTAAGGGCTGAACGATTGTATTTTGCTTATATAAAACGACACTCTTTTGTACAGAATTGAAAGTGGAATTGTTCAAGTGTGCACAGACAGCAGCACAGGAAGAAATGCTACATATTAAATGCAGAAAGAGAAGTAGGGAAAGAGAAAGAAAGTATTAACTCCTCACTGGTAATTGCTTCGATTAACTGTTTGGTTGTGTTATTTATCTTGGTGCCATGACATATATGAACATATTATAAACTGTTTTCCACTCATTTTGGTTTCATGGTAGATTCAGCTGTCCAAGCATGGGTTTGTTACACTCCTGTATGTCTATGGGTCCAGGTACCCAGTGGCATGTGGAAGTGAGATTTGCAGCCAGCAACTGTCCCTGCTGAGCAGCATGGCTGAGTCAGGGTGAGGTCCCAGTACCATGGGCTGCTTTCTTCCTGTGACCCATAGCCCTGGCTCACTGATGCCATACTGTTCACCAACCTGCTGTATAGAAGCCAGGGGAATCATGCTAACAAGAATGTACAGGCTGGGAGAGGTAGATCAAATCCAGTGTCTGTAGATGCACTGCAAACGTGAGTTGCACTGCTTCTCTAGCATTGGCTTGTCACCACAGAGTCTGGGCCAAGAAGTTCCTTGCTATCCCCTGATCACAAAGACTAAGTCTTCAAAATGTATCTGTCCCCTGTTTTCTGAAGCCACAAGTCCTTGTAAAGTTGAGGTTTTTTCTGGTAAGTTTGACCTGTTTAAAGGAGCAGTATTACTGAATTTTACTGAATATTACTAGCAGAAGAGATGCTGCCAGGGATCAAGCTGATTGCTACACTAATATTCTGTCTCCTGATACAACTTTCATAACCAATTCTTCAGTATTACTCCAAAAGTCTTCCAAGACAAGCAATCGGTGCACTCACTAAAGCATGATAATTAGTTCTTGATTTTATATGAGATGGCTTAGCTATAATTATGACTAACTGTCATAAAAATTACCCAGTCCTTTTCTAAATCAAGCTGTGGAGCAAGATCTTCAGCTCTGGAAAACTGGGAGAGCTCAGTGAGCTCCTCCCACACCTCCAGCTGCAGACTGCATAGCTCTCCTCCTCTTCCTGGCCTCATTCTTGCTGCCTCTGTATCTGTGACATTGTACTGAGCTGACAGTGGTGTTAATTAGAGGATAATCCAACCGTGTGGATCAGCTGCATCCTGGGTAATTCACTTTTATTGCAATTAAAAGTCAAGTGGCTCATTTATCACACCTCTCATTATATTGGATGGCCCTTGTTTTTTCTCCTGTGTGACTTTTCAATGGCTGTGGATAGCTAGTTTAGGATACTATTAGGCTGTGTAATGTTATGGAAAGCAGGTCTGTAGAATTGGTTCTCAGTATGAAGACAGGAAATACCTGCAAGTATGTGACTCGTTATGGCTAGGTATGGGATTCTGTCCTGATTTCAGTGGATTGAGCCTCCCTCTTTTTAGTTTTGTTCCTTTTTTAATTCTTAATCAAAGATATTTGATGCTAATAGATTCATTCAGTGCTAGCACACATGTTTATGTAAAAGCCATTTTTAATCATCTATCTTCCTTTGCTTTTGTATTCTAAGACACAGGAATGACACAGTTGTGAGCTGTGCTGTAATTCAGTGAGTTACAGCTACGGACTCTGAGAGCATCACCCTTTCAGTGAAGACTACTTGAAGGCTGACTCACGTAAATTAAAATTCTCCTCCATAGTAAAATAAAAT
Organism: Oreortyx pictus; assembly: GCA_036925125.1. Taxonomy (NCBI): domain Eukaryota; kingdom Metazoa; phylum Chordata; class Aves; order Galliformes; family Odontophoridae; genus Oreortyx; species Oreortyx pictus. Next base: position 47,332,004 of record JAUPFR010000007.1, on the reverse strand, counting down.
TGGCTATACAAATCCAATAAGTAGAAAAGAAATGTTGATTCTAATCACAACAGACAGCAACATCAATTTCTGCAGCATGCTGTTAGAAGCACACAGTCTAAAATCAATCAGATACGTACTCTGTTCCCCTTTTTTCATACTCATCTCTTCCAAGGCTTTTACATCCTCCGTTTATTTGAATACCAAGCTGGGTCAAGGCTGCTGAATTGGTAATACTCTGAGAGACAGGCTTGCATGCCTTACAAGTCACAGGAGAAGATGTCAACATTTCTCCATGTCTTTTGATGTTATGTCTGTTTGTGACAGAGCATCCTTCCTTAGCAACATTTTCAGTTCAAGCTGAAGCTTCTCCAGTGATTTCTGTGAAACACTAGAGTATTTTCTGCCTTCAAAGACTCCAGAAGAATTTATTTATCTCATTAATTATCAGTCAATAGGAGTAGATATTGCTAAAAAGCAGAGACTGAAGAATGACCACGAACAAATGTAGGTAGTTCAAGTTGAGCTCAGATAACTGAATTAGTCTCATTCAAGGAGGAAAGATCAAACTGAGAAAACAGAGCATCAGGCTGTTAACTGAACATCAGAAACATTTCTGCTAAATGTACCTTGACTTTGGTACCTTGAAATTAATTTTTCTTTAGTGTTTAAAAATGTCCTGAACTTAATTGGATTGACAGAATGTGGTTTTTTTATTTGCCTTCACCATCCAAGCCTTAGGATGAATCTACACTAAACTTAATGCCAATATATTGCTGTAAACAAACACAAGTATATACCAACACAAATGCTGGGGTGATACACAAATTTTCGTAACAGTCTGCTGGATGAAGGATTTAACAATGATCTCTAGGAAGATACTTTTCTATCTCCCTTACTGAAACAAAATGCGTACTAACTTTTCAACACAGACTGATAACAAATGATTTAGTCATATCTAGTCCACTTGGCCCTTTATTTATGTTTCTTTCTTTTTTTTACATTGATCTAACTATAGGTATTTATAGTTAACAGTTTTTGTTGTTTTTTTTTATCTGATGACATCTGAAGATTTCTAACCTTTATTCAGCTGTAGAGAATATTTGCTTCAGCTAATATAGCCCAAGTTGCACATCTCTGTTCAAAAGAAGTCTAATTAAGGCAATGTTCCTGAAGGCAGTCCAGGTCTAGAGGTTGGAGACAGCAGCTGGAGACTTGTTGCTTGTTCCCAAGAACAGACTTTCACTAGTACAGTGGACCTCTGGACCGCTTGCCACGCTTCAACTCAGCATGAAACTGTGGGGAATTTCTTACACCGTACTGTTTGGAGGCAAATCAGCCCTGTGAATGCAGTCACATAACTGTTTCAGAGAGCAGTGGAAGGAGGTGGTTGTATACATGTGAGAAAGAAGAGCCAATGAAAAACATATCTCCAGCTGATATTCACAGAGAATGTCCTGAAAGGTTTCTCCTCCTTTCATTCTACAGGTGGTGAGTGCTGCAGATGGGGCAGTGGCAGCAGAAGACAGTGTGGTGGAGGCAGTAGGAGCTGGTGAGGGTGCTGCTCCCATTGAACAGGAGGCTGCTGCTGCTGAAGGTGACAAACCTCAGGGAGAAGAAAAGGAGATTGATGTTTCTCAGGTACCTCATGTTGTTGTGTGGGGGAGCATAAGAGGAATCCAGATCCTAGCACAGGCAAGGCTGCTGCAGCTCGATACCCCAGGGTCCAACAAGCAGTGAGGATGAGCATGTATTTTCAGTCAGTGTGCATACAGGGCACACATGGGCACCATATTTGTACGTAAGTACTCAGCCAGCCATGGAAATCACAGAGACACACAGTATTCGCTGAAACCCAAATATTATTGCCAGCCTCATCATGCACACACATCTCTGGCTGAGCAGGGTAGAGATCTAATAGTGAGAATATATATATTCTTATATATATGCTGATGTCACTCAAGTCCACTTATGAGTGTCTCCAGTGCCTGGCACCTGGTTCTCTCACATAGCTGGCAGCTGGGCTTGCGGGCCCTCCAATCCATGGTGTGACCCTAGTGCATACACAGGCAGGAAAAATAGACAGCCCTCACCCTGGAGAAGAGCTGGCACGCAATTTAATGAGAAGATAGGACAGGCCACGCTCATCAGGTGGAGGACATGGCCAGACAAACATTTGAACTGTCCACTGTTCACAAGTGAACAGTCCATTTATCCTGTTATCTATCCCTTTGTTGTCCCATACTTGTTTCTCCCCAAACCACCTCAGTCCACCCCTCTCACTGCTTTTGATTTCTTCACATCCCATAGTAAGTCTTGTGCAATAACATGTCCCATGACTCTTGGCAGCAACCCTTCTCTGTCCCAAAGGTGCTCTAGGGCGTGATGGATGTCACACTTGGACACTGGGACAGCCCTGAAAGAGGCCCCAGTCCCTTCTGCTTTTGTGCCTTGTGTTCCTTGAAGTTCTTAGTGCTTTTACATTTCTGTGCAAGTATTGTTCTCCGTCTTGATGTAAGAATACCACCTACAGTGGAAGTAAATAAATGTGTATTTCAACTTGAAATAAAGTGCTGAATACTCTTGTGGTTTTTTTTTTTTTTTTTTTTGCATTATATTTCTTTTCCTAGGAAAAGGTCAGCAGCATCCCTTCAGTAGTAATAGAACCAGCATCAAACAATGAAGGGGAAGGAGAAGAACATGATGTCATCGTGAACGAGTCCAAAGATGCTGCAGCAGAGATGGGCACTCGGGGCACTGACAGTGAAACATCCCTAGTTGGAAGTGAGCAGAAACCAACCGAAGAAATCCAGACTGTACCTTCTCAAGATCAGCCTGTGTCAGCAGGAGACACAGCTTCTGACATGCCACCAGGCTTTCTCTTTAAGGTCTGCTTGTTTGTTTTTTCTCCTAGACATCTTTTCAGATCTAGCTTCTGTGGATGTGTCTGAAAATTGAGGCATTATGATGGTTTCTTGAGACCAAAGAATGCCTGGTTTCACAGCCGTGTGCCTGCATGCACATACACTCACACAACTTTTTGGTTGTGTTTTTTTTCTTCACACTGATGTTGTTGTTTATATCCCTTTGTAGCTGTAGGAATCATTAAAGTACTCCTTTCATCTCACCGAATCAGTAATGACAGTGGATCTTTTGAGTAAAATTCCATTGCTACAGATTTAGTCAGCCAAATTTTATGATTGTTCACTAACAATACCAAAAAATGCATTTTTCTGGCCTGAGAATCTGTAGTGGAATTTCCAGCTCTATTGAAATCTATGGGACTTCTAGAATTCACTGTAATGAAATTGAAGTGTCACTTTATGACCTTAGTATTGCTATACTTACAACCTTTTAGGATATTCAGTCAGAAAAGTTTAATGAGGCTTGAGGGAAATTCTCTCCTTGGCTGTCAAAACACACAGAGTTTCCTGGTTCATCAAGGTTCTTTTCAATTTAGAAACACTGAGCAGGAGAAACACTCCTTGAGGATAGACGAACTTTTTACAGTACTTACTGCAGTTTGCATACTTCAGGCTAATTAGTCCCATAGCACTCCATAAATATTCTTTCTGGTCTATTTTCACTGGTCATTATTTTCAGCAAACTGTGAGAATAACATTGAGGCTACAGTGACCAGTATTGTGCAGTTTTGATGCAGATGTGCTGCCGCAGTTAATCTTTTATTTTTTGTCACGCTCCCTTGAGTCAAACATAAATTAGAAGCAGCAGAATATATGACTGCCATCTGGTTCTTGATGCATATTATTTCATTACTGCAGAGTTACCAGGGAATTGGCTGTGCCTTTGAGAAAACTAGGATAGTATCTCTCTTAAGGAGGAAGAGCTATTTAGTTAAAATGGTCTGTTCACAACAGCATACTGACCCCACAAATGTTTTAATAATCACCTCCTTGAAAAACAGATATTTTTTGGCATTCCTATCTGCCAGTAAATGGGTGTTCTTTCAAGGATAAACAGGAGCTATGTTTCCCATTATTAACTTCTTTTGTCATATATTGAAACTGGTGCTGTACCTCTCACTCAAATTTCCGTGAATGTTTACAGCAAGAATAATATCTAGCATCCAGCATAATTGAGGGTCTGAAAAAACATTTCCTGTGATTCTTTTCCAAACTTATTAGCAACATCCTGCCATCCGACTCCTCAGGTCTAGTAATAATAGTGGGAAATGAAAGCAAGTTCCCTATACAGTAGGAATAAACTAACAGGACTTGTCCAAGAAGCAGTTCTTGTGGAATTCTGCAATCTTGGGACAGGATGTTTGGTTTCTTTCAGTAGTTTCAGGAAGATTTGCTGAAGCTATACCTGTTTCACACTAAAAATAGAAACTTTGATGTGAATTGATGTTAACATTAACAAACTGAATATATGTATCTATGGTCTTTTCTTTCCATAAAGAAAAAAGTGAAAGAGTGCATTTTTCTTTTTCACAGTGTCTCTGTTCTGATCATTTCTGTATACTTGGTATTTTCTTCAGGTTGAAGTTCTACATGATTTTGAGGCAGCTAACAGTGATGAGCTCAATTTAAAACGAGGGGATATTGTACTAGTAATTCCTTCTGAGACTACAGCTGATCAGGTAAAAACATGACTCTTTCTTTTGTTAATGCTTTCCTTTGTCTCAGTTTTCTTCTCACTGTTTATAGTTAATTTGAAATGTTGATTCAAAAAAAGTCTTTACTGCTGGAAAACACCAACATTCTTATTTTGTCCTTTTATTTGGTTTCATTTAACACTAGACAGCACAGTTCACTAAGCTAAAGTCCCAGGTATATACTATCAACAGGATCCAACTTCAGTATATTTTTCTGGGTACTTTGATGTTACTTTGTAGTGGATTTTATACAGACTATATATATACACATAGGCTTAGTACAGAAGATGGCTTACAAATTGTGCATTGTGTTGCTATCATTTTGTAACATTGTTAGAACTGGTTGTATGTTCCCCACACGTTCAGAGCTTTTACATGGAGATTTGGAGAAATAATATACGTATGCCCAGAGAGAGCACTGAGACTACACACAAACTCTTCTGTCCTGCAGCTAAATTGTGCGGAGGTGTTCCTACGTGTTCTGTGCTTCTGGGAACCTGAGCCTCACACAGCAGTGCTCTTGAACTGCACTGGCAATCACTTTGTCTTTGATGCAAGAACCCAACAGTTCAATGTCATTTAAGACACTTTATTTTGTTTTAACAGTGTGTTTCAGATTAATTTTCAAACAATTTAATTCCACATGTGTTTCGCTCCAATCAATAGGAGGGAGAGAAGATTCTTTTGATATGTGTTTACCCGACAACAAGATTAAGACACAATGGGACAAATGTTAGCCCGACCAGTTTATTACAAATTCTACTTGCTTAGGGAGATGGGGAAGGGAAGATGAGCGATAGAAGAGAGAGTGGAAATAAGAGCAAGAAGTCTTTGTGGAAAGCAAGAGAGAGATAGTCACCACTGGGATTCCAATGTAGCCCGTAGTTCAGATGCTGATCTCCAGTAACAATGGGTCGTCAGGCTGTTCAGAGGTTGTGTTGTTTGGTTGAGGACGACCTCTACTTTACAGTGACAGTAAAAACTTCTTCATAATTCCGAAGTGGTCAAGTCAGCTCTCTTAGGAGCTTCTGGTTTGTGGGCCTCAGCAGGAGCTCTTTTGTTTCCATTGTCCGGGTCTTGCCGGTAGACAAGAGGGAGCAGGAAAACTGTACCTTGCCTTCTCAGGATACAGTGGTGTCAATCCTCAATCTCCCATACCAGATATTTGCTCACAGTCCAGATCTTCCGCCAGTTCTTTTGAGCCTTCCCTTCCAAAGGCAAACACCTCCAAAGAAATGCTTTCAAATGTAAAACTGCCCACAAAGCGATGCCCGCCACCACGTGGCAACACCAACCACTTGCTTCCTGAACAAGTCAGAATCTTATCGCAAGAAATCCCTCAGAAAGCAGGCTTTGAGCCATTGTTGTCCTTCACAACATGTTATATTGTACCGTAGTAAAATGAATAATTGTTGACTACTTCTTTAAAAGAAAAGTATCTTTGTGCTGTAGTAGCAGAAAGTGTTGATGAAAAGTACCCCACTGAACTGGGGGCTGGGAGGTTGGGGACTAGATCCTGCCCAGGGAGATAGCTAAGTGCTCTGCTCTAGTGCATATTTGGGCAGCCAGAGACTGTTGATGATCTAAGCTGAGCTTTCTCTCAATACAAGAGACAAGTAATTATTTTGTGTTTTCATTCTTCTTTATTATTAGCTCTGAATAAAAGATTACTTTTATGTTCTTTCTGGCTAGGACACTTCATAATTTTTGTAGGGACAGATTCTGTTGTGCTTATTCAAATGGTGCTGCGTCATACCTCTTGGACTGTTCAGCTGATTCTGTTGTCAGTATTTGCAGAATACTACTCTTAAGGATATCAAAATACGTTGTCTTCAGTTATTTTTTCTTATAATGTTTATATAAATATATATAAATACGTGTAACCTTCACTTGGTGAACCCATGAATTATTTTTCTCTTGTGGTGTGCATCCAAATCCCATTAGCATTAATTGGAGAAAATTGTGTGCAGTGATGGAGAAAATAAAGCTTTACGTATTAATGTTTCTGAGACCATTCTGCTTATATCTTTTTTACTCAGTACATATTTCCCCTTCATGTTTAACATCACCATAAAACTTAATTTTTGTCTTTCACCAGGTGCTTTGTTGATTTATAGAGAGTATTTTATCTTAGTTCTTTTTTCTCCTACAAAATTGACCTGTCTAAAACCATCATCTTGATATAGCTAGTGCTGTCAGCCTATGTTCCCTGTTCAAAGTAAACCAATCCCACACAGTGCCTTCATTTTTTTTCCCCATAATTATTGAGTTCAAGTTATTATCCATTAAAACTGCAGTCCTTAGTAGAATCTACACTGTCCATGGTAGAAAACTTAAGTTCCTCTGTCTCAGTTTTTCCACGTGCTTCAAAAACATGCTGCCAGTTACTCCATCACTTTTTGTACTTTCTGTAGAATAATACTGAATCAGCATTAGAAATGCCCTGCTAATCATCACTTTGCTCTGACTCCTGTTCTTAAAAGGAACAAAGCACAGAGTTAGTGGCCTGGTGAGATGAAAATAAGCTGATCACTTCAAAAAAAATGCTGAATGGATTTTATTCCAGGTAAAATGGATAACACTTAAGAGAATCCAGCACTTTCCAATAAGAAATCTTTTGATTGCTTGGGCTGGCTGGGGATTTGGGGTTGCAGTATTGCATGTCAGATTCTGGCTTAGGCTGAAGTTTCCAGGACTTTTTGAAAAAGGTAGTTGAATATCAACTGGCTTCTAGTTTATAGAAACTGTAATAGCAGAGAATACGAGAACTGTTATTTCTTCTTACTGACCATATAGGAAAGAGAGAAAAGAACACTTGGAAAAAAATAATCAGATCAAAAACATTGATATTTTCCTTTCATCTGTGGTATTCTATAATGATTCTAGCCCACTGCTATGCTCTTACTAAATCAGTATGCCAACATTATTGTGATAACTTTAAAAACATCTCAATTTGCACAAATGCAGATCTGATATAATACTGAATGACTCCAGAGGCTGATTATCCAAATCTGAGTCCAGTTGGAGGTTAGGTGGGATAAAGCCATAGAATATGCTTACAGTCAGTCTCACAAAACCGTGCTCTGGCAAAACAGAGAAAACGACCTGTGCAAAACCAGCGTCCCCACCTCTTTTAGCCGTATGACTCTAAAACTGCTCAGGGCCTGGAGCATGAAGAAAGAAAGGTGAGACACCTGAAACTGAAGAGGTTCTGTCTTTTTTCTTTCAGGAGGCTGGCTGGTTGACTGGCATTAAGGAATCTGAGTGGCTTCAGTACAGAGATGCAAATAGTTATAAAGGACTTTTCCCAGAGAACTTCACACGCCATCTGGAATAGTTCTTCGCTCAGGCACATGAATGTGGTATGAAGCTCAGTCAGTAGGTTTTTAACCTCTTTGAAACACAGGAGCCCACTTTTTTGTAGTTCAAGCTGTTAATGGTTTACAGGTTGGTGCCAGACAAAGCTTGTTGAAACATATCAAAATGAGCATGAGTGCAAACAGTTAAGCTATCAATTTCTGAAGCAGTGCGTGGAAAAAAAAATCAAATAAAAAAAAGAAATGTCCTTATTTGTTCACATGTACGTGGCAACAGGTTTGTTTGTGCTTTGTCAGAGCTATGGTGATCCTGTATTTGGTCCTTTCCCATGAAATCCAAAATTAGCCTCCTTGATACCAAAACCTTAACTTCTCTGCACTAAATGTATTGTATTGAGTTGCACTGCAGAAAATTTAATTAGTAATCCTGTAGTAATGAGGTCAAACTATTATAAGTTTCATGTGTTTAAAAAAGATAATAACTGCTGCAACGTTTTTCAATGTTACTTTTGGACATGCATAATATATATACACAAGAACTCGTATGTGTATATATAAGTGCATATGGGTATATATGCATTTTAACAACTTCATTGTAGTTCTTTGACTGTGTAGTGTCATCAGTACATGCATTGCTCTCTCACTGTCTGGCATTACAGGAAACAGTTTTGTTCCAAAGCAAAACTAGCTGCTCCATTGCCAAAACATTAAACAGTATCCGTGTTAGTAATGTGAAATTTTCATTCTGAGATGATGAATAACATCATTTTCAAAGCTGCTAAACCTTTGAGAAGGCATGGCTCAGTTTCCTCTTCCAGCTGCAGTAGTTACAGTGAGGTAATCTGGAAGGGGAACTGTTATGATGCTAATCTATACTTTTTTATTTAATTGGCTGAATAAAAAGAACACAACAAAATAATCTCTGAGAAAGAAACATAATATATTTTCACAGTAAGTATTTATGCAGCATACCTTCACAAATCCTTTTAAATGAAGTTATATAATGTATTCTGTATCAAAAAGTCATCTGTAACTTATGTTTTCCAGTGCTGTGTCATTAAAAATAAACCTTTGATCCAAAGACGTTTCATCTGTGGTGCTTTTGAAGTTTGTTACAATGAATTTCATGTGGTTTGTGTGTTCTATTAGATAATTTAATTTTAATTTAATACCTCTTTTTCCAAAGAAACATCAGGTGTGCCATCTAAATTCTTGCTTTCAACCTCATACGTGTCCAGGATTCCAACAGGTCTGATCCCCAGCTCAGGGCATCTCCTGGCTGCTCCTCCTGCAAATGGACTCTGGCCCAACCATCACTCAGCTGAAGACTGCTACCACTTATTCATTTCTTGCCTTTCCTTTTATCTTGTGTGAAAAGAAAAGTATCCATCAATTTGCTCTGTTTGCGGACACATGGAAGCTGCAAATGTTTAGGAATACCCACATTTTCCTAGCAGCTCAGGTTTTGGTTTTTTTTGTTCTTTTTTTTTGTGATGTTTTGGTTGTGAGCTTTTTTTTTTTGTGTGTATAAGCACTTTCTACTCCAATTTGTCAGACTTCAGTTGAAGAAACAGAATTGTATTTTTCCTCTGAAAGAGGAGGGAAGTTGCTTTCTTTCTGTCTTCTGAATTCAGTGGCTTTCCAAAGGAGCTCTGACAATAGCTGTATTTTGTGGAGAAGTGGAATGATTTGGCTGTGATAGCTGGGATTTTGGCTTTAAAATGTTAGTGAGCAATCAGAGTCTCAGGATGTTGCCGGAAACTTTGATTTTCTTTTCATCCCTTTAACAGGTTTGGAAATCAATAGTGATCCAAGACCAAGAATTTCACCAGCTTTTCCTTTGTTTTTGATGTTACAGTAAATTCCAGATTCTGGTGTCCGGGGTGGTCATAATGACCTGTGAAACCTCATTAGTGATGCAGCTCTGATAAACTCCAGGCCACAGTTTCCTGCTTACCTAGATCTCAACATTTGCCTTTCAAGAATAGCTGTTCTACAGATTACTGCAGCTGATCCTCAGCAGAACCTCCATTTCTTTGTGGAACCTGGGTGGCCACTTCTCAGACAAGAGCCTACAATCAAGTGGGACCATCATTGCAGCCAGATTGCTAAAGAAGCAAAGAATGATGTGAGATCCCCAAGGAGTCTCTTTACCCCATGATGTCTGTGTGACATTATCTTTGTGCCCTCTTCTTGCTAGAAGAACCCAGGTCAAATTCAATAATCTTGACCTTGCTACTGCTTAAACCTTGGTATAGGCATGGATGCCAAATTCACTGATAGGGGGTTTGAGGTACACGTGAAATTCTATGTAGATGGGAAAGGTGCCTAATCCACACAAAGAGTTTTCATGCTTTCCTCTGATATGCTCTTCAGCAATACTGCTTAATCCTATTCTGTCTTTCTAAAAACCTCTTCAGTATAATGAAAAATGTAAGTTCAAAACCCATCAGATGTCTGCTTCTCACTGCAAGCACTGTCATTATTTGCTGCAAGTACAAAGATGTACAGATAATGTCCCAGCACCCATGCTATTGCACATGATACATGTGTGATTGATGTGCTGCAGGTTACTGTGGATATGACACTGTGCTGGCATTAGGTACATCTTAGATCTCACATCCACAGCTCAGAGCCACAAAGCAAATAAGCTTCTTGCGGGAAGGATGAGGAGAATTATTAATGTTATCTTTAGAAGTCCTTGCAAAAACTCATGGAACGAGGTGATAGATGCAAAAGGAAGGATGTTGGTAGACTAGAAAAAAATATTATTTGTCCTAATTTTCTCTTCTGAAATATGGAACTGGTGAACAGAAATATTTATCATTTGGGGTTTAGAGCTGTTTCTCAGATTTGATTTCTTCTCACTTGACTTTCATAAGACGATCGGACTTCTCTCTCAGGCACTTTTATTTCTGCATTTCCTGAGATGCATTGTATAAAATAAATGTATTTATCAGTGTTTTATGTAAGCAAGGGACAATTTTCTATTTTATTCTTTTTTTATTTATTATTTTTGACTGTTACATTCAAGTGATGCCCTCCTCACCAGCACTGTATTAGCCCAGAACTATTTCCCACTCCTGGATTTTTCTGTTTAACACACTACACTGAACTTGGTGAATTAACAAATGTCATGTTTTCCAGGTGATTGTAAAGCAATATTCCATTGCATCTTGATTTCTCTGAAGACTTAATTATGCCTAAAATGCCTAGGACAGCACACATTGCTAACCTTCTACAGCAGCTATCATTTCTAATTTTACGTTGAATGAACACTTGGAAAGTTTAGGGCCCCAATCTCCTGATCCTGTGGGTTATAGACAGTGTGGCCTTAGAAGTAAGACAGAGAAAGTGAAGATGGAGGATTTCATGTGAATGAATTAATAAATTGTGTACTTGATGCTTGTCTATCCAGTTTACAACCTTTCATGAATAATGGAAAGTGTGCACTTTTGTTTCTTTCCTCCTCCTCCTCTCTTTCCCCACATTCCTTGTTCCACCCCTTCCCAATCTCACACCTGGATGCATCTGGCCCTGCCACCAGGAGAGGAAGGGGGCTAGCTGTGGGTATAATTGAACTCCATGGGGCTTGATTGCATGGTGCTTTGGTTACTGATGCCCTAGCACCAGGTAAACACAAAGTAAATAATAGTCTCACTAAGCTCATTGTATGGGAACTGTTGAATCACGTCCTGAACCACTGAACTTACCTGATCACCTCAGGCAAGATCTGAGTCAGCCATGGGAGCACAGGTGAAGACAATTCACCTGTGTGACCGGAAGGGATGGAGTCTTTCTCCACCCTTCTTAAACCACATTTAAGGGCTGACTACCTCTAGGAAACAATCTTTCTCTGAAAATTGCTCCTTTGGAGTTTCCTATTGTGAGCCTAGGATGTAGGTGAGAATTTGTCTTTATTTTGATTGTCTCTTTTCCATCTCAGTTATCTTTCTAATTACACCATCTATAAAATATCTCAGCTAAAACACCATTTGGTGTTATTCATTTTGTTAACTTCACACCTTTCACTCATGCTTAATGGAAGTGTTTCTTTCTGACTCAAGGAAAAAGGCATTGAACCACGTTGCTAAAAGGTATGCTACAAAGGAGGAGGTGAGTGTTCTTCAGACTTCCTGTACTACGTGCGTTTCAGGACAAATACAAGTTCTGTTTTTATTTTTTTTCTTTAATTTAAATAAGTTGAGCTGCAATGGAAGGATGTTGTGTATCAGTGAATGAAAAACAGAACATCACCACAACCATGTAGTCCTGAAGGATAATCTGTGTGTGTCAAGATAAAATTGTTGAATGTGAAGGTGATAGAAAATTCTCTCAGTGGCCAAAATCTGACGCATCCCCTATCTGATTAAGTGCCATGACTCTGCATGTCTTGTAGAGAAATAACTTAAAGTAGAAATTGCCGATAAACATTCACAGGGATTCAGAATGCTGTATTTTAAGTCTTCTGGGTATATGTTTTAGTGGTGAAGCTGTAAAAATTTAAAGTGTAAGCATGTTGTAGAAATTCTCAGCAACCACCCACATTCGTAACAGCTGCTCAAAAAGGACTTCTGGTGGGTTTACTCCCTTACCCCCAGCAGAGGGTGGTAGATGCTAGAATTTGTATTTACGGGATTGGAGACGCCGTCTAATTCAGTCTTTGAATTTTTGGCAATAATCTCTCACTACCTAAAGTTGGCTCACAGCTGCAGACACACAGGGCAAATGAGATGTGTCATGTACACAGTAACTGGCTACTTAGTGTGTCGGCAAATGGAGACAGAGGAGCATGTTGCTGAGTTGTTCTCTATCTTATCACTGCAACATGTCTTTGTGTTTCATGCATATTAAAAGTTACAATATAGATTGAACCAGAGCAGCTGCTCATGGAGAATCTGTACCATGTAATGAGGTATTCAGATGGTTCAATTAAAAAAGACATTGAATTAAGAGAATATAATTTTCTATACTACCTCTATTTTTAGTAACCTTGTAGTTTACCTGTGTTTAAATAAGCAGATGAAGGTTTTAAAATCTTCTCATTTTTAATAATTTCAAGTGGTGTCATGTTCTAGCTCTTTGGTACTACTTTTATCTTATAAAGCCAGCTTCCCTCATAAATCTCTTATGTATCTACTCCTGTCTTAATCTCTGTTCACCTACCTCTGCTTAGTTCTGGCTTCACTGGGTTAACTGCTGTTCCTCTGCGTTGCTGGAGTGCTGTGGTCTTTGACTTTCAGCTAAAACACCAAAACCAAATGAATGTTTGGAGTCTTTTTATCCTGGAGCGCCCGCAGCTGGCAAGCTAGTCCCTTGCATGGGACTCTGCTCAGCTGCCAGCCCCTGGCTCTTGAGTTTCCAGAAATCCTGCGCCTCCCCTCCCAAACATAGTCCTCAAAACAGAAAAGGAGGTAAAGGGTGGGTATAGGGATGTATTCATGTAGGTTTTGTGTACTCTACAGGTTTCGTGCCATGATGATGAGACCTCATGTTCCCCTCCCAGCACTTGTATGTGACTGTGTGTCCTGTTCATCTTGCTGTCAAAACCTGAAACATTTGAAGTGGCCTGAAACACCAACAGATCTCCGCATATTTGTATCAGAGGCTTTAGAAGCCTGTCTCCTCTTGCTCTTTCAGCCCCAGAGTATGCACTTGCTGGGAGCACACAGTGCTGATGTCCTCCTGAGGAGCAGCAGCAGAGGCACAGTGGGCTTCCAAACCCAGCAGGGCATTGCTGTCACTACATAGGGGCTCATTACTAGCTCCAGTCTTTGCATTGCTTCTCTCTCATCACTATCCAAAAAATGATTTAGTGGTTGAACACGACAGGATGCTGAGCACTGCCCATACCGATTGGGATGAAAATTGAAAAACAACGGAGTAGAAGTCATAGCTTGAGATTAAACTGTTCAGTAAAATGAAGTTATGTGTGTGTGTGTGTGTATATAGTTATGATTATATACATATAAATATGTGAACATGTGTGCAATAAGTGATGCACAAGTAGTTGCTTCCTATCCACCAATCAATGCCCTCTACGACACCAGAGCAGTGGAAAAGAGCAGGAACTCCCACCCCCTTCAAAACTCTCCTTCTGTAGGATGTTATGTGGTATGGAATAGAATTTTGGCAAGTTTCAGTCAGCTACTCTGATTCACCAACCATGCGGCCGCTGACAGCTCTCATCCTGACAGTCAGATTTGCCTGCATGCACTTCCATTTAGGTGTCTCTGCACAAGCCTTGCAGCAAAGTCCAGTGTCCATCACCAAGCCTGAAAACAAAACGGTGCTCATCACCTGCCGCATCTCCATCCCCAGCTTTGACAAAGAGTTCATTCACTGGTACCGGCAGAGGCCTGGGACAGCTCCCAGGCGCATTGCCTACATGGCAACCAGGCTGTTCCTTGACAATGAGTCTGAGGAGGGGAAACTCAGCATGGAGAAGGACCTCGACAAGTCTGAGTGCACCCTGACAGTGGGCAGAGTCACTCTGCAAGACGCTGCTTCCTACTACTGTGCCAGATGGGATGCACAGCATCAGACAGCCATAGGGAAGCTGCACAAAGACACGCTCTGCTCCTTCAACCAGACCCTAAAATGCCTGAATACTTGTGGGAATGGCCTCGCCTTCCCTCCTCAAATTCAGCTGAGGCAAATTCCACGTGGGCTACAACATGGTTGTGTTTCTGATACTGTTTGTCCCAGACGATAACGTCCCTCTGTCATGCTGCTTTCTCACAGTATCACCTGCTGCCTGCGCGGGGCCCCTCTCTGGGTGGCCGCTACTGAGTCACATCCTTCCCTCAGGCTCTGCCCCTGTCCCTGCCACAGAGCTGCTTGGGGGCTGTCTCTGGGGCAGAGGCAAGCAGGCACCCTGAGGATGCAACTGCTGCTGCCAGTTCTGGCCCTGGCTGAAGCCTGGATGCATCCATTCCGCTTCCCATGGAGGCTCCACGTGGGGCAGCAGTACGAGGCTGTGGTGCACACACCTGCGGGCAGCAGGCTGGCACTGCTTGCTGTGTTTTCTCTCCTTCTGATGGACGGACATGCGCAAGTGCTGCTGCAACAGCGTCCATCTGTTATCAGAAATAGATTCAGAACTGTGAGTATTCAGTGCAAAGTTGAGGGCATAGATAACTTCCAGGATGCATACATCCACTGGTACCGACATCTGCCTGGCAGAGCTCCTGAA
The DNA here is from genome assembly GCA_036925125.1 of Oreortyx pictus. NCBI lineage: Eukaryota > Metazoa > Chordata > Aves > Galliformes > Odontophoridae > Oreortyx > Oreortyx pictus. Next base: position 47,316,895 of record JAUPFR010000007.1, on the reverse strand, counting down.
CGAATTCTCTATGTGACATCCGCAGCATATGTTTCCTATGATTCGGACTCCTATAAGAACAAGTATTCATCTTATAAAACAGAGAATAAAATCTGCGTTCTCTCAATTCTAAACATACGTGATGACGATGAAGGTACCTACTACTGTGCCTACTGGCTGTATCACAGAGGGAGCAGGATGCAGGCAGCCCGTACAGAAAGCAGGCTGCAACATTTTACGTGATCAAATGCACAGCTGCATTCCTGGCCTCATCTCTCAACATTCAGGGCATCCCCACAAGCTCAAGCTGAGGAAGGAAATACAGAGGAAAAGCCAAGGCACTTCTGTGGCAATCACATTCAAAACACACAGTCCATGTGACTGTTCTGTGAATCCTGAGTCCATTGTATCCTCTCCCCTCCAGCAGCTGTCCTCTATCTTGTGTTCACTGACTACATTCCTACAGGCTGAGACTGGAGGATGAGCTGAAGCCATCGTTTCTGCAGATTCATCCTGCAACTCTCTTCTGGCCTAGGAAGACAGTTTTCTATTTTAAACTTCAGATCTCTAGTGTGGTAGGAGCTGTTAATGGGGGCAGACTATTTCTGGGGTTGGTGCAGAAGGCAGAGCATGCCCTCTGAAGCTGTCTGAAGCCAGAGGAAGACACGAGTTCACCATGAATTAGTAAGTCTGTGCTACAAGAGCAGGCAGCACTTCCTGGGATGAGCTGATGAAATCTGCTCCATGGTGCGAGGAGAGAAGAGTGATCATGGGAAGGGAACAAAAAACCAATTCAAGTTTCTACCTGTGTGCTTAACAAAACTTATGTCTAAGACGTATGTCTAAGAATTTAGGAGATAGAGGTATAGATGAGAGAGAGAGAGAGAGAGAGAGAGATGCACAAAAAAACTTACGGGATTGCACATTTTAGGTCCTCTCTACACTGTTACGAATGGGGTTTGGTTTGCAGTGAACTTACCACAAACAGATACACACTCCCTGGGAATGAGCTGAAGACCTACCATTGGATGAGCCATCAGCCATTTCCTCCTCCCAGCTGTTGACACTTCTCCACCTGCACGGCTTTCTTATACTTCTGCTGCTGCTTCCGTTCTACATTTCACTCATGCAGACGGCATGCTGCTGCTTCCCTTGCTCATTGCAACTTCACACTTGTTCTGTAAGTGCTCTTTCCTTTTTCCTTTGCCTCCAGTGCATGGAGAACACAGTCCCTGCTCCAGAGCTTGGTGGTTCCTCACCCTCATGCAGTTTCTCTGTCTTCCCTTGCAGGTGGAGATGCACAGACTGCACCACTGCAAAGCCCAGCAGAGCGTTGGCTGGTGAAGGGCAGCGCAGTCACCATGACATGCCAGCTGAGTAGTGAAAATACTGTCCACTGGTACAGGCAGCTTCCTGGGGAGCCGCCCAAGAGGTTATTGTATATGGCTGGATACTCACCTACCTTTGAGAACAGCAAGGATAGACAGAAATTTCAAGCACAAAAACATCCTTCCAACTATGCTCTGACAATAAAGAGCTCAACCCGGAGCGATACGGGTACTTACTATTGTGCGTATTGGCATTATCAAAGCTACACTGCATTAGATGGGCAAAGATAATGCATACAAAAAGACACCTGGCACTTAGAACCTCCAGCTCTGAACTCCCATCAGATGCAGATATTTCTTTATCCCACATTTCTCTCATACTTTTTTGTGGTAGTATAGGAAATGCAAAATATTAACATGTTACTGTACTTACACTTATCTGTGGCATGCAGAAGCTGGACAGTCTTAGTCCTGGTCAGTGCACTGACCTGACACTGAGCACAGGCTGTCTGTGCATGTGAACAAAGAGTAGTTATAAATTTCCCTTCTTTAATGAAATCTGTGGAGGCAGAGAAACATGTCTTTATCCCCTGGGGGCTGTCACTTGAAAGAAGGCTTACATATGCAAAAATGAGAGAAGACTACATGATCTTCTGTGTCCTCCTTCAGATCTTTTTCTTTGGTCTTCCTTTACATTTCTGTTACTGCCGAATCCTACTATGGCACAATTATGTGGTCATGATTCCTCATCTGATGCATCCACACAGAACTTCACACTTCAGGCATGAGCCAGGCCTCCAAGATGGTCTTTGAGCAAAGAGTACAGGCTTCAAAAATTAGGCTCTACTCTCAGAGCAGTTTTTCACCATACTAGGAAGGCTGGCATTTGTCTGCTCCAAAAGCCACGTACTGAATTTGAGTAGAAAATATGCCTGCAATATCCTGTGAGATGCCGCACTGGAGTGTCTGGAACATCTGCCACACAGAGATTTCCATAGTGGCATTTTTGCATGGCTCTGAACATAGATTGTGCTGGATGTGCCCTTCTGCCTTTCAGGCCAAGGATTCAGCAATGGTTCTTTGCATTGCTCTGAAAAGCAGACAGCACCAACACCCTCTAACCAACCTCAGCACTCTCTGGTCTTTCTCCTGACCCTAGTTGCTGTAGGCTCTTGACAAGCACAGCCCCATGCTGTAATGCACAGAAAAAACAACGTTTGAGACTTGTACTCATTGCTGTCCCCATCTGGGGCCCCACTCACACATCTCTGAGTCTCAACGACAGCTGAGCGGGAGCAGCAAACATGCAGCTCCTGGCAGCTCTTATGGTCACAACTGCATGGTCATGTCAGTGCTTCAGCTTCTTTTTATTCACAGGCACCCAGGGATGACCAAACAGACATCTTCCAAGTCGATGGTTGCCAGTTACAACTAGAATTTCTCTTCTTTCTTCTTTCTTGTTTTGTTGCCCATTAATTGCATTTTGTCTCCTCTGTTTTGATCTGATTCTTTCTTTCTTTTAATTCTAGATGGATTTGCACAGGAAACTCCCATACAGAGCCCCGTATCCATCACCAAGTCACAGGGAAATACAGACCTCAAGTGTCATTTCAAGGATTTCTCTGGAAATTTTGATAACACCGTCATACACTGGTATCAACAGAAGGAGAATGAAGCTCTTGTCAGGATGATCTACTTTAGATCAGGGATAGTAGAAGTAGATGAGAGCTTCCAAAGGCAGAGGTATAGAATTCAAACTACCTCTCGACAGAAACTTTGCACTCTTACAATAAGAAACGTAATTCCAGAGGACTCCGCTACTCACTATTGTGCCTACTGGGATCCTCACTATGGCTTAAGACAACAATCACCTCAACAAATGTTTCCTGGTCAGTTCAACCACAATTCACTTGAAAGATATCAAGTCAACTCCTGTGGTGAGGATGAGTTGCTCAGCCAGAAGGAGTTCCACGTAAATCTCCCTGAAGATTTGAATATCTGCGTATCTCAAAAGAAGGATTCTGAAAAAAAGTCCATGTTGAACCTTTCTTTAGTGACAATGCTATTTGGTGATAATCTTAGCCTGGAAATCTGAATCCTTGGAAGGGAATCTGCCCAGTACATGTGTCGTCTTCAAACAGATACCAGAAAGTTTGATTTGTTTTTTATCCTTCTGGGAGACTTTCTGTTTTCAAAATCTTAGTGCAAAACGGTAACAGTGGCTGTCATTTATACACTAGTTGTGTGAGATCCCATCACTACCACACTCCTTTCGTATTCTTCTAGAATCAATTACCAGGGAGGTTTCTGCTTTGTGTTCAGAAGGATCGCAGCAGACTGATATGTATTTCATGTGTCCTGGTAGATTTTGCCAACGTGTTTTTATTCTCATGTTCTCTCCATACAATTCCCCACACAAATATGAATTGAATTACGTGTGGTTGCCCACACAGGAGATTGTCCTTGTGTGCCGCTGCAAGGATTGTCTACTGGCGTGTATCTGTCTCTCCTCTCATTAAAGTCTACCCCATCCTTCTCTCTTCCTTGCTCATTCACGGAAACCACCTACCTGCCTGTGCTGACTAAAAATGGCCATGAATTTGACATTGGTATTTACCAGAAAGAGAGGGAGTTGTCCAATCCACTCAGCCATACGTGCTTAACACATTTCCACGTGTTTTTCTGCATTTGTTTTCCAGTACTTCTTCTGAGAACTGTGTGGGTCTCCTCTGAGGCTCAAAACTGAAATCCTGAGGCTGTGCATTTCCTCCCACGCTCCAAATCAAAGGCAGGGTGCGAGCTCACTGTGCTGCTGCCCCATAGCTGAAAGCTGATACCTATCGGCTCCTCAGTGGAGTGCAGCACGGGCAGAGAGCGTTTTGTCATGCTGGAGATGGGTGAGCAAGCCGGGGCAGCTGAAGGAGCTCCCTCATGGGAAGGGACATACCTCCCACCCACTCTGAGTGACGGCACACGCTCACTGCCCACCAGGGTGTCCTCTCAGCTGGCAGCCTTGCACCTGATGCCCAGCTGGAGCAGCTCTTGCTCTCAATCTTTTTTCTGTAGCTCTTGCACAAAATTCAAATCCTTGGGTTGACTGATAGTTCCTGCATTTCTCTGTAAAACAGATGGGATGATAACCTTCTATCCAACCTCAGCATTGGTTGGCAGATGCCAAGCCCCATTTCACTCCTCTGAGGCTGATGTGTTATCACATCCCCATGTTGTTAAGCACAGAAGAACATCGCTTGAGACTTCTTCCTTGCAATGATGTCTCCATCTGGAGCCCCTCTCGCACATCTGAGTCTCAATGCAGTTGAGCAGGAACTGCAAACATGAGGCCGCTGGAGCTCTTATTTTCACAACTGCGTGGCCTTGTATGTGCTTCAGCTTGTTTTTCTTCACAGGCACCCACGGACGTCCAAACTGATACATTCCCAAGTTGATGGATTTGCACAGGAAATACCCAGACAGAGCCCTGAACAGAGCCCAGAGACTTCCCTTGCAAAGTTGATTGCACTGTTATTCACTGGAACCAACAGAAGGGGAATAAAGCTTCTGCCCAGAAAAATCTAGACAATTGGCAGAGCTCGGAGGGTTGTCAACAGCAGAACAGAGTCCAGTTGGAGTCCTGTACGTAGTGGTGTTCTTAAGGGGTCAGAGCTGGGTTTGGTCATGTTCAGCATCTTCATCAATGGACTTGATGAGGGCATCGAGTACACCCTCAGCAAGTTTGCTGATGGTACGATGTTGGGAGGAACGATGACATGCCAGAAGGCTGTGCTGCTATTCAGCAAGACCTGGACAGGCTGGAGAGCTGAGCAGAAAGGAACTAAATGGGGCTGAACAAGAGGACATTAAGAGTCTTGAACCTAGGGAGGAATAGCCTCACACACCGGTGAGGTTGGGGAAGTCCTACTGGAGAGGAGCTCTGAGGACAGGGACCTGGTGGTCCAGGTAGATGACAGGTTGGCCATGAGCCAGCAGAGTGCCCGGACTCACCAAGAAGGCCAGTGGCATCCTGGGGTGCATTGAAAAGCGCTTGGCCAGCAGGTCAAGCAAGGCGATCCTCCCCATCTACTCTGCCCTGGTGTGGCCTTTGCACTACTGTGTCCAGTTCTGGGCTCCCGAGTACAAAAAGGACAGGGATCTACTGGGAAGAGTCCAGAGGATGGCCACAAAGATGATCAGGAGCCTGGAGCACCTCTCTTCTGAGGAAAGGCTGAGAGACATGGGTCTGTTCAGCCTTGAAAAAAGAAGTGTCAGAGGGGATCTGGTTCACGACTTTAAATAACTAAGGAGCAGGAGCCAAAGGGTTGAGGCCAGACTCTTTTCTGTGGTGCCTGGGGATACCATGAGGGGAAATGGCTACAGACTGAAGCACAGGATGTTCCGCACAAATGTGTGCGGAATTTCCTCACAGTGCAGGTGGTGGAGCTCTGTTACAGGTTGCCCAGAGATGTTATGGTGTCTCCTTCTCTGGAAACATCTAAGGCCCACCTGGATTCCTACCTGTGCAACCTGGTCTAGGGAGCTACTTTGGCAAGGGAGTTGGACTCGATGATCCCCAGAGGTCCCTTGCAACCCCTACAATTCTGTGACTGTGCTTCTGCTAGATGTGCATATACACTAAGGTGGTCTGAACTGCTTAAGCCATCCTCAGTCTGCTTCCTCTCTGTAGCCACTAACCATAGATTCTTAACATTGGTTTATAGTCACCATGGCACACAAGATCCCAGAAGACTTCAAATTGTTTCTTTTAAAGGTCAAGCTGAGCGTGCAGCCTGTTGGACAGTACCAGGGTTTTCTCAGATGTTGTCTTGGGCTGTCCTGAAAGAAACAAGAGTGAAAAGGGAAAGCTTTCATCTTTCTTCTGCTGGTGCAGGAAAAGAAGTCAGTGAGGGGCTATTTCAGGGTCAGGACCAACTCCTGGAGGCAGACAGGTAAGAGCCACGTGCTGGGGGCAGAAAATGCATGATGCAGCACATGGACAAATTCACGATGGACAGCAGAATGGCTCTCAGTGCTGGGTTGTGTCCTTGTACTAGCTGATGGTACTTAATTCTGCATGAGAGGAGGAGTATGCTTTTTTTGGATGAGAAGAATGATGAAATCTTACTGAACAACTCTCAGTGACACTAGACGGAAAAACAAAAACTTCCCTGTTCATAGATGTGGCTCAGCTTAAATTAGTTGGGAAGAAAATCTGCTAGGAGTTGAATAAATGTCCAGGTCCTGGCTGTACTCAAATGTACTGGCTTCCCTTTCATTCGTTAATTCTGCCAAAACTGCGCAATCTATTGTATGAATGCATTTTCTTAGTATGAAACATGTAGCAGTGCCCACAGTGTGTTGCTCAGAAAATGCATGAGGATACCAAGGTGAGTCTAAGCAAGATGAACTACAAGGAAATTGCAGTTTTCTGCAGTTTGCAGTTAGATTTTGTCTGTATGTAGGCAGGTATTTTTGCCAAAGGGAAAAGAATGAAATCACAAAGAACTGACACAGCACCCCCTTAAACGCATACTAGGTGTCTACTAGTTTTAGAATATGATCTTTGCACGTAGAATTTCTCAGCCACTGACTCTCCCTTCCTGGGCTCCCGAGTGGTGTAAGCTATGTCATGCTGCTCATGTGGAGCTGGGAGGTGCTGCTAAACTGTGACTTACTTACCAGATAAAACTCAAGCTCAAACACGAGATAATTGCAAAGACGTGGTATTTAACTGCATGCTCTCAGCAGAGTTTCTGAAGTTATGTCAAAGGCTTTGTCAAAAGTGCACCTTTGAGACATCTGTCGGAGCCGCAATGCACCTTCTTCTCCATGCTGGACAATTTCCTACACGTTTCTGTGATAATTCAGATTGAGCGGTTCCCAAAACGGAAGAGTAAACACCTAGAAGGAGAAATATTGAGCTGGACTTATTTCAAGATGAAGACGCTGCCTTGGTTAATGGCCCAAATATTATCTACCAGCAAGGATTATTAACAGTGAAGTTACTTACTCTTCCAAGTCACAGAAGAAATGTTTTGCCATAGCTTCCCCCATGAGACATGAAATGTCTGAGAGATTCACAGGAAAGGGGCAACTTGCTGACAAATATTTATGGTTAAGAGTAATCAGACACTGAGAAAGCCAGTGCTCCTGCAGTTGCTCAGTAGTTCAGAGATTTAGGATGCACAAGGATGAAGAGGATGCGCGGGGCCCCTCTCTGGGTGGCCGCTACTGAGTCACATCCTTCCCTCAGGCTCTGCCCCTGTCCCTGCCGCAGAGCTGCTTGGGGGCTGTCTCTGGGGCAGAGGCAAGCAGGCACCCTGAGGATGCAACTGCTGCTGCCAGTTCTGGCCCTGGCTGAAGCCTGGATGCATCCATTCCGCTTCCCATGGAGGCTCCACGTGGGGCAGCAGTACGAGGCTGTGGTGCACACACCTGCGGGCAGCAGGCTGGCACTGCTTGCTGTGTTTTCTCTCCTTCTGATGGACGGACATGCGCAAGTGCTGCTGCAACAGCGTCCACCATCTGTTACCAGAAAGACATCCAAAACTGCAAATATTGAGTGCAAAGTTGAGGGCATTGCTAACTTCCAATCTGCCTACATCCACTGGTACCGACATCTGCCTGACAGAGCTCCTGAATGGATTCTCAGTGTGAAAGGGGTATCAGAAATTTTCTATGATTCGGATTCCTATAAGAACAAGTATTCGTCTTCTAAATTAGGGAATAAAATCTGCATTCTCTCAGTTCTAAACATACGTGATGACGATGAAGGTACCTACTACTGTGCCTGCTGGGTGTACCACAGAGGGAGCAGGATGCAGGCAGCCCGTACAGAAAGCAGGCTGCAACCTTCGAAGTGCCTAAAAGCACTTATCCGTTATCTTGCAGTCATGGCCCCATCTCTCAGCCTTCAGGACATCCCCACAAGCTCACATGGAGGAAGGAAATGCAAAGGAATAGCCAAGGCACTTGTGTGGTACACACATACTCAACCCTCCGCTGGAGAGGAGCTCTGAGGGGAAGGACCTGGCTGTCCCGGTGGATGACAGCCTGGCCACTAGCAGCAGTGTGCCCTGGTGGCCGAGAACTACAATGGCATCCTAGGGTGCATTGAAAAGAGTGTGGCCAGCAGGTCGAAGGAGGAGACCCTCCCCCTCTGCTCTGCCCTGGTGAGGCCTCACCTGGAGTGCTGTGTCCTGTTCTAGGCTCCCCAGTGCAAAATGGCAGGGATCTCTTGGAAGGAGACCACAGTAAATTGGTGAGCAAACTGGCGCACCTTAATGAGGTCCCTCATGGGATTAGGACGTTCCTCTGATCCACCGTGGATGATGGCAAATGTTCACTGCCCAACTTGCAGACCCGTAGACTTGCAGCTTTGCAGCCAGTGCACCGATGGGGCAGCTGTGTTTGTCTGCACAGTCCAGGCAGAACAGGATGGAGGACCTGAACAAGTACTACAGCATTTCAACTTCCAGCGAGCTCCTGGTGCCTGTATGTCCTGAAGCAGTAATGGATACTATCAGCCAGCACAGCACACATGTTGATCTTGCACCTCTTTGGACAGCGATAAATTAAACTTTCATGTTTTTCTTCACTCACAAAGTAACACACAATGTTTCTAACACCACCAGCTTTACATTTCTGACTGGTCTGCCATTAAGACTGGCATCCAACAGCAAGGTTGATAAAATCATGTATAGAGTATGGAAATGATTTCCACTCATAGAAAGGACCCTGGTAGCATCAGTATCAGTAAACTGCCACTATAAAGCCTATTTCTGAGGCAGCCAGAATGTGGAAGCAGAGGGCGGCAGAAAGTGGGGGGAGGGCTGCTCTTCAGCAGTGTTCAGACCTCAGGATCACACTTTGTTTTCCTGAGATTTGGGCTTGCCTGATAAATGCCAGCCAACAGAACAATCCTTAGGCCCATGTGCAGCATAAGGATAGAGAAGCATAATTGTATTTAAATGAGAAAATGATAATGCAGCATGAAACAAATATGACTCTCTGGCAGGTCTAGAACACAGTAGGGACATAGAAGTGAGTGTACTGCTCCTGCCGTCCTGCAGATGTCCTGCACCTTAATGCTAAAAAGAATTTCAGTTTCAACTAAAGACGAGCACATGCCCCAGCCTATTAAAGTCTTTAACGTTACTAAGAGCATAGGTAAAGGCTACGTGTGAAGACAGCTGCCCCAAAAGGCAGAGAACAGAAGTGGAGCTGCCCCTGGCAGTGGGATACCCAGCTCCCTCCTTCCCAGCTCTCAGCATCTGGCTGCCTCCCGCCGCTCACACTCTACCCATACCTATAGAGATGTGCCATGGGTGCACAGCTGTGGAGGGTGCTGCTGGCTGCCACAGTCCCGGGCAGCTCAAAGTCTCCTGCAGGATCTGAAGAGCCCACAGCCTCTTGTTGTTACCACAACACTGTCTTGTGCTCTCCCTTTATAGATGGGGTCACACAGATCCTCTGGCAGCTAAAGCCATCCGTCCAAAGAGCAGTGGCTCTGCATGCCACTTAATAGGGACGGCCTTTCAGAGTGCTCCCACACTCAGGTACCAGCACAAACCTAAAGGGGCCCTGAAGCACATTCTGTACACAGGATCGAGGAGCCTGTCTTCTCTGATGAGCCATATATAGAAATGCCCTGTGTTAGCAAGAAGCAGGCAGGCCTAGCTGTACTCTGACTCTGAGAAGTTGTAAAGGTGCAGGAAGTGACCTATTACTGTGCTTTCTGGAAGCCCACAGCCCTACAGAATTCTCAGCAGCCAATGCACAACTTAGGGAAGACCACAGGAGAGCAGAAAGCATGTGGCTGCTGAGAGCTCTCATCCTGACAGTCGGGTTTGCCCGTACGTGCCCTACAACCACGCTGCCTGCATGATCAGTTGGAACCTCTACGGTTCCAGCTGCGTCTGCACAGTTTCTCTCTTGCTTTCTCCTCAGAACGCTATGCAGAAGCCCTGCAGCAAAGTCCAGTGTCCATCACCAAGCCTGAAAGCAAAACGGTGCTCATCACCTGCCGCATCTCCATCCCCAGCTTTGACAAAGAGTTCATTCACTGGTACCGCCAGAGGCCTGGGACAGCTCCCAGGCGCATTGCCTACATGGCAACCAGGCTGTTCCTTGACAATGAGTCTGAGGAGGGGAAACTCAGCATGGAGAAGGACCTCGACAAGTCTGAGTGCACCCTGACAGTGGGCAGAGTCACTCTGCAAGACGCTGCTACCTACTACTGTGCCAGATGGGATGCTCAGCATCAGACAGCCATAGGGAAGCTGCACAAAGACACGCTCTGCTCCTTCAACCAGACCCTAAAATGCCTGAATACTTGTGGGAATGGCCTCGCCTTCCCTCCTCAAATTCAGCTGAGGCAAATTCCACGTGGGCTACAACATGGTTGTGTTTCTGATACTGTTTGTCCCAGACGATAACGTCCCTCTGTCATGCTGCTTTCTCACAGTATCACCTGCTGCCTGCGCGGGGCCCCTCTCTGGGTGGCCGCTACTGAGTCACATCCTTCCCTCAGGCTCTGCCCCTGTCCCTGCCGCAGAGCTGCTTGGGGGCTGTCTCTGGGGCAGAGGCAAGCAGGCACCCTGAGGATGCAACTGCTGCTGCCAGTTCTGGCCCTGGCTGAAGCCTGGATGCATCCATTCCGCTTCCCATGGAGGCTCCACGTGGGGCAGCAGTACGAGGCTGTGGTGCACACACCTGCGGGCAGCAGGCTGGCACTGCTTGCTGTGTTTTCTCTCCTTCTGATGGACGGACATGCGCAAGTGCTGCTGCAACAGCGTCCATCTGTTATCAGAAATAGGTTCAGAACTGTGAGTATTCAGTGCAAAGTTGAGGGCATAGATAACTTCCAGGATGCATACATCCACTGGTACCGACATCTGCCTGGCAGAGCTCCTGAACGAATTCTCTATGTGACATCCGCAGCATATGTTTCCTATGATTCGGATTCCTATAAGAACAAGTATTCATCTTATAAAACAGAGAATAAAATCTGCGTTCTCTCAATTCTAAACATACGTGATGACGATGAAGGTACCTACTACTGTGCCTACTGGCTGTATCACAGAGGGAGCAGGATGCAGGCAGCCCGTACAGAAAGCAGGCTGCAACATTTTACGTGATCAAATGCACAGCTGCATTCCTGGCCTCATCTCTCAACATTCAGGGCATACCCACAAGCTCAAGCTGAGGAAGGAAATACAAAGGAAAAGCCAAGGCACTTCTGTGGCAATCACATTCAAAACACACAGTCCATGTGACTGTTCTGTGAATCCTGAGTCCATTGTATCCTCTCCCCTCCAGCAGCTGTCCTCTATCTTGTGTTCACTGACTACATTCCTACAGGCTGAGACTGGAGGATGAGCTGAAGCCATCGTTTCTGCAGATTCATCCTGCAACTCTCTTCTGGCCTAGGAAGACAGTTTTCTATTTTAAACTTCAGATCTCTAGTGTGGTAGGAGCTGTTAATGGGGGCAGACTATTTCTGGGGTTGGTGCAGAAGGCAGAGCATGCCCGCTGAAGCTGTCTGAAGCCAGAGGAAGACACGAGTTCACCATGAATTAGTAAGTCTGTGCTACAAGAGCAGGCAGCACTTTCTGGGATGAGCTGATGAAATCTGCTCCATGGTGCGAGGAGAGAAGAGTGATCATGGGAAGGGAACAAGAAACCAATTCAAATTTCTACCTGTGTGCTTAACAAGACTTATGTCTAAGACATATGTCTAAGAATTTAGGAGATATAGAGGTATAGATGAGAGACACAGAGAGAGAGAGACGCACACAAAAAGAAACTTACGGGATTGCACATTTTAGGTCCTCTCTACACTGTTACGAATGGGGTTTGGTTTACAGTGAACTTACCACAAACAGATACACACTCCCTGGGAATGAGCTGAAGACCTACCATTGGATGAGCCATCAGCCATTTCTTCCTCCCAGCTGTTGACACTTCTCCACCTGCACGGCTTTCTTATACTTCTGCTGCTGCTTCCGTTCTACATTTCACTCATGCAGACGGCATGCTGCTGCTTCCCTTGCTCATTGCAACTTCACACTTGTTCTGTAAGTGCTCTTTCCTTTTTCCTTTGCCTCCAGTGCATGGAGAACACAGTCCCTGCTCCAGAGCTTGGTGGTTCCTCACCCTCATGCAGTTTCTCTGTCTTCCCTTGCAGGTGGAGATGCACAGACTGCACCACTGCAAAGCCCAGCAGAGCGTTGGCTGGTGAAGGGCAGCTCAGTCACCATGACATGCCAGCTGCGTAGTGAAAATACTGTCCACTGGTACAGGCAGCTTCCTGGGGAGCCGCCCAAGAGGTTATTGTATATGGCTGGATACTCACCTACCTTTGAGAACAGCAAGGATAGACAGAAATTTCAAGCACAAAAACATCCTTCCAACTATGCTCTGACAATAAAGAGCTCAACCCGGAGCGATACGGGTACTTACTATTGTGCGTATTGGCATTATCAAAGCTACACTGCATTAGATGGGCAAAGATAATGCATACAAAAAGACACCTGGCACTTAGAACCTCCAGCTCTGAACTCCCATCAGATGCAGATATTTCTTTATCCCACATTTCTCTCATTCTTTTCTGTGGCAGTATAGGAAAAGCAAAATATTAACATGTTGGCTGCTAAATGGTTATTGTTACTGTACTTACACTTATCTGTGGCATGCAGAAGCTGGACAGTCTTAGTCCTGGTCAGTGCACTGACCTGACACTGAGCACAGGCTGTCTGTGCATGTGAACAAAGAGTAGTTATAAATTTCCCTTCTTTAATGAAATCTGTGGAGGCAGAGAAACATGTCTTTATCCCCTGGGGGCTGTCACTTGAAAGAAGGCTTACATATGCAAAAATGAGAGAAGACTACATGATCTTCTGTGTCCTCCTTCAGATCTTTTTCTTTGGTCTTCCTTTACATTTCTGTTACTGCCGAATCCTACTATGGCACAATTATGTGGTCATGATTCCTCATCTGATGCATCCACACAGAACTTCACACTTCAGGCATGAGCCAGGCCTCCAAGATGGTCTTTGAGCAAAGAGTACAGGCTTCAAAAATTAGGCTCTACTCTCAAAGCAGTTTTTCACCATACTAGGAAGGCTGGCATTTGTCTGCTCCAAAAGCCACGTACTGAATTTGAGTAGAAAATATGCCTGCAATATCCTGTGAGATGCCGCACTGGAGTGTCTGGAACATCTGCCACACAGAGATTTCCATAGTGGCATTTTTGCATGGTCTGAACATAGATTGTGCTGGATGTGCCCTTCTGCCTTTCAGGCCCAGGATTCAGCAATGGTTCTTTGCATTGCTCTGACAGGCAGACAGCACCAACACCCTCTAACCAACCTCAGCACTCTCTGGTCTTTCTCCTGACCCTAGTTGCTGTAGGCTCTTGACAAGCACAGCCCCATGCTGTAATGCACAGAAAAAACAACGTTTGAGACTTGTACTCATTGCTGTCCCCATCTGGGGCCCCACTCACACATCTCTGAGTCTCAACAGCAGCTGAGCGGGAGCAGCAAACATGCAGCTCCTGGCAGCTCTTATGGTCACAACTGCATGGTCATGTCAGTGCTTCAGCTTCTTTTTATTCACAGGCACCCAGGGATGACCAAACAGACATCTTCCAAGTCGATGGTTGCCAGTTACAACTAGAATTTCTCTTCTTTCTTCTTTCTTGTTTTGTTGCCCATTAATTGCATTTTGTCTCCTCTGTTTTGATCTGATTCTTTCTTTCTTTTAATTCTAGATGGATTTGCACAGGAAACTCCCATACAGAGCCCCGTATCCATCACCAAGTCACAGGGAAATACAGACCTCAAGTGTCATTTCAAAGATTTCTCTGGAAATTTTGATAACACCGTCATACACTGGTATCAACAGAAGGAGAATGAAGCTCTTGTCAGGATGATCTACTTTAGATCAGGGATAGTAGAAGTAGATGAGAGCTTCCAAAGGCAGAGGTATAGAATTCAAACTTCCTCTCGACAGAAACTTTGCACTCTTACAATAAGAAACGTAATTCCAGAGGACTCCGCTACTCACTATTGTGCCTACTGGGATACTCCCTATGGCTTAAGACAACAGTCACCTCAACAAATATTTCCTGGTCAGCTCAACCACAATTCACTTGAAAGATATCAAGTCAACTCCTGTGGTGAGGATGAGTTGCTCAGCCAGAAGCAGTTCCACGTAAATCTCCCTGAAGATTTGAATATCTGCGTATCTCAAAAGAAGGATTCTGAAAAAAAGTCCATGTTGAACCTTTCTTTAGTGACAATGCTATTTGGTGATAATCTTAGCCTGGAAATCTGAATCCTTGGAAGGGAATCTGCCCAGTACATGTGTCGTCTTCAAACAGATACCAGAAAGTTTGATTTGCTTTTTATCCTTCTGGGAGACTTTCTGTTTTCAAAATCTTAGTGCAAAACGGTAACAGTGGCTGTCATTTATACACTAGTTGTGTGAGATCCCATCACTACCATACTCCTTTCGTATTCTTCTAGAATTAATTACCAGGGAGGTTTCTGCTTTGTGTTCAGAAGGATCGCAGCAGACTGATATGTATTTCATGTGTCCTGGTAGATTTTGCCAACGGGATTTTATTCTCATGTTCTCTCCATACAATTCCCCACACAAATATGAATTGAATTACGTGTGGTTGCCTACACAGGAGATTGTCCTTGTGTGCCGCTGCAAGGATTGTCTACTGGCGTGTATCTGTCTCTCCTCTCATTAGAGTCTACCCCATCCTTCTCTCTTCCTTGCTCATTCACGGAAACCACCTACCTGCCTGTGCTGACTAAAAATGGCCATGAATTTGACATTGGTATTTACTAGAAAGAGAGGGAGTTGTCCAATCCACTCAGCCATACGTGCTTAACACCACATTTCCACGTGTTTTTCTGCATTTGTTTTCCAGTACTTCTTCTGAGAACTGTGTGGGTCTCCTCTGAGGCTCAAAACTGAAATCTTGAGGCTGTGCATTTCCTCCCACGCTCCAAATCAAAGGCAGGGTGCGAGCTCACTGTGCTGCTGCCCCATAGCTGAAAGCTGATACCTATCGGCTCCTCAGTGGAGTGCAGCACGGGCAGAGAGCGTTTTGTCATGCTGGAGATGGGTGAGCAAGCCGGGGCAGCTGATGGAACTCCCTCATGGGAAGGGACATACCTCCCACCCACTCTGAGTGACGGCACACGCTCACTGCCCACCAGGGTGTCCTCTCAGCTGGCAGCCTTGCACCTGATGCCCAGCTGGAGCAGCTCTTGCTCTCAATCTTTTTTCTGTAGCTCTTGCACAAAATTCAAATCCTTGGGTTGACTGATAGTTCCTGCATTTCTCTGTAAAACAGACGGGATGATAACCTTCTATCCAACCTCAGTATTTGTTGGCTGATGCTATGCTGCATTTCTCCGCTCCCAGGGTGATGACTTATCACATCATGTTGTTCTGCAGATAAAAAACATCACTCGAAACTTCTCCTCCCATTCAGTGATGTCCACATGTTGGGCCCCGCTCACACATCTCTAATTCTGAACAGTGGCTGAGAAGGAGCAGCAAACATGGGGCTGATGGCAGCTTTTATGGTCGCAATTGTGTGGTCTCATAAGTCCTTCAGCTTTTTTTTCCTCACAGGCACCACAAGGTTTCACTTGTAATTCTGCCTAGAACTAGGAAGTCTTGCTGTGATAGAAGCCTTCAGTGCAAAACTGAAGACAGTAAGTTGTTGTTTAGACATTAGTTCTTTGAGACCACAGTAAATGGGTGAGCAAGCTGGGGCACCTGAATGAGGTCCCTCATGGGATGAAGACATACCTCTGACCAACTGCGGATGTTGGCTCATGTTCACTGCCCAGCTAATCGGCCTGTAGACTCACAGATTTGCACTTGATGCCCAGATGGATCTGCTCTTGCTCTCAATCCTTTCTCAGCAGCTCTTTCAAAAGTTGCAAGTCCTTTGATTTAGCAATTGTTCTTACATTTCTATGAAAAATTGGTAGGATGACAAGCTTTTAACCAACCTGAGCATTTGCTGTCCTTACTCCTTTCTCAGCCTGTTGAGGCTTCTCTGCTAACACAGCCCTGTGCTGTTGTGCACAGAAAAACCATCACTGGAGACTTCTCCTCCCACTCAGTGATATCTCCATCTGATTCCCCTTTCATTCTCTTGCAAGTCTCAACAGCAGCTGAGCGGGAGCAGCAAACATGCTGCTGCAGGCAGCCCTTATGGCAACAATTGTGTGGATTTGTAAGTCCTTTTTCACTTAACATTGTTTTTCTCAGAGGGTGGCTGTTACTGCACTATCTTCTTTTCTAATCGCTGAACTTTAGCTAATAGCATCATTAAACCATTTCTTTTCTTGTAGATGGATTTGCACAGGAAATTCCTATACAGAGCCCTGTATCCATCACCAGGTTCCAGAAAAGTGCGCGTATGTTCTGTGAAATGAAAAAATTACCAGGAAGTTTTGATAACACCGTCATACACTGGTATCAAATGAAGGAGAATAAAGCTCCACAAAGGCTACTCTTCTTTGCAGGAGGGATAACTACAGTTGAAAGTGGCTTTGAAAGAAAAAAGTACATGGTTGATAAAGTTCCTAGACGGAATCTGTGCATCCTTACAATAAATGATGTAATTCCAGATGATGCTGCTACGTACTACTGTGCGTACTGGGACCCGCACCATGATAGATGATCAGAGAACATCAAGCCACAAAGCTCCTTCAACCACTCCTTCAATCTGAGCCACAGGTTTGTAACTGCCACATTCCCCTAGCCTTCTCACTCTGTCTGCTATCAGCTGCTACCCAGAACAGACAGCCAATACTGCATTGATTCAGAGAATCACAAAATCTAAAGGGTTGGAAGGGACCTCTGGAGACCATCCAATCCAACCTCTCTGCTGAAGCAGATTCCCTAGAGCAGGATACACAGGTAAGTGTTCAAGAAGGTCTTGAATGTCTACAGAGACTCCTCACCCTCTTTGGGCAGCCTGTTCCCTGGCTCCACTAACCTCAAAGAAAATAAGTTTTTTCTCATGTTCGTAAGGAAAGAAGGAACTGCCTGGATTCCAGTTTGTAACCATTGCCCCTTGTACTGTTGCTAGCCACCACTGAAAGGAGCCTGGCCCCATTCATTTGACTCCCACCCTTTAGATATTTACAAGCATTGATAAGATCCCCTCTCAGTTGCCTCCAGGCTGAATAGTCCCAGGTCTTTCAGCCTTTCCTCGTAAGGCAGATGCTCCATTCCTCTAATTATCTTTGTGGCCAGCCACTGGACTCTCTAGAATTTCCCTGTCCTTGAACTGAGAAGCCCAGAACACAGCACTCCAAATGTAGCCTTATCAGGGCAGAGTAGAGAGGGAGGATCACCTGCCTTGACCTGCTGGCCACACTGTTTTCAATGCAGGGGTGCATTGGACTTCTTGTCCACTGCTGGCTCCTGGTCAACCTGCTGTCCTCCAGGACAGGTCCTTCTCCACAGAGCTCCTTTCCAGCATTTCAGTCACAAACCTATACTGATTCATGTGGTTGATGAATGCCACTTTTCAAGTTTGTGCCATTAGTAGCACTCCAGTCTTCAAACACATCTACCCCTTGTAAGGGCAAGGAAAGTCTTCACTGCCTCAATAATTAACACATCAGTACTGGAAACTTAACTGCTCCATTGGAGTGATTTGCCTACTCATGGCAGAAGTCAAGTGATTCTTGAGGAAATATAATACAGCACTGATTTTCTGGTTGTGATATGCTAGGAGAGGCAAGAACAACAAAGTGCCAATGCAAACAATATTCCTGCCAATCCCAAGTACTCCTAAGAATAATGTCACTGTATCTTCCCTCTAGTCTACTCTTCATCTAAGAGACTCTTAACTCCCTGGAAATATAGTTTACCTAGTCTGGGTATCACAAATTCCCAAGGAGGCCAATTTGCATCATTTACATGATTTACATGCTCTTATCTACCACAAATGAAGATGTGCATTTTATAAATTTCCCTGCATGCTTGCTCCCTGACTTTCCCTGCTCCCAGCAGGACCACTGGGGACACATTCCTCTGGTTTCATGCACAAGGTCACCAGCGGCCCCCCGAAGGAGTCAACTCCTCCTCCCATGCAACACAGCACATACTGTACTGGGGCCAATTTCCTTTTATGAGTCAGAACAGCAGCCAAGAACAAGAAGCAAACATGCTGCTGCTGGCAGCTCTAGTGGCCACAACCAGTTGGTCTTGTATGTACTTTTTTCTTAAGCTTACTTTTCCTCAAAGGAATCCATGGAGGAGCTAGAAGATATCTTCCCAAATCCCTGATTGACACTGAATAACATAATTTCTCCTCTTTTTCTCTTTTTTTCCTAGATGGATTCACATGGGAAATTCCCATACAGAGCCCTGTATCCATCACCAAGTCACAAGGCAGCATACGTTTGCTGTGTAATTTTGAAAACTTCTCTGGAAACTTTGATAAAACTGCCATACACTGGTATCAACAGAAGGAGAACAAAACTCTAATGAGGGTGACCTACTTTACGTCAGGGGCAACAGTGGTGGACGACAGCTCCCAAAGGCACAGATACATGATTCAAACTGTTTCTAGACAGAAACTTTGTATTCTTACAATAAGAAATGTACTTCCAGATGATGCTGCCGGCTACTATTGTGCCTACTGGGTCCCACACTATGGCAGTAGCCCAGCGATCACCACAACAAATACACCTCCAGCAGCTCAACCGCAAGTAATTTGAAAGGTCCCAACTCATTTCCCCAGCATGGAGGAGTCACCTGAACACGTAGGTAGGTTTTGCTCATTGCTGACCAGCTCCTTGCAGATGTCAGCTTCCAAAAGCTAGGGATTTCAACCAAGCAAGCGCCAGCGGTGAAGCAAACAGGGAAAGTAAAAAGCAAAACCCAACCTCAGTATTTCAGGTGATCTTCCTTTTTCCCCAAGCATAACCATGAATTGTTTATAATCATTCAGTTTGGATATTAGGAAAAATTTCTTTCCAGAAAGAGTGGTAAAGTATTGGAATAGGCTGCTGAGGTAAGCGGTGGAGTCATTGTCCCTGGAGGTTTTCAAGAAAAGGGTAGCACTTAGGCACTTAGGGATGTGGTTTAGTGGGCTGACAGTTGGACTAGATAATCATAGCAGTCTTTTTCAACCTTAACGTTTCTACAGTACTATGATTTCTTTTCTAGAAAGCAGCACTTTTTCATTCTGTTGTTCCTGGAGATGACTCAGCATGTTGTCCCAAAGATTTTCCTTCTTTTCACTCTGTGTTTCACTCCCAGTTATCATAGTAACAACGCATCTGAATCACTCCAAAAAGAAGAAAGCAGTGTCGCCAAAGCTAGTACCAAGGAAAAGGAAAAGAGCTTTCCTTACTTAAGAACATTTCCATATTTATACCTCAAAGCTATGTGTCTCTCATAGCTGCTGCTTCAATGTTCATGTTGACCCTCATGGGTACGAAAATAATCCATAGAAGTTTTTCCCTACCATTAAGCCTTTCTTTAACATTGTCCTTTACTGTGGTACACTGATACTCTCCACACTTTGTTATATGAAGTGTAACTCAATGAAGAATATTAGTCTGAGGAACTGAAAAAGTGACCCAATTTTAAGTGTGTAGTAGGGGTACAAACTGGCTATTGTTCTATTCTGTGCTACAAATGCTTGCAAACCAAAACATACACAGGAAATGAACAATCTTTCTGCAGTGTACAGGGAAGATGGCAACGGCATCCTTCACAGTGTGATTTGGGGCATGGCTGGGGAAGAACTGGTCAGTTCTTTTCTCTGCCTATGTCACTGCTGGTATTGCTTTACATTTGTAATAAATATAGTAGAATCACTTACATTGGAAAAGCCCCATGAAATCGTCAAGTCCAACCATCCATATAGCACTACTATGTCCAGCCCTAAACCGTGTTCCTAAGCACTACAACCATGTGCCTTCTAAAAACCTCAGGAGACTCCACCATTTCACCAGGCAGTCTGTTCAACAGTTCCGCCCAGAATTTAGAGTAGACAACTGTTTCTGTTACATTCTGTTACATGAAAGGTAGTCTGAACTGTTTAAACCATCCTCAGCCTGGTTCCTCTCTGCAGACACAAACCATACTTTCTTAACACTGGTTTGTAGCCATTATGGCACACAAGATCCCAGAAGGCTTCAAACTGTTTCTTTCAAGTGTCAAGCTAAGCGTGCAGCCTGTTAGACAGTACCAGGGTTTTCTCAGGTGTTGTCTTGGGCTGTCCTGAAAGAAACAAGAGTGAAAAGGGAAAGCTTTCATCTTTCTTCCGCTGGTACAGGAAAAGAAGTCAGTGAGGGGTTATTTCAGGGTCAGGACCAACTCCTGGAGGCAGACAGGTAAGAGCCACGTGCTGGGGGCAGAAAATGCATGATGCAGCACATGGACACATTCACGATGGACAGCAGAATGGCTCTCAGTGCTGGGTTGTGTCCTTGTACTAGCTGATGGTACTTAATTCTGTATGAGAGGTGGAGTATGCTTTTGGGGATGAGCAGGATGGTTACCTGAGGGTATGTGGTTTTTCAGCACATATAATCCTGTGGGCTTAGCTGCGTGTGTAAAATTGAAGAGGAAACCTTCACTTAATTCTTAGGCATTAAATGAATGGGTTATCTGACAAATTTAAAATTCTTTTAGGCAAAAAATTGGTCTGTATTGAATTACATATCAGCTGAAAACTGGGTAAAAATCTGGAATTCTTAATATCCTCCAACCAGCCAATGTCAGCCCACCCCTCAAGCAGTCTCCCGGGAATTGAATAGAAAAAAATGATGTTTTGTTTTCAGTGACTGCACATCAGGAGAGCACTCCAGATTTTTGCAAAGCCAGCACACAGTGTGGACTTCATGGATCAAATACTTCGGCACAGGAACTAAGCTAATCGTCTCCAGTAAGTACCACTGATACTGATCTGATTTTCACACTGTTATTTGGGTTCTCAGATTATAATTAAGAATGTAAGAGTATTGGAAAAATTATTTCTGTTTTATAGGTCACATTTTGTCTGTAATCTGTGCATGTGGCTCCAGTTGGGTGATGCTGGACATGAATGTCAACCTAGTGGATAGAGAGATCACTTGTAGAAAAATTGCTAAATATTTATTAAGGATGGGGGTGATAGAAAAATTAGGAGAGGTAAAATTTTAAATACTGGGGTGGATTCATTCCTTGTGCTGTTCCAGGAGAGAACAATGAATTGTGTGAAAACTTACAGAGCAGCTCTCAGTACAGCTAGTCAGAAATGCAAAAAACTTGCTTGTTCATAGATGTGGCTCAGCCTAAATTAATTGGGAAGAAAAACTGTCAGGAATTGAATAAATGTCTAGGTCCTGGCTGTACTGAAAGTAACTGGCTTCCCTTTGCATTCATTAATTCTGCAAAAATTGTGCAGTCTACAGCATGAATGTTATTTTCAGTATAAAGCAAGTGGCAGTGCCTACAGTGTGTGCTCAGAAAATACATGAAGATACCAAAGTGAGTATAAGCAATTTAAACTGCAAAAAGCAGAGGAAATCTGCAGTTTGCAGTTAGATTTTGTCTGTATGTAGGCATGTTTTTTTGCCAAAGGTAGAACAGTGTAATTGCATAGAACAGGCACAAGCATAGTTAAACACATACTAGTTATCTGCTTTGATTAGAATATGGTCTTTGCATGTAAAATGTGGAGTTTGAAGTATGAGTATGATGAAGCGTAATCCAAGGTATTTTCACACTGCTATAATGTGATACCTTATCTAAATCCACAAATATCTAGTAATTAATTTTATTTTCCTTTGGGAATATTACTGTAACCACATTTCTTCTTAAAATAACAGATTCAAGTTTAGGGAAAATACAGTAGGCTACAGTCAGATTTTTGTTACAGAAGTTCCAGCACTAAAAGGACTAGAGCGTAGTAAGTAAGCGTGGCACTACTTTCTTCTCAGAAAATGATGTATCTAAAAAATGGGACATTTTACTCCCTAAAACAAACAAACAAAACATAGTATTTCTAAATACTGTACTCCAGTCCATGTTAAAATTCAGTTTTTGCACTGGTCAAATTATCACCAACGTCTAAGTCAGAAAGATACTTTCTGAAGTTTGTGAAAGAAAAGTGAAGCGCAGAAGATATTGCTAAGCACTATCACACTGTGCTATGGTGATGAGAAAATATTTGGAAGTGGAACTAAGCTTATTGTTTCAGGTGAGTGTGAAATAAAACTTACTATGTCTGAAATGCATTTCAGTACTGTTAGATGCTGACTGTGTGATGTGCTCTGGTTCTTTGGCTCCCACTAGTTTTAAGCCTACAGAATGCTTTGCAGGATTTTCCCTGCAAATAGTATTTCCTGATGCAGAACACAACATCACTGTTTTGTATTTATATATTAAGTGAGGAAAATGAGGCAATTATTGCAGTGTACAAGTAGAATTAATCCCTTATTTTCTTCTTAAAGATGAATTTGAATGTGCCAAAGATAACAATCAGAGAACTAAACGTTTTGGGATTTTTTATTTGTCATTTTGCATATTCAGCTTTTGTGATATGTTGTTTAATTCATTCTGGAAGACAATGTTAATTTTGAGTTACTCTTAGAAGAGCAAGACACCTTTTTTTTTATTAAATCTGACTTTACCAAATGATGGAAGAATGCCCAGAACTGTCTTAAGACCTGCATAGCTGAAAGGCTACTTTCTCTTTCTAGTTTTTGCATATTATCAGTTGTTATCAATAATATTAATTAATATTAATACTGAACTGTAGAGACACTACCTTTCCCCTCTCAGAATGTTGACATACTTGATCAAAATTTTATTGCTTCAAGTAAACTTCAGATGCTTTGATTCTTGCCTCTGCTTTGTCTGGACCAAGTGCCTGGGATGGAAACTGCCTAATTTTGCTCATCTAAAAATCTTGGCAATGGTGTTTCAATTTTTACCAGGGGTTTTGTTTCACGTTCTGATAACAAAAATTCTGATCAGGAATTTTGTACTGCTCAGCTCTCATCATAATGTTCACTAATTCTAGGGCTGATTTTATGGGTAAAATGACTAAAATTAGTTGAGATGAACCCTGCCCATTTAACAACTCCCTCAAAATCTTCACGCCATTTATTTATTTAGTTAGTTAGCTTAGATTACTGCTTATTTTTGCTGTTCTAGGATTGACTAAACCGCAAATCTGCTTGACTTTACAAAATACTATTAACCCATAAATTAAACGTGCCCTTGTCACCAAGAGGACTGACAGTATCCTGGTCTGTATTAAGCATAGAATTGCCAGCAGGTCAAGGGAGGGGATCCTTCCTCTCTGCTCAGCACTGAGGAGACCACTTGTAGATTTGTCCAGTTCTGACCTCCACATTACGAGAGAGACATTGGCATATATGAGAGAGTCCAGCACAGGGCCATGAAGATGATCAAGGGATTAGAGAAGAGGGTCAGAGAGTTGGGTCTGTTCGGCGTGGTGAAGAGGAGGCTCAGGGTCATCTCATCAATATCTATAAATACCTGAAGGGAGGGTGCGAAGAAGATGAAGTAAGGCTTTTCTCAGTGGCACCCACTGTCAGGAAAAGTCAATGGGCAAAAACTGGAACACAGTAGGCTCCCTCTGAACACCAAGCAGCACTTTTGTGACAGAGCCCTGCCATCGGCTGCCCTGAGGCTGTGGGGTCTCCGCCTTGGAGATTTCCAAAAGACACCTGGACATGGGCCTGGGCACCCTGCTTTTGGTGAGGGCTGGAGCAGGTGATTTTCAGAGGGTCCTGCCAGCCTCAGCCATTCTGAGATTTTGTGATAAAAAGATAACAGATCTGATATTGTAAAGACTTTGTCTGTCGTGTATGAATACTACTACAAAGTTTTCGGCTCTGGTACAAAGCTCATTGTGTCAGGTAAGTTACTTTCCTTACAATAAGATATAGGAGTTTGGTGTGTTCATATATACTGATTACTATGGTGTTCCAGAGGACATTCAGCTTGCTTTGAGCTTCTGTCTGCACTTTCCCTGTATGGGTTTCCCTCATCTTGTCATTCTGCCAGCCTTGTTGATTTGTAATGCAGTGGTTTAGGATCGCAAATATATTCAGAAGGAATCTTTTTTTTCTTATCCCTTATGAGCATACTTCCCCTTGGAAATATTGTGGAAAATGGTCAGGAGTAGTTTCCAGAGCCCTCATGCTTTCTTCCAACTACTGAAGGATTAATCGAATCAAGTAGTTATAAATTAAACATAAAATAAGAGAAACTGTCTTCTCAATACAAATTCAAGGAGCAATTTTTAATGACAATTGCTGAAGTCCTTTTTCAGTTAGACTAGTAGAAGTGAAATAATTTGTGCTTAATTATTTTTGTCAAGTGCCCAGCACCTTGACAGGAGAAA
Source organism: Oreortyx pictus (assembly GCA_036925125.1). NCBI lineage: Eukaryota > Metazoa > Chordata > Aves > Galliformes > Odontophoridae > Oreortyx > Oreortyx pictus. The sequence continues at coordinate 47,292,163 of JAUPFR010000007.1, read as the reverse complement.
TAAAACAGTACTTCTAAATACTCTTCTTCTTGCTGATGAGCATACACTTTAAGTCACTTATTTCTTGCCTCACTCGCAGAGACATTTATTTGAAAGGTACATTGAGGACAAAATCCTCTTTTTTTTTTCCCCATTAACTGGTATTCTAAATGCTGTAACCATAGGACAGACTATTACAGTAACACAAGGGCAAGGAACTATTAATTCCAAATATTTTGAGCCTGGTTAAATGCATTGACTTATACTAGCATACCATATAAATCAAAAACTGTTTAAAATTATTTCTTTTCTGAAAGACTAACAAAATAATAACTGTAATTCAATAGAAATATCTATGTTGGAATAATTTTGTTGTACTAAGTTAAAGCCCTTACCTTGGTGATCAGGTTGTCACCATTTATTTAGTATCTATAGTTAAAATAAATTATTTTCAAGCATCTATCAAACCTTGCAGGATTCTATTTCCTTTCTAAAGGCCAAGGTTCCTGACTAATTAAGAGAGTAAAAAGCCTGTATTTACCTCATGTTTATGATCTGGCACCTCACAAACACATTGCCAGCTTATTAGAAAATAGTAAGGAAAAGAATCTATTAATATTTCTAGTAAATAAATTCGCAGCAGAAATTACAGCTGCAATATTTGATTTCTTTAAATGCCAACCCCTAAATATTACCAAGGAATCTTCCACAATTTTATCAAATGTATTGAAATTCATTAGTTTAAATAGCTATAATTATTTTTTGCAATTTTATATTCTAAATTATATCTTGCTTACATACAGTTTATACTTACATCTACTTATACAACTTAATTAAGCTGAGATTCTGCCCTTTTAAATCAAAAAGGTAAAGACAAATGCATTCATTAGGTTTTTTTTGTTTGTTTGTTTGCTTTTTGTTTGTTTTGTGTGTGTGTGTGTGTTAGTTTTTTGTTTATGGAGAAGAACATGAAATTCTGAATCAAAATCTGTTAGACTTGAAAGTCCAGACCAATGTTACAGCAAAAAGATGGTGCATTAATTAAATAAGGGAAGATGTGGCCGATCTAAAGAAAACTACAGAGCTGAAGCCTCATTAATAATATTACTAGGTACATTTGCTAATGACTTTAGCAAAAATAACAAGGATGTCATGGGCATGAAGATTAATTGAGTACCTACCTTTTTATTTTAAGGCAATCTAGCGGAGAAAGAATGTGGTATATTATTCTATAAAGATAATACAGATGACAGAAAAGTGATGTGGAATTTGCAGTAGCAGAACTCATCTCAAATTCCCTGAAATGCTTGTGTGATGCTGCCGTTTTGGTATTGACAACCTACAGTATCATCAGTATTCTGTAGGCAAGTCTGGTAGAAGCTGGAAGTAAACAGTCCTGACCCCACATCCATTTGAGCAGACTCCAATGGACCTCCATATACAGAGACTTAGGTCCAAAATTAGTGAGGGCTTCTACAACAAGCACTGAAAGGAGCTGTGGCTGTTCAGGACTGTCCAGCACAGATGTCCTGTAGTATCTTTCATTAATGATGTTAAACAGTAGCCCAAACTGTTTCTTTATGTGTACCATCTTTGGCATAAGACTCAATTTTCCCTCTAAATTATTTAATAAGAAAACACAATCCTTCTTAATTACATCATGATACGAAAGAACTACCTAAATAGTTACCTAAATGATTTATCTAGATAAAGGTTATTTAAATAATCTAAATAGTTACACATCCAGTTGCCTTCCTCTATTTCATAGAAACTGTAAATGGATCACTGAGTAATACTGTGTGATGAGTTCTAGCTTTTGTACATTAATAGATTCAGCTACAGAAACAGCTTATATATATTGATATCACCAAAACGCAGTTTGATTTTGCCCAAAGATGATGAAAATGTGCTTGACAAACCTCCACTTCCATGGATCTTTAGAGACCTTACTTTCTTTTAGTGAATAGAGAAACAGACGTAAAACTTGTTACAAAAATGACAACCGTGGAGGGTTTGAAAGAGACAAAGGAAAGGTTTCAAAATGAGTGGTCAAGACCTTGCATTCAGTTTCATACAGAATTATTTGAGTTGGAAGGGACCCTTAAAGGTCATCTAGTCCAACTTCCCTGCAATGAACAGAGACACTTACAATAGATCAGGATGCTCAGAGCCCTGTCCAGGCTGACCATGATATAATCAAATAAAATCAATGCTTTTAAAATCATGTGGTCAAAAGCACTCAGCATCCCTAAAAAAGAATTACTTTTTCAGGAAACAAAAACAAAAAACTGAAGTATATACAGTAGCTTAATCAGTGTCTCAGAAATCAGCAGCTTTGGTTTATTCTAATATCTTTAAACAAGTAATAGTGAAGATTAGCTTGAAATAGAATTTTAAGTACATTTGACTGAAGTCTCTTTGGGAATAGAAAGATTAACTGAAATTGCACTCATAGTTTCCACATGTTTTTCAGCTAAACAAGTAGACTCTTTTTATTCACAAAATGGTCTGAGACATATCTGACCAGGATGTCATAAACATTTTCTGTAAGGAAATACATAGGCAGGGTAATTTACTAAGCTCTGAACATCTAAAAGAAGCATCTGCAATAGTAATGAGTCCTAGCAGTGTCACTGGAACAAGAGCTACATCATGGTCTTCTAAATATATACAATTCTGAAACAAATAGTTTTGAAAAAGGTTTGAATATTCCATCTCTCAAAGGTCTGATGAATACAGAAGATAAAAATAACCCCTAAATTAATGTTAGAGAACCATAAAATTGTTAGCAATTCTCTTTATGGGAAAAGCAGAAAACTCAGTCCATATTCTCATTTCAATGACAACTCTCTAGTATGAGGGTAATCCATAATACAAGGGTTATTGTTTTGAAGGCAGTCAGTCCTAGCTTTCGTTTTTCCTTATAAACCCTAAACATGAAGTGCTGTAAGTGACCTAGAATAACTAGGTCATTTAAGGAAATGTGAAAGCATTTATACAAAAATGTAGGTTTATGTTAATATGTTTTCTCACAATGTATGAAAACTGCACCACTCAGTCAGATGACTCTGTGAACTGTGCTTCCAGCCATCAAAAGTCAGCGGTGGGATTTACACAGAAATCCAGTAGGAGAGGGTTGATAAGGATACAAACACTAAATCTATTTTGATAACATCAAAAAATATTTGTATGGACAAAATTGGACTGGTTTGGACTCCTCCTAACAAGCTTCATTCCAGAGAGGTAAATGAAATGGAAATTAGCTACAGTTAGATTGTGGAAATTGCTCACTTTTTGTTAAAATATATTCAAGTAAGTTCATTACAAGCAAGTTTCATAAAGCACATCACCTACTAGAACCCTGGTATGGATAGCTGTGCTATTTGAATATAGAAACTAGAAACATTATCTGGATATTACACGTTCTTCCACTCTAGCTTTGTGAGTTTTTTTTTTTTTTATCCTTTTCAGCTGTGTTAATTGAAACATTCCCATCATGTCCACTATTAAAGGAACAACAACTGTCAACCTCCCACATCCAGAGCATTTTGTGGTTGCATTTTCTTGGTTTCACCAAATTCTTCACGTAGATCTAACACATAGAACTTCCCAAAATAGAAATAATGAAATGAAATAATAAAATAAAATAAAAATAAACATTTATTACCATTTCCTGTTTTGTTCAAAAAATCACAGAATTAATAACACATTAAAAGGAATTACTTATGTACAGTAGACACTTATTAATTAGCAGTGTATTGTTGACTTTATGACGGGAACATGAAACTGCAAAGATTTTGAAAGGTAGGGGTCCAGTTTTAAATTTTTGTAGACTAAATTACCAAGACATTATTTTTGCATCAACATTACGAAGCAATATCAAATTCCTGTTCTCAATGAAATAAATGAACACAGCTCTTTCTGGAACTGTTACTGCTATTTAATAATTGTCTATGACCTGTGCAGATGCACTCTTACAGCAGTTCTGCTTAGAAGGCCATGGGATATAGGCTGTCCCACAGTTCCCTAGTATTTTTTAACTCAGCTTCAAGAGAGAGAAGTGATGAATACATTCAACAATACATGTTTCTCAAAACATTCTCAAAACCCTCCAAGCATTTCCGAGCATGTATCTAAGGTTTTGACTAACCAGACAAAATACAAATTAATAAAACACTCGAGATCTTTTGTGAGATCATTTTTAATGTACACTGAAAAAAAACTTAACTTTTTCTCTATCAGATGTGGCGCTTGAGGAGAAGCACAAGCAAAGCTATCTAAATATTAGCATTCAGTGATCAATTTAGAATTTAAGTAATGTTTTGCCACGCACCTGGCAGAGTATGAAAGCTTATATCAAATGTACTCTGGACTCAGAAGAGTCCATATGCAGCATAAACAACAGTGAGTTTAGACTACTTTAACTGCGTCCTCTAATTTTGTGATTGATTTCTTGCGCTATACTCATAGTTTAGTTCTCTATAAAATAGCAAATTTTAAAATGAGGTTGAAAGTCCTATTTTCTATTCCCACTCATTCAAAAGAGTTTTATAACTGTTTCTGATTGTAAATCAAAATCTGCTTCTTGGTTCACTGAAATAATATTTAATATAAACTGTGTCTGAACTTCAAGTACAGTCAAGTCAAATGAAAGTTTATTTTTACACAAAGGATAGCAAGAGTTGTAATCCATCCATCCTGTTATCTAAAATTTATTTTGTGCATGAGCCATTGCTATTTCCATCCTGAGTATTTAGTAACAAACTGGAGAGATAAAGTGTTTGTTGAGATGTGTCTGAGTAACCATAACGTACTGCTGTGTGCTATCAGTATTCCAGCTCTTCAATTTGTTCTTTTTTTTTTCTTCTTCCCTCCAAAAACAAATCCAGACAAAGGAAATTCTGCACCAGCGCATTTTGAAATCCTTCAGGAGAGACACAAAAATGAACTGGTATATGTTTGTCTGATTCAGAAATTCTACCCAGGAGTTATTCGGGTGAAATGGACTGATGAAGCAAATAAGGAGGTAACACAGAACGTAGTAAAAGGAGATGTATGGAAGTCTGCAGAGGAGGAGACGTATTCAGTCAGCTCCTGGTTATCTGTACCACTGGAGAACAAAAACAAGAAATATTTTTGTAGTTATGAGCATGAAAGTAAGGAGGATTCATTGTCTACACAAGGTAAACACTGCATTTTAAAATTTTTGTTCTACCTCTTATGTCTTTATTTCCTTTTTTAATTATTATTTATTTGGATTTTTCAGTAAAATTCCAGAAACTATGCTGTAGGTTTTTATTCCTGAAAGCTTCTGCATTCCTAGGCACAAGAGATAAAGTTCCTACCAGTAGAAACAGCCAAAGCTTTCTCAGGAGAAAAACTAATCTGTGCTGATTTTGCCGAGTGAATTTCCCTTTGTAAAAGGGAAAGAGTAGTTCTTCGGTGTTACCAGGTGTAAAGTAGTGATGCACAAAAAGGTTGCACTGACTTGGGACCGTTATTTGGCAGTACGCAGAATTTCTTCAAAGCAGCCTTACATGCTGCAGCTATAAATGTCTGAGGCACAAATCCCTCTGACATTAGTCATGGATATAATAAATGAAGGACTTAATAAGGCCTGATGGGTAGGTAGAACAATGTTTAAATATGTTACTTATTGATGGTCTCGTGACCACAAGATAATGAACGCATTAAAAAAAAAAATATATATATATATATAATTTAAATGCTGGAAAACTGATGATGTAAAGAAAAATCTGAAAGACAATACAATTTCAGACGAAAAAAAATAAAAAGCAATCTATAATAAATGCCTTGAACCTACAAACTGGTTAAATCATGGCAACATAATTGAGAAAACTGCTTATTCTGGATAGGTAAATCTTTCCTGAGGTCAACTTGCTATAAATGAGTACAGCTCCACTCCATGAAAACATGGCCATACGTAACTATTACTTTCAAAACTTATTCTGATAAAAATATGTTTCAAGTGTATTTTGACAGGGGTATGTATTTAAGCCTGACTCCAAACACAAAAAAGCACAAGAAATATAGGTTGTTCAAGTGGCACCAATCCACCACTAAAATAGCAAATTCCCAAGAGGGAACATTAGATCATACTCTGCCCAAAAGGGCACAGGCAAAGCCCCTCATTAAGACAACAAACACTCATCTGCTTCTGGATGAACATTGATTTGCCTCCTTCAATTCCCTCTATGATAAGAGTCCTAATGGTGAACAACAAATCTACAGGCAGTTCTTAAACATCCTACCTTTTTTAACACTAACTTCCACTTCACTGTTGCTCTTTTTATTTCTATGTTAATCTCTGTTAAAATTAAAGACCGATTTTGTCACTTAAACTATCTTCCCATTAGCTTCCTCAGAGAGCTCTTCCCAGGAGCAGAACTGTGGCACGGAATATGGAAATGGCACAGTTTTTAACAAAGGTAATGACAATGAATTAAAAAGAGAGTAAAGCAACTGTATTTACACGCTTTCCATTGCAGCCCACATAGATGGGCCATACACCCTGGTTCTACTTGGTTTTTTTTAGGAGGTTGTAGAATACTGATGTTCAACAAGACTTTTCTGCCTTGCATTTGTTACAGATCACTTGACACACAAGGCAGCACAACTGGCGTACGTCATTCTGCTTCTGAAAAGCTTCATGTACTATGTCATCCTACTCTTCTTCTTCTTCAAGTTCAGAACAAGAACTGCAGCCAAGCCATCTAGAAAGAAAACATAAATACTGGTTTTGGAAAGGTTTAAAAACATCTTCAATTTACTTTGCTGTATAATTTTCCACATAAGTTGCCCTGCTCTCCATGCTACACACAGCAAAAATAAAAAATAAAAATAAAAAGAATCCCAAGAGAACTGGGATATAGGGTTTGCTGTGCTTTACTGCTAGTGTTTTCCTATTTTTCTGAGTATTGAACGGAGGTGGAGGTGAACAAGAGAAGTTTACACTGCCTAGGATTCAGAAGGAACTCTGTAATGCAAGGTGAGGAAGGTCCTCCTGCTTGAAATATTTTTGCATGCATAAGCGTAGAGCTGAATAGAACTTCCAAAACATAAAACACTGATGCATTTTATCACTGCATTTAAGGATTAATTAGGAGCATTCCACTGCTGTAAATGCATAGATACTCATTTTTTACTTTCAGTGATTTATTGCAACTCCACCAAACTGGGACTTGAATATTCTGAAGAGATGTATGCTTTCAAAGATTCAACTGGGCATGATTTTTAAAAGCAAAGGTAGTATTTTGCAGCAAGTTAGATGAACATAGAAGCAATTCTAATGTGCACACCTGTAGGAATTAAAGAAATTCACCAGGCCACAGGCCAGAACTGCTGCACAAACTGAAAACTTGCAAATCGTGTGTTTACAGATACAAAATGATTGCAATTAGCATCTTGTTTAGAGAAATCATTTCAAACTGAGCAAAATCTTAAATCTGATGCTTCAATAGAGAAAGTGTTCTCACAGTAGAAAGTTCTCAGATGCTGTACTTTGAACTCCTCATCTCCAAGTTGTGCAAATTTAGGGCTAGCCATTGCCACAAGTTCAGAGATGAATGCCTGCAACAAACCTGTAACGATGTAGAGGAATAAAAGCTTTCCTAGAAATACATTCATGAGGCCTCTGTCTGTCTTACACACTGAACCATAGTGTCTTGAAAACTTCATTGTTTTCATGTTCATATGAATTCCTTGGAGAATAAAGGATCCTTAAAACCATGCTTTTTTGGTGGTGGTGGTGGGGTTTTTTTGCCAGTTACATTTTCAAATGGGACATAGTTTTTCACATAGAAAAATAAAAGCCCATTAAATCTTACCTACTGAACAGCAAAGCTGGGGAGAAACAATGTCCTGTTACAACGGGCCCATCCCTGCTCAAGAAAGGCTGCCTAGGGCAGGTCACCCACGACTATGGTCAGATGTCTTTTCAGTACTTCCAAGGCAACCAGCAGGAAATCTCTTAGCTTCACCTCATATGAGAAATACTCCAGTCTCTTGAGTACCTTTCCTGCCTCTTTTCTGGCCTTTCTCCAGGACCTCTGTGCCATGTCTGCCTTGTATTGGTGAGCCCAGAAGCGGAACCCTCCAAAGTACCGGAAAACCACTGCTGACGTTCAAGACTGAACCAGGGACCTTTAGATCTTCAGTCTAACACTCTCCTAGCCGAGCTATTTCAGCACTGCCCCAGCTTGAGTATTCACAAAAACTAAAGGAATGTAATTATCTTTCAGCTGTACTCAGACAAGCTTTGCAGACATCACCTTGAGGTTCAAAGCCATTTCAGGGAACAAAACAGAGACAGAACGGGCTCAAAAGAAACGGTCCAACCAGGTGCGTCAGCACAGGATCCTTGCCACGGTACATTGCCTCTGCATATAGAGTCTGCGCGTGTGAGCCTTTAGAAATAGAATGGCTCTGGGTGAAGTCTAAAAGAGAATCAGGGAAACAAAACTTCTGTTCTTGAAGGAGTACGTTTACCTTTAGATCAGAGAAGGTATCTGTCACAAGCAAATCACTGAAAAGGAAAATAAAGATCTAGAGTCAGGACTCTATAACACGAACTTACTGATGAGGCAGCAGAATGACAAAAAACAAGGGTGATGGAGGATGAAGAGAAAAGCAATTTACTTGTACAAAGTGCTCAACAAATGAATGTGAATGGGAAGAAAATAAAAGGGACAGTGAAGAGCAAACTGCTCTTTCTACAGAAAAAGACCTGAGTATCCAGGCGGACAGAAAGTTGACCATGAGCAAGGAGTGTGTCCTTGTAACAAAAAGGCCAATGGATTTGTTAAAAAGAGCCTGGTCAAGAGACGTTCTCCTTCTCCTCCTCTACTCCACCCTGGTGAGACCACATCTGGGGTAATGTGTCCAGTTCTGCTCTCCCCAGTTCAAGACAGACATGGCACTTCTAGAGAGAGTCCAGCAGGGGACTACAAATTGATTCCAATACTAGGGTCCCTTCCAACCCTTAAAATTCTGTGATTCTGTGAAGTGAAATAAAACAGTAATAAAAGTACTTGGGGATTGCACTTACTGTAGATTTGAGTAGCTTAATTAATATCACTGTCCAGGCCTCCCTCACTGTTACGCCTGCTAGTCCATCAGGCTAGAAAAACATTCGATTGCTTCAGTGAATCAAGGCTACTTTTACCAAAACCATCCTCAGATCCACTTATGCCATCTCATATATCAAAACTACCTCAAAACCAAAAGATGCTGTCCATGTTGCACAATAAAATAGAGAGAAAACATGGCCTTTTGAGGTTTTTGAACAAAGAAACCTGCCCAAAAGCAACGCTGAACAATGCTGAGAATAGCTCTTAACTCATAATTTATGGGGCTTCTCAAGCACATAGATACAAGTCTTACATTTGCAACAGGTCACATGCCCGTAGTGCTGTTATACAGGCATATACTGCTCACAACATGTTTCAGTTCTTATTTATTTAGCCCAAACAGGAGGACAAGTGAATGTTATCAGGCGTGGGGTGCAGGAGGGGTTAAAGGCAGGAAGATTTGGTTGTTTACTGGAAAAAACCCCTAAACTGAACCAGTCACAACCAGTTCAGAGGAGGTGGGCTGCGATGAAAATGAGTGATAAGCTGAGGACAGTTAGACCACAGCCGTCCTGCCTTTTACCACAGTATATTTCTAAACCACGCTGATGGAAATACAAAGCGATAAAACCACATGCTGACGTTACATGTAAAAAAAATAGTATAACTGATCACTCACTACACATGTTGGCCTAACTGTGTGCTCGTGATATCCACATGTACGGGCTATGCTGCTGCTGCAAAGACATGGCTGCTGCAGGAAGTCTGCAGGACTTCCATTCTTATTTTTCATGTATGCATGCTGAAGTTAGATGCTATCTAAGTGTTAGCTTCTGCTGTCAGGACTTTCTTCATACTTGAAAGACACATCTACTCAAATGAGTGTCTTATCTCAACAGATTTTCAGTGATTTCAAGCTTCTACAAACGTGAGCATTACAAGCTGCCGTGCTCCTGTCATGGTTGCAAAATTAACGGAAGCACTGAGAAAACGATTACAGTCAATCTGGTGCTTCTAATGAAAAGACAGAATGAAACACACATCTCTAAAACACAAAAGGACTAATGTACAGATTAATTTACTTGTGCAAAGGGATTTTCACTGTTTCCTTAATCTTGCTAGAAGCACTTTGTGTCCTATATTGTACAAGAACATGCATGGTTGAGAATACTGATTTCTCTTCTACTAAAATTCCCTAGAATAGGTGATAAGGAAAGAAACCCATGGATTCCTCTCACACATATTTGCAAAGAGAAAGATCTGCATAAGGATAACAGTAGCCTGCCAACAGCTAGCTTCTGTTGATACCAGTTACCAACCCAAATATTAACAGAGATTCCTAGAGCAGACTAATCATCTTGAGATTTTGAAACAAGTGCTGAACAGATCAAAAAACTCAGAAGAACAGTTGAAGAGTTTGTTCCTCTGCACCTAAAGGGAAATAGATCAGATAACAACAATCAACAAGTTTTAGCTACCGAGTCTCAACAATCTCTAAATATACTTTCACCATAGAGAAGTTTTATCTCATTATTTTACCGACCTCTTGACTAGGTGCACAAGACACCACTTTCCAGTAATTACTTAGAGATTTGGAACTTCCAGTATGCATCATGGAGAAATATTTTTGTACCAGTTGGGAGGCAATCCAATATGCATATGTCAACAAGGCGTACCTTTGTGAGGTACTGAAGCATAGGGGAACCATTCCCTTCGCTTTCTAATGAACAATTTCTTCTACATCAGCCATTCTTAAAAAGGATCAAAAGATCTCAAATCAGAAGCTTCAGATTCTTGGTTTAATTCCCCCTTTAGCTGGAGCTGAGCCATTTGTGGTAAAGTGAATGCAAGATAGTCCTGAAAATAAATTCAGTAATTTCAAAAACGAGAAAATCAACTCTCATACTTTACTGAAGCACACCACAAAAATCTTAAGACACCAGTGGTAGACGGTAACACTGTTCTGGTATTAAACAGAGTGAGGAGGGTAAAGAATTAGGTAGTTTTGTCCAGGTGATCTTCAAGATGAGTACCTTTGTCCTAGAACTAAAGTAAAAATAAATGTCTTCGTGGAATTTCTGCACTCCCCTCTCCAGAGAAATTTCTTCCACTCCTTCCCCTTCTGGTCTGCCATTATCTTTCTAGGATAGCCAGAGATGAAATGGTGGAGGCTAGCCATATGGTTCAAGTTTGGGATGGTCCTGTGTGGAGCCAGGTATTGCACTTGATAATCCTTGCAGGTCCCTTACAATTCAGGTTATTCTATAATTCCACTTAATCCTGAGATTTTTCATCATGCTCCAGAAGACCTACTTCAATCCCTGCACTTGGATTAGCCAGAATTCAGAGGCAAGTGAGCCCAACTCAGGCTCTCAGCAGCCAGAAACTAGCAGGACTTCCTGCGGCAGATTCAAAGATGATGAACTCACAAGAACTAACCCATTAGTCAAATTATTTTGGGATGGAGCTAAAAAGAAAAAATGCTACCTATTTTCAGGAAAACTGCAGTTCTACACAAAGGTTCTCACATTTATTATGGGTTTTCCACTGTCCTGTGTTTTCTTTTCTGGGGTCTTTTTCAGGGGAAGAGAGGATTTTTACAGATTCTCTTGTAAGAAATCACAGGCATTTCAAATCAAGCACTCCCCACAGCTTACTATTTTTCTTTTAGACTGGACAGCGTATTTTCAGATGTTTCTCCTGGAAGGTTTTTAATTATCAGACCCACAATAAATCTCACTAAGGTCATTGCTGAGATACCTTTCCCCACGACAGATTCTGGCAGCAAAGGCTTTCAGTTTCACTGTGACACACTTGGGATAATCAGCTCCATGTTTGCTCCCTGGCAAGCAGTATTTCCCACGTATTACAGCCTTGCCCCTTGGAAGACATCTTCAGAAGTGTTGCTTTCATTTTTGTAATAAGTGTTTTGGAAAGAGTTTGTCTCACTCTAAGCCAAGAACCACACAGCTTCTACTGTTGTTTTCTCCTTGCCCCTTTGTGTTCCTCTAAGCCCTTAAGAAAGATCAGGTGGGCACAGGGCCGGGTCCAGAGACAGCTTCTGCAGCAGGCAGGGCTTTGCAGGAGGGTGGTTTGATGTACGAGTCATTTCAAAGAGACTTTTCCTCATCTTACCTGGAACAGCAAACCTGCTGCATCTTCAGTCTTGATCATTACTCCCACAGTGAAAGACTGGACCTCCACGTGAGAATATTAACAGCTTCTGTTGAGCTTTTGACAAAGCAGTTTGAATACATGTTTTTAGTGGGAGCACCCTGTTTCCACCAGCATTCCTCAATCCACTGGCCATCAAAGCAGACTGCATTTAACTAGAACAAATTTTCCTTTTGAACTGTAAGTGCATTTTAAACTCACTTTGCTCCCAGGTTTTAAAAATCTCTGTACAGGAAAAACTGACTTGACTTCACAACCCAGCAATCAGGATGCCTCACTGTATCACCTGCATTCCTGTAATCAGTTTTCTTCTCCTAAGCATCTCCTGTGTTGATTTGCAGTGCACAATGCTCTCTGCTGTCCTGCTTTCTCACCTGCACATGGAGCTAGCACTCACCATATCAAAGCACAGCAAGGTTTCTTCGTGCATTATCAACTCCTAACTGCTTTAGAAAGCTTTCATACTCCAGTTCCTAGCAGGTACAAAACAGACCTGGGTCGCCTTCATAGACACGCTGAAGTGCAGGGCACCAGCTGAAGATGTTTTCTGGGAACTAAGAAAAAAAGGGCTTGGCAGGAACAAAAATCCCTTCTTCAGCCAAGGGTCTTTCAGCATATTCCAGCAATCACCCTGAAACACCAGGACAGAAAGCAAGGGGCTGCCAAGTTTCAGAAGGCAGGTAAGCAGTGCCTTTCCAGCAAGAGAATCATCTTCTCTTTGGGATGTGCATCCTAACGCACGAGATAGTGTCATCACTTAGAAGCTTTTAAGGCACCAATTAAGCTGGGAAAAAAACCATCACCAACATTTCTACCTTCACAATACAAGACAGCAAAAACTACCTTCGGTGTTCGGCAGTCTCTCCAAAGGTGTGAGAGCACAGTGCTATTCTCTCTCACCCGAAGGAGGGGAACTTGATAGTTTGGAGCTGGGATAGGACCAGAGAAGCATGCAGCACCATCTACTGCTGCTGTTTGCGAGGTGCCTGCCCCGTCTCACCTGTCACAGCCATCAGCAGGAGGGCAGCTCCCCCTCCCACCTGTCCTGCAGAGAAAGGAGCTCTCATGGCTGCAGGGCATCGTGTTCTGCTACAAAAGCGCACGGGAAAGCAGCAACTCTTGTGCAGCAGGACGTGAGATGTACAGGAAAAAAAAAAAAAAAAAAAAAAAAAAGGGACATTTCACTTCTGAGGGGAGCTCCCATCGACTGCAAATAGAATGTAATAAACATCAGCGCGTACCAAAAGGAATTAAGCTTCAGCTTACTCCTCGTTGCTCATCTAGAGAGTGAGTGCCCTCTGCTGACAAACCTTGCCACGGTGGAGGTGTGTGGGTGCGGGCACCAAGGCTTCTCCTGCTGTGGGGTGGGCTGTCAGTGTGGGTCCAGGTCTTCCTTCTCTTCCCAAGCGCAGTCTGAGCTCATTTTTACACAGCTGTACCTACTGCGTTTAAAATTACTCACACCATACTTTCACAGTGACTGCATGCCAACTACACAGAGAATAAGTTTTAGAGCAGCGCCCGTGGAACAGAGAAATGGTTCTGGTCATAATTCAAAGGGGTGTGAATGCCAAGGGAGGCTTCCTTGCAAACCACGTACCGGACTCACGGCCACAAATGCATTTTTGTTTCTCAAAAGTTAGCGTTCAGGAACAACTTCCAAAAAACAATTTCATGGATCTTTTATCAAACCCTAAACCGATGCAAGCAAAACTCACCTTGCCTGGGGGCCTGACAAACTTTTTGCCTGCAAACTGAAGCTTCGTAGCAACTAAACGAAGACCATATTTTTTTTTTTATCTAGACACTTAATGCTACATTGAGCTGGTGTATGCAGGACATAACAGCATCAAATATCTTTGACAATTCCTTTTGCATATCCAACTTTGGACTATTAGGTAAATCTAATGTGTATCCTTCAACAGGATGAGGTTTTGACATACTCTCTGATACAGCTCACGTCATCCCCTTCACTGATACATGCCTTGAGGCTCTCAGGAGATTAAAAACCCATTGTATAAAAGATCGTGCAGCGTGAAATTGAATACACATACATGCATAGTTCTGTTTCCACTACATCCCACAGGTAACCTTAACTCTGTACAGAGAGCAGTACGGTCCACAAAACCCATCACTTGACACTTTCTAATTAACATTCATGAACTGCTCCCGTTAAGATTAAAACTTCCGTTTCATTCTTGGCGTCTGACACTTTCAGATGCTACACAGGTAAGTTTTAGGAGGTATCAGACTGGAAAAAAGAAACCAAGCAGCCTCGTGACAACATGCCTTTGTGGGAAAACTGTGAGCTGTTAAATCAAAGGTCCATTGGGTAAGAACAGGCCAGAGACTAGCAGGAGACAGTTACAAATGACAAAAATTGGGCTGAATGAAAAGAGAATGAGAGAAAGTGTAAATAAACAAAAAACCACCACCACTGACTCATCAGGAGTCACTGTTGTTCAGAAAGACCTCAGGCTTATTTGATTTTCACCATTATTTCAAGGAACAAAGACAATGTTCACAATAACTCAGCAGATTCCTGTACCTGCTCTGATTGAAGCTTTATTTGAAAATAAAGAATCTGGAGCTTTAGGAATTGACTCTCCTTCCTTAAACAGCAAAAGGCATCACGGGCTTCTCTCACTTTGAGCATTCGCCCCTGCAAATCCAGAGCTAGGGCTGTGTTATTGCCCTGGATGCTCTTCAGTCACACAGGGCTGCTGGCTGCAAGACAGCCATCTCTCATTATACATCAGAAATTAACAAGAGTACGCACAGGGCAAATTGTGGCACAGGCTCAAAGCACAACACTTGTGGCCACGCACAGCTGTGGGCACGGAGGCTGCACCCTGCTCTATGTCTTATTTTTCTCTTTATGCATTCTTTCAGGTTGCTTTGACTTCTAAAGACAGCTTTTGCAAGGACTCTGCCATCTCCCACCTTCACAAAGAAGCCCCTGAAGCACCACAGAAATGCAAAAGTGCAAGTCTGTGGGAAGAATGTCCCCAGTGATGGGACATCCACTACCTCTCGGGGCAACCTCTTCCTGTGCGCCTCACTGCCCTTACCATAGAAAAAAACATTTCCGTCACATTTAATCTAAATCTCCCCTATTTTACTTCAAAACCATTTCCCTTTGTCCAGTCATAACAGACACTGCTGAAGAGTCTGTTCTCCTCTTTCTTATAGCTGCCCATAGATACTCCTCTTTCTTATAGCTGCCCATAGATACTCCTCTTTCTTATAGCTGCCCATAGATACAGAAAAGCTGCTATCAGGTTTCCTCAAAGCCCAAACTCTCAGCCTGTAGCTGTAGGAAAGGTGTTCCATCCTTTAGATCTGGACAGACTCCGGACACACTCCAACAGGTCCACATCTCTCTTGTACTGAGGAGTCCACATCTGGATGCAGTACTCCAGGTGAAGCCTCACAAGCAGAGCAGAGGGGCAGGATCACCTCCCTCGACCTGCTCACCGCACAGCCCAGGATATGGTTGGCTTTCTGCACTGTGAGGGCGCATTGGTGGCTCGTGCTGCCTTTCCATCCACCAGTACCCAAAAGCCATTTTTAGCAGCACAGTGCTCTATCCTTTAGTTCTCCAGCTTGCACTAATAGCAGGGATGGATTACTGAGGCCCAGGTGCAAGACTTTGCACTTGGAATAGCAACCTCCTCCACCCCTCACAAGCAAGTTTCTCTAAAAAAATCTCCCTCTGTGAATTCCCCATAAGTAAGGCTTTACAACAACTTGCTTTGTGCTGGGCCAGGCCAACGAGCAGGTTTTGACTTCTAGAAATGTTGGTAAGTTTTCGAAAACTGCTCTTCATTTGCCTGTCAAAAGTACGCACATTCTGATTAAATGATCTGTGCTTAGCTTAAAAAACAGCAACAACAACATAGTAGTAAGACAAGAAAAGGTACAACGGCTTAGAAACCTTTGCTAAGGACCAGCCCTGGTTGCTCACACTTTTTTACTTTTTTTTCCCCATGCCTATACTTGCATTAAGACAAAATAATCCTGTAATTTTTCTTTTTTTCCTCGTTAGTTTTTTCGTGATAATCCTAGCAATCTCAGAAATACCTTGAGATATTTCTCCATACAATTGTCTGTAAATCTCTAAATTCTGACTCACACCAATTCCTGGGAAACTGGATGCTTCTCTCCACGTAGTGATCAACTCCCAAGAACAGACTCCACCAAAGCAACAGCTTTAACATCGGAGCTCTGGAGGGCGCAGCCAGGATACGAGACGTCAGAAAGGAAGAGGTCAGCGTGCTGGCTGAAATGGCTGATGTTCAGAGGACACAGTGCACAAACAGAGGATGAGGGGACACCCGTCTCCTAAAAGTGCCTCTGCAGCAGGACTCGTCTTTCACAAAGTCCCGCAATGATGTCTATTCAGTTCACAGAATGGCTGGAAGGAAACTCCGGATCCATCTGCTCCAACCAGGTCCACACAGAGCAGGTTACTCAGGCCCATGTCCAGGCACCTCTTTAAGATCTCCAAGGAAGAGACTCCACAGAAGCTCCTGTGTTCCTGCTGGCAATGGACACAACTCATCTTCTTTGCACTCTCCTGTCACATAGTTACGTAACACTCCCAAATCTCCACAACATCCCAGACACGCTCCCTCAACAAGCAACAAGCCCCTTGAGGCACTAGTTCAGCAGATGAAGGCCTGTCCCTGCCAGCAGGGAGTAACACGATGCTACCTTTCTCCAGTTCCTCCCTCTTGCATAAATAATTACTTTTTTTTTTAGTGTTTCGTAGTACGCCCTTTAGTGATTTTAATATTAAAGTTCTTAATTCCCATATGAAATCGTTTTTCTAACAAATTATATCTAGGAGGTAAAGAAAGTCTTCCTTTCTGGAAAGCCTGGGGAAACCTTCTGCCTTTTCTGTGTTAATGCAGAGCACGTGAATCGAGCATCCCATCTACAGTTGAAGTTTTGTCCAAGGAAGAGGATTTTTCTTTGTTTCAGTACTGCAGAATAACATCACAGGAAGACACTGGTAATAGCATCGTAAAATCATAGCCCATGAAGCTACATCACTTGTAATTTTTAAGCAGAAGTGACAGTTACTCTCTCATCATTCGAAAAAAAAAATATTGTTGAGATGTATTATTCTTAAATATTTACATGGAAAACTTAATCAAGGGAAAGGTCTGCGTAATTGTGTTTTTATTTATTGCTTTCCCTTTCCATTTTTATTTTCATCTGACATAAAAAAGGAGTTCACAGTGGGCTGGTGAAATATTCTTCTGGTTAAGAACTGCAAAAGATGAAAGGTCCCACAATTGACACTGCCAGAGCTGTTTCCTCTTAGCTCTTCTAATGCCTGAAGAATCGTACTGAGTCTCACAATTCTGAATTATTCAGCTAGGCTAAATATTTGGCATCTCAGTTTTTGTGTTCTCTGTTGAATCTGATTCTCCAGTAGTAGGAACTGGGGAAGCACCACAACTAAAATGGCTAGACTAAGGGGCTTCTGCAGTAAAAGCTTTTCAAAAGACTACGAACAAACTTGATCCTTAGAAAGGATGTACTGATGCTTTACCTGTGCTTCAGGAGAAGTTTCTCGGTAGGCTGGTAACTCCAAGCTGGTAACTCTTGACTGCCGTGGTTCAATATTGAAATCACAGTTATCTCAGTGCCATAAGATGTCAAGTTTCAAAGCAGTTTAGAGGAAGAGAACTAGAAGATACCCTCCCCACCCTATGGTAAATAAGGTTTAAACAGAGGCTTTAAGTGTAGAACCTAGTACTGATGCATGCAGTTATTCTTCCCCAGGCACAGGTTAAGGGATGACCTGCTGGAGATGAGCTCTGCAGAGAAGGATCTGAGTGACTTGGTGGACAACAGGTTGGTCATGAGCCAGCAGTGTCCCCTTGTGGCCAAAAAGCCCAATGGCATCCTGGGGTGCATTAAAAAGAGCGTGGCCAGCAGTTCGAGGGAAGAGATCTCACCCCTCTGCTCTGCCCTGATGAGGCCACATTTAGAATACTGTGCCCAGTTCTGGGCTCCTCAGTACAAAAAACACAGGGATCTCCTGGAAACAGTCCAGTGGAAAGCCACAAAGGTGATCAAGGGCCCAGAGCATTTCATATGAGGAAAGGCTGCGTAACCTTAGTCTGTTCAGACTAGGGAAAAGAAAACTGAGGGGGATCTGATAAACGTTTATAAATATCTAAAGGGAGGTAGGAGGCAAATGGATAAGTCTAGACCCACCCCAGTGGCATGTAACAATAGGACAAAGAGTAATGGCCTAAAACCTGAGCATACAAAGGTCTGTACGTGCAGAACAACTTCTAGACAGTAATAGAGCACTGGAACAAGTTGCCCAGAGAGATTGTGGAGTTGTCTCCTATGGAGATATTCGAGACCCATCAGGATGCCTACCTGTGTGACCTACTGCAGGGAACCTGCTTTAACAGGGGGTTGGCCTCAATGACCTCCTGAGGTCCTTCCAGCTCCTGAAATTCTGTGATTCATACATGTGCACGCACTCAGAACCCTTGCAGTATCTAAATCTCCAGAATATACACTATAAGACAAGTTTCTTTTGAGAAAGTACACAATAATAAGGCCCAGTTAACAGCAAAAAGCATGATTTATATGATAACCAAACTACAGTAGGCTCCTATTAACAAGCAGATTTAGGAAGACCTACTACTTAAAGGACGTTTCCCAACACAGAAAGCATTTTCTAAATCAAAGAGACATAAAAACATACAAGGAAAACGAAATTACACTCACTTTTCTGATGTAAGCACAGCTGTTCCTTTGGCAAAAAGCTCCCATAAAGACAGAAGCACAAACACTCTGGATTGCAAATGTCCTGAAATCTATTTCGCTTTGAGAAATACTGACAGGCAACCATTTGCAACAGTAAAGTATCTGATCGAAGTCCAAACAGAATGATTCATCTCACACCAAATGTTTGGCCTTGCTGGCCTCAAGAGAAGGCTAACACTGTGGCAAGCAGCTGAGAATTGCCACTACTGGTGCAATTCAGTAACACACGTGTTGTGCCAGTCTGAGAAGAGTAAAAGTCCTTAAAAGCTTTCAATGTCCATAGAGAATAAGCTACAGACAAAACAGTTCCAAAAAAAACTTGTATTGCCTCAATGACAGCATCATCAAGAAGCAGCAAACCTGCCTGGAGCAAAAAAAATAAAGTAATACAAACTCACTACTCAAAGCTTTTAGATTAAAAAGCTCAAAATAAACTTTTTTTACGACCACAATGACCAAAATTCACTGTTCTGTGAAGACTGTGTTTATTCTGTTGGAACCTCAGCATTTTAAAGAAAACACAAAGCATCTGCCTTTGGTCAGTAAAGTGTCCTTTTAATAAACTCCTTAGCCACATTTCCCAACTCTTCCTCCCACCCTAAAATTTCAGTTCACACTTCAGCAGAGGATGACAAATCCATGGTGTACAACAGAAGTTTTAAAATCTGTACTCTTAAACTAAGAGCATCAAAGGGCTAGTACTTGACAAAATTATCTAGAACTCGGATGTGCCCATGCAAAAAAGCAGATTTTTATATACAGTCCCTATTTATTTTCTTATAAATTTAAATATTTTACAAAAATGCATTTTCAAAATGTATAAAGTTCAGTGAACACCCCAAATGTATCTTAAAATAAAATGTTATCTGATTTCAAGGGTTATTTCAACAATGAAGTCTAAATTGCACCAGAGAAAAGGCACTTGTGCTGTGTGATGTCTTGAGCAAACATACGTTGTTTACAATACAGTAATACAGTGTATTTTTGAATTCATGCAGTTGCCTCTGAGCGTCAAACATCATTAAAGCAGCCAGAAGAGATCGTGAGTAAACTTGATTCCACAGTTGTGAAAAATGTTTTCTATCACTAGGTCGAACATACAGCATTGTGCTCCAGCTCTGACTCTAGAATCAAATGCTACAGAAAAAATTGCTGTTACTCACAAGGGAATTCAAACTACATTTCATTTTCTCATAAGTTACAAAAAGAAGTACGTCATTTAATTATGAAACTAAAACACCACTGAACAACTCTGCGTTCAAGTAGTGTGTGCCAATGAAAGTCTGTATTTAAAAATGAGCTAGGGGCTAGTTATTCAAGGAGCAGTGCATTGTACTTCCAATTTTCACTTCACTGTTGAGACAGAAGTGCAGACCTATTTGCCTTCATCTTCTCCAGCCTTTTCATTAAGTGGCTATTGGTCATCTCCATCTCTTCTATCTTATCCAGTGCCGCTCTTAACTATAAAATGAAAGCAAAAGTTACCACCACTAAATTTAATTGGACTTATTGCTGTTTTTAAGCCTTGACAGAGAAAATAAAATCATAAATTCAGCTATTAAACTCTTTACAAAAGTGCTGCGAGAGTTAAGGCATGATACTTGAAGAGTAGCCATATCATTACTGCAGCCAGATGAACAAGAATTCAACAGTGAACATAATAAAGGGGAAGCACTTTGAACGTGAAACACTGTCATCACCAAATGACAGTCCCACTACATGCCAGTGAAAGGTAAGGTCCTCTCCACCACTGTCATTAGTTGGAGTCAAAATCCCATGGGTAGCAGCCATCACACAAGTCATGCAGTAGCTCCAAGGCAAATGTGCTCTTTCCAGATCCTTGTGAAGTGTGTGATAGAAACTCCCTAGGGTGATACTTGATTATGGGAGGATTGGCTCCTCAGTAATATTTATGGAAAGATTAGTTTAAGATACGTAAGTTACCACATTTAGAAGAAAATATAACTTCAGATCCTCTCTTTCAAGGTCAATACTGCACTGAATGGTATTTAGTACTACTTTCATGTGCTATTGTTGTCCCCTGAATGCAGCACTGAGAGTTAGAGGCCTTCTGACAGCACTAGAAAGCTCTAACAGAAGACTACTAAAAGAGAGAGCTTGGACACAGAAGATAGCGTAGCTAAAGACAGAAAGTTCAAGACAAGGGAACCAAGTTAATTACCTCTCGCAGAAGTTTCCTCTTTTCAGCTTTGAGTTCATCTTCCACTTTTTCTGCATTTTCTGCTGCATTTTTATACCGTGCAACCTGTCCTTCCAGCCGTCCAATCTGCAAATCCAAACAAGACAAAAGGAACGATTACCCAAGCTGTTCCACTCTGAGCTTACCTAACACCAGCTCTTCCATTTCCAAAAGAACACTAACACAAGGCAACCTGAGCATTATGCAACCACATTACTCATCTACATCAATTTACTCACCTTTGCTAACACGCTAAAAATCCTTGAATTACATTCTGCTGTACACATCTCTTAATAAATTAGCACTATTTTCTTTTATGATTAGACTATGCACGGCTATTTTCTCTCAGGAAATGGTAGAAAATACAAATTTAGCACTGTTCTGTGCAAATTAAGAACAAGTAGTAAATCAAATTAAGAAATACGTTTTCATAGTTTTGTCAAAAAAAAGTTTTGTAAAAGTTTGCAGAAAAAGTGCAATGATATAAATAAATATGAAGAAAGATGCACTTACATTTTGTTCCAAGGTGGTTATATCTTGTTCAGCTTTTGAAAGTCTAAACTTGTATTCACTAATTTGTCTGTTGGCATCTCCTAGACAAAAATTGACACGAACAGTACTCAAAATAGTTCTCTATACTGTTAGCATTCCTTTTAATTAAAATTCATTAAAAAGACCATTTTATTTATATTCAGCTACATGTCAACCTGTTAAATGAGTAAAATATTCAGCTGGAGAAATAACTCATTCAGAATGGAAAGCAGCCTAACGCTTCTAGGAAGCAACACTCAATTTTGTTCTGTATTTTAGTAACTTTTCATGTGTTGCTTTAGGAAATGGTAAAGTCTTTTTAAAAAGGTTTTGTATCAAACAAAATAATCAGAACATATTAACAAAATAATTCAGCTAAAATTCTGAAAGCTAACAACTGCATTTGTTCACATAGTGGCACCCATTCTAGGCAAGACTGCCAGCTGAGAATCAACTAATCACATACCAATACATATTTTTTGAAGTTATTACACAGTGACAAATTTCTAGCAAGGAGTGATAACGAGGAAAAAATATGACATCACATACGCTCAATGACAGATCTGTTCACAATGCTACCACTGCAACAACACAGGGAAAGGTGGTCAGCTTCACCTCCCCAGTCAGAAAGCTTTTGAACAGTAACCACATACGTACTCTGCATCTCAATTAGTTGCAAGTCAGAACCATTCTCTAAGCCTACTATATCTGGATTCATGCCATCACTTTTGGAGTATTTCTGTCTTTCTTCTTCCAATTGCATCTTCAGTTTTCTAACCTGAAATACAAGTTCCATTTTGTGAAAAACACAAATTCAGTAGTAGTACACCAAAACATACAGTGAGGCCAAGAAGTACTGAGATGCCACTTGCTGAGACAATTCGGTCAGTGGAAGTAGCAGAGCCATGCAGGAGAGGCAGGGAAGCCACTCCCAGACATCTGCCTATGCAGTCCTTTCCCCACTGTTGCTAGGTGAGGGCCCTCTGCATGTCATCCTTGCAATGGAAATTGCAAAATCTCCATTCACGACATAGATCAAATCTTTTAATTTAGTTAATATAGTTATAGTTATAGCTATAGTTTTACATATTTCAATACACATAAAATGTAGATATATTCTCCGCAAAAACAGATATCGACAATATCACCAGTGGAAAAAACATAAAATGATATGTTCAACTAGAAGCACAGAAATTAGTATTCTTAACCAATTTAGGTTTACAATTTAGATTTAGGTTAGATGTTAGGAGGAATTCTTTCTCTCAGAGGGTGGTGATGTCTGGAACAGGTTGCCCAGAGAAGTTGTGGATACCCCATCCTTGAAGGCATTCAAGGCAAGGCTGGATGCAGCACTGGGCAGCCTGCTCTAGCGTGGTTGGCAACCCTGCCCACAGCAGGGGGGTCGAAACTAGATCTTTTAGGTCCTTTTCAACCCAGGCCGTTCCATGACTCTATCCTGTAAAAGGATACACAAAAGGTATATTTCTGAAAATAACAGGTTGCTTTACCTGGGACAACAATTCTTCCTTTTCTCCAGCTAATTTTCGTAGCCGGACATCTAAAACAAGAGAATGCAATTAGAAAACATGACTCTTTAAGTAAGGACCTATTTCTCGTAATTTTTGTTTTCAAAGCAAAACATTCTTCAAACAAAGCAAATAACATTAGGAGGACAAAACCTTGATATATCACCTAGCAATAACATAATGCTTTTCCGTTAATAGCAGAAAAATGAAAAAATACTTAATTGTTTAGTATATAACAGCTCTAGAAGAAAGAGCTCTGAGTTTAGTAATTCTTCAATGTAAATTAACAACCAAGACATCAAGTGAAGACTGGTTTTAAATAATAAAACACAGTTTTGTTTCAATGTATAGAGCAGACATTTGCAATGTGCTTTTTTTTCCTAGCTGCATACTTTTCTCCTTGTCTTATTCCTAAAGACTGCTACCTCTTCAGGTAATGCACCAGGCTTGCAGAAAGGATACATTTATAGAAAGTTTTATAGTTCCTGCTCTCAAACCACAGAAAAATATTTGGGAAAGGTTCCACAGGAATATTTCAAAATCTCAAATAAGTTAGGAGGTCAGTAATGGCTTTAAAATACCCTGTCAGATAGAACATGAAATGTAATGATAACAGCAGATTAAAAGAAAATTACAACTTTGACAGTAACAAAGCATCACAACATGTATTTCACAAAAGAAACATATCGAGTCCAGTCTCTATCTAAACAACACTTAATTATTATATATCACATGCAAATATAATGCGAGTGTATGGAGAAATTTATCTGCACATTAACTAATGGTTTTAAAGGGTACTGAGTATGCACAGATTAACTTGTTTAAAAACAAGTTAAGTCTGGAAGAAAAAAATCTTTATTACTACTTCATTGCTTTTAGAACTTGTGGATTCCTTTTTCCTTACAAATGCAATGAAAATCTGCACTTGCTTTACTCTAGTAAAGGCACAAATATAGTTCTCTATAAAAATTGATTATACATGCACACCCTCTGCACCACGTGGGAAAACAGATTATTCCAAAAGAATATACTTTTAGACAAGTCTTAGATATTTTCCAAGGATAGTAAAACAGAAATTGGACCCCAAAAAATGCCAAAACACATCTTATTTTTAATGAAAAGATGCACGTCTGCTTACTTAGTGGAAGTAAAGAAATAAATCACAATCTTAAAAACAGTGTAATTGCGTACACAGAAACCTAACAGGTTTGTGGCATACACCCATAAAAATATACTGCTGGGAACAGAAAGCAAGCAGACTTCATAAAGCCTACTTATTTTTGGATATTTTTACCTAGTGGTCCTTCTCCTGCAGATTCCAAGACTTGAGCAGCTTCCTGTGATACCACTGTTATTGCACCAACTGCTGAATCATGGTTTATGTCACCATTTGGCGTGCCATCTGGGATTATAACTAATCCATGCTTCTGAAAATACAAAAGAGAATTTGGTACTCACGCAAGGCCACTGCTAAAAATGTAACAGTTCAGAAAAATTTTGAAAAGGTTTCTTGAAGAGATTGAGACGGTTACAATGAAACGCTCCATTTGACCTACCCCAAGGTCACGTACTGAGACTGCACCAGAACAGTAACCATTCTTTCTCCTTTTCATTGACCTTGATTTCATGCCCCATTGCTGGATTTCTGGTACTGTAAAGTAGCTACTACCAACATACCTCTCCTCTCTTCATTGTTTCCTTCAGGTCAGCCAACTCCTCTCTGAGCTCATCTCGCTCTTTCTTAATGCAGTCAAAGTAATTTTTCTGTCTTTCTAGGGCCTGGGTTCAGGCAGATAGCAAGAAAAAGAATGGCATAGAGAAAAAGAAGATGATAGATAGCAGAAAGATTTTCTAAAAATAAATACAAAAAGCTTAATAAAAGAAATAAAAAGGGGTATTTTAAGTATGTAAAATGTATCTATATCTAACATCTAATAGCTACATCTTGCAAGTCACACGGGCAGCCTCCTTGCCATTTTTCTAAGGACGAATTTTTCCCCAGAGGGGGCTTAATAAATTCTGTAATAGAAATAATTTAGAATATTTTATTTTTGATAGACTTTGATAAACTAAACTCTAAACACCGAAAGAATAAGTCATTCTTCTTAAAATGGCCAGATACAAAATTTGCTGCGACTCAATTGTCAAAGATCTTAAAACATCACACTCACTGAGATAATTTCTCTAACTTCTACAGGGTATGGAAGCAGAAATCTTACCTCACTGAACCACTGCACATATTAAGTCTGACACCAACTCAAAAGTCTAGGTTATTTGTACTAAGCACCTTTCACTACAAGCAAAGTAATCACTCTTACAGAAAAGCAGAAACAAGCACTATAGCAGTTCTACCCCAGCACACGAGAAAGGATCACAGCTAAAAGCACAACATATGGACAGAGATGGGTTTGCCCACCTAACTAAACTGCAGCTCTGTTACTTGGCAGTTAATCAGACATTTTCGCTTGAGTGGGCAGGATCCCAGTATTCCATTCAAGCTCAATATTGCATGCATTACAAATAATCCTGACTACACAGCAACTGCAAAAAACATGCACAAATTTTCCCAAGAAAGTTTGTTAACTAAACTTTGCATCATGCATTTAGGAAGGAATGATGACAAGAAAGAAATGAAGGTGAATATCACTGCATTGTTTGTAATTGTTCCACATAACAAATGCAGTACGCTGAACTTCCATAATTAGTATGTAACATTGAAAATACAGAATTTGAGATGCCCTTTCATTTCCACACCCATGCTATACCTGTGTAACAACATCAGTGTTTTGTGTTCCAATTAAAGACGACTTTGCCATTTTTGAAGCATAGAGGGGTCGGGGGGCTTTTATGTTCACCCATATGGAAGGGTGAACACAGAGGACTAAAGCCACATTGCAGAAGCAGAACCTGAGTCCCTGGCAGTGCCCTGTGATGCTGCTGGCCTTGCTAGAACAACCTTCCTATCCTCCCCCTGTACGTAAAAACGCCAGCAATCAGGAAACTGTTATAACCGTGTACACCTCTACTTGTGGACAGATTAATAATAACAACTCAAAACTGAAAAATCTTGGTAAAACTGCTAGTTTTTATATGCTTGAGGATTATGATATGACACGGATTTCGCACTAGATCTTGTACTATTGCAATTCTTCTCTTGGGAAAATTAAAATTAAAATAACAATAATAAATTCAGGCCAACTAAACTCTGCAAGCACATTTTAACATACCGATATGATTAAAATCTGACTGTTGGTAAAGAGCATATTTGTCTGTGGTGCTACGTGTTAAATATTCCAAAAACCTTCATGAAGCTTATACCAAACTCAGACACACCATTGCTAATTTCAAACTGGTCACACATGCACTAGACTAAAACAGCTGTATATTTCAATAATGAGCTAACCTGAAAGTTTTGTTCAATGTCCTCAAATTGACATTTAAAAAGAGTACAACAAAAGATTTTGATTGCTTTGTAGAAACAGGATAATATAAGGAGGCATGGGTAAAACAAGTCATGCCATCTTTGTTCTGCTTGCCTCTTTCTTGCTCTGAGGTACCATCAGTCTTGCACAGAATTAAAACCTACTTCTAAAACGTAAGCCAAACTACCCCCTCTGCGAAGCTTCAGAAATTCAGAAGCTGGAATAGAGTAAAATTAGCAAGATGATTTAGTACTGGGGAGAAAGACAAAAACTGTGGGCTAAAAAAATACGTAAATGTTTTAGGTACTATGAGGGGAAAAAAAAAAGACAGTGGCATTATTACATTTCAGCAACTAGGAAAATTTAAGTTTGAGATGAGAACACAAACTGCAGGAAAAATTCTTTAGCTTTTGACTTTGTGACTGTCCATAGGAACTAAAGGAAAAAAATAATTGTCATGATAGCCTTTAGTTCTTTGAACATTAGACAGATAATAGCTTCTGCATTAAGTGTGGTGAGGTATTCAAAAGAAAAAAAAAAACAGAAACTGAGACAGTCTAGTACAGAGGCAATGAAGAGTAAACATGGAAGAAACAACAACAGTTAACTCAAAGATAAAAAAAATGTTCCTGGAGAAAAATCAGGAAAAAAAAAATTCAAAGTTGAAATACTGTTTTTATGATGGAGGAGAGCTGCAGTATGGTTTGAAAGAATGAAACAAAAATGACATGAGGAAAGAGTTTTTTGTATAGGTTTTTTTTTTTTTTTTTTTTTCTTTTTCAAACAGATCTGGGCACTGCAAGCTAAAGATAAGTTTTCACACTGACTTAAGCTCCAGCAAATACGTTAATATTCAAAGAAATCTGAACAAGTCAAAGCCCTAGCATAAAATTGGTTTGATAGAAACACCCCTGAAGTTACTAAAAGGCACTTCTCTTCTGAAGACTATCCACAGTTGACTCCCTCTTACCACTAGGCAATTTACTTGCAGTCCAGAACAGCCACAAATTCAGGGCCATGTAATTATCTCTTGGGGTCAGCCTGAATCTGAGGCAGCTTTTCCAGTCTGACTGCCCAGAAGCAAAGCCGACAAACCTCCCTGAACTATATTAGCTGCTTAACAACTACATGACTATCCTTGCTGTACCACCTTTCTTGTTACACAGCAACCCCAGAGATACTCCTCAAAAGCACCGATACAGCCAATGTTTCAATTTCAATTCTCAGTTCCAAGAGTTGGTAACAGTCAGCCTGGTTCAGTACTGTACCCAAAGTAAAGCCCCAGAAGAACCAGGAGCACAATATGGAAATGTGCACGTGTAGCACACGTGAATTCAACTCAAGTCTGTATGTGTATTTTAGCACTAGGTATGCTTCATGCAAGCTTAACAAGTATTCACTGAGATTTCTCTGCATTTTAAGCATTAGCACCTGCAGCTCCCTGGGTTCTCCACTATTCTAAATTCTGGAAAGCAGACCATTTAAGAAATCTGCTGATTCTTAGGCAAACTGCTAAGATGGCAATAAAGGCAGCAGAGCAATTTTTATGTATGTTAAGGATAAGGAAACTGTTACTTTTACAAGTCTTGACAACAAATTAAAAACATCCCGTAAAAAAACATGATGCGTAACAATTCATTCCATATTTATATATATTAGTATTATTCACCATTATGCAAGACAAGAAAGTGAAGTTAATTTTCCTTTCTCAAACGAGATGACTGCAAAACATTTTAGATATTTAAATCGGGAGTGGCCTTCATTTCTTTGGAGTACACAGCATTCCTTGGAGGAGGAGGGGAATCAGTCTACTTCTAAAATTAAAGACACTTTTGCCCCCATATTTGTTTCCTACCCCTATTTTTTTATCTTTCCAATTAATTGTCTCCTGGAGATCAAACACCTCTTTGGTTATGCAATCTATATTCAGCTGCATGCGTTGATTCTCCTGTAGTAAACAGTATGAGGGAAGAATAAAAGAGGAAAGACAAGTAAGAAATGAGGAAAAAATCTACACCCCCCCCACAACACATTTGAATGGGTAAAGGAAATAGAGCAGTAAAAGCCAACCAAAGAGAGTATGAACATGAAGTTAAAGAAAAAGGGTGTGACTAAGTATAGCATAATATTTTTTGTTTGAGTTCATACAAAAGAACTATAGTTTCCTTCATTACTTCGTGTAAAGGGCAGCATTGTACAGCTAGCACTACTGTTCTTCAGTAACAGCTCCCACTGCAGTTTGGGGATAACAAGTCTTATTCAGATGAACAATTATGATGTGGCAGCCCCCAGATACCAGTACTGTTTGGAAGTGAATGTTCCATCCCACCTGCTAGCTTCCCCTAACCCCTCCCCAGATATACACACTCTATCTAGAAACTGTTATCATTCTGTTATCTAGAAACAATCTTGTTTAAGGAGTAAGACCTGAGAGGAACCACATAATAAAATGTATTAGGAAGGTTACTGCAACAGGACAAAGTTTAATTATGTAAGATAGTACTTATGCAAGAAACTTTGATAGATTTTTAGCCTGCACTTGTATTCAATAAATTTGTCTACCACTGGTGGCAAAATAAATACTTCATTAATCAAATATAAAGCTACCTTATAGCCAATAAATTTAAAAGAGGGTGTATGCAAGATACTGACCATTAACAAAAAAATAAAAAACTTATAACTAACTGCTCAGAAGAGTATTACATATATAATACATTCACCATGTAATCTGCTTTCAAAGCATTGCAACATGAGGCAAAAACAGTAAGACGTATCTGTTTTAATAGGGGAGCTGCAATATCTGATACTGATGAACGAAGACATTCAGAAGTATAGTAAATGCACAGGACACGACAAAAAGAAAAGATGAACTAATGCAGAAGATTCATTATCAGCTGATACTGTAAATTTAGTTGACAAGGACACAGTACGATTATATCTAAGTAATTATAGCTATTTTAGGAACTAGTTACATTAAGCTGGCAAAAAGCACAAAAGTGCTCTTTACACAGTTCTCTTGACAAGTGGCTTCATTAGTGTAGAAAACTCTTCTGAAAGCGTAAAAAAGAATGTTTGAATCCAGCATCAAGGTATACTAGCTGACTGCTTTCAGGTATTTTAATCACAATATTTCAAGTGTAGCACAAAAGAAAAAAAAAAAAAGCAACACGGTTACGACCCAGTAACAGGTTGACCAATGTAGCTATATTTATGATTGACTGGAAAGCAAGAAAGCAAGCAAACTACTGAAAACTTCAGTGACTGATGGTCACAAAAATCAGAACTAGCTGAAATTGACATTTAGTGGAAAATTTAAAGAGGAATAATTTGTACTATCCACCCTTCAGAACTTCTGTGTGAAGAGATTCTGGTCATACAAGCAATTTCTCTGTCCTCGGAAGAAAGTAAAGGTACAAGGAACATTCATGTGACAATCATGGTTATCACACAAATAAAGGATTTTCTAATACGTAACACACTTGAAAATCTTTCAGGACATTTTTAACTTTATAAGCTAAGAGAATGATAGCTTAAATTCTACCCTCTAAAACAAGATAAAATCTTTATTAAAAATGGGAATTATTTTAGCTAGTTTTGCATGTGATGACTGTTCCTGTTCAAATCTTGCACTGATTTTATTTGTACAAGCTCTACCATGCACAGTTATCATACATCAACGTACCTCTATCAATTCATCTCTCTGTCGAAGGCCCTCTTTAAGTTCATCCAGCTTATGCTGTAGAACACTGCACGTGTGTTTCTGTCTTTCCAATTCCTGTATCGAATTAATGATTTTTGTTCATTTGTGGTTTCACATGCATCTTAAGTACATTTAAGTTAAAAAAGATACTAGCCGATCTCAACATGACACTATCTGAGAAACTCCTGCAACAACTTGAATTCTAAAAACGTAATTATATCTAAAAACCATAGATTAAGTTTTAGGCAAGTTCCCCAGATTCTTGCTATACAGAAAACTGATTTAATAAGATACAGAACAAAGACAAAGGACTCTATAAAGGCTAAGCATAATATTAATGAAATCTGTGTATTGCTTGAAAAATGCCACACAGATTTTCCAAAAAAGCATGACCAAATTTGTCCTATTCAGTTCAAATGCAAATTTTGCTTTAATATTTGGATAGATTTTTCTAAGAAATTGAGGCTTCCTATGAACTATGTTTTTCAAGGGAGGGGGAAGAAAGAGAAAACAAAACAAGAAAAGAAAAACATCTCAAAAATCAGTACCTTTGACTTCTCTTCATATTCCCTGTGGTACTCTGCTATTTGCTCTTCTTTCTCCTCAATAACATCCTTTAGAGTATCCACTTGATACACCAAGTTGTTTTTCTCATTGTCTAGCTGAGCGTTGGAAACCATAGCTTTCTTGTACTTCTCCTCAACTTCAGCTAGCGAATCCTATAGGTAATGGAAAGGGTTAAAATTGTCTTTTTGATTAACTGCTTTAATAATAAAAATGGAAGCGTTAACTGCTACACAGTCAAACTAACTGTTTTTGTTTCTAATTCATTATTGTGCAACATCTCTAGGGATATAAAGTTCAATTTCTATTATTCAGATTATGTTACAGAAAGCAACGGATAATAATCATGATAAAAGTATGAAAATTATAGGGTAGTATTCCACTTGGCATTTTCTGCATTGCAAACTTCATAACTTATAGGAACAAAGTATTAGCACTATATTATTTACTACATATTCAATGCATGCACAGGAAAGCACTCCAGAATGCAGCAACAAATCCGAAAGAACTCAGGCAAATGACTATAAATGTTTACAGAAAAATCTCTCAGAGTAGCTTGAATTTTATTCTCTTTTAAGAAGGGCTTTATAATCCAGATTCAAAGTTTAAAGGTAGACACATCTTTTCAGTAATTATAATTATTTCTGCTTAAACTGTGCTGTCTTCCTACCTTTAATGAGTAGAATAAATAAAATTTCCTAAGAAATACCAAGTCACGCATAACATCTATGTTTAATTATTTAAGTTACAATAAGCTTTCATTTTCAGGAAGGGAAAGTGCATGTTCTCTCTTTTAATCTATCATGATTATATACATTTATACTTATCAATTCAATACATTGAATTCTGGACTTCTGTGGTGAAAAATATAGTATTTCAAAAACACCAGAAGAAATAATTCCACAGATGTCTAGACAGACTACAGATCAGGACAGAGAACACAACGTAAGAAGTATTACGAAAGGTACTGTTATCAACCAGGAGACAGAAAATAACAAGTAGAAAAGAAGATTCTGGATGAGATACAAGCAAATAAAGACCACTTATAAAAGCATTCAGATAATTCAAGATTTAGATTTTAAAATGTGATTATGCAATCATGACAAATTCTGTTAATAACTGGCAAAACAAAACACTAAGAAACAGTAAACCTTTCCCGGAGATTCAAATAAATCCATTTGGAGGAAAAAAAGGAAAATAATACGAATGATAGAAGATGAATGACATAGTTCTTCTATATTTAACAGATTTAGCAAAAGCTACAACACAAATGCTAAAAAAAAAAAAAGCCTGTGAGTGCCTTTGAGTGGAATCATACAGTAATGCACGTTGGCAGAGGTCCCTGAATGCCATCTGGCCTAAACTCCTAATTAACGATGGGCCAAGATCATGCTGATTAGAGCTCTCTCTAGTTTATTTCAGAATGATCTCAAGGGATGTAGACTGCACAATGTGATGAGATAACTTGTTCTACTGTTTGACTACCTTCCTTGTGAAAACTCCCTCTTGAAGTCAAACTGGGATTTCTCTTGTTACAGTGCAACTTTTGTCTGTTGCATCTTTCCCTACCACTGTCTGCCTCTGTATGGAGTCTGCTCTGTCTTCTCTATATCTCCTTTCAGGCAGATGAAAATAGCACTATGACCCCATGTCCCAACTTAACAACTCCATAACCCTCTTATTTTATGCCACGGGCTCCAAAACACTAGTCTTCTACAAGAACTAAGAAAAAAACAAACAAGGATTGTGAAACAAATGCCTAACAGCCTTCAAAAAAAAAAAAAAAAAAAAAAAAAAAGAGACTTGCTTGGAGCTTAAAGATAAAATTAAGATGTAATTAATCAGCAAGTTAACGCAGAAAATCTGCAGTTATGGAAGAGGGATAAACTGATTTTGAGACAGAAGAGTGGCAATTGTTTCCAAGAAAGGAAACAAGCTATGCTTAAGAGACCCCGAGCAATTAAAAAAGTGAATCTTACTAAGACATTTTTGGAACTGTTTTTTTATTTATTTTTTTTTTTTTTTTATTTTTTATTTTTAAAGGGAAGACTGTCTCACAGAATCATTAATCTTGGAAATGTCTGCTAAGAGCACCTGGTCCGACCATCAAGTTATCACCTCACCACCATATCCCCTAGGTGCTATATCTGCCTTTTGGTGGTGGTAGGCTATGCAAGCATGACTTCAAGATAGGGCAACAGATGTTCTGGATCAGGTATAATAAATACTTGTAGCAAAATCCACCTATATAGTAGATTATTAACTCTATCTGACTTAGAAGTGATCAAAACACCTGAGAAGCTTTTGAGATTAAAGCAACTGCATAAGAAAATATTTTTTTTCTTTTAGCATTGGAGAAATACTCATTTGTGTATAATCTTTACGCTATGTTCTCCTCTACCTTAAGTTACTATTGCTCCATTTTGTGCAATTACTGATTTCACAATTATTTTCTTTTTATAACCATCATATTCCCTATGGTACAAGGATTACATGCATTTCCAGTAATATTCCAGTTTTACAAGAAATAAAAAAGATATGGAAGAGTTTCTGAAACACCTGGATGAGGCAGTAGCATGCCTGAGAATGAAGCAGTAGAAATGGGCTGGAATGAAAACAGATGCATAACCTGTATCTAAGAAGAGATGCCACCAATAATTCTATCAGACTTCTGTGGTTAGAACCAAATGATTAAACAAAGCAGACATCAGAACAGAGCTCCATAAAATACATAAGAGAAAAACAACAACAGGGAGGAAAGACGAATCCTTTCTAGCTGATTCAGGAGAATATGGAAAGAGGCAAACTGAGACATTAAAAGATGTGAAGAACTGACTAAATCACAAGTACTTGGATTATGGCTTATTGTGCTGATACCAAGATTTGTAGCCAAGCTGAAAAAGAAAACCTCTTTGCAGCATGAGGGAACTACAGAGATATGCAGGCAGTGGGACTACAGATCACTGCTACCCAACTGGTGGAAAAACACAAGAAGTAGAAGCAGGTACTCTAGCAGCTCTGTTTAAACAAAACAAAAAGAAAAGAAAACACCAGAGCTTGAGAAGAAGGCAATGTCTTCCTAACTAGAAAGAAGGGTGCCTTCAATGAATTTCTCTATATTATTAACTCAATAATATATATTATTAACAATAATTACAAACAGTATAAAATATATTCATTTTAAGTCAAGCATAGGTCAAGATATTACTGTATACTGTATGCCTGTGCTCCTCAGCAAATCTAACAGATAATATACAAATAATTCTGCTTTGTAATGACAGAGCAGCTGACATGACACACTGGTAAACATGCAGAAGTGTTAGAGGAAGACCCACTTCAAAAATACAATGCAAAACAAATGTAAACGTAACATAAAACAAAGCTCTTTACTTTTATACAGAGCCATTCATAGAGAACAAATCCTGGACAAGACATTGTAAGCTGCCTGCTTTGCTGAATTTAGCTTCCCTTCAGTGCAGAAGAGAGACCAACCGTAACTTAGATTAAGTGCAAATTTAATTGTGGGAAAAATTACAGAAGAAAAACATACTCATTCAAGCAAGCCAAAATATAGACAAATCTCACTGACCTAATACTGAAAATATCAATCTATAATTCAAGAGAAATACAACTGGAACTGAAACCACAAGAATCAAATAATAATTATCTTTTATAATTGCAGTCTACAAACGATCCAAACAAAATAATCTTTGCAAGTAACATGCCTGCCTATGTGCATCTCTCTCAAAAGCATTACTTCATTTTTGCTGTATAAAAACATATTCTTCCAGTTTCCAAGAAGCACTGATTGAGTTATTTGTCATAACTGTATCTTACTTCATCCTTCCCCATCTGATACATAGCAACTACGTTGAATATCTATTTATTTGCTAACAAAGCACTGAAAAAGTATATTAAACCTCTTAAAACCTTTCCTCAAAAGACTCACTAAAATGTGAAAGTTAAAATAATGTTAACGTAAACCAAACAATGATTTTAAATGTACAATGAGATTGTATATCTTAATGTTTTATCCAGATGACAAACTTAATCTGATGCTCTCTATGCATTAAAAGTTAGGTACATGCTTTAAAGAAATTTAAGAACTTGTTAGTAAAGCTTTATATAGTTAGTGAAACCAGTGATATCTCCATTACCCAAAAATGCCCATACAGAATGCATGCATGGGAGAAGCCCTAATACCTTTAGTTCTTTAAGTCCCTGCATGTATCTCCCCTCTACATCGTGTATCTGGTCCTTAAGATCATAGATATCCTGCAGGACATAGGAATGAACCATTGCATAAGAAGTATGGGGAAATAAATTTGTAGTTGAAAGATTATCAAAATGTTTATATGCATTTCTGTCAAATGGCAAAGCCTGCTAGAATTCATACAAATTGTATTTTATTCACAACAACCATTAAAATAAGATCTTGTTTACCGCACTGAATCCAAGCTATAAGAATTAAAACAGATCTCAAACAGGACATAACCATTTCAAATTTGGCATAAATAAATTCTGCTATTAAAATAAGCTATCAGCAACATAAACACTGATCAACACGATTACCAAGACAAAAAAAAACCAAAAAACATTTTCCCACCAATTGAAAATTAAACCTTTACAACATTTTCTTAATATCATCGAACCAGAAGCAACCAGCATTCCTCCTAATCACAGTTACATCTTACAGCTAGCTCCAAATCCTTTGATAATGCAGTTTACCCGTAATTCACTGAGGGAGGCATCAGGATCCAATAAACTGCTTGTATCTCCACTTCCTCTCCTAGATGAGTTGCCACTCAGAGGAATTGAATTGCGAGACGATGGCTTAAAGAGGGGAAAACATTGCATCAGGTATGACACACTGGTATACTTGACATTATTCTCTATAAATAACTTCATAACCGTAAAACTCTTTTCTCTTGTCTTTGCTTTTTCTTATTCTTCTACCAAATGTTTTCCAGAACTTAAATTATTTCTTGATGAAATGTTGGTTTCTGTTTACAGACATCTGATTTACGAGAAGCTTAAAGAACAGAGGTTATGTGGCCGCATGGAAAAAAAATAGAAAACATACCAGTTATTTTAACCTTACAAGTTTATTTCCAATCTTCTGTTCAGAAGATATCTGTAAGGAGGCTGAAAAAGCACTTAAAATTTTCTCCCTCACACAGGTTTCAGAATTCTCCAACTGAATCCAACATCTGTGTTTTTAACGTCTTAGTCTCTTAAAACAACACCTTTCCTGTTGAGTGTTTTACCCAGAAAATGATTTCTACTAGAAATCAAATACCTCTTAAAAGGAAATTAAAGAATAAAATTATTTCCTCTGGGAATAAGATGCAATTAATGCAATAAGATGCAATTAATTTCAGTAGATGAAATATGTCTAAAAATATTTACTTGCAAATTCTTAAAAATTACAAAGATACACTCCACAAAGAAAACATGCAGCACTTCTACTTTTGGAAACATTTTAATGTTTTTAAATTGATGGATGAATACCAACTACCAAAAATTTTCATTTAAAAAGGCTTACCCTTGAAAAAATTTCTGAATGTGATTTTTCACTCTTTTCTTCTAGCTGAAAAAGTAAAGGAAAAGTGGTCACAATACACCTTTTGCAACAAACAACTAATGAAGCACTATTCTGTTCAAAGATACTGAAAAATAATTTAGAATAAGAAGTGAAATGAAAAAGAAATATCAGAAGTTAACACAGATCAAAATGTGTGGAAAAAAAAAAATACAGCCTCAAAACATGTTTTTTTTTACCTTAACTGCAAAATTAATGAATGCTTGTAAAGAAAAAGTCAGAAACTTTTTACAAAGTTATCCAAACAGTCATTATTTAGAATAAAGTGCTGAACAGAAGTTCTGTTACTTTAAATTTGAACACAGTAGTGACTACAACACTCAGTGGCATAACACAACGATTCATGCAAGTGCACTTCAGACAACCAGTGATATCAGTGCGAAAGTCAAGTTATTAGAATACACCTTTGCTACCTCTAACTTTTCAGTAAAACCAGAAGGAACATAAGGACAAGAATAATAATTCAAAGCTTTCACTTGAATTAACTAATTTTAATTCATATTTTTTTGGACAAGAGCCTAAGCAAAAGAACTCCACCTCCACCCCAACTCTGTATTTCAGAACAACCTTTGGTAATCCAAATTTGCATTGTAGACTTCTGTAGTACCAACATTTCCATTAAACAAATAATATTAACACACTGACCAATACTTTCTAAAAGCGTGACTTCTTCAAAAGCTTGTTTCTCCAAAATTCTTCATTTTGCTCTCACCCCAATGATAACAAATTTGGAAGTCTGCTATAACCACAGTAAAAACAAATGTTTCTTTATGAGATCTTTTTCCTTCTGCTATGGTTTCTACAGGTTGACAATGTGTTTCCGTGGCAGATCCTATCATCTCCAATGATGCACTGGAATTTTAATTTGTAATACTCGTCACCTCCAGGATGGTAAAAATGATATGAAAGATTAAAATGATCTGAAGTACCATTTGGAAAGATGAAGTACTATTATAGTCTACATTTACATGAAGAATAAGTAGTTTTACATAGTCCAAATTAATTCACATAGCAACAACAATAAAAACAACTGAGGAAATAACAATTGCTCATCTCAACTTTCACACTTTCCCTCAGCAGAGCAAGCTTCAGCAGAAGAGCTTTATTGTAAGTTATAAAAAGCTAAGACTTAAAATAAATAAATTATTTCTCTGTCATACTTTCACCACATTCAGAGACAAATGTAATAGTACAATACAAGTTATCTAGCACTGTGAGACTATTAAATCATCAAAATGTGGAATCACAAAAACAGTGGTCGTAAGGGTACTCTCTGGTAGTCATCTAGTCCAGCCTTCCAACCAAAGCAGAGTTGCTGCCAACATAAATCCAGGTTAGCTTTTATTTATAGGCTCTGTGTGGCTAACTTTCACCAGCTCCTGAGGATGTGGATTCTCCAGTCTTGCTGTAACCTGTCTGAAGGCAACACTAGTCTCTTTGTGGAGCTTCTCCCAGGCTCTATCCCTGAGAAGCAGCGTGAAGTTGCAAGATGTACAGATAAGAAGAGTTTGACTTTTACCTAATGAAGCAGTGGCAGTAGATCAGGTAGCCTCCCCTCCACCCAATCAGACAAGCCCAGTTCTCCCAACCTTTCCTCCTACGGCATATGCTAGCCCTGACCATTCAAAGACAAGGTCAAGAACAGAAAATTCCCTTTTCTTTCCACTATTAAGCATAAAAATTTAAAGTGACAAAGTTTTCTAGAATTAACAGCAATAAAAAAAAAAGGCAGCTAGGTTTTTGAAGCTCAGATCAAAGGAATGCCACAGGAAAAACTGTCATCCCCACTTTTCTGTAATGAGCTCTGTTAACCTAGGACTCAGAGCAAGAGCACAGATGGCAATCAGTGCTCCACAATGTGATCCTTACAAACTCTCACAATGGATTAATGAACTCTAGAATGTGCTAACATTAGCACACTTAAGTCTGTTTTTGTCATTAAAACAAATACTAGTTCTCTAAAACTCCACAAACTAGATACTACTGACTTCACAAAATAAGCTTCTACAAGAAAAAAAATTACATTGAAAAGAGATGCTTTAGCTTATCACCTATTACAAAAAAATGTGAAATTTTAGCACTTTACATGCTTCGAGCAACAGGAAAAATCTCCTTAAAATAAAGCAGCATGCAAACACAGAATGGTTTTTATAACTTGATGCACTTGAGATATTTTTATATACAAGACAGTATTTAGTTTGTATTAAGCCCCAATCCTTCAACAAGCCCACTTATTTGACAAAATAACTCAGAGTTCTTTTATAGGATTGACTCGTTTGTAGTATGAAAATAAAATTCATGGTTAGTGAGTTTCCTGTATTTGGTACAGTATAACAAGCATTAGACTCACACTATTCAAACCTTGGACATCATCTGCATCAGAAACAATGCTTCCCCTGCGGTTTGAGCGACTGAAATAGTCAGCAGCAGTTTCACTTTGATCAGAAAAATCAGAAGGCTTCAAAAAAAAAAAAAGTTGAAAGAAAACTGAAGATTATACAACAGAATGAACAATATTCAAATATGTATATATATATAGTAACAACTTAGACTGTCATTATTGCAATTTATTCCTGCATTTTAAGTACAAGAACTGTAAAATAATGTATCAGAAAAGATTAAGTGCGTCTATAGGAATAATTTATGTGCCACACCATTATCAAAGCTTTAGCCATGCATAATTTGTAAGTACTCTTCACATTTGCTATCCTAGTCATTATCTAATCTAGGTATTTACTTAAAAGTAAGACCAACAAATATTTATCGCTGACTCATTTTACTTTTTTATTACTCTGATTACAGAAAAGTCAAATATACAAGAATGGCTTGGTATTAGTAGTGCCAGACAAACTACATAAATTCTTAAAAAAAATAAATAAAATAAAATAAGGTTGCAAATGATAAAAAACAGATGATACAGACTGAAGTGAAAAAATAGAAGAATGATTTTTTTGTCTACAAATGTCCTCTTTTCTTTGGATCACAGTCTATCAATCTAATCTGGGATTTCACTGTCTCAATTTTAAGAATCTTTTAAATAGAATGTAGGTTTCCTCCCTGAAGTCACCCTCAGGTGTCAGACACTCAAAAAGTGAGTGAAAATGTGACAGTATTTCACATCACTCACAGAAAAGGCAAGTTATATCCGAACACATTACAATCACTACAACTGTCATAGGAATTCAAGTGAAATATTTAACAAAAATCACACTACATGTGTTAAATGTGTTAATGTGAACAGCGCATTTAGTTTTCAAAGTACTTACATGAAAGAGAATCACAGAATCTTTAGTTTGAAAATATATAGCCTCCATTCTTGTTTTCACCATTTAAAATAACTTGGAACATCTTTGAAATTGATATAAGTACTTGATGGAGCCTCAGCTCATTCTGATTAAAATATGGTGAGATGCCTTCTATGCAAATTTGACCAGTAACATAAAATAGTCAGCTGACGAATACCTACAGCCACCTTAAAGTAACTAAGGAACCAGAAAGAATTCCAACCACCACTGTGCCACCTGGCTCACAATATTATCGCTCTTCTCTTGCATGGCAATGTCAGAGAAGATGCAGTTCTCTCTATTTCATCATCTGTACATCAAAGAATCAAAAATATACCTTTACATTTAAGGTAATTGTAACTTTTTATATTCCTTTATAATGGATAAAAATAATGTTTGAATGTTTGTCCAAGAATTTGTATGTCACAAATGAAAAATCTGTTCTGTGAGGAAAAGTGAAGAAACTATGCTTAGCATTAAAGCACTCTAAAAACTGATAAAACCTTAAAATGTGACAAAATGAATGACTTATACAAGCTTAAAAAACAGCTATTTAGGCATATTTTTTTCAACAGTGATAAAGATTTTTTTCTCTTATTAAGAGGAAAACAGTTAAGCCAGAAGGCTGAAAAAACTAAACATGGCTTACACTGAATAAAGAAATAAGTAATAATAACAATAATAATCGTTTAAAAAAAAAACCCTATGGTATTAAACAATTATTATGAGTCAAACATATTTCTTCTTTCAACTTGAAGTCAAATAAAAGGCACAATAATGGATCAAAATGTTGAGTTTTTGAATAAAACTCAGTAATATATATCTTCATGGTGGCCAAAAGGAAGAAAAAAATTGCTCAGGTGCTCCTCAAATAATTACCCTGGTTTTCG
The DNA here is from genome assembly GCA_036925125.1 of Oreortyx pictus. NCBI lineage: Eukaryota > Metazoa > Chordata > Aves > Galliformes > Odontophoridae > Oreortyx > Oreortyx pictus. The sequence goes on along the minus strand of JAUPFR010000007.1, from coordinate 47,251,401 downwards.
TCTTCAATAAAGATTTAATTAATTGGTGCTATCTTCATAAAATATCTTCAAAAGCCTCATAAAAAAAACTTACGAATCTTATCTCTGAATCCTCTCTCAGAAGGTAGTCAGTAATGTAACTAGCAAACTGGCAGGCACACCTGCATCTTTTCCCTAACTGGTTTTTCAGATGAGGAGCATCTGAAAAAAAATAAATCATTTGTATGTGTTTCAGTGTTTTCTACTCTGATTTCATGTTCTCTTCTATTTTCCCTTCTGATTTCCCATGACTACTGAGCTGATTTCCAACTAAAAACCCAAATGAAACAAACTATTAACAATAGAAAGAATACAGGAAGTGATGACTAAGCTACAAGCAAGATTTTTGTTTTTTCTATCTACTTTATATCCTTTTCAGAATGATTACATTCCATTTTTTCAACTTTGAACTCTATTGACTTCACAGTATACCCTGGCATTAATGGTATCACATAAACATATTGTGAACTGATAGATAAAATCCTAAATATATACATATTATACACATACGAGAAATTACACTCAATCTCCAGAAACAGAGGGAAGAATTAGTACATTCACCATCCAAAAGACTTCAGAGATGGATGGCAGAAACTCTTTAAGCTTCGGAACCCTTCAAAGAAAAGACAAAAGCCACCTTTTCCTACACCCTTTACAACTTACTCTGAGGTCTACTGTAGCAGAAAATCAACCAGTTTATGACAAATTTTTTTTTGTTTTTTCCTTTCCAATTGTTAAGAACATGTTAAAAATGAAAACGCGACTGAGTATTTCAGTTCAACCTACACAAAATGCTGACATACTTTTCTTGGGTGGCATGATATGAGCAGTTGCACCAGTAAAATAGAGACATTTGTTCAGAGTCAGAAACATGAACTACTAAAAATCACTTTGCAGCACAAAATAACATCTCTGGAGCAACAGTTTTAGCACAATACACAGGAACAAATTCATGTCATTTTTAAGCACCAGTCACTAGGAAAGTGAGCCAATTACTTCTTACTGCACGATATAAAAAAGTTGACATTAGTCCTCTACACCCCAAAAGGATGACTTCTTCCAGGTGCCTGTTCCAGCTGAGACATAAGGTGGTAACTCCACAAAGCAATGAACTTCAGCACTTAGTTCTTTCCAGTTCTGTACATTGCAAATATTTGAGAGAGGTGCTTAGAACAGGAAATTCCTTACTGCTTCTTTACTGTCTCACTGCCAGAAGCTCACGCCCTGGTAGAAATTACATCTCTGATAAACAGCAATTTTTTAATAAGAAACTGAAAACCTAATTTATGTGTTCATCACAGTGAAAATACTCATGGCTGTTGTGTTAGTATCAAAGCATTCAGCAAAACATGCAAAGGAACGCTCACCACAGGACTACTTCGAATCGAGCTTGCTCTTGAAGAATGCCAACTGTATTCAGATGGCTAAAGAAAAGTTTTGAAGATTTTCTTAATTTTCATTGATTTTTTGTCTCCAGAAAGTAGATTTTGAAGGAAACAACCAAAAATCTTTAACACTTACAGTGTAAGAACTATATGAGCTATGTAATCCATCACCAGACAAAGATGCCTGAGAAACAGAGGGAATGAAATGCCGTTTATATTCAGACTCAGAAATAACTGTCACACACTGAAACGCACTGAGAAATTAAATCTCATTCTTACCTTACCCAACTACACATTTTCCAATTACTATTTATATTTTTTGGAAGGATGAACAATAATTTTTTAAGAACTGCCAGCAGCATTTCCTCCAACTAATCCCGATGTCAACTTCCTAATATAATCTAAACTTCAGTGAGAAATAGCTGACTTTTAAAAATTTAGCTATTTTCAGAAAAATAAATATTTAAACAAATTTGGTTTTAGAAGTTGCAAGTCACTCTGGGAACTGAAGTCTGCTGTACACTTATCCATCTTGTAAGCCCCATGCAGATTTTCCTGAAGAATTTTTGAGTGCAAGGCTGAAATCTATTTGCGTATGGAATAACAACAGAAGCTCTGGGCACCAGGTTAAATAAAAATTTGCAGTCTCACACTGCTTTGCCCTGTAGAAATTATGAATTATATGTAATGGTGGTTATCACGATCTCACGCTCTCACTGGGCCTTCTAATGTTACATCAAAAACACACACAAAATCAAGCCTGCAATTTACGTGCAAAATAGGATCTAACTGCATAAAAATACCACATTTAAAAAACTGGACTATTTTCTTACGTAGATTCAGAACTTCTCTAGATGGTAGTTAAGTTAGATTTGAACTACCGTAGCAACAAAAGGCATAAAATTTCAAGCATACATGGTACCTTTTAAATAGAAGCTTTATAGAGTTAGCCATTCTTGTTGTAGCTGCTTTGTAAAGATGTTTACTTGCATTTCTGCACACTTACAAACGTTAATTCTGACATTCTATTTGAAAGTATACGATACTTCTTTACCACAAATTTCTGTGAAGTCCTGCCAATGATTCTCTCATTCGATTGCTAGGGTTTTTTTTTTTTTTTTTTTAATAGTACACAATCTAAGCACGCTAAACAGCAATTGCATAACTTGTCCTAAGGCCAGTATTCTTGAACACTACTGCCATATTTATAAACTTTGTCTGTAAAAAGATCAGCAAATAGCAATTACAAAAGTAATTTAAAAGGGGGAACCTATCACTTAAGGACCCTGAACTGATGCCTCCCCAAAATGAGACACACAAACTGTCTATATTTAAAAGCACAAAAAGAATGCACATGTAATGCTATCAAGCCACACGGCCATACAATGCAAACTTAAGGCAACCGTGCAAAGGGGGTTTACGAACCAAACTGATACTTCTTATCAAACCAGTGTTTACAGAAGGAGACACCTATAAAGAAAAGTGCAATTTTAACTTTCAAGGGCCATTAAAACACCTAGAAAAAAAAAATCGTCTTTCACGCAGTACTAACCCTGTAACTCCTAGTTGTTGCCACAGGATCACTGTATAGAGAAGACGACTGTAATATGAAGAATAGAGAAAAGAATAGAGAAAGAAACATTTTCTGTATAAAGCAAATGTTTTTACCTATTGCTTTATATTCACCAGAAGTTCTGAAGATTGAAGTACTATATTTAACAACTGTAACAGACACGAACTTTTAAGAAAAGTATGGATAAACATTCTAGGAAAGTTCATTATGTTTGAAAACATAACATAAAACTTTCATTAGAATAGTCTAGATTTTTTTATCAAAAGATTTGTAGAAGAAAATAGTAATAAATTAAGTAGCTTTTAAAAGCCGTACTGATTCCCTTTAGACACTTACTTAAACTCGTACATAAACACACGTGCAGTTACTGTGAGATACTCATCAGACTGTTATGTTAATTTATTTCTTATAGCAATGTACAGTATTTGTATTAGGACTAAATTTTTAACATGCTTTATATATTTTGCATCTTCAGCAAAAAATATAGGAAGAAAAGACAGACCCGAGTATGATAGGAAGGAATTGGTTTACTATATCTAAGGCTGCTATAATTTCTTTGATCATGGTAAAATCCACTCTGTGAAAGGGAAAGAAAAAGAAAAGAAACACTAATATTGCATAGCTGCATTTGAATATCTTGAGAACAATTAAAAAAAAATAAGAAGCTAACGTTCTATTTTGATACAGCCCAACTATTCCCACGTTTAGAACTTGGGATTTTTCTTTTTCCATATATTAGCATATGCTGTACTTTCAATGTCTTTTCCAAACAGTTGTGTTACACCCCATTGTAAGTGGAAAAAAAAAAAAAAAAAAAAAAAAGTTCAACTAAACACTGAAAAGTACACAAAATACATAAAAAGCATGAGACAGAACTCACTAATAATTACTACAATTTTTTTTTATTTTTTTTTCTATTGGACACCATCTTGAACCAGAACTTGGATGGAGAGAAGAATCCAATAGCAGATGGATGTTTGCATCATCACCATTAGTCTGTAACATAACACTGTCCTTTACAACAAGTCAAATTCTGAGATCTAGCAGCTGAATTTCTATCTTACTGCTGCTGTCTTTATACATTTCCCAGACAAACAGCGTTACATATACATAAGTGAGAAGAAATTTAGTTAGAGAGGGAAAATAAAATAGAGGCAAGTATGTGGCACAATGTAGCACTTCAACAAACTATCGCTTTGTATCCCATGAGGCCAAAGGAGGCAGGAAGACTGACAGCAGGTTTAAAAACTGAGGGTACTATTATTTTATTCAGATGAGCTCCATCCACGTAACTCTGCTGACATGTCACAGCTTAAAACACTCAACCTCAGTCAGAATTTGGTCACTACATGTTTTTTTACTACCAAAAAATTATGCATATATCAGCAAGCTAATCAATTTATTCATGCACTGTATTAATATGTAACTCTAGACAGTTAGTATATCTGTAATAAATATTATCATAGAAAACTAACCAATAAATCTTTACGGGAATAAGTAGTTTTCTTCTTTGTATTATGAGATTCACTGTAAGCGTGACTCTAAGAATAAAATTTAGAAAAATTAGCACCAGTGCGTAACAGCAGCTGCATTCCAAAAACACAAAATGTCAAACAAGGATTTAAGATATCTGCAATCACAGAAAATTCTAATTAACATGACTAGAAAAATAGGCCATATGTCTAACACTGTGTAAAGAAGTGGTAAGTAAAATTATAACCATCCTTATCTTTGGTTAGCACAGGCTTTGCTTAAACCAGTATTTACCTTTCACAAGAAATGCAAAAGCAATAAAAAAAATGCTTAATATCACAGATTATTTTAATCATACGCTGCCTATTTGCAGGTAATTCAGATAAGCAAATTCAGCTTTTTAAGCTGCTAATATGCTTCTTTGAGTAGCATCGGTGCTTGATTTTACACAGACACAAATCTTACTTGTTATAATATCATACCAGAAATACTATACTGTCTATATGTTAATTCATTAGAATTCTTCTCCACAGAAAGCTTATACAAGCACTCTCTGGAAAGTGTTAAAACGATATTGGTATCATGATCTTGAAGTATGATAGCACAAAGCTTCTCTTTATTTTAAAAATAGTTTTGAAAGTAGCAAGTTAGTGTCAGTACACTTTCTAAAAACAGATCACAAACTACTATTCATTCATATAAAAAAAAATGAAAGACATTAACATACAGGGAGCAAACATCTTGTAGGTCTATCCTTAGTACTGTCATACTGAGATGGAAGAAAAAGAAATGAAAATGCTTAATTACAAAAGGAAAACAGAACAGAAATAAAACTTCATTAAACTAAGGTAGTACTTGTTATGTTACACGATGAAAGGCAGATGGTTAAAGGAAAAAGTCAAGAGGCCTATCAGTCAACCCCAGTGTAGAGGTTCAAAACCCAGCATGATGGAGGGGCTCTCCGGAGCACCTCACAGACCAAGGGAACTTGCAATCTCTAGGGCAGCAAAGACAGCATGGGATGCAGGGAAATAGCATTTAGGTCTCAGGTGGGGAAAAGGAGAGAGAGAAGTGTTTTCAGAAGGAAAAGGTGCATGAAGGAGGAATAGTGGGGATAAAAGGGGCTCTTCTGTGTGTAAAAATATTTCTGGTGACTCCCTGTCTGGCCATGCACTCTGCCTCATCAGGACAGTCTGAGCTGTATTCTTATTAAACCCCATTTCTAACTACTTTCCTGGGTGCGTATCTGGGCATGGAGGCCCATGGCCAATGACTGGACAGATTGCATGTCTAAGGCCAGTTACGGGAGGAATCCACAAAATATACACACGTTGCATACGTGTATATATTTCTCACTAACAGATCTTTCTCTTGGTCAGCCAGACCGAGGAACAGAAGGCTGTTGGTGCTCATGTGGATGCTGAGTGTTCCCGTCCATGCAGATCTGTGTCATCAGCCATGTGATTATATACAAACAAAACAAATCTAACAATCAAGTGTTGTATGTTTGTCTTTTTGGACATTCAGCAACAATATTACTAGCAGAATCTGTTAAGATGGAATGACAGAAGTCTCATTTATCACTCTACCATACTCAGCAACTCTTCAGGAAATTGGTTAGTAATAAGTTTTCCCATGTTCCCATGTCTTTTGACATTCAAAGACTTTTACAAAATCTATTTCTAAATGAATATATAAACAAGAACACACAAAAAAAATAAAGTTAGGTTTTCACAGTAAGCTTGTGCTGTACATCATACACATTCCAAAATGTTATTCATTATCATCCTAAGCTTTCTTAATGCAAAAATAAATAGAAATTAAAGACGACTCAAGAACATGATACTTTGCTAATAGCATGCTAGAGCATTACCAAATGTCAGTTTTGATGAGAACTACTGAGAGGACTATGAGAAAAATAATTTTTCTTACCTACTGGTACGTCTGAAAATTCTGCAGGGTTTAACTTACAATTTAACTATAAAGCATTAACAACTTATAAGAAAATTAAATTTTTATGTAAATATTTCCTGAAAAAATAGCCTAAGCTCTGAGTAACACAAACTAGATACAAATATAGATTTCTGAAGAAGGAGTATTTGTTTGTATTTTAGTCCAGAGTGCAGGAATAGCATAGCAACAAATTTACTTTATAAATACTTGAGAACAAATGCTTCCTGACAGAGCTTTTAGGAACACTCTTGTACCCATCAAGGTTGATTCACAACCTCTGTCACTTGACTTTACTTCTCTTTTGCAAACATTAGGAGAGACAATAAGGACAACTCCCTTCAAATTTTAATTTGAGATTTTCTTTAAGTCCTCAAATTTCTTATCACAGATAAAGTGCTTGATTATGTCAGTTTTTACAGTGGTTCAATAAAATACTGTTTTCCTTAAAGAAGCATGCTTTCACCGAACTACTGCTTTGGTAAGTAGAGATAGAAACAGTTATAATGGGAACGTATCAAACATGCTGATTCCAGGTTACAAACCACAAGATCTCTCCTTCTGGAGGTACTTGTTCTGCTTCTGTGAGACCCACTGATATCCAAAGGACTCTTAAGAATGAAATTGTAAAAAACATTTCAATATGTAAAGTCATTAGAAGACTCTCTAATGATGAATGTTAGTCTTCACTAAATTATTTACTCTCAATGTTCATGTATTTGCATGCTAAGTGAACAAGAGTTAAGAACAGATCTGAGCAAACATGTCTTATCTCACAAGTTTTTGTCTCCACTTACAATACACTAGTTGTTTCCCTCCCTGTCAACCAATTACTGTTTGCAAAACAGCCAATCATAGGTCATTTAAAGTACTTATTTGGTGAAATACCTGTGAAAAAAATGCAGAATCACTTATTTAACCCTAAGACATGGAAGATATAATCTTTGATAAGCTGAACTTAATACATCTTATTGCTCAAACCTCTTTGACAATGGCAATGATTTTTATTTAAGTCACACTAGAAGATGTTATTCCACTGCCTGAAATAAAAAGAACCAACACTTGTATTTTTGGAACTTGTCCCTTCTTGGGTCTTTTAATACAACTATTCTTGAGCACCATTTTTGAATCAAAAAGGATATGGGAAAGCCTGCGATAGTAATAAATATTATTACTATCAGTGTTTGGGATATCTCACTGCATTCAGATAAGGCTTTGTCACTAACAAATAATGTATTCCCACGTTCTCAAATAAATAAAACCTTGAATTGTATTTCTTCTTGAGAAAACATCTTCAGGTACTCCTCTTTATCCCACAAGTATTACAGAAACAGTAAATACCTGAAGTGCAAAAAAACACTTCTGCTCACACAACAGAGTCAACAGAACAGTGAATTGAGTCAACAGAAAGAATATATATATATATATATATATATATATATATATATTTCTCTTTGCAGAACTTCTGACATAGGCAAAGTGAAAAAGTGAACTTCTTCCTGTTAGACCACTGCTACCTAAACTTTTACTGCTAATTGCAGCTTCACATCCAACCATGAGTTGTGGATGCGTAACAGTAGCCATAGAGACAATGGACAAATTTGCAGGAATTTTGATGTTCTATCCTTTGAGGAAAAACAGTTAATTCTTACTAACTGGCAATATCTGAAGCCTAAATGAGTACAGTTACTCAGATATTTTAAAAGAAATACTTCATTTAATATTAGACTGGACTAATGCTAAAAGATGATTGATATTCTTTTTAAATGCGAAGAAATAAATACATACAAATACATAAAAATACTTACTTAGAATTGATGGAAATAAAATACCACATGAAGTTTAACATCACACATGATTTAAAATACTGCTGCCCAAATTGTTAACACTTAGAAGAATTAAAGCATCCATCTGCTTCTGAATAAAATGAAACCCAACCCCAAATTAATCGTACTTTTTAAAAAGGGCCTTGTGTCAAAGGAAAAATGTACAGTTTTAACACAAACCAAATACGAATGTCGACTGGACCGGTGAGAATACCTGGCCCTCTCTGAATCTTCCTGAGAAAAAAGAAATATAGTTATTCATGGAAAAACTAAAAAAGAAAATTACAATGTAAAAGCAAGCAAAGCAAACAAAGGTGAGCAACATGCTGTTAGCACTTTTAATGCCATGTATTATTTTCAATAATCCACTGTGGTAAGTGAAGTCATTCAAGGCAGGAGGAACTGTGATTTCAGCTGATTTTGCTAAGTATACTAATGCATGCATTAAAAAATGAAAATGAAGGAGGTTAATATAATTAATTAGAGTCCAGTACATAAACCTTCTTTTTGATTGCTGTATTACTGTAGAAAAATGTACAAGATATTAAAAGAAAATAAAAAAGCTTTACAGAATTACATTTTAACCCTCAGAGATTATTATCCTCAGTTTCCCAATGTGTATTTCAAACATTCTGTCTTATAGGAACAAAGCTTTTTAAGCCAATGGGTCAATCACAAATTGTATAGGAACTGTAGAGACAGTGGAAAATGAACCTAACATAAAATCTGGGTGGTAGCTAAGACACCTTTATCTTTTATTTTGAAGGATCAAGGAACGTTTATTTTGTCTCAAATAAGCATCTCAAAATTTAACTACAGTAGGTAAATATATTAATGATTTCAAAGCATTCCATTTGAAAACGAGAACAAGACTCTATAAGTAGGATCTTTACTCAAATCCCTTCCTACTATTTTCGATTTATCAAACTATTTTGAAGATCCTAAACTATTTGTCTTTAGAGGTAAAGGCTCAGCCTCCTATAAATGGCTTTCACATTCCTTATTGTCACAAGATTACTTTTTATATTATCACTGGGTATATCGGCATGTTCAAGTACTCAAAAAATCTCTAGTTAATTATTGGCAATAAAAAAAAATTGTACGCCTCCTTATGGTAATACGATAGAATAACAAAAAGAGATGGATTGCGTAATGACATTTTACTCTTCCTGTTACAACTACTTTGAGTTTTAAAACGAACACTTTTGATATATAAATTTTCAACGCATGAGTCCGATCACTGTGACATGGAAAAATATCTACTATTCATTTTTGCAGCTTGATGCTTAGACAAAATTCCTCCTAGTTGCCTGTATAACGCCAGTGTTTCCCCAATAACATACTTCCATAATGAAAAGCCTGATTATCTGCACAGTCGCTCTAAGTTACTGATAAGTATCTTCCTAACATACAAGTCAGTATTCACCGTATTGCAGTCAAAAGAGAAAGTAAGAAGTACAGTATATATTGCAAACTTTGGCATTCCTAAACCTGATTCTTCAGAATTTAATCTCTGAAACGTGCACTTCATCTATGACAGAGGTTACGTATCCTGACAGAGGAGCAGAATTTCATCAGATAATTCCAGAAAGGTGGCGTTCAACTGGAACAATGTTAATTTTGATGCGAAATTGTTCACAAAGGAGATGTGCATTCTACAGTTATGAAACACAGGTGTTTTTTTCTTTCTGATGCTCGCTGGTTTATTGAGAGGGAAGCAGTGTGCATATATGCACATTTTATCACAACATAACAGCATTCTGATTCTTCGTAAGTGACATGAAAACTAACATACAAAAAATGCTAGCTAAGCAAAGAGTCAGTATCAGGCCAACACAATTTCCACAAATAAAATTCTAATGACGGATTCCCTCGTTTTTCAACCTAAGTGACAATTAACAGTCATTACCTCACAATTACTTTCAGCATATCCTAAATCTTCTTTATTCAAGTAATTCACATCGAACACCAGGATAAAAGCAACCCCCAAAAATCCCACAAACTCACAACAAAGTTTATTTTTCAGAGGAACTCTTTAAAAAGACAGACTAAATTAGTATAAACTTCGCAGCAGCTTTCTAGGACTGTAACTCAACTATTTATGTGCCTTCCTACTTATGGGAAGCAAAGGGCAAGGGGTAAAAAGATGAAAGCCATGAAAAGCTTTTTTGTTTTGTTTTAAACAAATCTTTGAAAATATTTTTAAACATCATAAAAGTGACTTAATCAATTATCAATGAAATAACTGTTCACTATGTTACTCAAAAAGGAAACAAATGCAAGTCTGCCAAGAAAACAGTGAAGAAAACCACAAGCTAAATCCCACAGGCCAAATACCCCCAAATGAACTGAAATAAAAATATTTACTTTTCAGAAGACATTTACCTACACGGAAATTGAAGTAAACTTGAAGTCAGCACATGATGGAAAACAATCAGCATCTCATTCTAGTTTATTTGTTTTTGCATCCACACAACGTCTTGCAAATCCACACCCATACTTAACTTTTACGTATGCTTTTTCAGCAGTACAAAATGACACACCACAAACCATTAGTAAATTACTTCCTCCAAGTCCTGTTAGTTCCTTGAGTGGCAAAAACATGCACAAAAGGTGGTTTTAGCCTACCATCCATTTCTGGATATGAGCCCATTTTGTATCATATGAATGCTGAGAAAACTACAGAATGTAAAAACAAGAACAAACAAACCATTTATAAAATAGTTTCTAAATCAAAAACTCAGACAAATCTAAGTTAATTGCTATGCAATTTTCTGAATAGTATCAGATACATACAACAGCAGTTAGAAAACAAGGTACGGAGTAACGAAAGCCATATAAAAATATATCTCATTTTACAAATAGAACTTACCATCACAGCCAAAAAAAACCAACCAAACAAACAAGCAAACATCATTTACAAAGATTTGAATAATTACATTAAATAACTGAAATGACAAAACCTCTGCATGCCATGTGAAAATATGAGCAGACTGCAGTAACCACAGAATAATCAAATGCAGCTGACCATCTGTTTTCTTATGCTTTTTCACTCAAAAAAGTGATTCTTTCTAGAAGAAATGTGTGGAGTAAAACACAACTGTGTAAATATTACTCCAATAAGTTGTTCTAAATAGAAATCCTAACAATAGGGTATTTATTGTAAACATTTTGAGTACAATCAACAGAGGAAGAAATTGACTGAAAATTGCGAATCTGAAGTGACATATTCAAAATGTCCATTTACTAAATTCATTATAAATAAAAAATTGAGCAAAAATTACTTCTTCAAGGTTCTTTACCCCTTACATTAAGCAGTGTTTTCTGCACATTCAGGCATATTATTTATGCTGTGCTTCCAGTTATTCACACTTACAATGGAATTTTTTCACAGCAACAACTGACAAAAACTGCTGTGTGTTTTAAAGTAAATGTTTATAAAAGCCATAAAAAGTCATCAGATGACTGAACTGTAAGTGTACTAATTCAAATCCAATCACCAAACTCCACATTAGATACCAAAAACTGCTCCCTTCTTCACAAAATTATTTGTGCGCACGTGAGTCCTGGACATTGCCATTTACATTCTCTTCTAATCATTTACAATAAATAAGGAGTAGCACATAATTTTCTCCACAAAAACAAATTCCTCTATGTCCACTGTTAAGTGCTAACATTGAATTCGCTGCTTCTGTTAATGGTAAAACATTCAAATGCCGTATTTGCATGAAAAGGCAGAATTAAAAATATATATATTTTATTTCTCATTTGGAAGCATTAGTTCAAATAGCCTATTTGGATACCAGAACTCTTCTTCAATACAATCTTAAATATTAATGAAGTTCAAAATCAGCGTCCAGATTCATATTTTGTGAGGTGTGAGCCACAGATGAAGGCAAAGCCTGATATCCTTGAGTATATCATCTATAGGAATGCGTAGGGTAAAGAGAGTACAGTTTGGAGCAGAGGGGGAGGGGAAAAAAAAGCTAAGTTATCTGATGCTCCAAATCCAAGAACAACACTGAATGACAAAACTAAGAATTTTAGTACAGGTTTGCAGTAGTTCCTGTCAGTTCAACACTACCTCTTTTTGCTGCCGCTCCAGCTCTCTCATACGTATATCTCTTGCTTCTGCTCGAGCTGCCCGTTTTGCTGCAAGTCTGGCTTCAGCCTACGACAAATTGGAAACATTCAATGTTTAAAATACATTTTGCGTGTAACAGTTTGAGTATTGAATTCAATGACCTATTCACAAAATTCACTAAGATTGTAAAACACAGCCAGGAAAGTAGAACTGCCAGAATGACAATTCAGGAAGCATATATTCTTTAGTCTTTACACGCGTAATGACTAGACAAAAGAGCTAAATATTGACAGAATGATTAAGTTTAGAAATACTGCCACCAATAATCTAAAAATTCATGCAGGTCTTGAAGAATTGAGGCGACAAAGTTGCCTATGCGTACTATTTAAACTGGCATCTATGTATCTACAATATCTCAGGCCACAGACGTACAAAAAAGAAGTAATCAGAACAAATTTATAACTACCACTGTTATATTATTATTTATATTATATTTAAATTTATATTATATTACCACTGTTATGTTATATTTAAAGGTTCTGTTTCCACTGGGATGATTTCAAAAAGCAAGCATCAAGTAGATGTAAATAAAAGCAATCATAGAATCAGACTAATTATTTGACAAAATAAGAGGCACAAATCTAAGTTTACAGTTCCTGAAGAACTGACTTAATTATTCACAGTCACTGAAACACAACTTTATTTCTGTTTAGGACCTTGCATTCCCCAAAACACAAGGTCAAATTTCTCACATTCAAATAATGAATCGATGAAACTTCTCACTTAATTCTTCTGAAATATTAAACTACTGATGACAGGTTTGCCACCAAAAATTCCTGATGTTTGTTTAGTGTTAATTAAAAGAACACTCCCATAATCCAAAACAATTTTACATAACTTTTTCAAGGTTGCAAACTTCCATGAGATGTTGCCTTAATTAAGGGTTGCTGCTTTTTTTTCCTGCTTTTGTCATTGGTACACTATAGGCTCACGTAAAACATGAGAAACCTATAAAATGTGTGAAAATTGTAAATAATTACTGTGCTTCAGGAAAAAGAAAGGGATATTCATGTTTACATTATGTCATAAGGACAAAAAGATGAAATAATTATCAAGCGCTAACAAAAAAACCTGCAAAAACATTACATTCTTGTTACTTCAAATAGTCTTAATTTCAACCAATTCTCATCAAGAATGTTCTCTTTATATTTTGCATACTTAGATGAAGTGACTGGAAATCAGTGCCAGCACTGTTGACCGCCACTACTTAATCACTTCTCAGTCTGTTCTTCCTGCCTCATGACCACATACAAGAGAGCAAGGGAATCCCCAGGAACAGGAAGTCTTTCCTCACTTGTAACCCTGCTCCGCAATTGCCTGTAACCGTAGCTTATACGGCAGACAAACTTCACACACACGCACACAGCACAGAAAGGATTCGTACAGCTGATATGCCTCATTTTAGCTCTGTCTATAAATCAGCAGACATAAGCAAACAGCCTTTAGACTGGAAAGGCTTTCTGGTTAAACACAGAAAATGTGTTCGTTTATTGAGTAGTGACAAAGATCAGCCCCCCCCCCCCACCTCCCACCATCATTCTCTCCTAGCCCTGTGGCTTAAGTTACATATCCACATTCCTAGAACAGAGGGAAAACTCAACTTTTCCTCATTTTACTAAGCCCTTCATAATATTCAGAACGATTCTATAAAAATACTGGTCATAAAATATATGCCTGAAATTGAAAAAAAAATAAAAAAAAATCTCATCTTTTTATAGAAAAATTGTCTGAAAAAAAAAACCACACACACACAAAAAAAACACAGTTTGGTACTATATTAATAATTAATCTGAGCGACTAGATTCCTCAAAAGTACAGAATTGAAAAAGGACCAAAATGCAAAGCATTAAACATATCACACTGTATTTGAAAGGCCAACAAATTATTCTTTACCTACAGTAGAGTTGTTAGATAGCACACCTCTCATGAAAATCATGATAACTATGCAGCTGAAATTAAAAATCAGCCTTCATGAAGAAATAACAATAAGGACATAGCAGCACTCAGGAAGAATGTCATTTACCCTCCTGTGTTACTGAAGATAGCTCATTAAAGTTGTTGCAAAACAAAAGAAATTCTTCAACAAGACTGAAATAATCAGTACGTATCTACTAGGGGAAATACAGTGCCACAACAGCTCTGAACAGAAAAAAAACATGATAGTTGAGCTTTCTGTCCCTTCAAACACAAATAAGATAAGGTATCCAAGCCTGGTTCAATCCACACTAGTACACCTACACTCGTGACTAGAGCGAAAAGAAATTCCATTATTACACATAGTACAAGGCAAAGAGGAGACAAGGTACAGACAATGATTTTGCCTGAAATTTTCTCAGAAAAACGACTAAGAAAGGAAGTAACAGACCATAGATAAGACACCAGTAATAAGATACATCGAGTAGATAGAAACACAAGAAAGAGGCCCTCGATATTTCTGTCCAAATAAAGTAAATATATATTTAGGTCACTTTTTTTTTATATTGTTCTGTACAAAAATACACACACACTGCTTCTCATCTTCTACCTTTAATATAACCACAAACATGATTTTAAATCAAGTGCTGTATCTGCATTTCTTCAGGTATTAACTCTGTTCCTCAAAGGAGAGCTAAAAAATTCATTTATTTCTGAATTCTGGATTTTATTTCATTCAAAAACATTTGTTTCAAAACTGATACAAAGGTATTATATACAAAAACATCTCCTTAAGCCTGCATAAGCATCAATTCACTCTAAAAAACTTTATGCCTATTTTTGCTGTTTTCAAACACATCACCTACCAAGGAACACCTCTCACTGGAGTATGTATATGTATGAGTGTGTATATTCTCTTTCCATTACTGGTGAGATGTTCAGTTTCTTCGTTTTCACCTAAGAACAGTTACTAACAGCTGCTTACAATTATTTTAAAAATTGTCTCTGCATACTTTATTTTTTTCCTCTTTTCCATTTTTTATTTTAAACACGTTATCTGCTGTAATCTTCTTAAGAACTTCCAAACTATTTTATCTAGCACCTAGTTCTTCAGTTCGCATCAAAGTAGTTTCTGTAAGAAAGAGGAAAAAAAAAAAAAGAAAAAGGAAAAAGACCAGACTGAAGTCTGAATGACAGACAGTCTGGAGTCTTCTTTCTGAAGTGTTTTTTTTCTTAGCATCTTCACAGCATTGATGAAATTCTTCTTAAAAGATAAAACGCTTACTACCACTCAAAGTTGATAAGGTAGAAGTTTTCCTCTCTGCAATGTTAAGCAAACATAACATTTGCCTCCACGGTGCACAAAGGAATTTTTCCTCGTTCTACTCACTTGTGAGAAGGCAAGCACTAGAAAGTAACAGTATTTTGATTTTAGTTTCCACGCTATAGAGAAGAAGGTTCATTAAGAAGCCAGACTCAATATAACAGCTTCATACAAACAAAGCACAAGCTGTGCTAAAATATATAATACATGTGCGAAAAAAATATGAATGCTTGAATCAAAACTATTAACATTAATTTCTTATCACTGGCTACAACATAGACAGCTTTTATTTTTTTTCTTTTTAATCTCTATCAAGGTATATGCAGTATTAACAGTTCAGCATTTTCTAATGCTTTCGAGGCTCAGGAGAAGACAGGTTTTCTTCTTCCATAGGGTGGCAGTTGTGAGAGCAACTCCTACCCACACCTAGCTGCCAAATTCAGTTGCTGTTACCAGGGTGCTAGACAGAATACCCAGGACATTATGTGATCTCTGGAAGAGTTAGGATGAACATTTAAAAAAAAGAATTCACAGTATTTCTTAATAGACTACTACACAGTTACCTCACCAGCCTCAGAAAGCTTATTTCATCATTTCTTATTATGGGAAATTGTTTCAGTTCTCCCCTGTGTTGCTCATTTCTTCTGCATTATTTCCATGCACTTCTACCCTCATCCTCTCCTTACTGTCCCTCCAAGACAGCTCAGTCACGTACATGCCAGATGGATTTCTTATCTCTCCTCAGATAAATCTTTTGTTTTTCTCCAACAGTCACAAAATAAAGAATACAAACAGCAAAATCTAAACATTTACATGATGAAGATTTAGCATGCTCCTGCTGCATTTAGTACAACAGCATGAAGGAAAGGCTCATCTCAATGCAAACTCCCACACCAAGCAGAAGGACAGGAAAACTCTCAGGCTAGTAATACAACAGGTAAAGGGGAGGTGATGTTAACAGCAAAGCTATCTGATACAGGAGAGAGAGAATGAAAGAAAACTGACAGGAGGCAGCAATTCGTTCAAGTCCCTCAAATCCCGTAACAGCGACCTCCCAGTGAATATTTCAAGAAAACACATCAGATTCAACTGCTGAAGAAAAAAATGACTGTAGAGAAGTGAGTTTATTGGTTCCGTACCAAAGAATTTGACAGCCAGAATTTCCTGGCTTGCAGATGTTTATTGATACCAAGAGGAAGACAGCATTCTTTTGACACACCCCACAGAAAAAAAAAAAAAAACCAAAAAAACCTCAATTATGTCAAATTATAGAGTGGTGAGAAACAATGAGATTACTTTCTTAAATCTGAACATTTTGAGAAAGAAAAAAAAACAACCCCAAAACCTCATACACCACCCCAGGGAACTTTGTTAGTATTACAACCTACTGACAGTTCCTAAAGATGCTTTGTGACTGCTTAAAATCCCAAAACACTTTCCATGAACTTTCTCCAGGCTGACCATCCTCCTGTGCCAGACTTCTGTTTCAGCAAATTCTGTTCACTGTTTCTGGCTGTCTAGAACACCTTAACAAAACATTTTCCTCACAAGACATCTGAGTCAGAATAGTACAATTTGGTCCTGTAATTTTCATCACCGCAAGTTGGCCACAACTTGTACCAGAGGAGGTTTAGACTGGACATAAGGAAAAACTTTTTCTCTCAGAGTGGTCAGGCACTGAGATGGCCTGCCCAGGGAGGTGGTGGAGTCACCGGCCCTGGCAGAGCTCAAAAGGCATCTGGATGAGGAACTACAAGACATGGTCTAGTAGCCAGTGACAGCAATGGTAGTGGGCAGACGGCTGGACAAGATAATCTTGTAGGTCCTTTCCAACCTTGTGATTCTATGATTCTATCTGCTAAAAAGGTAACTTCAGAATAGGAAGTTGAAGAAGAGAACACTGTTTGACAGTGAAAAGATAAACAAGCCATGTTGCTAAGATAACTGACTCAGACCGGTTGAGTACATATTCATGCAGAGAGAATTAGAATTCCCTGTCATAAGCACGTTACGTGGAAACATTTCTGCAGCTTCACATGAGAAGGAACAGCACAGAAGAGTGCAATAAAATCAGATGTTATTTCAAGATAGATTTATTAACTGGTCTCTGCTCTTCTATCCTGGGAAATGAGTTCTGTTCCTTTAGAGTAAAATACAAGTTTCTTAGAAAAAATTTGGCTAATACTTGAATCACAGCAATCAATCCAATGGCAACAGCTACTCTCTGACATGGAATCTAATGACCAGCTTGTCCTACACAGACCAAGGGATTATTAATTTGACAGTAGTACACAGTGATAACGAGTACTCATGATATACAACTTTTCACACTGTTTTAAAATTGGATAAAAAGTAGAACAAAGACATGTGGTAATTAAAAAAAAAGATGCTACATGGAACCTCAAAACCACACATATAAAGGCTGCAAATCTGATTTTAAAATAGGCTGAATTCACTTTTCCTCAGCAAGCCATGAAATGTGACTCCAGGAACACAGAAAAGTGCTAGGATATTAGAAAGGAAAAAAGAACTATAATCAGATAGAATGTTTAGAACAATTCAAACAGGTTTAAGAATTATTAATAGACAAAGACACCATGAGATGTCTGCATCTTAAATGACACATGAATCCGAATAACAAATTTAGCTGTATTCAGAAGATTTAGCTTAGTCAGGAATACTGATTAAGTGTAACTTATTTGAACTTTTAAAAATGCTGTTTTCCGGTTCGTTTTTCATGGAAGATAAAGGAAGACTTCTGTTACTAATCCCTGGAAAAGACATATCCAATTTAATTCATCCCCATGAGAGAACATCTTCCAGTTGGGATGCCTAATGTTAATTTAATTTAGCCACTGATGGACAGAAACCCTTCACGTTGAATCTAAACTCATGCACAAATTTTAGTTGAGAGGGGTAGCAGTCTAAGAGAACATAAAGCCCTGCAGTTAAGAGTAAGGTAATATGTATGACACCTTGATATTGAGAGCATTTCATTAGACCAAGTTGCAAGTTGATGTTATTTTACATGAACCATGCAGAGAACAGGTGGAAAGACAAGCCAGAGCCAAAATCCTTCTCCTTGAATCATTTTGCCCAAAACCAGGAGGACGAACTGTACATGACTCAAAATCCCACACAGGATATATCTGAGACAGTGAGAACTTACAGGAGATCTGGTATGAAAACATTTTTCAGAAATCTCACAACTTATTGAAAAATGACTTCTTTGCTGACGGAGCACATCCTTCGCCCATAGCCTGTGACAGCCCAGTTTGAAAACACTCGCTGTTTTCAGACACCTCTGTGTTTTGCCTTATGATTTGATTTTGTTTCACACACATGTACATATTCACATACACACACAGGTTGCTCTGAAAGTAATGCCTCCTACTTATTCCCACAGAAACTACAACAAAGAGCTCAGTATTTGATAGAGCAAATTCTCAGCTACGAAACACTGCCCTTCATAGCAACCAGCATCAGCTATGCACTGTTGCCAGTGACGAACACAATTGACACACCATGCTTATAAAAATCTGCACGAGTGGAGGTAACCCACTGTCACTGCTGCCTCTGCTGAAACACACCACCTCACTGTTGGCCTCACTGGGCCAGCCTCCGCTGTCCTCCATAAATGTTCAGGATTGTTGATGAATATCAACTGATGAAAGATCCTCCCCACACCGAAGAATTAAACGACACGCTTTTGTTTCAGATGCAATTCCATGTCAGACACCAATCTGCCAGACTACTCTGCTGCTACCTTGTCACACAGCAACAAAACGTAACAGAATATTGGCAGGAAGGTTCAAACTCTACTGACACATCATCAACGTCCACCTCTGAGGTCACAGGCAAGTATAATGAAGTAGAAGGCATTTCAGAGCAGCTCCCTAGCATAGTTTACATTACAAGTTCAACCACAGTATGCTTTTTGCACTTATGTCAACTACGGTAGTCAGCAATTTTGTACATAATGTAGCTCAAAGATTCTGTATCCATCACTACGCAAACAATAGTAAAGGTTCTGTTTCCAAACACGCACCGTTTCTTCTCAGAAAAATCGAAACCCAAATAGAAAACCATAAAACTTCAAGCTCAACAGGCCTCCTTACAGCACCCAGTGAAACAAAATATCCCCTCGTATCAACTTCTTCATTGCTTTTTTGACTGCTTACTTCAAGCCGTTTATTTTTAAGCTGCTGATCCTATTAGAAAAATCCTTGTATAGCATATGAAGCTATTTGTGACAGAAGTATGACTTCATATTTGAAATAGAATGTATTTGTCAACGCTTGTAAATACATTCAATAACTATTACACCTTCAATTCTAATAGACTACACTGACCACTTCAGGAATACTGAACACTACAGTAGGTTAAACGTTCAGGCTTTTTTCTATTTCACATTTCAGAAAGCAACTGGATTTCTCATATATCTTAAGGTAACAAACATTTAAAGCATACCTACTGTAGAAACAGCTGCTAAGCTTACACGTGACACTATGAAGCTACACTAACCATATAATGAATGAATCTTTATGACAATATCCCAGTAAATGCCATTTCTTTAGAGTACCCTTCATTTGTATTTCATTTTTGTCTAATTATTGGATAGTAAATTTGCTTTCATCTCTATGAATTAGAAAGAAACTGAAATCAACAAACCTCTCTGGCAATGCTACTCAGAGCTTCATCTTCTGCTGAAAACCTGTCCTTCACTGGCGTTCTCTTCCGTCCTGATCCAGGAGTCCCCATTTTTATTCTCTAATTCTGTATTTGCAAAGAAAAATAGGAAAAAGCTCAATTTTCAGATATAGAAAACAAAATAACACATGAAGAACAAACCTGCATCCCACAAACATAATAGTTACCTATTTTTTGGCCATGTAATACTCAAGAAACCTGTATGACATTGGCATTTGGAAAAACTTCATCAAAATCATATGGAAGCTTTATAAAATACCACTTAATCCCATAGAGTGAACCTGGAAGTTTTTCTACTGAACAGAACCACCAATTTACCTACAGCTTCAAAGTCCATGGTTATGCACAACCATCAACTACTCCTAGATCAGTGAAGATACTTACATGCCCTATCATTTTTCGTAACTCCTAGAAATAACAATTAAATGGATTTCATGGACTTGAGAGAACTCACAGTCAGCAGCAGGTTCAAGAATTAGAATTACATGGTCATTAGAACACAATCCAAAACAGAAAAAATTCAGCAGACAAGATCATTTTCAAAGCATCCAAGCAGGTAATAGACATTTATTTATATTTTAATACAGCTGCAACTGAATGCAGTTTCTTATTATAGAATTAAACACATACCCAGGGAAACAAAAATATTCTTTTGCTTAACTTGGAAAATGAGGAGAAACATTCCAGTGTCATTCAGTATGATACATAAAATCTTCCAAACACCTTTTGCAATTACAAAAATCACCAACTAACCAAGATACAGCCTGTGTTTACATATACAGCCACAGAGAGCAAAACATTTCAAAAGTAGGTGAACAAGCTAAATAAGCTTTCTTTAAAAAAATATATATATGTGTATGTATATATATATATATATATATATCTTTTTGAACTTCTAAACCAGACATCCAGTTCCTTACAAATACCAGATCAGAACTCAGTGGTAGTCCAGCTACTTGAGATAAAGGAGATAAGCGTTTCACACAGGGCTTGGGAAAACACCTTATTTAGAAAAAAGAAAACCCACAACCTCATGCAAACAGCAAAGTTCTAGGAGTGAGCTATTATTGGCCACCCTTTAGAAAATGGATTGGTTTAAGAACTCTCACCACTCTAACTCGGATATACTCAAAAATCCCTAATACTTCAATCCAACAGGCAAAATCAAACTGCAACAAGGATTTTTTGTGCATGGACATTTCTTCATTTCTTATATCAAGTAGCATAATGGTGCTTTTTTATTATTATTATTATTTTTAATTTGGCTTCTACACTTCTCATCCCCACCATAATATCACACTGCAAATCCTCGCTCTCTTGCAGGCAGGATGCCTTTCATCCTGCTTCCAGTTCCACAGGTACTTTCCTAATCATTACGTGCTTAGAGTAGGGAAATATTCTACTTGGTAAAAGACAACAGTGCCTTGAAGCTACCCATCTCCCTTCTTAAAGACTCCTGCATAGGACAGACACTACTATTACCCAACACAATCTTATCCATTTCCAGTTGCTATTCCGAGATCAAAACTAAAAAAATTCAATACTACAGGTGTTAGATAGAAGTGCACTTTCAAGAATAAATAAAAGATTCCAATCTCACTCTTAACTGAAGTTGGAATGATTCTTAAAGGACAGCAGAGCTGAAACTCAAGGTGACCGAAGACTGAACTAAGATCTGAACAAGTTCTGCCACTGTTGGTCAGTACTGTAAGAATCTTGTTTCTTTTTAAGCTTTAAAACAAAGCAAGCAAGCTCCTACTTTGTACTCCGATGAATTTAGGTATCTACACTCAGCAAGCAGCTCAAAGATGTCTCAGTGGCAAAGACACAAGTTCAGAACTTCAGCTTGCTGCTCTCATTTGGGAGAAAGGCATCCTAAAAACCACATCTTTTCAGTAACAAACATTGACTTTTTTACTTGAAAACAAGATAGACCACAACACAGTAGCAGCATCAACATATAAAGTGATGGTCTCCCACTACCAAAGGTAGTCAAAAGGTTATATATGTCTAAATAAAACAAGAACTTACGCTAGATGCTACTATGACAATCCAGTTCATTTAACCAACAGCACTCAAAACTATCTTCTAAAAAGGCCAGCAGGCACAGCATGGAATTCTTATCATTTGTTCAGAGTTGTATTTACCTTTCAACATTTACAACAACAGCATTAACAGCGTGCAAGTAAAAACTGCAGAATACCTGCACACACAACAGACCTAACTACACATATCCACATATCATTTAAACAGTTTGTCACTTCTAGCAGACGACTAACTCAAGTTTGTGAATTCAGTGAGATCCTCATAGGATCAGAGTAATTTAGGGAATGAAATATAACAGGTTACAGAGCTATTTTAGTATGGCTACGTGCAGAATGGTAATTAAGTATTTAATGCATAAATAAAGAGCAGCGAAAGCTCAAGAAGAACTTCATCACAGTTTCACTGGAGCATAAAGGTGCAGGAGTCACTGTGCTGTAAAGAGAGCATGGCATTCCTTACAGCCATCTGCCAGATCTGCTCAGCACAGGTGAGTACGAAACTCCTGACTGAGCTCAACCCCTGAAAAGGAAGCATGAACAAACTACCTAGAAGGCACACAGAGATACTCCTTCTGCATACAAAAATGAGTTAGAAAAGCCAAAACTCTTCTAGAGTCAAAAGGTGCAAAGGCTGCCAAGGACAACAAGAAAGGCGACTGTAAGGGCGCTGCGAACAAAAGACAGACCAAGAAAATAGTACGGCCGTTGCTCAGTAAGGCAGAGGACATATGTTAGGGGTTAGACAATAACAACTGTGAAGAACTTTTCCTGTGAATCAAACATGCAATTATGTGACTGCATTTGTACAAAACTGGCCCCCACGAAGAGCAAGATGACAATCAGTTGCATCAAACAGTAAGCAGGGAATTACAAAGAAAAGCTGGAAACGAAGTTATGAGTTTTAATGAAAACTGGACAAAAAATATAAGCATCAGTGGGAGAGGCCCTGGAAAATGCAGCAGTGCTAACCTGGTCTGACACTACACAGTGATCCCTGTCCAGATCAGACAGCATCCCTCCAGGTTGCAGGCAGTCAGTACAGGGTGCAAGAAGCAAGGAGGACCTGTGCCTGGCTGCAGGCAAGTCCTTGAGGTACTTTCTCACAAGCACACATTCAGGTACTGCAGGGAACGACACAGGTACATGCAAATCTAGAGCACCTCCAAATGGGAAATGCATGCAAACAGAGGATCTTGGAGCTGAAGAAAAGAGGACAATTAAACACTGGCTTAAAGAGACTGTGAAACCTCCAGAATCAGAACGTGACCAGACAAGGCCCTGAACAACCTGCTCTGCCTGACCGTGCTTTGAGCAAGGGCTGATCTCCAGAAGTTTCTTCCAAAATAATTATATTTTTGATTGCGTAATTATTACTGCTGCCAGCTTTGAAACTCTTCAATACAATCTCTCAACAAAATGTTTTCTGTTCCTTCAAGAACCTTACCACACAATCTATTGCATTCCATGTAACTTTTAATCAAGCTGATGTATCACGGAGTATTTCACGTCTGGTTACATGATTCAGTACTGAAGAGATCTAGCTGGATTATTAGCAGACCAATAAGTCTGACAGCAAAGGTATCAGCATGCTACTTCTCAGTGAAAAAATAGCATCCATTATCTTACATGCTTTATTCGTATAACTGGCACAATAAAAATAAATCCAATACGTGCCATAACAGTAGAATTTTCACAAAAATAAATAAATAAATCCAGAATATAAGCTAAAATAAAATCTAACCACACAAAGAACAGTTTGTTGCACTGCAGTTCCTGAACTATAAAAAGGAAATTACACTGTAATCTGCTGCATTTACAATTTGGAATTCCCAGGTCACATCCTTATTCCTTAACATTGACTCGGTTATGTTTTATTACACAACTGATGAAGCAACATGTTGTATTTCATTTTAAATAAAAGAAGTCCTAAAATAAAACAGAAGATTCACGAGGAAATCCTTCAAGTTCCCTCTCTGATTTCCCTTCACTTCAGGGATACATAAAGTTTCACTCCTTCCACAAGTTTAACATTTCTGCGTACTCTTCTTCCTATTATCTTCTGACTAAAGGTAAATCTGTTTATCTTTTCCTTCCTAAAAAAAGGTGACCCGTCTTACGTAAAACAGAAGCTACTCTACATTTCAAGGCCCTATCACTCACCACCTTCAATGGCACCACCTGTTCTGATGCCTGGGTCTACGCCAGCGTATTTGGCATTGCACACATGTGAGGCATTCAGATACTACAGTGAGAAGACGCTATAAATAAACAAACTGAAACTCTCCTTTTCTCTTTCAAAGAAACACCACCAAGCACTTAAGAAATTCACCTGTGTAGACACAATGCTTGTGCATCTGATCCAGTATCAGCAAAGAGCACTGGCTGTTTGAGGCAGCCTTGCAGTTTCCTAACACTAAAGTACACGTCAGCAGATCCTGCATGATAAAATAAATAAACAAATAAACAATTTTTTAATCTGGGGAAAGAGCTAAACCTCTTGCTCATAATGCCTAGATTCTTCAACAAATTTAGTTGTCTGCTTGCAAAGTAGATGTACTGACCTGTTTTAACTGTCCATAAATGAATCACACAGAGCATTAAACACCATGAAAGCACTACCTGTCCCTGGTGGACAGTATCTCTGATGCATAATAGGACAGAAAATACTACTAGGAAGCTGTTCATTATTAAAAAAAAACAGCTACAAGTAATTTCACACTATAAGACTACATACATGGCTACAATAGACACTTCTATCTGCCTTTTATCAAACAAGAGCTAGCAGTAAGCATTTACTCAACAAAAACCTAAAGATCACGTAGAATACACTGTAATGGCCTACCTGATCAACTTCAGTTATAAGTTGATCCCATTTAAATCTGTGGGTAAACTATGATTTCACAATGACAAAAAGGCAATGAAATCAGTTGGAGCTGACCAGAAAGGAGGGCAGGAATTTCTTGAAATTGGTGTAAAAACCTAAAAGACTCTGAATTAAAGTTGCACAGATGAACGTTAGAAACACAGTAAGGAGGATGGATGTAAGAAGCAGAAAAAAAACCTTCATCACGAACAAAGCAAGCACAGATTGCTGATAAAAAACAAACTAACTCATCTTCAATTCTGACACATTTCTGAATTCCACAAACCCCAAGAATGCTAAAAGAACCAACTTGTGAAATATACTAAGTACAAAAGCTTTTTCATACACCTTACTAAAAAAAAGAAAGACCTAAGAAGCAGGACTGCTATACAACAATGATGGAGTTAAAGAATTTGAATATACTTCATAATACAATTGAACACCTGTCCTTTAATAGATAACACAGCTAATTCCATAGGTATGAAAGGTATGGAAGCTACCACACACGCAATTAAAACAAAAGTTAGTATGCTCAGCAGAACGCTGCCAACCCAGCAATTCTGAAGAACCGTCTCATGTAACACAGATCTATAAACAAATCAGAGGTATTATTACTGCAAGCCAGCAGAAGGAGCATTTATATTTAAGAGGGAGAAGAAAGAATCAGACTGGAAAATTACAATCTTAAATGTTTAAACTTCAGTGCTTCGTGAGAGCACGCTTTAAAGTAGAAAAAAGAAATAAATAGAATAAAGATATATGACTGAGTTAAATTACCCAAGACTGACAAAGGAGTGTTCCCTAGAAGGATGCACTTCTATGATTCCTCTAAGCAGGGACATGTTTTTTTTAAATCAGAATGTCTGCTGATAGCTCTGACAGAACACGAGGGGAAAGAATATAGCAGCTTCACGTACCACTGATCACAGTGACCACGAGGAAATGAAAGAGAGAGCAGGAGAGGGAAATTAGCAGTTGTTTACATAATGGACTTGAGCACTCATTCATAATTTTCAATCACCGCCACCTTGTTCAGAAAAAGATTAATTGACAGCAGAATCACCACGGGGGGGTGGAAAAACTGATAATATGTGTGAAAGACCCTATCATTAAAGGAAAAAGACTGACAAAACTACTGTCTGCCAAAAGATCACAGTGCTTACTTACAACTATGATAGGAGGCAGTTATTCCAGTTCATGAACAGTGTTTCCACTGAAAAACAGAAAACCAGTTTGTCTCAAATCACATCCTACCTCAGAAACTGTTGGCACAAAGATTCTGCTCTGGATGAACAAGCTCACGTCAGCCTCTTCAGGGCAGAAAAAAAAAAAAAAACAACCCAAAAAGTTACTCTGTGTACATTTGTCAGCCTGTACTGAATTAACTATCGGCTATCCAGCATACCTCTCTGGTACAGCACATTCCCAGTTTATTTGCCATCTGAGAAACAGCCCTTTTTCTCCATTCACGGTGTTTAATAGTACAATGACAGCTCCACAGAGAAAGCTGAAATCCCTTAGTTCTTGAGTGCTGTAAAGCTAGGAGTAGACAGAAAGTCGGCAATTAAGATAACCAAAAAGCTATTATGTAGTCTGGAAAAGTACTGCCTGATGGAGCCATGAAGTGCTAGTGCTGGTAAACTCCAAGCAGTGCAAGACAGTAGCTGTACTGACATATCCTACCACCTTGTAGGAGTACCAAACACCCACAGGCCCATCCACCTGTCTTTGCTACCTTTCTCTGTCTTTGCAGGCTACCAGAAATCCTGAAACAACACCACAGAGTGGCTTCAATCAGTGGAATTTATTTTATGAAGCATGAATTCTTTGCCAGTCAGCTGCTTACAGCTGCACTTGTAGATACTGCTACTCTGCAATATGATAAAAAAAAAAAAAAGACACAGAGTATTCTCATTAGTGACAAGAAGTATCTGCAAAGCTGTTCTAAGAGTCACACAACTAAGGTTATCTTAGGGCACGATGCAAAGTATACATAGGCTCCAGAGAAGCAGAGTGGCACAGTTGGACATTTACAGAATCAATACTACCAGAGATACTGAAGATCCAGGAAAAAAAAAAAAGAAAGAAAATCAAGCATGATTTGCAAATACGAGGAAACGTCAGTACTACAATGAACACAACGAAAAAAAATTAGAGGAATGCATAATGAAAAACAAAGTCACGTGAATCTTCCGAAAACAAAGCAAATTGCATTTTTACACTGTCAGCTTTTCTAAAATGAGTATCCTGTATCATACTGCAAAAGAATGATTCATTACCCATTAAAAAAAAAAAATACCCCATACCGCAAGACACTGCTACTATATTGAGACTATTTTTTAATGAATGAAACAAACAAAGAGCCCCATGGTAACAGCCCACGTCCAGCAACTAGCTGCAACTACCGAAGATATTTTTCCATTGACAACTTAATATTTAGAACACTCCCACTCCTTTCTACTACTGCTGCAGTTACTCTATATTGCAGGAAAGCTACTGAAGCAAGAGAGCAATCCTTCCAGGGTACCCCCCCAAAGCTGGGGATCCCTTGTGCTGTCAGGCCCTGGGGAGGCGATTGTTCACCTCTGCCACGGCTCTAGCTCTGCACGCCTAACACTATTCTATGAACTTCACTGTCCTCATCTGCCCACACTTCTACATATCAGCACTATTCTGAATGAAACATAACGTGGAAGCTAATAAAGATGCCAACGTGCTAACTCACTTCCAGAGAGTCAGGATAATAAATCTGCATTACGATCCCAGAAAGCACCTCTATTATTTTTCTTTAAAAACGTGCACTGCAGTGACCTCTGTCACCACTGACACCAGGATTTTTTCAGACAAAGGCAACAACGCAGCATCAAATCTATTTCTGTTTTCTCATCGCTGTCGCTGTATACAAGATAATCAGTAATATATCAGCCTAGATTTTAAAAAATGGCACACGTATGCAAAACTTTCACGACACGTAAAACTCTAGCTTGTTTTCTATTTAAGACCTTAACACGTGCTGCTCAGCCCCCTGCAAAGTTTCAGACAGCGCTGCTTAAACCGGACTCCGTGTGCTAAAAGACTGTGTCACCTTCTGCACCATGAGAAGCCATGAAGGAAAGGAGCTCCTCCGGAGTCTGTTCACAAGACGTGCTGATATCTAGGTGAACAAGCTCACGCCCGACGTTTCATACAGCTGCCTAACACACATGAGTTCCTCGCCAGAGCCAGGAATTCTGTTCAGATAACGCAAAGCCATGGGAAACAGCACATCACTTACATCCAAGGGCGCTGCACTGCCGGAGTACCTTTCATCTGTCCTTACATCACCGCTAAGTAATCGCACTCCTCGAGGAAGCAGAAGATACCTGTTTCTGGGCCCCACTTTAAAGCGCAGACATAACGAATGTTTAAAAAGAAGCTTTTTTTTTTTTTTTTTTTTTTTAATTCACCTTAACGGGGAAATTTGCGCGAGTAAACCAATGACCCGAAGCCGTTCAATGCAGCGCAGGGCACGGAGAGCCGGCCCGGCGAGCCCGGCCCGGCAGCAGCACGGCGGGACACGCCCTGACAAGCGGCGGAGAGACAACGCCGCGCCTCGAGGAAGTGCGGGAGCGAAAAGCACGGCCGCAGCCACGGCCGCGATTCGGGGCGGCCCGCTTTCCCTTCGCTTCCTCCCTCTCCCCGCCCTTCCCCACGGCACGGTACCCGCCGGCATTGTTCCCCTTCCCCGCCGCCCCGCGGCCTCCCGCCCGCCCGAGCCTCACCTGCTGCAGCGCCGGAACGCCCCGACGGGGACGGGGGGGGGGGGGGTTGCTCGGGGTGCCCTCCCCGCCTCCTCCCGCGGGGTTCCGCCTCAGGCTCCGTGCCGGCGGCCGCGGGAACGGAGGCCGAAGCCGCCCCAGGGCGAGCGCGGGGGCCGGCGGGCGGAGACGAGCCCCGGGCGGCTGCGCTCTCGCCTCACCCTGCCCCCTCGGCCCTTCCCCGCCCCGGCGCGGCGAGGAGGAGGAGGAGGAGGAAGGCGGGGAAGGAAGGAGGGAGGAAGGAGACGGGAGCGGTGCTCCAGCCCCTGCGCACACCGCGCATGCGCGGCTGAGGGGCTGCGGGCGGTGCGGGCGTTGAGCGCGCTGTGTCCCCTGCCGCCCAGCGGGCGTGGGTGCGGGGTCACCCCGGGGCGGGGACAGGTAGGTCCGCAGCCTTTCTTTCTGCGTTCGCCTCGGGGTTCTGTCTGGCTTTTGTGTGTTTTTTTTTTTTTTTTTTTTTGTTGTTTTTTTTTTCTCGTCGCGTTCCCTGGGGGGCGGTACGTGGAGGCCGTTCGGTCCCGCGTGGCGCGGCACGGCGCCGTGGGAGAGACGCGCCTTTTTTAGGTGCCCCTCAGGATTTCGCGCGCTGTTAAGCTTCAGGTGCGGCAGCCGAGGTTCCTAGGGATGTGAGGCGCAGAAAGACAAAGGAGCGTGCCGTTAAATACAGCCCAGCTGCCTCACCGCGAGGCGGCTCGCCTTCGTCGCGGCCCTGATGAGGATCCGCCTTGAAACAGCCGCGGGACCGGACCTGCAGTCATCCGCCTCTCCAACTCCTGTCCCTTAATGCGGGGTAATGGCAGAGAGGGTTAGAGCCCTGGTGGAGGATGGTATTTCGCGTCAGAAGCCACCTGATAATAAAAAGGCACCGCTGGGTTGACAAGCCTTGCAGTGAGGCTCAGGAATGTCCCCGAGAGCCCTTGGCAGAGTTCAAATGTTACACTAAAATAAGCTCAAGTAGATGAATATAAAGAAGGGACATCCAGGCGAATCAGATCTATTACAGTAGATGTAAAGCAGCCTCCTGGGGTTTCTTCAGTATTTTGGGACTTGAGAAACGCTGCGGTGTCTGGCTCCTCCTTCATGCAGCGTGGCCATTCCATACTTATTTTTAACATCGTGTTAATTTCCGTAGCAATCGATGATGATCTCACTGCGGGGAGATGAAGTAGAGAGGAAGTGCTGCTGCAGAGGGAGTTTTTCCTGGAATATCAATAGGAAACACGAGAAAACAGTGCTGATTTAACTTCAAATAAGGATGTAGTTTTTAATCCTTACAGAAGGACGTAGGTGCTGATTTTCTGGGCTTTATGGAGAGAGTCTCCGTTAGAAAAGTCTCAGGTGCGCTGCTGGGAAAAGTATTTAGTGCCCTCTTGAACAGAGTTTGTGTGCAATCTTCTGATGGGTCCTGTGCCCCCACTCTGAGGAGATGATTCTCTGTCAACGTATTGCCATATAAAGAGGAAAAATGTTGTCAGTTGTTGGTACTTTTTTTTTTTTTTTTCCTCCAATGAAATGTTAGGATTCCATGTGTTTGGTCTTCTGATATCAGAGGCAGCACATTTTTGTATAATGATGCAGCAAAAAGCGTGTCTCCTTGAGAGCAGGCGTGCGTTTTTGTGGCTTGAAAGAGCAATTGTTTACTGAAAAGCAGTGCACAGAGCAGTGTATACACAAAGCATTTACTACAGGCAGTGGTACAAGATGTCACAGTAGCAATTCTGAGCTCAGCATTATTAATGAGGAGTTAAACAGTCAGGTTACATACAATTTTCATTATAGACCTTTAATGAGAAGGTAGAAAATAAAGTTACAGTGAACTTTTGCTGTGGAATGGTTGCAGTTACAGAATAGAAATTGATTTGTGAATCTAATTTGAACAAAACATTGAAGCTGCAATAAAGCATGTTCTGTTAATAGTGTGTTTCAACTGAAATAAATAAGTGAAATAGCTCTGGAACTCCCTTTAAAGGTATTTTCTCTTGAGGTATTTTCCCTATTTATATGGTAGACTGTAATATAGATCGTTTCTCCTATGTTACTCAACCTGCTGATTTGCTCTCCCTTTTCTCTAAAAAGTTCTCTTTGATACTGTTTTGCTCTTTTGAAGTGTTCAGTGGGTAAAATCTTAATTCTATTTAGAGAGATCATCATCTAAGAAAGTGTTTCTAGGATGAATGTGTAGGTCTGTTGTACAGAACGCCTCAACAACATCAAGTTTCTGCAATAATTTGCACAGTCTTAAGATTTCATGAATTTTAAGGAGCTCTGTTGAACTCTTTTGGAGAGCTCAACGTTTACTCAGAGTAAAAGCAAATTTCCAGTTACATTCAAAGCAATAGGTAGAAGTCTACATAGGTTGAATGTCGATGGTGGGGAACAAGCTAGGGCTCACTTCAAGAGCATATCTGAAATCATTACAAAACGGAGTGCGTCCAGACTGTATACTTAATACAGTTACGAAGGCTCCTGGTAGTGCTGTCATTGCATAGTCGTTGAGCTTTCATCTTTCCACTTGCCTCATTTACTCTCAATAGCACAAAATAGGGCACCGTTAAAATTATGTGTGTATGTGATGCATTTTGATGGGGACTAGCACCTGCACATCTTCTTGCTGCTCTTTGGGAGGGGGATTGCAGGAGTTCATTCTGGTTCAGACCCTTTGTGTGCTCAGCAGGGGAATGGTTAAAGCTGTTCATTAAATAGGTGTGGGTGGTACTGACTGAAAATCTGGTATTCCAGTGTTTTCCCAGAAATCCAGATTTCCAACTAAATACAGTATTTTGCAGAAAACATCTGTTTTCACTGCAGATTTGTTGATTTACCGAACAATTGAAAACAGAGCACTTCTCACTTCCTTCTCTGCTGTTTTGGTCACTTAAATTCTTAGTGAAGACTTTTAGAAACAAGATAAGTGCTGGAATATCGTGTTTTATATTCAGAATGTATTTATTGTACCGTTTCTGTAATTACTATGGGTTTCTATTCATCTTATACTTGAATATTTTAGTAGTCTAGTGCTGAACAGCTTCCAAAGATCAGCTTGCTAAATAAAAAATAAGAAGACACTGACGTTATTTTGATCTATACCGTTTACATGTATAAAACTACAAAATATATTCACAGTGTCTATGAACTGAGAGTTTGTTAGAAACTTTTTTTTTGTTTAAATAAAGTGAAGCTGTAAAAAGGAATTTAAAAATCAGTTGTACTTTCAAATTTGAAAGTTTAATATTTGCACGGTGGGTTTAATTTTCATATACAGCTTTTCGTTATTATTCCAGTGTAAAAAAAAAAAAAAAAAAACCACCAAAAACTGAGGGATCTAAGTGGTGTTGTCCTTATAGACTTGATAGATGCACTCTTAAATGTATTTGTTACGTTTGATACATACAGAAATGCTAGCAATTAATGTACACTAAGCATCATTCTTTAAAGCTCTATCTAAAATCATAATCTGTTCCATGTGTCGTTATTATCCCCAAAAAGAGATGGTGTAAATGCTTGTTGATTTTACTGGTAACAGAAACCACATAAAGGAAATCACCTCACACTTACGCAGTCATGCTGACTCTGCAACACTGACAAGCAGTGTCTAAATTAAGCATAAGCAACTAAATGTGAATTTTTTAGTATGTCCTCAGATGTTTTTCTTAGTTATCTGACCATTTACATATATATATTTTTTTTTCTTTAAGTAGGCGTCATTAGAATATAAATGTATTGAGAAGTCATGTTTAAACTTTAGATTTTATAACACACTGAAATCTAATAGGTGTTTATTAGATGTCCCCTATGCCTGACAGCACCACTCAAATTATCTTGACCTACTACAGAGTTCCCACTGGCTGTGAAAAGGCAAACAAGTTAACATAATCAAGACGTAGCTACGACATTTTTTTTTTGTTTTCTTTGAAGAATATAAAAAGAATTTAAGTTTTTTCTTTGCTTCCTTTGTGAAGGAGCAGCTCCTTTACAGTTTTCTTGTAATACTCAAGTGCAGGGATTCATCACATAGCAAAAACAGCCTTTACCTCATTTCTTCCAGCAGCAAAGCTGACCCTCAGCTTTTAAACTCAAATGGAGCAACAGAGCCAGCTTGAGAGAGATGCTTCTTTTCCATTACTGTAGTGCTTGCATGCTGCTGCTTTCTGCTTCAGAGCGCTCATTTCTTGGTATATCTTCCACTAATTTGCACCATACTTTGAAGGTGGAGGTGAACGCTTCCTTCATATAAGTACTGTTCAATTAGAGGAGCAGGACACTGAAACTGAAATGTTAAATTTGTGAGGCCCTCCCACTTTTTTTTCCTTTTCAGAGATTGTATTTTATTTATTAAACTGAAGTTGATAATATTCTTATAAATGCACATTCCATTTTAAAGCTTGAACGCTAGGATTTTGTAGCACTGACTGCTATTCTTTCTAGGCTGAGCAAAGGTAAAAGGAGTACTAAAGACAAAAATTCCAAATGTATCCAGTGAATTGTACTTCTAAAAGGTGACATGGCAGTCTTGCTCAATATTTCTGTAGCGTTCAAAAGGAGAGTCAGTAATTCTTCTGATGATTCATATCTAAATATCTTGTACTCTTATTGACTACTCAGACCAACTCAACTAAAATGAGAGAGAATACATGAACTGGATTATATTTTCTTGTGCAGACTTGCTTGTTTGGCATTCAGAGAGTCAATTGGTAACTTACACAATTTCAGCTCAGCTTGCACAGCTATCACCAAGGGCACCATTTATTTATTTTTTTTCTGAAAAGACTTACACAATTGTAACGTGGACGCTTTTGCAGTGAGTGCATCTACAAGAAGTGAAGCACGGGAAGTAGTGCTGGTTCACTACAGGAGGACAGGAGCCAAGACTGGGTTTGCGAGCCTGGCGATTTGGTAAAAAAACAAAAAATCTGAAGATCTGAAATAAAACCTCGAACAAACTCAAAAAAACAGAACAAAAAAAAAACACTAAACCCTCTACCAAAATATAAAAAAAACATCCTCTCAATATGACTACAAAAAGCACATCTGATACCAGAATAAAGCACAATAAATATGAATTTTTTATACTGTTTTACAGGGCAAAATCATACCTGAGGTGACACCTTAAGCTTTTACGCAACAACTAAGTTTTGCTACTTTGTTATACACACCAGGTTTTTTTATTTCTTAAGACTGAAAACAAATATTTTTAGGATTTCTTAGTAAAAATAGGAAAGGTTAACCAACCTTGGGAATGGTTTTAAACTAACGGGAGATTCAGGTTAGATGTTGGGAGGAAACTGTTCACTTGGGGTGGTGACACACTGGAACAGGCTGCCCAGAGAGGTTGTGGCTGCCCCATCCCTGGAGGCATTCAAGGCCAGGCTGGATGTGGCTCTGGGCAGTCTGATCTAGTGGAGAGCAACCCTGCCCACACAGGGGGGCTGAAACTAGATGATCTTTGAGGTCCTTTTCAACCCAGGCCATTCTATGATTCTGTGAACTAGTGTAAGAATTCTTCTAATTGTCAACAGAAACTAAAACTTTTGTTCATTTGTATTTAAAATATGCATACATACATGTAATATGTGTGTATATATATATGTAAGTCAAAACATCAAGTACTAATAAATAAAACTAGTCTAAATGGAATCTCATACAGGTTACAATGTCTTACGACAAGCAGTTACTCAAATAATTTTTCTAGTCCTTAGGTTACTAACTTTCCATGTCTGCTTTACTTCAAAACCTTTGAGAAGAAACGTAAAGGGCTGTCAGAGCAGCGAAAGTAAAGTGTGTGCTGACTTTCCAAGCTTTGCCTGTTTCCTGTGGGAGATACCACAGTTCTGAATTCCTGGTAAGAAAACCATCGAGGTTCATTTTTAGAACAACCATTTCTGCATCTGCATTTATCTACTTTTACATTATGGAAAGGACGTTTGTCTGGGTTGCTTATAATAAATGGTACCGGACATAGCCAGTGGGATGATAACAGTTATGTAAACTTAAGGCTATGGTTTATGCAAATAAAATGTAATTGCTTGAAACTATTTAACTGTTGTGTCATTGACAAGTGTAGTAATATGTCTGGATTGTAACCTCACACAGAAAAGACAGAGGAAAAAAGTGGCTTGCCAACTAAATGTAGTTACTGTTAAAATGTGCACGATGTTTCCACACAAACAATTGAAAGAAAAAAAAAAAAACTTTCATGCTGCATGAGGTAAGTTATTAAAAACTCTTCACTGAAGTTAGCTATTTGAGGGTTGTGTTTGTTCATACATGTTAACTTACAGGAGGAGCATCCAGAAGGGTTTCAAAGGGATGGTTCTGAAAAAGCCACTTGAGAAATGATTGTGATTACGAAGAGTTTCAAGGAAGATGTTGATACCAGTGCATCACAAGCAGCAATCGGTACATTTATCAGTTTATACAAACCAAAATTCATCTAGCCTTTTCTTAGATACAGTTATTTTACTTCCTTCCTCTTTTTGGCAACGGCGAGTAAGATGAAGTAATTAAACTGCACTAAACTATTTTACATCCATCCTTGACCATTCAAGGCTAAGATGAAGAATGTGAGAGTTTGGCTAAGAAAAACATCTCAGAGCTTTTAATTTGAAATTATTTCCTTGACAATGAATTGCGAAACAAAAGTTTAGAGCACAACACACATCAGTGGCTCCTTGAGCTGCTCTGCTGCAAGCCCCTGACTGGCAGAGTGCTTATTGTGGACAAGGTCAGAACCTGGGGGAATGCATTGAGGTGTCCCAGCTATGAGCCACAAGGGCAGAGCACCATTACTGGCTGGAGTTGCCCTCACTGTGTGTCAGACACCTGGCTGAAGCCCCAAGAGTAAGGACCTGATGGTTTAACACTGAGGAGACAAAGGAGTAGAGCTGGAAAAGGTTTTGTAAAAGTAAGATAGGAGAGAAGTAACATGCAAAAGTGGAAACTATTATCCCTGAGCAGCTGCTGCGAACTGCTGAAGGTAAGGGTCATAAAGATGTGAGTGTTATTACACTGAAGACCTGATATTTCCGTCCTTAACACCAAGCAGTGCCACTACTCTCATTTCTCAATACCGTCCTGTTTTCTCCGCAGGGTTGCCGCTTTCTAATCCTTTATCTCGTCTCTTCTGCATTAGTACTGTGAGGTCTGATTCTGAGACTTAATGTTCAGAATTTTGTCAGTAGCATGTTTTCATTATCTGTACTTTTCCCTATTGTCAAACATATAAACAAAAATATACTTCAGCACTTAAAACAAAGGAGTCAGTAAGGTAATAAAAAGCAAACAATTCTTTTTGATTTAAAAATTAGGAATATTTTGTGGTGAGTAGTGTACCCGATCTGTTTCTCATTCTTAAAAGATCCACTTCATTTTAGTAAGGAAGCTATTGGAGTGTATTCATTATTTACATTCTTCTCCTTTCCCACTGAGAATCGTGTTCTCTGCAAACACAGAGTCAATTCTCAGTTTTCTACACTTTCAGCATTTCTATTTTTGATAAGCCTTCATACTGGAACAGTCTAGTGCTCAACTATATTAACAAAAGAAATTATTCCATTGCAGAAAAAATGGCGTTAGTTTCACTAACCAGAAGTAAAATCACTAGTTGTCATTAATGGAGTTTATTTCATAGGAGTTACCACTTGTCTGCAGTGGTTTATCTTCTCAAATAATTATATTAGGACTGTCTCCTCTCTCATTATTTCCTTTGCAACACATAACGAAGTTTTTGAGTTGATCCTTTCTGCTTTGTTACCATACATGAGTGATGTGTTATCTCTACATGAATGATACACCTGGATTTATGCGCATGTCAATCAGCCTTAAACAGAGACAAAACTGCATTCAAAAAGTGTGAACCTAAAATTCAAAAGCTTTATGCACACTTGGACCAGGAGTGGTTTGAAGACTGTTCACGTGTGTGTGTCTCTGCTCCAGACTGTGTTTTTCCACCTATCTGTTCTCTTTGCTCTGAGGCCTGCATTAAGCAAACACTGTTTTTACCTGTGTGATGTTTGCTTTGCCAGTTTTGGTTTTAGAGTCTAGGTACTACCCCGAAGCAGCAATTTCTCCTTTGATCTCCAGAGAAATATCACTTTGCTTCTGATGTTTTCAGTCTGCTTAGGTAAGAGAAATTGCTTCCGAGACTGTTCGATAGCATCATGGCTGTTTTGCAAAGTGTAAGGCGACAGTGACAAAAGAATGTTTTATAAATACACACTGTGTACTTTAGATTACCAACACCGCACAAACTAAAGCAGCCTCATTCTCAGTGCTTTGTTACTGTATAATACTCCATAGTTATCTCCTATACTTAAATTTTCACAGTTCCTTCTGCTTGAGCACATGATAAAGAGACCGCACCAAAAGACCCCAAGCCCCATTTGGCTTCTGGGTAGCATATTACCTTAGTGAGACCTTCTGGCATTGTTCCTAGCTATTTAAAGATTAATAGGTTGCAATGGAATGTTGGCAAGAACAATATTTGATCTTGCCTCTGCAGTATGTTATTTGCTTAGCATTGTCCCTAATGGACTAGAAAAAATCTGGACTGCTTAACTATACAGAATTAAATGAACGTTCATATTGTGCTTAATTAGATAAAACTTAGGGCAAGAAAGCAATTGTTAGTTCAACAGAGGGAGAGGAGAAACATCTTCAGTGCAGAATGTTAGGTGGTGTAGGGTACACGCTGAATGAGAATTAGATCATGTCAGTGGTTAATGCATTATGACAGCAAGTGAAGTTATCTTCCTTACAGTATCTGAATAAACCCAGAAGGAAGTTTTGCTTTCCGTTTAAGCATTTTTGTGCGTACTTACAGTTATGAAATGTAAACTGTTTGCAACACTTTTTCTCTTCTCCCAGTATCTTACATACAAAATTGCCTGTGGGCCCCAGCAATTTATATTGAAGTTGAACAGATGTACAGGGAGCTACACAATGTACAAAAAACATTTCTTCCTATTTCAAACAGTTACAGGGATGAACTGAATAAAGGCAATAAAAGAACAATACATGGCATCTTACATTTGGTCATCAGACTAGTTGTCATCTCCACTGTAGTTCTTACCAGGAGAATTTCGTCTGTGTTTCAGTGTGTTGTGTGTATTCTGACCCAAATACCCGCAGCAGGCCCTCCAGCCTGAGTGCAAGGTCTAGCCTTCAACTCTGGTAAAGAAGTCAGTGTTGCCCTTCTGCGATTAAGTATTATCACACGTGTTTAAAATAAAGGATTCACAGAGTAAAAATGATATTGCAAGCTCTTTAATAAGCAGTGACTTGCATCATGACTGGTTGCATTACTCGTGCAGATTGTTGCTAAATTAGAAGGTCCTAATATGGCTCCTGGTTTCACAAGGAGGATCTAGCAGTGTCAAAAATAAAAATTACTCAAAATCCTTTAAATCAAGCCAGACACGATTGTTTTGTTTTGTTTGTTTGTTTGTTTGTTTGTTTTTCCTAATGCCAAAATAGTTTGCTTGATGTAGTTCCAAACAAACTTGCAAAATTGCTAATATTTTTCTAGATCTGAACTTTCAGATCCTGACCTCTGATTCACCCAGTGTCACTGAATGCAGCTTAAAACTGGTGTAGTTCCCATCAGCTCAGCATCTCTTTTGTCAGGGAAAAATCTCATCTCCCACAGATATTATTCCAAATGAAGTTTCAGATCCCAGCGGACAAGTTGAGCTCAACTTATTTTTTCTTGCTGCAACGGTTTGAGTTCACGTTGCCTTTACTATAAATTGAAGTACAAAATTGCAGTTCTGAGATTAACACCCCCTCCCCTTTCAGAATCTTAGGATTATCGGTGTAGTTTGAAGAGAGTTATCAGAGGATACTTCTGTGGAGGCTTGTCACTGTTTTGTGGTGATAGGTCTGGTTTTGTTTCTTTCTTGTTTGTTTTCTCTTTGAGGCAGTTTTTAACTCTGTACAACTCTGGTCCATTTTAATAGATGCATTCATTAATAAGAAATATGTTCCATTAATAATTAAACTTCACTGGGCTGTAGACTGCAACTTGCATTTAAGCCACACCAAATGTCTTTGGTCTTTTAGGAATAAGCAGAAAAAGACTTTATATTTATGAAATAGAAGTGTGGAATCAAAGTAAAAAAAAAATATAAAGTGAATGAGGTCTGAGAGAGAACAATTTGATAATTAGAGTTTGAGATTACTTTGAAATTACACATGTTAACGGGTGAAGATGCAAAATCATGTCGTTGCTGGGAGCATTCTGAGCAGCTTGAAGGTAACTTCCTTTTAAGTAACAATTTTCTCAAGTCAAGAAGTGTTTCATGCCAGGCAGTATTTCTTTGCTAACAAGGGGTCATGCCACTGGCTGTCATTCTTATGGAATAGAATCATAGAATCACCAAGGCTGGAAAAGACCTCCATGATCATCCAGTCCAACCGTTCACCTACCACCAATATTTCCCACTAAACCATGTCCCTCAGTACAACATCTAAGCGTTTCTTGAACACCTCCAGGGATGGTGACCCCACCACCTCCATTAGCAGCCCTTCTCAGCACCTTCCACTGATTCAGAGAACTTTTTCCTAACGCCCAACCTGCATTTCCCCTGGCGCAACTTGAGGCCATTCCCTCTAGTCCTATCACTGGTTCCAGGAAAGAACCTCTCCACAACCTCTCTTCAGGTAGATGTAAAGAGCTATAAGGTCTCCCCTGAGCTTTCTCTTCTCCAGACTAAGTGATCCCAGTTCCCTTAGCCACTCCTCGTAAGACATAACGCTCCAAGACAGTACTCTAAGTGTGGCCTCACCAGAGCAGAGTACAGGGGGACAATCACCTCCCTGCTCCTGATGGCAGCACTATTTCTGATACAAGCCAGGATGCCGCTGGCCTTATTGGCCACCTGGACATACTGCTGGCTCATGTTTAGCTGACCGTCAATCAACAACCCCAGGTCTCTTTCCACTGCAAAGTCTTCCAGCCGCTCTGCCCCAAGCCTGTAGCACTGCCTGTGCTTGTTGGGGCCAAAGTGCACGACCCGGCACTTGGTCACGCTGAACTTCATTTCGCTGGCCTCAGCCCAGGGATCCAGCCTGTCATAACCCTCCGTAGGGCCTTCCTACCCCCAGGCAGATTGACACTTCCAGCCAACTTGGTGTCATCTGCAAACTTACTGAGGGTGCACTCAGTGCTCTCATCCAGGTCATCAATAAAGATACTGAACAGGACAGGCCACAGTACTGACCCCTGGAGATTATGAAATAGCATGAGGATACAGGAAGGGGAGGGACCTCTTTTTGTTACGCGTGTACACAAGAAAGGATGTCTTCTAGACCTCAAGATTAAAAATAATTTTAATTATAAATCTGGAAACAGCGTCAATCCATTCAAACCCATATCTACTAGGAGTTGCCGTGCAATACTCGTCAAACCTGTCTTCCAGAAATCACTTTGCTCTGCTGTAAAACAACCTGTGTTTATTTTATGGGCATATCATCAGACTTACCGAGCACTTGTTTCTAAGTCACTTCAACAGAAGCAGATATTATGCATTTAAATCAATGCTGTATAATACTGCTCCTGCAGCAGTTCAGTGGAGGTGATAAAGTATCCACTTTCTTCTGCTAAAAGGTAAGTAATTCTTTTTCTAGAAGTGCACTATGGGTCTCTCATTGAGAAACAGATCAAACATAAAAGGAATTTCAAGCCTAAACGCCTTGGGTCTCTTCAACCAGCTCTTCCACCCTACTCAGTGGGTGGCAAAGTTTGCAGTAAATCCTTGGAACAAGAAGAAGGATTTAAGGAGGATAATAAATAATTCTATCCAAAACATATAAAAATTAAGAGTAGGAGGGAATTTAGAGTATGACAACACTCAAGCAACATTATACAAGTACCAGCATATTTTCTTCATCTGAAATTGGTTCTGTGTTCCTAGTTCTACTATATTCAGAAACTTAGCAGTCAATTCTGCCTGGTGTAGCATCTCCAGTAATGCGGTTTCAGAAGTTCCACACTTTAGCTATAGGGATCGTACAAATTACATATATGTATTTTTAGCTCTTCCCAGATGAATATCCTTTCTGTCTCAAGATATTTGCATGTATTCTAAGCGCTGCTAACTGAAAATTATTACACAAAGTCATTTGCTGTTTCTTAAAGATGGTGCTTAAGGGGAAATATGATCACAGAATCAAAAAAATCCTGGCAAGGAAACAGCTGAATCTGTGAATCTGTGTGTCAGTATTCTTCAAAAGGATGGCATTTATACCAGCAGTTGGGAAAGCAAAGAGAAAATCTAACAGTGTGTTTGCAAGAAATTGAGTAGCATCCTCTCCTTGCTTAAAAGACCAACAGAAGAACAGAAATGCAAAACAGTTTGCCCAGGGCTGACAAGCAGGGCAGTGCTGGGAATCCAACCCCTCTGCCAAAGGAGCTCCCTACACCAAGTTGCACAGGTAGGCATCCAGGCAGGTCTTGAATGTCTCCAGAGAGGGAGAATCCACCACCTCTCTGGGCAACCAGAGAGTCTCTCAAATGGAAGAGTCTCGACAATTTAGACTAAGCAGAATAGGAATGCCACTCAACCAAGATAGAGATAAAATGATTATCTGTGTTTTAAGAAAGCAAGACTCCTGCAAAATCCTGGCCCTCACTATTAAATCTCTCCAAGGCTTTTGTTTCTATTCACAAAAAGATGTCTTATTCAGTTGAATGAATCCAGATAATTTTCCTTGTCTTGCAGTTATAAGTAGTGATTCAGTTTACTCAGTGGCTCTTCATAGCCTTCAAAGCCTGAGCTTGCACTTTGTACTTTTTGGAAGAGAGGTGCGTTGCATGAAATGTGACCTCTGAACAACTTTCCCACTACAGCAGAGAGCTTCCTTTCTCTCCCAAGAAGCACAGAAGCAATGCCTGTCAGCTTTTCCTCACTCTGAAGTGAGTTTCTTGTCTCCGTAGTGGAACCAACTGCAGATTCTAGCCTGTCTTTCAGCTGTCTCTGGCACTGTCCTTGCTCTTTACATAGCTTTGTGCATTTTCAACAAGTTCACAGATCTTATTCCTCGTTTTTTCTCATTTTTTATCTCATTTTTTCCTTCACTGAGCTCAGACCGATAACCGGGCACCACAGATGAACATATAAATACATAAATAGATTGCTAAGCAACCATCAAGCCAGACACATGGTAAAGAAATGTAGTATTAGATATCCAGCAGGCTACTTAGAGCAGTCTGCTCCTCGTACACATAAGGATTAGATGATTAGATAGTTGTTGTATGTGTTCGTTCGTTTGTCTTGCTATTATCTGTTCTGCATATTTTAGAACTCTTATTCCATTGCTGGTAAAGTTTTGCCTTTGCGTTACTGACGACTACAGAGGAAGTCGTAATCTTCTGGAAGACTGACATCTCCTGGTAGCTGGAAGTCACGACATTTATATAGAAACGTAAAACTATTTGTCAAGTCAGCCTGAAGTCATACTCTGAGAATTCACTAAGTCCAGCTTTCTTTTTAAAACCGGTAGGGTTCTAGCCACATTAATATACTTAAAGGATGTATCTCTCATAACTACTTTTTTTACCTCTGGAGCTTGCTTATCTCTGGAGGTCCCCTCCAACCCCTTCAGTTCTGTGATTTTGCGATTCTTCTCACCCTGTGAGCTGCATCTACAAAAAGTTGTCGCTGCTTTCACTGTACTATCAGATAATGTGTGGCTGTTTGTAAACTTTGTGCCGAAATGAAGATACTTCCTGACTGATACTGACTGCCTATGCACCTGTGTACGCTCCATTGCCTGACTACTTAATAGCAGCATTAATATTCTGAATGTTACGAGTTGTAAACACTGCAGTTACAACAAAATGAAACGTTCTCCAAGCTGTCTGTAAAGCGCAGCAGTGTGCATTCTAAGCTCTTGACGGTAACTCCCGTTGTTTGGTTAGTGCTCCCTTCTGCTTACATTTATGTTATTACCAGTTCACATTAATTTGTTTTTATAGCAATTCCTTCTATATCAAATAAGATGAAGCAGGAGTACGGCAACGTTTTTACCAGACATTGCATTAACAATGTGATGACGATTTAAAGAAAAATTCAAGCATTCTTGATGACAAGCCTCCTTTTAAAAAATATGAACCAGCATAAAAAGTTATCAGAAATGACACATATGTGACACTTCCTTATGTCTATCCATACCTGTGATGGAAGAGTGGATTGAAAGAACTAACTGTTAGCAAATTCATGCATTTTTCACAAAGTAATCGGAGTTGAGGTGTGGAAAAGAGTACTCAAAGCCACATTCATAATTCATCCCCAGGGCTTTCTTGCGACTTCCACAGAGCTGCAATAACTTAAAGAGAGCATTTTGAAAATCAGGTTAGGCTGACTAGAGGCCATTTCATGAATACTTTAACTGTCATTAGCAGCCAAGATAAGTTACCCATTGAGAAACAGAGCCGCTTGTTAGCTAACCTTGAAATAGCACTTAGTGGGATTACTTCAGTTTAAAATTAAGCAAATTGCTCAACAAAGACCTGAGCGATACATTCCTGAGTGATCTGAAATAAGAACTCTGGCAACGTAAAGCTATCTAGCTTTTGGCTGCCTCTGTTTCTCCTGCAGTCGGGAAACTCAGCACAGTAAGTCAGCAGAAAGTTATTTGCTCTTTTGTCAGTTCAGTTTTCTGCAAAATCAACATACAGCAATCGCTGAGGGAAAGGCCTGACAAGCACTGGCTCTAGCACAAGGCGAGGAATGGGACTGCAGGGATATGTGGGCCCCTGTCACTGACAATTAGGGAAGTCTAGACTGCTATGAAAACACAGTCTTTTACGTTAATGCTCAGTTTCCATTCCCACGGAGATACATTAACAACTGCTACAGATTCACTTGGGAACAGACTTTTATTCTCGATTATCTACCATATCCAGAACTGTGCAGAAATACATTTCTCTTTCACTGACTTACCCTCTAGAAATAAAGTACAACTCAGTTACATAAAAGGTACTGTCACCCAGAAAGGGTGGGAATTAATGTGCTTCCAGACAATTCCCCCCAGGACTTGACTGAGCTTGAAGTAAATTCTTTGTATATTGCAATGTGTTTTAATCAACCTTATCCAGATGCTACAAAATTTGAAGGTTTATGAACATATTTTGTGG
This sequence comes from Oreortyx pictus, assembly GCA_036925125.1. NCBI lineage: Eukaryota > Metazoa > Chordata > Aves > Galliformes > Odontophoridae > Oreortyx > Oreortyx pictus. The sequence continues at coordinate 47,207,246 of JAUPFR010000007.1, read as the reverse complement.
AATTGTCAGATATATCTTCAGAATTTGAATATGTATGTTCAGAACACAGCAACTACATGTTCCAAGGAAACAATACAGAGCTTGGTTTCATGTTTTGTACATTTTGTGGAGGAACGAGCAAAGCTATAAATGCTAAAAAAAATATGTTAAGGAAAAATGACAAAAGTAAGGGCAGGCAGTGGCAATAATAGCAGAAGACATGATGAGAGAAAGGTTGAAAGACTTTACTTACCCCATTGATATCTGGACAGATAACCCACCAGGATAATGATGCCCTATAAGACAAAAGGCAGCTGTAAGCTCTGCTCTGCTCTTCCATCTGATGACTGTATGAGTTAGATTCCTTTTAATATGCATCAAGCCATCAAATTCACACAGTATACTTGGTGATACATTTAAAATTAAGAGTGTAATTGCAGGTGCTGCAAAGACTGAGCAGCACCGTGAAAAAGCACAGAGGTGTGGGAACCAGGGGTTTATTGGAAGACCGGAGGCGAGGCTGGAGGTGCAAAGGTTAGAGAGTTTCCCAGGCAGAGCCCTCACTTGCTGCCTGGGAATGCTCTGTGCTAATGCAAGCCAGCTTTAGAAGGAATAGAAGCCATCAGGCCTAAGCAGCAAATTTTTGCTTTTTAAAACTACAGTTAAATACAATCGCCCACTCTACTTCATTTCCTTGTGGGCTGCTCCTCAACATTTTTGCCCTCTTAGTGTCAGAAACTCTTTCCTAGACCTCTGTTTCCAAGTCTACCTATACAAAAGCATCACAACCAGTCCTTCAGTTTATTTTCTGCTAAATATTCCTTTTCTCACTCTTCTCTTTGTATTTGCTGCGAATGCATCTTACTCATTTTGTGGTCAGTGCAGCAAACTATCCATCTACGTCCTTTTTTTCCCCTCAAATCACCTAATGGTGACAGCAATGTATTTCAGTGCTTCAGTCAGGATGCTTGTGATTACCACGCGCACTGTTCGCAGGGCGGCGGGCCGTGGAAGGATCACGGTTCAGCACTTCTTGCAAATCCCATCGCGTATTTCTAGCCTTCCTATGACAACACAGGATGGATGGCAGCTGCTTTCACAGCTCTCCGCGTCTCGCTGAGGGAAACGCATCCTGTCTGTAAACAACACACCCCAGGTGCGCCAACAGAAGAGGGCCCCGAAGGTTTCAGGCGGTGGCTGCCAGCAGGCGGGTTTTCAGCCGGCTGCAGAAACCGAGCGTGTTTTCCAAACCTTCACACGCCCAGCAACGGGCGCGGAAGAGCTTCGTCACTTCAGGGAGGGTTTAGCAACCTCTGACTGGCGCTTCGGTGAGTCATAGGATCGCAGGACAGCCCGAGCTGGGTCACCGCGTTCTGCCTAGGACCACCCGAAATCCAAACCCTACGTCTGAGAGCGTCGTCCCAGCGCTCCCTGAGCTCCAGCAGCCTGGGGCCGCTGCCCTGAGGAGCCCGTTCCACTCCCAACTCCTACTCACATCCCACCGCCGACTCACCGCACCGCGCTCCCCGCCCCCGAGGGGCCTCGGGCGGGCCCTCAACACCCCCGCGGCCGAGCCGGGCCCGCCAGCGAATTCCCGGGGGAAGTTTGTGCCTCGCTGCGCCCCGTAGCGCCCCGAGCTCTCGGCTCCACGTTGGCCGCGCAGGCGCAGCAGCGCGCTCACCTGCCGAGGGCGGGAGGGAGGGAGGGAGGGGGGACCCGGCGCGGAGGAGGCGGCGGCCGAGCGGGGCAGGGGCCGAGCCCCGTTGGCATCTCACCGCAGGGGGCGAGAGAAGAAGAAGAGGACGAGGAGGAGGAGGAGGAGGAGGACGAGGGGGACCCGCCGCCATGTTCAAGAAGCTGAAGCAGAAGATCAGTGAGGAGCAGGCGCCGCCGCGCGGCGCGGGGAGCCGGGCCGCCCCCCTCCAGCCGCAGGTACCCGTGGGGGGGCCCGGCCCGGGGGAGCGGCCCGTCCTGCGGGGGGTGGGCTGAAGGTGTCGGTCTTGGGACGTCGCACCGGCCGGGACGGAGCGGTGCCGGGGCTTTGGCGTTGGAGATCGTTTCCTCGTTCTAATGTCCGCTCTCGTTCCAGAGTCCCTTCTGCTTCCTTCGCTTGGAGGCCTTCGCACCACGCGGGTTTTTTTTTTTTTTTTTTTTTTGAAGGTTTCCACCTGATTTTTATTATTTTTTTCAAGCGAGGATTTGCTTGTCCTTTTCTTTCTTCCTCCCTCTTACACGTACCTCGGTAGTAGTATATGATTAGTGCTGGTTTCTAGAAGGGATGTTTCATAATGAAGCGCTGAGCGTTCAGTTTGCTGCGTTCGCAGCCTCTGTCTGGTAGTGACCGTGGCCAGAAATGCCGTGATGATTTCACGCATGTGCTGAAGCAGAAATCTTCTCTGTGCCAGTTTAGATTTGGGTGCAAAGATCTTGACGAGTTTCTTTTACTTCATCAGACTTTGTGCTGAGACAGATAGCTGCCTGGACGCCTACCTGTGCTACCTGGGCTAGGGAGCTGCTTTGGCTGGGGGGTGGGATTCAATGATCTCTAGAGGTTCCCTTCCAACCCCTACAATCCTGTGATACTGGCAGCCCGTGCCTCTTTGGGTTTTTGCTGGGTTAGGTACCCTCTAAACATTGGAATCTAACAGAGTAAAAGTGACGTGAACTTATTATCATGTGGATGTCGGGCTGCAGGCTGAAACTGCGCTCTTCTGACAGATCAGCCGTCAGCTGCCTGCGCCCTGGGCTGGCTGTAACATGATGCATGGGTGATCCGGGTTGTGTGGTCTCCTGGTTTTGACTCTGCTGACATTCAGCTACTTAAGTTTTCTTTTAATTGCTTACTTGTCAAGTAAGGGCAGTGCTTCTGGAGATGGATTGTCTGCAGAGCTCTTTGTAGTTTGTCAAGTTTAACTATAAGCCCTTTCATATGTATTCATTTTGGGTCTTCTCTAGAGTGTTAAAAATTATGTTTTTGTCGCGGTTCAGAGTAGCATACTGAGTTGGCATGTGCGCTGAATTGTCAAGTACAATTGAAAGAGAGCTGCAAAACTTACTTAAAAGCAGTCAGTTACAGTACTTTGTACACGGTATTGCTGCCCAGTTAGCAGCACACTCATACGTTAGTATACTCACTGTGTGTGAGTACTGAGTAGAAATAAATGTTGTGGATAAATCCGGGCCCAAGTGGATGAGGTTGCACTTCTTTATTTCTTTCTCGCATCCACCGGTGCCCACCAGTTCAGTATGTTGTAGTCTTTACTTGACTGTTAAAGTTAACATTGACAAAGCCGTATGATAATTGTTATGAAACCTAGTATAAGATGCTTTCACCTGGTCTGCACTGCTTTGGGCAGTCTGTGCAACTCAAAGGTTGACGTGAGGAGCAGACAGAACAAGAACAGATTTTTGTTTGTGTATGAAAAATTTCTTGTGGTGTTATTCTTCGACCGATCTCCGGTACTACTAGCAGAAAATTGGCATTGAATTTGTTCCTAAAAGTAAAATGGACTGAACTGTTAGCTCCTTGTGCCTTGTTTCAAAATAGATTCTGCAACTGAGGAAGGAGGGAGAAGGTACTGAGGCCTGTAGTACCTCAAGCCCTCACTTTTAGTGAAGTACTTTCAAACCAGCTTTTCCAGATACTTGAAATTTTTCATTCTGTGGGACTTGGATCTTGCTCTTTTTGTTCCTGTACCCTGTCACGGGAAGGCCTCACTTACCATCCCTTCTCAGGGACACAGGACTTGTCAGGTGTGCTCTGGCTGTGTTTACCAGCCTAACACTCATTAAATCTGCTGGTGCCATTTCTCCCATCGTAACATTCACCTGAACGCTTTTTTTTCCACAAGGTCTTTGTGGGCCTTCCTCTTCCATGTGAGCAGTTAGCAGATGGACGCTAGATGTGTGTATCTGAAAGCCTGTCTGATGGAGGACGTGTCAGCTTCTGACTGCTGACACGGAGAAAAAGACTGCTTTTGCAGTTGCAGGCATCTGTTCGATCTTTCAAACTTCAGTTCCGGAATTGTTCCATTGAGGCATAGCCTCAGTTGTCACTCCTGCTGCCCTGTGTAGTGCCCCTGGCTCGAAGTTGTCCAGAGGGCTGAATGTGTGCAGCGATAACAAATACAGAAGCCCCCAGGGCAGAGGAAAGAGAGGCTTTTGTACTCCTAAACAGCAGCTAAATGATGAAATGATGGGCACTTTTTTCACTCTGTTCGGTGAGGACTAGACGATCTCTTCTTCATATAACTCGCTTTAAGCTAGACAGTGGGTGGAAGAGGAGAGCAGACTACTGGCAGGACTACATTGCTGCAGTTGTTCCAACTGTGTATCCCTCTGGAGCAGGATGTGGAGCTATCATGGCAGACAGTTATTTGGTTCTGAATAGGATGTTTGAATTAATGGGAGTTATGTTCTCAAGAGGGAACTTTATAAGTGTTTGGTCTTGCCCGTAATTATAACTGATTTTGATATAATCTTGTATTTTCCGTGATACTGGACTTAATTTGTTGCTATCCAGATTTGCCAAAACGAACCTGTGGGCTTTGGCAGTATTGTGAGTGTAGTTCTTCTAAAGATTTCTCTTTTTTTTTTTTCTTTTTTTTTTTCCTCTTTTCTTTTTTTGGTAATATATTTTCAGTGGACTGATAGCCTGATATTCATGATATAGAGCATACAGCTCAGTCTTGAATCTTGAGGTAGACATTGTGTAAGGAAGAATTTGTGTATTTAACCTGTATGACTGTGCTGCCACAAAGTGTGAAAGGATTTGAGACTTTTTCTTGGTAACACTGTTAATTCTGGTTATATTGTATGTATGGAAAGAGAAATCTCACTCATTAGTTTCTTAGCATGTATAACTTGGTGATATTTTCATGCCCCTTACTTTAATATTGATGTTCTCCGAGTGAATGTCGAAGGGGTGGTGCTGGCAAGCTATGCTTGGGTTGGCTTGGCTTGTTGCAACCTCACTCGGCGTGTAGTTGTGAAATGTCTTTGAATGGATGTTCAGTGCTGGCAGGAAATATTTTGTACTGACATCAGAAAATGCATCATGTTTTGCCACTGCCCTTTTCTTTTGCTTAGAGTATTTTGGTCAGTCTTTCAGAAAAAGTTTTTCTTCTGTCAGTTTTTTTTTTGTTAATTTCTTAACATGGTACTCCTTATGTAAATGATCAAAATGCCTGTCAGTATGTGAAACTTCTGAGCCATAAATAATTATCGTACTAATAAATAAATATAATAAATAAACAAGTGTTCATATACACTTTTTGTATTACGAAGCTTGAGTTTCAAGTCTGCGCCAAGAGCACCACGGTTGCTAATAATCAAAATAAGTATTTTGTTGCATGCTTTCAGGACTGTTTCATGACGTTTTCTGCTATGGAGACTTTGTTTGGGGAACAATTGTCACAGACAGCATAGGAAAGCTGATTTCGGTTTCTTTAAAAGGAAGATGTACTCGGGGCTTTACTGACATGTAATAGCTAGTAATTGTTAAAATAAATGACAGCATGGATTAATTAGTTCTAAATGGGTAATGTTATTAGTTACTGATCTCTGTATCATGTGTGATCTCTGTGTAGATGCCCCCCAGCTCTCCTTCACCGGCTGGCGAAAGAAGCAGATCATCTTCATTGTCGGAGTGCAGTGATGAAGGCACTTTAACACCAGACAAAGAGGTCAGTTGACAACTAATTTTCTCTATTTTTTTAGCTTTAATATTTCCTTAAAACAACAACAACAAAACAACTTTGTGTTGATTGACTTTTTTCTTTGTTTCTCACTCTGTTTCCTGTGAGTTTGTACACAAGAGCAGTCTTAATTTATAGGTTAAATCCCGTGGTGTTGACTGCTGGTGAAGTGGATCTTAAAGCTGTGGGGGTTAACTCCTGGATTAAGAAACTTTGAAAATCCTTCTTCAGGGATTACTAAATTCAGTAAACTACTGTGACATAAGTTACATTCAGGGAGATTATTTTTCTGTCCCTTTTGTTTGAGAGGTTGGGGGAGTTCTGTTAGCTGTTAGGGTAAACTGAGGCAGAGTAAACTAAAGTATTAAAGTGAACCCTTATGAAAGTTTCTAAGTGTATTAGTAATAATAATCAAATTTCAAAACACTCAAAAAAAAAAAAAACCCATGAGAAAGCACCAGCCTAAATGATCAAACATAAAATATGATTAAATTTGCGATGATTTGCATAAGCAAACTAGAGACAATCTGCACTCATTCTTGTTCAGATTGAGCACTGTGGTTTGTTTGTTTGTTTTAATGGGAATATTAAAAATGCATTTCAAAAGACCTGATTTTGGGAATGTGAAAGTAGGTTGGTGCAGTAAAGCAGGGGATGCTGGTCATTCTCTGAAACTTGTCACAGGAGATTGTAAGCTCCTAGCTGTAAAGCAAAACTTTCTGGACTTGACTGGGGGGAAAAGAGAAAAAGATGTGCTTTCTTCCAGTGGACCCATTTACTTCAGTTTTTAACTCATTTTTGTCAGGAGGTAACCAGTTACCCTGAAATTTGGCATAGATTGTTGAAAACACTACCAGTGGTTACAGCTTGACAGTTTATTTTCTGCAGCAATAGCAGGAACAAAATGAAGACTACCTCGGGTTCTGTGCTTCAGAACAGCAGTATTAGGTTTTCTAGTAATTGTTATTTTTTCTCTACTGTTGCATATATAGAATGACTCCATTTGTCACTGAGAGACCCTTCCTTTTAACTAATGCTCCACAGTGTCAGCAAGCAGTGTAACCAATGACAAATTATTAAGTATTTTAACAAAGTACTTTGCTGTTTTTGTTTGTTTTTAAGTGCCTCAAGACAACTGCTGGAACGTGATAAAGGTTGAAGGAGTCATTTGGCTGAGGTGGTTGGATGCATTTAAGCAGCCAAAGCTTAGTGGAATATGCTTAGTGAAGCTGTGAGACATAGTGATGTTGGTGTGACTGATTCACTGGATTTTGTCTGTCATTGATTTGGCACCACCGACAAAATATTTTCCTGTTTTCAGTGACAAATAATAAGGGAACAAAATAAGTGGTTATGCTCCTCTTCCCTTTTATTATACAAGTATTTGTCCACTCAAATAGTACAACTTACTCACTGAGTCAACTTCAGAGTAGTTTTCTTTAACTTGTATTTAGTTTTGAGAATGGCTGCTTCTGTTCCGCATCTGAAGAAGGTTCATGTTCTTAAAAGCTTTTCTTCTTCAGTTTATTTGATTAAAAAATATTAAAACAAGCAAACCCTATTTCTCTTCACCGTTCTGATAACATAGAATTTTAAGAAATAAGAACATTTTCAAATATTGTTAATCTCTTCTGGCATTCTATATATAGAAAATGTCAGAAGAGATTAACAGGAATGCTTCCTGCATTTGTGATGGTTTTGCCTGTTTCGCCTCCTATTGCTTCATTTGATTTTATGGTGCCTCAGTTTGTTTTTTCTAGTTTATTCTTCAAGAGAAACAGGAGAAGCATAGAATCCCCCACAGGACATGCCAGGTTTTGCTGGAAGAACATTATCATGCTCTAAATACAGTGATTACACTTGGAATGATGTGAGAGAGAGAGAGAGAGAGAGAGAGGGAGAATTAAGATTAAGAATGGAAGCAGAGTACTAAAGTGACCTCAGATTTATAGTTATCCCTTGGCATAGGGAGTTGTTACGAGCAATTTTACTTATGAAACACATTCTCTAATTAAAATTCTGAAATCCAGCAAGGATGCTAAAGAATAAAACCTCTGCTTTTTAATAAGGACTGTTTTCAAGTCAAATGGAAAATTTTACTAGAAGAAAGATAAATGATGTGAAAGCTTTTTTCACAAATATCCCTCATAAGTATTTACAGTGGTGAAAAGCAAAAAGTCTGTCACGTGTGTTTGTGGAACATTCCTAAAATTCAGGTCAGTGGCAGTATTTATTGTGCTTAAAAATAGAGGCAGATACTACAGACCATCTCTGAAATATGCATACTATTTACATGGTAGGAGGAGTGCATTTTAAACAATGTTCTTGTTGTCGGTGGTGTTAAAAGCACCGTATATCTAGTTATATATATGTAGTTGTTGATGGGATTAAAAAGAATTGAGACTAGACAGTATTTAATGCACTGAAATGTTTGGCTTTGAAGAATGCTGAAGTGTTTCTGTAGTACACGAATAATCACTAACCAACTTAGTGAAAGCTTAAACAAACAGGGCTCTGCTGTGTTTTGGAGCTCTGGTGTGTTTTCTCATCTCTCACTCATCCGTCATATTTCAGTGTGGACTAATAGATACTTCAAAAGGCACATGTTTTCAGACTTCTGGTGCTACGGTATCAAGCCTACAGGTATTGCCTGTGAAGACTTCGATGTAAATTCAGTGTTTTTAGAATTCAAAAAAATCAGAGTGAATTAAGATTGTAGTTGACAAGATGAAGGTGATCAAGGAATTACAGTAAAACCTGCAGACAGATGTTCTTACTTGATATTCTTCAGTGAAAAGTTTTGGTTTTGTTTTTTTTGTTTTTTTTTTTTGATTGAGAATGCTTTCAGATTTTAAAAACTTGTGCACTTCATTTAGGGAACACTAGCATATAAGTTTCTTTTATTCCTGCCTTCTTTCTTCAGCTTCTGTTTTAATGAAGCCATGACTCTCCACAGAGGTTGCAGATAGGCTCTTTTTGTTTTCTGTGTAAGGAAAAAGCAGAAGTCTCTGCTTGCAAGTAGCCTGCAACACATAGCTTGAATGTGAGATAAAAGCATGTATTGATACTTACCTAGGACTTTTTCAAACAAGTTGTCCGTCAGGTGCTTTCTGAGTTGGACTTAGTATCATTCAAAACAGATCTGCCTGATAAATTCCTGCTACTTCCAGTCTTTTCCAGGGAAGAATAGTGGCTGGTTTTCAAATTTCAGTCTGCTACTGCATTGATTCTTGAACAACATTTGAGGGCGGATGCATCAATTGTGCTCATTATCTTTACTAGAAGTTCAAAATTTATTGGTTTGTTATGTAAAAGGGCTGCTCCAAAAGTAATGCCTCCTGTTGTAATATTTTGGCCCACTATGTCAGATGTGGGTGATGTGAGGTTGAGGTTGAACCTTCCCACCAGTATTCCATTATATTGTTGCCTTGTGATAGATGGCATCAGAGGGGCAGTCTGACAGAATGGTGTCTGACGTGCGAGTGCATCTGAAGCAGAGGTGTGTCATTGAATTCCTCCGTGTGGAAAAAAAGGCATGTGTTGATATTCATTGACACTTGCTGAATATTTGTGGAGACCAACCGGTGTACGAGAGCACAGTGCGGCTGTGTGTTTTGGTAGTGGCAACAGCAGCTTGAAAGACAAGCCACGTTCTACATGGGTGTACAGCATTTTAATTTGCTCTATCAATTAAATGGTGCTCTTTGTATCTGTTGTAACTTCCATGGAAATAAATGGGAGACATTACTTTGGGAGCAACATATGACCTATGTAGGACAAGTATGATTTTGCAAGTCATGCCCGCCCAGTAAAGATAACAAAGGTAGTTTGGAGACATCAAGGGAGAGCGAGCAGCTGATAGCTTGCTGTGTAGAACTTGTCACTTGTCCAAATATCACTCACATCCTCAGGAGTGTCATAGAAGTAACAGCAGAGCACTGTATATTTAGCTCCCTTTAGAGCTAAAGATAAACTAGCAGTGGACTTCTCAGTCTTTTTTTATATTGACTGCTTAAATATAAACATTTTTCTAGCGTAGGGTAATAATAGAGCAAGACAGATAAATCTGGAAATATTTTTGGTTTGCTGCCTTTGTTAGTGCTGCATCTTTTTTTTTTTTTTTATTCATCCCATTTGAAGCACTTCCAAATAAATGCTGTCTTGAAGAAGTAGTGGTGATCTGTCTCTTTGTTATGTGCAACTTTAAATCTGAGTTTTGGAGGCTTTCTAATATAGTTCTTATCTGGAGCTTGTTTTTTATAGCTCTTGATGCATGCATGGATTTGTTTAGATTGCTCGTGAAAATAAAAACAAACCACGAAAGGACTGTATAATTTCTGTACTGCTTCCTCCTGAAAATGCAGTTCTGAACTTGTAGATTGAGACTTTTTTTTAACTGTTGAGAGAACTCTTGAACTTTAAGTTCTTTCTCCTGTATTTTAATTCTGTGAACACAGTAGGAATGAGGCATAGAAAGATCACTGTGAATTGCACAAACCTATAAAATAAATATTTGTGTAAGGTTGGCGAATTACTGAATTATTCACAGCTTTTCTGGCTTTTTCCATATTAGGCAAATAAACTTTTTTCCTTCTTTTTTTTTCTATTGCTGGCCAATTATTTACTCTTGTTTGTTACACCTGATATCTGTGGCTCCTTGAGCAGGATGAGGAAATGGCTGTCTTGTCTTTTAGTCAAGCTTGTAGGATAGCGCCTTTCCCTTTACTGTGCACAAATCCCTGGAAAACTGTACACACACAATTAGAGAAGCTTCTTAGCCCTGGTATACTAGAAATGCATGTACACCACGATGTGTGTACCTGACTAATGAGAAGTATGGATTTGCAAGTTTACATAACAGCATGTTCATCTGAAAGGAAGTAATGACTGCTTTTGACAGTCAAACAAGCGTTACATATATGTAACATGCATTGATTCAACTACTCCCATCTTCAGTGAGCAGTTAAGATTTGGGTTGTGCTATAATGCCATTAAATTGTCTTTTGTTTCCCAGCCTACTAAGAAAATTCTTTGATGTAGGGATCTTACCTGCTTTAGTTTACGCATCCCATTCACCAGAGTCATCAGAGCAGAAGAAGATTTGAGCATGGTAATTCTTCAGAGAGAGGAAGAATAGCAAAAACTATAAACATGTTTGGTTCTGGGGTTCAGACAGTCTTTAAAGAATAAGACGACTTAACCAAAACCAGACTTGAGGGCCAAATAAATTTCATTTGTGAAGTTCTGAAGAAAGATTAACTCTTTACTAATACACAGTACTTAAAGAAGTGTGGCATAAACCAGTCTTGGTTTATTACTTAATTGACCTCATTTATAGCTTTATCTGAAAAGTAGAAATGTTTATTGTTGGTCAGTAAGATAAAGTAAAAGTTCTGTATTATGACGAAAGATCAGCAATATCACACACTTAATATGGTACCAGAGACAGAAGTGAGTATGGAATACAGAGTTCATTTACCCTGAAGCATGTTTGAAGCATAGAATATTGGAAGATTTTAGTAGGATTTCTCTAAAAAGCTTCAGGGGTGATTTGATGGCATTCAGAGGATTAGAGAAGACTAGTTAAAGGATCACTTAAATCTTTGCAAATTCTGTTTCCGGCATGCTTCAGACCAATTGGATTGTCTGTTTGTCCAGTTTTATTGATTACATCAACTGGTGTTAGGCTGATGTAGTGCTAATGAAATGTTAAACTGCTAAAGTACTAATAAACATAGATGTATACTTTGGGAAGTATTAAGTAGTGTAATTATAAGACTTATATTACAGGCAGTGCTGGTAGGTGACTATATAAACACAGCAGGTAAAGAGTTGCTGGAGTAAAAAAAAATATGAGCAATTACTTAAACATTCTCAGTGTTGAGCACTGAACATCTGAGAACAGAGGATGGGTCCATTAATAAGAAGATACAGTTTTAGAAGGGTTAATTAGCCAGTAAGTACCATTCTTGGACTGTGATTGTCTTTTAAAGCCATTTGAAGTTTAAAGCTCATCTGTTGGTTACTGGAAATTAAGGATCTTACAGTCTAATTTTTATATTGTTTACTGTTCTGCTTCAGACAGTATTGTTTTCTACCTGATTTAATTTGTAGGGTTTGTTCCTTCCCTTTTGTGCTAGCCTTGTCTTCTTGGCAGCGGGCTCAAGCAACAACGTGGTGATGTAGTGATGTGTTTACTTCAGGCTTCTGGTTATCATCTGTAAAACTCAGCAGTACTGTTAATTGCTTTCTCTTGTTTGTATAAAGTAGTAGTTGTGATAGGGGCCTGGGAGTTGCATGTCAGCAAACTTAAGTAGGTGTGGCATAAAAAATAAGGAAGCTTATATGTAATAAACAGTGTAACAATTGGTAATGTGTGTTGGGGTGGTTTAGGCTACGCAGGTGCTGGTTCTTTGGATGTGCTGGTCTTTCTTTGGAGGAGTTGCATGCAGTCCCTGTCGATTGTCTACCAACTAGTTGGAATTAATTTTTAAAATAAACGCTCTTCATTGTTTAAGCTTCTTTGTTGACTTCCCCATATGGTTGGGTGTGGGTGGTTGTTTTCTTATACTGTACTGTTTAAGCTTCCTACTAGAACCTAATTGCACTTAGACACAGGCTTGAGAGCATGACTAAAAACAGCCATTCACAGATGACTGTCCAAATTTTTTATTTCAGATGAAGAATAATATCTTAGATTTTTGTTTGTTTGTTTGCATAATGCAAGGGATTTGGTTTAAGCAAAATGATGCCATGGTGAAATTGCACGGCCTAATATTCTGGGAAGCAAGCATTACCCTACTATTGCTAAGAAATGGTAATTAGAACCATCTGGATTCTTGAAGTCCTTGGCAGTCATGTTTTGAAAGCAATGAATCTAAGCCGAAGATAATGTAAGTTCCATTTTTAAAATGCTCATAATCTTTTGGTTAATGGTGTTTGCCATAATCTATTTAGAAGTACTTTCAGAATGGTGTTTCATCATCCTAACTGATGTCATCTAAACGCGATTCTTTATGAAGCATTCTTCATCGTAAACATTTCATCACCGTTTTATTTCTTCTTGAGAATTTACACACTTGTGATCTGTGAGACCATCAGGTTTGCTGGTAGCACTGCTGCTTAGTGATTATACATTTCTCTATTTGTAGTATTTGCCTTTTTTTTTTTTTTTTTTGGCATATATCCTTTCAGAAGCGTATGTACAAAATGCCTGCCATGGTCAAAGCTATGAGCTTTTGCAACAGTTACCACTGAAAAAGATTTTCTGGGTTTGTTAGCACTTCTCTTGTCAACATTGCAAAAAGCGTTAGTGCAATTCCTATCCTCAACAGAATGCGTCTGAAGTTTCACATTGCTCTCTTCCTTATCAGATGGCAAGAGGCAGTGCCACCCTCCATGAGCAGCACCTTCATGCCCTTTCTGTTGATGTGACCGTACGTCATTTTATTGATCGGATAGAGAAATTAATATTCAGAAAGGGTGGGAGAGGGACTGCTCAAATGTGGGACCAAACTAAGCATGTGGATGCCATGAACAAAAAGTCCAGACCTAGGGCAAGCTAGGAGTCAGAAATGTGGGACCATGTCTTTCCCTAGCGCCTTGCACCAAATCCTCCTTAATTTGCAGTAGAACTAATTCCTAAAAACATTGTTGAGGAACTTGAAATAAGATTTAAAAACTTAAAATTAAAATAACGTGAATGAAAAATGCACACTGTATTTTGGTTCAGTCACCAAAGAACACATTTTATAGTCTCAGGTTGTAAGAAAGTTGAGCTTTGAACTCCTGTAAGTAAAATCGTGAAAGAGGAATATTTTTGAAAGCTGTAGCAGCATCCTAACAGTATTAAAATGCATTACATTGCATGTCTGCATCCTGCTTGAAGTCGTTTTCCAGAATCTCTTCGTGTTTTTAGTTTCTGTGAGTTTCAATCCCTTCTCTAGTGCTGACTTGATAAAAATCACTAATTCAACTTGTGTAGTTATTATAAAGTAGTAGACTGCTAGTACTTCAAATAATTATGAAGGAGTATGTATGTAATATATTCAGTATAGTGAGGATTCTAATGTTTAAGAGCATTAGAAGAGAAGGTTAAAAAATCATGAAACATGCGTTGTAACAGAATAATGAGTTTTTCACGTGTAGCTTTGAGACCAAAGAGGGCTCGGTGTATCAGAAGGCAAGTCACCTGCAGAACTTTGTCAATGTCAGTACCTGAAATGCTTTCATTATATTGGGCTTGACTACGATACTTTTTTAAAATTGTGTGTTTCTCTTTCTTCTAAATAATCAAAACTGTATTATGGTTGCTTTGAACAGAGTGATCTAATGCATAATCTGTGCTCGTGTCCTACCTTTACTGGTGTCTGTTGGCTCATAAACTGCTGTACCTTTTTACGATGTTTTTAATAGTGTGGAAAAACAGTAGAATTTTGCAACGTTCTTTACCTTATCGTTTGATTTATCTTCGTTTTCGTACTTTTTGCATTGAATGACAGCTTCTAGCCGGGATGATAGCAGAGCCTGCTTTTCTCTCTGAGTATACTATCTTTGCTTTGGATCCCACCAAGCAACCTAAGCCACAGAGTGACGGTGTGGTGAGTCCTCCCACCCCTCTTAGCGATGCCTTTAGGAGAGGCAGGAGAGTCCTGTACTAGAAGGCAAACTTAGTGTTGCTTGTGGCTTGTTCTCACAATGGCATCTTAACTACCTTGTTGCTAACCCTGCACTAAATTTCACTGAGTTAGTACCTGATAGCTCCTGGCTGCTGTGCTGTATGATGTGAATCTGTTGTAACACCAAAATTAACACGTTTTCTGTTACGTGGGTAACAATACTCAGGTTTTAAGTGATTGTTGCACAAATTTGTACACTTGTTGCTTAGAATTCAATAATGCTGCAGAAAGTCTTCCTCTTCATTTTATGTATGCTTGTATTTCAGGACAAATAAACATGATAAACACTGAGATTGCATGTAATTTTTAGACACAAACATTTTGCTGCCTACAGTGGATGACTGAATGTAATTTACTGTTGATGGCAGGAGGAAATCGTTATCGTAGACACAGAAATTCAACTGCTTCTAATTGGTAACCTGAATGGTATTATTGTGAGGCTAAATTGTCTTTTTTTCTGAATTGTTAGATTTCATTTTAAATATATAGTTCTTTGCCTGGAAATGTTGTTTGCGTGATATGCAAATTATGCAAATAGTGAAGCTTGGTTGGAAGAAAACAGGGCGACTGGAGAGAAAATAGCAGACAGAAGAAGAAAAGCGGGCTTCTGATTTCTGACATACGCTCATACAAAGCTGTAGGATTCTGAGGCTGGGGTCTCTTCTTTCATGTGCTTCAGAGCTATGGAATTCCCGAGTGCGTATAGATTCAAAGCAACGTTAAAATTGTAGTCACAGAACATTCGCCATTCATGATTCCTTACTTTCCTTTTCTGATTTAGCAAGTCCTTTCTTACTGCCTCATACAGAGGCTGAAAATGAAAAGACACTGAAGGCTGTAACAGGGTATACACTATCTTGTGCTGGGATTGTGCTAGAAAAGGTGATTTGTGGAAAATCTTTGTATGTGCCAAAGGGTCTTTTTGCTTGTTTTCTCAGAGCACAGTCGATTACTAGCTCAGACACGGTGCTCTACAGATTGAGCTTTTTGATGAAGGAGAAAGTTGACGTTCAGACTACAGAAATCTGTAGCTTTGGAATAGTTATTCGATTTCGTATGCATTTTTTTTCTTAATTTCTAGGTATTTTGACCACGTTTAAGGCCCAGTAATAGTTGCTTTACATTCTGCAGGTAAAATTAATCATAAGCAGTTATGGTCTGTTTCTCAGTACCCTGCAGAATATCCCCTGTATAGCATCATTTCGAATAGAATACATTTATGTGAGAGCTATAAAGTTGCCTTTGGATTCTCTGTATAAACTTCAGTGACAGGAATCGCCGTCTTGTATATTTTTTTACAAAACTGCATTCACTGCAAGTAATTACAGTGTGGGAGATAATGTGATAATCTTACTTGTAAAACTAATTTTATTCTCTGAACTTTTTGAAAATAAGTGCTCTCAGTGTAAGAATTTGGGAGGGGGCAGTTGAAGAAGAGGAACTAGTGACGAAGAGTCTTTAAGGAAGAGGAACGCTAATTATTACAGATACAAGAAAACCAAAGATAAACGTTTGGGAAGCCTGGGTAAACTAAAGATACAGGAAAATGAATGTTTCATGAGCACACACAAACATAAATTAGTTTTGCTAAAACGGAGGTATTTCAACTGTGTGTGTATGGGTGATGCGCGATCCGAGAGAATGGACATCAGGGTGAAGAGACTTTTTTGCTCTGTATAGAGGAAGCTAGTGTAAGCTCTTCATTAATTGAGCTTTGTGGATTTCCTTACATGAAGAAACAGCGCGTTCTTAAAAGCTGAGATGTTTTTTTTTCAAGGAGAAAAAATAATGGGATGAGAAAATATAGAAAAACCTTCTTTCTTCCGTAATTTACTGAAAATTTTGCAATACTTGAGGAAGGGAGAAAGAGCAGTAAAATATTTTTAAATACAGACACTTAAGCTTTAAATTTTTAGACATGAAAACATTTATACCTTTGGGAAATAAATAGTAAGATAAATTAGTTTGCATTTCAGGAACAGGGAAGTTGGAATATCTCTAGAGTCTCCTAAGGGTTTCAGTTAAAATTGAGCTTAGGTTTATATAACTTAATGACAGAAAGCAGACTTCTTATAATTGTTATAATAATTGTAGACATAGCTGTCTTCGGATACAGTTGCAATTGGTGTGTTATGTTCTGGAGGATAATGAAAGAAAGATTTCTGTTTGTCTCCAGAAAACCTGTCATTGCTCTACAGGTTTTAAAGACTCAAAATGACTGCGCTGTTTACTTCCAGTTTCATGAGAACTGCTCTTGAGGCTTATGAAAGGCTTCTAAGCTCTTCAAGAGGCTTCAAAGCCTCTCGAATCTATACTTATATATAGCAACCTCTATTCATGCTTACCTTTCACTTTATGGGTACTACAAAATGACCCTTTGTCCTAGAGCACAGGCAGTTAGATCTGCAAGGTATGTGTGAGGGTCCAGGTTCTATATGAAAGGTAATAAATGTGCCCTTGTGATTTATTCTGATAGCAAATACAATCCTAAATATAGGTTCCACTTCTGTTTACGTAGGCTGAAAGCAAAGATACCAGCACAATGAAGAGGAAAACTTTAAAAGAGGTGGCATTAGTTCTAGTTTTGAGATGGCATTTTTAAAGGGCCTTAACAGTTGAAAAGAATATATGTATTTGTAAATGCTTTATTAGTTTTAATAAGTCTAATTGCTCTTGTTCTAAAATGACTAAAATAATATTAAATTGTCCTTGTGAAGTAGATGTACAAACCCTGTGCAGCTTCCTTTAATTCTGTTGATGATAACCAGAATACATGATTTTTGAGAGATGTGGTTGGTGTGTGATTCTTAGTAAACTATGTCTTTTCTTTCTTGTTCCTCAAGTGCTAGACCTAGACTCACTACCAAAATAAAGTAGATGCTTTATTATTAACTATAAAGCAGAAAGTTAGATTTTTTTAAATTGCATTACCCTTAATGTTAGCTTTCCAGTTAGGAAATGAGAGAACAGGTAATGCAGCCCAGAATAAAATGTGGGAATGCTTTAGTTTAAAAACCAGAAAGAGCTCTCAATCCACTAAAACCAAGTCCACCATGACAACGTGGTGCTGTTAAACAGAATGCAGATTTTGCTCAAGCCAGATGAATTGCAGTTTCCAAATCCAAACAGACTGCCTACGTGGCTTGTTACTGCTCATTTCACATCGTTTGATTCTGTATGGATGAATGCTAACTTCTCGGGCTTCCTTAGCTGACTGCATTTCTATCTTCTGTGGTATTTTAATACTTTATTGAGCTTGGTCCATATCAAACCATACTGAAGCCCTTTTTTTTTTTTTATTTTTTTTCTTATGCATTTCTCTTTTATGCTTATACTTCCATGCATATCTGCACAGATTAAAGGTTATGGGCGTAATCATATAGCAGATTTAGAGGTGATAATTGATAACTTTAGCTGGATATATACCTCAGATTTTACAGATTGCATATGAATCTCCAGTTACATCTTGATTAGAAAGTTGCATTGGTATTAACCTTTATATTTTCTTAATGTTTTGTTCAGTATTTTTCAGTGCTTCTCTTGGAAAAAAAAATATCCAAGAGAGTTTCTACCTTGTTCTTCTACATCAGTCTGACCTGGCTTAAGCACTAGAAAACTGATTCATGTACAAGTTAGGGAGCACTTGAGCACAGGGCAGAAGAACAACAGAACAGACAAAGGACAGAAACATCTGAAATACGTAATGAAAGTAAAACCATTGCTTTTTGTAGATTGTTCCCCTCCTTATTTGGGAGTATAGAGAAATGTGTCCAGTCTTAACACAAGATGTGTTGTCTAAAAGTCTAATATTTATTCTGGTCCTTCTTGGAGTCTTAAACAGAGCGTTAACAACGTTTTTATCCAGGTAGCAGGTTTTTGTGTTTTGGGGTTTTTTTCCTCCTTTCTTTGCCTTCTTAAGTAGAGGAGGATAATGCGATTTCAGTGCTCCTCACATCAGCTGTAAACACCACTGGCCACCAGTTCAATTTTTTTTTTTCCCTGCTATTGTTTTGTCTTTTTCTGATGTTCCTTTGATTTGTGCATAAATGTTACATAAATAATCATTATGAATAATTTAATTGGAAACGTTGGCGTTTGCAGATGTCTCATACTAATCTACACGCGTAGCTGCTTTGTAGTTCTCTATATTGCAGCAGTCTGTTTTGAGTTTAACAAACTAGCTCGTTTGCATGAACATACTGTAATAAACATTTAAAAGAAAGTACTAGAAACACAGACAAGAAAAAAGCACGGGTGTTATTTGTAGGAATGGAGAAATCCAATCATTAGTCTGTTCCTTCTCACAGTTGTTTTTTTCCTCCTGCAGAGTTTACCTAAGCAGTCAGTTCCCAGATTGACTGAAAAGAATGGAAGTGAGCCAGCATACCCTCAGGTACTTACGGGGCTTTTGTTTTGTCTTTCACTGCCGTGTTTCATTTGTATTAATTTAGCCACAGTGCCCAGTGTGCATCTTCATGCTGGAGAAGGGATGAGAAGTACTTTGGCGTGTTACTAAGATGGTATTAAGATAGAAAGTAACTCTAGTTGAAGGAAAAGAATTGATAGGCTTAAAAAAAAAAGTCGTCACTGGCGATAAAGGTGGAGGTCATTCTTTAATACGTCTCAGAAGTAGGTCTGGGTTGCTCGAGTGGGATTAGCAGCAGTTCCTGCTGTGTGCATTCCAGCTTTTACGTTGTCTGCATCATTTGGTAGTGTTGTGAAGTCACTGCTGCGGCACCAGCAGTGTATATTTCCATAGCATAGACTCTGCTGTTTTAAAACCACACAAGGATTTGTGTTGCGTAAATCAGTAATTGCATTTTGTGTAAAAAAAAAAATCATTAAGCCATTTAAAATTTAAAAAAAGACTCTTCAAGATCACGTTAGAACTGTTGTGCAAGGACTTTTACAATTGATTTGTTTTCTCAGTCATAGGAAGAGGTGTTTGTATCTCTGAGATAAATGCAAATAACTTCTGTTTAATAGATCAAAAAGTGAGTCATATTTAAATTGTATTTTAATTTGAGATAAAAAGTAAATGTAGCTATTTGTTTTAGTTGCATATTCACTTTTTGATGGGTTTGCACAGAAACACGTGTTTCCAGGAGAGTGAATCAGAGCTGCAGCGTATTGAATTTAGTTGTTCTCTGAAGCTGCCCACACCTGGTAGTCGCATGCCTGTTTTGCACAGAGGGGTGACTGTTAAGGGAATGGTAGCTTTTTGGTGTCACCTCTAAGGTGCTCTGTTGGGTGACAGTGGTTCTTAGGCCCTGCTCAAGTCTCTGTTTCCACAGCCCTTACTGTTTTGTCTGCCTAAAAACAGTGCAGAAGTAACTTCTTGCTTTGGGTCTTTGCAGCCAAGTGATACTCAGTCTTTCACCCAGCGTCTCCAGCTCCGAGTTCCCTCCATGGAGTCACTGTTTCGAAGCCCAGTGAAGGAGTCCCTGTTCCGCTCTTCTTCTAAAGAGTCCCTGGTCCGAACATCCTCAAGGGATTCGCTGAATCGGCTGGATGTGGATGCAGCTGCTCCCAGCTTCGATCCACCTTCTGACATTGAAAGTGAGACTGAGGAGGTTTCAGGAAATGCAGACAGCCTCAGCAAGGAGCAGCTGCTGCAGCGACTCCGCCGAATGGAGCGCAGCTTGGGCAACTACAGAGGAAAATATGCTGAGGTAAGCGGTGGCACTGGATGGAGAGCAGGGAAAAAAGTAAGGCTAGCACACCACAGTAGTGGGTCATCATTTTTTATCTGTAGTTTTTCTCTGCTTGGAACAAGTGGATCCTCTTGTAGCTAGCATGGACTTGTAATTATGATATTAAGCCTGGTTATGTTTGGCCTAGACAAGCCAAAAGTTTTTTTGTTGGTAGTACAGTGTAGGAATACTTTTCAGAGAATGGCTGAGGTAGGAAAGGACCTCGGAGTCCCTCTGGTCCAGCTTCTGCTCAAACAGGGCCACCCAGAGCACGTTCAGGTGGCTTTTGGAGTTCTCCTAGAACAAGTCTCTGCAACCTCTCTGGGCAGCCTGGGCCAGTGGTCCGTCACTTGCACAGCACAGAAGTACTTCCTAGTATTCAGAGTGGAATTTTCTAGTATTCCAGTTTGTTCCCATTGCTTGTCTGGGAACTGGTGGAAAGAGTTTGGCTCTGCCTTTGCCTTCCCTTCAGGTATTTATGGACATTGATGAGAGCCTCTTCTACTTCCGGCTAACAGTTTCAGCCTCTTCTTGTTGAAGAGGTGATCTGATCCCTTCATTATCTTGGTGGTGGCCTTCCCTTGGACCCTTTCTAAAATGTCCAGATCTCTCTTGTGCTGGGGGGCCCCAAACTGGACTACTCAGTACTTCAACTGTGGCCTCCCTCACCAATGCTGCGTAGCGTGAACAAATCACCTCTCTTGACCTGCTGGCATTGCATTGCCTGATACAGCCAAGGTTACCATTAGCCTTCTATGCAGCAAGGGCACACTGCTGACTCGCGTTCAGTTCTGTGGCCATCAGGACCCCTAGGTCCTTCTCTGTGGAGCTGCTTCCCAGCTGGGCGCTTGGGATTATTCCTCCCTAAGTGCAGGGCTTTGCGTGTCCCCTTGTGGATTTTCATGAGATCCTTGTCAGCCAGCCTCTCCAGCCTGTTAAAGTTCCTCCCTTTTCATCAGACTGGTAAATACTTACTTGCTGCTGGCATCAGAGATCGGATGAGTGTCATTTTGTGTGAGTTTTTTTTTCTTGGATGTATGCCCAGATACAGATCCAGGAGGTTTTGTGGTGAAAGTGTGTACCCGGGCCGGTGCTGGTGTTGAGCATGGTGCTGAGCATGACCTGTGCTGACTTGATGGCAAACATGCTTTGCTTCTGTAACTTGTTCTGAAGTACACCTGCACCATGTACTTCACTCCGTGCATTTATCAGAGACGGGCACTTTGTTTTCAGTCATTAAGTTCTGTTCCCCACAACTTTTAGGTGATATTAGTAATGTTGCTACTCTCTAAACTGTCAGGAAAATGAAAACCTTCCAGGCTGGTTTGTTTATCTGTTTATTTTTTAAGTAAATTTTTTGTTGTATTTAAAACTAAATGTATGCATCCGTTTTTGTTTTTTTTTTTTTTTTTCAGTTATTTAAATGTGTGCTACCCACGAGTACAGAAATTTCTATGTAGATTTTTGGCTATCAGTGTCAAAATCTGTGCAATCTAAGACATATATAGCAATTATTGTGTTTAACATGTCTTAAAATTAGCTGTTCTGTCAGCTCATTCATTGTTATCTCTCATTATTTTTTCATTATCTTCCAGCTAGTATAATATTATATTTTTCTAAAGGTTTAGGTTAAAAAAAGCGTTGTTAAAATAAAAGTTCTCCATTCTGTAGCTTTTGCTTTGTGTTTTTAGTGCAGTCTGTTCAGAAAGTCCTAATTTTCTCTATCAGAAAGAACTTTTTTTGTGTGAGTTTCTCCAGTTGAAAGGCATGTTGGAGCTCTGAAGAAAGGCATTTGAACATACAGTGAGAATGTTAAGATTTAAATTGTTTTCTTATTGAAAATAGAACTCAGAGTTGGCATCTCAATACAGTAAGGGGAAGCATCCGTAGTAGTTATTGTTTCTTTTAAGCATGAAGTAAGTATAACTCAAATCTAACAGTAGCTTTGAGTTCTGGAAATTTCTAATTTATTTGAAGTAACGTCTTTAAGATATTTCTTGACTTACAGATTTCAGGTTTTGATGTTTTGCATTTGTTTTCCCATAATTTTTCAGTAGTTGGAAAAGGGTGTATTCTAGTTCCTAGAGCCATTATGCTCATTCTGCTTTGGACAGCTCACGCCATTGTGATCAGATCTTTAATTAAACTAAATCGTGCAGTTACTCATGAAGTCCTTTTGTCAGCATACAATGAAAAATATTGTTCATTTCCAGTCTTTCTTTGTCTGCTTGGGTATGTGCAAAGCACACGGGATGAGAACATTCGCTGAGCTTTTTCTCCTAGA
This sequence comes from Oreortyx pictus, assembly GCA_036925125.1. Taxonomy (NCBI): domain Eukaryota; kingdom Metazoa; phylum Chordata; class Aves; order Galliformes; family Odontophoridae; genus Oreortyx; species Oreortyx pictus. The sequence goes on along the minus strand of JAUPFR010000007.1, from coordinate 47,184,916 downwards.
GTGGAAAGTGTACTTTATAAGGTAAAATCGTTTTTAAACTTAAACTCTCTGGGATGTGCATCCCCATGAAGGCAGTTCTCTGGACTGTAACTTTCTGGTGTAATTTTTTGACCACGTGTACTTAAGCTTTGGAGTTTTTAGGGTTATTTTCAGTGAGGGGAATACTGTTCATGAATGCTGAGTAACCTGTTTGTTTTGACGTGTAGACTTTTTTCTGGAGCATTTGAGTTATTTTATGAATGAAAAATGTGAATCTTGCTCGAGACAGTTGTTTTCATACATTCCTGTCAGAAGAGCTTTCCAAGTGAAGTAAGGAGTTTGAAAATGCAGACAGTGATACAACTAGGCAAGTTATTTTGATATCTGTAAGTGGATGCATTATCATTGTTATTCCTGATTTCTGTATTTCAGCTAGTGTCTGCTTATCAAGTTATCCAACGAGAGAAGAAGAAGCTGCAGGTAAGCATTACTATTCTTCCTCTGGTATTTGAGTGATTTTCTGAATCTTAAAATAGTGTGAGTACGCATTTAACTTTCTGTCCTTTGTTTATATTCATTAACATGCATTTGTACATGTTTACATATGCATGTGTATTTTATTTATAAATAAAATAAACAGAAGACTCTCTCTTAGCTTGATACCCTTAGAAATCTCAGTTAATACTGGTTTGTGCAAATAACTGGAGCTGTTGTTCTTCTGTCTTTTTGACTGCATCAAGTGAATTCAGGTGATAGATTGCCAACTCACAGTTGGCAGTTCAATACGATACTTACACATCAAGTTTGACTTGAAAGAAAAATAATCACTTCCGCTGAAATACAGTTCTGTGAATTTATTTATGCTTTGTGCTTGTAGTTAGATTTAATACACATATTGTTTATTCCTTTTTAAGGGCATTCTGAGTCAAAGTCAGGATAAAGCACTTCGCAGAATTGGAGAACTGAGAGAGGTAAATTCCTTTATTGCTTGAATGTTTACCTTCCACCATACATGCAGAGGATCTTTCTCTGTGCCTAGTTTTTTTTTTATTTTAAATTCAATTTGGAAAATATTTCCTATTGCACAGCAGGGGTTTCAACTGCTTGTTTTTATTGCCTATCACAGGGCTATTTCTCTTGTTTATTTCCCATTTTGCAGCTTATTGTCACAGTCTAAGGCAGAGCAGTTTGTAGTACCAACTGAATTGCTTTGCTGTTCGTTGTGAAATTGATAGAAATGCATGTGGTTATTGCCTGGCATTAGATGTGGCTCTGCAACTTCTAGCTTTTTCAGCACTGATTTAGCGGGATTGATACTTTGTTGAAGTTTGAAGGGCTTATATGCATCAGAATTAACATGTTTTTGTTAGCAGAAGGGTTGCTTGCGTGGGTACTGAATTTTTAACATCCTTTGACAAAGCTCTTTGATTAGAGAGAGGTGTAATGTGATGTATGTATGCACGTGTGTACAAGTATGCCTAATATGTTTAAAAAGAGATACAAGATATAAATTTGTAAAAACTGTTTTTCCTTAAAAATCTTACAGATTTAAAGATTCCTAAGATCTAAGATTTAAATTCTTAATTATAAATTTAAAATCTTCAAAAAACAATTATTTGGTCTTCTGAAAGCTCGAGTATTACAACATGAAGTCAGACAGTCTTAAAATTCGAAGTAATGGTAATTAAAACATACCAGTAAAATGGAAATATTTAACTGTGGAAACTAAAATGTTACAGAATTAATCATTCATCGATGTTGCCACTTATCAGTTAAAGACTTAGTTAAAAACCAAAACTATAAGAGCTGTCCTTCGTCATACAGTCTATTCTTCCCATAAATGTGCTGGATAAGACAAGGCTCTTTTGAGGAGGCCATACAACAACAAATTAAGTTTTCCTTGTTATGTGCTGATTGCTCAAATAATCCTTGGACGTAAGTACTTATTTTTGTGTTAGGTTTTGCATTAAGTTTTTCCTGTTTAAAAATAATTCCTCATCAGCAGTTGACAGGCAAGGACCAGGGAAGGGCTTTTGAATGCAGAGGTCTATTGCAGTGTTGGTTTCAGAACGTTTTGTTGGCTTCTTTGCTGTGCAAAGAGTTTCCTCTACAGTTCTGAAGCGCAGGAAAGAGTTGTGATCAGTAGCTGTGGAGAACTAGAGGCAGCGTATGGTTCAGAAGCGAATGTAGTTAGTTGAAAAGAGGGGGGAACAGCTTTGTTTCTAGCTGCCTTGCAACACTGTCCTTTTGGCGGTGGCTGAGCGTGGTCAGTGCTCGCTGCTGCAGGTCTCATAGTTGGCGTTTGCTGGTTGGGGAAGGGATAGATAGCAGGAGAGCATAAAAGCGAGCTTGGTAGATGGGTGAAGGCAAAGCAGGAGGCATTCAGTGCCTTGCATTTTGTCTCGTTTGCTTTTTCATCCCCTCTTTATGCTTTCCGTGATGCAACCAGGTCTGGCTAACAGATCCCATATCTGCAGGTGGTCCTTGGTTTTACACAAGCAACACCCTTGCAGAATAATGATTACAGAACTGTTGGCTTTCTGGGGTAAATCTGGTTTAAACACGCATGTGGATGAATAAATAAAAAGTTAAAAACACGTATAAACAGTGATCTGCAGTGCATGAATAAAACATGTATGATTCTGGTTCTCTCAGTGAGAAGTTAAATGCAAATTATCACACTAACAACTAATTATTTAAATAACAGTTATAAAATAGATCAACTTTAAAAGCAATCAGAAACTGCCTTGGAGAAATATTTTATAATGTCATGTAGATATTGCTAACGTATTTGGGTTACATCTACAAGTTTCTAAAGGTGTTCAGCCAAATGAATTCAATTAAGGAGCAAGTGAAACCACTCGGAAGTTGTTTGGCATCCTCTGTCTCATTTGAAACACATTTCAGGTTTAAAAAAAACCAACCTACTTTCTGTTGTTGCAAATGGCATGTGTCATACTACAGTTCTAGTGTACTGAATGAGCAGAAGGGAAATTTACAATTTCTGCTGTTTATGTTGATTTAATCTGGTGCCTGAATGCAGAATCTGGTTTACCAGAGTGGATTCTTCAGGAGAAATGTGTGTGTGGAAAACAGTTTTTAGGAACAGGCTTGAAGTGATCCTAAAACAAACTTGTTTTCTGGAAGGGAGAATCCTTGATAATTTCTCATTGGATATAGTCTCTTACAGTTTAAATGCTGGTATTAGAATTGGGTTTTCCTGTTACATTGTTTAGTAAAAGAAATAGATGCTATAAGGTTTTGTTTTGAAGTTACAGTTACAATGAGATTTTTATTATTTCATAATGTATAGATAAGCTTTTTAAATTCACATTTCAGTTTTCATTTGAGATGCGTTTATCTGTGATTCTCAGGAGCTCCAGATGGATCAACAAGCTAAGAAACATCTCCAGGAGGAATTTGATGCTTCCTTAGAAGAAAAGGATCAGCTTATTAGTGTTCTGCAGACTCAGGTAGAGCACCATACCCAAGAGGTGTTTTTAAAAATCAATTTTTCCTAATAATTTTTTAATGAATTTCCTGTATTGAGTGTCCATGTTTTCTTGTAAATGCTGTTGTGGTTTTAAAGCTTGAGAATTTATGATTCTCTAGAAATTAAATAGATCCCTTTAGAATGCCTTTGGAAAATCTCATTCATGTTGAATACAGATGTTTGATCTCTTAACATCATTGCTATCAAGAAAGTAACATTTACAGATATTTGAGCTAGAAATGCTTTTGTAAAATGTATGCATTTTCCTTAATTGATCTTTGTTGCTTCTCCACTCATAATTATACTATTTTTGCTGCTGGAGAGCATAATTGCGATTTTAAAAAATGCTAAAAATAACCAGACAAATTCTTCCTTTCTCTGCTTTCTGGAAACGCTTTTCTTAACTTTCTCTTATTCTGCAAATGAAAATGTGGTCATCTTAGAGTCCTTGCCTTTTAATGGAAAGAACTTTTTGTTTAGGTATCGTTGCTGAAGCAGAGGTTACAGAATGGTCAGATAGGCATTGAATTACCTGATCCCCATAACCAGTCTGAACCACAAGTTGAAAGTCAAACAAAAGAAATGAATGCAGAAAATGCTGTGGAACCGGGAAGCAGTGGTAGGTATTGGGGCTTTTTTTAAGAGACCTTGATTTTGGGGGAATAAGCTTGCTATTATTTACGATGGAGTAGAAGAACATAAGGCTCAACGTGTTTTCCAGAAAGATGCTTTTTCTGGAAACAGAATGGCACCTAGAGGACACAGTGACCATTCAGTGTGCTGAATTTCTATAGGAATTAAAATCTGGTCCATCTAGCCTCTATAAACAATGTTAACATTAGTATTGCTGTTGCTGTTCCCACTTCAAATTTTCAAAATATCTCCAATAAGCAAGGATCAATCTCTAGGGTTTAGAAGAGGCAGTTGCTAGTCCTTTTTGTTTTGTTTTGTGTTTTTTTTTTCAGAAAAAGTAGAAGGAAAGATTAATTTTGATATCTGAGCTATTGACCGGTCTCTTTTAAGTCTTCCTGTCATCAGGAGACATCTGAGCTCTAGAAGTCTCAGTGTTGTTCAGATTTGGTTATTGATCATGGGATAACTGATACCATGGAAGTATCAGTCATAATTTCATAGAAGTTAGGATCCAGGTGGAGATGAGCATGGATCTTGAAATGATTTTTGTTCAGGATCTGCCGTGATTTTTCTGTTTAGATAATGTGTAGTGTTGGAGCAAAGATTTTCTTACCCAGCATCATGTCTTTTCTAACCTTGTCTGCTTAGGAAGTAACATACGCATTTAGTCCACAGGAATCAGTTTGGATGTTTCCTGAGCTCAGGTCTGCTTCAGGACTGTCGTGTGTAAGACCCTATGGTCATGAAAGGAATGACTGAGAATGTGTCTGATCCTATTTTCAGAGCACCAGGACAGAGCATATGAAGATATCTGTATTCCAGAGAAGAGAGTAGCTTTTCTTGCTATGAAAAGCTATTCATACAGAGAAGAGCATAGCTTAGAAAGATACTGAATTTGGCCTTTTTTCTGCCTAACACAATATTGCCAGCCTTGCTAGACTAGAATTAATGTCGAACCCAACACAGTGGAAACGGGAGTCTGTTTGCTTGGCACTTCAGAGATGTGATTTGCTTTGCATATGGGGATTTTCAGATTAACTTGGAATTAAAGGCTGCGTTTGCCATTGTGTGTGTTTGTGTGCATGGTTTCTGGCTGGACCTGGAATGCATTTAAAGTAGACACTAGGAAGTTTTGCAAACTTTGCACTACTTTTTTATGTTTAAAGAAATGTGAGTTACCCACCATGTGAATGATGAAAGTAGATCTGCCTTTTGGAAAAAAAAGTGTGCACGTGGTAATGTCGGCATATTGTCTGTAGAGGGTAATGAAGATTCTGTTAAAACACTGGAAACTCTTAATCAGAGGGTGAAGCGCCAAGAGAACTTGCTGCAGCGCTGCAAGGAGATGATTCGCTCACACAAGGAGCGCTGTGCCCAGCTTACCAATGAGAAAGAGGCACTGCAGGAACAGCTGGAAGAGAGACTTCAGGAGCTGGAGAAAATGAAGGTAAAACGCTCTCGGCTTGATGGGTAGCTGCAAGAACAGTGTAAGAATGGCAGTACTCGCAGAATTGATTCGTAGGGCACAAACATACAGTGCTGCGTCGCTAAGGTCACCTTGTAAGCCAAGATGCAGGTAGTGGAGCAGATGGCTTAGGTGTATTTCTTGCCCAAATTGCTGTTGCAGCTCCCTCATTCACAAGAGACCCCGTGCCTTCCAATACCTGCGTTGTTATGGCAGCTATGAGGCAGCTGGAACGTTTAGGAGTAATTTTAAAGCTGCCTGCTTTCATTTTTCTGACCTTTGCTCTCTGCTTTATCTCCAAGGCATAGCGCAGGGCTTCATTGCTAGCCTGTTTAATGTTCTTAATGTAACAACAGTTCTGGTCATGTAACAATCCAGAAATCATTCTTTCCAAAAACCAAACCTCAAGTGCTTGCCAGAAGGCATTTTCATGTGGGTGGCAGCATTTAAAGCTCTTGTGGATGGGTTGTTTCTTTTTTTTTTTTTTTCACTTTAGGACCTTCACATGGCTGAGAAGACGAAACTGATTACACAGCTGCGTGATGCAAAGAATATGATTGAGCAGCTAGAACAAGACAAGGTAAATAAGAAGTTTTCTATAAACTGTAGTATGGGAACAGAAGTGGTGGAACTTGAAATATCTGACTTAACACGGTGTTTGAAGCAGTTCTTAGTCAGCTAGTTTAGTTTAGCTTGTATCCAGTTTTAACAAGTAAATCGTTTAAGCTAGCTGAGAATTTTATTATATAGATACTTGAAAGTATTTGTCTCTTGTTACATGTGTTATATGTAATGCTGCAAGTGTGTTATGCAGGACATAATTTGAAGAGGCATAATGAAAAGCAAGTAGACTCACGTGGTTACACACCTCAATGCAAGATGTAAAAATCCTGATGAGTTGCAACTTAAAGGAATTAAACACCCAATGAAGTAGCTGTCGTTTCTTAGGAATGTGAAGAGTTTCTCCATTTTTGTTCTTTCAGAGAGGTTTTTAATTGCGGTTTTTACTTGGAGTAACTTTTGGTGGTGGTGTATCAAGCAGCATGGCTAGCACTCACCTGCTGTGCTTGCTCTTTAAGGAGAAGCAGTAGTGCTTTTAGCTCGCAGAATGAATATTCCAAAAAACTAATTTTTTCTGATGGTCCTTGTTTCCTGGAGGAGTACTTTTAGCCACTAGATAAATTTTGTCTCTGCTTCAAAATAATTCCTGTTCTGATGTTTTTATTGGTATTTTGTGTTTTCTGACCTAGACAAATACCACGATTTCTGATCTTGTAGTAACGGATTAAGGTTTATTTCTAACAAGGAGTGTGTCCTAGCTTGAAATTGTTTTCGATATGCGTTTTGTTTGTTTGTTAGCTTTTATCACAAGGACCTTTTCCATAGGGCATGGTAATTGCAGAGACAAAGCGACAAATGCATGAAACGTTGGAAATGAAGGAGGAAGAGGTGGCCCAGCTGCGTGCTCGTATCAAGCAGATAACTACACAAGGCGAGGAGCTAAAAGAGCAGAAAGAGAAGTCTGAGAGAGCTGGTAAGAAACTGAAGTTTATTAGCTTTCATATTTGATCATAAGAAAGCTTCATCATGTTCTTTTTGCAGTTTTTGATCAGGTGTTATTTGGAATGGATGTTAGAGTATGCTTTTTTTTTCTTTATGTTCTGCTGTGTCATCCCTGCTAACATCATTACTAACTTCCTTTCTGCTCACAAGTTAACTTTTTTGTGTGATAGTCTACTCTGAGTTCAGCCAGAGTGAGGAAGGAAGCTGCTGAAGCAGCTGTACCTTCTTGGTAGCTGAAAAGATTGACATAAGGTTGTATTGGTGTAATTCCAGGAGAGAAACTTTGGAAGTAATTTATTATTATTATTATTATTTTTTAAATATCATGCTAACACCATCTGTATTTGCCATAGAAAACATAGCAATTAATGCATAAGAAATTGGAAAGAATTAGAAACAGAAGGATGTGTTACAACCATAACAAATATTTTCTTTCAGTAATTGTAGCAGAAGCATTTCATCAGTGAGGATACTGTTATTTCAGGCTTTTGTAACCTAGTATTTGTACAATTATTATGCTGTTATTGGGAATTTGATAACAGTAGTTGTGTGTGCTTTCAGTCATCCTCCCACCTTTTTGCACTATATCAGAATTCTTAGAGAAACATTCAGATTGTTCTCATAGGTATTTAGAGGGAGTAGTTCACAGTCTTGGCAGAAGCTATGATGTGATTAGTTGCATAAAGAATAAAACATGCCATATGGTATTTTTTTCTCTCTTAGGTATTGAGGATTTCAAAGCTTACATCTTGTAGCAGTTTATTTTAAACCTCTGTAAGCTTAGATCAGAACTTTTAAAATTGAAAGTGGATTTGTGATACGGAGGAGCAGATTCCAAAACCAGGAAAGGAAATGTAAAGATGCACAAAGCAACAAGTGGTCAGACAGAAGACTTTTGAACAACTGTGAAAATAGCAAATATTTTGATGAGGTGCCCTCCTTCCCTGTCCTTTCATGAGAATTTTTAGCTTTGAAATCCATCTTTCAGAAATCACTGCATCCTTGGCTGAAGTTGGATTTTATTCAGTTCTGGGAGGCTACAAAGCTTAATTACATTTTGTAAAAACAAGCAAACAAGAAACTATCACGGATATATCAAGAATATTTTATATATATACATTTATTTATATATAGTATTTTATTTAGTGCTGTTTTAAGCACTTTGTGTTTTGGGTTTTTTTTGTTCTCTGTTAAGCATGCATATGCAGATGTTGGAACCTCTGATAAATTAATACAGTGAACTTCATTAGGTTTCCTATTCGTTCCGGAGAAGTTGAGACACACAGCTGAATTGGAGCTTAATGCAATCAAAATCACACTTCTGGCATTTGAAAAAACACTACGAATATTGGGAAAGCTTGAAATTGGCTCTGTGTCACAGCCTTTGATTTTCACAAGTTCTGTGAAGTTGACAGCTTGAAGTATGAGGTCTAACGTTGGGTTTTTTGACTAGTTTACGTGAGGTGATTTTTGATTGTAGACTTGATAATTTTCTGTGTTACGATACAGTGAAGATTTACTTCGTGCAATATTGTATTTGTAGAAGTGTTACGTTTCATCTGCAGTATGACAAAATAAAGATAAGCAGCGATCCTTTTGTACTTGGCATTTATGTCAACCTACAGTATGACACTCAGGCAAAAAATTGATGTATTTTGTACTTCGTATTTTACATTTTGTCAGTGTCACATATCTGGCTTTTTTTTTTTATTGTAGTTAAGTGGCAATGCTGAAAAGCACCAGTATTTGATTTAGTGCAAGAAAGAATAGTGACAGCGTAACGTGAATGCAGGCTTGTGTACTGAAAGATGCATGTCCTTATTTTGTGTGCGTTGTGTAAACTGTAACTGAGTGTCCCCAGTTAATGTTCAGGTTTTTTTATAGTTAGAAGTTCACTGTATTGAAATCTCACAGAGCATCTTGTTTTTGTGCATCCACACATGCCAATAAGTGAATCATGGTGCCTTTCCCAAGCCTTGTATGAACAGGACTGGGGTAAGGGCTTTCTTTTCTTACATCAAACATTGGGTACTTGGTCTGGGCTCTGAAAGTAAATTCTGTGCTTCTCAGGCGATGGCAGTTCATTAACTGGAAGCAACTGCAACTGTTGCTGAATGCTTTTCAAATTACGTACATGATCTGTATTTTCATTTAGCAATAATATTGTTAAATTTACTAATTCTGTCGCTAAACTGGAAATTCTTTGCATATGTCATCTTTGACTTCTCAGAATGCAGTTAACTGATCACTTTACGTTCTGTGAAGTAAAATAAACAAGCAATCTTCAGAAAGTGGATTCCTATTTCTTCACTTCGCTGCTTTCTGCAGGTGACAGTTCCTTCGCAAGGTTAATTAGTTTATGCTTTGCACCTTTCTGTGGAGAATAAAAAAGCCTCAACTCTGTGTTGAGAATCCCACATAGCCGAGCAAACAACTAGAGGAAACTAATTCAACCTTTATTTCTCAGGTAGCTTTTTGACAAGGTGCCTGCTCTCGTCCTTCAGTAAGAAAATGTAAACATCTTCTGCTGTGTCTGTTCTGTGCTTTGTGCACAGTGTCCAGCAGTAGATGGCACTGCAGTTGAAGGTAGTACGTGTTTGCAGTACTGACAAGGAAGAATCAAGAAGCCTTTGCAAAACAAGCTCACGTTACACAGGGTAGCAGAGGGAGGGAAAGGAGAGCTGGAACTGATACTGAGGATTATTGTATGTGAAGCAGTTAACTCTCTGGCACACGTTTTATAAAAGTCAGTTTTGCAACCTGGCACTTCTGAGGCTGTGCTCAGGCTCTGTTGAATTTTACATTCTGCACACGGAAGGCTCCCTGTTGCTCTGCTTTGGTCAGTCACATGAATGAGGTCTTGCAAGACTTGTCTGAATCTTTGTTGGCGTGTTTGTTAGCATTTCTGTTCTTCCAGTGAGGCTTTATGAGACCAGTACCTTAGAAAGAAGGCTCTTTCCTCAACATTAGCTGTGCTGGTTGGGAAGAGCACTGGCAGTGACTTCACTCACTCTTGGGATTCAGAATAGGCATGCCTGGATAAACAACATAGGGTTCTTATTTCAAGCTTTTATCCACAGTAGAATTAAAAGCTTCAGTAGACTAGAAAATAATAGTAATAATAGTAATTTAGACTGTGTTCTCTCTCCCTGGTGTTAGCTGTCCACTCATTTTAAATTTGCTTGTGTTATGCTACACTAGAATTAACTACTTTAATCTAAAATGTCCTGTTTTGCTTAAGTGCTAAAAGTGCCTGAGATGCATATAATTTAACTTTTACGGAACCGTGTGTGTTTGTGAAGTGTTGCTTCTTTGTGCTTCCGTGCTCCCCTTGACGTTTCATCCAGCAGCTCTGCCTAGTGTTTGCAGTAGCATCCTGCTTGCAGTTTTGGCAGTGCAGCTGTCATCCTGCATGTTGCTCAGCTTTCACTCATCAGCAGTCAATCCTAGCGCGAATTTGAATCTTCTGTTTAGTGAGTTTGTGGGTGGTGGCAAACGCATTAGATTTCCTTTTTTGGAGGGAAGAGATTTCTCAAATGAAATAGAGACTTCGTTACTCATAGCAAGAATCAGAAAGAGAAACAGGGAAATCTCTTAAAATCCAATAGATGCAAGTTTTCGTTTTTAAATTATACTTTAAAAGTTTGCAGGGTTTTTTAGGCTGAGTTGGCTGTCCCTGTGTGCTTTGGCTAGGGCTGAGGGAAGAGGAGAGCAGACACTTCCAGTCTCCAGATGCAGTGGTGCAGCCTGCATTCATGGGTTGGGGCACAGGGGGAAGGAGTGGAGTCCTGCTGGCCCAGGGTGGCAAATGTCTCAGTGGGGATGATTCCAAAAGCTTGGAAAATGGGTGGCTCCCTTTCGTAAGGAGCTATAGCCCTTGTGCATGCTGGCGTTATACTTTGCACTGTTTTGCTCTTTGACATAATCTCTTAGCTTTTTGTAAGGAGTTCTTGAAGTACTTTGTAAGGAGGTATTGAAGTAGACTTAATCACACTCAGGTTTTTATTCCTGTGTGGTTTGGATTGTCATGGTCAGTAACAGACCGATTGCATCCTAAAACATAATTGCTGCTGTGAGGAGTCAGAGAAAAGCTTCCTTGCAAAACAGTTGGGAAAGGTCATAAACTGGATGAATGCAATTTTATGGACCGAAGTAACTTGGAAACGTATTTGTGGCATTGATTCAAAAAGTGCAGTTCATTCATAAAGACTGGTTTCAAATGTTATCAGAAGATTTTTGAGTAGAAATTATTACTCACTTCTCAAGTTCGTGCCTGAATATTACTAAATGTGGTTAACTCTTTGTTTCACAAAAGATGATTACAGTAACTATTGTGAATGCCTGCTAAGTAATGGTGTATCAAGGAAACTAGGGATGTGTCTCTTTTGGGTTTAAAAACAAGTGGAAGAAGGGCGAGCATGCTGAATAACATCTTAAAAAGTGATTTTATGTATGTTCCCAGACTAATATCTAAGTTTCTGTGCTCTATGAAATTACAGATGTGATGCTGGTACTATGATGGCAGATTTTACAGAGTTAATTGGTTACTTTGCAGTCTTGTGTAAATCTGTGGAGATTCTGTCATCAGTTTCAGTGAGGATTTGCTTTCTTACTGTATTTAAATGGTCACCTTGGAAGTGAATGAAATAGGCTAGAATATTTGTTGTCGTGAAAAGCAGCTGTGAGATTATTGCTTCCGATATGTAAATTAAGATGTGTTTCAGCAGACTTGCATTACTTCCATTTGTGTTCTTTGAAACATGTTACAAATGTTCACGTTCTTTTGAGAACAGATGCTAATATTTTTTCCTTTTGATTTTTTTCTCAAAGTTTGGAAACATAAGACAGTCTTCACGAACCCACGTTTTTCCAGTGTCCCTTCTCACTGTGTTCGTAGCAGTTTATGTTGAGTGTAGACAGTGAAAGGTTGAAATTGGCCAAACCCACCTCTACGCAGTACTGGAGAGAAGATTGTAAAGGTTACACTGTGGGAAAAGAACAATTCTGTAGTGAATAAAGTGCAGTGGTACTGTACTTCAGTATTCTGTTCAGGAAGAGTTTTTTCATGGTTTACTAAAAGGGGACAAAATTATTTAAGTGTAGGGTCAGAAAAGGAGCCATAGTTTGACTTGCATGGTTGATATATAATGATTTTAGGGGAAGAAATAGAAGCTATTGAAATCCAGCAGCATCCAAGGAGTTTGTGGCCATTTATCTTTTCTTTTATTTTCCTTTCTAGATAATAAACTCATATGAGTTCTTGATGGATTCCTAAGCTCACTAACATACTATTATTATTTTAATCCTTACAGCTTTTGAAGAGCTTGAGAAGGCTCTGAGTATCGCCCAAAGAACAGAAGAAGCCCGGAAAAGATTACAGGCAGAAATGGATTTAAAAATCAAAGCAGTAGAAAAGGCAAGTGAGGAAGAGAGGAGAAATCTTCAGCAAGAGTTGACCAGAGTGAAGGAAAAGGTGGTTGAGATTATGAAGGTAAAAGCTGAAACTCACCGTTATTTCTGGTTTTTAACCTAATCATTAAACTACAAATAAGCTATAGTTGTAAAGTGCATTTAGTATATCAGAGTACTATTGTAAAATTCCAGTTATTTAAAACATTGCAGAAAACTTAATCTCTGAAATTAAGTTTTTAAGTTTTTAACATTTAAAGTGAAATAGAAAACTTTGTGTATTTTTTCACTATCTGTTTAAAATCAGTACGTTTCTCATTGTGGGACTAGAATACGGTTCATTTTACAGTGTTTAATAAAAAGTATCAACTAGAAGTACACTCGTGACTTTGAAGAGAGATAAGGTTATATTCCAGTATTTACTGTGGATGAAGAAATTAATGTCAGTGAACTCGCACACATCACTAGGATTCTGAGCTCTAATGCTGAGTGCTTCCAATAATTACCCTAACCCAGTGAAAGTTTTAAGAACTTGTTGCCAACTGTTTATCACTAAGTTAAGAGTAGCTAAAATCTGCTTGATCAAAGCAAATTTTTTTCAGCTAGTATCAAAGGCATGCTGCACATGTCTTGCTAAGCAGAAAATTTCAGTGCCTGTCTTGACGTTTGTTCTGTTACTAATTTTCACTGATGCTTTGGGAGAATTATTTATTTACATAACGTTATTCATGAGTAAAGCACATATGTAAGGTCTAGATAGCTGTTTAAGTAGGTCAGGTGATGATACTCTTCTGGCTCGTGAAATAATGGGAATAGAGGGAAACTCACAGACGGCAGCTTCTGTTCCAGTCTGTTACTGCATTTGACCTAAAATTGAAAACAACAAGTTCACCTTTTCTGAGAGTCTTTAGAAACTGTGATGTTTCTTTTACAAGAACTGTGGAGGACTTCAAGTTTGAAAATAACATCTGTCAGGTCTTATTACTAGTAAGTATCTCAAATAACTGTTACTTACTAAAAGGAAGCAAAAACTTCTGGTTTCCTTTCTTATTTAGAAATAATACAAAGTGCTTTGTTATTTAATTTTTTGAAATTAGGTTCTTTTTTTTTTTTTGTGATTCACAGAAGTCTTCAGAAGATCGTGTTGCTGAACTGGAGAAATTACATGAAAAACAAATGGCTACCAAAGATCAGGAGCTAAATGAGAGATTGCAGGCCCAAGAAAAAGAGTTCCAGGAGAAGATGAAGGCAGCTCTTGTAAGCATTCCTAAAATGTGTAGAAAGGCATTTCTCTAAGTGTGAGGAGGTGGGTACTAGAAGTCTTAAATCTGACCCATTCCACAACGGGAGTCCTTGTGCACTCATGATATGAGTGCTCTCCAAAAGTCAAGGAACTCAGAGACATCAGAGCATGAAAGATAAGCAGCTACAGTGATCCAGACTGAGTTAATGACAATCCCTGACAGCTGAATGTTCTGTAAAAGATTATTACTGTTTTTTTCTTTAACTCTTAGACTTTTTTTTTTTAATTTCTACCTCTGGATTATTAGATATTGATCACAGCAGCTGGAGAAAAAGAAGTACAAAGAATGAAGTTGCTAAATGAAAAGTATTAAAATGTATTATGTCTGGTTATATTACGACAGCCTTACACATTTGGTTGATCTCTGGAAGAAAAAAAAAATCCTTGTAGGTCAGGCTGGCAGGGATCACTGGGGTTCTTTGCTGTTTTCTGTAGCCCACTTGAGCTCATAGTGCAGTTTCACTTAGCGACTAGGTATTCTTTTGTGTTCTTCTTTGATGGCTGGTGACTGAAATGGGATGTTGACTGTTCCTTCCTGAGCATATTCTTCTATTTGTTTTAAGGTTGCTTTTTTAATTATAAGAAATAGAAATATAAAAGTCTTTTAGCAGAATTAAGTGGAGACAGGTGTTTATTCCCCAAAGATGTTACTCTCAATTAATAATGGTGACCAAACAAAGATGAAATGCTCAAGTTGAATTATGTTTGTCATGCATTTAAAAAAATAAAGTAGAAGGTAAATGGTTGCCTAGTAAAGAAAATGGAAATATAGATGATATTATGTAGATATATCAGTCTATAAATAGATACACACTATGTTTATATGTAGAGAAAATATAAGTGGTTACTATACGAGTCCTGTTAACTTGTTTGTAAATTTCCTATTATACTGTTTTTGAAGGTGTGGACCATTTTTATAGTGTATTGTCTTACTCATTTTGATACAGGAGAAAGCTCAGAATGAGTGTTTAAAAACCCTTCAAGAGCAAGAGCAACAGGAATCCCTAGCCTTAGAAGAGCTAGAGCTGCAGAAGAAAGCAATGCAGTCAGAATGTGACAAGAAACTTCAGGAGATGCATCAGGAAGTAGAGACTTTTAGAACTGTGAGTAAATATTAAAGGAAAGTAAACATTCTCTAAGAATGCCTTTCAGTGTGTTCTTAATTTGAACAAGTTTACGAATAATGTAGATGTTATATGATCAGGTTTGGTTTAATTACATAGTGTTTTAGTAGTGACCAAAATGTAGTGTATTACTGTAGTAAGCTGCAGCTTGTAAAATTTTTTTTTACAAGATCTGATTTCAAAATAGAGCAGTCCATTCACTTTATATTATGGTGTAGTATATAAATTGGTATTCATCAACATAGGTTTTATGCGCATGGTACAGGGGAGCAGTGCTTTGATCAGTTTAATTTATGGGTACATACAAAAACTTACAAAGATGCTTGAGTTGTAAAAAAAAAAAAAATTGCTTAATTTTTTGAAGTCTCTTGTTTTTTGTCACAGGAAAGATCTTATTTTCTGATAAGGCAAGTTTGCATGTTATTCAACCACTCTCAAAGTTGTAGATTTTGCCTATGGACAAGTTTCAGCTTTACAGCAGCAATTATGTAAGATAGGGAATTAAGATTAAACTAGTATATAGGTGTAAAGCCCAATAGTCCTTGTAGACTCTAGAAACCTTTAATCCTATTTGTTCTTAAACAAACAAAGAACATTGTATTCTTTTTTAATACATTGCAGGAATTAATTCCTTTGAATTATTTATTTCCAAGTTCTTATTTTGTTTGTTTTCACTGCAGTAGAATAGGACTTTTTTTCCATTAGCTAACTCACTTAACTTAATAGAAGCAAGTTTGATAGTGAGCTAGATAAATTAAAGGCTTATGTAAAAATTGTTGTAAGTAAGGGAAAAAATTAACCTGAAACTGTAGTTGCTGTTTTCCTGTGTGAACCTGTTGTTGATTGTTTTGTTTTGTTTTGTTTTTCCCAAATTGATCCATTTGCTACATTTGAAATTACTTCTAAAACTGTGTTTTCTAACAGAGAATTCTTGAATTGGAAAGCTCTCTTGCAAAGTGTTCACAAGACGACAGAAACCATTCAGAGGAATTAAGCACTGTCATGGAGTCTGAAAGAAAGCAGCATAATAAGGAAGTGAGCGATATAGTTGAAAAACACAAGGAGGAATTGGAGAACATGAAGCAGCAGCAGGAAAAGCTTTGGACTGAAAAAATTCACATTTTACAGCAGCAACATGTTATTGAAATAAAAAAAATGAAAGAGAAGCAAGAACAAGAAATAGATATGAGACTGAAAGAGAAAGAAACAGTTTTCCGTACACATATAGAAGAGATGAATGAAAAAACATTAGAGAAACTTGATGTGAAACAAACAGAATTAGAAACGCTGTCTTCTGAACTATCTGAAGCACTAAAAGTACGTCAGGATTTAGAACAGGAGCTCTCAGAATTGAAAAGTAAACTAGATGAAGCAGAACAGGAATTTGAAGGAAAGTTGGAAGCAGAGAGGAATCGGCACAAAGAAAAGGTTGAAATTATGTTAAGAGAGCATGAGATGTCTATTCAAGGAGTTGAGAAGGTACTGAAAGAGGAACTGAACCAACTGAAGCAATCGTTGGAGGAGAAGGAGAGACAGATGAAGGAAATAAAAGCACGTGAACAAGTACTAAAGGAATCTGCACAAAGATCTGAAGCTGAACTTGCCCAAGTGTCTGCAAAGCTAGTGGAAGCTTCACGATCTCAGCAGGATACTTCTAACGAGCAGGCAAAGCTCTGTGAAGAGGAATTAGCAAAGCTCCAGCAAAAGCTGAGGGACCTGGAAGGAGAAAAATTGCAACTTAATGAGCAGTTGGTAAGAACAGAATCCCAGCTGAATGAAGTCAAGAATGAATTAGAACTGAACATCTCTCAGGCACGTGACCTGAAGCAGCGTTTGCAAGAGCAAAGTAATGAAAATACTCAGAAAGTAACATCTCTAACACAACAATATGAATCTCAATTGAGGGATCTGCAAGAAGAAGCTGATAAGGCAAAGCAAAGTCTGTCTGAGAAGGAAAGTGAAATCGAACACATGAAGGAGGTACAGAACGAACAAATGGAAGAGCTTAAACAGAAACTGTTAGCAACAGAGGAGAGAATTAGTACTCTACAAGGAGACTATGAAAATAAGCTAAAACGTCAGGAAAACAAAATGGAGAAAATGAAGCAGAAGTCAAAAGATATGCAGGAAACCTTCAGAAGGAAACTTGCAGAGCAGGAATCTAAGCTAAAGAAAGAGCTTGAGAGTAAGCAATTGGAGTTCAGTCAGAAAGAGAGTGAATTCAATGCTAAAATGTTGGAAATGGCACATGCCAGCTCAGCTGGAATCAATGATGCTGTGTCAAAACTAGAGTCTAATCAGAAGGAGCAACTGGAGAGTCTCGCTGAGGCTCATAAGAGGGAGTTGGAAGAAATTAGCCAGACTTGGGAAAAGAAACTCAATCAGCAGGTTGAAGAGCTCCAGGAAAAACATGAAATGGAACTGCAAGAGAAAGAGCAGGAACTTGGAGATCTGAAAGAGAAACTTGCCACCTTCGGCGCTGAGAGGGAGGGCTCAAGGACAGAAATAAGCCGACTGAAGGAGGAACAGGTGAAGAGGAGTGAGACCCTGAAGCAATTGCAAGAAGAACTGAAGCAGTCGTTGGCTCAGATGAGTGCTCTGTCGAATAGTGAAAGTGGCCTGAAAGCACAGCTCCAAAAGCTAGAGAGTGATCTTAGTCAGTCCCTGAAAGAGAAATCAGGACTTCAGGAAGAGATCAGTAAACAGAAAGCGATCGAAGAAAAGGACAAAGCTAGAATTACTGAGCTGGCTGATGCGCTGAAAACCCTGGAGGAGAAACTCCAGACTGTGCAGTCTTCTCACAATAAAGATTGTGAAAATTACGAGAAAAAAATTGAAGCTTTTCAGCTACAAGAAACTGAGGTTAAGGAGCTCGTAGCACAATTAGATGCTTATTGGAAGAGTGCTGAAGCTCTGTTGCAGACAAAGAGCAATGAATTAATTGAAAAGTGTAATGAAAAAATTGGCATAGTCACATGCAAAATTGCAGATTGCGAGCGCCAAACTACAAAAGTTAAAGAAGCGGTAATTGTTAAAATGGGTAAGTCAATGCAGCAGCTGCAGGAGAAGGACGATATAATAAAGTCCATGAAGGCTGATATTGAAGAGCTTGTAACAGAAAAGGAACAATTGCAAAAAGAAGGAGGGCATCAGAAGCAAGCAGCAACCGAAAAAGAAACTTGCATAACACAGCTCAGAAAAGAGTTATCAGAAAATATCAATGCTGTCACCTCGATGAGAGAGGAACTCCAGGAAAAGGAATCGGAGATCTCAACTCTCAACAAAACAATAAATGAGCTTAACGTTAGACTTGAAAGCATGGTAAGCTTAGCGGAGAAGGAAGCAGCCATTGCTCTATTAAGCAAGCAACATCAAGAGGAGCGGTCGCAGTTGTTAAACCAGGTACAGGAGTTATCATCCGGTGTTGAGCTACTGAGACAAGAAAAAGCATCGGCTCTTGAGCAGGTAGATCATTGCATGGCCAAGCTGACAGAGTGGAAGACAAAAGCACAAACGAGGTTTACACAAAATCATGAAACTATTAAAGAGTTGCAGAGCAAACTTGAGCTAAGCGATACCCAAGTTAAGAAGAAAGATGAAGAGCTAAATAAGCTGAAGGAGGAGCTGGCTCAACAAGGCAGGGATCTGGATAGTTTAAAAAGTGCGTTGGAACAAAAAGAAAACAGGATAGAAAAACAAGAAAGCGAGTTAACCAAGGAGTTAAAAATCCATGCAGCAAGAGTTGTTGAATTAGAAGAACACATTGCTCAGAAAACTTCAGAAAATGATTCCTTGATGGAGGAACTTAAAAGGCATAAAGAACAAAAAGACATGGAGCAAAAAGAGGTAGTTAGGCAACTCCAGCAGGCAGAGAAGGTTGCTTTTGAAAAAGACAATAGATTTAAGGAGGCTGAAGAAAAAGTGCTCAGTCTTGAAAAGAAAATAGATTCACTGACAGCTGAATGTGAAGCAAAGGAGAGAGAATTTGATCAAATGAAATCAGCAATACTTAAAAGCAAAGAGGAAGAACTGAAAGAGTTAGAAGAGAGACTGAATGCAGAGAACAGCACTAAGTTGGCAGATCTTAAAAAGAAGGCAGAGCACAAAATTGGTTCTATTAAAAAGCAATTGATGTCTCAGATGGAAGAAAAGGAACAGCAATTGAAACAAGATAGAGAAAATCAGGTAAGACATTTGGAACAAAAAGTGCGGGAAAGAGAGGCCAAAATTGAATCCCTTGAAGAAAAGATGAAGTCAACGAGAGATTCCACAGAATTGGAGAGAGAAATGCTGCAAAAAGTAGAGAGTGCAAAAGCTGCAGTAGAGCAAGAAAAGAATGAAACACTTAAGTGTGTCCAGCAGACCTACGAAGAGAAAATTAATGTGTTACAGAAGGACTTGATAGAAAAAGATAAGTTGTTGCACAAGTATGAAAGCGAACGAAAAGAAGGTATCGATTCTCTTCTAGAACTGCAAAACAAACAGGAAGAGCTTCTTAAAAAATTGGAATGTGCTGAGAAGAGACAGAGAGAGGAGCAGAGTGTGACTGAAAGCCTCAGGGAAGAGCTTGAAGAGCAGACGAAAAAGTACTCCTTGTTAGCAGATGAGCATGCTCGGTGCAGTGGTGATTTAGCAAGTACCAGGGAAGAACTGAAAGCTAAAGAACAAAAAAATCTGGATATGGAGAATGTACTTGGAGATTACCAGAAAAATATGCAGGACAAAGAGGCAGTCGCTCATTGTTTAGAACAGAAGGTGAGAGAATTGGAAGATAATCTAGCTAAAGTAAATGAAGCACACAGGATAGAGGTGGAAGATACAAGTTTGAAATATGAAGAAAACCTAAAAAGTTTACAGCAACAGCTGGAAGAAAGAAATGAACTCTTGAAAGCTTTTGAAGAAAATGCTGAAGAAAAGACTAAATCTGATCTGGAGCTGCAGAAGCTACTAGGTGATATGCAGAACCAGCAGAAGGACTTGCAAGCTAAACTGGAAGAGGCTGAAAGGGAGAAACAGAAACTGCGTAAAGATGTAAACAGTCTTCAAAAAGACTTGCGTACTCTGCGAAAAGAACATCAGCAGGAGCTCGACATAGTTAAGAAGGAGTCCTTGGAAGAAACGGAGAAGAAAATCAGGTAAATTCTTAATTCCTGGTCTGGTTAACACCTCCTTTCTGGATTTTTAACCACTTAGATGTTAAGAAGTCCTGGTATAGCTCAGTTTTTAGCAATGAAATGATGACTGGTATTTTTCTAGATAGACTTAGAAAGCAAGAGGCAACTTAATGGTAGCACTTCGTGAACACGTAAAACATTACTTGATTCATCAGTTTAAAATTTGGTTTCTTGTTTGACAAAGCACCACTTGAAATGTTCAGTGATGCTTATTTTCAGCATTACCAGAAAAAAAAATCAGTTTTAGTTTCTTGAAACAAGAAACAAAGTTTATTAAAGCTCAGTTCTGAGAGCTTCGTATCACTACTCTATCTCAATATCAATTGAAAGTTCAGACTGTGAATTAGGGTGGTGGCAGGAAAGCAAGTCAAGTGGTACCAAGAACCGTTCATATGTACTGAAGAAAATGTGGTATGCTGATATGTTTATCAGGTAAGGAGGTTCCTAAAATCTGTACCGTGGGGGCCCATTTAATTCCAACGTTTGAGCAAAAAAAAATTGTATCTTTCTGGGAAGGAGAATGGGAGGATAGTGACACATGATGATTCAATTCTGGTTTGGTTGTTTTGTTCAAATGAAGTACCTGTGTTTTCCAGGTGAATTAGGTGGGAAGGAGAATCCCACAGAATCCAAAACGAACACATTCTAAAATGGTTTTGGAAATTTTCCCAAATTTCTTCCCTAGTGAAACTGTTCTCATACTTTTCAAACTTCTGTTTTCTCAGTGAATTTTTTCTTTTTTTTTTTTGTACAGATGTGAGCAGGAAGACATTGAATTAAAGCACAACTCTAAGTTAAAGCAGCTAATGAGAGAGTTCAATACTCAGCTTGCTCAAAAAGAAATGGAATTAGAAACAGCTGTGAAAGAGACGATAAGTAAGTGATATACTAATGTAACTGTAAACAGGAAAGGCTGAAAAGTAACTGGGTGTTTTGGAGAAGGTATTTTACTTGGAACTGCGATAAAAATATGTATGCAATGCTTTGCTGCTTCCTAGAGAAATCAGGGAAAACTTCTCTTAACATTTAAATGTTAATCGTAACACAATTAGGAAAACATGTAAGTAGTTTTTCTTCCCGAACCTGCAGATGGTATCTTTGATCTACCACTGTCTGTATCTGTCATGCTAACAGTTACCCAAGATAGCCATTGATACTAAATTTTTTTTATATGCACAAAAAATAGAAAAAAAAAATATTTTCAGAGATAAAAGCTGCTTTGGCTTTAGCAATATAGGTGTGTAATGCTGCATAGTTGACTGTACAGCACTGAAGCACTGAAGGAAGCCTTTCAGTGAAACTTAAAAATAGAGCATCCCAAGTTGTCAGGGTTCCAGAAGGATCATGGAGTCCAGCTCGTGGCTCCACAAAGGACCACACAGAATTCATACTTTGTACCCGAGACCATTGGCCTAAGATTCCTTGAACTCTGGCAGCTTGGGGCTGTGTAAATTCCCCTCCAGGAGCGTGTTCCATCCCCACCACCCTCTGGTGAAGACCCTTTTCCTAACCCCGAACTTGAGCCTCCCTTGGCAAAGCTCCATGCCATTTCCTGAAGCCCTGTGCAGAGCTCAGTGCTGCCCCTCCGCTCCCCTTGTGAGAAGGATGTAGTCTGCCATGAGGCCTCCCCTTCTCTGGGCTTGAGGAAACCAAGGGACCTCAATTGCTCCTCCTATGCCTTGTCCTCCAGACCCTTCACCATTCTCATATCCTTCCCGTGGATGATTTCTGTTAGATTTATGTTCTTCATAGATTGTGACGCCCCAAACTGCACACAGTGCTTGAGGTGAGGCTGCACCAGAACAGAATCAGTATTGCATTTTCTTAGCTGAGCCGTGTAGGCTTCATTCGCTGTTCCTGTTAGCAGGCACAAGCAAAGCATAATGCCCGATGGCTGTGCCATGTGTTTATAACTTGAGTACAGTGTATTTCAGCTTTCTTTCCACTCTTGATCTTTTGCTACCATCGTGTAAGTTGGGGTTTGGAGAAGAAAGCATCTTTTGACTTCGTGCTTACTGGAAGCACTCCTAAGAGTGAGGAATTTCTGAAGACTTAAAGCTGTTTCAAATCTTTTCTCTGTATAAAGGAGGAGATACAATGAAGTGGAAAATAGCGATCGTGATTTTAACTTCTAGAGAAGTTCCAGCATCAGGCAAAAAAATGTGATTCGCATGCCAGAATGCTAACAACAAAATTTGTGTGGATTAGAATCAAGTGATATAATTGTCACTGGCATGGTAGAAAATAAATTTTCCTGAAGAATTTTCATTATAGATACCTACTTCAATTTTTTTTTTATTTTTAAGTTTTCTTAAATAATTTTGTGACTTAGTTTATGCAAATATGTCTGCCTTTTGATTTTCCCTCCTTTTTCTTTTTTTTTCTGTATAGGTAAAGCCCAGGAGGTAGAATCTGAATTGATAGAAAATCATCAGATAGAGACAACACAGTTGCATAGAAAAATTGCAGAAAAAGATGATGATCTGAAAAGAACTGTGAAAAAATATGAAGAAATCCTTGAGGTATCTTTCTGTAAAGTGATATTGTTACGTACATTTCATAGTAACCCTTCTTTTTTCATTGCTGAATTGCACAGAAAACTGTAATGCATTTTACTAAAAATCAATCAGTGAGATTCAAAAGAATTACAGTTTACATATGTAGTGACCCAGTTTCCAATTAAAATATTGATTTGTATTTTTGGAACGTGTAAGAACAGCAAAAATCTGTCCCCAACTCTGATCTGTGATAAGTCTTTACCTTCTCCAGCAGTTTTTCTGTGCTTGAAATCATAATGACAAAAGCAAGCAAGCTGTAATTTAAGTTCCACTAGAAAGTGTTGTTGTTTCTAGTAAGAATACAGCGTTAGTGGCATCCTCACAGTGTGAGACATACTCTATCTAAACTGGTACCAGAGTTCTTTAAGTTTCTTTTCTATGCATGATGCAGTCTTTTGCAAGTAAAACTTCCATTTTCTACTTCTGAGTGGACAGTCTGTCTTCGTGACGTGTAGCTAGACATAGTCTTGCTCTGATAACATCCCAACCAGAAGTTAGCAGCCAACTTCTGTATTGAAGATTGTTGACCCTCCAAGAATGCTTTGTGTTTTATTCAAGTAGGAGTACAGCAGATGTACTGCAATAGGCCGAATGGTCTCCAGGTGCTAGACTGTTACTCTATTGGATGTGGACTTGAACTTTAGAAATTCTAGTTCTGCTTGCACAAATAATTTTGAAAAGACTGTTTCTTGAGTAGACCCATTTGCAGTAATTATAAAAGATCGCTTTGTTTATGCTCAGTCCCAAGCGCTGCATCTGAATACTTTCTTCTAAAAAAATCCCTAATTTGCAGGCAGATTGTATATCCTGCTCTGTTTTTGCACATGAGGCAATTTGGGTGGATATGGCAGGATTTGAAGAGTCCCTGTTCTTTTCTTTTTATCACAGAATGTAGAAAAATACCATAATATAAAACCACAAAGTTATATATATATATTTTTATGACGTACATATAAATCCCACAGTTCTAGAGCATTTATACTCATTCATATCATACCTGGTTATGCAGTATGCTGCCTTTCAAGTCCTTACTGTGAAGGCTCAAATAATCTGTGATGTTAGATTATGAAAGTATAATTGCTTTCTGTTTTCTGGTATGTTTAGTCTGCGTGCATGTGAGAAGCATACATGCGGTACAGAGTTTGTGGTGTTGCAAGTTTACTCTAAATTTGACCGGTGCAATTGGAGGCAAAAACAGTGACATTTCAAGTACTGTGAGTTGTAGTGTGATGTTCTAAATTACAGACCACATTTCTTTAGTTGACGGTACACTTGTGACTGAGTGCTTTTGTTATTTGGCAAAGCAGTAACAAGAAATCCTGCACCGATTCAGAGAATTCTGAAAAATTGCACAAATCTTAGGGGCTTGTACAAGTCATGTCTTACAGAAGTCTGTCATCTTTTTTTAGTTGTTTCTTTTCTGTATTTTAGCTACCTTCTGTGACTAAGTGACGTGCATGAAGTTTTGCTTTATTTCAATGGACAGTTCTTAAGAAAATGAAAGAATTGAGATTCTATAGCTAAGTATGCTAGGTCTTGAGAGTTTTTAAATAGAATTGTATAAGGAAGCTGTAGAAATGCAGAATCTTGTTAAGCTCCTGTTGGTTGTCCCTTGCTCTTTTTCACAAGCCTCATACTGAGTTTGTTTCTGTGTCTGACCGAAGTGTTTGCTTTCAGTCTGTTGCCGTAGAATCATAGAATTGCTCAAGTTGGTAAAGACCTTCAAGATGATCGAGTCCAACCGCAACCAAACCATTCTACCATAAGTCTAACAGCCCACCACTAAATCATGTCCCTGAGCACCACATCCAGTCGTTAAAGTTTGAGTGGTCAGATGATGATTTATTGTTTAACTGTTATTTTCTTCCTGTAATTTGAAGGCTCGTGAAGAAGAAATGACAACAAAAGTTCATGAGTTGCAGACGCAGTTAGAGGAGTTGCAAAAGGAGTACAAGCAAAAGATGGCAGAAAAGGACCATCGAAACAGTGAACATGTGAGTGGCATTAACATTACTGTTCCATCTCTAGCTGTGAAGTGTTTTAGTCATCCTGAAACTCTACGCTTACAACTTAATTGGACTTTATCTGATCTTCACCTTCACGTATGCTTTTATTCTTTTAGATGTTAATCTACTTCCAAAGTGAGCCTGTGCTGATCTGCAGTATTGATATTACCTTTTTTAATGAGATAACGAGATGTTAAGAAAATTCTTTTTCTTTGTGGGGGGTGGTGGGGTGAGGATTTTTTGCATTCTGTGTGTTTTGTCCCTGTTGTTTTGTTTTTTTTTTATTTGTTTAAGAAGGGAAGGAATTTTTTTTAACTGAAATTCCCAAGATTACTGAAATATCTTTGAATACATTGAGGATGGACAGAGAATTCTTTCCTGAAACACGTTCTAGTTAGAGAAATTCTTCTTTGACAGACAAAAATGTTACTTGTTTTTACACTGAGGTGAGGAAGAGTATATGCAGTGTTGTCACTGATCAGGAAATTTGTATCAACCTTCTTTTAAAAGTAGTCATTTTGATAGCAAGCACCACTGGGGATACTATGTCTGGAAATGCTAGGTTATGCAAGTTATCTTTATGATAATTGTATTACAGACTCAAGAATTTAAATACAAGCTTTGATACTTATCAGTACAAGTAAGCATTAAAAAGTACTTTTGGGGCTAGTAGAGTATATAAGCATATTTATCTAAGAGTACGTATGATTTGGTCATTTCAGTTTTTATCCTCTTGGATTAGTCAGAGTGAAATGAATGATACTTTCATCTTTTTTTCCCCAAATTATGTTCAGGAAATGAGAGATTCAGTATTTTTTTTTTTTTTTTTTTCATATTTGCATTTTCATCTGACTTTGTTTTTGTTCTTGTTCTAGGTAGCAATAGCAGAACTTCAGGTAGGTTTTGAAATTATTTTTATTTTCTAGGTAATGCTTTGTCACATCACTTTGAAACTGGCAATACTGCTTGTAGGTTTGTGAGAATTGAAAGGCAAAAAAAGTGTATTAAAGAGATATGTTGGATAGTTTATTGAAGTTTTTCTGTATGTGGCTGTTCTTTCAGGCACAGCTTGCACAGAAGACAACACTAGTCAATGATTCAAAGTTGAAAGAGCAGGAGTTCAAGGAGCAGGTAAGGGTGCTGCTTGAACAAGGGAAAAACATTCTTTTTAGGGGGTTTGTATTTGCACTATTAAATGTTTTGTTCTTTTCAGTTGATGACATAGCACAACTTCATATGGGAAGTATGATTCTAGTACGTGTAGATAGTTTTGACTCATACATTTATGCACATTTTCAAAATACCTCTCAGTCAAAATGCCAAATGTTGGTGGTGCAAGATTATCAAAACCAGTTGCACAGTGACAGTTTTATGAATGCCCCTTGTGAAATTATGGTTCCCCACTTTATCTAAACTTAATCTTCTGGTTTTAGGTGAAGTAAGTAATTTCATATCTGTATTTTTATAAACGTGCATATATATGTATATACATGTATGTAGGTATTTAAATATGTATGTGTGGAGATATTCTGATATGTCTATGTACATGTGTACACAGTTCTCATGATGTTTAGCAGAAACTTCTTAAACATACTTTTAATTTACTTTTAACAGTTCTGATCTTGGCTGTTCTTTGTTTAGATTCATGTACTGGAAGACAGACTGAAAAAGTATGAGAAGAAAACGTATGTCACATCGGTTGGAACACCGTATGGAGGTACGTATATAATTTTCATCACATAAGGTTGTTTATTTGAAAGATATGCTTTCATTTAGAGAATCTGTTAAAATACCAGATTTTCTGGAACGCTTTCATAATGTTTTTGTGCAGTTCATGTATCATTTTTGTTTGGTGGAGCAAGTGGAACAGCTCTGTACTAGCATTCTGTATCAGTTCTGTATTTCTGGGGGGAGTGATAGAGGCAATTTCAGTAAAAATAGAATGGGGGGAAATTATCCCCTAGCAAACAAAATAAATGCTTTATGACTCTTTGAAAATCTTAACTGTGCAGTTAATTCATTTCACAAGTCTTTCTTGTGTTCCATGTCAAGACTCATGCTATTCTTGTGACTAAAGGTCCTTTGCAAGATCTCCTGCTCTGAGATCTTGGTTACCATGCTATTATTTTTCTTGCTCTATTCATATATTTTAAGAACACTCCTTGAAAAAGTTGTTGTACTGAATTACTTTAAGCAAGTCACTTTCTTATTATTTTTATCCTCTCTCTTTGGATCATTTCTGCTTTATCCTAAGTCCACTTACTCTCAGGACTTACATCCAAGTTAGTCCAATATCTGCTCTGGACACCTAATTTAATTTGCCTTTGGCCTGTGATGTTGGGCTTACATTAAATCCTGCATCTATCTATCATCCATCTTCATAAAGCAAGCAAGACAGATGAGTGCTAGGAGAAATCCTGCTTTGAAGGACTCTCGAAGCTCATTGTAATGTATCAGTAGATATTGTGTGGCTTGTGAATGTCTGATGTTTTCCATTCTTCATGAAACGAAGTTTAGCTATTAGTTTATTCTCTCATATAGCCCTCAAAAGTTATCCATCACTGCTGTCTTTGCTAAACTTGATGATTATGTTCATAGTTTGGTATAGCACTGCCTATCACATTCATTAATGCCTTTTTCTTTCTGTAACTATGTACTCCTTTTTTTTGTTTCCTTGTACCTATCCTGTATCTCCTGTCTTATGCCCAGTCTGTAAGGCAGCTGAAGTTTCTCTTGATCTCATTCTACAGTTGTTCACGTTCCTTAATAACACTACAGTTAATACAAATAAAACACATTGCATTGGAAAAAATATTAGCACTTGTAATTATTTTTTTTTATCTACTTTTCCCGTTTGCCATCTATCTTTAATTCATCAACAGGATCTGTTATATCAGTTTATCTTTTCTGTGTTTACTCTGAAAGCTAAATTGGTATAATTTCTGATTTCAGATGATACAAAATTGGAATCAACTCATAGTCAAGAAAAGCAGCAGAATCTAAATAGGTTTTAAGTCTATCTGGTGTGCAGTAAAAAGAAAAGATGCACAAATTTTCATTTAAAAACAAAATTTCAGGAGGATTTTGAATTAAATGTGCTGATGCATTGTATATTAAGCTTTGGGAATTTGTTCTAAGTTGGTTTTAGGCATCTGGCGTAGTTATGGTTACTACTCCAGTGTTTCTTAGTTGATTACATTTTGATTCAGTCACTTTCTGACTACGAGTGGTTTACATTCTTATGAGTTAATCTCACTATGAATATACGTATTTTTCTGTACACAGATGGAAATCTTCGTCATACTGATGTTTCTCTCTTTGGAGAGCCTACTGAGTTTGAATACTTGAGGAAAGTGCTCTTTGAATATATGATGGGTCGTGAGACTAAGGTATGGAAAGTTGTACGTGGTGATGTGATTTGAGTTAGAATGAAGGTTAGCTTCCTCGCTGTATAGATCTGAAGTGCCATGATGTTGGTGATTCATCATGTATTGACTGTCATTGTAAAAAAGATTCAGTGGACTTCAGGGCTTTTTTGTTTTCTTTTTTTTACAAAGAGAGGTGGTCTGTGTCTTTACAAACTTCTAAGGAACACTGAGATAAAACATGGGGAAATGAAAGGAGAGAACAGTGGGGAGGGGAGGGGAGGGAGTGTCACATCTCTCACCAGAGTACTTAACAGAGACAGGTATGGTTTTACCAGCAGAAGTCTTGCTGTCAGTCAAGCTTACTGTACTTTGAAAGCTGATATACACTATATTAGCAAACTACTCTTGTGATGTTATCTTGATGCAAATATGATTGAGTTGTATTAAATGTTACCTCGTTAGTAGCTCTGGAGATGGTGAAATATATATACTTTATATATACATAATAATTAAGTATATATAATTATAAGTATATATAATTATATAATTATATAATACCATATAATATATAATAATAATTATATATTATATATTATATATATATGTATATAAGTATATATATATATATAAGTATACTTAAAGTGTGTATATATATATATATATATATATATGTAATTGTTCCTTAAAGATTTTTTACAAGGCTCCCAAATTGGTTACCTTCTCTAGGTAGTATTCACTTTTAAAAGCAGAGAGAAGCTGCACAGTAAGCTCCTTGTTGTATGCTGACAAGCTTGTGAAATCATTCCTGTGTTGGAATTTCACTGGCTTGTAACGATACTGATGCTAAGAGATTGACCAGATTCAAAGAGGGTATGTTGTAACACAAACGTTTTTCTTGGATGACAGATGCTATGTGGATTAATATCTATATTTTTTTCCTCCCTGAAATTCTTCCTTTCTTTGTTGTACTGCTTTCAACTCAGACTACTGTTAAGTAAAAAGGTTTCTGTGTTGATTGGGTTTGTTCTCGTTATGCTCCTTATGGAATAAGACTTAGTCAACAGAGGACTTCTTGTCCTCGTTCTTTTTATACCTTTTCTTACGTTACTGTACTCACTTTTTATTAAAAAATCTAAAACACAACAAAACAGAACCACTAGTTAGCTTCTGTTCTTAGTCCTGTGGCTCATTGGATGGCTCTCTTACCGTAATAGAACTTGACTGAAATCTAAAGAAAAGTATGGATGTTACTAGATGTTATGTCACGTTCCAACTTCACCCAACCCTTGAGACTGTAATGGATGACTGGTGCACATTGTGCAGTTAGCAAGCATTCTGTCATTCCTTCAGTTGCTTTGATTAAAAGGTATGTCTGTTTGTCTATGTATATGTTTGCCCCGGAGATTACACTTTGTTTAATCCGAAGTTGCTGTTACAACATTGCCTGTGCACAGGCTCCTGAAAGCAGATGAGTACTGGGGAAAAACTGTGTCAGGAAAGATAGACGTTGAGTTTCTGTAATAACCTGTGAAGGCATTGTTTTAACATTGATGCAAGTGAAAGACTGTTCTAGTGGCTGTCCTCTGTGCAGGGTCTCCTTTTAGAGTAAACAAATCACGCTGTGTCTCAGAGGCAGTTCAGCAGTGAAGTTAGTCATCTCTGAGGGCAAGATGTGAATAGTTCCGAATTCTTCTGCTTCAGCATCTCCGTAGCAGCCCCAAGAACATGGAAAACTTCAAGTCACTGGGAGCGATGAATTACAGAGCACGCTTTGTCAGGAAAGAAGATTTTAGCCTCTGTTTAACTTGGCACATAAGAATCTGTGCAGTACTTGCAGCGTTTGTGGATTTTTTTGTTAACATTTGCATGCCTTTGTGTCCTGTGGGAAATTGTCCAGAGATGGCTTTCTTGGTAGCTCAGTCATAAACAGTTTGAATCGATGCTAAGCTCGGTGTTTTCTAATCTTTTAGTCCCATGTCATTGTGATCAGGGTTTTGGCAAAAGAGATGAGAGAAGCAGAGGATCTGTTTGTGGCTCTGGGAATGTTCCTTTTAGTATCTGGGAACTGCACTACATGCTCTTTTTAATTATGGGAGCTACCAGTGAAGCTTTTTTAATCAAAAGGTTTCAACAGGACTTGTTTTATTCAGTATTTATCCCTAATTAATTATGGATAGAAGCAGTAGGCGCGAATTAGGGGTTTACCTCTAATTTTTAGCTCTGGTTGTTTTTGCCCTGCAGCTGCTTTGTTGCTGCAGTCTCCCTCTTCATTCCACATGCGAGGCTGCTAATAAACAGTGGACTTGGAGAGCAGCAATCTTATCTCATCCACATTCTTGAAGAGCAACAGCTACCGCTTCTGTAGCGATCGTGTTCAGTTTGAGCTGCCCTGCAGTTCTTACTTTGACCTTTCATGCGAAGGTCGACAGAACCGTGTTCTGTGCCTTTTGGAATTTTTTATTCCCACTGATCTGTTTTTAAAAGGAAAATAATTGCTTGCTTTACACAAAGGTTTGACGTTTCTTACACGTTCCATCTGAGGTTATCTAAATTTTTTGCTATTTAAATATGAGCTACTGTGTACCTGCTGACAGCATTTTGACAACTGCTGTTGTACATCTCACATTTACATCTCCGTGTTTCATTTCTTTGCGTTTCTTTACTAAATAGTTGGGTGATATGAATATAGGTGAAATCATAGAAACTCTTTCAGGTGTCACGTGCCTCAGATGAGCTTTTCAGAAAGGCCGTTTTAGGTCACATGATAATAATGATAGATGTGTTTCTTTTCAGACAATGGCCAAGGTTATAACGACAGTGCTGAAGTTCCCAGCTGATCAGACTCAGAAGATACTAGAACGAGAAGATGCACGACCAATGGTAAGTTGTACCAATAAGCAAAGTTCGTGCAGGAGGTGATGCCGCAAGAATAAGAAGTTGGAAACTTTCTTTAGATCTCCCTTTCACACTTAACTTCATTCAAGAGAACTCCTTTTCTCCACCTCTTTCATATTTTCTGAACTAGAATTTCTGGCTAAACCACGTTTGTGAAAGCTGCTATTCTGAGATTAATTTTCTTACCAAAAAGCAATTAAATATCACAAATACCCTTAGTTAAATTCAGAAGTTCCTGTGGATTCATAGCTGTTTTAAGAAAATTGGTAGAAGTGATTTTTTTTTTTCATCACTGCAGTACAATATTTGGTAAGAACAACATTTGCTTGTAGAATAGAAAACTCGTTAGCTTGCTCACCTTTTGTATGACAGAAGTGGAATATACACGTGGAGTTTTGTGTCAGTATCCTAACAAGAATCTTTTTTTTTTGTTTGGTTTTTTGTACTAAAGAAACGTCACAATATGGCAGGTTGACTGTCAGTGAGGACAAATGAAAAATAAGAATTTAAAGTATTTTCTGCAGTACTGCCTTGTTGCCAGCAGTGCTGAGTGACACAATAGCCAATTTTGACCTTGTACATCTGTGGGGGAGGAAACATAGTGATGGCAATCAGTCTGCATAGATGCATGCATTAGAGAGTAAAATTGGTGGAACACTGAATAGAGAGTGATTCCTTTTAATGGTAAATAATTTAATATTACTTATTATTATTTTTAATTGAATTATTAGATGAGGAAAGTGTTTGGTATTTCAGCATCTCCCCGTAGACTCTGTAGCTTTGTGAGCCTTGCAGTCTTCAGTACTTAACATGCTTCTAAAATTGTGTAAATGCTG
This sequence comes from Oreortyx pictus, assembly GCA_036925125.1. Classification (NCBI taxonomy): domain Eukaryota; kingdom Metazoa; phylum Chordata; class Aves; order Galliformes; family Odontophoridae; genus Oreortyx; species Oreortyx pictus. The sequence continues at coordinate 47,153,110 of JAUPFR010000007.1, read as the reverse complement.
ATGGAAGTAAAACAATGTCTTGTGTGTCACGAGCATCCTATTTTTGTTCTCAGAAGGCTTTTATTTAAACCATTTTCTCATCTCTGCCGTGTTATTTGAAGTTATTCACACTACTCTCGCTTCCAAAATGATAGGACAAGTTATGAATAAATAAAGCGATAATTATGGCTTTCCTAAGACTCTTTCTCAGACCTTCAGTTAGAAAGCTGACTTCCTATTTTATTTTACTTTTATTTATTACCTGGCACACTAGTAATATTTATAGGAAGATTTTGAGATGATGGACCTTGTGTTTCAGCTCCCTGTGCTTTTTGGTGTTTGAAACCTGGTCTCCCCAAAACGGGTGCTTGCAAATTCTGATACTGAACAAAACTTTCAGTTAATCCAGCAGGTTGCGGTACCTGGGACTAAATTTCGGTGAGCTGTGCAGTGAACCTTTTTCCAGGCTGCAGGTGCTTTGATTGTTAAGGACATCAGAATTCAGAGAAGTTAATGTCCTGGTGAGGAACTTCTTGGGTGCCACGTAGCAGTCTTCCTCGGCTCACGTGTAGCCTGTCACTTTTTGTCCTTTCCAAGTACACAGAGGTGAAAAACGCATACATACGAAGGGCACAGTCATTTTTGTCTTCAGTTTCAAATTTGTTTACCAAACAAATAATATTTGTGGTGAATCTTTTGTAGTTCTGTTCAGCACTGAGACAAGTAGGGGGGGGGGTCATTAATTTTTCTGTTAAGGGAAGTGCTTGGGGTTTGTTTGTTTCCTGATATGTACTAACGTGAATATTGTGTTTCTCCACTATAACGTTATAAACTTATAACAGAAACATGCGTTTTTAACGTGAAGCTTAGTTGGTTTTGTTTGTTAATTTTTAGCCAAAAGGTTTGAAACTAATTTGAATGAGTAAGTTGTCAATTAACTGTGCTAATATAAAGGAATAAATGTGTGCATTAGGAAGTACCTGTGAGTACTTGTCCTTTTAGCATCTGAGTCTGCCTGTCTTTAACAGTGGGAATATACTGGAAAGTTTTCTGCTTAAACCTTTAAGAGATTCCTCAGTAAAGAGGAGTATGCTAGACCAGTGTATCTCCTGCACTAATACGCTGTTTACTATTTTCTTATTGTGGTTTAGTTGTAGCAGTCTCTCCTGTGATTAGCAGATGTTCACAGCATTCTTACCTACGCTCTTACCATGTAGTCCAATAAGCTGTTTTCTTCCTGGCTTTGTAGTTTGCCTCACCTCGCAGTGGTATCTTCTGAATATTCCATCAGTCTGTGCTTAGTTAGCATGTGGGTGAGTGAAGCCTACTTGTACTTGTTTTGTTTGGAGATATTAATTGTTCTTCTGCTTTTTTTTTTTTTTTTTCCCTCTTGCCTGCTTTCATTAATTAAAAAGATTTTAAAACTTTGTTCTGGGAGTGTATGATAAACTTTGTTTTATCCTTACGTTACGAATCCAAGTTTGGTTCATGGTCTCCACTCCATTTTTATTTTGTGATCTTTTAAACCTTTCACGTCAAATCCAGCGGCGAATGCCTTTCGTTGCACTCCAGAATGCTTTTGCCTAGATCACTTCTTGACAAAACCAGCAACTATTTTCTCTATCCCTCTGTTGAAACCGATTGAATTGTTAGTAATGATGGGACAGAGATCTTTACAACATTACTGTAGGAAGCACGTTTGAAACTTCAGTTCCTGTTGTGCTGTCTGTAGTGCTGGTGTGAAACCTTTGTGCGCCCTGAGCTGTCCTTGGTGGCTGCCACAGGAGGGCCTGACTTTTGGCTTTATTGTTAGCAAACGCCTGCTACAGCTTCGTAGCTTAAGCCAGTAGGCGTGGAAGCTTTGCAGCCCTCGTTATTAGATTGTAGTTTTTTTTAGTTTATCTCCGACATTTCTGTGACTTACATTAGTAGTCAGCCAGCAAAAGGAATAATTTTCTGGAGCACCTAAAACTCCGGCACTGAGGTGATTTTTGGCATCGCTGTGAAAGTAGCAGTCTTTTTTTTGCTAGCCCTCAAATTTGATTTCACCATTACACTGGATGCACGTTGGCCTAATGCAGAGAGGACAACCATTGGCAGTGTGGTGGACTTGACTATTTCTGCTGATACTTCTGACTGTTGTGTTTAATTTCTTTTTTTTTCTTTTTTTTCTTCCATCAACTTTCCCAATTGTTCTGGTCATATCAGAACGAAATTAGTTAATCATAATTGCTTAATAACGCGGTCGTTTGACTTAATCTGAAATTCTTGCGTCTCCTGTTTCTATCAGTGAATAATGATTTCATTATTAATGTCAAGTGCTTCTGAGTCGCTGTTAATAAAATAACATCTCTTTGTTTCCTTCAACTTTCTCATCTTCTAGTCGTGGCTGCGACCATCCTGAAGAAATCACAGTGAGAACGTCTCGTAACAGTGCTGCTTAGAAACACGTATCTCTGGTTGTTGCCCCTTGAGAGGGGGTGAGCTGTTATTCAGGGTCACCAATGGAACAGCAAGAACCAAAGCTCAGCACCACCTTCGGACCGTGAATATAGTTACAACTGCCTTGACAAGAAACGCTAATCAGGGGTTATCCGGGGATGAGTTTTTTTTTTTTCTCTTCTATCAAACTCTTCTATTTTGTGTTAAAGGTTATTTTTTTAAAGGAGAGAAAAGACTACCCTAGGAAGGAATTGCCCGTTACTGTATCTCTATACAGGTGTTTTTTAAGAGTTGAACTAAATGGTTTGTCTCTTCTATTTATTTTTTTATTTTCGAATGAATTGTGCAATACATTTTAGGATGGACAGCAGTTGAGGTGATTTTCTGGATGAACTGGGTACTCTTGTTTGACTACTCCTCTACTGATCCGATCTTCTGATTGTTTGCTAAAGGTCACTTCCTATATGCTTTTGCCTACAATAAATCCAAATTGCAGTACCTCATTTGTTTACTCCTAGCTTTTGTACTTATATTTTCTGGGAAAAAAAGAAAAAAAAAAAAGTATATGACTGTAAATTGTAAATAGTTAATACATAACTGTATCATATGCTGATCTGTGACTGTTGACAGCACTAATCCGACGGGAGCTGAGACGGAATAAAGTTTATTTACTGTATAATTTTGAAACTTCTTGTTGTATGCTTTTTCTTTTGAAAGGCTCCAACGGTTTTGTTCTCATTCCTGTTCAAGACATCCTTACTTGAGACGTTTCCAGGCTGAAATTGCTCTCATATCAATGAGTTGTGAGAAATCAGTGGAAATGCTCAGATTTTCCAGGGAATACAAACTGCAAAACAGGTGCATACTGAGCTGATCACCAGTAGCAAGCAGGGAGATTAGCTTCGTTAAGGTTTTCAGTGGTTCAAGGTGATCAGTCCTCCGTGAGTGTAATTTTTGATGAATGTCTGTAACGGTTTCAGCTATAACAAGTTTTTGCTTCCGCAGTATATCTGATCCCTGTCTTCCAGTGCGTTGCCAGATGTGTCAGCAGCCTGTGCCAGACTTCCCAGGGTACGTTTGGTTCTGAAAAATTGCACGTTCCTTCCTGGTTGGCTGAGGATTTGTAGGAACTGGCTACTGCTGTCATTAGAGCAACCCAAAGCGTGGACTTTGTGTTTCAGGTTTCCATGTAAGGTGCAGGTTTTCCTAGGCTTTGGGAAATTAAATGTGGGGTTCTGTTATTTTGACAATGAGTTTCATTATGATCTCTTACTGCACTTTTCTCTTTTTACAGATAGGCTGTTCTTCATGTGTTCTGTCTCTGTTATTTTCCTTTCAGGTGAAAGTTACTGAAATGTGTGCTAGTGCAACTGTACACTCAAGATACTTCAGGCCACAGATGTCTGATCTGCATTGCATGTATAACTTTGTGCATCCATATGCACGTGCGTAAAAGCCAAGAGATCCATTTGTAGATCTGTTCATATGGACGTAAAATGTTTACCAAGCATCCTCCTGTATTGTAAGGATTCATCTCTTAATTTCAATGATATACATGCAGGGCTTTTATTCCTGTATTACCTCTGTGCCTAAGCTGATGCTTATTGGCAACGTGCAGTTTCAAACTTACTATAAAACATTATAAATCCTTGCAACTTTTACTTCTGCCATTTGTAGTTCCTCAACTATGAGCTATACTGCAAAGTGGTTTTCTTCTCTACAGACTACTTGGTATCTGGTCCTCTTCTCTACAGTGAGAAGAGACCAGACAAAACTTGACTGAATGCTGAGGTGAGTTCATTTTGTAATTCAGACATCCTACATCCAATCTTACTGTCCGTCCATAGCTGTGCTACAAAAAAATAAAACCAAATTCCTCTATGGAGTTTGCTGTACGGAGCAACTTATTTTTTATTTGCTTTTTCTTGAAACAGTCTTTCCCAGATATCGTTACTGATTCATTGTGGGTAACAAGAGCTAGCAGCCTTTCCCCTGCTTCCTTACATCCGTACCCAGAAACAGGAATCCATGTTTTTCCCCACTGGTTCCCAAAAAGACAGTGAGCTTGGAACTTGAAATTGTATTTGGTCGTCTATATTCATAATGTTGCTTATTAGAGATGCTGGAACAGAAGTAAGCATCAAGTTTGGCATTGTTGTGTGCCTGGTCTAGGAGTTGTCACCTTTAATTTTGCCTTTTCTCACAGGCTGTTGTTTACACTGATTGTAGACTTCCCCTGTAAGCACTGATGCAGTTCCCTTCCTTAGAGTAATTTTAAAGGCATGTAACTTAGCAGGGATATCTCTTAAGAGACTGCCTTCAGTGTAAAGCAATGACAGCTATTTTCTTCTTGCCCACCTCTTACCATGTGACGTTCTAGAGAAGCCGCCGTTGAGCCCATGGTAATTGTTGCCTTATGGCTCTGCTGGAAGATCACGGTACAGTGAAGGAAGTGTTAATTTGGCTCAGGCATCTGCTGTGTCAGATGAGCAGATGATCTGCTCTTCTCGGTTGCTGCTTCTAGATCAGCCCAGGTCATGACAGGCGTTGCCTTGTAGTTGTGCAAATTAATATGGTAGTACTTGGGTTCTAATTAAGCATGCCAAATTAACTAAAGCTGCTCCAGTTTTGTTGAAAGCTTTTTTTCTTTTAGAGAAGATACCCAATGGCCCTGGGGCAGAACAGGTTTGGGGTCTGGAGGCCGCCCCTGGGGTCGATGCTTAAGCCTGAACCTGGGGCACTTTCTGTAAGAATTTACTGAAAGGAAAAGGAATGAATAGCAGGGTGTATGCTGCAATCTTTGTCACTGTTTCGGCAACTTTTATTGCTCCAAGAAAATATTCAGCCTTGTTATTTAGATCAATGGATCCTATTTGTTACAATGCTGATGTCTGCAAGAAAAATTGCTGTTGTGTTTAGTGGCATTACGCATCATCCACTTTTATTGGAGTAAGGGAAGCACTTAAAAGCTTCCTAACTTGGATCAGACCACGTTATCTGTTGCAAGAGAGTCAAGATGATCAAACAAGCAGTATGTAAAGATTTAGCAGAGGCCTCTCTGTGCAGCCAACTTTACTTCTGTGTTTCACAAACTGCATTTTTTTTCTGCTGCTGAATCTTATCCTTCCTTCTCGCTCAAGCCACAGGCTCCAGAGAAGCAGCAGAAACGGGAAACTAAGAAAACTAAGAGAGAGAGATGTACAGAGTCAAGTTATCTGGGGAATAAAGATGCATCGTGTCAGATAAGATGAGTGTTAAGTGTTAAACACACTACTGGTCTGGTGGGGAAGTTTGAGCATACAGTGCCTCTGACGAGTACTCTAGTTGTTCCTGCAGCTGCTCTGAGAGGGTGAGTAAGAGTAACCCACAGAGGCACAGACTGCCTGTCTGAAAGACTTGGGTCTTCATTTATGTAATGAAAGTAATTATTAGGATTAAGTTGTTTTCCGAAAGTGAAAGTTGTGCCTTCCCATGCTGAACTCTACCTTCAGCTTCCCTGAAAAGTGTTTCCACATGAGAAAGTAACTGTCCTCACCTTGCAGTCCTACAGCCATGGTTGGTGTTAGCTGAACATTCTTTAAAGAACAAGCTTCAGCCCAGGATTTCAGTGCTGTTAGTCAGCAAATTAACATCGGATCCGACCACGAATTCAATACTGGAGGTAGAGAAGTGAGGTTGTTTTCTTTTTTTTTGCCCTCAGCTTCAGGTACCATGTTTAGGTTGTTCTTGAACTCTTCGAGATGAAGGACATATTTGTGTATGTCATGCAAGGCCAGCCACGGACACAGCTTCTGGGCTGGACCTGCAGGCTCCTGTGCCAGTAGAAATGGTGTCCCACAGGGGTCAGTGCTGGGACCGATACTCTTTAATATCTTCATCAGTGACACTGGCAGTGGAGTTGGATGCACCCTCAGCAAGTTTCCTGATGACGTCAAGCTGTGGGGGATGGTCAACCCACCAGGGGGATGAGATGCAGGTTCAGACGTGGCTTGAGCAGAGGGCCCAGGTGAACCTCATGAGGTTCAACAAATCCAAGTGTGAGGTCTTGCACCTGAGCCGAGGCAACCCTCACTACCAGTGCAAACTGTGCCCTGCAAGGACGGGCTGGATGAGTTGGGGCTGTTCAGTGTGGAAAAGAGAAGGTTCTAGGGAGACTTGATAACGGCCTTTCAATATCTAAAGGGGGCTGTAAGAAAGAGGGGGACAGACTCTTTAGCTGGATCTGTTGTGACAGGATAAGGGGAAATAGCTTCAAGCTTAAAAAGGGGAGATTCAAGTTGGATTTATTAAAAAGTCTTGGACAGCGAGGATGGTGAGGCACTGGAACAGGTTGCCCAGGGAGGTGAGGGATGTCCCAAGGCTGGATTAGTCCCTGGGCAACCTGATTTAGCCAAAAATGGCAAATGTACGTGAGGTCTTTGAGAACAAGTGTGGTGGCTGCGCGTGTCTGTGCATGTGGCCTGCTTTGTTTCTGCCTGCAACTGTGGGCAGATAAAAACACCTTGGTTGCTTGTAATAGCACGCATTTAAAAAGTGATGAAGGCAGCCTTTTTGCTTGGAGAGCTAGACTTGACTTCACACCTTTTGGACAGCCTCATGTGGAAACCTCACTGAGTCAGCTGGCCTAAACAGGAGCCCTGCAGGCCCAGAGAGCTTTGTGTAGGTACTGGGAGTCTCCTTGGCTCCTCTTTCGTGCACTACACCTTTGCAGATCTTGATGAAACGTTTTCTTGTTTGCCTCTGCTGACCCCTTTCAGGACCTGTATATTGGTGTCTGCTCAGGAATGGCAGCTGCCTGTGGGTGAGTTTGTCTCGAGTCCCTGAAGAGCTTGGGTCTGCTGTTCAGTCTGCATAGCATGGGGGGAATGAGCTCAAGGGGCAAATGCATTAAATCAGTTTTATTTTTAGGTCGAGAGTAAGAGTGTATTTCTGGGAGGGATACTGACCGTAGGGTAAGCTGGAATTAACATTTACTTTAGATAAGTTTTGATATTGACTAAAAATAGAAGTTGGTTTATGTATTGCTGCAGACATCCTCCAGCAGGATCCGGATGGTTCTCAGAAAGCCCCTTGTGGCTACAGTAATGGCATGCTACGGTTAGGGGAGCCAATAAATGCAGTGGGCAGGAGGAGATAAAAATAACTTAATACCCTTTTGACAAGGTGACGAGTTCTCCTTACATCTCATGTCACTGCTGCTGTCAGTTAACTGTGAGCATAGCTTGGTTAATGTATACGCTGGGATGTCTGAACTGATTCACCATGTGCCAGGGAAGGCAATGTTATTAAACATCTCACCTGATTTCACGTGTACAGGGGCCAGCACAGAGAGGCTGATCCCGGTTTTGTGGAGATGTTTCTGCAGGTTTGTATGCACACACAAGGAGGGCGAGGAGGCATCACATCCCCTCCATTTTTTCTAAAGGCTCTGCGTTTCTGCTTAATCTGAGGTCAGGCTGAGCTTGAAGTATTTCTGCCTGTACCAAAACCCTAAAATTGCTAGTTCTAGCTGGTCAGTTCTTCTTACTGAAGCAAAGGGGCTGCTAGGAGCATGCAGCTTTGCTTCAACAGTGATGCTAAAAGCAACTGAGCAGAAATCAGCAGGCAAACCACAAAACAGTGACGCTGATCTCCAGATTTGGCTTATTTTCTTATGCTGCTGGTCCATGGGTGGCAAGATTGCTCCCAGAACCTCTCTTACAGCAGGACTGTTCACTGAGATGTGAGAGTAATGTAAACGGGAGAGCTTGCTGTGTGATCACAACTGCTGCGCCTCTCTCTTTCTGTTCTTTGTAGTGAATACTACCAGGGGATTGAAAAGTTCTTGCCTTAATGCCACTGTTTTTTGATTGAATTCTACCCAGAAAACTGTTCTGGGATGAGGATTGGCAGAGGTTGTTTTATATGTGTGTATATATATATTTAAAATTGTTGGCAGCAACACAGTACACTTCTTGTTATCCAGATGCTCTAATTAATGTTTTTCACATTACTAAGCTAGATAAGTAGGCCTCTTCTGGCATATCTCATTCTGATAACAAATCCTATTTAGTCCCACAGTTTACTTTTCTGAACTACCGTGTATGTACAGCACACACCAAATTAAGCCATAGCATAGTAGACCATTTAGGAATAACTGGGTCACAGAAGGGTCCCGCGTGTCAGAAATTATTTAGTTAAGGGCTCAAACTTCAATTGCCCACGCACAAAACTGCAGAAAGTGTCATTTCTGGAGGGGTCGAATGTATTTGGGTCTCTGGGAGATGATAAATAGGTTATTGTTCATCTGAACTTTTCACACAAGTATTGTATGATAGTTAACATGTGTAATAATAAACACGGAGTGGCTAGCTAATGAGAAGCAGATGTGCCAAGAATTCCAAGCAAAACGCTTGAAAGCTGTGATGTAAATTGGGCTTTTTGACAAGTGGTCCAAGCTCAAGTGACCACCAGAGTCTCAGAGGAGTATATTTACAAGGAGAGGCTAAACAGGAGAGACAGCACTTCGCTGTGCAAATCTGTGAGGTTTAATACAGCACTGAAAACGGTGGACCACGGGACCCACTACATGGCCAGTATGTCATGACTTTCTAGTATCTAGTACGCTTTTCCTCCTTGAGTTTTTCGTTGTGATATAGTAAAATGCTTGCAGATTTGCCCCATTGTCCTGGGGATCCTTTTGGAGATGGATCTGCAAAGCAGATACCAGATGGGGATATCGTTAAGAAAACTGCGATAAGATATCAATTGTGGCCCTGCCTCCAACTCCCCGTTTCTTGGATGTGAGCCTGAGACTGATGCAAAAACTGTCTTTTGTGGCAAGTCTAATCTCCTTGTGATGCTGGACCAAGAAGGGTAATCAGGAGGGAGATGTGATTTATTGTTTCTATTGGATGTATTTCTCCAGGTAGCCTTGCACTTTTCCCAGATTACCAGGGCTGGCAGTAAAGAGCAAATCTTCTGGGGGCAGGGAAGAAACTCTGTGAGAAATCACAATTTCACCATTCACCTCCTTTATTTGTAATACCCGTGAGGTTATTAAGAAGATTATGGGGAAAAGATACAGGCTGGGGCGATGCCTTTTGAAACCTATTGACCCTAACTGGTTTGATACATCCGACATACTAAATCTGTGTTGTAAATTCCACTGTGGGAGAGAGCTGGCTGATTAGCCGACCACTGTCAAGTCAGACAAGACCGTGACGATGCTGGCAAACGAATTCAGTTAGAAGCGTATGCACAGAGGTATGTATATCTGCTGCATTTTGGCAGCCAACGTCAAATATATTGAGGCAATGTAATATATGATGTGATATGGCTGTCGTGTAAAAATAAGCATTCAACTTAATGGTTGCATTTTGAAGTACCAGAGATTCATATGCTTAGAAAGTGTTTTAGTATGAGCTGATGGATCAGCTAGTTTTTTTGTTTGTTTGTTTTTTGTCTTTGCAGGTCTTCCACAGAAGTTTTAGAGTTGGACTTAAATAATATTTGAAGTTGTGCTAGACCTTTACAAAGGTTGCTCTGTTCCTCTAGTAAGGAGAAAACAAAGTGAAAATAAATGGTAAAGTTGGTCAAAGGGCAAGTTGTATGCAAGGTTTAGATAGCAGAAACACAACTGTTCCAGAAACAGCTTTTCTAAAGTGAGCAGATAACACTTTGTAACGTCGAAGTTGTAGATAAGATGCATTATTGGTATCTGGAACGGTGAGAATACTAAACAGAAAATGTTAGTTGGTTGAGAAAATGAGGCAAGAATAAGGAAAAACTACAAGAGGATACTAACAAAATCTAGTACTTGAGGATTGGTGTCCTTTTTCACACCAGGTAACAGCTCTTCGTGGCAGTTGTTCTGCTGTGTTTCTTTTAAAGCTTTCACTCTATAGTGAGGTGCTTCATCTGACCCAGAAACGGCAGTTCAGTACATTTAGGAATTTATTTGTGTTGTGTGCTGTTCTCCTTTTGGCCTAGTTTTGGGCACATCTGTAAGGTATACTCAGGGTGGCTTCTGTGAATCACATTTCTCTTGAGTGAAATTCAATAGAGAAGATAACTAGGAAAATCATGGTCTGAATGCAGAAATAGATGTACATGACAGAAACAAGATGATTGAGAAGTAGACAGTTGATTGCTCTTCAGCTCCATGGATGTTCCTGAGTTAATAGTGACAAATTAAAGGAATGATGAGGACAAACTCTGGAAAAATCTACTCTAGATGTCAGGATAATACATAACAGTAATTTACTATGCGGGCAGAACTATGTGCCAGGCCTACATTTCAGCACTTTCAGATAAAACTGGTAGAGGAAATACACCACTGTTCTGATTTTTTGCATAAAGTGTGTCTTCTGCAAAAATTCATAATGAGGAAGAGCTCACAGCTTTATCCGTATTTGGTGGATCACTCCAGGTCCTGGTAATACATCAGAAACAATGGATCAGATCAGCAACCTAAACGCCTGCTGACGTGGTTTGGAGCCAGACGAAAGCAGGGCAGAGCTTCAGCTTGAAGCTGCGATAGTGCTGTAATAGTTGCTCTACTCAGCGCAGAGAAGTTGTGAGGGAAATCGTAAAAATCAGTGTTTTGACACAGAATGATCACTGAACCATAGAATCATTTGAGTTGGAAGGGACATTTAAAGCTCATCTAGTCCAACTCCCCTGACCCTGGGTGTCACAGGGATGGGGCATCCAGCACCTCTCTAGGCAACCTGTTCACTGCACGTAGGGACAATTCTGCTTGTGATGCCAATGCTGGTGAACGAAGAGCAATTCAAAAGAAGCCTGTGTGTGGTTCTACTGTGTGTTTGTGTGTGTGTACATACTATGTGAATGAGTGCAACACGGTCGTAATTCTAACCATATGCAAACAAATATGTGACGGTTGTTGGAAAATGTGAGAGCTGCAAAACTTGACCACTACTTGCTGTTAGCACTGCATCCCCGAGTCAGCCTGAGTCCCAGTTCAACCCAAGCACATACTTAGCTTCAACACTGCCATCCAGTACCCCTTAAGTCAATAAAGCATAAGCATGCACTCATGTTTGAGCAGGAACTTAATGAAGCATGCAGCATTGCTAAACAGAGACTACTGAGTGGAGGTCTACTGTGTGGGAAAGAAAATGGAGAGATCCAGATGTACTGAGGAAAGGAATCTTAACTGTATGAAAGGAGAAAAATGTAACTGATGTAATTCTTTTCTTGTACTTGGCTCTGAGATAGGGAATTTGGTTTCTGGGATAGAGAATATGATGATAACTGTTTTAAAAATGTTTTATATGATGAATTTTCATCTGGTCAAAAAACTGACCATAAATCAAGTTGAAATATATCTCCAATACTGAAAGCCTGGGCAAGCATTTACAACTAGAGTTAATGCAGAGTTTTCAAGGGGATAGAAGAGTGGTGAGTCTGCATCACTGAATTAATGGGATTTGCTGCTGAAAGGATACAGATTAAGAAAAGAAAACCCTTAAATATTTGAAAAGGGAAAATTGATTTTTTTTTTTTTTAATGTGAGGCTCCGAAAATTCCGGCTTTCCACTATGTTCTTTTAGCTATTAGTATGTGATTGAGGGTTTCTGATTAAACTCTAAGCTTCTGTATCACCAAAGGTTTGTACTGACGCTATCTTCAATCCAGACAGAGCTTTCGGGATTCTGAAGCTACTTGGAAAGCTCTGGTAGAGCTCAACAAAAACAGTAAGACACAGTGGCTTGAGAGCTAACAGCAGCAAGCAGCAGTACGTGCAAGAGAACGATTTTCATCCTTCCCTGTTTACTCCAGCTGAAGAACTGGCTACAACCAAATGGAACAATAGGACTTAAATTTGAGTATACTATCTGAAGCAATCACTGTAAGCACTTCAGTCAACTTTCCGGTGAAAACTTCATCTGATAGATGCCACCCAGCGAAAGAAATTCCTCCTGCACTCTGATGTAAAAACTACCTATACACAAAATATTGTCTTTCATAGTTACTCCCTTTATGTACAAGAGCTAATCCAAAAGTAATGCCTCTTATTTTATTCTATCAGCCCATGATGTTTCCCAGGAACAGATGGTACAGCAGCAGAGGTTGAACCTTCCCACCAACATCCACTACATGTTGTTATCACGTGACAGTAGCAGCAGCAGAGCAGTCTGACAAAATGGCATCTGAAGTGCAGATGAAGCCAAGGTGTGTCATTGCATTCCTCCGTGCAGGAAAAATGGCACCCACTGCCAATCATCAACACTTGCTGAATGTTATGGAGACCAGACAGTGGGTGAGAGCACGGTGGATGGTGGGTGGTGTGTTTCAGCAGTGGCGTCAGTGACAGCGGGTCACCTCCACCAGTGCAGATTTTTAGGAGAGCCGTCTGTGGTCTCATTCTCATTGCTGGTGAAAATGCGTAGCTACTGGTGGTGGAAGTGTTGAAAAACAGTGCTTCGAAGCTGAGAATTTTCTCTATCAAATAGTGTCATTGTGCTCTTTGTATCTGTTGAAGGTTCCATGGAAACAAATAGAGGAGGTATTACTTTCAGAGCGACATATCTGTTACTGTTTGAAAGCCACGCTCTTCTCCACGACAGCTTCAGCAGCAATGAGGGGCTGGAAAGAGGAGATAGAAGTCTTTTTGCTTCTCTCTACAGTGTACTAAGTGTCACTATGTCCTTCTCACCAGTTCAACGGAGGTGCAACCAGGATCAATCTTTTTAACGAAGCCACAATGAAGGAGAAATTGAAAAGGATGCTCTCAACATGACTTACGAGAAGAGCTACAAAACTGACTAGAATATTTCTCCTCCACAGAAAGGCGGAAGAAACTCAGTCTCCTTAGCTCATTACAGTGGAATCTGAGCGTGGATTAGATCACACAGCTCTGTGGGAACGAGCTAAAAATAAACAACAGCATTATCATGAAGACTGATTTACAAACATCTACCGACCTCGCTGTACTGAGCACTGGCCAGTGAAATATGGAGAATGCCTGTGAAGAATCAGCAAGCTTCACTGCTGTGATGGGAAAGCCTTAGCACAAGTTTGCTTAAAGTCACCTTGCTGAGGACAGAGTGACACAAATGTGTGGATCATAGTGAGGATAGACAGCAGCTGTTCTGTCAGTGAGCTCACACAACGTCCTCCCCTGGCTGGTGCATCTTTAATGATGGTGTTAGAGTGGGAGAAAGGGATGCAGCACAGGCAGACACGCTCCCCTTCCGTTTCCCCCCATATGGGAGCACGTCTGAGTTCATTGCGGATGTGGAACAGGCTGAAATAGACTGTAAAACATGAGCACAGTGATACTGCTGGGACACTGCAGCACAGCTTCAACATAAATGCAAGGAAAAGCGAATGATTAGCACAGCAAAAAGAAGTGTCCTAAAACTAAGTGCAAGGTATTTGTCAAAAGGATGAAAGTCATAATTAAAGTTTATTTTGTGCAGCACAGGAGCAAATTTGCATATATTTTAAAAAATAAATAACTGTATGAGAAGTTGCATTTTGGGGAGAGACCCCAGGAGGGGAACAACCCGTGAACAGCGAGTCTTGATGAACCATGTCTGTATGCAACTGATGCTGCAAAAAATTCAGACACCGGGCATTTGTTTTCTCTTCAGCCAGAATGTCAATATGTTGTTTTTTTTATTTTTCCTTAGCTCTGCAATTCAGGTTATTAATTAACAAGTACTATCAAGGGAGTTTTTTTGCTGTAGCTTGTCAATTTACAAATAACTTTTCTAATTTAAAACCTGATCTGGAGACCTATTGATGGTAAAATACAGCACGGTAAGTTTCAGTTAAGTACTTAATGAGGTTCAATGAGAGCAAGTGTAGATTCTTGCACATAGGGAGGAATAATTGCATGCACCAGTACGGGTTGGGGGATGACCTGCTGGAGAGGAGCTCTGAGGGGAGGGATCTGGGTGTCCTGGTCGATGACAGGCTGGCCATGAACCAGCAGTGTGCCCTGGTGGCCAAGAAGGCCAACGGAGTCCTGGGGTGCATTAAAAAGAGCTTGGCCAGCAGGTCGAGGGAGGAGATCCTCCCCTTCTGCTCTGCCCTGATGAAGCCTCAACTGGAGTATTGTGTCCAGTTCTGGACTCCCTGGTGCAAAAAAGACTGGGATCTCTTGGAAAGAGTCCGGCAGAGGGCTACAAAGATGATAAAGGGTGTGGAACACCTCCTTTATGAGGAAAGGCTGAGAGACCTGGGTCTGTTCAGCCTTGAAAAAAGAAGCCTCAGAGGGGGTCTGATCCATATTTATAAGCATCTAAGGAGCAGGAGGCAAAGGGATGAGATTGGACTCTTCTCTGCAGTGTGTGGCAATAGGATGAGGGGAAATGGCCACAAACTGAAGCATAGGAACTTCCACACAAATGTGTGTGGGAACTTCTTCACAGTGCAGTGACGGAGCACTGGCACAGCTGCACAGAGGTGGTGGAGTCTCCTCTGGCGATGTTCAAGACCTGCCTGGATGCCTACCTGTGCAACCTGGACTAGGGAGCTGCTTTGGCAGGGGGGCTGGACTAGATGAACTCTAGAGGTCCCTTCCAACCCCTACAATTCTGTGATTCTGTGATTTAATTAATATAAAATTAAACTACAAACTGCCCTTATGATGCAGGCATGGAATCTCCCTAGACAATGCACACATCAAGGTTCAAGCAGACAGAACAGGCATACAGGATTAGCTACATCTGTATTTATAGTTTGAGTAGTTCATTAACAAAGGTTGGCATAATATTTACTGTTCCATGTTTTCTTAACAGTACACTCTTACTACGCTTGTAGTTGCAGTTGGATGCTTCCATTTCTTTCACGGCATGCCAAGATTTTAAAAGCTTCAAGGTCTAAATGCACAGTTCCTGCTCTGCCTGACAAAATTCTCATTGGATTAAATGTTGTGAGATTATTTCTGTAGTTGGATGCACAGTAAAAAGAAGAAAAAAGTAGGGGGGTGAGGGGAGAGGGTATGGGAGTATTCCTCATCTTTCTCTGGATAATCCTCCTTGCCAGGAATGGAGAGCAAAAAATCTTTTACAGCCCCAAATGCTTTCATGCTATATCAAGGTGAAACAAGCCTTGAGAGCTCTGCAACGTGGGAGACAAGTTGTCCTCACCCCATGCAGCCATTTTGCTTCCCTTGTCCCTCTGGAGATGAGTGAGCCCATCCTTCTCCCCAGCTAGTGCCAGCTCATATTTCCTTTAACTTCACTGGAGAGCTGTCTAGCATCGTTCAGTCCCTGGATAATTAACTGAAAAGCCCCATTGTTTTCTTGCTTCAAAGTGCAAAGAATTTGGCATGGTAGTGCTTAATGGGATTGCGTGTCATTTGTGGAATTTGCTTAATCACTGCATATTGACTTTCTGGCTAAATCAGATTATTTTAGCCATATCGATTGTACAGTAATAAAGCTGCTGCAAAAATCTTTTCATTAAATGTCATAAATATCCCTGCTAATTCAATATAAATGCCCCATTGTTTTCATTTGGTTCCCTCATGACTAAACCAGTTCTTTCAACTTGATTGTATAACAACGTCTGAAAGTATTGACCAGTGACCTTTCCATTTTATTTGATATTAAGCACCGTGCCACTTGGATTTAAAACCAGAGAACACTCACTGTTCATTTTTACGCATTTACGTGTACGTGTCTACAGGCAGAACTGTGTGGTTTGTGGCACTTGCACGTCCCTTTCACTAGCTCAACCTCTAAAGGCGTTGTGTTGCTACGTCATTTGCATCCTCATTTGCAGTTGTAACCCCCCAGAACCAAAGACTCCAAATGCCCCAGTGTTTTCATAAGCCAATGTGAGAAAGAGCTCTGAAGAAACATTCGACTGAGCTTTTTGTAGCACATGTAAGCCGCCCTGATGGCTAGAAGCCTCCCCTCCTCTGCTGGCTTTTTCAGCACCCAATTCTGTAATTATTGTTGTTCTATTAATCCTGTTCCTGCTATATTACTCTGCTGACCTCTGCTTTCTAGCATCACAATCAACACGAAGGACGTCAGCTTCCAGGCTGTAACGTGTGCGCATACAAACAGCACCAGTGTACTTGCTCTGTGGATGAGGATGCTCCAGGCCTTACAAACAATCTGGAGATAGCTTTTATCTGATGAGGATGCTTACCTACAGGAACAAGCTATTCTTTTGAAAGCCCCACATCAACAGCATGAAACAGCTTAGGGTAAGGGTTCATATAATAACCTCTATTACCTCCTCGCTGAGCATGCATTCTCAGCAGGAGCACACAGTCAGCTCCGTCCCTCCCCGGGAAACGACTGAGAGCTTCCTGAGAACTTCATGTGCTGAAAGAGCATTCTACCTTCCACAATGTTTTCCCACAGCAGTTCTCAGCCAGCCCCAGCATCCAGCACCCGCCTCTGCATCTCAGTGTTGCCATGTGAAGCGCGTTCCCCGTGGGCCACCAGGTGTCAAACACTCTCAAGTTGTGCCTACACCAGAAACTCTGCGCTGTACCTCCAGCTGCTTGCCAGATGAAGCAGTCCCCACCACATCAGAGCTCCTGGCCCCTCTCCTGCGTTCCCCAGGACCTGCTGTGCTTCTCCCAGGGCAGCTGATCATGGATGAGAAGAGTACAAGGACTTACACAGCTACAGCAAGGGCTAACGGCAACGAGCACAACGGCCAGCGATATCTGAGGGAACACATCTCTCAGTTCCTGGGGCTGATCCTCAAGAGCACACTCGTGAGCTCGCTTCCACTGGAATCCTGAGGAGAACCTTCGGCTTTTCGCTGAATACCAGAAGTGTGGGCTCTGCAGGGCCAGGAGCTGAAGAACACCCTGCTCTCTCCGGCAGCTCCACCTGTACTTCCTTACAGCTGTGGAGGGTGGTTGCTGGAAAACGTAGGTCCGGTACTTCCCCTAAGTGTATGCCAGTCTGTTGCTCCAGTAGAAGATCCCAGCTCTTCCCTTGACTTTTCTCCCACTCCCTTCGGCGTGACGTGAATCAGGCCTCCGTTCACCCCCCCCCCCCCCCCCCATTTAGCGCCTGCACCCCGGTCCCCTGACACCCCTCTGGGGCCTTGGGGGAAGGAAGAAAGCTCAGCGTGAGGAGTCAGCTCGAACATCGCGAAACTTTTCCCCTCAGAGCGGCGACGGCGTTCAAGAGACGCGGCACTGAGGGCAGCAGCGGCGGCGGCTTGGGCCGGGCGATCTTAAGAGCGGGTTTCCATGACGGGATGGCGGGGGACGGACGCGGTCCCGCGGCCGCCAGGGGGCGCGGCAGCGGCGGCGCGGGGCGCAGCCGGGCCGGGCGGGCAGCGCCGAGGAGCGGGGCGGGCACAAAAGCGCGGCGCCGAGCGGAGCCGCGGAGGAGTCGGCGGTGGAGCGGCTGCTCGCAGGATGCAGGCGGGGCGGTGGAGTTGGGTGCTGAGCGCGCTGCTGTGGGTGGCCCTGGCGCGCTGCTACAACGTGGACGTGGGACGTCCCGTGGTCTTTCAGGGTCCCAACGGGTCCTTCTTCGGGTACTCGGTGCTGCAGCACTACCACGACAGCACGCGGTGGTGAGTAGCGGGCGGGGGTCGGGGCGGCGGTGGGGGAAACGGGAGCGGCTCGAGGAGCGGGGGTTTCCCCGTGCTTGTGGGGCTTCTCGTTTGAGCAGCCATCGGGGGACGGAAAGTTTGCCCGCCCCTCGGAGGATCGTGCAGCTGGAGTGCTTCCCGCTCGTCCCGGCTGCTGGAAGGAGACTGGGAGCGGGGTCTCTTTGTTAGAATTAAAACTGGCTTCTCTTAGCGGGACCTAGCTGGTGTCTGCCGTCCTTCTCGTGTGCCGCTGCCAGCGAAACGGCCACAGAGCTTCTCTTTATCTCCCGCACCGACGGCTCAGCTGCGGTGGGGGAACTGAGGGGCACTGTGATAGACGTAAGTGTATTCATGCCGCGTCCGGTTCTTTAAAAATGGACTTCTTTCACTCCCCCCCCCCCCCCACCCCCCCTATCCCACCATTGACGACAAGTTGTACGCTCTGCCTTTTTGCACAGCGGCTTTCACTTGGGCGGTGGTGGCTGGGGGTGCTTCTCAGGGAGCCCCGTCTGGCAGCGCTGCTCGGATGGGGGCAGGAGCACGGCGCTGGGATTCTCACGGCTGCCATGTGCGGAGCTGGAAGGGATGCGGTGCTCGCGGGCAGCGGGCTGTCCTCGGCTGGCAGCCCCCTTTGGGGCGGGACGTGGAGCCGTGGAGCCGGTGGTGCTGATGGGGGCGAGCCCTTCCGTCGCTGCGGAATAGGGGAGCTCAGGGGGGGGCAAGCGGACGGTCAGAAATGTTTTTCACACAAGCACGTTAGTCGTAGTACGTCGGTGGAGTCTGAAGGTGAAGGTCTGTGCAGCCTTCTTTGGGTTTTCGGAAGCTGTCAAGCTGTGCTGAAGTGGCAGTGTCGGTTTGAAGCGGTTAATGTGTTCCTTCTGGGGCGCTTAAAGGACCTGTCAGTCCTTTCTGAACATTCGGACCATTGAAGGGCCGAACCCGTGTCAGTGCCGTGAGCTTTGTCTCCTTCGACCGACCCGGGCACGAAGGCTTTGCAGTGTTGTAAAGCACTGTTACAAAGCCATATTCGTATTGGACAAAGCCTTACTACAGATGCCACTTCAGAGCATGAAAGCCCCTGATTTCCATTGTAAAGTGATTACAAGTTGCACGTTGTTCAAGTAGAAGACACAATCTCAGTTTTATTGCGTGTGCGCAGAGGGAAATGGTTAGCAGAACGGATGGCAGTTTGTCAGGTTTTTGAGTGCATAGCTTTTGCGTGTAAAGCTGTGGAGATGTTTTCTTAGTTGGCTTGTAGGGTTAATGGGTGATGGTTTTTCTTTCAAAATGCGATGTGCTGGGGACAGGATGTGGGCTGGTATATCAAGTAGGTATGTTGCTCCTGGAATGATGACTCCCATTTATTTCCTTGGAATCTACAGCAGATGTAAAGACCACAATAACACAGTTTGATAAAGCAAATTCTCAGCAAAGGTGGGCAAGAACCATCATGCTGCCCTCATAGAAATCTGCACCAGAGGAAGTGATGCGCTGATACCACTGCTGAAACACAACACCCGCCACCGCACTGTGCTCACATCCGCTGGTTGGTCTCCGTAAATGTTCAACAAGTGTTGATGAGTGCCATTTTTTCTGCATGCAGGAATTCCGTGGCACACCTTTGCTTCAGATGCTTCCGTGTCTGAGCCTGTTTGGTCAGAGTGCTCCTCTGCTGCCATCTGTCACATGGTAACAACATGTAGTGGAATGTAGGTGGGAAGGTTCAGCCCCTACTGCCATACCACCAACCATCTGTCTCTGACATCGTGGGCCAACACAATAAAACAGGAGGCATTACTTTTGGAGCAGCCCTTGTGTGCAATAAAGATGTTTGCTGTTCATCCCACTGTAGCATGCAGCTGCTGTTAATAGCCATAGTATTATTCTGTTTGTGTCTGTCCGTTTTGTTCTTAGCTTTATAGCTTTTCTTTACGTGAAGAAGCGTTATGGTTTTGTTTTCTCATGTTTGCTTGGCCTGAAGACTTCTCACAGAAGTTAGCCTAGGTTAACTTTGAGTTGTGATACTTTGGTCATAAATGGCTTGCAGAATCAGCTGTGCAGTATGTGAGCCTGTAAAAATATGATCTTTGCTATCTCCTGCCTATGTAAATTTATTTAATGTGTTAACAAGCTCCAAAGCATTAGAGAGCGTTATCGTGATAGCTCAGGGTTTCTTAATCTTTATTGCCTAAGGGCCCAATATTCCCCTAATGTACTTCTGATCATCGGAGCATCTTAACTCAAGTGTGTTGCTCTCAGCAGCCTGTCCATGTGATTTTCTATGTATAGAAAACCACTGTCTCGTAATAAAGTGTTATCTGTAATTGCTAGCTCTCCAACTTCAGTGTTTCAGCCACTCATTTTCCCACACCACAAAGGCACTTATCTGCATTGTTTGCTATAAGTCTGTAGATCTTAAGCAAATGAACTCAGAGTTGTGTCATTCCTGGAGATTTATATGAACCAAATTCGTTCTGTGGACGCAGAAGTTATAATGGAATGTGAGTATTCATCCTCCTCTACACTTGTGATTCAGGTCTGTGCCTCTGACCTGTCTGAAATAGTTAATTCCAGTAATCCTTCCTTCTAGGAGTTATTTTTGCACAGTTTCTTTCTCAAGAGTAGCCTATCATCGCAGATGTGCTGAGGTCATTGTTTTTCTGACAATGCCCCGTTTTCCTTCCTTACCCGGGTTTTGTGACTGTAAATGTAGAAAGATTTACCCAGCTCCCTATCGTTCCCCTTTCCAGCAAAGCGAGGATCCAGGTGGTTGCTTGCGTTTGGAGCACAGACGAGCTGAAGTGCTTCTGTTCTCTGGAAATAATTTTCAAGCTTGGAGTAAAGACCCAGCAGAGTGACCAAGAATGTGACTTTCTCTGCTTTTGTAAGAGACAATTCAAGAACAAACAGCATCAATTTTGCACCAGTAAAAAATGTCAGTGATACGACGTCTCTCGTCATTCTTTTATTAACATAGTGTTACTTTATCTCTCTCCTTTCCCCATCTTACTGGTGCTCGTCTCTCGTCATTCTTTTATTAACATAGTGTTACTTTATCTCTCTCCTTTCCCCATCTTACTGGTGCTCCCCCCAATCCCTCTGCAAGTCCAGGTTAACAGCTTCATCTTTTCTGGCAGCACGATCCAGCACTAAAAAGTAACGTAGTCGTTTTAGCTGCTCGGCATCCTGCTGTGAGAATTACGGCGAGGAATGAGCCTAGCTGTTGCGCTGCTGCTGCACCCCTTCGGCCCCATCGTGCTGCTGCTGCTGGAACATGGGGCTGGTTTTGCATCTCAGGCTGATGGGAATGTGTTGTTAGGGCGCGGTGGGTGTGCAGGCAACCCACGTAAGACATGGGAACAGATCAACGTGGTGAAGGGTGGGTGCTGTGTTAATAATGCCGTGTTGCATTGGTGATGCTGTAGGTGGAGTTGGGGTGTTTGGGGAAAGTGGAGAGTCTGGGCTTGCTGGTGTTGGTCCCAGTCTTCCACTCAAATAACATTCCTCCCACTTCTAGTTCTGTACATATTAGGTGAACCCCTGGGATTTTTATTTTGAGGGATTCATGAGTGGCAGGAACCCTTCTGATGGGGAAAAACATGAGTGGGATATGCTGGTGGTGCACCCTCTCCTGGTGCTGCCTTTGAAATCCGCTGTGGTATGCAGGGTTATTTAAAGACTTTTTTCCCCTGCCACTTAACATTGCAGTGAGGTGAGGTGCCCACACTCCACAGTCCTTGATTGCTGTGATTGCCTAATTGCTGCTGGCATGCTGCGGGCTGATGCTCGGCGTGTTTGGCATCCCTCCACACCATTGGGCAGCTCCCTTTACTGCTCTTTCCACTAAATGTGGCACTTAGCTTCCAAATATATATGTCCTGGGGGTCAGTCACCAGCAAAGTAACAGTTACTGATCTGCAGGAAGTAATTTTAAGGATGTGTGGATTTCCTTGTGGCCAGAAATCTCCTTGTCACCTGTTAATACTGTAGGCCGATGCAGCACCTGCAATGGCTGCACAGCTTCAGAGGCATTTCTGTATGGATGAGGGTGTTTGTCCTTGACCACGTGAATGTGGATTCAAGAGAAGGTTAAATGGCCTCTCTGTTTACCGCTTCTCATGTCGGCTTAGATCCCAGTACTTGGTTCACAGGGCCAGTGAGTTGTGGCCAGCTCTTAGAGATTTCTATGTGCATTAAGCAGAAGTGACCTTAAAATGCCCTGAGCCCCACTTCTACTGCCCTTGGTTGTCTTCATGGGAAAATGATCCCTTTCCCTTGGTTGGGTTACCTGTTCAAGGTGTCTCCTTGCAGCTGCTCACGGATACCTCGGAAGGCTTCCTGCTGAGTGTTATGGCTGTGGGTAACCTCTACAAAGAGTACCAATCTCATCATGAGCCTTTGGCAAAGGTTGCGAGGCTGCTCATGTTTCCTTTCTGACAGGACTCCTAAAGCAGCCCCGGTGAGCTCTACTACAGCATTAGGCTATTTTAATCTAGGGCTATAATAATAATAATAGCAATCCTCACAGTGGTACTTCTGTGGGCTTTTTTGTATTTAGGTCAGGCAGGAATGCACAATACTGAATCACAAGAGCGTGAGGCTCTAAGGCTTTATTTTAAAATGTGTTTCTGTTCGTATATGGTACCAAAGGAAAACACCTTTTCTGGTTGCAGTGATGTTTCGTGGAAATCTCAAAAGATTTCCAAGGTGTTTTAGTGTGTAGGGAAGACACAAAATGGATATTTGTTTTGCTCAATGAGCTCTGAAACATTGGGATGCGAAAGAGTCTTCTGTCCATGTCTGCTGAGGAGTCTTTTGACACTTAAGTAGGTATGAGGCTGGACTCTTCTCTGCAGTGTGTGGCAGTAGGACAAGGGGAAATGATCACCAGCTGAAGCATAAGAAGTTCTGCACCAATGAGCGTGGGAACTTCTTCACAGTGCAGTGACGGAGCACTGGCACAGCTGCACAGAGAGGTGGTGGAGTCTCCTTCTCTGGAGATGTTCAAGACTTGCCTGGACGCCTACCTGTGCAACCCGGTCTAGGGAATTGCTTTGGCAGGGGGGTTGGAATCCATGATCTCTAGAGGTCCCTTCCAGCCCCTACAATTCTGTGATTCTGTAATTCTGTGATCTTCTTCCAACAGGTTGAACGCTTGTGTGCAGAAACTAAAGATGTAAGGAAATATTCTGTTGACAAGAGTAATACTCTAATACTCCAGCCTCAATTCTTTTAATAAAACTGAAGTGAGTGGTACGTGGTGAATGCCAACCTGAGCAGCCCAAAAGCACGTGGCCCAGCAGGCAGAGACCTCTGTTCCACCTTCCCAAAGCCAAATTCCCAGGGCCTGGGCAAGCATGGGTCACATCAGTCAGAGCAGGAAATCTGCTGAGGATTCAGCCTTTGTGGAGGAAGTGCAAGAGTGAATGAATGAAACAAGATCCTGAGATTACATAGAGGGTGATGTAGGTGAACTACCAGTTTTGAATGTCCGGGTATTCAGAACAATCCAAAATAGATTTGCGTCCTGCATGCATTAGTGGCTGCTTCCTTTTGCTCAGACTGCATGAAGAGATGGCAACAAACCTGTTTTTTGAACGGTGTGTTCACTCAAGACAGTTTGAGTAATGTAGTCTGTGACAGTAGCCAACTCTAACATGTGATTAGCAATTTTTCCTTTTTAGCTTTCTTTTAACAGAGCTGAAGAGCCTTTGTGACCCCGTCTGGGGTTCTCCAACCCAAGGTATCCTTTGCACCAATTGCTGATGTACATTTACTTTTTTTTTTTTGGGGGGGTGGAGGGGGCAGCACAGCTTGCGTTATCTTATTTTTGTAACAGGTCATAGCAACAGTTTCTTGCCATTTGCAATTTGAACCTGTAACCCTTTAAGCTAGTAATATCCCGACCCTTATTTGCATTGGTTAGACCTGACGAATGTCACTAAGTGAATGACACATATTCATCGCCTGTGTAAATGAAGTGACTGGCATTTGATTTTCTGCCTTGCTGTCTGCGTGGTGGGGTTTCCATGTCAGGCTGTTATTTCAGAGTCCTTTGCTCTAACTCTAATAATGTGCTCAGGCCTTGTAGGCTTCAGCAACTGAAGCATTTCAGCTATTAATTGTTCTCACTTGTGAAAACGTGACCCGTGATTTTTAGGACAGCCCCACTGAACCTGAATAATCCCGCTTAGCTTGTGAGACTTGGTAGGAAACAGTCACTTAATGTAGGGATTTCTCTTCATTTTTTGTTCCTACGTTCCATGGGATGTTTTTGTCATATCTGGAGGTCCATGTTACAGAAGAAGCTCCTGATGGCAGCTATTTCGGGTGGCCCATGGTGGCTGGGACACAGGCGTGCCTCCCTGAGGAGGTGTTGATGGGTGGTGGTTGGGTTTGGAAATTCAAACTGCAGCCTACCAAGGAAGATGACGCAGAAGTCATTTAAAAGAAGGAAAGCTTCTTTTTTTGGGGGGACTGATACTGAGCTGCCCACCCGTGCTGTGTGTGTGGGCTGTGTACAGAGATTGGCTTTGCAGCAGAAGTTCCCTTGGCCTCCGTGGCCTGCTGCTGCCTTCCAGGTAATAGGGTGGGCCTACACACACTGGAGTCTGACTTAAATGTAAGTGATGGCCAATAGCAAGGCAAAGCACTATGGAAGAAATTTGCTCCTGTGTTTTGTGGTTTTTTTTTTTGTTTGTTTGTTTTTTGTTTTTTAAAGCTGTGATTACGTAAAATCTTCCTCTAATGGAGTGCCTCAACTTTCTAAGCAATCTTATCGATCTTCAGCTGGCTGGAAACATTCGGGGTCGGGCTTCTTCCTCTCAGGGCTGTGTGTTTTGGGTCTCGTTTTTGTTTTTTGATCTTGTTGTTTCTTCGTTTTTTATGCCAATAGGGATGTAGTTAGAACTGAGGAAAAATAGATGTGGCTGCTGTTGTCTGTCTTTATACTTTCCTAAATGCTTTCTGGGGTGAGGAAAGGAACTGCTTTACAAGTGTGACACTCCTAATGGATGTTTAATTTATTAAAGTATTCATGGCTTCACTAGAGGAAAACATGTTTGTACTGTTGGTGTTGTTTTCAGTTTGCGGACCAGTGTTATCGCTTTACAAGGTTTCTGGAAAAAAAACTGCTTTAGCTGAGGAATCCCTGGCAATGTGAACCTTGATGTTTGTTATTTTTTTTATTATTATTTTCTCTTGAAATTATTAACTTGTTACTTTGTGTTTGGTTTCCAGGGTCTTGGTTGGAGCTCCCAAGGCAGACTCTAGATACAGCACCTCTATTCAGTCCCCAGGAGCAGTGTTCAAATGTCGAGTCCACACCAATCCTGACAGAAGATGCACAGAGCTGGATATGGGTCGAGGTGGGTAGCAGTGATATTTTGTGGGAAGGGACCACAAAGTGCCCGGTGTGGCTAGCAGTCCTGCCAGCCTTAAAGAGATCCCAGCTTTCTCTAGGAGAGTCCTACTTATGCTATTGTATGTAGTCAGGATTGACTCTTCTCAGACATACTATCAGAATTAACCTGTTCCCAAAACAAGGCTCCGATATAAAACTTTCTGCTCAGTTCTGATGGAGAAAATTGAAGGCATTAAACATTTCAATTTTCTTTTTCACATGATTAATATTATTGAATTCTCCATCTATAATAAAAACTATGTTAGTATTGTTTTATTGATCTCTTCATGTTGGAGCAAAGTAGAAGCTTACATAGATTACAACTGTACTTTGGCTACGTTTGACTTGTCCATCCACAGTGTAAAGCATCTTTAATGGATTCACAAATACTGCCTGTTAGAACTAAAAATATGGACCTCATTTAAAAAGAAAATAAAAATGCCCCAGATCTCATTTTCCAGGATATTTTTGCTTTGATTGCATTTTGGAAGCAATTCTGCGTCTGTTCTACTAACTTGCGTTGGATAGCTTATTCAAGTAAAGTTGTGGGCATACTGCAATAGCTGCTGTTTGGAATAGAGTCTATCCTCTAGAATGGTGCCTAGTAACATCAGGAGCACCGCCCTGATTAGTGCTTATGAAAAGTGGTAATTGGGATGAAAGGGAAAAGAAAAGCTCTGACAGGCAGATGCTTGATGGCAGTCACTTTTCCGAGAGATTTCTTTCTAGATACTTACGTCTTCCTGCCTTGCTGCTGATCTTTTCCTCCTGCAGGCAATTCTCGGGGCATGCTCTGTGGAAAGACTTGCAAAGAAGACAGAGATGATGAATGGATGGGTGTGAGCCTGGCTAGACAGCCTAAGGCTGGTGGAAGTGTGCTGGTAGGTCCACTCTTTTCTTTGATCTCATTAAAATCATTGCTGCTGTCTGACTCTAATGCTAAACACATCAGAATTAATGTGTTCAGTAGTGACTGATGGAGTCCAGCTTCATGGGCAGCAAATTCTGTAGTCCTTTCCCTCGAACATAATGAAAATGAGCTTCAGCCAGGAAGTTTTATTTGAAGATGAATGACTTCAAAGCGATCACACCTGACTTGTGTCACCTAAGGGCTTCCTCCCAAATCTGGGGGATTAAATCTTCAAACAGAATAAATAGAACTTTGTCTGTGAGGTATCTGCTGTTTTGCTCTTTTCGTAGGTTGTCTGTGTTTATATATGCATTCATTTTCCACAAGCATATGTATTACATATCAGAACTCACCATGAAAAATGTAAGATGAGACTTTGGGGAAATATTTTGTCTTTATGTATATGTATTTTCCATTAATGAGGCGGAAGCGTTGAGAGTAAAGATGAATTAGTTGTGTGTGGGTGGCCTTGTTGTCTTTGATATGGTTACCATGCAAATAGAAAGGGTCAAGGAGAGCAGATGCGGTCCTTAGGATGTGGAATTTATTTCTGCAAAACATTTCCTGTACTGGAAAAAAAATAATAACAAGAGCTGGACATGAACCTTTTTAAAATATATGGGTATATTATGGTCAACGTTTGCCTGTGTTTGCATCCGCTATTGAACTCCATCTACCCTAGGAACTTGTGAAAGAATGTTAACTAAATAAGAGAAATTTCTGCCCATTGACCTCCTACGGGGGAGCAGGAGGGATTTTCTGTGATAATGCAGTGGTATTTTATCTGATGGTCTCTGTTGGTGCACAGCTTGTCGGTGTTTTAGAGGCTGGCTGGTTCATTACCTTTGAATATTTTAACCGTGTTCAACTGTAGAAGAAAAGGAGGAAAGCAGAATGGGATAAATAAAATATGTTATGAATGTACAGCAGAACACAAAATGAAGCCATTCCAACTAGAAGAGTGTGTAAGCAATTTATGTTTTTGAGGGATAACCCAATATGTGTGCTTAGAAGTCTGCTTGATGACTGAGAAGTAATGTGCTCTGATCCAGACAAACCAGCCTCATGCTATGATTCTGTGTTGGAAGCGTTCAAGGTCAGGTTGGATGTTGCTTTGTGCAGCCTGATGAGAGATGTCTCTACCCACAGCAGCGGGACGTGGGGATGGATGATCTTTAAAGCACCTTTCCAGCTCAAACCATTGTGTGGTTCCAAGATGCATCATTCTTGTGATCTTCTAGTCACTGGCCTGAGCTAGAGAAATTCTTGTCATTTTCAGAAAATTAGTAAAAGCAGCAGAGGAGTTGGAAGTATATGAAAAAGACAGGCAACTGCCAGAGCAAGGGCTGGCTGCTCACTCACAACAACTTTTTCAAGTGGAAAGTTGAGGAGCTGTTAGGCTACTTAGCCTCAGTGTCTTCCCAGCAGTAGGAAGGCTGTGTTTTGAAAGGAGACCTTATCGTTCTCTACAACTACCTCAAAGGAGGTTGTGGTGAACTGTGGTTCGGTCGCTTCTTCCATGTAACTAGCAATAAGACTAGGGGAAATGGCTTCAAGTTGTGCCAGGGGAGAATCAGGTTGGATGTTTGGAAAGATTTCTCCAAAAGAGTGGTCAGGTGCTGGAACGGGCTGTCCAGGGAGGTGGTTGAGTCACCATCCCTGGAGGTGTTCAAGAGACATTGAGATGTTACACTAAGGGACAAGGATTAGTGGGGAAATACTGGTGGTTGGTGGATGGCTGAACTGGATGATCTTGGAGTTCTTTCCGGCCTTGGTGATTCTATGATTCTGTGAAAATACCTTCTGCAAAAGTGGAATATTTTGGTGTTCAGTAGCCCTGGATTCTTTTATTGGTTTCATAAATAAGAGCAGTCACTTTTTAAACCCGTGTGAACTCTTTATGCTCTTGGTGTCCTATGTTAGCGCATTTAGTTCCACAATTTAATTGTGCATTGTAGTTGCTCCTTTTGCTTTGAAATTGCCTAGTGGCTTAGATTTGTCTTATCAGTTTTCCCCAATTCAGATTCCCCTTCTTCAGGTGGAAATACCAACTTCAGTGGAAAGAGAAGTGTTGGGAGTGTGCAAGAGTCTTGGCTAGTGTTAGGTAATGTGTATTGTGTCTGAGCCCATAATGTGCTAGGATATTACTGAACCAAGGTTTCAAACTGATAACGAAGACTTAAAAAATGAACAACTAAGATCATCTGACAAATAAACTAGGTTTACAGTTTGGTGGCTTCCTATCCTGGGTTATACTCAGTCAATATTTGCCTTAATCTACGTGCTACAATAATACAGCTGAGATTGCTGACTCTTCCCAAACTGAAATGGCAAAGTTCTTTCTTTTGCTTTTGTTGGGAGAGGAACTGGGGACAGTGCATTATGATTTGGAGATAAGCCAACATGCTTTAATCCTGCTCTTTGGAAATACCTGCCACATCTGTTGTTACTCTGCTTTTTATCATGTGTTGCCATTTTTCACTTTAAGCAGCTGACTTACTGGCACCCGTAGTGATATGCTTGCAGCAGGAAAGGGTGAGGGAGGGGAACCCATCGCTGTGCCAAAGCCTTCACAGTGAAGAGCAAACTAGAAGTGGTACATTTAAAAAGTCCCTTGTCTGGACTCTTAACTTTAGATTTCAGCTCCTGACGCGAAGTCTTGGTCTTATTTTCCTTTCTCTGTGGTGCAGATCCTATGGCTGGCATTCTTTCCCCAAGAGAGCAAAACACATTTGCTGTTCTGAAGTGATCTATCTGTTATGTCACAGTGTTGCAATGTCTGCTAGCTCTAGAAACCTCCACCTGCTTGGTCCGGGAAGATTTTATTTTGTTTCAGGGGTTTGCATCCTTTCTCCTGTGTTCCACATCAAATTCAAGTGACTCATCTCTATTCCCAAAACCATTTCAGACGTGTACCACCAAAGAAGGAAGATCTTCGCTTAGCCTCCTTTGACAGTACATCACCTTAACTCAGCAACGTTGAGAAGTGCAGGGATCATGCATTGTAAACCAAGCAAATGCTTTTGTACAAAGGCAGGAGAACCAAAAGCAACTGCAGACAAGTTTTGCTATGGCAGGGAGACAAATATGCCGGTTCCTGACTGCAGAGAAGTGAATCTGGGCAGGGAGGGGAGATACTGAACTCCACTCCATTGGAAAAATACCAAATTCTGCAAGTGTGGTCTGGGGGAGAGTGGGGAGAGCCATCAGCAGACTCAGGCTTACCATTAGTTAATTGTGTAATGCTTGAGTATGCACTGAATATTGAATATTTCATTATTGAAAACAAAAACATAAAAAATACCTCAAAAAATGGAGGGGGGATGGAGGGAGGAAGCTGGCAAACAAAAACCAAACAACTCTCCCCTGAAAACTAACTAAAAAAAAAAAACCAACAAAATACGCAGATTAGGGAATCGCACTCAGAATTACTAAAATACATCCACGGTCTCATGTTGATTTTTTGTGTGTGCTTTTGATGTAGAGGCTCCTTTTTTATTATTTTTTCTTCTTCTGATATTATTCTGTCTTGGCCTCTGCACTTCACTCCTGCTTGCTCCTGAACAAAGCCTGCTGCTTGTGATGAAATGCTGCTGCTCTGTCATTTGTGCTCTACTGGGAGAGATTAGTAGGTAAATTTATGTGAATCTCTGACAGTTTTCAAAAGATAAAATGTCAGGAAATTTACAACATCATCATGCTTTATTAATCTTTCTATAATTAAAAAAAAAATACATTTTTATCTTCTTCCATTTGAGTTAGTATCCGGACTTGGAGTTGACTTAACTGCAGCTTTAATGGTATGTGTCTTTATGGTACTGTATTCAGAAGGAACATGCCTGTGCATATTTGTACTCATGGTACTGGTCAGTCATAAGAAAAACTATTTCCTTGTTATTCAAAGAGTGAGCGTTACTTCTGGTGCTGTTGAATTTTGAGTGGTGCATGGGGGATTAAAGTCATAAGCTGTGTCCCTGAAGCTGTTCTGTGCTGGGCTGCTGACGTGCTTTGGATTGTCAAGCCAAGTGCACTGTAAGCATCCTTTGCGTGATGGGTGGCAATAAATGGATTATTATTATTATTTTTTAATTTGTCGTGGAATCGTAAAATTGTTTCAGCTGTAAGAGGCCCCTAAAGGTCTTCTAATCCAGCTGTCCTGCACAGGAACACCTACAGCTAGACTGAAATGCTCAGAGCCCCATCCAGCCTGACCTTGAATATCTCCAAGGACAAGGCATCCACCACATGTCTGGGCAACCTGTTCCAGTGCCTTGCCTTTAGATGTTGAAAGGCTGCTGTCGGGTCTCCCCAGAGACTTTTCTTCTCCGAGCCAAACAGCTCTAGCTCTCAGCTTGTCCTTGTGGGGGAGATGTACCATTCCTTAAATTGTTTTTGTGGCTCTAATTTTTGCTAATGTTGAGATGTTTTTATTGGCAACGTGAACAGCTCTGAGGTGTTGAGGCAGGAAGGTGGTGTAGCATAAGGACAAGAAGGGAAGAAGGTGTCCCATCTGGGGATGATAGGGTAAAATGTGGGGCTTGTGAATGTGACTGTCACAGGCCTCTCTGGGATAGCAGGACTGGTAGAAAGTTTCCAGGAAAAGTTGAAAGTGTGTTAAAGAGGGGATTTGTAGCAGAGAACTTGCTTCTGTGCTCATGGGACCAAGCCTTAAGTGATACAAATGGATGCATCTACACTGATGTTCCTGACTGAAACCAGCTGGGGATGCGGCTCACCGTGTTTGCAAGTTCCAAACCCTTGCTGTTTCACATCTCATTTCTTCTTATTCTGATCGATCCTTCTGCATAAGGCAACTTGTGGTTTGTCTGGCAGCAATGCAGTGGTATTTTTTGGAGCAAGCTTGCATCTGGGAAGGTGTGAACCAGTGTGTCTCTACATGGCATTTGCCCTAAGCACTGTGTCCTAGTGAAGCTGGTTTAGCCTTTGCTGATCTTACTCTGCATGCTTTAGGTTGGTCGGAGTGTTCTCCTGCAGCTCTCAGTCAGTAACACATGTGGTATGATCTGTGTAGGCCTGCGCACACCGCTGGAAAAACATCTACTACGAGACAGAGTACATTCTGCCCCATGGCTTCTGCAACATCATTCCCCCCAACCTTCAGCCCAGCGGGAGGAAGCTCGTGCCCTGCTACGAAGGTAAGGGTGGAGGGGTGGGTGCAGGGGTTGCCTCCGTCTCTGGTCTCTAGTTTTGTAGTTGCTGTGTTTTCCCTTTGTTTCCAAGACTTTAGCCCTTGCTGCTGGTATTTATTTTATTTTATTTTCTCCCTGTAACATGCAATCTTGAACAGATTGGGAGGGAGGTTGGGATTTGCATGAAGCTGGGAGAGCAACACAACGTTTGAACAAATCCTGAGACTTGCTGTGCATGATTGCAGTGTACAAGAGGAGCTTTACATTTCTGAACTGTATTTGGAGGCTATGGTTCTCTTTCCTGTATGTGAATTATCAGTAGATAACAGGTCTCTCATGCTTAGCTGTAGCACAGATTAAATTGGGAGTACTAATTAGGAATCGCTTTGCTTATGGAAATATTTTCAGTGTTGTATTTTGATTTATCAGAGGACAAGAGGAGGGGGGGAAAAGCTTACTTATCGCCTGATTCATTTCAGGGAACTTCTGTGGCAGTTCTCTATCACTGCTGCTGCACTTTAGATTCTTTAAAGCGTTTGGATGTTCCTAAGATCGGGATTTAGGTGGGCATGGCAAAAGAAGGCTCCAGCACCTTGAACAATAGGCCTCTGTCCCAGTTTGCACTGTAAATCCCAAGTGTCAACATCATAATTTTGCAGTTTTCTGGCACATTTGCAATTTTGGTATCATGTTTCCTTTCCTTAAAACTACCGAAGGCAGCATCACCTCAGCCAAAGGCAATTAACTAAACCAGAGGTGCAGGTATGCTGTTACAAAGGTAAGTGATCTCGGCCTCCAAAGAGGCCGTGGGGAAAACACTATCTTGGGTTTCTCCTTCCTGTCCTGGGCATTATCCTTCCCCTCTTGCCTTTAGGAGCTTGTAGAAATGCAGGATTTGGAGGCCAAGGTTCAGCATTGTTTGCTATGGGCAAAACCTCTGATTTTACTTATTTGTCTTCACTGTTAACTGATGAGATTTTTGCCTTCAATGCATATGTCTGCTTGGAAGCAGCACACAGTTGTGTATAACAAGTTTACCAGCCCTGAAATTATTCATTATTTGAAATATGAGAAGTTTTGAGTCTCTTGAACCAGCCACTCCAGCTGGTCTGTGACAGAGTACAAGTGAACCATAGAAGCCTTCCCGTTGTGAGTGCTGTCCCATTGTATTTGTTCTTTCTTCTTCGTTCCTGTCAGCAAAACTGAACTTGTGCTTCACACTGAGGTAATGCGGTGCGAATAGTCCGATAGGAGCTGTGGTGATCAGCGTGCATGTGTGGAGGCACTGCCAGGGTTTCCTCCAAGCCTTTGTCATCACTCTGATGTTTGCTTTAAAAACCGCTTGTCTGAAGCCGTTGCAGGGAGGTTGTTTCTGGAGGAGACAAACTGCTTGTGTTTTTCTGTGCGTCATGTCTTGAGAGTAAAGCGGCTGCTAATCTGACAGGATATTTGCCAGGAATTGCTAGAAAATAGAAGTGTGTGGGCCTAGTGTATGCAAAGCAGCCAGTGGAAAATTGGCAGGGCTGGTGCAGTACAATGTTGGCTTAGCTTCACTTCATGCTAGAATGAAAATTGTTTTTTTGGGACTGATTTATCCCTCATCCCCCCATCTGCCATTGTCAGACGTGAAATTGCAAAGTTACAAGGGATGGCCGCGCGTGTTTGCTCCTGGAACTTTTAGGTTTCAACAAAACAAGCCTGATCCTCCGTTTGAGTGATAGCCATGTTAAAGCACGCAGATGGGTTCATCGTTTGAGATCGGCCGTGATCAACTCATTCTGTGGCAATCCCTTGCTTTCTGGAAGGAGAAGAAAGTCACCTCCACTGACACTATGGATTAAGAGAAACAGTCTGAGGGGGAGAAGCAAGGGGTTTCATAGGAACAATAAATGCAGTGCGTAATGCATCCAAAGGGCCTCTAAAGCTGAAGCCTGTAATTAGTGCATCTGGGGTGATAAACCTCATGAGAAGCTAACGTGGCTGTCTGATCCAAGACTAGAACTGACTCTTGCCAACTGGCAAAGTGTGCAGGCCAGCTGAGTGCTCATCAGTTGCCATACATTCGTGTGTGTGCACCTCAAGAGGGATTATTAGCTTGTGTAAAAGTCTTGTGCCAGAAGGGGAGAGGAATCTGACCGCTGGACAGGCATCCTTAATGTATGCAGTATGTTTTCTCTCCATATAAAACAGGCTGTATAACTGAAGACAAAGAGGAAATGGAAGTGTCCTGACTGGATGGTAATGGTGCAACAACATGATGGTCTCAATCCATCTTATTCTTGTCCAGTTTCCATGAAATGGCTGACAGAAGTCTGGAAGCTATTGATTGCTAATGAGAACAGCAGCAAGCCTAATAGTTAAATGCAGTCTTTCTGAGTAGGAGCTAATCTGGTTTATATGAGCTGGATGTCCTTTGAGGTATAGCTGGGGTATGGATCCATGGTCTTCCAAGCAATGCTTTCACTTGTTTAGTTTTTTCCATAGCTGCCTCTTCACTGTCCTGATGCATTCAGTTTACAATGAAGAAGGGTGGCTGCTTCCAGGGTGAGAGGTAGCTCAGCTGTATGGGAAGAGCTGGAATGGTTTCCTAGTCCTGTGGTAGGAGCTGGTGAGGGAGGCAGGGCAAGCTGATGGGCCTGTGGTTTGTAAATAAGGAGAACAGCACATCCTTACGTGCCTTCCCTCCAAAGGGATGAGCAAGTTTGCTCACAGGGTCCAGACCACAATTGGTTTTCTGGGAGGCATTGAAATATCCCTGTGGTGTGGTGCAAACCCAGTACCACAATGCTAGGTCAGAAAAAAAAAAAAAAAAAAAATTACTACTTTTTCTTCCCAGTGTAGTGAAACACAGGAAGATGGGGGAAAAAAGAGGCACTCAGTGCGACAGGCAGCGTATTTCAATTGTCCGTTTTAATTCTATCTATGAAGATGGTAGATAAAAGATTTTATTGCTCTTGCTGTGTTATGGTATTGAAGTTTGTTTACAGACTTGGGTTTGCTCAGAGAAGAGGCATTTGTCTTCACAGTCATCACACATCATAGCTCATCCTTTTTGTGGATTGTTTTGTCCAGTTACTTCTTAGTCAGGCTTACTTTTTTTCATAAACTAAAATCATCCTGGCTATAAAACACTACCCTCTTTTTGTTTTGTTTTGTTTTTTTTGTTTTTCCTTTCCCTTCTTTAAGCAGTTATTCAAAATCACAAAGGCAACTACATCTCTCAGGCTCAGCCTCATCGTACTGTTTTGCTATCAGTCGTTGCCACAGCAGTTAGTGTAGTGGCTTGTGGTCTGCATAATCAGGGGGTTACAGTGGTCTGTGGGCAGATGTGAGAACAGTAAAGTAATGTATAAACAAAGGATTTGTTCACGGCAGCAGTTATTGCTTGCAGCTATGTGGAAATTACCGAATTCACTGCGTGCACTGTTTAAACCTCATGCAAATGTTGCTATTCAGGTGTGCAAAAGCTGCGTGCTAATGCAGTATCTGCACAGTTTCCTGCTGGCTGATGGCTTTAATGAATGAACGATGATATGAGTGACAAGCATCACAACTGTGACACCACAGAGGTAAAGGGGAGGTAGAAGCAATCTTGTTTTTTGTGCTCTTTGGGCTCATTTGCTGATCAGGAGAGACGGTCTGACTGTAGGAGAGCACAGAAGTCTGAGGGGCTGGGCTATGACCATCCAGGACATGAGGAGCTGCTCTGGGCTGTGACCCTGATTGCGTGAGCGAGAAGGAGACCTGCGTGTCGGGAGGGCCGTGCACAGTTGAGGTAGGCTGAAGACAGGAGTGGGTTTTCTGCTGGAAGGATTATGCCAGAGTCCAAGAACACGGTGTCCAGACAGATTGGGCTACTGTCTCCCTGGGAAGGACTGCTAGTGTTGGCATCCCCTTGAAACATGTTTTTTAATCTGTACTCTGTTTCAGTGGAGTTTCAAATGCTGTAATAGCCTCAATATCTGATATGTTTGGGGCATTGGGCTTCAGATTCCCCGTGCAAATTGTCATTAAGTTCACTAAGAACAAGTGCCAGGTCCTGCTCTTTGGTCACAATAATCCCAGGCAATCCTACAGGTTTGGATCAGAAAGGCTGGATGTTTTTGTGGAAGAAATGGACCTGGGAGTGTTGGTCAACTCTCAGCTAAACGTGAGCCAGCAGTGTGCCCAGGTGGCCAAGTAGGCAAATGGCCTCCTGGCTTGTATAAGAAATAGTGTCACCAACAGGAGCAGGGAGGTGATCATTTCCCCCCTCCCCTTCCATACTCAGTTCTGGTGGGGCCACACATTGAGTACTGTATTCAGTTTTGGGCCCCTCACTACAAAGAAAACATCGTGGCTCTGGAGTGTGTCCAGAGAAGGGTAGCTAAACTAGAGGGGGGTCTGTAACACAAGTCTTGTGAGAAGTGGCTGAAGGAACTGGAATAGTTTAGCCTGAAGAAGATGAGACTCAGGAGAGACCATATAGCTCTTGTTAACTACTTGAAGGAAGATTGTGGTGAGGTGAGAGTCAGCCTCTTTTCCCACGGAACTTCCAAAAGGACTGGGGGAGTGGCCTCAAGGTTTGCCAGGGGAGGTTCAGGTTGGATATTACAAAAAATTTTTCTCTGGAAGAGTGGTCAGGAGCTCAAACGGGCTGCCCATTGAGATAGTTAAGTCACTGACCCTGGGGGTATTCAAGAAGCATTAGATGTTGTACTGAGGGCCATGATTTAGTGGGAAATGTCAGTGGTAGCTGGAGGTTGATCTTGGAGGTTTTTTCCAACCTTGGTGATTCTATGATTAAAGCTTTTCCTCTCTCAAGGGTGCTAGGAGAACAGGTACATCAGTATATGTGGCACACTGAGATGATGTAGTGATAGGATGGAGGCTTGATACCCATAAGGAGGAATTATGATCACAGATTTGCACTGTTGCTGCATTTATTCCTCTGTAAAATCTTTTTTTTTTTTTTTTTTTTTTTGTGAGAAGTATTATCAAGTATTTATTCAAGTCATATATTTTCTTGTATTATTTTCTGTTCACAGATGCAGTGGTTATATCCAAATTCAGCATTTACTTGAAATTCTGCAGTCCCAAGGTCTGCTGTTACATTCGTAGTGTAACTAGTTATTTAAGTGAAATCTATGACCATTAGTTTGAGCAGATAGTATTGGCATCATAAATGACGTAGAAACAGAGCATCACAAATAACCTTGGAGAAAACCACAATGTCTGTGAAGCGTGATCTTCCATGGACAACCACTTAGACCATCAAATCTTTCCCGTTCTTTATGCACTATTGCAGCCTGTCACCATTCAGTTCATTTGAATGCAGACTGGTTTTTCATTGCCCGACAATGAAAACAATGATGTGTGTGTTTCTATTCCTTTTTTCTAACATGTATGTTGCTGATAAAATCAGCTGTATTGTGTTTTGTGATGTATGGGCATTGGTTTTTGGTTTACTCCTAGGTCTGAATTTGATCTCTTTTTTAGAGTAGGAAAAATTACGCTATAATGAAACAGTGCTAATGTGTTTAATAAGTTTTTTGACATGGTAGGAGCAGTAGTTTAATTTTTGTACACGTTGTTTTATGAGAAGGAAAACTTTTTTATCTCAAGAAATGAAGTCATCTCACATGTTTTATCCAGTTGTGTGCAACTGTGGGCTCATCCACCAACCTTGAACAGCTGCACTGTTGTATGGTTGAAGTTGTTACCGTTTCTTTTGTTGTCCTCCTGTACTCCTACATTCCCTTGGTTTGTGTCTGCAGCTGAATTCAAGGGACAGCTTGTGAGAGCTGGGCTGCTCGTCCACAAGCATTTGCAGAGAAAGCCTCTCTGTTGGCTTGAGTGACATGGGGCTGTGGTTTGGAGGATGTTCAGGACTTGCATATAGCCAGATTCCAGTTTCTGAGGGAGTTGCGGTGTGTTTGGGGCCTTTGTTTGTACTGTGGAAGGTGTGATGTAAGGCGCAACCTGCTTGTTGTGTAATCAAAGCTTGGTCAAAGAGTTGAGGTAGGATGGATTGGGAAAATAATGCTGGTTTGCAAAAGAAGGAGAAATATGAAAAAAATGAAAAAATCCCGAGGAAGAAGATTTATTTCTTTCATCCCCGTGCTGAGCCATTTCATGCAATTATTGTTTGCTTAATAGATACTATGGCAGTTTCCCCTTTCTATTTCAAAGCAAACTTGATTGATTAATTTTTTGAAGGAGATACGTGAAGAAGCTGTGAGCCAAGCCTGATACTGTTTTTATAGGGAAATGCACTACTTTCAATCCATCAGTCTGTCAGCGGGGCTCAGCTGCAGGGGCTGGTTGAGGCCTAGTGTTCTGCACCAGGTAAACCTCTTGCCAAGGTGTGCACCCAGTCAGGGGATGCCTCCTGACAGCCAGGGCTAGGCGTGAGCTTGGGTTACCAGCAGCTGGGAGATACCACAGCTTGAGTGTGACTTCAGGAAGAGGCAGAACATGTTTTGTGCCTCAGCGTGTCAAGTAGAAATAAAATATCGTGGCTGGAAGTGAAAGTGCATGATTTGGGCAAGCGCAAAGCTTGCTTGCTGCATCCCATGCAAGGCCAGAAATGCAGCCAAAGGGACAGCATGGCCTTCAGGATACTCAGGCAGTATTTCTCAGGAAATGCCCTTTGGCATTTCCTCGTTGGTGCTTAACTTAAAGATTTCATGTCTACAAACAAGTATTTTTTTCCAGCTGGAGTGTGCCTGACTATATGTGAGCAGCCAGTAGCAGTCCTGAGCCTTGGTGGTGCCTGAACAGCCAAGAGAAAGCATGGTGAACTCATTTTTTGGTGCTCTGTGGGCATGCTGCTGCACATTCCTGCTGTGAAAAGTGTGTGTTTGGGGACATGGCTGTCCCTGTATCTGCCTGGGGTAGCTGTGCTGGGCATCAGAGCCTGTCAGGGTGAGCCCCTGCTTCACACACGCAGAGCATATGTTAATTTTTTTCCATTTATTTTTATAAAATAAATATAGGTACTGATTAAATAAGCAGCAATTTTCTGTCTTTTTCATTCAATATATAGTCATGTATATAGTGATGTATTTATGTATTACAAAACATATAATACAGTATGATGAATAATTTTGATTTATATCAGTAGACATTATCTTCCTAAGATCTGAAGGATATAATGTATAGATGCATCTGTATAAAAAGATACAATTACGTATTATATGTTACATATACTGTTATGTAGAATAAGGAAGTGGTGAGAAGGCAGCCGTTTGTAATTCATTTTGATCTTCAGTAGGATAAAATGTAGCCTGTGAGGAATTTGCTCAGTTCCGAAAAGGCCATTAGCTCACTGATTGCATTTATTTATTTCTTTTTTCCTGCTAATAATGCTTAACAAGACTGTGAGGGGAAAAAAAAAAAAAAAAATCCAGGCTGTATAGGGGCTGCTTGGAGCCTGAATTACCCTTTCTCCTGGAACTTGTTTTCATCCTTTGGAACATACTGTAACACGCAGCGAGTGGCAATACACTGAAGCTGTGCACTCGTTATAGTAAATATTTGAATTCAGTGCTCAGGAAAAAAAAAAAACAAACCTACCTGCCAGGTGGAACATGATTTCTTTCCCTTGAAGCCTTGAGCTTAGTGTATTTTTTTTTTTTTTTTTTTTTTTTTTAAGAGAAGTGTGGGTATTTCTAGTTGTTTCTGTTGTTGTCTCCCTTGCTCCAGCAGGACCACAACTGACTACAGTTCTTCTTTACTTCTCTTGCCCAGAGTATAAGAAGAAGTACGGGGAGGAGCATGGCTCGTGCCAGGCGGGGATCGCAGGCTTCTTCACTGAGGTGAGCAGAAGTACTGAATGATGGGAATTAGGCCTGTGAGTGGGCTCTCCTGACACGTGTCCAGGGAAGGGAGCCTTCAAATGCAGCCATTCTGCAAGCCTAATTGCAGTAACACAGCAGACATGCTCCCACCTCCACACTGCCTGTATGTCTGCCTGTCCATCCAGTGCTTCATAATGTAGGTGAATTCTTCTTGGCAGGCCTGGGAACAAACATGAGTGAACAAACTCAGGGGATATTTTTGTTATGTCCATTTCAAAACCCATGCCAAAATATTTCTGTGTTTAATACTATTTTTTTTTTCACTGGTGATCTAAAGCAATTTTCCCAGAAAGGATCTGTTGAAATGTGTGTGCGTGGGGCTGTGTGCAACTGTGGGTAACAGAACACTGGGACAGGCTGCCCAGAGAGGTTGTGGGCCCTCCTTCTCCCAAGACATTCTGAACCTGCCTGGATAAATTCCTGGGTGACCTAATCTAGATATTCCTGCTCCAGCAGGGGGATTGGACTAGATGATCTTTCAAGGTCCCTTCTAATCCCTGACATTCTGTGATCTGTACCTATACATAAACATACACACACATATAGATTTACATAAGTAAGGTAGGAAATGCCCTTTTTTTGGTTATGCTTCAGTTCTTCATTTCAAAAAGGTGGTTTAAAAAGCAAATAGCATCCAGAGTTATTATAAATACTGGATTGTATTCTTTGCCAGACAGTGCTCTTATCAATCATATTTTAGTTAAGGCAGAGATGAATTTATTCCCTTATGTATGTGTTGAAGGTTTTTGAAACGTTTTAAGGTTTGAAAAAAGAAAAACCAACAAACACGCAGCTATTCTAGTGCATGTCAGGCTCCTTGTTGGCTGTCATGTCCAGTATACACTCACTCCTAAATAAACATGTGCTGGGCTGCAGAGCTTGTCCAGGCTGATATAGCCTGAGTAACAGTGTCCTCTCTGCTCTGGCAGGAGCTGATGTCCAAGTAAACAGGAATGGCAGGTGCTGGTGCTACAGTGGCACTACCTGATAACTTGATGCTCAGCAGCAGCAGCTGTTTCCTGGTTTCTCCATTCTCTCCAACCTGCTGCTGTTCCCAAGCTTAAATCCTTCTTTACTCCCATAGTTTCAGAAGATTGCTTTGAACTTTCATTGCCTGGAGTAAATGTGGTGGCTCCAGTGCTTCCAGAGTGAACAGGAAATGCAGATAAATAGCTTTTTGGGTCAAAGAGGCAAGCTCCTGCCATATTTTCAGTACTGCTGATGCTTGTTCCTGATGGTCAGCGATCCCTTGACCTCAAGGACACAGCTGCTCCCAAGGAAAAAAGCTGTGGCTGGGCCTGTCTTCCACTTTGGCTGAGTATGTGGTCCTATCCCTTAAGTTTCTTAGGAATTTCCCTTGTTTAACATGCCTGAAACAGCAGCCATTCAGCCCAGAATCTGGGGCATGGAATTGATTTGCCACAAGTTCACCCGTGGTTTGTGTTGAAGGAAACAGTGAGGCACAGCATCTGTCTTCAGTCTTCTGAGGTCGGAGAACTTTCTTAGACTTAGTGTTCTTCAGGCTTCACTACATCCTTTGTTGTGGGTATTTAAAGCCACATCTGCTGCTTTCCAGGAGTACAGCTTTGCTGTGAGGTAGCAGGACGCTTTGATACATCAAAATAGCCAGTAATTACTATTTTTTTAGACTCATATTATAATTCACAAAACCAAAAGTACTTGTCCTACCCATTTAAGTAACAGAATCCCCCTCTGACTATGGCATGGTAAACAAACAAACAAACAAAAACATAATAATAATAATCTCATGTCTTAATTTTGTCACGCAGTGGCGTTTCATGCAAATGCTTTGTCATAGGAAAGGGGAAAAAAAAGTCTATCATTTTCCCAGCAGCAAGTGAGATGGTGATCTTCTGTGACTAAAAGCCAGCTTGAAAAAAAAAAAATCCATTCAGTTTTTGCTTTCAAATTGTCATGACAAAAATAGCAAAGAAATTCCTGGAACTGAGTTCATGTGTCTATCTAGGTTTCCATGTGTCGAAAACAGAACAAGAAG
The DNA here is from genome assembly GCA_036925125.1 of Oreortyx pictus. Lineage (NCBI taxonomy): Eukaryota > Metazoa > Chordata > Aves > Galliformes > Odontophoridae > Oreortyx > Oreortyx pictus. Next base: position 47,111,835 of record JAUPFR010000007.1, on the reverse strand, counting down.
CTTTTCTCACCCATCTGAAGCTGGGAAAAGAAAAAAAAAGGATTTTCCTTCCCTTTTTTTTTTTTACCTCTTCTGAGTAACAGGAAAAAAATGTGGACATTTTCACTTGTTATAGCCTGAGTCTTGGAAAGGTGAATTTAAGTTGCTTTCCAAGTGTTTGGAGAAAACTTTTTTTTTTTTTCTTTAAACACTATGTTAGTGTTACATATATTCTTCTTCTGTGGGAAAGAGTTCTGAGGGTTGAATGCTCTAGAGCTAGAAAAGTTCAGTTTGGATGAACTTGAACTGGAGGGAATTGAACTGGAAGCGCTGTTTTCAACCAGTTAATTTCCTTTAGAGAAGTACGCTTCTTACAGTGGGCACATTAAAAAGCTCTCCTTCTCTTCCTGGACCAGTACAGCCAAAGCATCGTGTTGCTCTGTGTTTTTTCATCTTTCCTTGGTACTCAGCCAGCGATTTCAGAGTGTAGGATTCAACTTGAAGCTCACCTTATCTTGCTTTCCTCACCTTCTATGTCACAACTGCTGTTTAAAATACCTGCAATGTCATCACTGCACCTTCTCCAGTGTTGCTTGTGACTTTGGGTCTTACTGAGGGGAACTGGGAACGTCAGCAGGTGGATAAGTGGTTGTGTTAGCAGAGGTAAGTTTGACTGTTTGTGAGTGCCTTTTATTGAAGCTGCAAAGCAACTGAACAAAAGTAAGCCAAAGAAACGGGAGTCTTAATATCACCAGAGCATGTGAAGCAGCCTCCATGTTTGAAAAGAAAAATATTCTGCATGCTTGCAGAATGGAGGTTCTTATAGATAGGCTTATAATTGGTGTTTTATGGTAATATCTTGTATCCCTTCCCGTTCACTGCATGAAGCATAAATTCTTGTCCGGTTTTGATTATTGCTCATTTTTTTCCCCCCATTCTTTTCACATCCTGCTATTTTTCTTTGCTGCAGGAGCTGGTCATCATGGGGGCACCAGGATCTTATTACTGGACAGGAACAGTCAAAGTACTGAATCTCACTGACAACACTTATTACAAGCTGAACGATGATGCTGTGATAGCCAGGCGTTACACTTACCTTGGTAAGCAGCTCTTTGTGCTTGCTGTGAGAGTGGATTAGCTGAGCGACATAGTTCAGGGCTTTGGTGCTGCAAAGTTGATGCTGATATTTTTTGATGGTGTAGAAAAGCGTGAAAGGAGAAACATTTGAGTTAGAAGTGTTACCCGTCTGGAAAGAAACATAATCTAGGAAGCTGTCTGAGTAGTCCCTTTTTGAAAAACAAACCAACCGAAAATCTTTCCAACCTTTGCTGTCATTTTAATAGTATAGAAAATGGACTGAGAAACATATTGATTGGTAGTGGGCCTCCTGCGTTTGTCTTTTTGCCCTGTGATGGAAAAATTATGTCTTTGGTTAGGTTGTGTGTCTACTTACACCTGTCTGTAATGTGTCTGTAAAACCTAGTTACAGAAGGTATATTGCAGAGATAAATTTATTACAAAAGTACTGCCGTGTGAGTGACTCACTGGAGGAAGAACTGGCTATAGGTTCGAGTACACCTTCAGTGTGAACTCCATTGGTTTTACTTGTTCTAAAGCCAGCTAATGCCCCAAACATATTTAAATTAAAGGCTTCCACCAGATCCCTAGCACTGTTGAGACTCTGGAGGCGTTTCAGTCAATGGTTTGATGAGGTTTGACTGAAGACTCTCAGCAACCTCTCTTTTTTCCTCTTAACCTTTAGTCTTTAGAAAAAAGTACCACTTGGAAGATGCTGCTTGCAGATAACTAAAGGAGGAGTGTACGTACATATTTAAGGACGTACATAGATTTTGCCACTGATAGACATGAATTGTAATGTTTACAATGCAGACAAGAGCTTCATAATTTACAGCAGATCAAGTCAAATGCAAGACAACCTTAGAAGGAAAGTACTTCACTCTTCTTTGGTTATTATATATCATTTTAATGTAACAGAAAAGATTGAATCTTTGATCTCCTGTCAGATGCACTCTTTGATCTATCCTCCCTTTTTATTCTTATGTAAACAAAGGTCTTCTTAACCCATTAACTTTTCTGACCTTTTTGTCTACTGTCCTCTGGTCTCTCCACCAAAAAGCCATGTAGGTAATTTTCCTGACTTTCTCTGGGCAGTGATTTTAACTAAAGGAGGATACTTCTGTCCGGCTGATGTGGGACTGTCTCTCTCTGATGTGTTGCTTCTCTGCAATGATGTTCTTGTTTTGTTTTCTCTGTCTACGCGCTCCTGTTTCACTACCTTCCTTTTAGACTCAAGGTTTTCCAGCTGTTCCCTGTAACTGTTTTGCGTGCACTTCAGCAGGTTTTTTGCTGGCTATACCTTCATCTTTTTTTTTTTTCTGTTGACTTTTGAACAAGAGTACTAGAGGCTTGACCACCATGTCCTGTTACCTTGTGCTCTGGATTTGAATATTGGTGTATCCTGCACAAAAAGATTTTGTAATGCCGTGAAGTACAGTTCAAGAGTCACAGTGAAACCTGATGAGGATGCCCCAGATGGCTCACCTGTTTCTCAGTCTTTTTCCATTTGTGTTTTTCTTTCTGATTAATTTGTCTTTATTCTTTCCTTTCCCACTCAGGATATGCAGTGACAGCAGGCCATTTCTCTCAGCCAACTACCACGGATGTTGTGGGAGGAGCTCCCCAGGATGGAGGCATCGGAAAGGTGTGGCTTTTTGTCCAACAAAAATGTGGTCCGATTTAACTGGGCAAACAGAGTAGCATTGGCACAATGCCCACGCGTCAGAGAAGCCAGGAGATTTTTGTCTACAGAGTAGTTTAGGAACACTGTGCAAGGAAGAGGTGAGGTAGTTTGACCTGTCCTCTCTGATGCTTAACATTCCTCCTCCCTCTCTTTCCCACTCAATCCTTTAAATAATTATGTTAATGAGATTCTGGCAGCATTTCTTCTATACCTCTTGTGTTTAGAATTTCTGATGCACAGGCATCACTTAAACCTTGCTCAGAAAGGAGAAAACTTGGAAGTTAATTTTTGTCTTCTTTCTTCAGACATTTGACAGCATTCTTCATTCAGAGCAGTTCCATATTTCCTTCAGGATAGCACCTCTAATAGCATGAAATGTCTTTTGATGTCTCTTTAGTAGGTTAGCATATTGGTTTCTGCCAGCTGTATTCAGAAATCATGGCGTCAGGCTCTTGAGAAGGAAAAAATAAAAAGGTTTTCCTGTAGGTATACGTGTTTGCCATCTCAAAGATGTAAGCATGTGAATGGCCAGGTAGAGCTGGGCCTGCAATTCCTGTGCAGGACACTTGGCTGCTATAGGGAGCAGGGTAAGGTTGTGCCGGGACCGTAGTAATACTTTCAAACCACAGGTGAAGGAGGAGTAGGGAGAGAGAGGGAGGGATGCAGGGTATCTGCTTTCCCCACTCTTTCTTTAACGTCCTTTGGGGGCCTACTGCCACCATGAGTTTCGGCAGAGTGTCTTTTCATCTTCTTCCCTCTTCTGTTCTATAGGGGTATCTGCAGGAGCTGAATTGTAACAGTACCGAGTGGGAAGTGTCCATTAGCAGCAGCACTGTCCTTTGGCTTAGGCAGATTATTTTTGGCAGTAACAGTGTCCCAAGAGCAGCAGAGAAAACATGGAAAACAAAATCAAAGTAGAGGATGAACGTGGTACATACGCCTTATCTGGCATGCCCGGGACATAGGGGATATAGTAGCAGTTCAGTTGCTATTGAGAAGGCATCCACAGGAAAGCCTTAGCTTCCTTCTCCCAGGTGTTCTGTTGCAACTGCTCCAGCGTGTCTTCTTTTCAGTCTCACTGGAGGAACATATTTAAATTTTGTAAAAAGAAGAGTAAAAGCCCCAGCTGCTAACACGAGATCCATAAGGAAGCAGCTGACTGTAGATTAATGACTGTTGCTCTGCTTGTGGGGGCTTCTGTTACCCTCCTTTGCATGGGATGTGGGTAGCAGGAGTGAACGATGAGGGAGGCAGTAAGAGGTGTTAAATACACAGTGTTACGCTGAGCAGTCCTGTTGTGCTTTCCACACTCTTTAATGAGATAATTCTTGCCACTTTCCTGAGAGAAAGTGATTACCATTGTCACACCCTTTCCATTGAGGAGGAAGCCAAGACACTTAGTGAGATGGAGTCATTTCCCAAATGGCACTGGTAGTGTCATTATTAAAATGGTTTGGAGCTGTGACACCTGGCACCGTGTACTTGCTGCTGCAAAAACTGGGGAGTCCTTTATATCTAAAGCAACTGTCTGCAGTAACTGCATGCTGTGTTCTCTGTTAAGAATGGCTTTCAACTCTCCTGTCTCACCACCTATTAATAACTCCCCACGTATTCAAATATGTCAAGTGCTTGGCTCTGCTGCATGGCCTCGGAAGTAAGAAATTCTTCAATCCCACAAACGTCCTAAGGACCTGCTGAGAAAGAGCCTGTCCAGTGCTGGAGGAGCCTGAAACGCTGACTGAGCCAGCCTCTCTGCTAAAGGGAGTCCCTTCCTACAAGCCGTGTACTTTAGGTCTTAAATTTTTTGGTAGAATATTTAAGTTTGGACTTGTATTAATAATTCTTTACCAGGAAATGTCTGGGACGGCCATTTCTTCTACAGAAATGAGCAACAAGTGGACTGTGTTTGAGAAGCTTTGTGATTTAGAGTTCTTTTCAGGCAAAAGCAGTGCAAAAGCACTGAGTGGTTCTGCTGGGATTTCTACTCTTGTATTGTGAAGAAGTTTGCAACGATGTATGTGCAGGCACTGATCCCAGGAATGGAAGGCTGGGCAGGGGAAGGGGAAACAGCCTCATGCCTTGTCAGAACTTTGCCCTTCTTGTTCCCTAGCAGTCTCCAAATGTGTCTGGTTTGTGACGTGGAGTGTTCCCTTATGGGGTGCTTTTAGGTACTTGTGTGTGCACATACACGTGTACTCAAAAAAAAAAAAAGCAAGTGCCATGATAGCATTCAAGCATCTCTCGTAAAAGGAGACCTGTGATTCCTCGGGAAAGTGGAGAAGTCAATGCTTTGCCTTTTAAAATATGACTGAGTAATAAATCATCTTGAAATTGTAGCTTGACAGTAGCCATGGTTATGATCATGATGCAAATACACTGAGAAAGCATCAGTGGTGCACCATCATGTGCTTTTATTATAGTATTAGTTAACCTTTTTTTTTTTCTTTACTTTTCAGGTTTATATTTTCAGGACAGACAGACGATCAGGCTCTTTAGTAAAAATCTTTCAGGCTTCAGGAAAAAAGGTGAGCTTTTATATTTGCATGTTTTCACGTGAGGGTGGAAGAAGGGGAAATAATGGCAGGGTTATCTCAGAGCATCGTTTTCAATTCACTGCTTTATGAGTTTTCAAGCAGATGCTGTTTCTCCTCATCCTTACCAAACGTGTAAACCTGTATGAACCAGGAGTATTCCCTTTCTTGTGTAATGGTGATGACTACAATGTCTGTTCAGTGACCATGGGACTGAAATCAAGTGTCTTGCAGAAAATTTTACTCGTGGTTTTCTTCACACAAATGTAGCAGCAGCTTCTGCTTTTGCTTTCTGAGCCCAGAGGGAGAGATTTCCTCTGACTGGATGTTACTGGTGGCTCTGGGTAACCTGGAGCTTGGTTTATTGTGTAAGGCCCCATGCTGTTTTTGTCTGCCCCAAAGTGACACGGCAGTGACGTGAGAATTATGCTGTTTTGTGGAGGAGCAGTTTCATAGCTTCAGAGAGGCACTGAATTTTTTTTTTCCCCTATCTGCCATTAATCAGTCTTGAGTATTACTGTTAGTGTTAGTGCCTTAGGGCTGATCTCTCTTCTCCTCCTTAGAAATGTAGTGAATGCTAGTGAGATTCTCTGTGCAGTGATGTGTTTGAGTAGGAAATAGCCTGCACTCTTCCCTGGGAGTTTGTTGGAGATGTGTCACACGGCGAATGAAGCAGGTAGTATGTCTAGCTATAGGTAAAAGCAAATAAGTTGGTTTATTTGGGAATAATATCCTGAGGACGAGACTCCCTTTACCTGGTGTTGTCTGTATTCTCTTGGGATGAGAGGAAATGCAGAACAAAAAGGTCGCTGGTGGTGTCTGGCTCTGGAAAGACCTTCCACCCTCAGAAAGACCTCAAGCATTTGGCTGTATCAAGTTGGAAGTATTTGCATGTTTTATTTTATTTTATTTTTTTCCCACTGAAACATTTTTGGAGTCTTCAAAAGCATGCCTGGAATAGGTAAAAACTGCAAGGAAATGTGGGTGGATGCTGAAACTTCAGTTTAAGAGTCTCTAAAATTTGTCTTTCTCTACACTTGTAGAGGGATTGCCAACATCTTGAAAGGAAAAGCCCTCCCAGTTCATCGAGGGCATCTCCTGTGTTTGATTGCTTCCTGTTCATTTTTATCCCTGTTAACTTTTAAATGTCCCTAAGGATCTGCTCCTGGAGAGCTATTCCTCAGCCTAGTAAACAGAGCTATCAGGAAGTTTCTAGATCTTAGCCAAAACTTTCCTTTTCAGTGTAATGGTATTGTTCTTAACTTATCAAGTATTTACATCCTACAAATACTTTAGGCTGTCATCGCCTTATTCCCCAGTAGTATGTTTTCTACAAATTCTGTAAAATCATAATGAAAATTGTATTTTGAGAGAAGCCCATCTTAAATCACCCTTTCTCAGTTTTGTGACTGAATACAACCAGACATGCTTAGCACTGAGCAGTGATTGGAAATGAACTCTCACCTAAAGCCTCGTCCCTTCCCAGTGGTGTGAAACTTCATTGTTCTGGCATTCCTGTTGGACAGACACTAACAGCGGGCAGTTTCTTCTTTCCTTTTTTTTTTTTTTTTTTTCCTTTTTTAAATTTTTTTCTGTGGGAGGCTGAACAGGGAAATCAGATGCAGAGGAAAAAAGAAAAGGCTCGTTACAGATGTTAAGTGCACAGACGTCAGGTTCTCACAGCACTCTGAACTCACCCACATTGCAGACGTACCACGTTGCAGTTAAATAAATAATAGCCTTCCCCTGAAAACCGTCTAAATACATAGTGAAATGCTTTTCATAAGTTTCACTCCTTACCCATGAGAAATTTCTTTAAAAACCTTAGTGGATTAAAAAAAATAAACAAATAAAAAATCCACAAGGGAACTGGAACTGCAAGATAGCTGGAATCACATGATGTTTGAGGTCTGACCTTAAACCCACACAAACACAGAAATCTGACTTACAAACTGAAACTCTATCCTTAGCTCACCCCATTAGATGTGCGTAGCAGCTCTTAAATCTTACGGACTGTAAGGAGTAGAGTTGCTGCTGCCCATCTCCTGTTGTGCCCAGTAGCTCTCACTTAAGCCTCAGAAACTACCAGATGTGAAGGCTGCGGGGTTAGGGATCTGCAGTGAGGAACATGAGAACACAGAAGAACTGCATTCTTTCTAATCAAAGTAATTATTTTTGTGACCTTAGTTTTTCGTGGTACGTTAATAGCTCTCAAGTTCAAGTGATATCTTTTGAATTTTCCTTCAGAAGTTGCTTTTAATTTAGCGACTATTATTTAGCTGATCTCAAAGAGCGTGCCTCGTGGCATCCTCTTCTGGGAAGACAGAAGTGGATGAAATAGGAGCAGAACATCATTCTTGCTTTTGGTTTCCAATCTGTCTGCTTTTGAATTCACAATGTTGGTGCTGGTTGGAAGATTATTAGAATTTCATATTCACCTGTATTGAAAAGGATGTAACTAAATTAATGAATTTCTTAAACTTTAGTAATTTACTTTTATCAAGCAAGGATAATTAGAGATGGAAAGCGACATTTTTTTCTCTGTATCTACTGGAAACTTCTTACTGACAGTTATCTTTGTGTCAGCACACCTGTCCATATATGTGAGAAAAGGCTATAAGCAAAACCTACAAACAGTGCTGTTAATTAAAGGTGACTGAATTAAGTAGAGCAGGGGGAAATATTCCACAGGTGTGTGGTAATTTCAGATACCTCTTCTCATTGGCCTTTTCTGGTTTTTTTTTTTCCTTTTTTTTCTCTTTTTTTCTTTAGGCTATTGTCAGAGGATTTCTTGTGTAGAAGTTCAGCTCTTTAGGAAGTCTAGTACTAGGTGTGAATAATCAGGTCTTGGTTTAGGAAACTTATTTCACCCTGTTGCTGGTTTTAAGCATTTGACCAGTGAAAGCTAGGCTAGGAAGGACTGGGTGTCTCACTTAACCATGCTCCAGGGTGAAAAACAAGGAAAGGTATATTTTTCTGATAGAGCATGCAAGACGACGCACTGTCAACAGTAAAGTGTTAAATTCTTGCCAGTTATCCCCTAAGTATCTTCCTGGATTTTCTCTGTAGGAGTATTTGTGAGTGATAAAGCAGCAGATCATCATTTGAAATTAAAATTAAAAAGAACAAAAAACACGCCTAAATGATTTCCTCCTGTGTGTGGGCAGATACTGAATGCTTTGTTGTGACTCGGCTTGGTTACAGATGGGCTCTTACTTTGGCTCCTCCTTATGTGCAGTTGATCTGAATTCTGACGGGTTGTCAGACCTGCTGGTTGGAGCACCTATGTTTTCTGAGATCAGAGATGAGGGTCAAGTCACAGTCTATATCAACAGAGGAAATGTGAGTATGTCCAGTAATTACTTGGTAAGGGATTTTATGGGTGTGGGTCTGGGCAGGGTATTGCTAACGTCCCCTCCAGTTCTGCGTGCTGAAACTCGATTTCTGTAACATGGAGTCATGGAAAACTCATCTGGTATCATGGTTTCCCAGAGACCAGCCCACATTCATCATAGAGTTGTGAATCTTTCAAGGAGGTCTGGGAAAGTTTCTGGTTTTATGTTGGAACTTCGCAGCACTTGTGGCTGTATGTGATTTCAGTGCCAAAACCAAGTGAAGCCAGCTGCTTTGACTGAGTTTTACTTTGTGTTTTGGGTGGTCACTGGGACCTACAAATGGGAACAAAGTGTCTGGGGATTCTGGAGTCCTTGTGCAAGGAGAGCAGAGACTGAATTCTTGTTATCTTCACACTGTGGTCTGTGGTGGGAAAGTCTTATCAGCTGATACTGTTGGATTTCTCATGTGCCAACAGCAGTCTTGGAAATGTCTGAACTTTCTATATCACCAAAGCAAAATCATTCCTATGTCCTATTTATAGGACAACAATGAATGCTTACTTATTGCACAAGTAATATTCAGGTGCAAAATTTGCTTTCTCAGAGTTTTCAACAGAGTTCAAAAGAGTTTCAAGAACTCTAAAGTATGGGGCTTGTTTGTGCTAGACTCACCACAAGTCTTATAGGAAGCATTTGAGAGACTTGAGACCGTCTTTGAAGTAAATTTACTTTCTGTTAGTGCTTCTCCTTTAAATGAGCTTTACTTTTTCAGTTTGATCCTCATGTAGCCCAACCTGTATACTGCAGTATGGCTGCTAGATCATCCAGCAGAATAAGACCATAATGATGAGCCAATTAATACCTAATATTTCTTGTTCACAGTGAGAGCATAGGTGGATTCAGTTATATAAAATATGGAAGTTAAATAGTAAAACTCCTTCAGCAAGAACTACGTGAAGGAGTAGTGGCTTGCAGGCCTGTGGGCTTTCTTTTGGGGTGTGGTCATTAAAGCTTGCAGTTTCATTCTGCAGGCACCAGTACTTCAGAGGTCATTGCAGTGAATGGGAGAAAACTGCATTATAGTGCAAGCATGCGTAGTGATGCTGGGTATAGCATACTTACATTTTTCCCATTTTTCCCTTTCTTACTAGAACTGCAGAGAAATGAGTTGCTCATATAGGCCTGAATATCTCGTCTTGTGTTTTTAATTTCAATATGTGGGATTTTCTTAAAGTCAGCAACTCCCTGCAGCCAAGAAAAAGATTTTATTACATGTTCCAGAGGATGGTTTACCCTCATTCACAAAGGAAGCAAAAAAAAGCCCTAACAAAACAAAAACAAAAAACCAAACAACCCTTGAGGTGCATACAGAGTTGGATTGTGTAACTAAACTTTGTTTTCTTGTGGAAGTGTTCCTTTCCCCTTGAGGGAGGACTGCGAGAAAAAACTGAGGCTTATGTATGTAACCAGAAAGTGGGTGGGCAAGAAATAGCAGATCCATATAAGGCTTCTCATGGCATAGGAGTACATAGATGATTTATTCTGATGTTTTCTCTGTCTCTTCATTTCACTAAAGCTTTTTCCTTGTTCTGCAATTCAGAAAGCTTTTTTGGGGAGTTTGCTTTAATCCTTCTATCCAATACTTGAAAAATTTTCAAATCCAGTTGCCCAAGTGTTCTCTGCTTAAGGAAGAATTCTCTTTGATTCACTGAGGTTTAGCTGAGTAAGCCTGGACTGAGGTTTTTACTCCTCGGATGTAGTCTGCTTGTGGAGCAAGTTCTGAGCTGTTACATTTTAGGTGTCTGAAATCTTCATGAGCTCAGTAAGCCCTGTGACTGCATTTAGTCATCATTTAGTTAATTTAGTGTTTTGCTTTTATCATCTGTCTGCTCTCTATTTTTTGGTTTTACTATTAACCCTTTCAATTTTTAGCACCCAGCTGATCTACACTGGAAGGGGACGTTTTGACAGTGCGGGCGATGGTCACCCCACAGCTCTGCTGTGTTGCTCCCTGTGGTGACACTTCCCTCAGCCTGCTTTATTTCCTCTTTTCTAGGGTGTGCTGGATGAGCAGCTCGTCCTGGATGGTGATGGGGCCTACAATGCACACTTTGGGGAGAGCATGGCCGCCCTTGGTGATATCGATGATGATGGGTTCCCAGGTCGGTGCCTTTTCCTGAGTGATGTCAGTGGGGCTGTGCTGCTGTTCTTCTTGGGCTCATGCTGAGGGCAAGATGCTTGCATAGGGTTTGCCTTGACACTGTACTTGATAACAGTAGATGAGAGCGAAGCATTGGTGCTGGTGCTTTACTTTTGGGAACACATATTAAGAACTGAAGACTGACTTGCTGTCTGTATGCCTGTATTTGTTTCTTTGTGGCCACTCAGAGAGCTGTTCCATTATGACTAACCCGGTGTTGCTGCAGGTTGTCGTTACAAGTGATTGGGGTGTTCTCCCTCTGCATGGAGATGGAATGTTTATCGTCTGAACTGTTTTCCAGATGTTGCCATTGGGGCACCTAAGGAGGATAACTACATAGGAGCAGTGTATATTTACCATGGGGACGCCAATGGGATTGTACCTCAGTACTCTATGGTACGTGACACCTTCTGTATGCAGTCTTTTTCCTGGGACCTACAGACATAAGCTGTACTTACGGGTCACTTTATAGGTAGTCTTGTGCAATTCACGCATCGTATTCTCGGTCCCAGTTTGAAGATACCTTCTCCCAAGGTTTGTCTGTGTTTATGCTGCAAGGTAAAATAATGTTAGTCAGGAGACATTTTTCACTGTCATGTGTTACAGTCTTCCTTCTTGTAGCTTTCTGCTTGGAGCAGATGAAGTCCGGGGATTTCAGTGTCAGTTTTTAGAAGTTATAGTTCTGTTTAAAGTGAAAGTTTTGCAGAGATCAAGCATATGCAAATTTTGGAATGGCAAGTGAGAGTCAGGAGGTTGCACTTTTTTCTAACGTCTCTTACTGAGAAAGAAGAGGACCTAGGTTTTCTTTTGTTCCCCCCAGAATTGCCTTTACTGAGCTTGCTGACTTTCTGCTTTGGATATGAGAACATTTGACAACGATAGATGATAGGTACCATCTTTCTGGCCACTATTGGGAAGTTAAAATCAGTCTGGGATATGCTATAATTTCTTCTGTAGAGATGGCACAGTGCAATTCAGCTACTGTAACCAGACAGTAGGGGGGATAAATACTATGCTCACGCTGCCCCATGTGTCCCACAGTCTCTGTCTAGTACATTCATGTTTTGCCCAGAGCCTAAAGTTTCCCACCCTTTGTCCATGTGTTTGAAGTTCTGACTGTTTTGTCTTGCTGCTGGGTAGGATCCTCCACAGTAAATCAGTTCAAGCAAAATTAAAAGAATTTAGTGGTTGTATTGGAGGCTTTTTCTAAGAGACCATCGACGTGCAGTCTTTCCTTTTGGCATGTTTATGTCATGGATTGCTTTTTGCTGTCTGTCAGGACGCAGATGCCAGCATGTCTTTCTTTCCCTCAACTTGACTTCCCTTTTATCCACAAAGTTCTGATCCTTTGTCAAATATTGTGCCCTTTTGTGGGTGGTCCAGGGAGAGCCCATTGGCTACGTTTCCCAAGCTGTGAAGTACCACCAGGAGCCTCACAACTGCTTGGTGGGGTAGGTTTCTGCTGTCTGCAGCTTCTGCAATCAGATGCTGCTTTGAGTTCAGGACTTGCTTTGGTGGCCAAGCACGATGAATGAGAGCTGTGAGACATCAGACTGCCATAGAGAAAGGGATTTTGATGTATGAATTTGCTTTAGACAAAGGCATTTACAACTCAAGCTGTTTAGAGAAAGTTTTTTGTTAGTAATTAAAAGAAAGGAGTGATGTTAGAAGCTAATTCATCTCTGCACCGGGGTGGCAGAAATGAGATACGTCTTTTGAACTGAAACAAAGTACTGCATAATAGTTGATGAAAAACAGAATTTTTAAGTGGGATGAACATTAATCATTTTGACTTGGAGTATGCTAGCAAACTTCATGGAAAGAAATGGTTGCACAGGATTTTGTTTCTCATCATCATCCTGCGAAGATGCCGCTTTGAACTTTTATTTACATAAATGAAGGTAATGGGGAAAAAAAACAAAAAACCAACCACCAAAAAAGGAAAATCTGTGGGGCACAGTTAAATTTCCTCCCTTCCTCTATGAAACGTGTTTGATGTACTCTTTATTTGTCTTGGGTCTGCATGAGGGTTGCGGTGCAGGTGTGTGTTCGGGTGTAAGCCATTGTTGGCCTCTCCTAGCCCTGAGCTTCCTGCACTTAACAGCCTTCCTGCAGATGGAAGAGAGCCCCAGTGACCGTGAAAATCAGGCTCCAAGGTTTTTGCTTTTCCTGTCAGAGGTGTCTTTGTGTTACTGACTGTGAGTGATTTCACTTGGTGTGTTTTCCACTGCAGAAGCTGTCTGGGCAGACGATAAACCCAATGCTGCGGATGTTTGGGCAGTCCATATCGGGGGGAGTTGATATGGATGGCAATGGTTATCCAGGTATGTGTGCTGCTCCACAGCAACAGGACAGTGTACCGTAGGAGAACAGTACAGCTGGTAGTTTCCAGGTTGCTAGTTCCCGCAGGACGCTGTTGAAGCTTGATGTATTCCAACTTTCTCCCTCTGTTATTTAAAGCTCCTGATTTAAAAAAAAAAAAAAAAATTGAGCTGATTTCTTAATTCAGGGGTTTTTGAAGTCGTGACAGTGAACTGAGGTATTAAAGTAGTGAGTGAGTGCTTAGTATCCTGCCAGGGTTGGAAGTTGCTTGGAAGCTGCTCGGTCACTATGATAAACTTTAAAAAAAAATGTAGTAAAAATAATAACATTAATGAACAAATTCTCAAGTGGAAGTGAAGTACCATTGCAGACCTAATCATGTGATTATAATGCTTTGGATGTAATAAGGGACCAGCTGGCTGATTTAAGCCTGGAAAATGCTTTTTTTTAATGTATGCTTTACTTACCAACTGACTTGTGAGAACTGAATTTTGTGTCTCTCTTGTTTGTAACGTTTAGACAATTACATTTCAGATATGACTGTTGGAGCCTTCTTGTCAGACCATGTTGTACTTCTAAGGTAAGATCAATGTCTTTTTTGCTCCTTCGCTGTTTTAATTTTGTCTCTGCTTTCTGTTTATATCTAATGTGCTCCAGGTCTTCTCCCCCACAGGTTTTCTCCTTAATTTACTGCAGTCAGAAGCAGCAGATTGGATTATTTTTCAAGCATAGTCTTACACCTGGGTAGTACTGAACAAAGTGCATTTTAATTTAAGCAGCACTGTGAGGGATGACCATAGGCCTCACAGGGCCACGAAGAAACCAATGAGTTAAGGCCAGAAGGAGGAACATTACATCTCAGTACCTCTTGGGAAAGGTCACTCTAAGTTTGTGAGAACTTTTTCTTATTGTTCTTGCATTTACATAAAGTACATAAATTATGATTTAAGGGAACAAAGTGTAGCAGAAAGCCAGCTGTGTATGATGCCAGAATTTAATTCCCCAAGTTATAAATGGGATGCAGAATGAAGTAAGAGTCTTCAAGAAAATTAAATATGGAGATGTTAATACACACAGCGTTTGTGCTACTGTTCAGTTGTAGGCATTAAATGAAATTGCTTCTTTCATCAGATGGAGAGAGACATGGCAACTTGGTTCAGCAAATTAACTCAAGTGGAAACAGACAGTATGAGCAAGCAGGCTTGAGGCTCACAGACATAGGGAAAGAAATGGGAAGTTTTAATTTTGCCAGTAACTCCGTTATTACACTTGTAAATGCTTCATAGAAAGATTCTGCCAGTAACTAGGTGTCATAGGAAGTGGAGATACCTGCATCTTAATGGGGTGTGGTAAGGCTATCCAGAAAAATGCTTTAACTACTCAGCAGTTGTGCCAGCCTACATTCTGTTAAAAGCAGGGAAATCTTGGCTCTGTTTCCATTTAAGTCAGATAAACAATGGGGCAGAGAAACGGGGAGAAAGAAATGACAAGTGTAGCAGGTGGTCAAGTCCTTTGAAGGACTTTCTACACCATCCACATGCAAGCAGAGGCAGCCAATTGCCTCTCTGTAAAATGCCTTGAGATAGAACCTCACAGCCCTGCTTCTTTGAAATTGTTTGAAGGACAGCTGTGCGTGGTTCTCCTGCCTGCTGTTCTTTGCAGAATGGAAAAAGGCAATCAGAAAGACAAAGCAACACGCACTGCAGCAGTGTAGTGACCTCCATTGAGGCGTTCAGTTGCTGCTTGCACATTTCCGAGGAGATTTGAGCGTTGTCTGTGTGGGCAGCTTGATTAATGACCACTGCTGCTGGTTCAAAGTGTGTCTCTTGCTGTTTAGATTCAGATTAGGATAAAGGCATCAACTTTTTCTTCACTATTTTTCAGAAGCATTTGTCAAGTCTTTTGGCCAAAACCAACAGATGTTTTGCCAAGTGATATTAAAGGCTTTTGTGGAAGGCATGGGGCTTGGGGTGGATTGCAGCCATTGTGTTGCTCGTGTGTATGTTTGGCCATTTAACGAATGCTTTATGGTTGTTTTTTTTTTTGTTTTGTTTTGTTTTGTTTTTTGCAATGAATGACCAAGTGAGTTCACATTAAGGAAAAATCAGAGCATCGTGACTGGAGAAATTTCCTCTTTCTAGAAGAAATATTTTTCTAGATCAATTACTACATCTACTTCTTTATTTCTTCCCAAGCATACGGGGAGAGTAATTTCCATATTCTGACATACTCCTAGGAACCTCACTATTTTTCCTCCTTTTTTTCTTTCCTCTCCCCTGCTACCCCTGCTACTGTGTATATTTCTAGGATTAGCATTTATCTCCATCTTCCATCTCGAAGAGCAAACTTATGCTGTTACTTCAGGCTGCGGTAAAGGAGTCTGAGCAGCTGTCTCAGAGATTGATGTGAAGCTTGCTCCAGTCGGTATGAATTAGGTGTAACTACAGTCCCTGCTCTCTTCTCCCCCCTCTCCCACACCTCCAAATTAAGTGGCTTGTGGTGTGAGAGCCCTGAAGGGGATTTCCTTAAGGCCTTGTGGAGTGCAGGGACTGTGCTAGAATTGAATCTACTGCTTGCTGCACATTTTTTTCTTTCTATTTTAACTACTGGATTTGGTTTTGGAAAAGCATGTTCACATGGAGCACATAAAGAACTGAAACCACGAAGTATAACAGTTCTTGGGATGAAGTCCTGCACTGGGAGCAGCTCTGTAGAACCTGAATTTCTGAGCTGCTTTTCCTGACCAAGCTGGCAGCATTTCTGTGCGAGAGGAGACCACCTAGGTCCTGGTGGTCCTCAGCTTGCTCTGCACCTCTTTCCAGGACTACCTGTAGCAATAGCTTGGCGCAGGATTTACAAGACTGGAAAGCTTTCATTCTCAGTGCGCTGGATGATTCCCAAAAGTGATTTCTGCAATGGGAATAAGATATACGTACAGTCCTTAGCACATGATGTGTGAGAATTGCCCAAAAGTTGTTTATCCTGTTTTGACTATGCAAGCTCCTTAGATAATAGTCTAGCCTGCCTGGGCTTATTGCCTTTAGTAGCTAATTTTGTTACTTTTTCCATCATTAGGAAGACTTTATGCAACTTTTGATGGAGATATTTATTACGTATTATCAGTTTCCCCTCTTGCCAGTGGGGAGTGTCATGTGAGCATTGAACTTCAAGCTGTGCCTTGATTTCCTTTCAGAAACTAGTTGTCCTTGCCATCTAAGAGCTAATTCGTTTTAGAGTTCAAGTGCAATCACCTATTTTTCACATTTACTTGAGATTGTGCACATTAGCAAATGTACGTTATGTTCTTTTGATTGAGAAACTTCTCTCTGAATGATTCTCCAATTCAGCTTGTGTGTTGATCTCCAGATCCAGACCTGTCATTACCATGGACATCTCCATTTTCCTGCCAGCGTCCATCAATATCACAGCTCCTCAGTGCCATGACAGCTTGGGGCCTGTGAACTGCCTCAGTGTCACAGCATGCTTTCGTTTCTGCGGCAAGCATGTTCCTGGAGAAATAGGTAAGGTACCTGTGCCAGACCTCATAGGCTGATGTGGAATTGGAGGTTACCTTTGGATCAGTTAGAGAACTTTTCCATGGAAGAATTATTTTTTTGAAATGACATGAGGTATGCAGAAACAGAAAGTTGGAGGTTTCTGAGGTGCTTTCTTTGGCATTTACTTTAGTTTCAACTAGGACAGATTTGTTCTCATCAGAGTGTGGGGTATGATGCTATGTTTTGGTTCTAGGAGAAAAAACAGTGTTGGTAACACACCAGTGCTTATAGTTGCTGTTAAGCAGTGTTGTGCAGAGCCAAGGCCATTCTCAGCAAAGGGTCCAAGGAGCTGGTAGGGAATGGAATTAGGACAACTGACTTCAACTGGCCAAAAGGCAATTCCATACCGTATGTCATCATGCAGAAGGTATTTTTAAGGGGGCAGAGGAGTTCATCTGGCTCTTTTGGTGTTTGGGGAACTAGCTGGGTATTGGTTGTGGGGTGGTGAGCAGTTGCATATGCATATATCTTTTCATTTTCTCAATCTTTGTAATTTTATCTCAACTGGCAAGTTCTACTTTTTTTTTTTTTGTTTTTTTGTTCTCTCCCCCATCCCACTGGGGAGTGGGTAAGTCTTCGTGGTCTTTGTGGTGCTGAGCAAGGTTAAACCACAACAGCAGTCCTTGTGATGAGGATGAGGTAATACTGAGGTAGTCTTCACTGAAAGGAGAGGAAGGTATCTTTAGGCTTACTGCAAGGACAGAGAATGCAGAATCACTGATGCTATGAAAGTTTATGTTTCCTCTGCCTGCTGATTATGCATTTTTGTGTACGTATCCTCTATCACTGTTATCAGAAAGCAGCTGTGATTTGCTCTGGATGAGTAGCTTTTGAAAATGTACAAGGAGCTCTTGAAATACAGCACTATAAATCTGAACTTCTGAGTGTTAGTACTACCAGACATGAACAAATCCTTTGCAGCGCATCAGTTTACCCGTCTGTAAAATGATTATAAATATCCCAGAATTCTACTGATTGCAAGAATATCTTCCAGGTTACTTAGTCACTGTAAACCACATGGAGTTTCTTGGGTGAATGGAATTGTTTAAGGTATGTAATTGTGCCAACCGCTACATCTTGACTGCATTAAATTATTGCCTGTGTCTTTTACATCACAGTGTTTACAAGGCTTAGGTATTGTCTGAAGTTTCATGGAATAGATCCAGCATTTCTAAATGCAATAAAGTCTGAATTTATTTAGTTTAGCCACGCTGTTTTAACTTGGCCATGCTTTAGGAATGGTAGTGGGCTTGTTGTCCTACCATTCACAAAGAGTAAGAGCTAGCAGCAGCTTGTTGGAATTGCACTTTGCAGCTCAGCACTCTCTCACCTGAAAGCTCAGAAAACAGTTAATGGAGATTCTTCTGCATTCTAACATGCAGACGCAACTGGAACATCATTTTCCACTTCTGCACCTTTTCTTTCCCTGTAAATGATGGCAGGCTCTTAGCAGACAAATACCTTCTTTGATAGAGTGGTGTTTTTGATTGGTTTTTTTAGATGTTCTCATCTTGTGTCAGTTAGGAACCACCTGTCCTTGGGTGCTCTAGGGCTATTCATTTCTTTCTGTAACTTCATAAGTAGAACTACTTGATATCTCAGGTTTGTTTTTTAATATTTCTAGGGATACTGTTGAAAATGTTTTCTTCTGTTTAATGTCGTATCTCTTAACTTGGGGCTAATAAAGGATGTGTCTTTGTCTCATTTTAAATATATGTTCCCATTTTTCACAAAAGGGCTGTCTTCTGCTTCACTTTGCCTTATAAATGCCACTTGAATTGCTCTGCATGGTCATTCAAACTGTACTCTTGATTTTATTGTAGTGAAAGCACATGTGCATCTTCTTTGGCGGGTAACATTTGTCTTATTGCAAGGAATTTTTATATTATTAAGTAGATGATTATAATACGTCCAACCATTGTCTTTTTACACAATGCTTCTCAGAAAGTGATTTGTCTTGAAAACATTGCAGCCAGAACTATTTGAATGTATAAAAACCCTCAGGGATGTGATTTGGATACAGTATCTCAAATAGTCTTTCAGTTTGTAATCTAACAGGCCATTTTAATTATGTTGCAGTTGAAGAGTATCAATTAACAAAGAATGGAACAATTCATGGAAATATTTCAACTGTTCATCTCCTTTGTGGCTAAATATGGGGGAAAAAAAATTTCCTCTAAGTACATCACTGTCCAGTTTGGACTCTAAAAGGCACGCAGACATGTTGAAATGCTACGGTTGTGTTTTGTGTCAGAGGCATTGGGTTTGTCTCAGCTTCAGATGTCTGGGAGTGGTCTGATAAGTCAGGCAGCGAGAACACAGTGCTCACTGAAAATACTGCTCCCCTAAGGGAGCTCCCCTTGTCAGTGCGGACTCTCAAAACTTTGAGTTATGATGGGAAGTCTGGCTTTTGGGCAGTTCACGTTGGTTACCTGCTACAGAATGTTTAGAAACTGTATGTGCAGACAGCATTCCTTGGTAAATGTTTGTCTGCAATGCTCATGTGAATTTGTGATTGTTTCATTAAGTGCCTTGAGAACGAAAGCTGTATTCTCCTAGCAGGGTCTCACACTTGCTTGTAAACCATTCCCACCCTTATTTTTTCCCTCTAGCAGCAATTGCAGTACTGTATTATTATATGGACACTCAAATAGCTATTATATGACCTGCATTTTTATTAGTACATCTCTATGTTGCCAATGACTGTATAATTCCTATCCCTTTTGTGAATACTGCTTGCAGACTGTGGTCTTCAGAAGTATGAATGTATAGTAGAAATGATTTTGCCTGAACAAACAGCGTTGCCCAATTGAATCTTCTGCTCTGCTGGAAATGCCAAGCATTGTTCATCCCTTCACTCTCCCCCAGTGCTAGCTGGAGGGCTGAGCATCCACCAGCAAACACAGCCAACCACTGGTATGTCTTGGATTTGTGAGAAACACAAAGCTTTGTCAGTTCCCCCCCAGACTTTATGTATTTGTAGAATAAAGTTATCTTCCTGCAGCAGCTGCTTTCACAGGGTGAGAAGGAAAGCAAGCAGCTTTCTTGGATTAGGTAGACATATGTATTACATACAGTTTAACAAAAGAAAAGGAAGAAAAAGAAATCCCAAAGCATCTTGAAGTGGCAGGAAATTTTCTGTCCTCCTCCGTTAGCTTCCTCTGTACTAGGAAGTAGGTTGAATTTAGTTCTGGTATAGCTATTGGTGTGTAGCATGGCTGCATAGCAGGTTGGTTATGGTGCCACAGGAAGCATGAGCAGTACTGTTGAAGACAACAGTGACTCTGGCATGTCCTAGAAATAATGGTCAAAGGTTCCTGGGGAGTCACTGTTGTTCCTTATCTTTTATGGGCTATGCTGAGAGTTCATATGCTCAGAATTGTTATTGTTGTGTTGTTCAGTGATGTTTCATGCTTTGCCTGGCCGCAGCTACATCTCATGAGTGATACCTGAACATCAGGCTGAACTGCAGCTCAGAAAAGGAAAGGACAGGAAGAAATTCTTTTCTAGGCTCCAGTCTCTTCAGACCTCACACTTCTGAGTGACCAGAAAAAGAAACAGAAGCTGCTGGTATCTCCCTGCATCAGTTCCTTTTATTGCATTCAGTCCCTCAAGAGAGTGGATTTTAATTTGTGGCCATGATCTGGACAGTCTGCTGTACAAAATTAAGACCTAAAAAATCAGCATCAGTGGATGGATTACATGAATTTTAGTGGCTGTGAAAACAGAAGGTTTTGGGTATTTGGCTACTGTTAGTTACCTTAGGTAATTTAGATGTGTATTGCTTGTGTGTTGATGCATTTCTGGGGCTGTCCTCACGCCCCAAATATTGTTATCTGGGAGTCTAGATTGATACTTAGTTTGAAATAATGGATTGTTTGATATTTTTGCTCTGCTTTGGCATGTTTCTAGGACTTATCCAAAACCTGTCAAAAGTGGACACTCCTCTTCTTATCTGTATCCTGCTGTAGTTTGGTGCAGCAGTATTATTTCTGTCTCTTGTTTTTCCCATCCACTTGGATGCACGCCTGAATCACTGCTAACTTCTGAATGCCTCAGCTGCAGTGTTGCTGTAGGGATATGTTTTTCATTGCATGCTCAGAGCAGCTTAGATGACTCCCTACTTAGAAGCTAGGAATGACAATGAGAGAGAATTTGAAAGGGGAAAAGAAGGTTTTTTGGGCAAGGATGGAAGGGAATGTCCTGTGTGTGCTGTCATTTGTCAGAGCAAAGTTTTTAAACAATTGTTTTGTCTTTAAGAATTTTTCTGTGAGCAAAGTTCATGAATAATTTTATTCTCACAATTACTTGTACAGAAGATGAAGAAACACATTCCTCTTACAGTGTCTTTTCGTTATTATTAAGGAAATTCTTTTTGATTTCTCCATGTGGTTTCTACCCGCAGGTCAGTGCCATAGCTAGCAGTCTGGTAGGCCATTATGGTTGTGCTTATTCCTGCTGAGCATTTTGAAGCGTGCTTTTTGTGCACCATGGTGTGAGTGGGGCCTTGAAGGGTTTTTCCTAGTGGCTGGGGGTGTGCAGGCCCTCCATTTGTTCAGCCTGCAAGTTTCAGACTATAGGATTGATTCTTTTTTCAGACTATAGGATGCTGCTGCCCTGTTCTCCCCTTCTTCTCACTTCTGTCCTCTTCAGGGCTGCCTGCTTGCGTGATGTGCCACTTCAGAATGAAAATCGACTATGAAAATGCAATTTACACAGTAGGTATGCTGCTGTGGTGGCCAGGCACCAGTTGGAGTAACTTGCTTGCTCTGCTGGCTGGTGTTCATCTTGCAGATGTGACCCACAGTTTCCCAGGAGGAGCTGTTATCAACACCTCTTAGGCATATGGGAAAGGAATAGTCACTAGAAAAAGGAATTTGTTCATCTAAGCTCATCAAATCCATGCCAGAGTTTTTTCTTTAATCACGTGAAGCGGATGGGCAGATCTCCAGAAACATTGCTAACCATGCTTAAAGCTGCCAGAGAAGGTCTTGGGAGCATTACCTGCAAGAGTTAAATCTGCTGCTGGAGTGAGAAGGAGGAGCTTAAACCACCAGCAGGGATGAGTCTGCCAGTTATCCCCCAACCCCAGCGGGTTTTTGGAAGCAATGAGGATGGAGAAGGGGGTGAGGGGAAAAAAGCCTTACTCATGATATTTCAGTTTTTCCACTGATGTGTCATCATTGGATATAACATAGAAACAAGTTGTCAAAATAAAGGGGAGGTGGTGGCGGGCGGGGAAGGGTGGGAGTGGATGGGAACGGCGTGGTTTGATTGAAAACATCCACTGCTGCTGTGGTAGCTGGAAATGTTCTGCTTGAGGCCTGGTGTGGGGCTGGTGGAGGGATGCAGCCTCTCTAAGGGACTCTCCAGGCAGCCTCCATCCCTCTGGCTACTGTCTTTTTTTCCTCTCTGTAGGGATGTGTGGCCTTGCAAACTCAGGCTGGTCCAGGTCTGCTGGCAGCGTTCCTCAGTGTCACTGACGGGATGGAGGCGTAGCCTTCATCCTGCACGCCTCAGTGTGGGGTCTTGGAAGCAGAAAAGGGAAAACTGGGGATGGGTGTGGGATGTGAACCCTTCAAAGGGAAGAACCGGAGACAGCTGGGATTTCAACCAGGCCAAACCCTGAGCTTCTGATCAGAAAGCATCATACAGCACATAGAGGCGGGGAGGGTGTGAGTTACAGGAATGACAGATGCCCGCAGAGACTTTTGCACCAAGTTTGATGCTTTGTTAAATGAATTCTTTAAGAATTAATTTCAGGATGAAAGATTTAAAAAAAAAAAAAAAACAACAACACACCAACTCAAAACAAGCAGCAAACAAAGAACCCTTCCTGAAATTAGGCATAGAAGACCTCACTGAGTCTAGCTGTATATTACTTTCATGCTGGCTTTTATTTAGAATTCTAGATTTAAAAAAATTATACATAAAGGGAGTGTTTTATCTAACATCAATCACCAAGAATTTAAAACACAAATTAGAAAAAAACCCAAAGTGATAATATAACAAACACCCTACATATGTAATTAATCAGCACCAAAGCTGTTGCTGGCTGTGGTGTACGAAGATAATTAACTAATTAAGCTTATAACTACAGTGGTACAATCTCATGGTACTGCTCTTATTGACTTGATAATGTTTGAAATCAGTGCAGACTGTGACCTGCCTTTTCTGTGTCTCCTGCCAGCAGCAGAGCAAGCTTTTGTGCTTCTGTTGTAGTTTCTCTGCTCTCATTGTTGACAGAAAAGGTACACTCAGTTTATTTCATTTCCTTTATCGAGTAGTATAGCTTTCTTTTGGACACAGATACTTCCAGCTGCAAATCTACCTGTTGTGTTAAGCTACTGGTGCTGCAGAGCAGCAGGAAACAGGATTTAGGATTTATTAACCTTTGAGTATATCTTCTGTAAGCTGCCAGGGTTCTGTAACATAACGGGGGTTACCAAGTGCAAGGTAAAGATCTCTAGTTAAGGGCTAAATGCGAAGGTGAGTGCAGCTGGGCAGAAGTAACTGTCAGGAAATGCTGCAGTCTGACCTGCTTGTGAATATTTTGTGCTTTCGTGTGAGGAAAGCAAAGCTTGAGGCTTTTGTTGTTTGGATTGTGTTTTTTGCTTTCTCTGTTAATGGCATAGTTAACGACTTATTTATTTATTTATCAAAGTCTGCGTGTCTAGGTGTATTTTTACACGACTTCCTACTGCTGCTCAGCATCCTTCAGGAAGGGCTGGGAAACTAGTGGCACAAATCCTGGGAGTACGTCAGTAATTAGATTTGGTTTTGTGCAGCCACAGGAAACTTTGTGATTGATTGAGGGCCTGCAAGGCCTGACCTTTATTTAAAGTGTGCATGCCTCAGGGGCAACAGGATCCATTGATAGGTGGCTGAAATATAACTATTGTTCACTTATGTCCTTTGTTTTCTTCTTTTTTCTTTTTTGATATAGGCTTGAATTATAACCTGACTGCTGATGTGGCAAAGAAGGAAAAGAGCCAACAGCCCAGAGTTTACTTTGTGACTTCTGGAGAGGCAGTGGGACAGATTACAGAGAAGTTAGAACTGTCGTACATGCAGGAAAAATGCAAGCATTTCCTAGCATACGTCAAGGTCAGTTCATTCCTATCTTTATCTACAATGGCTTCACTGCAGTTACACCTATTTTTACTTTATTTTTTTCCCAAAATATTCAGCTAATTGAAGTGGTGTAACTTGGCACCATGTGTGCTTTGTTTTCCTACAAAGTGGATGTTTTTTCGAGTGGGACATCTGCACTTCTTGTTCAGCATGGCTTGTCAGCATGAGCATGCGTTGTTGGGCTCTTGAGACTTAGTACGAGGAGAATGTATTTGATTTACTTTTCATCTGGTACGTTTGTGAGGGAGTTATTCCTTTGCCTTGCTTTGTTGTTCCCATTGTTAAAGTAAGGAGGGAAAGTATTATTTTGTCAGGAGCAGCAAATTTGATCTATTAGTTTTGTCAGGTGTTTTCCTTTGAACATGGGGCAGATATTGGGATCTGCATTGGAAGGACAGAATAACATAAGATCTGTCCTGAAGCAGTTGTACTCTGAGGTTTGAAAAGCACACCGGTTTCATTTGAGCTTGAAAATAGCAGTGGGATAACTGAATTTCGTCTGTACTCTGAACCTAGGGAATATAGGAAGCATGTTCCAGAGATGGTGGGACATAGAGAGTATCTGTTCTTCATGCGGCTCTTCCAGGCCTGCTAGGACTTGCATTATCTTTGCTCATCAACTGTTGTTGAAGAAATATCGTACAAATGTCATTTTGTTTCCAAAGTAAACAAAATGGTGATTTTTTTTTTTAAATATATAATGGATTCGATATATCTCCTTTCTATATAATTTTCTTTTAAACTGCCTACGCCTTGGAAACACTAATTTGTACTACCACCTTAAAGAGCCGTATGAGACAGTATGGTTGTGGGGATTATCCTCCTTGCTGCAGGACGTATCCTCTGAGGAAAGTATGACCTGAACTCAGAGGACGGCAGTTGGTACTGCTTTATTTTTGAGAAACCAGTGGGTCCGAACATCCCAAAATGTGTAAATTTTTCCAGGAAGCTACTGCATGCCTAAAATATCATGAGAACAGGAGATAAGATTCATCCTTTGACTTTATCAACATTTAATGCGTAGTTGTTTAGAGAAAATAAAATAAATAAAGGGACCACCACAAAGGAAATGATGTCATATTAAGTGTATGGACCTCTGAGAAGAGACTAGATATCTTCCGTAGTTTTGGTTTTTTTCTGTTTGTTTCTGGAGCAACCTTTTGGTTTCTGCTTGAGGAAACGCTTGTGAAACAAAATGTAGACATAAAATTACATTTTCTAAGTAACTGTAGCTGTGAATTTAATAATTCTGATCTTTCTCAAATATGCATATCTGTTCAGGCCTTCATGCATTGAGTTTAGGTGAAGAGGAGTGTGTTCCTTTCTGTCTCAACTCAATAGTGATTTCTTTCACACTAGTCCTATTGTAATTTTTGGGTACTATACAGAGTATAATAAAAGGCAACATATGCCCAAGAACCTGTTTAATTTATTGTAGCATTTGCGGCTGCTCTTGGGATTGCAAAGGTAAGAATTATTTTTTTTTCTGGAAACTTTCTGGAAATTTTTTTTGTAGCCAAGAGAAACATTTATAAATGCTTGGATAATATTAACTTAAAACAGCTGGTTAAAAAACAAGGCTGTTGGCTTTGTATTTTATATAAGCGGCCATTTTTCACAGTTGGAAGAATTGCAGGAAGTGTCATTTCTGTGTATAAGGGAGAATGCAAATAGCAGAGAAAGATAATCTGTATGCTTTCATGGGAAAGGTGAAATCCTGAGGCTGCATGATGTTAGAAGCATCAAAGAGAGACCTACAGACTCTGGAGGAGTGGAAATGAGGTCGCGATCTTTCACTGCTACCTTGAAGTAAGAGTCAGTTTAAAAACAACAGCAAAAACAAGAAGAAAACCCCAAGCCTGAAACATAAAGAAGCCTCCCAGAACTCCCAAGTGGAACTTTCCTTGTTCACTGCATATGAATTGGGAGGGATAATCATCATTTCGCAGTTGACAATCCTCAGTGTTCTGATCTTGACTCATTTCTGTTTGTGGTGTCTCAGGACAGGAGCTACTGTCCTTATTTCTGCTACTGAATTTGAGTGTTAAAGTCTGTTTTTCCTTGTAACCACGTGGCTGATATAAATGGTTATCAAGGCTTGTAGGTTATGTCTAGCTCAGAACTTGATCTTGTACAAAGCAGGCTACTGATTTACAGTTCACTTTGGTAGAATTATGGTAGTTCCTGAGAAAATGTGTTTTTTCTGGCTGAGATCAGAGAAGGATATGGAAATTCTTTTGGACTTGAACGTGCTTTGAGTTTGGTTCAGCAGTGGATGTGGGGAAGTAGAGGAGAGCTGAAGTTTCTCCCTCCCTCTCTCTGTTGGAAACTGCTTGTTGAATTGTAGGTTTTTTTTAGTGTGCATTGGCAATATTTTTTTATATTCACAGTGCTTCAGGTGTTATCTGCAACAGTTGCATTTAATTTCAACGTCCTTTGGAGGTTTGACTGATAGTAGAAAATGAAGAGCTGGTGCAAGTGGCCATGAATTGTGACCTTCAGGAGTATTGCTGATTTTCTTGTGATGCTGTGTAGATGCTGCCAATTGCCTCTCGGGAGCTGCTTTGCTGCTGGCTGGTTACTCCTCTGACTGTGATGCCAATACAGACCCTCTGCTTCACCAGTGGAGAAACCAGTAACAGCTTTTGTGGGTTCCCTTAATATTTAAGATCGATTTGCCTATGTTCTGGACAATAGAACTTGATTCAGACAGCAAAGTGAGCTGTATGTGCAGGTTTTTGTGCAGCCGAAAATCGTTGTCCTTGACTGGTCACAAAAATCATGATGAGGGTGATGGTGAAAGCCCCATGTATGTTTCCTACAAGCATTAAAGAAGCTCTGCTTGGTTTCCTAGAGCACTGTGTGTCAGCCAGCTGAGCTGTCTCTTGCTACCACTTGCTGCTGTCTGTGTGCAAAGTGAGGGTTGCAAGAGCTTCAAGCACCAACACTAGTCTTGGCACAGGATTAAACCAGACACAGCATTTATATTTTCCAGAGATCTTTGTCTTCATTTACTGTCTGTTTGTTTCAGGCAATCTCTTGTTGCTTGTCATATTAACTGGACACAGTCATAGCTGGTAGGGAGGATGGCTGAGAAGTGATGAGGTTTCTCATAACGGCGTGTAGGTAGAGAAGCTCACGCTGCTTATACAGCCAGGGTTGGAATAAAATGTTGCCTTATGATCAAAAAAATTTTACAACTATGTGTTTTGTTTGCTGCTGAACTCCATAGCCGAAGACTTTCCTTTTTACCTATCTCACCTCTGTCTGCTGTGCACAGCTGTTAAATCAGGTCCCCAAAGATACTCTGGGTCGCTGATCTCACGCGGCTTTGTAGTACTCACAAAACTGAGTCACTGTATGTGACTGTGATAGTTTTTTTTGTTTTTTTTTTTTCTGTGTAGTTCTTTCATCTATCTGAGAGGGATGCCCTTTTATATTGTTTTATTCTTAATCCACCATACTCTGCTCTTTCCAGGAGTCAGGCTAGCAAAGCATTCTGCCCCACTGTCACATATAACGTTGAGGTGGCATCACCTTGCTCATTTGCCAGACATCTTCCTGAAAGCTGTCTGATAGTGAATTATCATCTCTGTGTTAAGGTTTGACAAGTGTTGTTACAGGATGTAGAGAAACGGCCAGAGACATTTAAGCTTATTTTGAAGTATTTATCTATTTTTAATGGAGAAGCACTCTCATTGGATTTGGTGGCTGCAGGCTGAGCCTCATTGCTCACATGTGTAGAGGCCTTCACTGAGAGTCTGGTGCTATCAGAGGTGATTGTGTTTTGGGCATGGATGATAACTATGCTTTGCAGGGGAGGGGATGAGGTGAAAACCAGTGCCTTGTGAAGTACGGCTCCCCTGGGTAGTGACCCAGCTGTCCTGCTTGCTTCTCTGCGGGAGAGGAGAGAAATTGGAGCAAGTCAGGGGATAATGCTTGAGGCACAGACTCATTTCACAGCAGCAGCTATGAAAACTTAGCCATGATTATCTAGAATTTCACAGGATTTGAACAACAGGGCAAACAAGGGGAGCAGTGACCTATTCCAGCCTTCAGCAGGAAGTTTATAGTCACTGTAAGAGAGACGAAAGTTGCTGTGTAGTATTGCCAAGAATGATGACTGCAGTGAGATAGAGCACTAAGACCAATACTGGAGTTGATATCTTAGGACTTGTTCCTTTTTGTTACGTTTTTTCCCCTATTGCTGAGCCAGTGGGATAACTGTCAGGATGATCCACACGTAGCCATAGCGTACGTTCAGTATTAAAAGCTGTGGGATAAGTGAATTGATCACAAAATGCAGAGGCTTATTTACAGAAGCATGTCTTCTGGAACAATTCTGTTTTCCGAAACTGTGAAAAGTGTGCTTGTAATCTTTTAACACAGCCTGGCTTCCCTCTGGTGGGATGAAATAAATATTGTCTTGCTAAAATGAATATCGTGTTTTGTCACCTTGCTCTGATGTGATCAAACCTCTCCTTTAGGGGACCTAGTGGAGGAGAAATTGTGTGCTTGTTCTGAGAAACTCGTGTGGGTAAGGGTAGAATGGTTTGTTGCATTACTCTGGGTTCCTTTTCATTGCCTCTTGAATACGGGGATTTAGATGCACCAGAGAGAGTGTTAAGAGTTGGCAAGAAGACAGACCTCCTTAATCATTAGCAGTATCAAAATTTAAATGCTGCTAATTATCATACGGTTGGCTTTTCCAGCAGCTTTTTGCAGGGTTCATCAGAAGCAAGTCAAGATCAGATTCAAAACTGTTCCTTGCAGTGTGGCCATACTGAAGCAGCCAAGTTTTCCTGGCACTAATGTCCTTTCAGAGAAGACCCGTGCTGCAATAACTGCTAGGTCTGGTGGTGCCATTATGTGGGAAAGAAAATAGTGGCAGATTTTATACTATAAGCTGTTCTGGGACTTCCAGCTATGGACAGTGTAGCTAGCAAGGCTGTTCAGACTTGTGTCCGGAGGCCACTGGGAGGTGTTCAGCTTTAAGCTTGATGGCAGAGATTTTGTCCACGTATGCATTTCTGTCCTTTATTCCCAGATTTTAAAGAAATAGCTTTGTGGTTTTTTTTTTTTCTTCATCACACTGAGTGGTGATATAATTAGATGGCAGAACACTGAATGGAGTGTTTCGTATGGAATAATGAAGAGTCTGAATGGAGAGTGTCCGTACAGGGCTTGTTGATTACAAAAGCAATGAACAAATGAAAAATAAATCCCTTACCTGTTTCAAATTTTAGCAAAGTAAAATTTACTTCAGTTCACTTTTGTGCTACAACTTTAGTCAGGATGAAAAAGGCCGAATACTTTGTTTATGCCGAAGCAGAAATTTGTTTACTCTGGTGTACCTGCTGTCAGATAAATGACATATAATAACATTAATAAATCCAAGTAGCAAGATGTTATGCTCCTGAAATGAAATCGGTATCATTATTGAATGAGGCTCAGTCAGCAGGCTTAAAGCACAGCAACTGTTGAAATGTTGAAATTGTTTTACTTGTGTTTCTTTTTTACCCCCCTTTTGTTGAGCTGCGGTGTTCCTTGCTAGTCCCTAACAGGATCCAAATCTTCAATCTCGAGCCCTTTGATATTCTTGTTCCTTCAATATATCCTATGGAGGGAGAAAAAATTGTATTTCTTTTTAACGGACTCAACCTGAAAAAAATCCCATTTCTTACATCTTAATAGAGCTGAGATTTCTTTCTAAGGTGTATATGAAGCATGATGTTTAAGAGCACGTTATTGCTCTTGAACACTTAATAGCAGACTTATGCCTGGCTGTACATATTGCCCACTGATGCCTTTTTGTCCAATACTGTAGTTCCTCCAAAAAAAATTCATTTGCAGATTAAATCTTTTGGAGGACTGGGGAAGGACAGATCTAGGTCTGGACAGAGCACAGCTCTTTTAGACAGGAGAGAATATGAGATGTCACAATTAGGAAGAGGTCCTTTATGGGGCTCCTCTAAGAGCATTCTTTGTGCTTCCCAGTGTCAGCACTTCTAGGATGTGAGTAGTCAAACAGGGTAAAGGAGGTGCTGCACGTTGTGTTAGGAAAAGTCATTCCAAAAGGCAGGTAATGATGGAAAGGAATCTTTTTTTTTTTTTTTTTTGCTTTTTCTGGCAGTCCTGGTTAACCAAACAGCTTGTTTTTTCAGGTGGAAGGAAGGAACAAAGAAGGCAACGCTACTGTTTTAGAAACATTCTAAGCTTGTTTTTCATGCAGAGTTATACAAACTAAGCACACGATAGTTCATTATACTGTAAAACTTTATTAGTACTTCTTCAGGACAAATTTACACTTGTCGGGTGGGGAGAGGGGATATGCTTAATCCCAAATGCTTGCTACAGAAGATTACAGTAGAGGAAAGCTTGTTTGTTTTAGTGGTTTTCCTGTTTATAACACATGCAGGAATATCAGCCTGTGCCGTGATCTTGGACGCACATCTACACCATCAGCTTATACTGTCCAAACTGGGGAGTGCCTTAAATTATGACCCTTTCATTTTGCTACCCTTAGGAAGGAATGGGCAAGGCACTTCATCAGAAAACACTGAAGGCAACTTCCAACAGAAAACTTCTCTAGATTAGAAAGAGAACAATCAGTTTTGATGGCTGTGGATTCTGAGTGCGTTCCAAAGCTGTAACCTCCTGATAATTAGAATAGATGTGGATCTCGTGGGAGACTCTTAGTTGATACTAGGTTTGGTTTGGTTTGATTGGCAACAAGTAATGCTAATCCACTGCCTTAATTCAGACTGAAAGTACCTGTCAGTATGTTTGAAGTAATGTGGGAGTAATATGTTACAGGGATGGACTTATTTTTGGCAGAAAATACCCCCATCCCTTTTTCCTCCCAACGCATACCTTCAAGTGTGGAACTGAATTCACCTTGAATTCCTGAGGTTTAGAAACCACTGTGGAAAAGTCCAGACTCTAAGCTACCAACCTCACTTCCATGCACCCATCCCCATTCCTATATGTAATGGGATAATTACAGCTGGTGTGGCTGTGCTGGTGAAAAAAGTTGCATCCCTGGCCATACAGTTCCTGTTTGTTGCAAAATTTTCATCACTGATTCCCTTTGTGGAACTCCATGATGTCTCCTGGAGTCTGTTATCTGAGGGAATGTTTAGTATTCCGTACTTGGAACCTACAAGCTGTTCTACTCTACTGATCCTCCAGATATTAGAAATTGGAAGCTTTCTGGGAGTTAGAACTATTTTCCAGCTGTCTACAATGTCTCTGACTCGATGGCCTATGCTTCAGCTTGTTCCTTGAGTTTATATTCAGCATGTTCTTGAACTGGATGCGTTAGATGGGCTTTTTGGTCTGTGGTATGTGAATGTTCCTGATCTTGTAATAACCATACTGTAATAAGTAATAATGAAAAGGAATAGAGTTCTGTAACAGCTTACATTGCATTTATTCTGTCCTGGGAGAAGACCCAGGTCTGGTGCTGAATTCTAGACTGAAATATAAACGGCTTTAAATCTAAGAGAATCTAATGTGAGAGTAAAGTAAATTTACTGTTTCCTTTTTTTGGCACATACACTGCATTACTTAAGACTTTCTTGGTAGAGAAAATAAATTAGAAATGTAACTGATGAAACTTGTCATGACTTAGTAATTTTCATTCTATTAGCAGTCATCTAGAGGCAGCTTCTCATTTGGCAAGAACGAGTATGAGGGAACTGACATGAAAGTAACTTTGAGAGGAATGGAGTGTAAAAATAGAAACAACAAACCAAAAAAATGGAAGTTAAAGTAGAGTATGTCATATAAATCTGTGCATTCTTCCGCATGTTTTTGACCTGCTAGGGTATAGCAAGCATGAAGTGAAACATATCTCTGGCCATGGAAAGGGGGCTTCAGTGAATCCTGAGTGTACGTGGACAGTCATCCAATGGAAAGGCTTTCAAAATTGATTCCGTGTGAGAGATGAAGCCCTGTCACTGGGCAAATTAGGTTCGTGCACTTTTGTTCTCAAACCTGGCAAGAATGGAAAATTTGAAAAGCCAGACACTTCATCATATTCCAGCAGGTAAAAGATGTTGAAATGCGTGCAGGGTTTTTACCTTCTTGCATCTCGCCCTCTCAGCAAAAACAGGCAGTGGATCGTGAATGTCTTAACAATAGACTGGGTAACTGAGGTCGTCTCTGAGAAGTCCTGAGTGTTTTAAGGTTTTCAGTCCTCAAGTAGGAAATTTAGAGGCAAATGTTCCTGCAAGTGTGGCACTGAAGCAGCATAACCTGGAAACGTTGATTTTTGTTCTTCAGGTTGCATTCTGTCTTTTAGGTGATAATTATTTGAAACAAGAGTGAAAAAAAATTGTCAAGCAGTATTTTTTTTGAGTGGTTTTCTTAAGGCTTTCTATATTCAGAGAAAATAGGTGGTTTCATGCAATTGAAATAGCTACAAACTACTTCTTTTAAGTGATTGAGCAGATAGTTGTTTGTTATTGGGGGAAACCATTGCTTCTTGCCTCGGTCAAGTAGAAAGGCCTGACAGATTCTCAGGGTACAAATTCATTTTTATATGAGATATTACCCCTGTGAAAGTGAGTTCAGTTTCCATTTGTGCTCGGTGACATCCCAGCAGAGCTGGGGGGACTGGGCTATGAGCAACCTAATCTAGCTGTAGGTGTCTCTGTTAATTGCGGAGGAGCTAGACTAGGTGATCATGAAACGTCCCTTCCAACTTAAGCAGTTCTATGATTCTAAGTTGCCTGTTGCCCCAGAAGCAGCTTGCTCAGGAACTGCTGCTGTTTTGCCCCTGTTCAGCGAGCTGTGCTGCTCACGGTTAAGAGGAGACTTCAGCTCTGCAGCTGTAATTGGCATCACATGAGCAACCCCCTGCAACTTGCAGATGTTGGTGGAGGCCCTGGCACATGCAGGCTTCCAACCCGTCTACTACTCAGCTGCAGGAAGGGAGCTGGAGGAGGAAGTTTCCATTTTCTTGTGTTCCCGCAGCATTGTTTCCATAAAAGCTGCCCTGGTTTGCTCTCGGATAGCAGCAGCAAAAGCCACGAGCTTGCTTTGGAAGGCTGAGCTCTGGATCACAGCCAGGTTTGGATGCCCTGTCCACAGTCTGTGCCGAGATAGCACAAGCACTTACATCCCTGGCAGTAGAAATCCACGGCAAAAACTATCCCAGGTTTTAGCCAGGGGTGAGATTTTGCCCGGAGACCAGAGCAGCCCTTTCAGAAAAAAAACATTGCCAAGGCCTTTCCTAAACCTACTGAATATTTCTAGACTGGGGGCATGAGTTTGAAGCTGGTTTGGACAGCAGTTCCACATGTAGCGTTTCTGCTCCTGCTGCATGCACAGGAACAGGCTGTGTTGTGCATCTCTGCTTGGCTGCTGCATGGTTACACAGCTGTGGTAAGTGCACTCTTCATACGAAGGTACTGCACGAAGCTCTGCTGTGATGCTGTAGCCATTGCAGGCAATAAATATTATCTGGTGGGCCTTTTTTTTTTTTTTTAATTTGTCTTTTTTCAAGGAACTTGAATGTGTGCCAGAATTTATTTTTAAACTTTATATAAGCAATTTAAATATTTGTGTTAGCTCATTTTTCTTTCCTTGCTATTTTGGGAACACAATTTATTTTGCCTTGCGTTGTTTCTGATCACTTTTGGCTTACATTTTATTTCTTCCCTTCTGTAAGAAAGCGATTTGATATCCCGTGTTGACCAAAAACTGGTGGATTCAACACAAGGATGCAAATTACTCCCCCCATTTGTTTGCATACAGATTTTGAACAGATCAAATATTCATCTTCATTCTCACCATTTGGTCTGTGCTTCATCCTCAAAAAAGATTTTCATTCTGAGAAGTTGCAAGACATGATTTTTTTTTTGTTGTTGATGCATATTACCATATTAGGGTATGAAAGACAAGTCTATATCAAGCTGTGGTCTGCAAATGATTATCTTATGTACATAGTAAACACAGATGATAGAAGTCTTGGCCCACGGGATTGCTTCACTAGACAGATGGATGGAAATAACTAAAAATATGCAAGTTTTTCATTCCCTTAGGAAAGGCCCTCAGGTCAAAAAGTGTCTATACAAACAAACCTTTATTATTAAATCTGTGTTATTAACACTAATTTACTAATATTTTGACTAATATTTACAACTTCTCAGTATATACTTGCGGTTTATCCTCTATTTTATACAAATCATACATTTCTGAGAAACAAGCTAGAATAAACTGTAGTCATTTGTCTAACAAACCCTTATGTTGTTCCTGATTTCTCTTACTTTGGAGTTGGAATGGTGCTGTTTTTTTTATGGTAATTGTGTTTACAAAGATTGTCCCTAAACAAAACCTGTTTGAAATGAATACATATTTAGAAGTAAGCTTTCAAGACATCTTCTCGAGGAAAGAGAAAAACACTACAGGTGTATTACATGAAATACATAAATTAGTGTGACTTGGACTTGTACTGCACTCCAAGCTTGACCGGGTGATACTCATCTCACCCTACTTTCTGTCTGGAGCTGTTCGCTTTTGGATGGCCTTGTGATTGATGGTAAGAAATATTTTTGGGGCGTGAATCCCCTGGCCTGCTCCACATGTGTTTTAGGGGGGAGGACAGTAGTACTCATTGATTACATCTCCACTGGCTCGCACAGAAGCCAGGGGAGACTCTTTGCAGGTAGACATCTGGAACACACTTGCCTATGTTCAACCAAATGAATCCCACTCAGTCAAGACCAGTGTTATCTGATGTTATTTGCAAGTTAAGGAGGGAAAACGATTAGTTGCTAATCATCTACTGATCTGTTTCCAGTTTTCTATTTATTAAAGGATCTGGATTGCTTTTTAGCCAGAGAGCTGGAGTAGAGAAGCGGTACAGTGAAAAATACACTTTTCCCCCCATTCTCCGCAGTCATGTAACAAGTAAAACTAGACTTTTTAACTGTGAATTTCAACTCAATGTGAGACATACAAAGTCCAGTTGAGCATAAAGGGATGAAAGCCAGCACAGCACAATTGTTGCTGTGTGTTCCAGTTTTTGCTGTCTGATGGCTGCAGGCTGTGAAGTTATAGGAGTCTATAGATCCTACTAACTTTCTTCACCTTCACTGAAATTTGATATGATGGTTATCCATGATTACTGAAAGCGTACTCCTGTATTATATATGAGTGTTCTGCATGTATCCCTGCCTTGCTTTTAAAACAGCAAACTGTGCCATGTGGGAGTTGGTCATAGCCTGTCTGTTGGTGGTTGTATTAGCAGCTGGATTAAGCCTCAGAGAACAAGCCACCAGCTGTGAAAGATGTTACCTAAATGGTTTTAAATAATTTATATTACTCTCACTGAAGAGTTTAAAGCAGCATTATGCTTTACTTCAAAAGCTACCTCGCTTCTGAAGCTGTATTTTACACCTAATCTTTTGAAAATTAAGAGGGCGTGAGGATAAAACTTGCTTTCTTGGAGACAGAGTGCACATGAACACAACAGTACAACTCATTTACAATATTTCTCATTGTTTGTGAGTTTGGGGAACAGATCGTGCAATGCAGAAGGCAGAAAATGGGAATTTTAATATGAGAAGCTAGCTGAGGACTCTGCCAGGATCAAATGCCTTAAGCTTTTGCTGCTCCCTAGTAATGTCCACAGCTGCTTTAAATATTTTTGCAAGCAAACCTGCAAGAGAGCAGGTACAATTGAATTCAGGTATGGCTTCTACATTAAGCATTCAGAGGCACTTCCACCTTGATGTGGAGTAGAATACTTCTCCTTATTCTTCTGTGAAAACATTTTTTCCTTCATGGATAGGAATAATACTTTTTTTAGTTTTGAGAGCGGATTGGGGAGTGGAATGTGAATCTTACCATTTGAAAATGTGCAGGGCACGTTTTGGATTTTAATGGCTGATATGTGATGTGGCTTTGAGAGCTAACAGATTTATTCTTGCGTCTTCACTTGCTTTATGATTAGCTGCATCTCCAGAAAGTTGCATTACACTTTCTTGGCCCCTCTCAGTACCCCCAAGGAATAAGGTGTTGATGAAACATTTGTTCTCGCATTCCCCTGTGGAGCTGAGATTTTTGTTAAGGTTGGTTTTGCTCACTCATGTGCTTTGCGAGAATTACCATGAAGACCTTTTACATTTTTGTCTCTAGTTACCGAAAAGAAGGAAAGATAAATAAAACACGTGGGTGAGCATCACTAAGGAAAGCCAAAAGAAAACTACATTCTCCTTTCCACTTGGTTTTGTTGGTTTTGTTTTGTTTTTAATTTATTTAATTTTAAGTTCCAGTTAGACCTAATTTTTTGGAATTGCTATTACTGCCTGTTAATTAACTCAATTATCTGTAAAATAAACAGACCCACTTAATCCATCTCCAAACAACTAACCATCTATTTTTAGGTCTGCTGTTAGACTGCAACATAGCATCAGCATCCATCTGACAGACTGAATTCCAACTAGTTTCAGAGAGAGGTTACTGGAAGAAACAGTAATGTATCTTTCATGTAATGTGGTCAGAAATGGCTGAGCCATTGTAACCTCCATCTCTAAGCTGAAGTGCATAATTGTTGAAGCCACTAGGTGAGATCTAAGTAATACTGGTGATACCCGTTAAAGCAAGAGAATGGGTAGAGCTTTTCTCCTTATGTAAAGCTGCTGCATTGAGTTTGGTCCATACTGCACCAAAATCAATGGAAAGTGTCGATCTAAAAGGGCTTTCATGAAACACTGTGGCCCTGGCCTAACATGCAGAGCAGCAGCAGCCTGAGTTTTGGGTTCTCAGCAAAGTAAGCAGGGACTGAGCTGTTGCCTCCATGGTTAGCAGTCTGCTTGTGAGTACCATCTACCCACCGTTAGGGCTTGCAGAGAGGAGCTGTGTATGTGCAGCCGTGCACTGCTCACATGCATTTCTGAGTTTTCTCGCCTTCCCAGGAGGTGCATCCCCTCTCGCCAGGCCCCTGGGAGGAGTGGTCAGATCCCAGAGGGTCACGCTATGTTTGTGGGTCATGGATCTGGCATTTCCACTGCTGGACAACACGTGTGAAAACAGCATTTTCAAATGTTTTCAGGTTTGCTCAACGTTGACTGTCTTCAGCCCATCCCACCATTTTCTTAACTTCTTAAATGCATGGTAAGGAAGTAATTAAAAGATACTGCATCTTTCCTTCCCAACCACGTTCATCTTAAAAGCTTTGCAAGAGATTGAGTTCCTCGCCTTCTGTGCCACACTCTCTGAATCTTAGGCTGCTAGGACAAAAATTGATGTATTTCTGCCAGTGGAGCACTGCTTTTGTGCAAGAGTATGTTTTGGTTTTTATTTGTTGTAACCATTTGTTCCTGTAATGAAACCTAAAACTTTCTCCATATCTTTGGCTTCAGCTTTTGCTGAATTTAGCACGTTTCCTGCCTTCAAAGAACAATGAGAGAAACTGGAAAGGAAACAACTGGACAGGCACGCTTGGGCAGTCAAAAGAAGTTTGTTAGTGAAAGGACACTTTAATCAGCAGGGCCTTTGCTGCAGGGGTGGGATAATGGTGGCAAGGTGAAGCAGAGTTTTGTGCCCATTCCTCCCAGTAGCAGCAAAGCATGCTCTGTATTCATATGGTCACCACTGCACGCTTGGCAGATTTAATTTGCTGTCCCACAAATGGAAAAGTTAATCTCAGTGAAGTGGCTTATTTTTAGTTGAGCTACAAAAAATTAAAATGATTGAGAGGCTGAGTTGGCCTCATGATATGCTGGATTCAAAAGTCTAAAGCAATGTTCAGCACAGAAACTTGATTTTCTGCAGTATACCACTGCTACATTTAATCTAAGAGCAAATCCTTTCTTAGTATTTACTTAGTACAACAATCTTCTGTGCTTTCTCAAGATGTATCTTTGTTTCATTTTAGGGTGCACTTTGCAACACAGAGACTTTTTGCCTTTTGTTGAACTCACTAGCTCATCTCAGAGTAAGAAAAGATAATAAAGTCTGTGGGCTGTAGCATGTTGCCAAGTGAATGAATAGTGAGTTTTAAAATTTTCCTTAGGGAATATAAAGAAGCTAGTGGTAACTTCACTTTAGCTTTGTAATGTAAGGACGTGACTTGTGTTTTCTTTCTGGGAATTCTTATGCCCTCATCTTGTCTGCAAACCAGGTGTAGTAAATAATTCTCCTGTACGCAGCTGCCTTAGGTAGCAGCTTTTGCTGCTCACTTTTTAGTGAGCATTGCTCTTCTGTGACTCTTCGTGCCCACTTGCAATCGTTTTCTATTGCATGGACTTCATCCAGCTACGTGCAGGGACAGTGCTGAAGATGCTGTTCGTGTCTGTGTTTCTCTGATCTGTTCCAGAGATAGCACTTTTTCTCCGCGCTAGCTGGCGCAGTCATTGGTTTCTAGGTCCGGATCCACAAGAGTGGAAGCTCAGGCAGTAGCGTGCAAGTGGTGTTTAAAAATTCAAAATGTAAACACACAAAATAATCTGAGCACTCTAGCTCAAGCTGAAATTGTGACAGGGAATTTAAGTTAAACAAATTGATTTTGGGCACAGGGGTGCTGTTGCTACAGATGTGGCTGGCTAAGATGATGTGCACCCTGCTCTTTACTACTTTTGCACGTAACCTTTCTGACGCTAATGAAGCTGTCTGTATCAGGAAGCCTTGCCTCGTGGCTTCTACCCAAGAAGTTCACGTTTCTTTCTGTGAAGATTTACAGCTGTGTAATAAACATTCCCCGGATTAGCGCAGTGATATTTTAGGTATCAGAGTTGCATCAATCAGTATGTGAAAGAAACCTTGGCAGGGCGGGAAGGTAACAAAACCGTAGCACTTGGAGTCTCTTGGCTTTGTTTTCAGCTGCACACATGGCAGAAGGCAATTTGTAAAAGGCAGAAGTGTCCCAGAAGGTTTCTGATGGCTGAACTGCCATTGCCCCATACCCAGAGGGGAAGAAAACAGACAGCTTTTGTATTTGTTAATAAAGCAACGTTGTGGGTTGTACTGCTTGAACCCAGCTAACTCTACCTACCAATATCAACCAGAGTATGAAAAGGATGTAGGGAATCTGGTCTCTCTAAGATGCCCAAATATTCTGTATTATGCTGTATTTTCACTGCCGTGTATTAGGAGACAAGCTCTCAGTGTGGGTTCCATACATGCAATAGGCACTGCTTTCCTAGCTCCAGGCTTCATCTTCCTCTGCTTTCTGTTGTCAGGTCTGTCTCTGCAGCTTTCTCCCAGCCCTTCTTTTTGTCTCCCTTTTCCTTCAGAAGGGCCAGATTGAGTCTGGTTTTGTTTTTATGGCTCTGCTGCCTTCCAGCTGTGTGTCTCTGCCATGCCTGCTCTGTCACCAGTCTTCCCAGAGAGTAACTTACAAAATGCCTTTCTTAATGAGCAGCCTCACACCGTACTGTGATTCCCTGACGTTCATTAACCATTTTATGCTCCCAGGTTCATACTGCAGAACAGTAGATTTTCTTGCCTTTTTATCTGGGAGTGCAGGTGTGATAAATGATAAAGACATCAGAGTCAGAATCACTGTTTCTTATAAAGCTATGTCTACTTGTGCTGCAATAGATTTAGCGAGCAGCTCAACTCAGAAGACTCTAAATCCAGTATCTTTCATAAAGACATGCACAGTGCTTCTGTTCTGCTTCTTCAAGTATGTCTTCATCTATGTATGTGTTTTCTTCAGTTAAACTTGACAGTTTTGGCACAAGTGCTTTCTTTCTGGTTTGTGTTTGGACAGCATCCTGATCATCTACCATAACCAATATTTTGTCCTGTGGTAATGGCCAGTTTTTGCACTGCCAGAAATTGATTTTTTTGTTGTTGTTGACATTTAGAAGCAGTGAATTTTTTTTTACTTCTTCTCAGTTTTCTAGGGGAGTTCCCAAGAGCCTAAAATAGTGAATTCTAAATAAATGATTAGTAGCATAAGAAACATAAGAAAGTATTTCTCCACTGTTCCCCCACCTGTTCTGCTTTTGGTTGCAGTAATTGTGTAATGTGCCATACTCTCTAGTAACAGAGAGAGTTTTCAGTTGATTCTCTCCAAAGGCAAAAACTCCCATGATTTCATTTGTTGTTGGTGCATGAGAAGGAAAAATGGTGCTCTCATAAGGAAGCTATCAATCTCATTTTGGTAAGTAGAGATCTAATCCTGTACTTGCATGTACCTGTATGGGCGTCTTCTGAGCCACCGGTGATTGGGAATGCAGTTGCTTCTTCATTTTCATCAGAGTTCACTTTTTCAAGGTCAGAAGTGTTCCAGGATTTAAGTACACAGTGTGTTTGCCTGAGGATTCCATGAGCTTACTGCATACGTAATTATATGCCACCAAGTTTCAACACAGTGTAAACAGCATGACTCAGGACGTGAAATAACAGTGAGCCTGAGCCAGGCAGCTCTTCAGACAGTCCTTCACTAATGTAATGTCTTCAACAAAAAAAAAAAAATCTTTTTTTTTAGGTTGGTCAAAGCAGTTCCTTTTAAGAGATACATATCTGATTTTTGAAGTTTCAGGCTGCAGATTCAGGTGTCTATATTATGCCTACCATTGACTTATATATATATATATATATATATATATATATATAAGCCTTTTATTTTATCAAAAGTTAAGCTGACACACAACTTCCAGATGTCAGTGATATGTGATGATCCTTCCCCCTGGGATTTTTGTGAGAACTCGAGCTTTTCTTTAGGTGGAAAGTTGAAGACCAAGAAAAGTTCAGGGAAGAAGCTAGCCTGCCATTTCCTCTTACAGCCTACAAAATGAGAATGTCTGTGGAATTCTGCATGAAAATCAGTGGATGGGGTTATGTTTCTGCTAGGAGCTTTTCTGTGTGACCAGATCAAACTGAAGTGAGTCCATCTACATGGCAGTGTAGATTTTGTGTGTGCTAGTGGTCGCTATCAGTATTTTCACATCTATAATGCAGTGGGATAGAAAAGTAGCAATGGTGTTTGTAATTAGTATATCTTTGATCAGAAACAGCACAAGCAATATGTCTGTAAACACTTGAAAATTGTGCTGCATAATTAGCTTAAAATGCCTTTTCATCAAGGAAACAAACTTTGTCTGTTCAGCAGTTAAAGATTTAGGACATGTGGAACCATGAAGATCCTGTGGTGGTGGTTTTGTTGTCTTTCTTTTATTTTCTTTTTTAAAATAAAATAATAAAAAAACCAAACAACAAATCAGAAACACAGAGAAAAGAAAAGCTCTGCAGAGCTTTAAAATCACTTTTATTTGTGTCTCGGTGAGTGGAGTAAAAAAAAAAGACATCTTGGGTGCCATACCCAAATTTGACTTCATTGCTTCATTTAACCCGAAGAGGCAGTTCTAATTCCTTGTAATAAATCTTCTACTACCTTGGGCTAGGGTGGATGTTACTGTAATTTTGAGAATCCCAAGTCAGTATATTCATAATCAGCAGGCACGTTGTTGTATGGTTTTGTTTTTTTTACCAGGGTTTCCAATACTCTCCTCTACTGATGTGATCCACAGTCCTAAAAAATTAATCTTTCTGTGTCAGAGACTGCGAAGCTGAGAGTTACATGAAAGGTCACAGTCTCTCTCATACAAAAAGACTTTACCAAATGGTGCAGGAAACCTTGAAACTTTGCAAGAATTCTGAGATTATGTCTGAATTGAAACTTCCCCTAGCTTGGACATCTGAGGCAGGACTACTGCTCTGTTTCAGAGGCAGATTTGTAATGCACTGTTCACTGATGAAGCCTCAGCCAGCTCTTCAGTTGGAGGGCCATATTTTACTTAGTTTTTGGACTCAGTGAGAGAATCGTTACAGATAGAGCAGACTGGTCTATGTTAGATAAAAGCATCTGTGCTCTTCATTTCTAACAGAAGCTCCACATGCTTTTCAAGTG
Source organism: Oreortyx pictus (assembly GCA_036925125.1). Lineage (NCBI taxonomy): Eukaryota > Metazoa > Chordata > Aves > Galliformes > Odontophoridae > Oreortyx > Oreortyx pictus. The sequence goes on along the minus strand of JAUPFR010000007.1, from coordinate 47,070,147 downwards.
TACTTTTTTCAGGCTACTGCCATTCAGGAATCAGTTCTTCCTGACCTGTTCAGATCTCTACTCACCTTCTTCTTGTGAGTGGTACCCAACACTATAAATTAAATTATTTTTCTAATGTGCCTATTATGTTAGCTTTATCAAAATTAGATTTCATGTGCCCTGGCCTATCTTTTCAATTTTCTGTATGCTTCTGAATTTCATCATAGTCTTTTCCAGTTTTGCTTAAACTTAATTTGGCATCTCTTGATGCTTCAGTGCTTGTCTGTTTTTTACAGTCACTTAAAATTACATTAAACAGTGGCCCTTTCTTTTTAAATGTCAGTTCATCCTCTTAACCTCTAGCTATGTTTCTTCTATTAATGGTTTAACGTGATGAAAATTCTGACGTGAATCACTCAGAGAGGGAAGAACGTTCACGTGAAAAAGAATGCCTGAAGCTTGGATCTGAGGGCCTTAGAAAGAAAAGCTTTTAGAAACAACACCACATCAGTAGAAATTGGCCTCTTAGCAACAGTTGCACATACACAGTATTAACAGTTAACATGATACAAATTCTGACATGAATCACCTGGAGAAGGGAAAATGTTCATGTGAAAAAGAATGCCTGGAGCTTGGATTTGGGTATCTTAGAAATAAAAGCTTTTAGAAACAATACTGTATCAGTAGGGGTATTACCTCTTAAAAACACACACACACACACACACAAAGGAGATGGTGAAATAATTACTTTTCTTCTCTCAAACATACTCCATTTTTTGTAAATTACTTTGGAAGCAATGAAGTGTCATCACTGAACATCTAAAGATAGGAACTGTCTGCTCATCTACATGCTTTGGGTCATTTCAGGTCGGGACTAGCCTGGTCTCTGCTCTGGTCTGGTTCTGTGTTCAGTCTCTCTCAGAATAAAAATAGACATCAGAGTGTTATTGGTTCCTCTTTGGTTTACTGTGAGACAGCCAGTAACTTTCGAAGTGTCCACAGTTTGACAAATGTGATACAAAAAATGCTTGCAGTTATTACCTCCAGCAAAGAAGAAATCCTGACGTTTCATCTTCAAGGCACAAATCCCTACTGTTTGAACTTGAAAGAATGAAGGAATCGCTTTATTAGCTGCTACCATGAGCTGTCACCATCTACTTTGTGAACCAGCCAGTATTCAATAAGCACTTCTGACCACCCAGTCTCCTATTTAAGTCATCCAGAGTTGTTTTTTTTTTTTGTTTTTTTTTTTAAAGAAGAAAAAAGCAGTAACAGAAGCCACACAGGCCCTTCACTACTGCCACCAAACTTGGCGTGTCCTAGAGAGCCTTGTTTGGAGTTGTCGTTTCTCTAAGAGGAAATCTCATGTATTTGAAATCCTGAGCTGGGAGATCAGAAGTCTGAGTTCAGTTCTCAGCTGTAAAGCAGTAATCTGGTGTGAAGCTGGGGAGGTATTTTTGATTTTTCTTTTGGTTTCTGCCCTCTGTCTTGCCCTGGTCTCTTGCCCTGGTGTTGTCATGCCTGTTTTCTTCCCAGGCTTTTTGCACTTTGAGTGTAGTCTCTGACTTGCTTGCAGTTCCTATGGTGATCACTTGCTTTATGTACTTGGATGCTAGAGGAATGCTGTTTCTCTGAATCCAGCTTGGAATTCAGTGTAGTTCTGCCAAACAAATTAATTTGCGTCGTCTTTTTTTTTTTTTTCCTTTCACTCCATTTTTCCCCTTCCTTTGGGTGTTTTGGCAAGTACAGACATTACCAAATCTCAGTACCATATCTTGGGTGAAACTGTGCAGATTGTTTACGTGCTGCTGCCAATGGTGTTGTAAGAGACTGAGCACTCCAGGGTCAGGGGCCAAGGTGATAGATCACAGAGATGCTTTTAAGTTGGAGGCATTGATTGTTTGCTTTAAAATTCTTCTCATCTTCCACGCGCTTTGTGTGCACACAGATCTGCCAGCTGGGCTACATCAGCCTCATTCTGTAAATATATTTTTAACTGTGCTTTCAATCATGTTCTCTATTTGAGACCTTCTGTTGGATTATTTCACCCAAATCTGTTTTAGTGCACTGTCCAGCCAAGGGCTTAAACTATGTATGCTCTGTTACAAATATCTGTTGATATTTTTCAACAAAAGCAGAGCAAGCATTTCTTTGGCGAGTTGATATCAATGAAGTGCACTGAGTGCCTCAAGCTATAACACCTCGAGTTGTGGCCTTACTTGATTTCTTAAGAAAAATAAGGTCTAGCTAGATGGGAAACTGTGTGGGAATACTTGAAATGAAGACCAGAAAGCTGTAGCAAAGCGGGTGTGCAGCTTTGTGTTTTGGCACTCCTTCCTCTGACTTAGCATTGAGCCAGTTTCCCTGTGTGACAGTACTCTGCTGTGGTAGGTGCTTTTATTTCAAAAAGACTTGAGGCTTAGATTATGCTTTCTGACTTCAGGCAGTTAACTGTGGCAAAGTGAGAACTTTGCTGCCATGGTCTACCTGGGCTGCTGAATGAAGCAGGTAGGTATTTCCAGGGGAGGGAGGTGACTTAGGGACTAGAGAAAGAGTGAAAGAAAGAGAAAACACCTTAGCATCTGCTCATGAATTTCAGTTGAGATCCTGGTCACAAGGTATCTCAAGCTTAATTTTCAGGAGATATCAGTATCATAGATGATGCAGGAGAGTTGGAGCCAATATTTCACCCTTTCTCACCTCTGGGAGCTTCAGCTTATGTCCAGAGAACAGCCAAGGGAGGCAGAGATGAGGATTTGGTTAAAAGAGAGACCTGTGAGGCTGTGTATTGAGTAGAACTTTCTCTAAATGGTAATCAGTAAGCTGAGAGATGTGCGTGTGGAAAATCGGAGCTACTGGTACTGTGCGGTAGAAGTCAGCTGGTTGGAACTGAGTTCCTCATGGATGCTAAAAGTTTACTTCAATTGAAAAACTGGTTGCATGGCATGAAACCCCAAAGATAAACACAAAAATACAGCTCTGGACACCTTTACAGATTACTGGAAGCTGGGACAGCACATCAGGGATATATAAGTATTGCTGTTTGACCTTTGCTTATTTTTCTCTGAAGGGATTTGCTATTTGTTGTGGTTGAGAATGGACACACATTGAGATCATGCCCTGGTTATACAAAGTACTCTCACCCCCATATTCTGATCCTCATGAATATTGAGGAATGAATTATAAGTTATTTATAGTTGAAATTCTAAGCTCGTTGGAGATACTGGAACAGGATTTTAATGAAAGTGTGCTCATGCTTTGGTTGGAATAGAGGTTGTCCTTCAGTGACTGGACGTATGAGCAATGCCTTTCATCCACAGCTGCACTCACAGCATTTTACAGATACAGTCATCTGTAGGCACATTACTGGCAGGATAGTCCCACAAAAGATGGGCTCTGACATCACAACGAGTGAGAGGGTGAGCTGGGAGAAGAGATGGAGACAGTCTGTGCAGTAACCTGAAGAAGGAACATGAGTGAGTTAAAAACAGAGATTGTTTCATCTTAGAGTTGTTGTTTCTCCTGATTTTCTATGAATGTTTCAGTTAATGAAAAGAGAATAGCAGCAAAATTATTTCTTCACTGTGCAGATGTGTATTTGTTTCCAGATACTAAGAGGGAGGAGGGAAGGGCTCTGGAGTGACCGTGTTGTTATTAAGAAATTAACTTTTTGCACTGCTTCCTGCTTCAACAAACAGCTGGCAGTGCTCCCATTAACTGAATGGGAAGCAAGTATTCCGCTAGACTGCGAGTGACATGAAAGTGAACCTGGCTTGAAAACCTCCTTCCTCTCTGCCACCTCTTGTTTAACATCTTCTTGCTTCTCCAAGTTATTGTTGCAGAGGCCCAGGATGAATTATCTTGGCAATCGACACAAGAATGCAAAAATATCCAAGCTGGTCTCTGATTTTATTCTTAGTTTTAAAAATAGTGGCTGCATTTGTGTCAGGTCAACAGGCTGCATGACAACCCAAACAAGTTCTCGTTGGATTTAATAAAAGGGAAAAACGACTTTCACAGAGAAGTTGAACCAGCTTTGGAAACCTTGCGTGCTTTAACATTTTAAAAATGAGGGGAAAACCTGAACTCTGGGGGGGATGACTAGACTGGAGAAAGATAACATGATTTCAGACAGTATTGTTAAGCACTGGCAGATATACTGTATGCTGGGACAGGCAGCTGAGAAGTGCTCCAGAAAATGTAATTTTTTACATGAGATAGCATAGAGCAGCTACAGCTAATGGCTCTGTTCATCTAATTTTTGAAAGGGAAGAAACAGTGACAGTTGGCAATGCTCAGATGTCTTGGAGTCTTTGGCCACCTCTTAGACTATGCTAAAATTATTAATGTTCCTTTTGCCTCATGTACACAGAAACACTGACGACAGCGTCTCAGGGATTCAGACTGTTTTGATTGTTTTTATCTGTGGAGCCCCAAGAGCTTCTGTGTGGGATTTTTTGCACATATAAACTGCAAGCCATTCACCTAAAAAGTTTTGTAGATCTAACTCGATCTAATTCAAGGAAGACATTTCTCCCTATACTCAGGGACAAATGCTTCTTAAAGCAGATGAGCACTATCTTCGTTCTGTGTGCTTACCTTAAATAGGAGAGTCATGAATGAACGAAGAGGTGTGGTTTATCTTCTAGAGATGGCTTTGGAGAGTGCAGAAGATAAAGATAAGTCGTTTTATACACTGGAGTCATCTGCGTTGTATTCTTCCATGTTTCAGAAATTGCACTTTCCAAAATAAAATGGTGTCCTATGCAATGATGATATCTCCCATAAGTATTCCCTGTATGGGGTTTGAGTCCAAGGGACTACAAACTGATTTTTGCAGCCATATATAAAGCACAGAAGCTGAATGAGGAATATTTATGCTCTGAAAAGAGCCACCTAATAATCAGTAGGCTTGAAGATCTGTGACTAGGAACAAAAAGGATGCTAGATGAATGTGAAAAGGCAGAGATCGAGCCTGGTTGGAATTTGGACAGCCCATTTGGGACTGATTCAGGAGCAGAGATGAAGCACACTATGGCTTTCATTAAGACTTGGGTTTTCTGATTCATTCATCAATCAAAAGATTACTTATGTGATTTTCTTATCTTGTAAGCATCAGTTATCATGTAACTGTATCTTGTAAGCATCAGACTGCATGAAGTCTAAATGAGTTTTGTCACAACCCTGAAGTAGAAAAGTGTGAGGAAAAGGAGAAAGAGAACAGAAGGGGAGAACAAAGGTTAGATTGAACAGAATTGTTTTCTTCGTATTTCTAGACAAAGCTGTCTATAGGGAAAAAAACAAACAAACAAACACCTTAAATAGATAGTTTCACATTAAATATTTCCTTCTGTTGATAACGAACTGTGTCCAGCTCAGTAGCAGTGGAAGAATCCATATGGCAAATGGTGGGATGAATAATTCCTACTTCCTGTCCTCACGCAGACCATTGCTTCCACTCAACTCAGTGTCATCTCCTGTGATGTCTGTCCTGGTCCTGGCTGAATGTGCTGAGCAACTTCGGTTCACTTTTGGTCTTAAAAAGAAGAGGGAGTGGCAGGAGCCAAACCGGTAATGTGTTCTTAAAGTTCTTAGTTTGAGTTCCAAAATGAAACTAGCTAGCAAACCAGCAGAAAGCCACATTTTGTTTACCAAAACAAACAAGATGTGCATGTGCAATGCAACAGTGAATGTGTGAGTGAAGACTCATGCCTTATTTCAGCTTTCTGTTGACACTGTGGGAATGAAGTATAGTTGTTCATAATATTTGACAGGGGATTTCGGAGTAGATTCTTTGCTTTTATCTACCGTGGTAGGAAGTGCTCAGATCATCATTCGGTGCAGTTATAAATATTAACTTTATAAAACCGGTGTTGAAACTCTGTGGAAGCCTTCAGAACCAAACAGGAGTACACATTTGTACAGACATTATTTGGGAACTAGTGGAACTGTCTAGAGATGAAAGGAAAAAGAAGGAGCCTGAGGGCTTCATTCATTGCTCGTCCATGGTGAAGCAAAAGAGCCTTCCAGGGCTGGGCACTGTTGTTGCCTCGTGCTTTGATTCCGGCTTGTCTTTTAGGTTGCACTCCCGTATCTAATCATGGCACTGAATTAGACTCTTATACGTGTGTTTCAGTGCTGGATATCAAAGTAGGTGCTTTCATATTTGCTAACTTCTAGAGGCGTTAAGTTCAGGGAAATACTGTGAGAGAGAGGGAATGCAGGCAGCTGCCTGCTAGTTTGTAGATACTTTGTGCATCTTGTTTCTGTATCAGGATGATCTGCAGCATGTAATGTTGGGTTAAAGAGTACCAGCTATTTGCATCATTATTAGATAACGTAATGACTAAGTTTTACTGAAAGGAACAAAGTTTTAGTGGTTGAACAAATCCTCTGGCAGCAGTGAATTTTTCCATTCCAAACACTTTTCCCACTCAGACTGTGAGGAAACCTTGTGATGCTTCTTGTAAAAAGTAACACCGGTGAGCTGACATTATTTGTAGGACAGGAGGTTACACCAGTTTCTCTTCAGAGAGTGCACCAGATGTTCCTTCCTAAAAAGGACATGCTGTACTCTTTCCCCGGTGTTCTGATGTCTCCAAAATTCTGTATATCAAGGGCTGCAGCTTTTGTGCAGAAGTCTTGGCATTAGATATTTATAGTTACTCCTACATAGAATGACTCAGCCTCTCTTTTACGTGAAAGATCATGACTGGTTAAAGTGTTCCAAAAATTGTCAAGTGGGGAAAATTCATGACTTAAATGGATCGTGCCCTGTGGGTTTCACTGCTGTGTATATTTTGATTCACAAATGGAAGTCCTGTGGTAGTCTAGGTACCTGGGTTCTTTTCAGTGGAAACAAACAAACAACACGAAAAAAGGATGAGACTTTCTTTCAATTTCTTTACTTTCAAACATTTTCTTTCAAGTTCTTTACTAAAAGAGCCTCAGTGTGATGCGAGGATGCACCAGGTGCTTTTCAAGGTGCTACTGCTTCACACCCACTGCTTCTGGTAAAACACAATAAATCCACTGAGAAGGAAAGATGCTGTCAGTGTACTCAAGGCTACGCATTGCATTTAAATTCAGTTTTGCATTTTTACTGACATAACAGGTGACCACTGTTCTTGGTGCTGTCTTGGGATTCCACCTGCTGTGTTATGTGACACATTTTCATCCATTTGCCTTAATAAATGAACTACCAACATGTGTTTTTTTTCAGCACTTATTTTTATGAAGGTTGGTTCATCTGATGCTCTGTACTGATTTTGGCTAGCTGCTGAACAAGGGTAATGCTGAGAAACTGCAAAGCTTCTGAGTAAAAAGTGCCATCACTCCAAGCTTACTCTCTCTACACGTCCTCTGAGATTTGGGCTAGGTCTTGCTGTTTGCAGTTCAGCTAATACCTTGATTTACTAGAAGTCTGAGATAATCGGGAGGTAGTGTCTTGTTTGTGCCAGGAATTTAAAAATACCAAATCTTTGGTTGAAAGACACAAAATTAAAGGTGACGGAACAGATATTTAGATGCATTCTAAAATGAAGCCAGTGGATTTTCACCTGCTAAACCTGGAGTTAATCTACTTCCTGTTCTTTTCTCTCTTGCCTTCTATTTTTATTCTAAACAATGCTGCAAAGATTTCACAGTCCTATTGCACCATTCAGTCACTGAGCCTATACATGCTTCCTAAGACATCTACTATTTTGTCTCCGTAAACATTCTGCAGGTGTTGATAAATCTTACCGGGTGCAGTCTTTCCTCATAGAGGAATTCAGCGACAAACGTGCTTCATACACACTTCCATGTCAGATACCCTTCTCTCAAACTGCCCCTCTGCTGCAGTCTGTTGTACAGCAACAAAATGGAATGGAATATTGGTGGGAATGTTCAACCTCTACTACTATACTACAACATCTGCCTCTGATGTTCTGGGCCAACATAATAAAATAGGGGGCTTTACTTTCAGAGCAGCCCTTGTATGTACTTATATATTTACATATATATAATTACATACATACATATATATATACACATGTATGTATGTAATTTTAAAAGAATCCAGATATACTGTTTCCACTCATGACTCATGCAACAGTGCTGAGCATCTGGTAAAAGAAAAGCACCCTGTATTTCTCTCTGATTTAATGTCCCTTTGCAGTTCTAATTCTGAATTGGTTTTCCTTATTTAGTAACCATTCTAGGTTTCTTGCTCCTTTTTATCTTGTTGATTATTCTGCACTCTGTAGCAGCACTCTAAACTAATGCCAGCATTGCATCATCTATTATGCAGCTGAATCTGAAAGCAGCATCGTTAGACTTTTCCTCTTTCTTATTTCTTTCCAACAGTATCTAGAAATTCTTGACCTGGGAAATCTTTCAAGGTGAAATCTTTAAGTACAGCACAAGCTATGGAAGTGCATTGTCTACTCCTGTGCCCTGTTACTGTCTCATCATTGACTGCCCTGTCTGCAGCCACTGGCATAGCCGAATTTCAACTTTGTACCGTGAGCTCAAGTAGCTGTAAATTAGGAATAAGTCCTAATTAACCTCCTCCTCACTTCCCCAGGGTTTCTGTGAAATGAGAACACAGAGGGAAAAAAAGACAAACATCAAACCCAACGCCCCATATCCTATTCTCCACCTCATGAAACAGCCTGCAGCTGGGTTTTAGTGCTTCAGCTGTGCTAGTTGTCATGCCATTGGTGTGCAGAGGCTTGGCTTTAGCCCAAGTGCAGAACATTTTTCTGCTGGTCAGATGTTGCCTCTGAACCGTGTGGCACTGAAAACACAGTGGGTTGTGTTGTTTGTCTGATCGCTGTGTTTGTATTAGCATGGTTTAATCTGAGCCTGGTTTTCTTTTGTGATGTGAGTTAAATGATGTGCAATTATGCTGGAGGTAATTTACTTCAGTGAGCCTCAGGGGAAACAATAGCCTGATGCCTTGTTTTATCTCAAATGTTCTCTCCTTGTTAATAAACAAGATAACAATAGGAATTTAGTTTGACAAATATTTTGCTTAGCACTTCTGAGGTGTATTTCTTCAGAGTGTCTTGCAGGCATTAAGTAATTAATCCCAGGAAAGTTCCTTTAATGTAAGTGAATAGTATTATCTTTATTTTACAAACGGGAAAGTGAGACAAAGTAATTTGCTCAAAAGCACGTAGGAAGTAACTGACAAAATGCTAGGGCTAAAACTCTCTGCCTTTGGCTCCGGTTCAAGTAAGGTCCAACAGAGGTAATAGGGGCGGCTTGGCCATGTTGTGCCTTATGCAAGCTGTATCCAGCCACATAGGTCCTTCCTTCCCAGTGCAGTGGGGTCATGTAGGGTAATTTTTATGGAAATCATTTTTATTCATTTACTTAAAATGTTTGTTGCTTGGAAGTAGTGGAATTTCTTTGTTGAAAGAGCTTTCTGTTTAGCATCCATCTTAGCTGTTAGATGTGGCTTAAGAGGCTGTGTAACCTCCAATATTGTGCAGATCTCTTTAGAGAAGTCCTTTTTTTTATAACAAACTGCAGTGGGAAATGACCTTTCTTCTCAGTTGTCTTCTTTTATGGCGTGCTGAAGAAATCCCAGTCTAGGTTTGAAAGCAAAACCAGACCAGCAGAGACTGCAATGAAATGCTTCAGACTGGCTTGAGAGCTTTCTGTGACCACATTTCTCCTTGATGTATGTTGTCTCCAGCCTGTAGATTTTAGTGGGTTTTGGTAGAGAAATGTAACTCTGTTTCATACACGATGCCTTTGGTGTTTAGAAACTTTTTTTTTTTTTTCAGTTAAACAGTTCGAGCAGAATGGCCCATCATTATGTGGAAAAGTGGGCTTTGCTCTTTTTGGTAAATCAAATATTGCTGGGGAGCACTGCTGACCTCTGTGATTTAATCACCTGTGGCATGGTGTTGTGCATCGCTCCTTGTGTGGGTTTGGTCCAAAACAGCTGTGTTGAATGATTCCTAGGCAGGCTTTAGGAGCTGTTGTAGGCTGTGCATGGCATTGCATGGGGAAGAGTTGAAAGGTGTCTCTGCTTGTGGTCTTAACTGACTGCGACTGAGGATGTTCAACCTAAAAAGGATTTTTAAAGGGATTAAAAGCTCTTCTTCTGTGACTGATTTTTTTCTTAAAAATATCTCTTTCAGAGATTAAGACTCATTTTGAAACCTAGTTGCAATGTCAAGTTAAAACCAAGTCGTTGTAATATGTCTGCTGATGACAGGCCTGGTGGAGCAGCTGTGTCTCCCTGTGAGACATTTCACACACACAGCAGCATAAGCAGGCATGCTGCCATCTCCTTTTCATTGCAGAACTCTCCCTAGACCCTGCGTGGCCCTGACAGTTACTCAGGAGGCTCTGAGAGCCCCCTTCATTCATGTGCCTCTGCAGTTAAAAGAGAAACGTGAAGGTAAAAGCAGGGACAGCCCGTAATTTCCACAGCGGAAGCATGTCTTCGAGCTAATCACAGAATGCTGCAGCTTGTGCAGGACTTGCCATGATGTTGGAGTGAATTGAGCTGCTTGCCACACAGATTTGGTATGGTTGCTGTGGTGGGCGCTCCATATGGATTGATTTGTGATGGATATATGTGGGAAGCAGGAAACCTGTGGTGTCCTTCCTCTTCCAGCATGGGAAAACCTCTGCTCCTTCTGGGGAAGCTGATTTTCCACCTCCAGCAGTGTTTGGATTGGTTTATTTATAACACACTAGGTGAGGCCCATCATTAAAGCAGCACCATTTTACCGAGGTGCTGTGTTTCCATGCGGGGGAAGGCTCTCTGGAGCAGCTCCAGTTGACCAGTGAAAGCATTTTTTCCATTTTTGCCACCATTTCTCCACAGGCAGTTCCACCCAGCCTTTGTCCAACCTACATTAGCCACTGTGGTGAGGGAAAAGGAGCAGGGTCCCGTCCGAGAGCTGGCACAGCACTCTGAGCCTCGCTTCCCTCTGCCATAAGGCCTCCAGCAGCCACCCCATCAATGGAGATGCACCTGGGATCATTAAACCTCCAGATGCAGCAATAAATTTTACGGGGCAGTTAGGTGATGGCCAGGCCGGAGAGGGTTGGGGGGTTTGGGACTGAAGCACAGATACCATCATTCATGCTTAGGCAGGACTTGTGACCTTGGGTCTGTACGTTTATAAATTTTCATGTTCTTGTGAGGTTTTCGTGGTGGAAGAGTGTACTGTGTTTAGATGAGAGTGGGAGTAGCAGAGAGCGTAGCAATACAAGTATGTCCGTGCATCATAGAGCATTGCTTAGTGGGAGCATATATAATTCTTTTGATCAGTCAAGGTTTCTTCATCCCCTCTGGATTCAGTCTTGACTACTGCTAATTTCTAGGAATGGTCTCAAAACAAAAATAGAGCAGATCAAGAAGCGTAAATCCCATAGCAAACTTGGCTGGCAGTTCTTTTACACTCCCAAACATCCAGGAGTCCCTGAAAACCAAAACTGAAGCCATGTATGTATGGGAACTGTTGAGTCACAGCCTGAATCACTGATTGATCACCTGAGGCAAGCATTGAATCAGCCACAGGAGCACAGGTGAAGGCAATGCACCTGTGTGACCAGAAGTCTGGCTCCACCTCTCCCAGACCCCATTTAAGGGCTGACCGCCACTGGGGAAGGGTCTCTTGTTGGAGATCCCTCCCCTGTGGAGTTTTAGGTGAGCCTTTCCTTTTTTACTTGTCTTTATACCATCTGGATAAGCTATGCAAAAATATACCATCCACCTTCATTATTTTTGTGTGAATACTATTCTTCTGGGGGTGCTCACCCTGCAACGTAGTTATCAGTGATTCAGTTTGAGGGTAGTTAAAGTGGATATTGCTACATAGTTGCAGTCTTGGGATGTGACACAAGTCATTAGATATAAGTCTCTTCCAACTTTCTAACTCCTACTGACTATATTTTTTTTTCTTTCTTTTTTTATCCAGAATGTTATTTGTTATATTGGCATATTTAAGGAACTCTACTTTCCAAAATAATACTATCAGGAGTTTAAGAATAAATAAAACATGAATAAGTGCTTTACTTTAGAAACACCTTCATAGAGGTAGTTTATTTACATCTTTTATATTGTTTCCCTTTCCTGTGTTTTTTGTTTTTTGTTTTTTTTTAATACAAAACACAATGATTCTCAAGTCTGTTTCTTGGAATAGTTTGAAAGCCTGTGTAGTCTTTATAGTTTCCATTCATTAACATCATGCCAAGAAGTGAAATGTTTCTTTGTTATTATATTGTTCTCAAGACTTCTGCATTATCAAGTTGATGGGAACTCGACAGCCTGCAATTTGTACGTGGTCACAGGGTAGTTTTCATAACACAAGAAGTGAGATAGAAGAGCAAGAAATGACTGCCTGACTAAGCTCTCAGTACCCAAAATTGAAACAGTCTTTCTGTGCAGACCCTAAGGAAATCAAGGATCTACCCTAAATCCTTTTGTGTGTCCATCTGACTTTGGGAGCACTGTTTGTCAGCTGAATTTATCTACACTGGATGTTTGGATTACTTTTGTTAGGGCAACATTATATTTCGTACACAAAAGCATTGGTGGCAAACATATGGGCTTTCAGAGTGTGAAACTGGTGTCTCATTGTGGTCAGCTTGGCAAAAAAAAAAGTTTTTTTTTCTCATTGTGCTGTGAAGATGCATTGTGTGGCAACTCTCTCTTTTGGGGTGAGAATAGTCAAATGTGTGGGGCAGACATTCGTATGTCATGAAATAGAAACTTTCTGGTAAGACTGGAGTAATCTTATGTAAACAGATTTTCATGAGAAAGAGATGTAAAGAAACTAATCTAATTTTGTAAAGAGAACTTTTTTTTTCCTAATGAGCTTTTGTTTGGTTAAAAATGAGCTTGATTCTTGAATTTTTGCATGAAGATCAGTGAAACTGATATTTGGGTATTTCCCAGTACAGTATTAGAAATCATTTATATATTATATATCAGAAGTAATTATTTTGGTCATACATCTATGTGGGAAGGAACATTCTGGAGCAAGAGAGTCATCTGTTTTGATTTGTTGACTTTTTTCTGGCACACCCCTCCTCAGTTAAGAACAATAAAAATACTCTTCAGCTCTATAAACCAGCACAGGCTTTGTCTAACTATAGCTTTCAAAGCAAAATACAGGTACCCAGAAAAAGTATATCACCTACATAAATACAACTGTGTATGTTCTCATGTGTTCATTTCTGCTTTATGAGTTCACAGATGTCTGAGCTTACAGATTTATGTTGTCCAGAGATGTTGCTGCATTGTATGTTACAGGAGTGAGAAGCAGGCTGGGTTAGTACCATACTGGTTAGTAGAGTTTGATTAATGGGTTAATGTAGCCGTCTCTTCTGTTTGTGGCTGGTTTATTTATTTATTTATTTTTCATCAGTTGTGTGCTCAAAGCTTTTGTGGTTTGGGACAGTTATTTCCTTGAGAAATGGATGTAAATCATTGTCTCATTTTTATTTCCACTGTTTTTTTTTTTGTTGTTGTTTGTTTTTTTGCCAAATTCGATATCAATTATTCCTGAATATAATTAGTTGTAAAATGTTTAAGTTCTTTTGAATTTCTCCTTATCAAGTTAAAAGTTTCAGGATATATATTTCGTTACCGGAACAACTCAATTTCTCTTTGCTTAGCAGACTTTCTGAACCTTGAATATAATTACTTTAATCCTTTTATCGGAAGAGAAGGAATAGCAGGCTCCAGAGTCGTCTTTATCTTTAATTAGAACTGTAAGATGCAGTAAGCTTTTTAGCTCAAAGAAAATTGGTTTAAGAAGGAAAATGAGAAGCTGTGTAGATGCAAGGAATATTGACTTTGTATTGAAGTAGCTGACTGATAATTAAACTGTTTGGAAGAGCTCAACTAGTTATCTGCTGTGCCATTTTAAAGCTCAAGTGACCAGAAATAGTACTGTATATTCTCGTCTAAACTATGACTGGAGCCATATCAGGTTATTTTCAGGAATTTTCTTTGGGCTGTATTTACTGTGCTGAAAAACAAAACAAAAAAAATCTGAAGGGAAAAAGAACAGATCAGTTTAAATTGAAAAATAAAATAAAGCAAATTCTGTTTTCTGTTCCAAAGATTTGTGGATAACTGCATTTCTAGGTTGTAGTGAAAGTTTGTGAAGTGAGGGTGATTGTTTGCATCATTCAAGCTGTATTTTTCAGTGAGGATGTTCTCTTGCAACTGTGGTTGGCCTGATTGTCTTGGATGGAATTTATGCATCTGTCTCTTATCTTTTTGATTTGCTTGCTATGCTGTCTTGATATACTGTACACAAATTAATAGCTTCTCTGGTGCAATAAGAATATAAGTCATTTTGGGCCCTATTATAGGATTTGGGGCTTAAAAAAAAAAAAAGAAAAAACTAACAAAACAATCAAAAAACTCATTTCTTACTCGAACAGAAAGAAGGGGGATTCGATTTGGGTGTTGTTCCAGATCTCTTATGAATATCCCAATATGCTCTAGTTGGATTATGTTGCAGAAGTACTGAGGAGCTTGGATCCCAGCGGAGAATTCTAGTACAGCTTTCATGTGTCTTCGCAGCCCCACCCTTTGCTACTTTGATTGAACAGCAGGGAAGGAAAGAGCCTCCCTCATAGCTTTCCAAAACAATTACAAGACTTTTGTTCCTTTTGCTTTAGTTTGGCTTGCAAAAATTACAGCCTTGGCTTCGTAGCAACTGCTATAATTACAACTGTGAAAGGATTTCAGTTATAGCACCCTTTTTTCATGCTATCATACCTTTTCAGCAGATTGTTTTTGGGGGGTGAAGTGTTCCATGTGGCGTGGCGGTGGGAGGAAATGGGACTTTCTCCACTTGTCCTTAGGTTTCGGCAAGGTTGGAAAAATATACTCTTGAGGTTTATTTTATTTTATTATTTTCTTCTTTTAACATCTACGCAGCTTACATTTGACTTGATGCGTAGATGTAATTTGTAAAGATTGAAGTGGTCATCCTCAAGGACTGTATTGTAAAAGTTGGAAAACTGAAGTATTTCCTTGTAAGCTCATGATAACAAAATTAACGTCTAAAAGCTCTTGGAGTGCTTTTGAAGTGCTTTTAGAGAGCTGAAAAAATGTGCTTTTTGTGGCAAGCATCAGATAATGCAGACTCCCTAGGGGCAATGGTGGGAAGAGTTGACATCTTCCTCTAAAAGTGGTGGAGAACAGCCATCCTTCTGGGATTCAGAGAGTATCCATGAAAGAGATGAATATGCTGCAGCAGAAAATCCTTCAGCAGCACTGCGGGTAATCAAGTAATATTTTGAAAGGAGAAATATCTGAGGAAAAAAGCAAGAGTTGACATCTCTGTGCTTAACTCCTAGGTAAGCCGTCCTTCTGTCCTGATTACAGGCTGTTGTAGAATAAAGATTTGCAAATAGAGTTTCCATACTGTTCGGGATCCACTGCATGCTAGTGGTGCAAGGCCAGGCACCCCTCCTTGAAAATTCTACACCAGAGTCAGATGGAGCCTCAAGACCAAGCCCATCTTAGTGTGCTTGGAGCTTAAACTGCAAACCAGGTACTTGGTTCTTCTTCAGTGGAAGTAGTGATGGTACATGGTGGTGTGAATGAGCTTTTTGTGACCTACAGTACATTTGTACAAGATCTTTTTTTTTTTCTTAAAGTTCTCATTGCACAGCTATGATAGTGAAGTCCTAGTAGGGTTTTTTTTTTTTAATAAAATGAAGCTTTTAAACCAGCTCTTAATAAGATAGGGAATCAGCTTTGAGGTTAATGAAAACAAATAGACATCCAGTGTGCATCTCCAAATGCACATTTTAGTCCAAGCCTGTCCTTCCAAGTAGCTTAATAATGTTATGGCTCCCATTGTACATGCTTAATTGCTCACAAAATGAGGATTGAATGAGAAAATACTGGGTTCCTACAAGTGTCATCTGGTTGATGTACACTTGCAGGCTATTTAGGGTTTGGAAAGCCTACCAAAATTTTAATCTGCCTTTATTGCCTAGGTTGGAATCTGTGAGTGCTAGCAGGAAAGGATGGCGAAGCAGATGTACTTTATAACTACAACAAAGGCAGAACATGGTAGTTATCAGGAATGCTGTTTATATATTTGCTTTTTCCTCGTGTGCACTTAGGCAGGAGATGAAGGTAAGGTGGAAGATTCATGAAACCTCTTGCTAAGCAGGAAGTGTTTAGAGTCACAGATCATGGCATCTAATCTCAGCAGTCTGAGTAGTGAATCAACTCACGTTGTTTTTTTTTTACATTTTTTTTTCCAAAAACATTGATTCCTCTACTGCACATTTATTATTTATTTGCTACCTGGATATCCAGATTTTTATGCTGTATTATTGGAACAATGGTTTTACGAAAGTGAGGCTATGCTTTACACATACTTCAGTTAAAAGACCAGTGATCTAATTTTAGATGAGAATGCATGGTATCTAGCTTTTCTGGTTTAAAAGATACAGTGTATGACTTGGTATATGCACAACTCCTGACAGCTCTGTTTTAACTGGCTGTAGAGGTGTTCTTTGGGTTGACCAAAGGCCAAGTGCTTCCATTAAGAAAGATGACACAGAAATTTTACAAAGCAGAAGTTTAACTTGCTTTTCCCTTACCTGTCTCTGTGCTGTTTCCCTCCCACGGTACATCTTCTCAAGGTCTCCTAGCACTTCCTCATATCTTTTTGCCTTGTTAGAATCAGTGGTTTTGTGACAATGCAGAGTGTAAAGAAGAGCCTCTGTTACAGGCCCAGCTCGTAACATCTGAACAGACCCAAGAGGGTGACAGTGCTCTCACAGAAGGGAAGCATCCCAGAGATCAGAGAGCAAGTGGTGCTGTGAACAGTAGGTGAAAATGGTTCTTGCATTATGTTACTGCTGTGTTCACAGAAGTGGGACTTTGCCTGTGCTCCTCCTGAATAAGGAGGAGATATTGACAGCATCTGACCTCAGTCTTAGTTCCTAACAAATGTGCAACAGGAGTTTATTTTTAGGAGTATAATTTGGAAAACACGTCCAGTCTTCAGTATCACCGGCTAAGGTATTCTTCTTTCCCTTCCCTTTCTATTCAGGTGCTCTGTATTTTTAGATTGTCTCATATTTGAGAATTTGTTTGTTAACGTGCTGTTTAGTCTCTGTGGGAACTGTCCAAAACAGTCCCTAAGTAGTAATTTATATTCAAGCTATACTTCATCTTGATAGACAGACAACTTTAATTACAGGTAGGATTTTTGTATGTCTAAGAAGTAGACTTCAAGCGTGCCTAGTGGTGCTAAACTTGAAGTATGAACATGACTGATCATCAAGCAGAGGTCTTCCAGAATCTTTCAACTGTCATTTTGTTTTATAATAAATGCCTGTTATGTTATAGTACAGTGAAAGTACAGTGAAGAGAGAGAGAATATGTTAATGTTTTACTAAACGGAAAGAAAACCAGGAGTCTCTGTTGATCTGATATATTCTTTATAGCTCTTGCTGTTGGCTGAAAGCTGTCTGGCAGCTTATGATACTACCCAGGGTTTTTCAGTGCAGGGAAATGATCAGACCAAGGGCAAATTTTCCAAAGTAAACACTCAAACTGGATCCTTGTCAATGTAAGAACAAAATAACTATACGCATGGTCAGCTGAAAAGGTAGACAGTTGACTTAAGTGTCAAACTGCAGTTCCATGAGGTCTAAAGAGAATGGAAGTGTGCAGGTAACACTTAGATGGGATTTTCTGAGAGCTCATTTTGGCTGGTGGTTGGGCTTGATGCTCGAGTGTGACAGTTCTCCTTTGGAAGGTGTAATTTGATTCGTCGGGTTACAAATTCTTGGTCTCACAGGAGTCATTATTTGATGAGTTCAATAAGCTTCTACTCACTGGGTTGCGTAGTATAGGAATACTTTCTTTGAGCCTGTGCTTTAAAGTTGGTTATAAGGTGAATAGGAACAGAGGACGTGTTATATACCACTTCCAAAGTGGTTTTGGCACATTTCTGGGCTGCACAGCTGCAGCAGGACTTTGGTATTCACTTGCACTTCACTGCTGAGGCAGAGGTTTCTATCAGTTGGGTGCCCAGGTCTGTGTTTCTTCCTTAGCATTTTCTTCAATATAAGCTTCTGTCGTGGAGTTATAGAATTTTTTTTTTTTAAAGGGACTGCTTTTCCTTCATTGGGTTTCCAAGGAAGGAGATGAGCAAGTTTTCAGAACTATTATTGTGAATCCCAGGGCTAGCATCTCCTAGGTAGGCAATTTTCATTTTAAATTGCATTGGCATTTTGCTATGGAAAAAAAAAATTCTTTGTAATTGCATTTCTGCAAAGTAGATAGCATTACTGTGTTTTGTGTAGTATACACAGAGTACCACAAACATTTTGATTGTTTCCTAAAGCATTAAGGTTTGACAGTACTGTGTGTATTTTTCTTGCCTGCGCATTGAAGTCTTAGTCAAATGTTTCATCTCTTTGCAGTAAGCTGGGAAATTACTGGCAGAGGATGCTTGTTACTTTAGGGTCCTAGAGAGGATCTGCAGTGGTTTTTGTTTTGTTTATTTTAAATGCCCTTTCCAAAGAAAAGGTGCAGTTGTTAATTTGGTCAGCTCTAAAGGTAGATCTGGAGATTATATGTGCTGCACACTGGCAGTTAAGGGAGTGGAAAAGTCAATTGAGGCTATTTCTACACAACGGAAAGGGTTTTCCTCTCAGAGGCCTTGGAAAATCTTGCTGGAGGTGGATACCTACTACCGTAACATAATCTGTATTTTTCCCTTTTTGTTTCCTTTTTAAATGTCATATGCCGAGAGAAGTCTCCTCTCTACTGATGGGTAGTTGTAAAAAACAGTTTTTTTGTGGAAAGAGTATTCCACCCACTCTAAACAGAAGGAAAACCTAAAAATCATTTTGTATTTTTAACGGAATAGACAGAGCTAAATAAACCTTTCTGTCTTGTCACTTATGATGTCTAATTTATTCTTCCCTGCTTGCCTGAGATTTTTTTAAGAAGAAATCAGATCACCTGTGAGTGGTTGTAAATCATTTGTTGTCTAGATTTAAATACCTACTGTACTGCTTGAGAGCTTTTTAAAGGATTTTTTCTTTTCCATTCTACATTAACAAGTGAGGATAAAAATCTTTGTTTCTATTGAGCTGCACTGTAGCAGTAAAACTGGGGTCTAAATTTGCCTTCAAACTCTTATTATTTTCACAATTTTCGATTACGGAGATTTCAAGCTGTTAATCTGGATAGTGAGAAAACAAAGTAGTGGTTTGGTTACTTTCATTCATCTTTACAGAGCAGAGGAAAAGGGGCAGTGCGTTTTTAGAGGTTCTTCAACTCGCATCCGTTCTTACATTATTCTCAAAGACGTAAAGCGTTTCTGAAATATTGCCTGGCTATTCCGTGGGATCCATAATGGAGTGTCAGTACTTGTGGGACAGCAGCTGTGCTGTTCGCCCTCAGGGTTTGTGGAATATTTTTCCTTTATGATTATAGCCTCTTCAGAATAAAGTTGATGCATTAATGAAATAAATCCTAGCGATAATATTGGCACATCGTTTGATGATGGTTATAAAACGGTTCGTACGCAGAAAGCAGAAGTGTTTTCACTGAATGCTTATGTTTCTGAAAGGAGCAGGAAAGCGCACTCATTTCATTAAGATCATTTTGTTCCTTTAGTGCATTTGTAAATATGGGAAAAGTCAAATAATATTTACCAGAAGTCAGCACATAAAAATGATCTGGAGACTTAAGAAGGACTTCTGAAGAACTCTCTGGCTCCATACTGTTAACTTTCCCCATTTCTTGAAATGCAAGGGAAATTCCAGCAAGCGTATGAGTTCTGAAGTATCGATATACCAAATAAGGGCAGGAAAGCAGATCTGAAGAGCTACAGATTGACATCATTGCACAAACAATATAATGGAAATGCCAATATGTTGTACAATTGTTCAAGAGTTTTAGAGGAAAAAAAGCAGTTAAAGAAAAGACAAATAATGAGATTGCTCAACGGTGATGACAGTGGAAGTGTAGTTCTGGGGTTTGCAATTGTTCTTAACACTTTAGCCACCACTATTTAGGAAAAAAATAGTACAAGATCTGTTATTATAAAAGTTAATAGTTGAACATCACACTGATGTAAAAGGAGGTGTCACTGTAGGGTTGGGTTGAGTTGCTACTTACGATGTTCTTCAGGGATCAAGAGAGTTTAGTATTTATTAGTGGAGTCTGAAAATAAGTGCGAAATGATGTACAGACCTTGCATATAAAAACAGACAAAAATGGTTGGTTAAAAGGAAGAACAGGGAATATCTTTATTAAGTGTTCTGAATGAGCTACTAACTGAGCAGCAGCTTGATCCAAATGTATTTCAGTACAGCAAAGCGTGAGGTCATATCTCTATATATCCACCTATGGAGGTGGAAGAGGCTGGAAAGTGGGGTCTCTTGTGCACAGTGAAGAGGTCTTTAATTTAGCAGAGTAAAGAGTGACAGAAATCTGTGACTGAAAGGTGATGCCACATACGCTTGTAGAAGCTGGACCCTGGACTTCTTAAGTACAAGATAGTTTAGTCCTATAGCAAACTATATTCATTTCTGGAAAATACACTGCAACTAAATAAATGATTTAATGTATTGGAGGGTTAACAAATGAAATGTAATATCTGGAATATGCAAGCAGACTAAATAATGCAGTCTATTACTACTTCTTGGGATCATTTATTTTTATAAAAGGGAGAATTTCAAGGAGCATCATTAGTATCACAGTGTTTGTTTTTAAGGATTTCCTGTTGATAAAGTATGGACAAATTATAACAGAGCAGTATCCGTTTCTGTGCACTGGATTTTTGGAACAGTACCAAAGCAGATAAATGGACAAAATCCCATAGCCAGTAAGACTGCAAAAAACCAAACAAAAAAAGTCAGATATAGTTTGTGTCTGGGATTGAAGATGCAATTTCTTAACAAGTAGTGTAAAACTTAAGGTGAAAATAGTGCAACCTACCAGTACCAGTGGGTATGTATTCAACACATTCACAGCTTTATGAATATCTAACATGGTGCTGGTGAGCATCCAAGCCTAGGCTAAGCTAAGCAAAGTAAGCTGGTGCTTGAGCAGTCTGTTTTTTTTGGGAGTCTGATGCATACTTCTGATCTATGACTGTCTTGAATTAGACCACTGAAGCTTCCTTCGCAGAGATTTCCTTGTTTTACTTTATTTTTTCTTTAGCAATCAGTAATTATTTTTTCTTTAACTATTATTAACTATTATTAAACATGTACAGGTTCCAGTTTGTTGTTTTTTTCAGGATTTGTTGTGAGCTGCTTGTAGGATCAGAAAGCTTTGCCATCCTATTCAGTGGCTTTGATTTCCATCTTCTCCTTTCCCTTTGTCCTTTCCCAAGCTCTGTGTCACACATATGATGCGCTTGCAGCTCTCTCCAAGTGCTCCCTGACCTCTGTAGCTGCTCCTTGTGCTGTCTGAAGTTTTTCCTCTGACACATTCACTGTTCTCCAGTCTGCTCTTACTTCAGCCATGTGGCCCAGCCAATTTGGAAATAAGCAAACCCTGGAAAAATACGTTCCGAAAGATCACACAGCAAGAAGATTAAAATAAGGCTTCATCCCTTAAAATGTAACAGCCTTTTTTAACCCAATTTCGCAGCTATGGCAAGTTATTTCTTGCTGTTGGTGCTTTCAAGGCAAGTGCTGCTGAGCATGCACCTTTTAGAAGTAGCTTTGCTGTCATTGTAATCATGTTTTTGGTTGCCTAATAAAGGCAGCATTTCAGCCTGTCCCCATTCTGGCATTTGTACATAGTCTCGTGACTAAGCCTAACAGACTGAGCACAAAAAATTGAGCTCTTGAGGGGAGTTTGGTTGACTTCGCATCCATTAGGTAAGAGGAAGCTGTTTCACAAAACAATAAAGTGGACAGATAAGGCTTATTTTATCAGTCTACAACACAAGATAATATCTAGTGCAGGTAAACTTGCTTAGTTATGGATTTTTGTTATATTTTTTTCTTTCTGAAAACCACAAAAAGTGAATCTACAACCTGACAACCCCCTCTACCGCCAGTACTGTCTGACTTATTTATCTCACTGCTTCATAATTATCCAGGTCTCTTCTCACGTGTGTATCAGCTGGCATCATCTACAGTTGGGTCAGGGCTAACTCTGCCCTTTCCCAGCCACCCTGGAACCTATTCCTTTGCACCAAGCAGTAGCATATTCCAGTTATCAAGGGAGCACTGCTGTTAGGATGAGAAGTCCTGCCCTAGTACATCATGTATAAAATTAGGCTGATATCAGCTACAGATGTGTGAAGTGGCAATACATGAACTTAATCATCCTTTGTTAAAATCTTTTTTACAGTACTCGTAGTACTGCAGTTCTGAAGGACCAGTTTTTCTATTCTCCATGAATATGCCTTCAGCATCGTTGCAGGGCTGTCAGCTTTTGTCTGGAGAACTACATGATAAGCACTTAATTGTGGAAACATTGACCTTGTTTATTTTTAAAGCCTGAGGAATTCAAAGGGAAAGTTGTGTTTTTCCTTAGTTCCCTTGAGAAACATTCGTTCATCCCACATTCATCCCATCTAACAATCACTCTTTGTCACTGTACGACATCCCTGGGCCATCTCCTACCCCAGGCAGCCATGTTCTCTTACATGGGGCAGAGCGGGAGGCTGCTGGTTCTACAAAACAAGGGGAAGAGTCTTGCTCTAACTGCAGTGAATCACGAGCTTTCCATTTGATCACAGTTTCAGGTTTAAATATGCTGAATGACACTGAGATTCCTCATACATGGTTTTCCTTATAGTTTTGTGCTGCGAGTACAGCCTGGGAAACTATGGAGAGGAATGTATTTGCAGAGCCACGTCTGAATGATCGGAGGGGAAGAGGACAGGAGAAAGTGATGGGAGAGGAGGCAAGACAGGGAGGGTGTTTATGAGGTGGCTGTCAGAAAGCTGAGATTTAGGTATGTGCAGAATGGGAGAGCTGGAAGCTCATGAAATACCCTTGGAGTCATTGGTAATGCTTGTGCCACGTAATGGATAAGTTTCCTTCAGCTCTGCTCATCAGCATTGATTAATAACAGCACTTCCTAGTAATTAATAATCAGGATAATCATGTTACATTACGGAATATTGAATGGGAATTTGTCATCCTTAGAGGTTTCACTTTCCACTGTTTCCAGTACACTACAGTCTTCTCGCTCTCTTCAGATATTGCTGGTCACATGTATAAGGAAGCTGTAGCACACCTTTGGGTTCTGTTTGAGACTAAAAGGAACTCCTTATGTGTTTTTTTTTTTGTTTGCAATATTTCTGTTGAGTATTCTTGCCTAGTTGGAACAGTGTATTTAACTTGGGTGATTAGCTTTCTCATTCAGTTCTATTCTATGCTTAAACGATTGCATTTCTAAAAAAAACCACATTGAAATGATGAAGATAAATTCATACTTTTATTTAAAAGCAGTAATTTATTGGTGATGTCAAGATACAGTAAGGAAATGAATACTTTCTTTTTCATTCCCATTTATACATACACGAATGCTTTAATAATAACTGAAGGAGTTATATTTTTAACTTATCCATACTTATGTAATTGGCCTGAACTATTCTCAATCGCCTCAGTTTATTTCATTTTTATTTTAATTTTACTTTAAGTTTTCTGATTTTTTTTCAGAATGGAAGTTCTTAGATAAGTATACAGATTTCCTTGACGATTCATGGGAAAAGATAACCCCAGATTAAAATGAAGAACACTTGTGGTTTTTGGTTTGGAACAACTAAGGAATTTCACTTTGTAATTGCAAGCTTATTATAGATTTATTCGATTAAATGCAGAAATAGCAGTACTTCATGAAACAGTCTTCTGTGACAATACACCAGGTTTGAAATATGATGTGAAACATTTTAAAATGACTATGAGGAAATTCTGCTTTGTATTTGTAGTGTGGGTTTTTTGTTGTTGCTGTTTCAAAGCTTGTTTTAATGCGCAGTAACTTCATGTGGCATTAAGAGTCTTCGTGATCACAAAGACAATACATCTTCTGTAGCTGATTTCATGCTTCCGTGTGAAAACTGAGGCCAGAAATAGTACGTGGTCATAGGATCATCTCACAGATCCATGGGATGGCTTGGACTGGATGGAACCTTAATGCCCACCCAGTTCTAACCCCCCTGCCATGGGCAGGGACACCTCCCACCAGATCAGGCTGTCCAGGGCCTCATCCAGCCTGGACTTGAACACTTCTAGGAATAGGACATCCACAACTTCTCTGGGCAGCCTGAGCCAATACCTCCCCACCCTCATAGTGAAGAACTTCTTATATCTAACCTATATCTCCTCTTTTTTTTTAATTTAAAGCCTTTAACCTTTGTCCTAATACTACACTCCCTGATAAAAAGACCCTTTCCATTTCAGCACTTTTAAGTACTGGGAGTCTACAGTGAGGTATCCCAGAACATTCTCTTCTCCAGGCTTTACAAGCCCAGCTTTCTCTTCCTTTCTAGGTGGTAGAAGTACTCCAGCCTTCTGATCATCCTTGTGGCACTGATCATATCAAAGAAGTCAATCAGATACAAATATTTATATATGAAGTATGAAGGCTGCTTCAAAAGTAATGCCTCCTATTTTATTATGTTGGCCCACCTCATCAGAGGCAGATGTTGGTGGTATGACAATAGAGGTTGAACCTTCCCAACGATGTTCCATTATACTTTGTTGCTGTGTGACAGCAGATGGGCAGTCTGACAAAATGGCATCTGAATAGAAGTGCATCTGAAGCAAAAGGGTGGAATCGAATTCCCCTGTAAGGAGAAAATTGCACTCATTGACAATTGATGAATATTTATGGAGACCAAAAAATGTGTGGATAGTGAGGCAGTGAGTGGTGCATTTCAGCAGTGGTGATAGCAGTGTGAAAGATAAGCCACGTTTTGGATGGCTGTGCAGGTTTTTTACAAGTGTGGCATCTCGGCTTTCGTTCATTGCTGGAAAAAAAATGCCTAGCTGGTGGTGGTGACTGTTGAAAAATAGTGTTCTGTAGCTGAGAATTCGCTCTATTAAATAGTTTGTTCTCTTTATTGTAGTCTCCATGGAAATAAATAGGAGGCATTACTTTCAGAGCGACCTACATACGTATATAACTGTATATGTGTTTATGTAAAATCAACTATATGTATATTTGTAAAAACCTGTGTGTTCTGTATACACTTATACTATGTAAGTGTGTAAGTGCATAGAAGTGCACAGTGCACACACATGCTTTTAGCAGCAGGCCATTTTGTCAGGGTTTTCAAAGCATGATGTTTTGCTCCTGGAGATCTAACCTAGATTTCAGAGGAGTGCTGTTAATATTTTAAAATTCATGTAGCAAAGTACGCAATCATAACACTTTTTTCTTTCACCTGGATTGATTTAAAATCCTGCTCCCAAGAGATCTATACTAATAAATAATACCTTTTCCATTTAACAGATTAAGAATAGATTAGATCACATTTCCTCTCAGGCCTCTGTTGTGTAGCTAGCTGTCTGTTCTCCTGCGATTGAAAGAAGAATTCGTATTTCTGCGTGCAAGTATCTCTAGATTTTTTTTTTTTAAAGTAAATAATTATCCTCTCGATAATCTTAACTTATCCTCTCAGCCTCTCACTCTGATGCAGGCTGGTTGCTTTTATTGCAAGACTTAAAGGATTTTTTCTATCAGATCTTCTCAACTAAATTAAAATACTGTCAGTAAAATGTTGATGATAACCTTCTTTCATCTCTGTCTTCTGCAGATTATTCTGCTTGCTTCCAATCCTGACAGAATGCTATTAATTTGTTTCTTTTGCTGTTTTCTGTAGAATACTGGGCTTATGTAGAACATTTCTGTCCCATACATGTGTTTCTTATAAAACCCTCTTGATGAAATGCTTTTTGACCCAGCAGTGTTGAAAGGATCATAGCAGCACAGTTTCAGGCCTTCAAATCTAGTCAACTTTAAATGAAGTGTTCATTAAAATATTTGTTCCACTGCTGTTGTGATTTTTTTTCTTTGATAGTCAGATTTTCTGTCACTACTAGCAGATATTCAGCCATTCACGCCATTTAAGATACCAGGATTGCAATTGAGCCCAAAGGTGCTTGACCTATTCATAGTAATATTCTTGCTAGATACATACTGTATGAGAATGTGAGATAAAATGTAACTTAAGACCCAAATCCAAGAAGTTGTATGGGAGCTTCTCTCTGTTTGCACACCCCTATCTTAGATGCTTTCTCCCACTGAGAAGATGAGGGACCTACAAATGAGAACAGTCATTTAAAATCAAGCACTTAGTGGGGTGATCACTGGGGAAAGTGGAGGAGTGTGTCTTGTTTCCCAGCCCTTTCTATGGCTCCTATGTCTTTTATAGAGCTTTAGGAGGAGCCTTTTGATTATTCACAAGAACCAGTGATCAGGTAGAGGTGCTTTTTCCTTTTATTTAAAGAAAAATCAAGGAAAAAAAATCTATTTGGAGAGTGAGATAACAGGGGAGCTTCATATAGATACCTCCATGCTTAGCTTATGCATCCATTGGAGTTGGAAGGACATGCTGCATAAAGAGAAACAGGTAGGTGGATTGACCTGATGTATTTGAATATAGGGTTAAAGGAAATCTCTAAAGCTTGGTTTAGATAAAAAGTTGTATCAGCAGAAGACAGTGGAAAAGACAAGTGTTTGGTAGGGTTACATATATGCAAGAGAAGTCTGGTTTGAATTACTCTCTCAATTCAGTGTGTTATTCCCTACTGAAATACGAGTATATCGTTTTCAGAAATAGTAAAATAAATACTTTAATTGCTACTTCTATTATTCTTTCTAGTATTCTTTTTGAAAAATGAAGACCTCAACTTAGGTAAGCAGTGAGGTTATCAGAACTCAGACTTTTTTTTTTCCAATTGTTTGTATGGCAGATAGCCAGTCATGTGTTATATAGATGGCTGTGTATCAGGCAAATAGCTAGCTGTCCGTGTTTTCTAGTTTACTCTGTTTCAACCTTAAATAAATCAATCAATAAGAAGGTGATATTTAGAGATAGAAATGGGTGATTTAAACAAACAAACATGGGAACAAAAACCCATCCTGGAAGTATCAGACCCAGTAAAAAGCAGCAACATTCAACTTATTTTATAAATAAGGTATGGGAAAACAAAGCTATGTGAAACTATATGGTCATAATGCATTTTAGTCTTGAGCTGGAAAATCAAAGTCTAGGCTCAGTAATGCATTCTATTGTACTTAGGTCCCATATGATTGCTCTTCTTACTGATTACTGTGAAAGGATTATCAGCAATATATTATTGTTAAGTCTCTGTAACCTTTGACATGGAATATTTACACCATTGATCTCAGTCTCTCTCATGCCGACATCAGTAATACCTTTATCACCCTGACTGATAGCAGGAAGCCAGATGTGCAGGGACATACTTTAACTCAGAGTAAGCCTGTATCCAGCTGGGGTTAGGACTTGTAGCTTAGCCCTCGCAATCTCAAGGTGTCCTTTCCATGCATGCAGGCTGCTTGACGCCTGATGTTTGTTTAGCACCAGATCCTTTCAAGATCTGCTTTTTTCTACATTACAGGGTTGCTGGCCTCATTTAAACAATTGGATGCTAGACTAATGGGAAAAGGACAAAGGGAGCATTCCCATTCTTTCCAGCAGTAATTAATACTCCAGTGTGTGACACCATGCAAGTCCTTTGCTCTTTTTTTTTTTTGCTGCTCTAAATTTTGGGATTCTTCAGAAGCCTTGTAATGTTTGATGTTTAGCAACAAAGACAGTTGGCCTACTTTCTGAATTATAGCTGTCCCAAGATCTTAAAAGAAGACAGGCGTGGATTATTGAAGCGTTAGACCTCTGATTGCCTTCATATGCTATTAATTTCATGAAATTCCACCAATGATGTTGTAAATAAGCTTTTACCAACCAAGTAATCTTCTAGTTCTGCCTCATCTCTGAAACAGACTCGGCAGTTGGGATTTTCCCCCTTTAACTACAGTAATGTCTGAAGTACAGTCTGTGTGTGTATATTGTATAGAGAATGGAAACAAGATCTCTTCAAGATTACTTTCACATGACCATGTTCTGTCTGCTCTTGCAGTGGGGAGATATAAATGCTGAAATTACACCAATCTGAAATAAATTTTTCAAGTCCTAGAATGTCTTTATCAAAGTAAATGCAGGAAGGCTCTCCTGGGAACTGAGGTGGGTTTTGTGTTGCACAGGATTAGTAGCAGGTTGAGGGTAGAAACTTGGCTCATGTGCTCGAAATCGGTAACCTGAGGGGTCTAACCTTGGCCACAGTTTAGATTTAAGTATTGTGAGGAACAGGGTAAGCAAGTTACTCCTCATTCATTTTCAGGTGCAAGAATGAGACCTATGCATTCATTTGTCTGGAATGAATAGAAACCTGTCTTCCAGTTTAAAGCTACAGTTTAAAGCCTGCTATTTTTATTGTATTGCATAGCTCCAAAGTCTTGTGTCCTATATGACTCACAGCTTAGAGGGGGAGGCTGAGATAATAGGGTAAAGTAATTCATTTTAAAGTCACGCACTACAGTCTTATTGATTCATGACCCATCATGTGTGGTTATTAAGATCTACAGCTGATATTTCATATGATAAATTGTAGAAGTAGTGGCCTTTAGTTCCAAAGAGTGGTGGAGGTTTGAGTCATTTTTAAAATCACTGAGCAGGGAACTATTTATCCCTTGGCACTGAGTTGAGGACGTACGTGGTAGTGACCTGTGACTTGATTTAAGTGTTATTAGCCATCATGCTAATGCTAGCCCAGCATTAGCATAATGGCTTTATATATTTTGTAACATTAATATGTTATCTACTAAATTAGGTTTTTCAGATTAATTGTATATGTTTTAAGCTTTAAACAATGCTTATAGTTCATTATTGGTGCATGTTTAAAACTTGAAATGAGTATGTTTAGACTATAATCTTCAAGTTGAGTATTTTAAAAGCCCGATTCTCAAATTTGTTCTTAGTCATCAAGCTAAACAAAGCTTAATTCTCAGAATACTGAAAAGCTGCGCTGATTTAACTGAAAGCTCTGAAACTGTACATGGGTTGATGTCCTCAGGATATGTCAGGGTAAGAAAAGAGGCCTGACAGAACATAACTTTCCCAAGAAGAGTAAGGAGAGAAGCCCTCAAAAATTGTAAACCTGGGTGAGAAGTCAGGGGCAACTATAGAAATCATCCTGTTGACTACGTGTATTTTCTTATTCAGTGCTGTTGAAAATGACTTCATGCTCACTTAATGTTTTGCTGCTATAAAAGGGCTACGTTTCAACCTTTAGTACTGCAGGACTCTAGCTGTAGATTGTAAAGATTATTTACATCTCAATTTATTTTTCAGCCCATTGGCCATAGTTAAAAATGGAATCTGGCACTCGCCAGAGCCCCTGCTGGAGACTTTCACCTTGTAGGAGAAAAGAGGATTAGATGGGATGATTTACTGGGCTCGTGTATAGTCCCTTGACTGTACTGTGGCACTGAGCCTAAAGAAAGCTGAAATGGTATCCAGTCTTCTCTGGCAGCTGCTCACACCGTGAGCAGAGCAAATCCTATCCCCCATAATAAAGCCCTGTCCTGTTCCTTCCAAATTTTCCTGAGTTTCTGATGTGTGTGGGCTCTTGGTAGCATGAAGTTAAGGCTGGAGATGACAGCCTTTTGGAGGCTGGAATCTGTGCCCATGTTTGTGTTGTCACTATGTGCCTGATGCTCTGCCCACAAGAAGTGCAGAAAATAATTTCCTACAGTCATCATGCTCCGCTGTAAGAGAGGGAATCAGAAATGCTGTTCAGAATCAAAGCTATGACATTTGATCATTGCACTGTGATTCTTTCTCAGACTTGTTACTATAGCCAGACAGAAATGCAGTCAGAAATCTGGCAGTGGCTTGCTTGCTTGCTTTTTTCTCCCCTGCTAAGCCAGAAAAGAAAATGAAGGAATATGTCGCTGTGCCCAGCTCCTACCACAGCATTTAAAAAAACATGTGCGTTTCTTCTGGGTGGTTGTTCTGTGAGATGGCAAGCCTGCTCTTTGTTAGGGTGAGTGTTCAGGGTCATTATGTCTTTTGAAATATCCATAAGCAACTTATTGTTTTCATAGGTGCTCTTGAGTGTGCTTTTCTTGAATGTGGAGTCATGACATGACTTGGTAATACTGAGGAAGCACCTTGATTTAAAAAGACAAAACAAAAAAGACCCCAACAATTAATGCCTAAACACCTTTTTGGTCACCTCAGGGTGACATCATTCAAGCTGTCTCAGAGGGGAAGGGAGAAGATCCTGAGGAAGGAATACAGCCTTCCAGAGGAAGGCTGGCTAAGGCCATTTGCTCTGCAGGAAGTTATATTGGAGAGAACGATTTGCTGAGAGAGGAACATAAAAACACCCTAGAGAAATGGTTGTGAGAACAGGAAAGCTACATGGCATAGCTGATGGCTTGCAGGAAACCCACCTTTAGGCCTCTGATCCAATTCAAGCACAGTGAAAACTTGCAGCAGTTCGGTAACGCATCTACTCTGCACATGTGTTATTTGTTACTATTAGTCACTGAGCACTTATTACATGGCTGCTTCTGTTGATAATGTGAGCTCCTTGAGTAGTACGCTAGTTTTGATGTGCTCCAGGTGTCTTTTTTGCTGTGCTGTCCGCGTGCTGTGACTTGCCAGGGATACTTCTTCACGATGCAGAAATGTCAATAACCTTCAACCCTTTCTCAGCATAGTGAAAAAGTGTAGATATATGTAAAAGCCACTTGTAGAAATTGTATCCCTTGGCAAATCCAGTTAAATAAGGCTTTTTTGTTAGAAAAAGCAACGAATAGTTTCCTTGATTTGAAGAATTTTTCAGTTTATCTCAAAACTGTCATTGCATCTCTCACCTTTTTAGAAATCAGAAATACTTCAAGGTGATCCGTGGGCAGCAACACCAGTACCTGATTTGACTGCTGGAAGTCGAACATTTGTTTAGACTGAATGAGAAAGAAAGAGTGGATTTCCAGCTGAAAATAATGCTTCCCAGATTATATTTGGGCAAATATTCAGTGTTCTCATTTTGTTCTTGCTTCCCAGACAGTCTGTGGTGTACCTGCGAGACAGAGCGTCTGTCTTAGTGAGGAAAAATCCCACATAATGTTGTCTTCATGTTTTAGGATTGCGAGCAGAAGAAACCAAACATGTGGCGAAATTAGTAACTGGGTAGCATTTGTACTTTCATCCTTGATTAAAGATGAGTGTGGTGAAGGAATATCTACACATGTAATTAATCTAGCTGCTGGAAGTCACAATTTCAGCACTAAAAAGAAACGGAAAGAGACACCAGCGAACAATATGGGCACACTCCAACATTCTTTGAAGTCAATGGGAAACTTGTCTTTTGACTTCAAAGGGGATTGGACTGAGCCCTCCAAGATCGTATTAAAGCACTTACGAGTCAAAGTGCTTACTGCAGCCATACCGCAGTACCAGAGCGAGAGGAAAAACTATAGGTGGATTCTGATTTCACCCACTGCCTCCACTTTCAGTTGTTCTTTGTTGACATAGTTGGCTGCATAGGGTGGGATTAGGTGGTGATTTGCCTGATGATCTGTTGTTTCACTGCTGCCTCATGATATCCTTTTAAAGGTCTTGTTTTTGTGTATATGTAGTCTCCTTGTATGCTGATACAATTCTCGCTATAGTTATTGCACGTGGTTTTCTGTGAGAGAAAAACTAGTAGCATATATGAGTTGTAGTGTTGCTGTTTTCTAATGTCTGAAACTCCTGCCCAATGGTGAGACCCTGGAAAGGGTTGAAGAAAGGGCTTTCCCATCCTCTGGTGCAATACCAAGTCTAGTTGAGTCGTGACCCATTTGAAGATCTGTTTTCTTTGCTTATGGTATTTATCTCCTCAGTTTCATCTGCATTAACCTCACACACATTTTTTAAAGTAGATAAACAGAACGCAGCGAGCATTTTGTCCTCTCACAGAAAACAGGCTTCAGGCTTCACTTGTGTTAATAAATGGTATGAGTTTTGAGGCTTGGACAATTATTAATAAGGGTTCATCAAATAAGGATTCAAACAAATAATGCATCACTATTTAGTACATCTGATGTGAAGCCTACAATGTAACGGTTAAAGAAGTAAAAAAAAAAAAAACAAAAACAAAAAACCTTTTCTGCAGGTGTTACTGCTCTTAGGGTGGAAGGTGCTATGAGTTTTGCTTTCAGAACAGCACTGGAAGATGGCTTTTCTCCCCCCTGCATGTCTGTAGCCTTGTTTTTACAGCCACATTAGTAACTTTCCCCATTCATTCATTCAATTGATAATATATATATATGTATTTAAAAAAGCTGGATCAGATGGAAAAGATGAAGTTTTTACATTTTTTGTAAAGTGTCTGGAACACACTGGAAGTGACCTGAATCAAAGCCTTGAATTTAGAAACCCCAGAGAAGATTCACGCTTTGCTTCAAATTTTGCACTACTAGTGGAAAATGTTTGGGTTTTAATTAGAAAGATGTGGTTTACAGGTGTGGCAAATGTGCCAAGGATTTCAGGGGAAGTAAGAGTGCTGAAAGAATGATTCACTTTTTGTTAACTGTTTTTTGATCTAACTTATTTTGGTATGACATGCTTTTTCCTGTTCGGCAGTAAGAAGACCAGAGGGAATAGAGAGGCCTGCTTCATGTCTGCAGTGTTGAAAATACAAGCACAATTAAAACATAGTTTAACTGTTGTATATAAATATCTGCTTGCCTGTATGTAACTGTAGTATCTCTGTTTCTTTCCTTATACAGAGAAGAGTCAAAGATGTCATATCTCCAATTGTATTTGAAGCTTCTTACAGCCTCGGGGAGCATGTAATAGAAAGAGGGAAAGAAGACAAGGAACTACCTCCTCTCAAGCCCGTTCTCCGCTGGAAGAAAGGACAAAAGATTGCACAAAGGAATCAGGTCAGGTTTGAGTTATTTTATTTCTCTAGACTCGTGGCTCTCTGATCCTGAACTGGCAACAGAAGTGGGTGTGAAAAGTGATTGCGAACCTTAGAGTTATTTGTGCACAGTGCTATCCTTACTGTCACTGGTATTAGCGCTTCTCTGTGAGGTAGTAAAGAATTGTGCTTGCAGGGTTGGGCAACAAAAGAGGAGGTCACTTGCTTGTTTCAGAGTGTCTGTGCTGGGCAGAAAAAGACTGTGTGAGGGGAGGGAGGAAAAGTCCTGGTCCTTCCATCTCTTCCCTTTCTGAAGGAGGTTCTTTTGAGCGGCTTGATCCAGCTTTTCTTTCAAGTTAAAGCTTTGTTAGTCTTGGAGGAACAGAACTGAGTTCAGGAGGGGACATGGGGATTTGTACCACTGCAGGAGGGAAGAACATTAAGTGAAACGAAGACAACTTTGCCTGGCCCACAGCTCTCATTTATTGAAGGCTTCTTATATCCAGCCATGTGGCAGGGGAAATCTTTTCTGCTGTTGTATTTATAGAAAATGCCTTGCTGAAGTAGAATGTTTCTTTCTGGGAGAAAGTGAACTCTAGGCTTGTCAGTGTGTATATAGGATTCTATTTTACTCCTGCATTTCAGAAAAACCCTTTTTCATTATTTTTGGTCAAAGCAAGAGAATTCCTTTAGTTTTCAAGCTCTTGTCACTTAGAGAATAGGGATCCTAAATGTTCCCTCAGGAAATGAAGTGTGCATGATTGGGCTGTCTGTCTGTTATCTGACTTGATCTCACTACTATCTTCGGAAAATACCTACCAATTTTGACAGTTTCTTTTACAAGTCATCAAGACAGTGTTTATTAAGGTAATAAATGTGATCAGGGTTAACAAAAGCAGGCAATAACATTAAGTAAAGAGGCCGCTGGTGATCTTTTGGAAGACTGGAGGATGGTCATTGTAGGTGCAGCACAGGATGCCAAGGAAGGAACCTCCAGGACAATGCCACTTCTTGCTGCACTGACAGTGGAGCATCCAACCATGACACTGCAGGCTCTGAATGGAAGTAAGACTTCTGTGGTTTGCTACGTTGATTTAAAGGATCACTTTAGGCTGGAAAGGACCCTTGGAGGTTGAGTTTCTTGATCAAAGCACTTGATCTAACTTTAAAGTTAGATCAAGTGTCTTGAGGTTCCAGTGGACAGTTACAGAGTTCCAAGCTGGCATTGCTTGTGAAACAGAAAGCATTTCTTCTTTAAACATTGAAAAACCCATCTGGAGTTTAAGGCTTTTAACAGTGGATTGTTAGTTTGGGTTTTTAAACAGATAAGTGATCATTATCTGTAGCACAGCTTCCTGGTGCTGATTCTCAGTATATTTTGTTCTGACATATGCAGATCCCTGAATATTAAAAAACAAAAAAAACAAACAAACAAAAAAAAAAAACAAAAAAAACACACAACTAAAATGCTTGCTGAGGTTTGCTTTGCCACATACCCAGGTGTATGGAATTGTTTTTCACTATAATCCTTGTACTTAGAGAAAAGAGTATTTAAGAATGTTTTATAAATGAGTGAATGAAGATTAAATATAATCATTATTTATTTTTATGAAGAAGGATGGTATAGCTCTTAAATATCTAAATGTTGCATTGTTGCAAACATACAATGGAAATTTATAAAGAACTGTGGAATCAGAACAGTGTGATGAAAACCTGGATGTTACATAAACTAAACTGCTTGGATGCTTTACTACAAGGTTTAAACTCCAAAGACCACATCTCAGCCTGCAGGCATACTCTCAGATCAATATTAAAATACCTTAATGCTGAGATTATACAGCAGAAACAAAAATATGTTGGGAATTTCGCTGGCTTGTTTTCTTGTATAATTTGGATGAGAGAGAGCCAGTTTAACAATGCGTTTTCATTTGCTTTCCAGATGTTGCTCACTGAGCTTAGTAAGAAAAGGATTTTGACATGGGCCTTTGAGTGCACTTTCAGCTAAGGAAGTGGGCAGAACTTCAGATTCATTGTGGTAGTCATGGTGAGAAAGCCTTATCTGAGTAGCCTTGGGTCACTGACAGGCTCAGAGACCTATTTCATGGAAAAATCAAGTGTTACTGTTCTCTTTTAGACCTTTTTTCATCTCGCAAGTAGCAATTATTTTTTCAAGGGGAATAGGAATAGTAGGAATGAAAGTTTACATAAAGGATTTACATTTTCAAAGAATAGCAGGATTTTGGAGAGACTTTCCAGTTTGGAAATCCAACTCAAAAGTTCTAGTGGGCTCTGTAGTTTCAGTGCCCTCTAATACTGGGTCTGGTTGGCATTAAGATGAGTACTCAGCAAGAGAAGCAGAGGTACCACATTTTGCGTTAGCAAACAGCAAGATTTCGTAAGGGTGGAGAGATGGATGGATAAGTTCAGTTTTACTTCTAGTACTGAAGTCTTTATATGTAGCTAGTAGAGTGTGGTTTTTTCAGGGTTCTAGACCCTGGATATCCAGTAATTAGTAGGGTTATGATATCTGAAACGCTGCATCTATTGCTTCAGGGTATCAAAGGTACTGTTACAGGTTGAGATTTTGCTAATTAACTCAGCTGACTCATTTCTGTAAATAGAAATAACTCACAGACAATGAATTGAGAGGGAGCTGTGGAAAGAAGGTGAGTCTTCCATTTGTCAAGATTCTACTTCAGATCTCTTTGACTTATTTGAAAACCCAATTGTGCAAATGTGGGCTTCGTGGTCACCCAGATACAAACTAAAGCGATGTCAAAGCTAAAATGATCCCTTCCACTGGAATATTGGTTTACTTTTCATGACCCAGATGTTCCCTGCATGTGTGCATGGCTTCCCACAAAGAGAAAACAGCCTTGTGGATCACATACAGGGAGGTAGGAAAGCTATCAATTGGCCTCTTGATGTGAGAGTTAAAGATCATACAAAGTTTTTTTCACGGTGCTTTGCTTCCAGTACATTAAGGAGTCAGCCTGGAAACAGAGTTCATGGACATTCACCAGAGGAATGGTGTATCCTTTCCCAGTGACATAATCACTAAAGGGGATTATGCTGGATGTTCATTCTTTAAATCAGTATTACTTTGTATGTGAGAAAAAAATTTGGTCTTGGACAAAAGGGCAAAACAGAGCTAAGTAATAGCAGTAAACGAGTCCATTGATGTGGAGTTTTCATTCAAAATTCATTTACTTATTGATCACATTTATTTTAAGAATACAGCTTTAACTGTAAGGCAGTGGGGGGGAAAGAAAAAGCTTGTATTTTAAAATGAACGCATTATTGACTGATCAGCGAGGGAAGTTTCCTTCTGTTCCTAGAACTACTAGCTTGAAGCAATCAAAATATGATTAATAATTTGAACTTCTGGATGTGAAAGGAAAAGGATTTTCATAGAACTTTCCTAATAAACATTATGCAGTTGTGGGAGTTTATGCATTGGCCATTTTTGTAAGCGAAGAGGCTCTGGCACTTCAAAATGAAGTAATAATAGAGTTAAATTGGCCTCAGGCCTCCATGACCTGGGATGCAGTAACAGCTTTTTTCTCACTAACTTATTTTCTTAGTTCTTGTATATGAAACGATGGTTGCTATATCCTGGTGTAATTGTCTGTGTTAGCAAAAGCAAGTACTCAGGGGTTACAAGTACAAGGCTGCGGAGACATCTATCTACAGACATGTACGAGTGTTAGGTGGAGGCTAGTTATGTGAAGAGGATGTCAGCTTTCCAAGTTGTAAGTGACTAGGCAGCTCAGTTTTGTTCAAACAGAAAATCTCTGATGGGTCAAGAATGGGTGGAGAAATGAAGATTTTACTTTGTATTATGAACTTTAATAAAACTTCCCACCCTGAGGATGACTTTCCATTAGCTTTCTCATTGCTTCCCGAATTCAGCTGCTACCTCTGTCCACTGGAAAAAAATAATAAATCTTCCTACTTCAGGGAAATTAATGTGTATTTAGAACTTGGTTTTGGCTTAGTTCATTGTAAGTGGTTTGTACTATAGCATTTATTTTTGTATACCCACTGTATAAATACATGTCAACCAGGAAAGAGGGAGATCTCCTGCCAAATACAGTGGGGATTTATTCACTAGTATCCAGTAATGTATCTTAGAGTTTAAAATGTGGTATGCTAGAACTCTGTCTGTTTTGAAAACTGTAATAAAATCACCTGCTGTTATGTGGATGGAGACACCATTTTGTTATAGGAAAATATTCTCGGTAGGTTTAATTGCGTCAGCGTCTTCAGGATTTTTGGGAATGGTCTGTCATAAAACTGCTTATAAGTTATAAGAGAAAATGTTTAGGACATTCTGTTCCCAGCTATGTCAGGCTTGCAGTGAGAGTCTGGAGATGGTGCTGGGTGTCTGTGAGGCTACTCATCTGGGATAAACTTCACCTTTTTAAAGCAAAATACTATTTTTGGAAATACTTGTCTTTGAAAGCTAACCTAGAGCTGGCTAAGTATTTACACATAGATTAGCTTACTTGACAGGTATGAGAAAATATGGAAGGATTTTGGTGAATCTGAATTGTGAATACATTTAGTAATTTTGACTTGCTGCATAAATATTGACTATTTCTTATTTTTATGATATCCCCTCACTCCCAACATCTCACACTGAGCACAAAGCAACGATGGATATACACAGGCTGAAATGCGGTGTGGTCCAGGTTTGTCAGTGGTATCTTTTCCAAAGCAGAGATGCCTGTGTGCTTGGATCAAGTTTCATCTGTGCCAGCAAATGGAGCTGTTTCTGATGTGTTTCTTGATGCAGAAATGATATGTCTATCCCAGTTGGCTGCTGGAATAGCTCCCATGCCAGCTACCACAAATCATTCCCAAGCATGGCTCAGGAACTTGGGTGCTTCAAAGGCATCTTCCTGTCTTGGAGGCCAGGATAGTCGAAGTTACTGGTACGGTGAAGCCTTGATAGCTTAGCATATCTGTCAGGTAGAATGGAAATCATGGAGATAGTTTCATACATGAGCTCAAAGGAGGTCTGTGGAGTCAGCCAAATTGCTGTGCTCCCGATGAAACTTCTTGTCACTAACCTTCCTTTCCTCCTTGGGCTTCCAAACTTTCTTTTGCTTGCATTCTTGCAGACTGTGCCACCATTACTGCTTCACCATTGTTCCTCCATCCAGGTGGTTTTGCTGAAAATGCTGATTCCCACTCCTCCCCATGCCCTTCCTTTATTAGTGTCTGTCTTTTGTTCTTTCCAAATTTATCTCAAGTCAGGACTGAACTGGCAGGGATTGGGTGCTGTTTGTGCCAGGACATCTGGGAAGGACCCACCCTGAGCATGTACTGGATTAAGCTGAGTATTGCATTTGCCTGTTCTTTTTAGTTGAGTGGCAGTAATGAGGAAAGATTTACAAGTCTGGAAGAGATTCAGTACTGAGTGAGAACAGCAGGTGTCCAAATGTATTATTGTACTTCTGAGATGTTTGTAATTAGCAAACTTGCTGAAGTAAGAATTAGTGGAAATTGACATCTCTGATGGTATGCATGTTTCTGTACACTTGTTCTTGAGCAATGACAGGCTTGGACAGTAATGGTCCACCTTGTTTATATTGCTGTTTAGAAGTTGAGGCAAAACAGTGTAATGGAAAAAGCATGAGATGTGGCTTGGATCTCAAGGGCCTCCTAAAGAGCAGCAGCCAATATCACGTGCACACGTTTGTGTGTGCATACATACACACAGATATACACACTTTCACATGTAAGCTGGTTGTATGCGACGGGAGGGTCACGCTACAAGGTAGTTTTCTCCAAGGAGAAGGATTACCTGATTTAGCTTATGGATCCTTCAAATACACAGATAAGGAAGTGAGAGATGATCACATGAACACTTGCAAGCTGTACTTTAACTGAAATTCCTAGGGGTAATTTCTGCAGTTCCCTGGAACAGCATACATTTCATTTCCATACTCATCTGTGGATGGAGAATTGTAAGTGGAAGTAATGGGGATCTTCTACTTATGTGTGGAACTATTAAAAAATAAATAAAATCATGATTATACTTGAGAAGCCACACAGACAGGTGACAACCCTTATGAAGCTAGACTTCATTAGCTCTCTTTGTATCTTTTCAGCATGAAAAGATAGATGAAAGATCAGTAAAACTTGGAATACCTAACATCTGGAGAGCAGTTAATATGGTAGTATTAATTCTTTCAGTTCAGAATACCTCAGTGCCACAAAATTGTTGGCAGTTCAGAGCAGCATTCATTAAAAACAAAACCATTAAAGAGCAGGTGGATTTTAGAGAAATGTTTCCCTGTATTCTTGGGAGTCTAAAAGAGCTGAAAGGAGAGAAAAATTGCTGTTCTGATATTTTAAAACACTTTTTTTCCCCTGGTTATCATCAGTTACTTTTTTGTAGTAGTAGTTTTTTGTTTATTTTATGTATTTTATGTTTTGAATTATACTATTGCATCATCAGCAATGCTTTTAACTCATATGTTGAAATGTTAAGAATATAGAAGCATTGTAGGTCTTGGTAGTAGAAATAAAGAGGCTTAACAATAGCAGATAATCTCGAATATAAAGCCTCCTGAGATGATATAATTGAGTCACTGAAAGTAAATGGAAGACCACTGAAGATGAGTCAGAAAATATATTGGGAAATGTACTATGGAAGTCCATCCTAGAATGGTACTGGGAGATGGAACAATTAACCCAGTAAGTCTTTCTCATCTATTGTTCTATGGATTTATAAGGTCTGAAATCCTGTGAAATGAGAACACTATTTGGATGATTTGAACTGTTAATGATTTCAAAAAGAAAAGAATTGCCTCATCCTGAAAAATGAGTGAGTCAGAACAGAAATCTAATAAAATTCCAAAAAGGCTGGGGGTGTATTTCTGTTGCCACCAATTGTAATTCTCCACCCCAGGAGAATATGAGGACAAAAAGCTGCATTATTAAATCCACTCACTGATGTGAGGAATAACTAATATGTACGTTCATTAATTCATTCTCATGTTTGATAGCTAACAGGTTTCATGACTTTTCTAAACAGCTGATTCAATTTGGGAGTACTTGTAAGAAATAGCACTTCTTACACTTGAGTGTTCTCTCTCCTTTTTATCTTAATGCTCCAGCTCAGTTTTCAACACTTAGTGAAAGATGTAAATAGCAGGATACATCTGGAATAGGGGAGAAAATATTGCGTTTGGCCTTAGATAACTTTACACATGTCAGTTACAAGTTGTGAGTCTTAGGCCTGGAGTCCTCTGCTCTGTAGAGTGGGTCACTGTCATCTTCCTCACCTGGAGTAGTTCCACTTGTGTTGTTCACCCTTGGTAGTATAATAAAATGGTTATTACCAGTCAGTTTCTACTTTCTCATACTAATGTACTAGAAGTGAGCCAGGAAACTCCCAAACCTCCATATACACTTCATCAGAGCACATTTTCCCACTATGAAAACAGACGTTCACCTCCGTCCACTGCACCACATGGTACCACCGTGACTCTGTTTTTGTAGTAGGATTCTTGTGTGCTTACAGTTCCCCTGATGTTCCTGCCTTTGTCCTGTGATTATCTGCCACTCATTACAGGGATTGTGCATACTGTGTATTTTTTTATTTTTTTTTTTACCACCACTTCTGATGAAATCCTAGAGAGCTTTTCAAAGTATTAAATCACGTTTCTACTGAGAATTTAAATCAGCTTTTTTGCACTTGGCTTAGCAGGACATTTGAGTGGATCATTTCCATGCGTAGTGTAGTAATGCATAGGATGTCTGAGAAGAGCCAGTAACTGTTTTGTTTTTTTTTTTAATTTGAGGCCAATAGCTCTATCGGTAATAGCTCTACTTTTCAGGCAGCTGGAAAATGGAAAGAGAAAATAAAGCTACGAAGTCAGGCTCCTGTATCTCTGTAAGCATGTTAATATCCTAAGTGATAGATTTGTAAAGCTATAAAATAGGATTGAGTTCTTGGCGAAAGCAGTGAGATCTGCTTACTGATCAGTACTTGTGAAAATTAATTCACACGTCCTGCTCCTTAAATAAGTAGCCAGGAACCTAATTTCATCACATAACGTGGCAACAGCCATTGCATTAGGATCTAAAAAGTAAAAATTAATTAGCCTAACAAGCAGACTCATTCTGCATTCCATGAGTAACAGAGCTGTTATGTTACTAGTGTGATGTAGTTGTTAAGTCATCCTTAAACATAACCTGAGTTATCCTGAAGTATGTGGCATAGGCCATGGAATTAAAGGGATTGGTCCTCAACTCATTGAAAGTTAATTCTGCCATGTTCTAAGGGGTACAGTACAAAATTTTTGTGGCCTGATTTGTGAGGAAGTAATTAAAGACCTAATCTAGAGTAAGTTGTGTTATCTAAACCATAAATCATCACGTTTTCAAGAGTTCTTTTGAAAGTCTAATTTCTCTCTCTTCTCATCAAGCACTGTCCTTCACCTGTCTAGTTCCCTAACCTCTGAAATGATAGGCACAACTCCTGCAGAACACTGTTGGCGGCCTGTCAGAGTTTGATTGCATGTTTTGGCTGAGACTTTAAATTTCCATGTGCTTCCCTATATTTTGGGGGGTCGAATGTCTTGAAATACTTTTTTCTCTGTTTATTGGATAATTTCCAGTATTTTTCTGTGGGCCAGAGCACCATAAACACAGGTTTTTTCCACTTTTCTGCTTCCTGTTCTCTTCCCTGCTCCAAGAAATTTAAATGTTTAAGTTTAGATAGCCATTTAAAGAATCTGAAGGAATTTAGCAAGCCAGGTTTGAAATCCCACCTCATGTTCCTCTGAGCAGAGCTCAGACCACTGGGCTGAAGTTGGACTCCTTTTCATTTGTTTTCCTCCTGTTGTCGTTCCTTATCAGTCCAGCATCAGCAACAAGGAGGATATCTTCCTGGCAGCCTTGTACGTAAGGATATTTAGGATGAAGGACTACTATGGATTCATTCTACTATTTTGTGAGGCTAAAGATGGCAGATTTGACTTGGTCCTGGACCACAAAAAGTAGCGTTTAATCTATCACCTCTCTTCAAGGGGCTGACTGGATGTTAAGATACTTGTTACAAGGCTCTGAATGCCTGTCTAGACGCATTTTCTTCCCCATCAACTTGCTCTAGGTCTCCTCTTAATGTATGTTTATTGTGTATATATGTCTGTATTCAGACTTCATAAAAAGTGTGTCTCAATATATTTTTGGCCTACTCTGTAGAAGACTTGGGGAACATCCATATCTGCTAATCTTTCAAGATTTAACTGTCACGTTCTTGACAAAGAAGGATCTTCTTTTCTACCAATAAAAGCAGCCAGGCACAATATCAGAACACTGTGTTTGTCTGGGATGTTTGATCACCTGCTGAAACTGCTATGGAGCAGTTCCCCGTAGTTGTTAGGTTCTGTGCGGCAGGGGAGAATACAGAGAAGGATCACTGGATCTGCTCTGTGCTGTGGTTGCAAGAAGGCTCACGGATTTGCTGTACACTCAAATAGCTTCAGCTCTCTGTTTACCAGTCATGTCCTAGAATCACTGTTGTTATTCAGCTTGTGCTGCTGAGCACGGATACACAACTTTTTGGCTCTTGGAAATGGCAGACAGAAGTTTGATGACATGCAGTTAAGAGATGTAGCTGTGTTTCCCATTTGGGACAATTTCTGTGAGCTTTTTGCAACCTTCCCACCAAATATGAACATCTTCTTGATTATGAATCTTCTGTAATGAATCTTCCTGATAATCTTTGATGATCTGTGAGGTACTTGGTACAATTAAAGTGTAATTCAGTAAGAATCGATTGAGTTTGAACTTCTGTAAAACTACTGCTCCTCTTCACCTTGAGTAACAGCAACTACAGAAATTATGAAATGTTTCTGTTGCAGAAGGGATTAATTTCCTTCTACTTCCCTTTTTCCAGTTCTGAATAATATATATGAAAGTTGATTATCTTTTTCAGCATTTTGAATATATGAAGACCTCGGTAAATCCCTAAAACTGTTATTTTAAGGCCAGAGCTACTTTAAAAATTATTTAGAGGTAAGAGTAGTGATTATACTGCAGTAGTGCTTCTGCATATCCTAACACCAGATTTGTGCTCCAACAGTGTGCAGTGTTGAGTTAGGTCTGGTTTCTGGCCCAAAGAGATTGCAGCCCAAACAGACCAAGTGAGAGCACAGTAACAGAATACGTAAACATTGTTTGCAAATGTTATGATGACTTAATGTGTTTACCCCTTAATTCTTTAGGAAGGATCTAAGCAGGCAGGAATTAGTCAACTGAAATGGCAGAAGAAGCAGCACACTGGGGAAGGAAAGAGTCAAGTTAGCAGAGAAAGAAAGTGGAGGAAACAGAAGGACTGAGGAGCTACCAGGCTGAGGCTCTAGCAGACATGCAAAAACAAGAGATGGAATAGAGGCATGAGTCTATTCAAACCAGGGAAATATGGCAGAATGGCAGTATAATCCAGAGTTATCATTAGCTTCTGATGGAGGCTGAACAAACTATAGCTGCCTGGCTGGGTCCTAGCAACTGAATAGACTGCAGATCTTTTCTCCCTGTCTCCCCAAACCGGAATGGGTTTTTAGCAGAGAATCCACTGCTACACATTTACAAAACTGGGGACTCATCTTTATTTCTTTCTATTATCACAGTGCAATATAGGAACTTCAGTTTAATGACGTAAGATATGCCCAGTGTTTTACTGAGTAGCTTGCTGTCCAGTGCATGGTGTGTTGGAAGAGATAAGTGCTCAGTGGTTTTAGAAAAATGAGATATTTGTTCATTCTTTCTGAAAAAGCATAGCTATAGATTTAGTAATAAAATTCCAAGATTATTAGATAGTTACTTAAATACGTTTACAGTACTTGGTTGTTTTAAAAGTGCAGATCATATCTTTGATCACCGTTCTGTTTGCCAAGATTTCTGCAGTGCAAATAGGGAAACTGTCAAGCAAGAATATTTTTACAGTTTATTTTTCTTTATCCTCTGAAGGTCAAACAATGTTTCCTATATATAGATACTACAATTGTTGAGGATTAGTTCTGAGGCTTTTTGAAACTATATCTCTGAAGCTTGTCATGTTTTGAGAGGGATTCTTTGAGCTAGTTCCTGACCCAGGGCTATTGGTTTTTCTTGTTCTCTGACCCCAAATAGAGACTTTATTAAGGAGGAAGAATAAGTTCAGCCCTTGTGTTAAATGATCACTAATTTCCATTTCTGAGATTTTGAGAAAGTGAAAGATAGGAAAGTAAAAGGAAAAATGTACTGGCTCCTCCCAGCTTTCTTTGTTCTGTTTGCAATTTAGTATAACCTACAGAGTAGTTTGATATCTTCCAGTCCAACACTAATTGCCTTCATAGAGATTCACTCCTATTTAGAGAACTCTGATCATACAAAGAAAGGAGAGCAAGCTGCATCCCTAGACAAGAGTCTTCCTGGGAGAAAAAGGACTAAAATATCTTTATGCTGTCCAGTCTTAAGATTCAAAGTCTTTCTCCTGTACTGATGTAGTTGGGCAGGGCTTGTCAAATATGTATTACCTTCATCTTCTTTTCCATAAGTCTGGCAATTGTCTGTGTCATGCATAAATTTGCTGTCTCTTTGCATTTATGTTTAAAATATATTTACTTTGGTGATAAGCCAAAGCCTGTAGATAGGAATATCCATATTACAGGAAGAAACCAACTGAGTCTCAGGTTTCCTGAGAACTATTAGCTGAACAGTATTGACAATGTTCGTTTAAGGTATTT
Organism: Oreortyx pictus; assembly: GCA_036925125.1. Classification (NCBI taxonomy): domain Eukaryota; kingdom Metazoa; phylum Chordata; class Aves; order Galliformes; family Odontophoridae; genus Oreortyx; species Oreortyx pictus. The sequence continues at coordinate 47,025,484 of JAUPFR010000007.1, read as the reverse complement.
GTCCCTTAAATACTTGCTAAACTGAAGAGCGTTGTGTATTGGACGGAATGAATCCACCAGCCTAAAAGGTCTGCTAAGCTGCTCAGAAAGCTATTGCTCTCTGCTCCTAGTAGCATGGGAAAATAACCGTGATCTTGACAGCATTTGGGTTTCTTTGATGCTAGGAGCACGTTCTCTTCTTTAGTTTCACTAACTAGCAGCTGCCTTACTTTGCCATGGCAAACTGCTGTAGGTCAATCTTAGGGTATGTAACAGTCTTTATTTTTTTGCTGCTTGCAGGATGGTAGAAAAAATTCGCAACTGATCCCAAGATCTTAAAACATTCAAATCCATATCGTTGATGTAGGCCGGTGAATGTTTGAATTATTTACTTTGTGCCTTTTTGGAACTGAAAATAGTTTAATCTGTAGTCTGTGTACTCTTTTATTTTCATGCACATTTTGGAAAGCAGAATGCCAGAAATACTGTGTGAGAAATAATTATTATCAGATGAGAAGCAGAAATGGATTGATGGAAGTCTCTGAAAGAGGCTGATTTTGTTGAACCTTCTTTTTCAACTAGAAGAGAAGGGAGGCGGTTCTGGTAAAGATGAGATTTGGCTCCCCTTGGGTTTTATTGGTACTCACACTGTACTTTCCTGTATCACAGATTTTGCTGGGTTTTGAGTTCATCCAAACATGTTGCTTCTTTGGGGGAGTTTCTGTCTTATTTTTTTCAAGCTGTAACAGTTCTTTTCTGTTTCACACAGACTGTTTTTGAGAGGAATTGTCAATCTGATGACTGTGCTGCTGATTTGAAACTTCAGGGCAAGTTACTGCTATCTAGGTGAGTAGGTGAACTCTTTTTTCTTTTCGTTCCTACTTACATGCTGGTACATCATTTGTTTTATGTCAGATGTATTCAAAAATCAAAGTACAAATGCAGACATCCTATTCCAGACTAGGATGTTGTTGATGATATCATGTCTAGTGCAGTAAGCATACACAGAATCAGAACGGTGATATTACACTGGGTGCATGCACAGGGCAAATCCTATTGTCAAAGAGTTTACAGTTGCAATAGACAAAACCAGTGACAGCATCGTGGAGAGGGACAGGGAAAGTTAATTCTGCTCAAATCAAATACCACCATGGACCATGCCATTTTTAGAAGATGATAATATACTGTTTATGACATGGTAGAAGTAATCTGCATGCAGAAAAGCATTTTTGTTCAGAAAAGGTGTCATAGAATGTTTTTAAACAAATCTTTTAGGATGTGATTTTCTTTCCCCTTTGAATTTCTGAGCTTGTATCTTTCCTAACTCTTTAAATCTGCTCCAGTCTGTCTTTTTTTTAAGTTGGAGGTGTCTGATTTCACTTTCTTCTGGGATAACAAACCTAGTCAAATAGACTAGAGGTGAAATTTACGTTCTGTCCCTTGAGATTGGTGATCCTAGGAAAATGTCTATTGTTTTGCCAGGACACAGTTATTCAGTTTCTGGATAATTCAGGCTAAAGGTGAACTACATGCACCACTTCTGTTTCCTCTTTTTCCAGATTTTTAGCACATTTTTAGAAATAGGAAATGCTGATGTAAGTTATTTAATTGTGTACCAGAGGTTTTACTGTTTGCAGATGCTTGCCTTACTTTCAGGTCAGGAAAGAGAGAGGAAGAAACTCTGCTGATTTAAAAAAGAAAAAAAAAAAAGAAAAAATTGTAATAGGAGATGTGCACGCTTTATGAAAGTGTACAGCATGCTGTGACTGTAGTTGGAGAAGAAACTGAAACAAAGTCAAATCCATGAAGTTATGGACTTATCCAGACACAACTGAAGTCCACAGGAATGTTTTGGGGGATTGGCTGGGAGCAAGGTTAGGTCTCAGGTTGCAGAGTACAAGCTTTGTCTGTGGTTAGTCTAGGTTTTTGACCTTTCATTAGATCTTAGTGGTGAGAAAAATGTGTTAAGAGTAGAGTTGGAAACCTATTTCTGTGTACTGGGGAAGCAAATGAGGGCGTTTGTCCTACAATTGATGAATAATCAGTAAAAAGCAAGTTCTAAAAACTTGTCAGCCACTGCGTGGTAATCACTGCAGTAGGAGCTGTATTTGTGACTGGAATATTGGACTGTTTACTTTTATGGTTGTTATTAATGTTATCCTGACAATCTAAGAGCCACAGCTGTCAAAATTGCTGAAGATATTCAAACGCAGCTTCTATATAGCAAAATTCTGAGTAAGTGCTCTCAAGTTGACATTCTGAAGTTCTGTTTGAAGTGAACAGGACGTCATAAAATCTATCAAGTTCACACAGAATGGGTTCTCTTTAGGTAAAGACTTGTGTAAACTCCAGCTGTTAGGAATAATAACACAGTGAGCATCTTTAAAGAGAACAGATTTTTATTAATTGTCTGTAAGAATTCAAAAGCATACATAGATTCTGATTCTAGAGGACTGGTTCACTCAAAGAGTATGCTCATCTATTCAGCCCCATATATTTCATGCTAAAGATCCCCCTCAGACTTCTTTCAGGTATTTTGTGTTTATGCTAATTCTATGTGAAAAGGTTTATCTGTTTGTTTTTGGAAGGGTGTAAAATGTGAGTCTTACATTTGCAGTTGGGAATTAAATGAGTGATATAATTATTAGCAAAATTATCACAATACCTTTGTCTACACAGTTGTGTCTGACTGAAATTGGTAGACTTGAGTAATAAAAAGAATGCAGCTAAAAGCACACAGTTACTCCAGTAGACAGAGATAAGCAGAATGTTTATGGGAAGACTGTATGTGCAGTGTGTCAGGTATACAAGCAGCTCTTTGAAGGTGTTGCTGGACATGTGGATAGGGTGATCCTGTTGAGATCACCTGCTTGACATTAAAAAGCTTTCATTAGGATTTATTACCAGAGGTTCATAAAGAAACTAAGTTGCCCAGGCCAAAGAGGAATGGTGCCTAAGTGTTATCACCCAATTAAAGAGCAGTCAGCAAAGGGAAAGTATAAATAGTCTATTTTCCTGGTGGGGAAACTTCCACAAGTGCTTGAGTTGTGGCCAGTGGTATTTGCACTACTTGTAAATGATTGGGGAAATCTGCTAAAAACGAATAGCAAGGTGATAAAAGTTTCCTAGCCATACTAAGCTCTTTGGGGTGATGAAAGAACAAGCAAATTAGGTACATTTATAATGCTGGAAGCTGGAGAAATATATCAGGAGAACAGGCCTCTGCTTTAGACATGGTCGGATATAGGGTTCTCTGCTGGACAGACTGACTTATTCTGGCTGTTTGGCACAGATTTTTTCATTAATTTGTAACGAGTCAAAAGCTGTACAGAGTACTGTATATTGTAAGGCATAGTTTTGTCCATGCCTGTATATAATAAGCTTTCCAATGAGTGCTGTTTAGAGCTTTTGAGCTCATATTACATTATCCTCAAGAGAACTGCTTGCTTAGGTCACACTCAGGAACTGCACAAGCTCCTCCAATTTTCAGTTCACCTGGGATATATTTCTGTAAGTAGACTTATCCAATTGATTAGGATTGCACATGGCCTTGAAGATACTGAGCCACTGTACTGAATGACTAATGCTGATCTAATGTGGTATTTCTTGGGATTCTCCTTCTCTCCCTAAAATTTAATGTGCCTCCTCAAACGTGGGCCACTGCACTTTAAGAAATAACAAACAGACACCTTAGCATGGCCAGGTAACAACCTACTACGTTCCTCTTATCCAAAGTGGTCAAACCAAACAGATTATATGTGTAAGCTGGAAACTGCTGTTCTGACCAGATATGGCTGGGTTTTCCTCGTTATTTCCTGTTGTTTCTTAATAGAGCTGCTACAAGTGGAAACTGTGCTTCTGGGTGAGCTGAAATCCTTCCCTATACTGCTGGTAGTGGGGAGGAGATGAGCAAAGGGCATCAAAGTGGAAAATAATAAAAACCTTAGACTTACAGCCCTATCTAATTGCTTTAGTGATGATTTGGGTGAGTGATGAGCTGATGATTCCAATGTTTTGTGTTTTGTAAAATACTTTTATTACAGTGAAAACTGTCCTTGGGGATGTGAGCTGAAGACTGAGGTTCCATGCTGCATGAGTAGAAAAAGGCATGTTTTCAGTTATCGGAGGAATCTTACTAAGGCTTGATTTCAGTTTACAGATGGATCTCTTTAGGGCTTGTTCTCTTTCATTAGCATACGTGTGTGTGTAAACCCACCACAACTCATTGTAAGTATTGTGGGATGAGGTAACAAGGCTCTTCTTGCTTGTGGCAGATGACATGAAGGACAAGTCATAGAATGTGGTTTGGCAGACTCAGACTGGAGAATGTGAAAAAATTCCTTTCACAAGCAGTTTGTGCTGTACTGGGGAGAGGTATGAAGAGATAACAGAGTCTGGCATTCAGGATTCCAGGACTTAGTGAGTCCCAGCTGGCCTCATCAGTTCTGATTCTATGGTGTTTTAACTTGCATCAAAGAATACAGCCTCACCAACATGGAAGCAGCTGCCCGGGATGGTGGTGGAGTCTTCCAGTGGCAAGAGGTGGGGCTACTCACCTCTCACTGGTGCCACTTCTGCCACCATGTACGTGGGTCATGAGGAGATACTAAAAGTGAAGGCTAGACCTGACGAAACAAACTGCAGGGATTCTTAAAGCTGAAATAGTGAGGAGGCATATGGAACTGCCACGACCATGCTTCCTAGAGTTACCGTGAATGGTGCTTTTAGGAGTTGACCTGAACTGTGAGTATTGTTAGCCTAAAACTAAGAGACAGCAGAAGAGCAGGTACAAAAGAGCCACAGGTTGTGCTAGGGTCTTGATGAAGGCAGTGTTGGGAGAAACTGAAGGAGCAGAAGACAGGTGTTTCATCTTTGCAATCATGACTGTTTTCAAATCCATTCTTTTTGAAGAATAAATAGGAGGCTTTGGCACTGTAGGGCAGAAAGACTACCTTATTACCTCCTCTTCAAAGAACCTCCAGTGTTCAGTCTTGTCGCTGTCATAGGAGGTGGCACAATCTGCCCCTATCCGTGCAGTAATGTCCCATTGAGGAGAGGAGGCTTAAAAAGGAAGAGACTTAAAAGTATCCTAATGTAAAGAAGGTATTTATATGTTGCGTAACAATACTGTCTGAAACCATAAACCATAGGAGAAATAGGAATAAAATATTTTGTGGCAAGTTATGTTTTTATGGCGACAGCCTTTTGGGACAATAACAGCTAAACCTGTTTTCCTTGCTTGTAATTCCCTACTGAAACACGAAATTCAATTAAAGAGTGTTCTGTTAGCTATTATTTTTATATATATTGTTTAATATTATGAATATATTTATTACATTTCATACTTGACTTGAATGCCTCACTGTGTTTTCTCAGCACAGCAAATATTGTCTCCATTAGGCTTCTGTAGCAAATACCAGTTTTTTTATTGAGAGTGCCCGTAACTACTTGTTTAGAAGCTGAACTACGTCTGTTTCCTGAAGATGTGCTGGGGAAAACTCTGAAGTATGTGTTTTGTGAAGGGTTAGGCTTCCCTGGCCTTTAAAATCTGCTAATACATTCCTCTGGTTCTTTATATAAATAAACAGTTTGCAACAGTACACATATGAATTCCAACCAGTCTGTAGGGAAATAAGGTAAATTTTAATCTACTAAGTGATCTAGAACATCTAAAGAAGTAAAGAAGCCCCTGAAAGGGCTGAGAGAACAGAGTCACATGTACACAAATCTGGTTTGGCTCTGATGCCTCATTTGTAAACAGATAGCAGTCTACAGAAGTAATAGGAGTTAGCAGGACCTGTTAATACCTCTGTGAGAACCGAGTGAGAACCATGGAGAAGACATCCAAGTGACAGTAAGGCTTTTTGGAAAAACAGACTTTCTTCTGGCTGTAATAAACCATCTAAAAAACAGAGCTGAATGGGTGGTGGCTTCCCTGCTAAATGCAGCTAGGGAGGGAATCCTCTTTTAATGTGTAAATACACTGACCGTTTATATGCTGGAACGAACAGAGTAGCTTTACCAGAAACAAATGGCAGCAGAAGAAAGATGTTGCAGCTTGTTAGGAAGCTGCTGCGTTCTAGCCTGAGTTGTGTGCATTGTATGTAAATAAGGTTGTAAGGGATGGGTCAGTGAGTCTCTTTGGGTGGAAAATAATGTAACAAATATTGCTGGTTTTGAGCAGGTTCCAGGAGAAAGTCTGTCTTCCATATATTTATGTGATGTGAGGTTGTCCTCATCTGTCATTAGAAGCAGCTTTACTCATCCGTTGGAACGCTTATTCTCATGTTTGTAATATGCAGCTTTTTGACACATTGGCTTTAGAACTTCTTTAGATGTTCTAGATCACTTAGTAGATTAAAATTTACCTTATTTCCCTACAGACTGGTTGGGATTCATATCTGTACTGCTGCAAACTGTTTATTTTTGGAAAAGTCAAACTGGAAGCAAAAGTTGTTGAAAGCCAAAGAGGCAACAGGTGCATTTGCAGAGATTTTCAAGGTTTTGCAAATTGGTTTTATTTTGCATTGGAGTGGAAGCTTTTTCTTGTGCAATGGAATTTTGGGGAAATGTCCTTTTCCGATTGAAAGGTCAGGCTTTTGATTTGGGCCATCTCTGCTTCTGCCAATCCCTCTGGAATTAGCCAGAGAGAGAGACAAAAACTCAATCTGTCAAAATTTTCATCGAGCTTGAATTGTTTCCATTTTAATAAAACAGTGATTTATGAATAAAATATATTTTCCAGATATTCTTCTGGTTAGCTCCATAGAAGCTTATTTTTTCCCTTTCAAGTAAATTCCTTCTGTGACTTACTAAAATATCAACGTGTTTTCTGCCAGTACTCGCAGCTTGGAAGGCTGATGGTATCCTGGTCTCCATTAGAGGATGGGTGGCCAGCAGGGTCAGGGAGAGGTGATTGTCCCTCTCTACTCTGCCCTAGTGAGGGCTTGTCTGGAGTACTGCATCCAGGTCTGGGGTCCCCAGTACAGGAAAGATGTGGAGCTCTTGGGAAGGGTCCAGTGGAGGGCCATGAAGGTGATCGTGGAGCTGGAGCACCTCGTCTATGAGGGCAAGCTGAGGGAGCTGTGCTTGTTAGGTCTGGAGAAGGCTGTGTAGAGACCTCATTGCAGCCTTCCGGTACTTAAAAGTATTATAAAAACGAGAGGAATAGACTTTTTACTCAGGTGGATAGTGATAGGACAAGGGGGGGTGGTTTTAAGATCAAGGAGGAAAGGTTTAGAGTGGACATCAGTGGGAAGCTCTTCACAGAGAGAGTGGTGAGGCGCTGGAACAGGCAGCCCTGAGCAACTTGGTCTAGTACCAGATGGTTGGTGGCCCTGCCTGTCACAGGGGATTGAAACTTGGGGGGTCTCTTCCAACCCAAGCCATTCTATGATCACTAGCCTGTCAGCTTACTGAGCTTTGGAACAACTCCAAAGTTTATAAGCATAAGCGTGATTTGTATTTGTGAATAAAGAATAATTTCATAGCAGTGATGAGATATGCAACTGATAGTCATGTGGTTGTTTTGAAAAAACTGTGTGTGGACGCAATGAAAGATATTTTCATGAACCTACGAAAATCAGAGGAAAAACTCCTCGTGGTTCACTGGACACGTGATCAGACTGAGCACCTAGATTTAAAGAATGAATCTCAGCAATTATTGTCAAATTATTTCAGAATCTGAACTGAAGGAATCCAGGAGCTGTAGAAAAAATGCATATGTTTTGTCAGCTTTGTCCAATTTGCTTTTCACCAGCACAGGATGTAACAGTACAGTCCATAGCTCAGTGTAGTAACAATGCTGATAGTCAGTGCCTTCTGAAGGGGGGGAGCAGTAACATCAAATTCTTACCAGAAAGATTAAAGCTGCTCAAGTTTATCTCATGAATATAGTAGGCTTTCAAAGACGTTAAAAAAAAAAAAAAGGGTTTTCACAGGTCATAGGCTTTGTCAACCCATGGAGAAAAGCTGCAAGCCTGTGATTTAATGTGGGAAGCAAAGTTGTTTCATAATTTCAACCAGACTCACGCCTCAGCACTTATCTTCCTTTGATCACACGACCGGAATTTGTTTCCAGAGAGGCATCAGTTTTCATGGCCTGCCCCTTGTGGTTTTGTGCCCCTGAAGTGCATCTTAACAAAACAGTCCTGATGAGGAAAAACAGTATCCTTTCATTTGGAGCTTAATTACACATTCTGATAATGTCTGTTTTTCCCTTCCTTTTCATTCATGGTAGATTAATTTGTTTTCACTTATCTTTCATTGAACAAACACTTTCAGTAATATTTTTGACGATCTATTTACCCCAGACAGGCTGCTCTAAATAGTAGAGCTAGTCAGACTGAGCTAATTCACTGCCTTATGAAGAGCAACAAAATGAAAATCAGAAAATTTAGGATTCCTAGTGCTAGGAAAAGCGCTCATGAGCTTTCAGTCCAGACCACGTGTGTGTAGAGCTGTGTACTGGCATGGATATTCTCAGCTTTTGGGATGCAGATACTGAACTGTAACAGATTCCATTCCAGTCATGTTTCCATTCCAGTCATGTACTGCCCATAGCTTACTTGGTCCTGCCTGAGTACTGTGCCAACTCCAGATATTTTAAAGAGCTGAAATAGTGATTACATGGGAGAAGGAATGGAAGAACACTGGAAGAGTGTTTATGAGTAGATTGCTTTCTTTTTTCTCAAAAAATTGTCTTTCACTCTTTGAATTTAAGTGATTTCATACAGTGTAATTTAATACTATCTCAAAGTAATTTGGTGCACTGTAAAGAATGCTACGAAAATACTTACACCATTATATTGAGCAATAGATACGGGCCACAAAATGCCTACCTGTGTGACCTAATGTAGGGTACCCGCTTTAGCAGGGCAGTTGGACTCAATAATCTCTTGAGGTCGCTTCCAACCTCTGTGATTCTGTGCTTCAGTGAAAACAAAGTCATGACACACAGCACTTCACCCACCACAGTGCCATCAGGGTGTGAAACTTGTAGCATTTCATGAGTGCTTAATTTCTGCAGAGCTGCCAGATGAAAGCAGATACCACTTCAGAGTAGAGAGAGCCTGCACCCACCCTCTGTGTAGGTCACATTCGAAGTGCAGGTTTACACCTGTATTAATTATGTAGGTGATTGTTTGTTTCTTCTTTTTGTATTATTATTATTATTTTAAGAAAAAAAATCTACTTTATTTGGAATGACTTAATTTATATTTTATTCTGTGACCCACTGAGAATGAAGGGAGCTTCAGACATACTCACTCAGCTGTGATGCTCAATCCCACCGCCCAGCATTCAGGAGACTTTCCACTAGGAATCACCTAATAAACCACAAGGGCCTCTGTGAGCTGAATCCAGGGAGGTTTGAGTTGAACATCAGGAAAAATTTGTTCTCAGAAGGAGTAGTGAGGTGCTGGAAGAGACTGGCTAGGGGCATGGTGGAGTTGCTGTCCCTGGAGGTTTTCAAAAAAACATGTAGATGTGGCACTGGGGAACATGGTTAGTGGGCACGGTGGTGGTGGGTTGATGATGATTGTAGTGATCTTTTTCAACTTCAATTATTCTATGATTTTATGATTTTTGTTAGTGTAGATTAGTACGTTTGTAATTCTGTCTGGAAATAAATCTATTTGATGAATCCAGGAAAGAGAGATCTAGTTTCTCCTTTGCTTCAACTTTTATCTCTTACCTACAGACAGTTGTTAGTGAATTGAGTGCTGCATTTGCAAGACACAAGGAAAATTTTGTTATAGCAAGCACTTTCGGCATCTGATTTGCAGTTTCCTGAAAGGGGAACCCAGAAGAGCCTGCAATTAATCAGAATGTAGTACAAGTTGCATAGGGAGCACCATCTCAGGAACAAGTGAACGTTTTCCCTGTTGAGGGTAAAAGGGGATGAAGGAATGGATTTTCAGTTTCCTTCTAGCTGGTTACGTGCAGAGCTCCATAAATCTCTCCCAGAATTAATAAATAAGGCCAATTTGATAGCTCTGGGCAATCGCTTTTCTTTTGAATATATAGTGGTTGAACCCACGTGGTTGGTAACAGAGCCATCAAATGATGAGTAGTAATGAACTGCAATAGTCCACAGCTAATATAAATTCCTGATTTCTTTTTTAGTAACAGGATACTGATTGCCAGTCTCGGGTACCATACAAGCCAGTCACATACTCCTTAAATGCTGGAATATGTTGTTTTTTGTTCGTTTGTTAAAAATAACTTGAGTTTGTCCACTGGAATAGATTTTTTCTGTTTGTTTTCTAAACTAGACCCTAATGGGATGTGATTTTGCACAACTTAAATCAGTTGTTTAACTAATGTACAGCCTGGCCTTCTTTGTGAACATCCCAACATCAGTGTTTTATGAATCTAAGATGGTTCAAGTTGTATTTTTTTCTTGCTCCAGCAACCAGAGTATAAAGCAACAAAGCAAAAACTTAATGTCTGTCAGTTCTGTGTTATATGAGCTATGTCCAGAGGTCGATGGCCTTGATTCATTACAGACCACAATGGAAAGCAGGTGCATTGGTGCTTTGGATTTGCAAAATATTTCTTGATTGATACTTACCTGCATGGATGCACACACATTCAGTGTTATACTAACTGCATGTTAACTATACTGCACTAACTTTTTCTGTAGTATATCATACAAAATCTGTTAAAGCTGTCTTTTGTTCTGGATCACCAGGTAGATCCTGGTTCTGCCTGAACTGTTGGCTTGAAATGAAGGAAATGCAATGGTGTAGATTTATGCTGGTTATCATGTTTGAGGTTGAGATGTAACTTACTCTTGACACATAACACCTGCTATTGCAAAATAGATTTCCTGAAGTAACAAACCTGTGCTGCTTCTAACTTTTCATCTTTAATTAGCTGCCTTTTGTTGACCTCTGAATGTCACTGATGGATGGGGCACTGGTCTATTTCTCCCTTGTCAGTGCTCAGCTAAGCATGGTTTTAAAATTACATATTGAAATGAAGCACGTGATCAAACCTGTCTCATCAGATTTTAATAGGTCTGTTTCTGAAGGTGTGAGTTCTGTGATAAAAATGTGGTTTGCATAATGACTTTAATTTTCTAATTCCTAGAAACGATATTTTGCAAAGTGCTGCTCAACTCATTCTCAGTTCACTTCCTCTCTGTGACTTCTGGACATCAATCTTCTATTAATATTTCTGTTCTGGAACAGGCTGCCCAGAGAGTTTGTGGGCTCTCCTTCTCCAGAGACATTCAGAATCTGCCTGGATGCATTCCTGGGTGATCTAATCTAGGTGTTCCTGCTCCAGCAGGAGGATTGGACTAGGTGATCTTTTGAGGTCCCTTCCAATTCCTGACATTCTGTGGTTCTGTGATTTCAGCATGATTCTTCAATTACTTTAAACAGGAAAAATACATTGAGTTTTGGTTTGTTTGTTTCGTTTTTCTTTTTTTGGTTCACATCAGGCTGATGTATGCAACTTCCAGCTATTTGCCTGGCACCATTTATTTTCTACATTTGTTTCTGCTGCTAGTTACTAGCTTTTGATTGTTTTCCCACCTTAGGACACATGTACTCACACATGTAGGGGTAACTATCTCAGAAGCACAGTATCATTGGTCTCCCAAACACAGCTTGTTGTTACAAAAGATGTTGGTTTGTATGCATTTCTTCAAGTTCTTCAAGGGTGAAAGATTAGATTAGAAGTTCTGGAGATGTTGTGCCTAATCTTGCTTTCATGTGACAGTTTCATAAACCAGGGTAGCTTCACTCAAACCGAAAGCTACTCCCTAGAGTAAACATTGAGGAAAGTGAGTTGTCTCCTTCCCTGTTGACTCTTGAGTTCTGTTTATAAAGGGTTTTGAACATCTGGGTACAATTGAAATTACTGATAATAAAAAGAGAGGCAACAGATTTCTGTAGCGTGATGTGCTTTTTGTGGATGTTGTGCCCTGCTCCGTACTTTGTGGTTAAATGTGAAGACATTGGCAGCTGGTAGTTGTATCTGTTGTGTGGTTATGGGGGATTCATGTGGATGAATTACATCTGAGTAAGAGAATTCCCAAAGAAGTCTTCAATATATGATAACTACTTTTAACTACCAAGAGCTCTGTTTCAATTCTATAATGAGAAGAAAGAATAACTTTATAGAGTGTTGTTTCTTTTTGCTTGTTGTTTACTACTTAAATCTGTTTATTTATTTTAATTAAGGTGTAGGAAAGGTGGAAAAGATAATATTCTTTGTCATATTTTTGAATCGTAGTATGTGTGAGATTTAAGAACTGGAGGGAGCAGCTGTGCCCTACAGGGGTACCAGCGCAAACATTCCAGCTTCTCAGTTCTAGACTCACTGCAGTAAGTGCCTTTTTCATGTAGGAAGTTTGATCCCTTCCTATGGGGAAACATTGGGCAGTATTATTTCACCTTCCCAGGGAGCAGTATCAGTGCCATTTTAGTGCCAAGCTGTACTCCGCTGATGCAAACCCTCTGTGGGTAGACTTTTCTTCAGATTCTCTATTTTTTTCCCATCATCTTGGACTACGCTATTCAGAGCAGATTAGAAAGCAGAATTTTCAACTCCGGAAACGGACATTAGAGAAACAATCTGCTGCACCCAGAAGTAGCCTACCGTAGCTGGTTCAGTGTATCTCAGCTAGACTTCAGGATTCAGCTGTGAGGTCTCCTGCAGCATGTGGTAGCTGAAGCTTCTGTGCAAGAGGGGGAGGGCAGCAGTTGAGCTAACACAGAATAAACCATGGCATACAGGGTGACTGCCTGAGTACTTAGCACAGATTGGTTTCAGCTCTGCAGAAAATTGAATGCACAGGTGATAGTGAGGCAATGTAAGCAGGCAGTGTAAAATCTAATAGCACTTCCTCCCTGTGAGATTTTTTTTACATGGTTTGGTTCTGCTTGTGAGGCTGTTACTTCTCAGTTTCGCTTTAGGACTTTGAATCAATTCCCAGAAGCGGAGCTGAGGGTTTTAGCTTTTCATTGTCTGTTAAGGTTCAAGAGTTTGCAAAGCTCAAAGTTCAACTGGCCCTTGGGTCTGTGACGAAACTCTCAAAGGAGAAAGGTTTTTATAATTGAGACAAATTTATTGGAAAAATATTTGTCAAAGACAAAATATATTCTCAGTATTGTAGTGAATGTAAAATCCAACTGTGATGCTGGTTGGTGACACTATAGATATTTGGACATATCATGGATCAGTGTTGTTCTCTCACATCTACTGTTGATTTAAAAGGAACAGATATGACTTCTATTTCTTCAGCAGTATAACTTCACCTGTTGGAGACAGAGCACAGACATATTATCCTTCAGTCATTTCCAGCCCTTTGCCTTCATGCATTCTGCCCCCAGCTGTAGATTCCATTGGCCATTGGGCAATAGCAGTGATTTTCTCAGATCCAGATTTGCTGTAAGAAGAAAAAAGCTTGTTATATTAAAGGGGAAGTCAGTGACCCAGACCAGCAGGGTAGGTGCAACCCCATCACGTTCCTTGACCTATGTATGAGCTGCTCAGGCTAAGGGGAAGTGCTAAATGCTTTTTAAATTCTTTAAAAAATCTTCTCAAGTACAGGAAATAGAGAAATATGTCCCTGCATACCTTCTGGAATGCAGATTATGTCTCCCTTGACCCATGTTAATAAAACCACTAGCATCTTGCAGGGTGGGGAAATGAAAACTGCAGATCTTTTATGTTCGTCTTTCCCAGCTGGTCTTTCTTCCCTCACTGACCATAGCACAAGGCCTTGGGACAAGCATTGGCAAAGAATGTTAAAGAGTGTTTAAAAAGAAATTGTTTTATCCTCGACCTTGAAAGTTGAGTTTCCTTTTTTTTATTTTTATTTCTTTTTTTTTTTTTTTTTTTTTTACTAAAAAGGGGAATGATAAAGATTTCTGTTTCCATTTGGTGCATAGCAGCATGGCCAGTAGATTTAAAACAGTGGTAGAATTTGTCATCGAGTAGCATAAAGTTAAGTCCCGATTTTCAGGTTTTTTAATTACCTGTAAGTCTCACCTGTATGTGAAAGCTGCAGGTATGTTGTACTTTAGAATGTCAAATTTATTTTCCTTTCCATGCAAACAATAGGAAGCATGATGTTTTGTGCGCCTCTGTGTCTGTGTGTATAAACAAGATTGCCTGTATTTAATCTGCAGGTTAACCAGAACTTCTATGCATTTCATGATTAATGCGTATTACCTGGCAATAAGCTGGCAGCAGATGTGCTCCCACGCTGCAGTAGGCTGTGCTATGAGTAGTGAATGGGGCCTGGGAGCTCCCCCGTGAGCAGGGAGACTCCTAATCCCTTCCTTACAGCAAGTGAGCCTGATTCATTCCAGATGTATGTGGATTTAGTTACTTACAAGTCTACCCTTAAAATGTGACTTAGAGCACAGAGAATCACTAGTGTGCCCTCAGAAAGCGGGTTTTCTTTTTCTGCTCAGGAAAGTTGTTACAAACATCATCACTGAGTTATGATTCATTTTGAATGGATGATTAATAGCTTTAGCAAGGAATATCAAAGCATTGTGGTGTTCAAAATTATGTGGGGTTACTTTTAAATGGGATTTCATTCTCAAATTTTTTTAAATTATTCAGTAGGAAGGACAGGACATGTGGGTCCCTTCCAACTTGGGGTATTCTGTGATTATCTTAAATTAAATCTCAAATTGCTGCTGCTACCAGTTCACAGTGGATTCTTTCCTCCTTTGCATGTAATTATCTTAATTATAATTCTCTCAATTATTAAGTTACTTTAGAAAGGAAAGAAGTAGTGGCAATATCTGTGTTCAATGCAGTTGTTGGACATGAATGTATACAGTGCATAACACTTAGTATCAACCTTGGCTAGGATAAATAACACATAATATTCCTTAGCTTATAGAAGTAATGCTTCCAGATTTTGTTAACAGGTTTGATAGATGCTGATTTAGTTTTTGAAGGGATTACCAGAAGTGAGATTACAAAAGTTCATGGCAAATAATTCACAGTTAAAAGTGTCTGTTTTTATTTCTTGGCTTCCAAATATATGCTTTTGATTATTGATGAATCTCAGCTGATGATTTTGTGTATCTTCATAATTTGCATGTGTTTCAACAGTAAATGTTAGCATAGGAGCCAAAAAGGTTAAATGCTTCCAAGTACTCTCGTATAGTTGTCTCTTTCATTTGAGACATAATAAGTAACGATTCCAAGTATTTTGACCTCTCAAAAAAGAGTTTTTCCATGGATCTTGTGATGTGTACACTTCTGTAAATGTTTATTTGCACTGATAGCTGATTGCAAGAATACACCAGAATGTCTAGAAAGCAAGGTGTCTGATTATAGGTAGGATTGGTTGGTGTCTGCAGTTCAGTGAAAGCAGGAGAAAGCATGCATGTTTCCTGGAGATTTATATTTGCTTCTTAGGAACCTCTAATCGAACAGTAAGCCACAGTTTTGGGCTATACTAAATGAAGATCATCAGAAATAAGTAGAAGAAACCAATGCTATAAATATTATCTGCATTATGTGGAAAAGTTGCATTCAAAATCCACAAGCATCCACTTCCAAAGCCTGAGTCTACACCATCATGCTCTAAACTTCGTGCACGCTGGTTACTTCATTCTATCACTTTGTAAACCCAGGTCTGGAAACTTTTTGCAAACACAGAGAGAGAGCTCAGTGAGCTCTGCTGTTGGAGTTTTGTTAGGGCTGCAGCTGGCAGAGAGGGATTTATAAGTGCCATATCTTTGGAAACATCCTTCTGATATGGGTGCTCTGATTGCAACCCCGCGAGCACAGCTGGAGGCTGCCTTAAACATGTTCACATCCAGCATCTATGCCACTTCCAGACAATCTCTGATATAGCAAGGCGTGGTTTATGCCAGTGTTTCTCTCCCTGGTGCGGTCAATCCTTCAAGAGTGTTAGTTGTGTGAATGGCAGTCTGCGCGGCCACCTCTGGTTGCTGTGTTCTTCAGAGTGCCCGGGTATTGTTACAGCAGCATCTGGCAGGGTGGTGGTGTGTGGTGCCTTCCCTTGGGGCCTCCGTCATGCTTTTGGGCTGATTGACCCCTAGAGGAAATGACTTTCTGCTGTGTGCCTTCAGGGCTCTGCCCTTTTCTGACCAGCTTCTTGATGGTTTCCTTGTGATCACAGAATTGCAGGGCTTGGGAGAGACCTCTAGAGTTCATCTAGTCCAACCCCCCTGCCAAAGCAGCTCCCTAGACCAGGTTGCACAGGTAGGCATCCAGGCAGGTCTTGAATGTCTCCAGAGAAGGATGCTGCCTCAGTTTCTCCAGGATATATGAATGACTTTACATTCCAGTTATGATCACTGTAGAAAGTTTGATACATTTTTTTTTCCTTCTTTTTGAATGTATACCTGGTATATTTAATAAAATCTTATAGTATATTTTTAATTCTTAGACCTGCAAGCCTGGGTATTGATACTGTATTTTCCTGTGATTTATCCTTGCTGTGTTCTTACTTGTTATCTTTTGGGGAGACAAGCATGATTAATTGTATACTGAGTGTATGGGAACTGTTGAATCATGGCCTGAACCACTGATTGATCACCTGCTGAGGTGAGCACTGAGTCAGCCGCAGGAGCACAGGTGAAGACAATGCACCTGTGTGACCAGAAGGTGGAGTCTGGCTCCACCTCTCCCAGACCCCATTTAAGGGCTGACCACCACTGGGGTAGGATCTCTTTTTGGAGATCTTCCTCTGTGGAGTCCTGGGCAAGCCTTGACCACCAGCGACAGGTGAGCCTTTCTTTATTTACTGGTTGTCTGTATGCTATCTGGATAAGCTATACAAAATATACCATCCACCTCCATTATTTTCTGTGGGTACTATTCTTGCGGGTTATTCACCCTATTCTGAATAATGTGTGTATATCTGTGAACTGTGATGCCTTACTACAGTAGTGTACCAATTCAGAATGTATGACTATTAACCTTAATTCAACCATTCTGTTGGTTTTCCATTTGTAGAACGTGGCTAAGTCTGGCATAATCATCCAAGGAAGGATTAGTCGCATTCAGTAGATGGTTGTTGTAACTTTCATGCATTTTTTCATTCATAGTAATTTCTAGATTTTATTTAACTCTCTTTTCCGTGTTTTTCCCTGCCTTTACCATAGTTCTAAGATACTGAAACATTCTAGTAACCTTCTGAATAAGAATACTATTGAAAGCCAAAATGAAATAGAATTTGTATTTGAATATGAGCATAATGTTTTGTACTTCTTGCTTTTCACCCATCCGATGACTTTGCAGTCTTCAGTTGTTTTATTCCCAGTAAAACCATCTAAGAATATTGCGTGAAATGGTTTTACATAAGAATCATGAGATTTTGTTAAAATCATAAAAGGCAGTGTGTAAGAACTGCCATTCATAAGCTGCTCATTTTCCATACAGCTGCCTGTACCATGTGTTGGCTGTACAGTATGTTGCTGAATTACTGATAGCAGTTCCCTTCGTCCTTCAGGAAGGAAGGACAAGATTTTGCAAGTTGCCGTGAGTTAAACTGATGTAATTGTTTTTGCCCTCAGTGTTGATGACAGGACAGCCTACCTGGCCCTGGGAGCAGTGAGGAACATCTCTCTTAACATTTCCATTTCTAACATTGGAGATGATGCCTACGACACCAATGTTTTCTTCAACTTTTCTGGGGAGCTCTTCTTCATCAAAATGTGGCAGAAGGTAAGAAAGGCCAACGTTGCTGTGAGCAAGTCTCCTAACACTGAACCAACTTACTTGTAAGATGTGGTGGCCTTGTCCCCAGTGCAGAGACATTTTAAAGTTGTTTCTGGTTATGCTGGGCTTGAATTTCTTCCAGGCTCTTTACTGAGGTTTTCTCCTTTGTGGGTTTAAGCTGTGTAAATGATATCCTTTGTGCTTTTACGGAAGGCACCACTGTTATTTGAGGTGAGATAATGAAATAGAAAGATTGTTTATTTGAAGTATTAAGGTATTCAGTGGCAGAAGGAGAATTATTTGTAAGCCTGTAAGGTGCCAGAGGTCACTGGTATGCAAAGGTCACAATGCATTTGGCTGTCCTGGTCATCTCCTGACTAGGATTCCTAGGTTTTCCTCACAGAAACCAAAATGCAAGGCTATTCTTTAGTCTCTTCACACTGAGATAAAAATGCTCAAGTGTTTTCATTAGCTTGAGTTTATTTAGGATTGATGTATAAACACTGAATTGAGCTTTTTAGAAACAGGCTATGGTAGCTGTCTGGCTGAGTAACATGAAAATAATTGTGCAAAACAAGAGATTTACAATAATAACATTTTGTTCCTGCTTCTTGTAGTGATTTCTCTCTCAAAGCTTTGCTATGCCATAAGAGCAATATTGAAAACAGTGGCACAACTGTCACAAACTATGGGATTAACGTGACCCTTTGAAACAATATTTCACCATTATTCAACAAATTTTGTAGAAGATTGATAGATTTCAGTTATTATACACCTCTTAAATTACCTCATTACATAATAAAGTATGATAAATTCTGACATAAGTTAATTCTGTTGGTTTTCAGATTAGGCTATGACGCTGCGGGCAATCACAAGCCTCAGAAAGTTCTCTTTGTATTCTAAGCTTCCTTTACTGACTGTGTGTTGCAAGTGTGGAGTTTATCAGGGGAAAAAAAATACAATACAAGGAATAAACCAGAAATGCCTTACCCCAGTATGCAGCTTCTCCCTAATGGAAGCTTACATGAAGAATTTCAGACTGTGGCACAGCTCCTGTTGAAGTCTGTGACAGGGTTTCCATTGCTCTACACTGAAGCAGAAACAGTGTGATGTTTTTGTTTTTTTAATATACATATTTTTAATTCTGTGCTTACATGCTAAATATTTTACATGCAAATTGACTGCACCAGTTGCCTTTGTTGTCCTTCTTGGCCAGTGCTGTCAGGGAACAAGCTGAAAATGATGTGCTGTTCCCTTAGTGTTTTTACCTTGAGCTGAGATCCAAAGCAGACTTGAAACAGCTGTGCTGAAAGCTGTCTAGAAGGAGTAGTTTCTGGAAGCAGATGACATTGTTGTAGGTTTATCTCACCACTCAGTGTCTTCGGCTAGTAGAAGCCAGCATTTCTTTAAAAAATATACATTTTTTTTTCTGCTGAATTTTATTATTCTGTATAGGCTTCCTTTTTACTCAGGTCTTGCAGGCAGCAGTAAGACATGTTATTCCTGCCATTTCGCTGTTTGTGTGTTTGATTTGATAGGGTAGTGTTGTTGTTTTTTATAACTTAGTAACAGTTTTGAAACACTGAGTAGCAGGGTTGTGTTGGGCAACTTTGCTTCCTCTCAATCAGCTTTTGCTTCAAGAGAAGTTAATGGATTGTTGGCCTCACCATGAGTCCAGATGGGAAACTGGATCACAACTCATAGCCTCAATTAGTGTTATATTTTCCGTAAGCTCCCTGAACAATGGTTTTTTTTTTTAAATAAAATATAATGGATTCTGTTTTTCATAAACTACTCCCGTCCCTTGACATCTGTGCATAATACGTACTGTGCATGTACTCTAAATATATTTTGTTCCTGGTTGAACACTTCCCAGGCAAAAATCCAGAATATAAAGCTGGAGAAAAAGTGATGACTCATAAGATTTCCCTTAGTGGAGCAATTTCAGAATCAAAATTGCTGTTTGATGTTGGAAGCTTCTTGGTGCAGTGCTTTCTAACAAGTAACACTGGAGTGGAAGCAGAGGATTTCTTGACGCTTTTCCTGCAAGGGACCCCAGGACATTAACCAATCTGTTAGTCTTTTGGAGAGAATGTCAATCTCCTGTTTAGTTTACTTGTGTTTGCAGTGGAGATTCTGGTAGATTCTGTCTGGTTATTTCGTGCTATAGGTTGGTTATGTCATTTTGTTGCACTAACTCCATTGAAAAAAACACACAGCTCACGTTTGGTAAGAAAACGATGAACAATCCCACTACTGGTTATGGTACACCTCCCTGAAGTGCATTAGTGAGGATAGCTCTTTGCTTCGTGGAGGCTGAAAGTTCATGAGCCATGATGGGCAGAGCATCTGGCAGGGCTTTGCTTCTTCTCTGCAAGGTGAAAAAGTGTTTGCTGACTGACGTTGAAAAGGCTTAATTTATTCCACTGTCTGATTTTCCTGCTGTGCTACTGCCAGTCCTCCCTGCTCCGTGGATGGAGCCCAGCGTTTTCTTTCCATAGCTTCTGGCAGGCAACCCTCCTGAGGCACAGTGTGTGATGTGGGCTCCAGTGTACAGCTTCCCATCCTTGCCCACCCTGTGGTGGTTTCTCCTCTGTTGCCCTTCTAAGGGGCTGTTGTCACTGAAGTGTCACTGTCCTGGACACAAGGCATCCCTCACCCTTTCTGAATACAGGAAGAGACTGTTCTGGTGAAGTGAACACAAAACAAAATAGCAAAGTGGTGAAAGTTCTGGATTCTTAATGTACAGTGTGGGTTTAATCTCCAGTAGCTTGATGTGCAAATTATTTTCCATTCATTATGGTTTCATTAACCATATGGTGTTGTGTGGGAGTAACAACTCTTATATTATTTTTCAATTCTTCCTAGTGTAGTGAAATTTTAGAAGCCAGATATAACATTTTTTTTCCTTTATTTCTTTTAATTAATTAATATCAGAATAAGAAGAGTAATCTCAAGGCTGAGCAAATACTGTGTTCCTTTTCAGGAGATTGACAAATTTGACCATTGATGTAACTCTTCCTGTGTAAAGTTTCAAATTCTGATAGAGCAAGAAGTGGTGATTTTTAAAGGTGCATGGGACTATTGCAATGTAGGAAATTTCAGAAGGTGCCCACTAAGAAAAATGTTCCTTTTGAAATACAAAGACATTTAACTGCTTTTTCTTTTAACAGGTGAGGAATAAGACACCTCATCTGTTCCCTTTGATTTTTTTTTGATGATGTTGATAGAGATTGGCTGCCTCTTCTGTGTACAGTGGATTTGCTAATTTATTTTTTTGATCTTAAAGTTCATTGTCCCGCAATCTCAATTAAACTTCAGGAATGGTATTTCAGGGCCTGAAAAACCCACTTAACAGAAGTGTTGTTGCCACTTTCCTATAGAAGAACACAGAATCCTGTTTATGTGCTAAGGAGTGTGCGAAAGGAATAACAAGCTATTACTTCTAATTTTGACATAATTTTGCATCTATTGGAATTGCCATCTGACTTGTGAAGTTTTGCGGAAAATGCTTCTCAGAAATAAGCACACTGCTAGCTGTTTAATAGCTGCTGCTCAGTGCAGAAGGATATTTTAGTACAGTTACAGGAAAAAAAAAAAAGCCACTATAAGCTTACTGGCTGTGGCAGCTGGCACTTGTCAAGAGATTTCCCAGGTAGGCTGGTACAGCAGCAACCACTGAAAGGCAAAATCCTGTTCTTTTTGCATCTGATCTCATGGCGCAGACCTTTTCCCTTTTTTTTTTTTTTTTTTTTTTGGGGGGGGGGCAGGGGTAGATGTTCTGCAGGTTCAGTGTAATGAATGTGCTTTCCAGGGGTCAGGTGAGTGCCAGATAAGTGCAGGGAGAATGATGGAAGCCCATGATCAAAGAGCTGAGGTAGCATGTGGATGTAAGCAGGGCTTTATCTTTATGAAGTCAGTTCAGGAGGTTGTATCCCAATGATATAAAAGTATCTACGTAACATAATAATAACATAAGCAACAACAATAACCCCATATCCATAGCATTAATCTCTGGCTGCTCCTGAAGTGCTCCACGAGAGCCAGAGGGAACCTAACAGCTGAGCTCAGGGTTAGGGAGAGAGGAGGTCAGAAAGTCCTGCTGCTGACTGTCATTCCCAGCTGTGGTTTATTTCTGTATTTCAGGCAGACTCCCAGTATCCAGAGCCAGCTGTGTGTAGCACTCATGCTGCTTCTCACAGCGACTTTCACCAGCAACAGCTGGATAAAGTTTGTGGGGCTGAGCCAGGGCAGAGAGCAGCAAGGTTATGGTTTCCTAGAATGTATTAATTTATTGTCATTCTTCTGTGTGCATCTGAAACCTTGGTGCTCATTATGAATACACAGATAACCTGAGTCACACTGCTTGTAGGCTCTCTGGTTTATCTTCTGAGAAGTAGTGTGGTGCCCTGTCTGGGTTAGCAGGCATGTCAAGTATGAACCTAATCTGGCTCCCTGAGCACTTACTTCTGTCTCCTGACAAAGAGAGCCCAGAAAAGCTGAGCATGCAGGAAGAATTTATTTTTTTCCAAATTGGGAATTCACTTACACTAGTTTCCTGTGATGCTCATACTTTCTAAGAGTCTTTCAGCTGTCACAGTAGGATTCTGATAGAGCACAAAAAACCTAGCATGTATGCCCTCTATTGGATTCATTTGTGCCAGTGGAAGACACCATAGGTTCTGAATATTCATAATGTCTCTTTTCCAGCAGTTTTTGCCTCTTTAGATCCACTGGCAGAGAAGTTAAATGCTTAGAAGTAACCTTCTAAATTAGTGGTTTTAGTTAAGCTAGCTGATGCAGAGTGAGCTGGAGCTGCTCCTGTCACCCCCTCTGCTGTGGTGTCAGGAGTGCAGTCCCAAGTGGCATGGAAACTCTAAGCCTGTAAGGCTGCCTGAGCAGTACATCACTTCTGTGAGGGGATGGGAACACTTTGGCCACGAGAGCTTTTATACGCAGAATTCAGAAGTATGCGCAGAATAGCAGTCACTGACACACGGTGCTTCCGTGCTTTTGTGAATCTAATGCTTAACTGTTGCTCCTGGGGTGCACCAAAATGTTTCACATTCCTGGTCTAAAATTGACTAATTTCTTAATTGAAAATAAAAAATGCTTGCAGTTCAAGCTGTCTGACTTCATTGCCTCCTATATTGCCCCTTTCTACAAGAAAGACATCAAGGCTCTGGAGTGTGTCCAGAAGAGGCCAGTGAAGCTTGTGAGGAGTCTGGAGCAAGGTCTTATGTGTAGCAGCTGAAGGAACTGGGATTGTTTAGTCTGGAGATGAGAAGGCTCAGGGGAGACCTTAGCGCTCTCTACAACTACCGGAAAGGAGGCTGTGATGTGGTGGGGGTCAGTCTCTTCTCCCAGGTAACAGCAATAGGACTAGAGGAAATTAGGAGAAATTTGTTCTCTGAAAGAGTGATCGGCACTGGAACTGGCTGCCCAGGGATGTGGCTGAGCCACCATCCCTGGAGGTGTTCAAGAAATATTTAGATGCTTTACCAGGAGACATGGTTTAGTGGGAAAATGTTGGTGTGAAGTGAACAGTTGGACTAGATGATCTTAGAGATCTTTTCCAACTTTGGTGATTCTATGATTCTGTGATTTATTTCCATGGAAACTGCAGTGGATACAAAGAGCACAATAACACTGTTTGATAGAGCTGGTTCTCAGCACTATTTTTCAACACTGTCTCCACCATTAGCTATGCATTTTTTTCCAATGATGAACAAGATCCCTCACAGAACGTGAATGTGGCACTGGAGAAGGTTGTCCAAAAGTGCCCCATCCCTGGAGGCATTCAAGACCAGGTTGGGGCCCCGGGCAACCTAATCTAGTGGTTGGCACCACTGTCCGTGTTGCAGGAGTTGGAAATGATTTATAAGGTCCATTCCAATCTAAGCCATTCTATGTTTCTGAGATTCTATTCTGTGCTTATAAAAATCTGCATCAGTGGAGGTCACCCACTGTGTCACAGCTGCTGTGATGATGTTGTTACTAGGAAAATGTTGCCCACGCAGTCCCATCTTTCACCACTGCAACCAGATGGAAATCAAAAGGTCCCAAATCCATTTCGTATGGTGAATGTAGTAGGACGGTCCAGCCAAGACTGCCAGTGTGCTCCATAGTCTTTTAGACTGATACAGGGCCTGGCATTATCGTGTTGTGAGAAAAAAAAAATAAAAATGGTTGTCGTCTTCTCTGTCTGGACTCTGAAAATTTGAGCCTTCAGCTTAGTCAGTGTTGATATCTAGCTCTTCATTATGTGGTGTGACAGCTCTACATGGTTGTTTGGAATGTGACTGGTCTTTCATATCACTGTCTCCACTGCTGAAATCAACCACCCACCACCTCACCATACTGACATCGCTGTTTGGTCCCCGTAAATGTTCAGCAGGCATCAATGGATGCCAGTGCAGAAATTCAGTTCTACACCTTTGCTTCATACACAGTTTTGTGTTAGACACTGTTTTGCCAAATGGCCCCTCTGCTGCCATCTGTCATACGACAGCAGAATGTAAAGTAGTATTGGTGGGAAGGTTCAACCTCTACTACCATGCTACTAACATCTACTTCTGATATCTTGTACCAACATAATAAAATAGGAGGTATTACTTTGGGAAAAATCCTTGTAATTTTCTTTTTTTCTGTGAATGCTTAATGGAAACCTTAGAATCAGAGAGTGGCTTCAGTTTCAAGGGCTCTCGAAGGTCATCTTGTTCCAACCCCCCTGCTGTGTGTAGGGTTGCTGACCACTAGATCAGGTTGCCCAAGGCCCATATCCAACCTGCCTCTGGATGCCTACTGGGATGGGAGACCTACAGTTTCTCTGGGCAGCATGTTCCAGCACCTCGCCAACCTCTCAGTGAAAAATTTCCTTGACATCTAATCTGAAACCTTAACTTGTATGCTTCCATAGGAATAAGTAAGAAGTAACATTTTTTTTCAGGGCGGAGATTATTAGATGTATTTGGTATTCCCTAGGCTTAGCAGGTAAGAATTGAAGGCTAAACTTCTGATCCAGACTTTCCTTTTGGGATTCACACATCATTCCCACAGTCAGGGAATGGCATTGAAGACTGGATTTAGTTGTGTAATTAGTACTGATAGAAGTCTTGTAAATTTTCCTCTTACTGTTCATATCTGAAATAAATCTTTGTTATTTTTCCCAACAAATTAGCTCAATTAATAGAATACAAAATCCCCCACGTTTGTTGGCGCAGTCCCTATTGGAATGATTCAGAAGCCATGATTTTGCAGGAATTTAGAAATTTTTCTGCTTGGTGCTGGAAGAGCCAATGTGAGTTTAATTGTTAAATCCCATTTTCAGGAGCAGCTTAACACTTACAAATCAGATTGAAGGTTGATAGCATGTACATTTCCAAAACCCTAAATGACTCAGGCCTTGCAAAACTGGATGCAGCTAACTCCAGCTGGCTTTAAAGGTCTGAGTTTTTGCAATCTTAAGCTGCTTGTCTGGAAAAAAATGACGTGCCATGGAGAATCATCAAATGTATTTCTGCAGGAAGCAGCAGAAGCTTCTGATTCAAGAAGACGATACTTAAAATGTTGTACATGTTTCTTTTGGGTGAGGTTAGAGTGAAAAATTGTTTTGCAATACAAAAAGGTTTTGTTAATTTTTGTGAGGATTAGATAGGGTTTATTTGTTTTAAAACGGCTTGTGATCAGTGAGGTATTATCAAACATTCGTCTCTAAAGACTTAATGGTGCTGGAATAACATACCAGATGCATTGAGAAGATTTCTGCTGATTGGATTGGGCTGTGCTTCAGGTTGTGTGACAAGGAAAGTGATTACCCTGGAAGTTGCTCATCATGACTCTTAATTTGACTGTTTACATATATACTTAGATATAAAAATAGTGGCTTGGAAAAATAGCCTGGGATGGTCTGCGTGGTTCCAATTAAGGGAGGTTTTGTTTGACTTGCCTAGCCCTGTTTTTCCCATGAACCTACAAAGAGAATGGTTTTCTGAAGGAAAAACAGCAATATGAATGAATGCACTTATGTGGGATGTACTTTTTTAGGGACTGGAAGGCAGCCTGTGCTGTCACAGAACCTGCTGACAATAAATAAGGACCCACAAGCTGGAGTATCACCAGCAAAAGTAAGGGAGGATTTCCACAGCTTTTAGTGGCTGTAGTTGCAGAGTGAGGTTGTTGAGTTTTTGTTGTTTTTGTTGTAACCTGAAATTTCAGACTATTGACTTTATGGTATGAGAGGTCAGTTGTGTTCCTGTAGGAGTTTCCTTTCATCGCTTCTGAGACAGGCGGATCAAGATGGTGCCAGAAGATAACTGATACCCTGAGCAGAAAATCCAATAGAGTTGTGTAAATATATACATTGAAATTGCCATGTTCCATTGCAGGAAGTGGTGGTAATTGCTTTCTTTAATCTAGTTGTTCAGATTTCTCCCGTGATGCTAATAGGATCTATGGAAAAAACCCTCTGTAATTATTCTCATTAAGCACAAAGCATGATACTGCAGTCAGTCATTCTTTGGATGTCAGCTCTGTGAAGTCCACAGCTGTCTTATCTTTGGAAAGACATAAGAAACAAAGAAACAGAAAAAAAAACACCCATCCAACAGCAACAACAACAAAACAAAACAAAAAAAACTACCTACAACCAGCCAGACGAACAAAAAACAACCTCACTGTATTTTACGTGCAGTCAGAAAGATTACTAAAGTTGTAAAGTCTCAGCTGAAAATACAAGGAGGGGCCACTGTTTGCTCCTAAGCAATGAGGAGGTTTGGTTTGTTACCAGTGCTCAGCTGTCTTTGTTGTCAGCTCTGTGTAGTTCTTTGAGGAACGTGGGGTGAGAAGGGTGAGGTGGGGACTCCACTCTCATGGCTGCCCTAGCAGACCCCTCCTGCCAGGTAGGCTGCAGAGAATGCAGAGTCAGGTGTTTCCGCAGCCTGTCTCTGGGAGGAGGCCAGGATACCTGTGCTTGACTGGTCTGTAACCATCTGCAAGGAGAGAGGAGCAGAGATTTCCACTCAGCAAGGTGAGAAGGAACGCACTGACAACCTGCTCCATACAGTCAAGCAGTGTCTCTTGAAGTTACTCTCTTACTGCTTAGCTTTTTTTTTTTCCTTCCAGCAAACGAACAACAACAAACAAACACGATTTTACAACTTTTCCATGTCCTAGTGCAGAAGGAAATGATTTATACCTTTGCATTTCATCAGTGTCGCTAGGTCATCTAGTATTTATCATGTCATCAGTTCCTTCTGCGGAAAAAGTCCTGATGCACCTTGCATTTGGGTTTCCGTGTGACCAGAATCCTGTGTGTGTTTCAGAAGGCATCTAGTTTGGCTTTGGATTTTAGTGACTGTAGACTGAGGTAAGGTTTATTAGTTCCAGTAAAATACTCAGTGCCAAACTCATTATTACTCTTATTACCTTAATAGCAATAGCATTTGAGAATTACCACCAGAGAAGAAGGGGAAAAAAAACCCTTGCTTTTTTTTTTTTAATTAAAGTTTGTTTTTAATTTAATTTTTTTTTGTACTGAGCATTTCCACTTGCTTTTTCATTGAACTGTGTTTAGTTGATGACATTTGAATTTATTTCCCGACCTTGTTCTGCGTTTAAGCTTTTCATTATAATACCAAGAGGGAATAGCTGTATTGCAGTTGAATGTACTAATGTTCAGTATAATTGATGGCTTACACACAGGAGATTCCTAATGCGGGCATATGTTATCTGTGCTTTCAAAAATGCCACTAGGAAATGAGCGCTGATTCTTCGGTTTTTGCCGCCTTACCTTTTCTTCTGCTTTTAATTTTGAGAAGCATGTTTTTAAAGATTTGTTTTTGTTACTGAAAAGTAGAAATGCTATATCTCATGAGTTATATTAATATTGGAAAAAGAACTCTCCTGTTGTTGTTGCCATGCAACCATGATTCCATAGTGTGACATACATGTGTGCACACACGTTCATGCATCTAGATGTGTAGTCAGGATGAAGGAAAGCTTACTCTAGAGCACTTTTTCATCCTAATGACTTTCCAGTCTCTGAGTTTTGCTTGGGCAATTGAAGAGCATGTAGTCATGTACGTGAGAATGTGTTACTGATACGAAGCTTATTTCAGTGTTACCACGCACAAGTCATGAGGGAACAATCTAGCCCACAAAAAGACAGATTTTCACCCACAATTATTTAAAATAAATGTGTAATCAAAGGAAGTGTACTGCTGGCAGATTAAAAAACATCTGTAGTTTGGTTATACATGACATTATATGAAGAATATAGAAACATGCCAGTGTGTAATTCTGGACATGCATTCTTTTGGATTCCCAGAACAACTTTATTTTCTAGATAATTGCCTTGTGTCTATATATTTAATCCTATTAATTTTCTGTAGTCCCATATATGAAGGCATTCCTGGGAATAATAGAGTCTAGATTGTTACTGGATTTAGATGAATTTTTATTAATTTTTGTGCTGCTCCTTTTCAGATATATCAGTATGGAGTGAAAAAACTTGATTTCCTTTACTCAGTTTTCTCATTGTTTTTGTATGTGGAACGTAAGAGACATTGCAAGTATGTGGAAGTTGCTCTGGGCTTAGTAGTGCATTAGAACATGTACTAGCCAATGTATATTTTTTTTTCCAAAAGCTGCATCTTCACATTTTTATAAGCAGAGGTTTTATTTTGGTTTGAAAATAAATGGTTATGAAATAAGCATAGTTTTGTAGCAATTCAGTACACAAAGACCAGGTGTTTTGAGGATCTGGGATTTTTCCCTGCATCTAAGTCTTCATTTTTCACAAGTTTCCTGGCATCTAAGTCTCGTTTTCATAGGATCGTAGAATGGTTTGGATTGGAAGGGACCTTAAAGATCATCTATTTCTGATACCCCTACTGTGGGCAGGGATACCTCCCCCTAGACCTGGTTGTCTGAAGCCCCTCCAACCTGGTCTTGAACACAGACCAATCTTGAACACTTCCGTGAATAGGGCATCCACAGCTACTCCATTCCAGTGCCTGACCATCCTTATAGCGAAGAATTTCTTCCTAGTCTAAACTTATCCTCTTTTAGTTATCCTCTGTCCTATCACTGCACTCCCTGATAAGGTGCCTGTCCAGGTTTTTCTTGATGGCATCCCTTCTCTCCAGCCTGTTGACCACACCATGAAGCTTGGTGTTGTCTGCACACTTGCTGAAGGTGCACTCAGTTCCACTGTCTGTATCACTGCAAAGCCGTTAAATAATATCAGTCTCAATACGGACAGCTGAGGAGTACCACTCATCACTGGTCTCTACCTCGACATCAAGTGACTGACAGCAAGTCTGAATAAGACAATCCAGTCAGTTCCTGTGGTCCACATATTGGATCCAGATCTTTCCAATGTAAAGATAGGAGTGTCAGCAGGACAGTGTCGAATGCTTTGCACAAGTCCAGACAGATGTCATCACTTGTTTTTTTTTTTTTGTTATTTCATGAAATCTTTAGTCCAACTTGAAAAAATGATTCTTAACACCAGCAGTTTGTGCACTGGATTACTTTTTGCAGATTTCTTTTTTAAGGTGAGAGGAAGCAAACATATATTGAATTCATCCTTTTAAAATGTTTATCTTGCAAGTAGTAGTATACACTGAAGTTCCAGTCACATCTGGCTTACAGTTTAGCAGATGTCTGCATATCAGCCTCAGTTGCTTCAGAGAATTGTTGAACCAGATGCATAAAGGTACAAATTATACAATAAAGTGCAAGTACCAGGAGGAGATGGAGCTGGGATTAGGTTTAAGCTGTTTCCAGTTTTGTATTTGTTTTACTATCCCAAGGACTGTTCTTGATAATGGAGCACCTGTAGCCTGCACTGATATCTTGCTTGAGAAGAGCACCCAAAGCAGTGCTCCAAATGGAGAAGTTGCTCAGGTCATTTTCCATTTGCCTTGTATGTAGCGGAGGTTCGGCTGGCCCGGGTGCTTCCCTGCTATTATGTTCCTGGTTTTTCATTTTCCTGTTGCTGGATACAGAAGGCTCATTGCTTGCATCATGGCAGTCTGTGACGCTAGGTGCTCTCAAAAGGGACAGCTCTGCTTCTCTTGGAATAAAAGAAAAACATTATTTCAAGAGATGGCAACAAAAGATTTACCTACCGAGGTAACTACGTAAGACAGCACTAATTAAAGTGATTGGCTTGGTCTGCTCCCATCCTTGCTCCCCTGTTACTAATCTTGGACACCCATTTTGCAGTGCCTCTTCCTTTGTCATTCTCTTTTTCTATGGTGGCTCTGTAGCAGAGATGGGTCTGATCAGTGATCTCTGTCAGTAACTCAGGTACGCTGGGGAAGGGGCAGTGGGCTCCTTGGGCTGCAGCTAAGCTGAACTGGCTGTGCAGCCCATGACCCTGAGCATGCAAAATAAGAATATGAAATGCTCTGTGTAATTAGAATTCACATTAGAAGTGATGATTGCCATCCTTTCCAATACCAAACTGGAAAACTCATGCAAAAGTAAACGGTGTGTATCGCAATCTACTGGAAGACCTCTGCAAATAAACAAATAATATACACATATTTGGTCCCTCAACTCTAGTATCTATTGAAGGTAATAAAATGTGGGTACAAAATACCTGAGGTAAAGTGTCTGTGTCTGGGTTATTCGTGGTTTATGTGTATTATTGGCTTTGGCTGTGGGAAATACTTTCTTTTGCTTGGCTTCAAGTACGCAATTTTATTTTTCCTTGTGCCTTCCTAACGAATGGAGCGATGTATATGTACGTGCCTGTGTGTGTGTATGGAAAATTGAAGTTCAATTTGTTTAAAAAAAAAAAAAAAAAAGGTACAATATGAATAGGTTGGTTGGTATATAAATACTTGTAACACTTGATCAAGTGGAATCCTGTGTGTCCCTGATCCTTCTCTAGCTAGGACAGAATAGCGTAGCAGGTCTTACCTAAAGAGAACAGTTTTCCCTTTAAGTCACTGTCCCCTTATCTCTCTGGATGTGCTCCTTGTTTGCGTTCTCAGGCTTTCAGGTATATGAGGGATTTTTTTTTTTTTTGTGGGAACAGCCTAAGACTTTTTTTTTTTTTTTTTTTTTTGGTAGAAAATGAATGAACTGCCACCGTGGCTGGTACTGACCTTACTCCAGTGTTTCCCAGATCTTTCTTTCGCAGAGCAGGCGAATTACATCCCAAAGCCAACCCTCAAGCTAAGCATTAAAAGCAAGGAGGAGCTTTTGCGTGAAGCAGCTAGGTGAAGCTCTCAAAACAGATCAGCAGAGTGGCTGGAAAATGGCATAGCATTCCTCTTGGCAGTTCCAGTACCTCCAGTCTGGTGTCTGATGGCCACTACACATCTGTCTCTACTGCACCTTTTCAACTCAGGTGGTTCCTTTCCCAGCAGGAACTTGGAAGTGTTCAAACTACATGGAGATGGGGAGGAAAGGCAGCTCAGACTTTCTGGCCCTGGGAAAACATTTGTTTTGAGTCATGTTCAGGAGTTAGAGAGGCTTTCAGGAGCCTGAGATTATCCTGACTGGACCACCAGACCCTGTGCTGAGAAATTCAATGCGGATGCCAAATGTGAGGTAACACATGTCCCCTGGGGCATGGGTATAGTTACAGGGGCTGGAGGGCCTGCATGAGTTCTTGGGCTGATGATGTCACCAATGGTGTAACTTTTAAGATGCTAATTGCTGCTAGGGAGAGGGGAAATGCAGCCTTGTCATTAACAGCCATATTCCAACAGGGACATATTTGCTCTGGTGGGAACTATTTTCTGCTACTACTACTTTTCTACTGCTGTCTGTGAAAGGCTATAAAGGCAAGAATAAAACTCTCATCTCTATCTTAAGACATAGTAAAGAGATTCCAGGGCAAGTGGTGCCTCCAGAGATTATTCATCTGGGCACTGATCACCTACAGCTGTAAAAATAGGCTACCATCAACACAGCGAAAAGCGAAAGGAGCAGCTTGACTGAAATGTAGTCAACCTCATAATGGATGCGTGACATCTGACCTAGTAGCTGTAGGGAGACAGTGGGTCTTGGTGATGTTCCTTGTTGTTTTCCCCTCTGTAGAACTGAAGATCAGCAGTACTCATCAGTTGGGGGGAAGAGAATGGTATAGCTTGTATAGTGAAAGCTGATGCAAGTCCAGTCAGAATGTTGAAAATGGAAGTCAGCAAAGGAGGTGAAACTTCTCAGGGTGACACTAAATCCCTCTTTCTCCTTACAACTTCACCACCTGCCCTGCAGGTCATATAAAGTGAGAAGCTGCAAAACCACAACCAGTTTTATTGACTTGTTCAAAAACCTCTGTGGGGTTAGTCACTTATTTGAAAGCAAGCAAATAATTTCTGCTATTGCTTATATATCTGAGATGGTGTGCTTTAAAAATCTGCTGTACTGTCTGTCTGTTCTCCAGTTAATATGAATGCTATGAGAGAGAGGGAGGAAAGATGAGAATGCTGGGAATATCCAACAAATAGAAAAGCTTTTGTTTTTCTCTGCCTTTTTTCCTCAAAAAGATTTGCTGTACTGGTTGGGATTGGTGATCTCATGGTCTATAAATAGGCTCCATCCAGGGAGGAGAGGGAAGAGGAGGGAGGTTATAATTAATTATATAGAAATAGTTGTTTTTGCAAAATAAGCAGCAAATCCAAGATGTTTCAAGCCAGGCTTTCTGAGCTTGGGGGTGGGGTGTGCCTGCATCATTCCCTAATGAGATCATGGAATAGGACAGGAAATCTCTTTCTGAAGCCAAAGAAAACTCTTTTTTTCCCCTCCTTGTTCTTTTTCTGAAACAACTGAAGAGGTTCTTCCATCACCTTTCAAACTTATTTTCTGTTAATGAATCAAATAATTGATTCATTATCAGAATTAGAGGTCTAGACACCCTGGTCTTCCATTTTTTTGTGTGCTTGTTTGGCTGCATGTATGTCAGCATAGTAGGGAAATGTAATTTTGCTTGCTCATGTAAGTACAGGCATGACAAGTGTCTTTGCCAATGAAACAGCAATTTGTACAGCTGCAGAATTTCTGTACACCACATTTGCTGACTTAATTTGTTGGGGGAATATCTGTGTGTTGAAAAGTGAAGGAAAACTTGGAGTCCCCTTGGTGTCTTTAAAACAGGCCTGTGCAACACAAAAAAAAAAAAAACAAACTTTTTATTCTGTTGTGTAATTAGATTGCCTGTCCAATGTTCTTCAATCATTATAGTCAGGAGAATAAATAGATGTCAGTTTCATGACAGCGTGTAGCTGAGTAAGTCTGTGTTTAATCTGTGTTTCCTTCTCTAGAATGTTTTTCCTAACATGCAGTGATAAACGATAACTTAGATATGATAGCTGCCCACTATAGCTGCTAGTTCTCTGTTGGATTGTCCTTCACATTATTCACATTGTTGCTTGCATTCCATCAATATTTGGAAATCGTTTAAAACAAAAGAAACCTATGAAGATCAGGCAATAGAGCTGTTAAGCTTAAGGAATAAAACTGCCCTTTAAAACAAAATTAATGATAGAAATAAATTTTAATTCTGTGGCTCCTTGTTGTAGGTTTTGCTTTGGTAAGTGGAGAAGTGTATACAGAAGAATTTCTGAACACAAGGCTCAGAAATTACTTGAAACAGTTGAATAAACCATTTGCCAAAAAATGGAATAAAACTCAAGAGTCTTTTGCTCTGAGAGCAAAACTCACAGAAGTGGTTGTGAGAATTTTAACTTTGATGGCTTTTAAAGCAATGACCACCTGTACTGAACCACTGCCAAAGCTGCTGACAGTAATAGGGTCTTTTTCCCAGCCCAAATCACGTGCTTGGAGCTCTTGAGAAGCCCCATGGTCTTCCCACAGAAATAGGGAATGAAACTCCTTAGTCTGTGAAGTACTGAAGTTTCTAAATGTGAGTTACTGATGCTTTCAGCATCCGCTAGGACCTGAATGAGCTGGGGAAGGTTTGTTTGTACGTGGCAGAGTCAGGACAGGAATCATAAATGAAATAGTAGTTTTATGTTCAGAAAGACATGACTAAGAGGCAGGAGCAGGTACTAACTGCTAGTTGTGCAAATGAAACAGAGACACGAATAGCATGTAGAAACAATAATCAGTAACTTCTGAAAAGGATTTGCTGAAAATCAGACCTATCTTTGCAGTCGTGACAGGTACCTTCTGCTTGAATTATGATGCAGTGCCAGGAAGAGTTCCCTATGGATAGTGCCAGTAAAACACCTTGTGTTCCTGCAGTTTTAACATAACAGCAAAGCTCTGTTTGGGAAGAAAGCATGGTGTCTGGGGACTTATGTTAGAAAATCCATGCTGTTACATGCAAAAGAGAGGACCACCAAGACAAGATTACCAGAATTGTTCACAGTCACAAGGAAATTCAGCCTGGGCCAGTCTTCTTATTGAGAAATTCCCCAACGATTCAGGAACAGAGACTTTCCTAATTGCTCTGTACATGTGGGTAACTGTGACCCACATTATTTAGTGACCTCTGTTGCTGTGGAAAAGAAGGTACACTGTTATACTCAGATGGCTGTTAAATGAATTTACAAATATTTATATCCTTGAAGCCACAGTAAAGGCATTAAGAGGATTGGGAGGTGGAGAGTGCTGGGGGCAGGATCAAAATAAAAATTATGCTATCAAAACCCTTGGGAAACACACAGTAGGAGAGGTTACTGGAGTACAACTGAAGGACTTACACCTAGACAAGGAAAGGTAATTAGAAGAAGCCATCTTAAACATTATAGGAGAGGTGAACCATTATTTTTGGTTCCTGACCTTAGAGATGCTTGTTCTACTGAGCTTTGCTAGCTCAGCATGCTACAGAGTACCACCTGAGATCAGACACAGACATGATTCAGTGATAGGAAGTTTAAGAAGCTCTTAAAATGAAGTTCAGGTCTATGCAGTAGTCCTACTTCAGTGGAACAAAAGGTTCAGGTGTTCATCTAAACTTTCACTTGGAAAAATGCCCCTGTTCACCAAAAATTCCAATTTGTAAGTTGAAATTATTGAGATACAAGTATGTGCTTTAAGAAGGAGTCAATGTTGAATATATATATTTATAAAAGAAAATACAAATTTAGCAAAGCACGTTTTTCCTAGTAGTGTGCTGTAAGCCTCTAACTTTGGTTCACAAGTCAGGGAACTTACGTTTCCATATAAATAGTGGGGAGGGTAAGATCTAAGTCTGTATACTATAGAGTATACACTGAGTATGCAGTATCTAACTTTTGAGATACAGCATTATCACAGGAGTGCAGATAGCTCTCCTTAGTGCAATTTTCAAGGCATACTTGTTGTAGGACCTCTCAGATGTGGATGCTGTTCGTGGTCCCCTGTGGGGTCAGCAATGATGGTTCTCAAACAGGTGTTATAGAACAGGAAAAGTGATAATAATGCATGTGTACTGGCATCAAGAGCAGAATTTCTCAGTATGTGCTGTTGGCATTAATTGTGCTCTTTGGAAAAGCTTCAGTAGAATCCCAGAACCTAACATGTTAAATACATTCTCAACCTCTTCAAAATGAGTGTTCTGTCTCTGTGTTATCAAGGTTTCCGGGACATTTTCTCCACTGTTCCAGAGTAAAGTAGCTAGGCTTTGTAGGAGAAGCACTTTTCCAAATAAAGAACAACAAAACTGGCTTTGAGTATTTCTGAAGAAACAGAAAAGTAAACTGCTCTTAGGTACGTTATGTAGCAGGTTTTTCTTTTCTTTTTATTTCTCCTAAATTATATATAAATTATCCTAACAATTCTGCAACAAGGATATTTTCAGTGTCTTTTGTTAGTGATTTTAACCCATTAAAAATAAACAGCTAATCAGAGGACAGTATAAGAGGATTAGGTTGTCTCTGGCACAGATAATCAACAGTACTCAGAGTAGTACTAAACTTATCGTAAGTGCATTAATTAATACAACTTAAATAAAATAAAATCAGAGCCATATCCAGGACATTGTTTTGCTAAGGTTGAGTATTGTTCTGGTGCAGCTTCATGCTGACATGGAAGGTGTAGTATTTACCAGTATCTTGTACGCTTAGGAGAGTGGAGAGCTGGCAGGCAATAAATGAGTGTTAGGAAGCTGAGTTCACGCCTGCTCTGAGAGAGCACTATAAGTGCAAAATACAACACAAGGGACCTATACTTTTACACTTGTTTGCTTTTGCTGATAGTCACAATTTGGTAGAAGAGCTGTCTAGTCGATTAAGGTCTGGGTGCTGAAGGGGAGTTAATGGGCTGGGGGAGATTACACGAAGAGTTTCTTGAGGTGTCAGGCTTGCAGCTAGTCCTGGATGGGGATGAGAGCATGTTGGAGAGTGTGTGATTGACTCCGGGCTCGGGGTGACCTGAGGTCAGAGGAGTGTTGCTCTTTCATTGAGGAAAAATGAATAACCCTAAGGATGGGAAAAATGAGAACAGATGGTAGTATAGGAACTGCTAGGTCAGACTCAGAAAGGAAAAATATTTCTGCCTCTAAGACTGGAGGTTATTGTTCAGACATGACATGAATAAGGTAGAAGAGGGTTGTATCAGTTGATGAATAAGTCATTATTTCCAGCTATGCAAGATTCTTAAGGGAAAAATACATGTACATTCTGGTATAAAAGCTTATTGAGATGAAGCTGAAGATACTTCAGTGTCCTTCTTTGTGCCGTTTCACGTATGCTGTCTGCATCTGGTCATCTAAGTTCAGGAAGGGAGAGCATAACAAAGGGCAGTGTACTATGTTGGTATGTCACTGTGAAGACTTCCCAGAGGCCGTCTCTAATTTTTTCCTACTGCATTTATTTTCCTTTTTTTTTTTTTTTCATAGGACATTCCCATTTTCTTAAATCTTAGATTTGGCAGTTAACCAAGTTGAAAGTTACCCTTCAAAACAGTCTATAAGAAATCTTCTTAAGAAAATATTCTGCTTCAGGAAGAGAGGGCACAAATGGCAGCTGTCTTTGAGCAGGATTTGGTTCCTAATAAGTGGTCTTCTCCAGGATCATCCCTAAAATATTTGAGTCTTGTGCTCAAACTGGCACTGGTCCCACCTTTGTACAAGGAGAACATTAGACCCATCAAATTCAAAGGAAAAACAATCTTTCGAAATGCCAGAATGCATGTAGTCAAAGACTTGCTTGGTACAATCTGTTCCAATACTGACAAGCTATTTCCTTAGTGACAACCTACCTTCTGCGGCCTGAAAAGCATGCTGTTCTCATGCAGTCCAGTAATGATCTCTGACTGGGAGAGAGGAAAATCTGGAGTTGTTCTATGTCTTATATCCCCAGATGATCAGCTAGGTGAAGTCAGCAAAAGGGTAGTATCCAACATCCCATCTGTGTGATCAAAATGCTTTATTCGTGTTGAAATGCTTTCTGAAAGCAGAATGTATCGTTCAACTGTCTTCAGCAAATTATTGTATGAGCTTTCTCCTGGTTGGGTATCTGAGTTGTTTGAGGCAATAAGGACTGCATGTAGTGTTAAGGGCAAGGATATAAAGAGATATTGCTCCAGAGCACGTCCTGTATTGTCAGATGTACTCTGAACTCCCATGTTGCCCACTTCTACTAAAACATGTACTGTCAAAGATGCCAATGGAGAAGATAGCTGGTGTCCCTTGTTGCAGGCAGTGCGGTGCACCAAATTAATGTCTGAAACAGCAGAGATGTGGATCTGAGGCAGGAATAACATAAGCATTGTAGAAGTTTTTTTTTCAAGTTTTGAATTTAACAAATAGCAGCATTTCTGTGTTGCTATTTCTGTCATGCTATATTAATATGATCATTACCAGCTTCCTGAAGTAGTGAGTCAGTTGAAACCACGCAGAATATTTACACTTCAAAACAAGCACCTCCAGAAATAAAGCCATTTACATCTCTGATCACCCCCCAATTAAATGCCCCAGCACTTGATGGCATTATGCTACAGAATTTCTGTTGGGTTGCTCTTTCCTCTTGTGTCCCTTTGGGTAGAGTTAGAACCCAACTGTTTCACTGTTCTTGTTATAATTATCAAGAACTTTTCTTTCTGAGATTGAAGGTTTGGAGAAACAGACTGTTAGTCATCCTAAGCTGTTTCTCACACCCCAGTCTTCCTTTGTTATGCAGTAATACTAGAGCTATTTGGATAATTAGCTCACTGTTTATCCGATAGACTCTTCTAAAAATATGAAGTGCTGTGAAATGTTTCCGAAGGAAGGCAAAGTTTTCTGGATAAAGCTTGATATTCTGTAACTGGAAGAGAAGCTTCCATTCTCTTTGGCTACATTTTCGAAGTAATTTAGAAACTCTGTTAGGTAGTATAGAAATTTGTAGAATGCTTAACCAGTGTGATACTGGCAAGCTTAGTTCAGTTATTTCCTAGCTCTGAACAGTTTGACTTTGCAGCACTCATAATGTTTTAATGTTTTATTAATCATTAAATTGCATGATATGCTAATGAAGCCAGAAGGTCCCTCAAGTCAATCTCAGTGCATCTATTAAGCTGTTGCAAGTGGTAACGACAGAAATGGCCAATGTGGTTTTATCTGTCGTTTCCTTAACAGACTGTTACGAACAACTGGCATCTGCCTGCCTGTTGTCAGGACTGTAGAGGCAGACAGCTTCCAATTTGCAAAATGAAGAAGAATTGCACTTCTTCCATTATCAAGATGATTGTTCTTTCTGTTATCGTGTTTTTTGACATCTCCAAAGTGATATAGACTTGAGGAGAGGAGGCAGCCTCTTGGGTCTGTCTGGTCACTGTCACCACCAGACAGCTATGTAAATAGAAATTTCTCTTGACTGAGCAGAGACGGGGAGATGATGAAAGAGAGTTCATAGGTTGCCACAGTTAGACAGTAAGGGATGTTGGAACAGCACAGAACCAAGAATGTTCCCAGAGGAAACAGCTGTGAAATTTTTCATTAGGTTATGCAGCTGCTCAGAGTGTGTGTTCACTGGATCATCCACATAAAACTCTAAAAGTTCCCAGACTGCTGAGCAGAAAAGGCAGATGTAGGAGATGCTTCACCCATAAAACACTTTCTCTGCTTTTTTGTGTTAAATGTAGGAGAAAATCTGACCTAGTATAGGAAGGTGACAGCTTTGTGCAACTGAATCTAGACAGCTGATTTGCTGGGCAGTGCCATCTTTTATAATGTTGGAAATAAAATTGTACAGGAGATTGCAAGGAGATAAATACATGGAGAAAATGAATATGGAGGCCACTGCTCTGGCAGTTGAGTACTGCTGAAGTGATTTCATGCCATCTCAAATTATGCATGGATTTTCTCCTTAGATTATTTTCTTTACACGTGAAACCAGACAAATACTAAATCAGAGAAGAAAAATAAGGATATAATTGTCTATCAACATGTGCCATGATTTTAAAGATAAAGGAGATCTTGTCTTTCAGATGTTGCAGAAAGCAGCTGAAAGATCAAGAATCTGGGTGCAGTAAGACTCACAGTTAGGGTGATGTCTGTAGAGCACTAATGCAGCGCTCAGATCAAAACATGAAACCAAGAGAGACATTTCCTGGAGGTGCTTAGGAAGCCACTTCAACACGTGCTTGTTCCATTTGAGAATGGTACTCATGCAAATCCTTAAATTGAAGTACATATTTAAAGCAGAATTCATGAGTGATTTGGGAAATGTGCCTAAGGAGTCTGGGTTTCACAAACTATTATAGATACCTAAAATAGATTGAATAAATGATGTATTCTGTACCTAAGAGATTTCCAGATAGATGTATACAATTTAGTTAATTTTCAGATTCGTGTTTTCAATTTGTATTACTGACAATGCTCATAATCCAT
This sequence comes from Oreortyx pictus, assembly GCA_036925125.1. Lineage (NCBI taxonomy): Eukaryota > Metazoa > Chordata > Aves > Galliformes > Odontophoridae > Oreortyx > Oreortyx pictus. The sequence continues at coordinate 46,986,054 of JAUPFR010000007.1, read as the reverse complement.
CATTGTTTAGCACGAGGAGAGGTACTTCCCCTAATTTACTTACACCACCGTTGTGTCATTAAGGAAGGGTTGATACCCATATCATTGCAGTTCATTCTATGAGACTAAGAGATCAGGACAATGAATAACGCCAGGGCCAGATGAAGTTTTCTCCAGTGTCTGAGCATGCCCTGATTTAGTCAGCGTTTCCCAATACAGTTCTCTCTTTGTGATATTGGTACTTGAAAAAAACTGCTGTGGGGAACCTGTGTTCTGCAACATTTGAAAGCTGCCTTTTAAAAAGCAAAGGGAACAACTGATGGTCTGAGTTACCCAAGAACTGTTGGCAGGTCTGGTGGCTTCAGTGTGTTTGGTTATGCAGTATTTCCTCATGATCTGTCTTTCAGAGCACGTTTGGATGATTGTCCATGTCTCAGCATTGTAGTGGAGCGAGGGAGAGCAACATTGCAATCTCCGTATTCTAGGAAAAGCATTTTGGGGAATAACAGCATTACGATGGAAAATGTTTTATTTTCGAAGGTATTTTATCACAGTGACATTTCTTAGTAGTTTTTCTCCATCATTTTGTGGTGTTTTTGTTTCCTTACAGGAGGAGCTGGGCATTTCCTGTGAGTTGCTGGAGTCAGACTTCCTCAAGTGCAGCGTGGAATTTCCTTTCATGAGATCAAAATCTAGGGTAATGTTATGATATTTTCATTTGTAGAGTGATGGTTTGTTCTCTCTCAAAGAGTGCTGGGAAGGATAACTGCTCTGTTAAATGCCTGTAGCTGATACCTTATGTAGCTTTCTAACGCAGGCATCCAAGCCTTTCATGACTGTGGGAAGGCAAATGCATTCAACAGATACAGCCAATAGCAATAACTTGTGCGTTGCAATTAAATACTCTTGAGAAATGTCGCGAGGTTTGTAGCAACCAAAACCTTTGCGTTTCCTCTGTTGGAATATTAGAAAAAGACCCTGTCTCATTTGTGTTGCTGTTTTATTTATGCCTACTTTCAATTTAAAGTGTGACTGCTTTCATATAAATGACAGTGAAAATATTGTAATACATTTTTCACGTCACGGTTTTCTGATAGCTTTCAAAGAAGGTTTTATTTGTTAGTAATAGGCGAACTCTCTCATTTTATTTAGAAATCCAGCCAGGTTCTTCCTATCACTAATCAGAGCTATACAGTGATCTATCCATGGAGTTGAACAGAGGAATTTCACTGCTTTGCTTTAGAATGACATATTTGTTGTTGTTTTGCTTTTCAGCGAGCCATTGAATAGCATGAATTCAGGAACTGTTTCTTTTGGGCTTTTGAATTAGATAGAAATGTTGCTGTGTGGAATACTCAGTGTAGTGCTACAGTGATCAATCAAGAAGATGCTCGATTTGAAATTAACGCCTGATTATGTCCAGTTTGTTCAGTGGCCTGGATGGTACTTCAGCTAGTGCTGGTTGTTCCCAGTGTCTGTGCATGCCCGTACATTAAAGATTCATAGAAGATTATTTGGGCAGCGATAAGTGTATCCAATGGTGCTGAGGTAGTTTCAGTAATGATCTCCTTATGCTAGAAAGCTCTTCCACTGGCAGATAATTTGGCCCCAAAATATCTTTGAATGACAATTCTAATAAAGGCCTTTTTACGATGAAGAATTAGATCCCGTAGTATTAGAACAGACTAGCAATTGCAAAGTTAAACCTTTGCTACTTTGCGGTAGAGGGGACTCTATTAATTTTATCAAAATACACTTCTTGTTTCTAGCTAGACCAGTAAAATATATGTGAAGTTTCAGAACAAGTGTGTTTTGAAACAGCATCTCTAAATGCCACTTTTTCTTTGTGCAGTATGAGTTCAGTATAATCTTTGACACGAGCCACTTGTCTGGGCAAGAGGAAACACTTACCTTCCTTGTCACTGCCCAAAGGTAAGAGAACCTTTCCATGTCTTGATGACTTGAATCTTCTTTGTTGCGTGATGTGTGTACTGCATATGCTTCCCAATTGGGTGGTAGCAGTCATCAGCACATACATGTATAGTAAGTGAGGTTGAATGACTGAAGCTAAACACTTGTACTTTGATAACACAGAGGAACCGTGTGACTTACCTTCCTGAAAAGTCAGGTAGAGCTGTGTGTAGGCTCTGGTTGCCGGGCAGTTTTGATTCTGAAGGAGCATTTTGTGTTTTCTCAGTTGGAAGGCCCGTGTGTTTCTGTGCTCATCCCTTTGGGCTGTGTATCAAGCTCAGCTCAGCTGTGCTTGACGATCAGCACCAGACAGACCTATTTGTTCCGGCATTTGAATGAAATAAGTATGCTTGGATACAAACCAGAAAAGAAAAATGCTTTCATCAGATGCTCAGAGATCTTACTGACAGTTTCCAAAGTTACTTGTCTGTTTTTTTTCCCCCACTCTGGATCTTCAAGCAAGGTTTGACAGATACCTGGAGCAGTTGAATGGGACTCTGTCCCATGGGCATTTGCATCAGGCTTTGCAGTAGGATGGTGCCAAATACTAGCCAGTGACCTTTTGATGTAAGCACAGTCAATTTATCTGGACTGAAATAGAAGGTGTGGCACCCAAGATGATGTGCTTCAAAGAAGCAAGACTCAGGGGTGTTTAGGGAAAGGCAGTGTCTAGGTGTTTATTTGGAAACTGTAGCACAGCTTCATTAACCTGGGCCATAAATTGCTGCTCTGGCACGCTGAGCAGGGGACTGGTTGCTGCTTCCACAAGCCAGCTTCATACCTTACTACATCAACAGTGCAATTTCCTAACTGTTCGCCTCCCCAGTCTGATGCCTCACAGGCTGACTGGAGATGAGAGATGGGATCTTGCAGTTGCTGAGTGACTGCTCCTATAACAGCTGTAGGTGGGGAACAAGATCCTGCAGCACGTGAGGCTGCTATGAAACACTGACAGTGAGACCTCTCTGTGAGAATTAGCTGATCATGTGTTTAGATGACTCCATAATCTTTATAGGGCAGTGAGATGTATCAGGATCTGCTGGTTGAATGCCAGCCATTGCAAGGATAGGTCAGGGCTGCTTTAAATTTGCCCAGCCAGCATTTTCCAGCTTGTACCTCTCATTGCCGTGCCTTGGATTGCACAGGGCTCTCCTCAGTCACCTCACTCCTTGAGATTTCTGTGCCTTACCAGTGAGGAGGGTTGGCTGGTGCCTATAGATGGGGTGAAGTTATAGATAGCAGCTTGCAAACATAGTGCAAATGCTCTGAGGTCTTAGGAGAGTGTCTCTCATTTCAGAAGGATGAACTGGAGAACAGTTGTTTTATGAAGGATTCAGCTGAACCTCCACAGACAACAGCGTACTTCCCAGTGATGAATTACCCTTGTTTCCTCTGTAACTTTGGGCAAATTGCTCAGTTCCCTCGCTGTCAAATAAAAATAATGTTTTCTACAGCAAAAGTTGCTGGTCTGCTACAGGGAGCCCTTGCTTACTTTTCTTTCCTTCTACTTTTGACCAGTGATGGCAGCTGACTTTGAAGACAGAAAGTAGTACTTTCATTTTGTCAACTAATTACATGCAAAGGGAATATAACAGTGAAGAGTTTATGGCCAGATCAGTATGAAGATCTAACCTGCACAGTTACTCATAGCAGTACAAAATCAGTGCTATGAAGGAATGCAGGTATCTTAAAAATGAAATTTAATTTACTGAGTCAAGAACTCTCTGTGAGGTGTATGAGAACCTCCCAAACTGATGTACAGTCGGGCTGGGAAAAGTGAATCCTTGCATTTATGCCTAAATGTCCTTATATATCTCCACTGTGAATGATGGCTGCACTTCCCCTTGGATTGACTGTTATGCTCAAAGATGGTTTTTCAGCTTGAACTTGTTCATGTCCCATCCACAGAGGGGTAACCACAAAGTGTATACTGTGTACATGTGCCCTTCCAATGTGGGATGAAGAAATGTAACTCTTACCCTCTAAGAGGCTTCCTAAGGAGAGGCGACATCATTCAACAAGAGGAGCTCAGAGTATAAATAGCTACCATAAAGACTGGGGATTTACAGTATGTTTATGTTTTCTTTCTGGCACAGTGGAAACGTAGAGCGCATGGAGTCTCTGCATGATAATACTCTGACCTTATCAGTGCCCCTGATGCATGAAGTAGACTCATCTATCAATGGGTAAGTACCAGTCATCAAATGAAAACAAAACAAAACGAAAAAGCAAATAATCCTAACAATAACATTTAAGCTTCTTGTAGTGAAAAACTGAATTTTTCTCTTTGTTTTGAATTCATGTGATTCTGTGGACTGAATTTTTCTCTTTGTTTACAAGCAGTGAGAATGTTGAGTTTTTTTTCTTGTTTCCCAGGCTCTGGAAATAAGGACAACCTCATTCATTATCTGGGAATTTTATTTGTCATTCTTTTCATTCCAACACTCTACCTCTTTCTCATAGATATTTTTCATAGATATTCTCTTTTTCATAGATATTTTAGTGATCATATTTGAATTCATGTGATTCTGTGGATATGTTGGAACTTTAAAATAAAAATAGAAAAAGTAAGTCATATCTTGTTCCATAGGGCATGCCTTTAAAGATATGATTGAGAATCACCAGGCCAAAGTTTATGGTCAAATGTTATGGGATTGTAAGGATCTTGGTGGCATCTAGTTGTTTGCCTTTCTGTTTTATTTTACAATCAGAATTTGCTTCTGTCTCCTTTCCCACTCCCTTAGCTTCTTCATCTGCAGAGCACCTGAATACTAACTGTGGAACATCACTCACCGTTTGACTGATATACTTTTATAACACAAAGCCATTGTTGTCCCCCAGAAACTGGACATGCACGAATTTCTTCCTTTGTACTCAGAGGTCTCCTCTTCCTCCTAAAATTACAATTTTACATCTTGAGTGAAAGATCTGGGATTAGTCCAAATAAACTGTCATCTGACATAGGCAGTTTTTGAGTTAGAGTTGAATAACCTGGTCACTGGAGGTGAAGTAGCATCAGTGTGGGCTGCGGAAGTTGACATTCATTTCTAAACTTGGGAAGTAAAACCTCATCAGTAGTGTCCCCAAGAGGCAAGGGTCTGTTTAGCCACCGTGAGTACTGTCAGACCTCACAAGATGGCTAGAAAGGACAAAGTTCTTGTCTATACTGAGAGCACAGTCTCAGCAGCATTGTCTGAAATTTTTTGAATGTTTTCAGAGTTACACGCTGTGTAGAAATTCAACTCTGTATCCCTTACTTGGCAGTGCTTTAACAGATTTTGTACAGCTTTACAGATAGGAGAGAAATAATGTGCTTTTAGATCTCTGTTCACCACCTACAGAATACTACAAACCACAAACCTGGTACAAACTGGGCTTCTTTCTCTTCAGACTATACATTTTTTTTTAAAGCGTTATGCTTCTGAAGTTTTTGGCCTCACCTGGCTATTTGGATGATCTCTTCCTTTCACACACGCAAAGCTTAGTTGACTCAAGCTCACAGAAATGTCCAACTACCAGGGAAGGGTTTGATTTATTGGCAGGTACACCATTCCCAAGCAATGCTAAATAATACTAGTAATACTCTTTTTCAGACAGTATGTTTTTAAAACTTTATTTTGTTAGTTATCTTTGTGTGGGTCTGTGAGAGCAAATTCCTGGTGATAAATATCCCAAAGGGCTTGTAACATGTTTGGGAGGAGCCTTCTGGCACAGCACTGTGGATGGGAGGAATAAAGTTTGCTCCCGCTGTTTGCCCGAGTGATCCCTAGAATAGGAAGCAGGTCAAAAGAACAGAAAAAAAAAAAGGAAATGTACCTAAACAGGCTTAAAATCCTGTCTCAGAAAACTCTAATCTAAAGGACAGCCTGGAAAGTGAATAGAGCTTTATGCAGACTCTTACTATGGTCTGTATGAAATTAAACCAGGACCGTTTCCAGCCAGAGGAGCAGTCTGACACTAGGAGACACAAAGGGTACTTAAAGCACTCCTAGTTCTCCTGTCTAGGATTTCCAGGTACTGTGTGGTGCTTCCAAGTCTTTTCTGATAAAACCTTACTGCATTTTACCTTGTAATAAGATGCTAGATAAGAATAGCTGAGGGAATTTGGCCTCTGTGACCGTAGCTTAAAGCAAGTCATTTCCTCCTCTTTTCTTCCCTCTAACCATCTGCAAATCATAAACGTAGTGACAACTAATGAGGTGTTCATTCACGAAATGCTCTGTAAATGGAAGATCAAATTGAAGTGTTTTTTTAGTGAGGTAGTAACTGAAAATAATCCTGTTAGTTAGTGCTTCAGATGAACTCAGTAGTGCAGGGATTTCACATGTTATACAAGCTAAAGAACTTCCACAGATCATCCATGGGAGGGGCCATGCACCAGGAGAAGGTGTTTTGTGATAGGAAAGGAGAAAAAATAATCAAAGTTAATCTACTTCAGTCTATGTAAGGATGTTAAGCCAGGTCACTTGAGATGCTGGTTGTGTAATCTGATGTTTTCAAGAGGATATCCAATAAAAAATACTAGATTAGTGTAGGACATCCCATGGCCAGAAAGCTAGCAGTGAGATTTAGCATTCCACAAACATATTTAATTTTGGTGACAGAGCTTACTAAATCTGTGTCTTGATCTTTCAGGGAAGTCTTCCCTACTTCCTTTTTCTATGGTGATTCTGTGGAAGCATCCAATTTTGTTCAGCTGGAAAACCACGAGTGCCGTTTCCAGTCCCTTAACTTCACGCTGCAGGTAAAATTGAAATTCCTGCTTGACGTTACATTCTAGCTTTGTATCTCTTTTATTCTCAGTGTGGAAAGGGCTTTGGTGCATGCTTCAATAACACAGTGTGCTATGCAATGCATTCTTGATTGGATGCCCTATTTACAGGGATATGTGTGTACAGGGATGGTGTATTTCCTTATCTGAATATACTGTTAGAGTAATTACAAGCAGGGCGTCTCACTTTTGTAGTTTCATACTGCTACTTTTTGTTTCTGTTTTACTGTTCATCATGTGCCAAGTACAAAGTTACTCAACTGCCACATCTTGAATGCAGTCTCAGGTTCAAATGGTAATTCTTGTTAGTGTCATGATCACTGAGCAGGGCTGTGGGCAGTCTTCATCCATGAGAGCAAGCACGCACCTGTGCAATGGATTCTGACTAGGCCAAATGCCTCTAGTGTGAAAATGTTTATAATGTGACTGGTGGGAGTCCAGTGCAGGAAAGAGAATGTGAAACCAAGAATACGGTGTGAAGACGTTTCATTAAATGTCTCATAGCTTATCAGTGTTACACAGGTGTTATCTATAGATTTAACATCACATGTCAGTTGGGTTCCTGATCTTGTAAAGCATATAGAACATTTATTACAACAAGTTCTTGTGATGGGACCAAAATAAACTTGTCTCCCTGCCATGGCTGTCTCTATTTCAAGCACTTCAAATCTTTTTTGACCACTAGATGGAACTAGGGAATGATACATCCAGCAGAGGTGTGTGAATCATTGATTGTAAAAAATAGTCTTTTGCCTTTTTTCCCCTTTTTGTTCTCCTAGGCATGAATGCCGCTCAGCTCATAATGAATAACACATGTCAGCCTCTGTGGGCAGACTGTGGGCCAGAGCAATTAAACCCCCACTGTCATGCAGTGCCCTTAGCTATTTACTGAAAAGGAGTGAAAGCAGAATTTCAGGACATTAAAGCTTTTGTGAGCTAGGCTATTAATTCTTGCGATTCTGATTCCATTCTTGAGGCTTTATAGGTCTTCACTTCTCCCCAGCCAGTTACTGGTTAGAAACAGATAAAGAACAGATGTACTGATGCTTTAACTAGATGATTATTTCCAATAAAATTAAGTGATAGCAGGTAATGAAGAGAGAGCCTATATATTGGCAGAGGCACCATTTGTCCTCTCCTACCCTCTTGCCTTTCATACACACACTTGCAAGTTGCAGTATTAACAAGGTTGCTACTAGTATAAAAGTGGAAAATTGCTCTGTAACAGGTCACAGATTTGCTCACCAATAACATGGTAAAACCTCATAACTGTCTGTGTCAGAGAGAAAGCATAGAGTTTCATAATGGGCAAAGCATGGTTTGTATCACTGTTTGCTTGTTTTTAATGATTTGCTTGTCATTTATTAATCTTCTCCAGATGGAGAAAAGTAATGGTTTCTTAACTGAAAGAAGAGATGACTTACAAAATTACATAGCTTTGTAGAGTTGTTTTTTTTAATATGTGAAAATCTATGCCATGTAGAATATGAATAAGGAAAGAATTCTGTGTGTCAGTTCTTTGGGGTAACAGGATTTGCAATGAAAATGTTTTTTCTGCATTAACTCTTATATCTGATCTCAGTGATATAATCAACATTTTCTTAAATGTCTCACATGAAACATTAGATTTGTATTTCATGCAGTTGTTATCATGTTCCATTGTAGTGGGATTTCAACCCCTGCCTGGAGCCTCAGGGTTTTTGTAAGGATCTGACATTGTGAACTGATTCTCTTTATCAGTCAGGCATTTCTTCAAATATAAACAGTGTTTGAAGAGTGAATATCTGTTGTTTTTAATATTGGTACTTTACACAGTCAGAACACCAATTACCTCAACTCTTCACAGTACTGTCTCAGTGCAGATAAATATTCTATTAGCTTTCTGTTTTACTGTTTGCGTTTATGTATGTGTTGTTAGAAACAACCAGGAGATATTTTTCCCCGATTAAAAAATATTGGTAGTCATGAAAACTTACCTTAATAGACATTTGTCCATGAATTTCTTTTCTCTTCAGCAAAAAGCTACAAGTTTAGCAATTTTCACGGGACACATTTCAGTGGTGTACTGAAATCTCTTTGAGTTTTTGTTGAGAAGTTGTGGGGGATTTGATAGAAAGCCACGATGTTTTTCCTCTAAGAGTTTCGTATAATTGGAAACCCCAGATCTTGGATGGAAATTGTTCTCATGCTTTTCTTGGCCACTCAGTTCATCAAACCTACAGTTCAGTAGTCTCAATCATCATTACTATTCCCTGTAAGAAAATCACACGCAGAATATAATGCAGAGGTTACCTGATGGAAATTAGAATGTTGGTAGAAATAACATTGTTTTCTACAGTCTTCTGGATGGTGTTACCGCAACTCTTAGGATACTAGCAATGTCTCTGTATATAAGATAGCAGTCATATGCTATTTGTATTGATGACTGGTAATTATCCTCCAGATCTGCTTCTCGCCTTGTGTATGAGCTGTAATGGAGGACTTTTAGACAGTGTAAACCTTTGACTTCATCCTGGTACTTAAAGGAGAAGATGTTACCTGGAAAGATTATAAAACTAGCATGGTATTAGAATTTTTTTCAAATGTACCTACGCTCCCAGCTCTGGTTATTACAAATATTTCCTAATTGTGAGCAGTCGTGTATGTTTTGGGTTTTTTCGTATTATATCTATATGTATATTTTCCTACAGGTTTATAATGCTGGACCAAGCACTCTTCCTGGTGCTTTTCTTGACATTTCATTTCCAAACCGCCTCTCTGCTACTGGAGCTGAAATATTTCACGTTCAGCAGATGATGGTGAGTACATTACAGTGTACTCAATAGCTCAGAAAGATAGTGAAATGTCTAAAGATTTTGCTGAACACAACATGCAGGCTCTTATTCATTGCTGGTGAAAATGCACAGATAATGGTGGTGACAGTATTAAAAAGTAGTGTTTTGTAGCTGAGGATTTGCTCTTTCAAATAGTTTTCTTGTGCTGTTTGTTGCAGTTTTCATGGAAATGAACAGGAGGCATTACTATCAGAGTGACTTGCTTGTATTTTTGTGTATTCCATGCTATCACTTTCTTTTTGCGACTGTTCTTTTAACAAATGTAAATAACAGTGACATTTATTCATTCAACGTAAAATCGTCCTTTGAAAAATTTTCTGTTAGCTACAAAGGAAACCAAAGTAATTTGTGGTAAATAAGACACGTTCTTAGATTTCATCTTCAATATATTTTTATTATTTTCAAAGCTTTTGTTAAACCACTGAAATACCATCATTTATATAGTGGTGGCCAGTAGTGGGAAGCCTCACTACCGAGGTGAATTTATTACTGAAATTCAGAGTAGTCTGTTTTTATGAGGAAAAAAAATATCTAAATCCATCAGCTCATGGTTTTCTTGAGTAGAAATGTGCTACTTCTTGGTGGTTAGCTTATTTTCTAGCCTTTTGGCTGAAAAGTATTACCATCCCTCATACCCAGGTAACTGTGTCACTGAATCATTGTCATTGTGGATCCAATAAGACCTTTCTCAGCAGGTTTCCAAGACTTGTGCTATTGAAGGGTATGAGATATATACATATATGGATCACAGATTGGTGCTAAAGATGAAATGAATCAGTGCTAGTGTATGAGGCACCAGTATTATACAGACTGAGCCAGTTCTCCAACTAGACTGCAGTAATTTCCCAGCTTGCTTTCCATCACATCACATTTTTATCCCTGTGTGTGGATAACCACCTTCTCTTGGACACGTTGTTGGACAGAGGATTCTGGCCCACGTCCTTGTCTTGTCCCATCTCCCTGTAGTGTGTGAATACGTGTGTTCACGGCCATACCAGAGATGTGGGAGTAATCTTAACAGATTTTCTCTGCTGGTGTCTTCTCTGAAGTGGCACTGCCTGTTTCTTGATACTGACTCTTCCAGAAATCTGCACAAATTGTCTTAGACAAGACACCTGTTTTGCATGCTTAAATTAGCTGGGGTGCGTGCCACCCACATAGTGTATAAGGGCTAATTTCCAGACATAATTTGTCATCATTTCTACTTAAACCTCTAAGTTGCACTGACAAGGTTATGTGGTCTATATGGTCTTGAACAGCTGTTAGAAAAGAAGACAAAAGCCTCAAATCTTGCCCTATGCTTGTAAAAGGGTTTTATGTTTCTTGTTGTTTTTACGTATAGTGGCTTATCTAGGGGAGGTCAATATGGCATTGGGTACTGTGCCTGTGAAGTTTACATCCCTTTTTTCCCAACAGGTTGCATTCTTACCACCATTATTTGACATCTATTTTGTAACTTGTTTTTTAAAAATTTCAAACTACTCTCGTGAGCCTTATTTGTATTAAAGGCTTAAGAGTTGTGGTAGACAAGTGTGGCTTCATATATCTGCACGATATGCTGGTATACCCTGCATTAGTTCAGCCATTGCTTTGGAGTGTATGATAGAATCATTATAGAATCAGAGAATGGTTTGGGTTGAAAGGGACCTTTAAGCTCATGTAGTTTCAGCCCCTTGCTATAGGCAGGGACACCTCCCACTAGACCAGGTATCTCAAAGCCCCATCAAGCCTGGCCTTGGATGCTTCTAGGGAGGGGGCATTCACAACCTTGCTGGGCAATCTGTTGCAGTGTTTCACCACTCCCACAATAAAGAACTTCTTCCTAATATCTAATCTGAATCTACCCTCTTCCAGTTTAAAACCATTTCCCCTTATTCTGTCACTACACGCCCTTATAAAAAGTCCCTCCCCAGCTTTCCTATAGTCTTCCTTCAGGTACTGGAAGGCTGCTATAAGGTCTCCCCGGGAGCCTTCTCTTCTCTAGGCTCTCTTAGCCTGTACTTGCAGCCCATCTTTGTAGCCCTCCTTTGGACCTGCTCCAACAGCTCCATGTCCTTCTTGTTTTGGGGGCCCCAGAACTGGATGCAGTTCTCCACGCAGAGTAGAGGGGTAGAATCACCACCCACAATGTGCTGGTCAGGTTTCTCTTGGTGCAACGCAGGATATGGTTGACATGATTTCTTGAGCATTTCTGACTTGCTAATAAATATTATCCAAGCGAATCATGTCTGGGATAGTGATTATCCCCGCTTTGCAGGTAAATAATTGAAACACCAAATGTTTTGCCGTAGGTTACACAGGAAATTTGTGTCAGAGATGGGCACTGAACCCACGTCTCCCAAGTTGTAGTATAACAGGAAAAGCGTCCTGTTCTCTTTCATCGTACTTCTCCCCCACTGAGTTTTTGCTGACTGAAAAGGGAACTGAAATCATGCAGTTTTTCATCTTTTTTCAGACCAAATATACTTAAACAAGCAAATAACCTAAAAGCTGCAGGTTGGAATGATCTATGAAAAATGGGTAAGAACAGATGATACTCAGAAGCATTTATGTATATTAATTAAAGATTTCAAGCTTTTGCTTGCTTTGAACTTCCTAGGAACTGGTCTGTAGTAAAGGTGATTGTGTTCTTTTTGACATTACAAAGGTTTCTGTAATTGCACCTTTCTCCAGCAGTTCTAGGTGTCAGTGTTGCAGGACTTTTCAGAATAGCTGCTGTTAATACAGAGGATCAGGAATGGTATTTTGTCCATAAGTTAAACAGTTTTCTTTTTTTGAAAGCTCATAGTATCTGTGCCCCTCCCCAGGTGTATGGTACAGCAGGGAATCTTATTGGTGTAAAAGCATAGTAAAAACACAGAGCTTTTGTTTCAAATGTACACAAACGAAGCAAAATAGTGCTAAGTCCTTCTTAGTGTGTTGACTGACCTAGTATTTCATTCAGTCACAAAAATAATAAAAGGAAGAGAGTCACATATGGCCTACTGGAATGGTCTGCATTTCTGGGAGGTGTTAATAGGAATTATTACCTTGCTGCTCCTAGAGGAAATGACAGCAGTCATGCTTCCTCTGTTCCTGTTGCTCTAAGGTCTTTGGCTTTGTTGCAGAAACTATTCTAAGGTTTTCTTCCAGAGAAATTCAGGTCACAAAGATGTTTTGACATCCAGAGTTCTGCTTTGGAGATGTTCACATTCTTTTGGAGGGGTCTTGGGAGTTTATGTAACACAAAACCACATTAAATTCAGCAGTAAAAGCTAGACATAAAAGAGAACGGATAATTGAAAGAAAATTACCGAATAAGCAAATGAACATTCTTCCTATCCGAAAGTTTAAACAAAATGGAAATACTAGAAATTTTACAAGGGCTTTAGCTAGGGAATTTCACCACTGACATTGATATTACATAGTAGATATTTAAGGCTTGCGGTGGTGAAGAATATTTTGGAAGCAAATAAGAAAAACTATCTTGTTCAATGTATTTTTATATTTGCATTCTTGGAGAGGTTTTAAGGCAGGTTAAAAGCGCAGTCCCTCAGCTTGTTGGTAAAATTGTCATAGTCCGGGTGATGGCACAGAAAGCTTCACCCAGAATTCAGGAGGGTTAGCATTAACAGAAGTGTAGATTCTCCACTATTCAAGCCATTGATTATCTGTTCGTCCACAGAGGAAAACAGGAAATCATTATACTTGTGTGTGTTTTGGTTTTGAACTGAAATATTAGTAATTTCCTTTGGGTATCCAGCTAATTTGGAGGGCAAGGGAATCACTGCTTTACTTGCCAGCCAAGAAGCTGCTTTCCAGAGCATCCAAAAAGATTTTCACAATGGGAGTTTCTGCCAAATTAGCCAGGGTGTTTCCTGAAACAGATAATAAATTAGCAAGGAGTCTGGGATTACACCAGTGTTGGCTTTACAGAACTGGATCAGATTGTTGCTTTCCTGTTTATTTAATTTTCGGCTAAGGTAAACGCCATTATGAGGAGCAAGGGACCAACAGCTGGAAAACACATTTTTCTGTTTGCACTTGGAGCTAGCTGCAGTGCACACGGCCGGTCCTCACTCCTCATCTGGAGGAAACAAGCTCTACCAGGCTGCTGGTTGGTCAGCTAGTTGTCATCAGAATTACACAAGTGCATGCTACTACGATTGCCCTGCTCACTTGTAAATTTTTGGAAGGAGCTAGCTACTCTTGTAAGAATTCTTCCAAAATGTTGAGCGTTGGTGCAGCCTCACCTTGAATACTGGCCTCCACTATGTAAAAAGGATATTAAAGTGCTTGAAAGTGTCCAAAGGAAAGCAACAAAGCTGGCGACAGAGCAGGCAGGCATGCCGTGATGAGAGGCTGAGGACGCTTGGGCTGCCCATCCTGGAGAAGAGGAGGCTAGAGGTGGCTTCACCGCTCTCTGGAGCTCCTTGAGAAGTTGTTCTCTGCTCCTGGACACCGATGGCAGAGCGGGAATATTACAAAGCTGTACTAGAGGAAGGTCAAACTGGGTACTGGGAAACATTTCTGTGCCAGGAGGGTGACCAGACAATGGTACAGGCTTCCTAGAGAGTTGGCTGGTGCCCTCTACCACCCAGCATTCAAGGGGTTTTTGGACAGTGTCCTCATTAATGTGCATTAACTGTTGGTTAGCCTTGAAGTAGCCAGACAGTTGGACTTGATGTTTGAAGTTCCCTTCAAACTGAATTATTGTATGTTCTAAGCATCATGCAGGCCAGCAAGCACTGATTTGTAAGATCCTGCTTAGACTAGTCAGCACCATGGATATGAAAAACAGCATTGTTGTAATTCCTGAGGTAAGAATCTTGCTAAAAGTGAGATGCGCCTGTTGGAGTCCATTCTCTTCAAAGATACTGAAATAAAAGGGAATTCTGAGCAATAAGGAAGAAGGCAAGAAATAGTCCTCAGTTTTCTGATGAGAAAGACAGTCCCAGCGTGTAAGTTTTGATATCTAAGTACAGTAATTACTGTTGGAGTAATTGCTAATAATAACATATTTTTAATTACAATGATTTATTACTCTTCAAATTACTGGAGAGAGACAGGCATAGGAGCAACTCTGTAGAAGCACCTACCTGTCTTCACTGGCAATATAAAATCTATCTTTTCCTCTTGAGTTTCCAGAAGACTTTGCTAATTATATCCGGAGAGAGAAACGTGTTAAACCTTTGTTTTGTGAATCCTGCTCAATTTGAATATTCCAGTTATCTCAAGTCCTTTGTTCCTGGTTCAGTGTTCCTGTCACTCTTTGTTTAGAAAGCAAAGAAAGGAGTTGTTGTTTTTTTCTGATGGAAGTACAAACAAATGTAATCTAGTTCTCCTATTAACATATTCATTTCACATTTCTCTATTCCTTCTTTCTCATCAGCTGAGACCTAGATTGTGCCTTTTTAAAAAGTGGGTCTTAGTCAGATTTGAATGATAAAGAAAAGCTAGACTGGAAATTAATAAAAAGCACAGAGGAATTGGAAAGAATTCATTTTCCGGGTTGTCTTTGAAGGTAATGGTTGCCTGAGCTTGGGATTACAGCACTGACTGTCACCTTCAGAAAGGGTAACTGTTGAAATAAACATCATCTTCTTCATGAGAATGTTGAAAGAAAGTAACATGGAATCAGTTGTGGAGTCAGAAGTCTTTCTGCCCTGTGACAGGTTACATTTTTAAGGCTGGTTTTGTGTAGCACTCATGTCATTTTTCTTCCGGGCACCTGCACAGTAATATCTGAAAGGAGCAGGAAGATGTGAAAGAGGAGAGTTAGTACTTGCCATCTTGTTCCATGAAAATTCCCAGGATGATTGGGGTTTTGCTTTGGTTGTATCTTTAGGATCTTTGCAATTTTAAAACTTCAAATATAACTTCTGCTTATCATCGATATGATGCTGTTCTCCAGGATAAGAATAGAATTCTTTGACAACTGCTCTGCTGATGTTTAAAACCATATGCACAGGGAGGCCATCAGAGCTCTCTGAAGTGGTAACAGTGTGCGAATGCTCTTTGAAGCATCTGGTGGAATTGTCAAGCTCACCACTGCATGCTCCACCTACCAAGACAAACCTTTGTATCGTTATGTAGAAAACCCCTTTTTTGTTGGCAGCCAGTTTAAAATTGTATAATTTCTGCCTTTTGAAGTTTCAGGCTCTGAAAGCATCTATACACAATCCCAGCATGAAAAGATGTAAATATTTGCTGATAGTATTTTATGTAGCAAAATGTTGTTCTAGTAGTTATGCTGCTGCTGGTTGCCACCATTGATACCAGATTTGTGTAGGAATGTTTCAGACTTACAGCAAAAATTACTTCAGCCTTTTCTATTAGTCATCCCCCCCCCCCCCCAATGGACACTTGTATGCACATATTTTGGCACCGTAAGTGTAACTTGATTGCTACCACAAGTTGTTCATTCCAGAGAGCGTACTGTACAAAATGTGGTGACCTTCTTGCCTCCTTCACTTTAATAGCTTCTTTAAATGACTTTTTTTAATAGCTTCTTTAAATGACTGTTCCAAAACATTTTGTGTAGGTAGCTGAAGGTTTTTTTTCCCCTGACATATAGAACATCTCTGTAATAGCAATTGAATCAGGCTTTGCCTTGGGAGCCTTCTCGCTTGCAGGAGAAACTGGCACCAACGTGGCTGCAAAGAAATGGCGCAGTCACCTGTAGGCAGGGAAAATGAGACCCTAGAGCCCCTCAGAAAGAGCTCCCATAACCACATTCCTAATGCATGATAAACTGAAACTCTGTAGGTAAAGAGAAACTCTGTTCTTATTTAAGCTGTCATTGTTGCAACAGGAAAAGGTGCCTCGCCATAAAACTGCTTCCTGAGCTACGACCTTAAAATAATCCCAAAGTGGGAAAGAGAAGTCATGACTCTTTGCTATTCTGGAACCACCTGATTGCTATACAAAATCCATGCTTTGATTGGAGTCCATTGTGTTTTCAGTGTTCGGAAGTAATCTTTTCGTGCCTTGCTGGATACTGCCTTCAGGATATTGTAAAACGATGCAGCAGGGAAAATCTTCTATGACTGACTTACATAAACAGTGAATTTTTTTTGCAAGTGCTAGTTAAAACGAATATTCCTAGAAATTTGAATTTAAAAGTACCAATCTGTCTCTCAAGAAAATCAGGGCCATCCAAACCAGGGACAAAAATGCACTGTGGATCAATGTATTAGATCAGACCATGGTAATACCTGATATATTTTCTCACGACTTTCTCATTATTACTTTCTAAGTCAAAGAATTGGAATTCATCAAATTACCTATTCATTGAAAGTTTGCAACACAGTCCTCACCCCAAACTCATTACCTGTCTGTATAATGTGGGGGTCTGGTATTTTGAGTCAATTTTAAAAGTTACTAGCTTGTGAAGTCCCCACAGTTCCTATTTTCATGACTGAATAAATGTAAAACAATGACTGATTTGCCTTTTCATACAACTGAATTTAAGGTAAAGAATTTGTCTTTTGGAATAATTGGTTAAATATGCTAGCCATTAAGAGATACATAAAGGAAACAGGAGGTTTAGGAGATACCACAGTAATCAGGAGTTTTGCTGAAGTATGGGAAAAAAATGCAATCAGTTTTCTTTAAGCTTCCCAGCCAGACAATTCCCTTGAGAAAGAAGGGTGAATGAGAGTGAGAAGGGATGAGTCAACACAATCTTAATTTCATTTTATTTTTGAAGGACTAGGGGACTTGCATCCTTTCACTATTTCCCATTGGTAAAGATGTTCCTGCCAAAAAACAGAAAGAAGGATTTCAGGAAAGAGCGATTAATTCTTTTGACATATACGTCTTTCTTAAATGCTGAATCATAAACTACCCTTTTAATTTTGTAAATAGTCTACGTGATTTTGGGTTTAAATGGTAATTTTGGATACTTAAGATTTGAAAACAGTGTTGTTTGTGTGTATAACATCTCATAACTGAGAAAGATTAAAAAAAAAAAAAAAGGCTTTACCATACTGTTGATGTATCTGAGTGGAAATAAGCATTGTGTAGTTTTTCTCTCCTGTCTGGAACTGTTAGTCCAGTCTTGTGTGAGGTACTGGATAACTATCAATAAACCATTCTTTAGGGGAGAACTCTGAGGATGTCCTGGAAAGAAGGGACATCTGCATAACTTAAAATACTTAATCACTAGGCTTCAGGGGTCTACTATAGATCTGCAAGATCATTCCCTGAAGCTTCCACCTTCTTTCCACTATCTCTAAAGAGACTCTCTGTATCTTTCTAATGCATTCAAACATCTGCAGTGGTATGTCCATACCAATTCTTCAAGCTGACGAGGAAAGTCCAACAAGTAGGTAAAAAAAAACCCATGCATTTTAATGATTTATGCATTGTAGGAAAGGCTTTAGAAAGAAATGTAGTTAAAACCTAGCTAAAAGCGCTGAACTCCAAGTGGTCTCAGAGTCTTATTAAAAAGAGATGTGCCTTCAGATTTATTTGATGCCTCATGTGTTGATTAGGCAGTTCCCAGTTCACAACAGGGAGAGGGATTGTAGGTGTCAGTGGATTCTTGGATTTAAGCTGTTGAAGATACGTATCATAAAGAGCACGTGAACATTAGGGGTAAACTGTCCCTTCGTTTTCCATGTAAGGTGATATTCATTCTGAACCTTCTGTGTGGAAAGTTCAGATAAATCAGGAGTGCTCAGTCTTTCTTCCAAGTATATGCTAAGTATATGCAAAGTGATTGCAAGGCCAGTGCCTGTCTGGTGATGGCACATGTTGTGGCATTATGCTGATTTAAATCATTTCCTTAATTAAAGTGCACATTTGAGTGTGTCAAAAGAATATCTACGTGTATTGCAGACAGGTTAGTGCAGATTTAGGCCAAACATGCATCCAGTGTTCTTGCTGCTGAAGATGCAGGTACCAGACCTGCAATGTAATACTCCTCTGTCATTATTTAATGCTTTAGCATCCCCACTTTGCTGTTTAAATCTTGAAACTCCTCCTGGCTGTGTGACCACATTTTGAATTGATCTGTGGAGTACTGTTTTTCCTTACCATTTTCAGTCAAAATCTTTTTAGATGTGGTATAAAAAGGGTTAATTTAAAAAAATAAAAAAAATTCTTCCTGTTGTTTCAGTGCCTCTTAAATTTATTTCCAGAATCAACAAAACTGTTCTGAGTCAAACATATTTCATTATCTGTGAATATTAAACATTTTTGGCATATGGAGCAAGTGCTCAGATAACATATTTACATAACTTATTTGTCTACTGTTGAAAGTCTGACCTTGTCTGGAATTTCTTGTCAGAGCCCTTATTTTGCCTCAGTATGTGTGTCACGTGTGGTTATCATGCCTATCAATTCATCTCCATTGCATTTGCCTACTATGGAGTGAATTGGCACCTTTGAATCAAGACACACATATACAGTTCCTCTTTAATATTAGAGTGAAGATGCTACAGCTAGCAACTAAAGAGGATTTGTTATTTATTATCCAATTGGCAAACGTGAACCCCTGATTAAGCATGCATACATAAATAAAACCATAAAAAAGAAGAAAAAAAAAACCAAAAAACTAGTAAGAGACGAGAAATATGTAACAACTCTGACAGCAATCTCAAGAAGACGACAGCCAAACCATCCTTTGGAGCCCACGTACCCCAAGGCTGATCTGAAAGGCATCCGTTTGAGGGAGGAACAACACAAACAGTTTTGCGAAACATCTGACCTCTGCTCAGACTTTGTGTTTCTTGCAGCTAAAATTACTGTTCCAAGTATCTTGTGTCCTATAATGTTTTCTGCAAGCTTCCCCCTGTGTTTTTTCCATGTTCAAAGGTGGGTTTGTTTGGTCTTATCACATGCCCTCATGGCTGGATTCAGCCTTCTCATTTGTTCTGCGTCAGTTTAGTTCTCTTGGTTTCCAGACTATCGCTAATAACTGATGGTGATTTATCTCAGGAGGGGAATGGGGATTATTGGAAAAGCCTGAACATTTCAAGACTTAATACCATAGTAAATTCCTTGGCGTTAGCTGAAGACATCTTCTTGCCTGTTTATCTTGTAAAATGGTGAACATTAAATACAAGATTAGTGCTCAGCTTCTTATATGCTGCAACACAGCAAGGAGATTGCACGTAATGCATCGTTGGAAGCGACAGCCACTTTCCTCTCATTTTTCAGTCCCATTCCTCCAAAACACTCCTATCGTATGCACATACTTAACCCCATACTAGCTGCCAATTTCCTCTTTCCTGTGCTTGGTCCTCAGCTGACCTTTCCAGTCCCCTCTTTTAAACTGTATTTTCCTCTCCTGGATTGCCATCTTGTGCAGGACAAAAGGAGGGTCCCATCTTTGATGCATGTCACACAGGTGGTTCAGATCATGTCTGGAAGGGTTCACTGGCTTTCAGTCCAGCAGTGCAGTTTGTTGCAGACAAACTGAAACCTTAAAATGCGTAGTAAAATAACCCAACATCCTCATGAACACCCCAAAGACTTAAAATCATAGAATCATAGAATGTTTTGGGTTGGAAAGGTCCTCAAAGATCATGTAGTTCCAACCCCTCTGCTGTAAGTAGAGTTGCTGAGCACTAAATCAGGCACTAGATCAGATTGTCCAGGGCCCCTTGCTAGGCTTGCTAGAATTGCTGTGAGCGTAGCTATATGTTAGCAGAAAGGGTGTTATGTGTTCCTTGAAGATGAAGTACTGAGGCTGCAGATGTATTATTTCTGCCAGAAACCCCAAACCCACTAAGACTGCAGCTGGCATGGTTTAGAAATGCAGATGGTGTTGCATCAATTTTGTGTTATCTTCTGTGTTCCTTGGGGACAATATGGTGACTGTCCTCCTTGCGCTGGTGCCATGTTGCTGGAGTGCCAAGCCCAGCCCACCCCAGGTATCCTCATAAACCCATGTACAGAAAGTCAGAGAGGATGATACCTGAGGTGCATAACAAATGCAACATGTAATTCCCATCAAGCTCTAGATGGAGATGTAATGCATGTGCAGTATACCTGGTATGTTTTACATACAGTTTTCACTCTGAAATATCCTCCTACCTTTTTCTTTCAGGGTGGTGTAAGCCGATATAGTTAAAGATCTTTATTATGTTATGGCTTTTCTTCTGCTCTGCAAGACCTCTTAAATATTCCGCATCCACAGAAGATGTCCCATGGGAATTTCTTCATTTTTGCAGATATAGTGTTCTTTAAACGTGAAGTAGTACGTACGCTTTCTCAGTGGTTATGTCTTGTCTCTGAGCAGCAAAAAGTTGACCCATCATGTAGACTGTTATATTTAAATGTTGTCTATTGATCATGTTAATGAGCCTTTTAGTGGGACAACAACTTCAGTAAATTAATAAACCTGGACAGTGACCTGTCTCAAAATGTGTGACCGTTGATGGGTAGGGAAGGTGGCATAAGGGGTGGTTTGCTTTAGTGTATGATTATGGATTAGGAATAATACTGGCCACTGCAGACACGGTGAATTTTAGAGACCTATTATTCATTTATATTGTTCAGGCTTTTATCTCCTCATGTTTATGTATGTTGCATTGAATAGAACAGTGGAATGCATACATATGTATGTTTATCAGCAAAGAGTCATTTTCAGTTCCTTAGATTTTGGATATATAGATTAAACTCTTCTTAAAAATCACCGCTGCTGAAATTGGACCTGATTAGGTGCTGAAGGGTGTTGAAGCACTCAGAACTTCTCCCTGTTGGAAATTACAGATGGGTTTCTGGCATCCACAGCTGTTCAGGAATGAAAGTGAGATCTGAATGAAGTCTGTGCAGTTTATCATTCTGCTGTTCTGTCAGGCTTCCCTTTACCTTAGAGCTGAGCATTTTGACAAAAGTGTCTTTTGGCTTGAAATAAAATTAGAGAAAAGTAATACGTAAGATGCACTGATGTCAGGGTGTTTTGCAGCATATGACAAGTTAAGAATAAGAATGGCCTTACAGACGAAGAACCTGGTGGAAAAAAAAAAATAAAAAAATAAAAAGCAACTGTCAGAAAAATCTTGTAGGGAAAATTTTACTTTAGTTCTTGATGCTGGAGATGTGACTGTACTGCGAGTATGCCAGGCTACAAATGGATTCATGGAGGATTTAAAACAGATGAATGCTTTCTGGAAAACAGAACGAAACAGCCTCCAGCAGAGACTGTTCTGACACAGCTCCTTGGAAGTCCCTCCTTGGGAAGCAGCAGGGGATTCTTGCTGGGTACCCCACTCAGAGCAAGAGTTTTATTTCCCAAGCAGCAGGCTTTAGGCAGCCTCCATTCTGCCCCTGTTTATTGCTGTTTGTTTGTATTGGGAGTTGAATGTTGATTTTTCTCTGTGGCTACTGTATAATCTTTGTGCTGAGTGCAAACGGAACATGTGTCTCTTTCCACATCCCCTGTGCTGCTTCAGCCCCCTCCTTACTCCCACTACTGCTATTTCTGTGAAATATTATATCCCAGGGAAGATCATTTTGGTGGTAGCCCTTTTCTGCTTTTAGGATGCTAAGACTTGCATGAAAATTTCCAAAAAGCCCTAGTACATCACATACCTAGGAACTCCAAGACTTTGTCAGTGGCTGGATGTGTACTGTAAGGCTTGCACAGTTCTTGCTTCTGTAAATGCTAAGCATTTGCTCCTGCAAAGCCTTTAGAAGAAAATTTACCACTTTTTTTTTCATGTGTTTTAGATTATGAAACTGGTCACAAGAATTAAAACAGGTGTCTGGGGTAGTGTCTTGTTTGGACAAGGAGAAGCACAAACATGAGCATTCCGATTTGTATTACAGAGATGCAGCTCAGTCTCATCATAATGGGAGCAGGAGCTTTGTGCACCGCTCCTGTCTAATAGTCTGCTGTCCTGGAGCTGTTCCAGAGCAGTACAGGTGACAGGAGATGTTTGGTACTGCACGTGTCCCTCCTAGCATGGTCCAAGATGCTGAATTTAATAGCTGCTTTGTGCAAGATTGCTGCACAGTTGGCAGAGAGGGAAGGATACTTCCATTTTCAGATTCCATCCTCTGGAGAAGGCTTCCTCTGTGTCATCTAAAGTGTTTTAAAAAGAATGAGGTTGTCCAAGCTTCAGTTTTAGAAAATATAATCATTTACAGAAAAAAAGGACCAGATTTATGTTGCTTCATGCCAGATCGTGCTTTCTGTCTTCTGGGATATTTCTGTTTTAGTTTCTTCTTACATATTGTTTATACAGGATGTAAAGCAGGACTATTTAGAGACTAGGATAGTGCAGAAGCTCATACTGTTCTCTTTATATCTCTTATGTGAATCTAATGACATCCGTCCAAATCTCTGATAATTCCAACTTTCAGGAACAAGGAGCAGGTACTGAGTAGATCTGATCTCTTTGCTGTTCTTGATTTAACATAAACTTTCTGGTTGATCTGAATCCAATTCCCACGTGAAAGTTCAAAGAAAATAAAAGTCGGTGTGCTTTGTGCATTTCTTATGTACAATAAATAAAGAAATCTCATTCCAGATGACTTGGACAAGTGCAGAACATCATAGTCTTACTTTTCAGTTGATCCCAAGAAACTATAAACATTGGATAGCTACTCATGTACGTATCTAATGGGAATGTAAGAACAGATTATTTAAAGACAGGTTGTGAATACATAGTTCAAAGAACAGATTATGAAGTGTTTGTGGGCCAGAGGAGCAGAAAAGCTCTGTCCTACCAAAAGACTTGGCCATCACTTGTCTGGTAGATGGTGTTTAAAATGTAGATAAGGCTTTGTTTATCTTTGGCTAACTTGGCTAAGAAGTGCCCGTGGAGAATGTGACTCAGAGCATGGAGCAACTTAATATCTATAAAAGCCTTCTTTTTTCTTTTTAAAACATTTATGATTTAAGTAAGATAAAAGTTTTCATCCTCAGAGTGGAGGATGTGGGGAAGTTAGCAACAGGATATGCGGGAATATCTACTTGTCTTGTAGAAGAGTCTCACACAGCTTTTGAGGATGGAGGCAAGAGGGAATTGCTGGTGTTTTATTGTCACGTGTTGTATTAAATTTCAATAGATTTTCTCTAGTGAATATCCATAACTAGCAGAAATTCTTACTTTCTGTTTTTCTCACGCAAGGTTATCTTGGTTGAAGGTCATTTTTATCAAACATTATTACACTGTGCTTGCTTTATCTCTTTTTCTAGATAAGTGAATAAGTTAAAAGACGCAATGTATGTTAATTCATTATTTTTGTACTGTTTGTTCTTAAGGTAGGAGAGCAAATATGGTGGCCAGCATTGTGCATTTACACAAGGATTGTCTTTAGCTCATTTTGTGAAATAGTCATGGTTGCTAACGCACCAAATAACACAATAAATGTAATACTTAGAGCAACATCGTTGACTTAAAATGGTATGTGGCTTATTCCTCTCTTTTGCCTCTTAGTAGGAGTTCAGACATCCAGCTTGGCTGTAGGCACCTTCTTTGGACAGGTTAATTCCACCTTCTTGTGGCATTTATTTTAATTTGAAGTAATAACTGAGTCTATTTGTGCTTGCAGGTTGGTCAGGACAAAGGCAACTGCTCTTTTCATCGAAACCGCAACCCGTGTGTTGTTCCCCAAGAGAACGAAAATATTTTCCACACGATATTTGCTTTTTTCACAAAGTCAGGCAGGAAAGTATTGGTAAGAAAGTCCACCTAAAACAAACGTACGGCGCATATTACAAAAAGTTTTGCATGGATTAGCCTGAGGAACTCAAGCAGAGAGCTGACCATCAAGCAGCTGTTTGGTGTATGTAGAGTAATACCGATATGGGGATAGCTGTTAAAGCTGTGGAGATTCCTAGTGATTTCAGTTTTCTGATTTTTAAATGGCTAGAATGAAGGGAACTACCTGAAGTGGGAGCATGCACTTGCTCACGTGTTTCACTGAAGGTGGGTGAAACAGCAGGGCTGCGGGCCAGGAGAGCCCACCATGAACTTTGGATGCTGAATTTCATTTATCTTGCTTTAATGCAGGTCTTACTACCTTGTAGTCTTCAGGTCTTGGAAACTGCTGCTATTTCAGCACAGTAGAACTGGATTTTAGCAGCTTACCATGCCTCTTACTCAGCTGGAGCGTTTACAGTTACACAGTTTACAGTGAATTATCTCCTCCCTTGCCTAACAGTTTTTTCCATATCTTCTGTAGGACTGTGAAAGACCTGGCAGGTCCTGCTTAATTATACGCTGCAACTTAAGTTCACTAGCAAAAGCAGAGTCCAGTGAAATAAGTATTTACACGCTGCTGAATACTGAGATACTGAAGAAGGTAGGTGCTGCCTTTGTCATCTGTCTTAAATACCATTTTAAGCATGTTTATATGCATCAATAGACACAAAACTTGCATTATTCCCTCTGTTTACTAATGTGTTATTAAAAAAAATATCACGGTGTCAAAGAAAACAGATCTATTTATCAACAGCATGCATGGAGGTGTTAATCCTAGTTCTTATCCGTTACCCATTAAGACAGAAATAAATTAAGTTTAGAAATTTATACATTGAGAAACAACAAATGAAGCCCCCTAAATGGTGGTAAGGCAAGAGACTTCTGGAAGTGGAACTGATTTCTGAAAGTTCTCATTCCGAAAACTGAGAACTAGACTAAGTGCACGTAAACTGTGACAAACTATCATTCCTTCCATGCAAACAGAGACGTGGCAGTTTTTTGTAATTTTTTACTTCAAATGATTATTATTCAAAGAAGTTGCATTGCAACCATAGTAATGCTGAGCCTGACGTTTGTGACAAGAAACAAATGGTTGCAAGCTGACTCTTGTCTTCTGTGAAGCCACTGAATGAAATAGCAAATCTTTACAATTTCTAAAATTTTCCTATACTTAAAAAAAATTTTAAAAAATAAAGAAAAAATTCCTATACTTAAAAAACCATAATAACTGTGTAGTTATGGCAAGATGCTGTAGGGTTATAAGCATGTAAGATAATCACAGGAGAAAATTGAGAACACAGGCATACTAAAATGAACCTGTATTTGAGAAGTGCTTGATTAAAAATATTGGAGAGAGCCCTTAGTGGAGAGATCAGATCCGAATGTAATATGTAGTTCTGAGCCTTTCCAGCTGAAACCAACTTTAACTTCTAATGTATGTCCCTATCTGAAAACAGAAGATATAAGAAAGTCCAGAAGTTTCAGGTGTTTTGTTACTTGCATATAGGAAAGCTGAAATATGTTAGCACATAACTGAGTGCCTTGAAATGTGCTTCTGGGAAATTCTGTCCTGGGAATAGCCAGAATTCATCCCACCTCTAAAAGACATGCAGAGCTTACCCAAGTCTTTGGGTCAGTATCACTAATACTTGCCATTTGCTACCTGTCACCAACCCTTCCCAGCACAAATGGCGTAAGAATGACTAAGATATGCATTAAAATGTGCCTGATAAAGTGCAATTAGCAAAATATAGGAGCAATAATATTCTAGTAAGGGAAGTTGCACAATAAATATTTGAAGACATTTGCAGTTCACGGATTCAGTTAATTACACAGTCTTCTTTGTGGCTTATAGTTGACTCTGTCCTAACTTTCGTGTGTGTTTTTTCTGTTCATTTGAATACGAAAAAGATTTTTTCTTTGATTGTTAATATTGAGATTGTCTGCAGTGACTGACAAGGTTCTCAGTCTTTTGCTTTTGTGGTAAATGTGGTAAACCAAAACAAAAAAGCACAAAACAGCCGAATACAAAATGTTTAAAGTTCAAATATGAAAGAATGTTGTGTTTGAGGTCCCACATACTTGATGTTATTTTAATGTGAGGGAATGTGCTTGCCTTTATTTATGATATGAGTGTAAAGTATATATTTTCAAAGCAGGCTTTTAACCAGGATAGTAATTAGCTCTCAACCTAACCTACACTAAGCATTATCTAGATGTATTTATCACGCTGCCAACTGTTTCATATGTTTGATGTCTTATTTTGATACCTTTTCATGTTTTGGTTTTTTTTCCCACCCACAAGCCCATTTCTTCATGTTTTTACTTTTCAGGACATCTCATCAGTTATCCAGTTTGTCACAAGGGCGAGGGTGCAGGTGGATCCTGACCTCCGGGTTGTAGAGGTGCCCAACGGGAGTCCAGAAGAAAAGACAGTAAGTAAATGATCCTGAGGAGAAATGTTTCCTGTTCCTGGTGGGTTAGCATTCATTAAGAGAGTGATGCAAACTGGAATTTGTGGCTGGACTTGGGCTTGGCTAGCTTGTAAGAGTGCCTAGACTTTCTGGCTAGACTTGCAGTGCAGTTAGCCTTGCTTCTGTGGTTTTGCTCACTATTGATAACAACGCTGTTGTGAATGGTCTTATGTGGTGTTGGAGAATCTGTGTTGTATTAGCCCAAGTTGTAAAAGGCTTTGAGGAATTCATGCCAATATTAGCTTTACCCAGAGGCTGATATCTGCTTAATCTAATTCATTTTCCTTGAAAAACTAACAGAGTCTTGAAACTCCAGCAGTCTTTTCAGATGTACCTGTACGAAGTATTTAGAAGCATTAATGATATTTTGGGAATTAAAATGGCTAGATTTACGAAGACTGATTGAACTATTTATTTGTACTGAGCTGGGAGCATTCATGTGCAACCTGAAACTGCATTTTCTGTTTATCTTCATGAAGCTGGATGGAAAATTGGAGGAGAAATATGGTGAACTCACTGGATAGTTTTGGCTGGAAGTAAAGTTCTTTAGGACCAAAACGGTGGGGACAAAACTAGGACTATGTTTACAGTTGTTGAAAAAGGAAGGTGATGAGTTTGGTTTCCAATTACCAAGTTGCCTAATGCTTATGCAAGAAAACTGGACACGATGCCATATCCAAATTGAGCTTTCTCTTTGCTTAGAGAAGTTTTGAAGTGTCATTTCCTATTTCTATCTCACGTGAGGAGATTTCTCTATTTCACCTCTTGCTGTGTATTCTTGGAACACGATCTAGATCTCTTCTCTGTTATCCTCTTACCCTCCGTGACCATCATACCACCGATCCATTGAACTATTATTTAATTGGCTCCATTTCAGTGAGTTCTGTTGAGGTTTCTTTTTAAGAGTATTGAGTTCAAAGCACTTTTGGAAGAGATAGGTGTCACACATTAAAGCATTCTTGTAGGAGATACTGGATTTAAAAGGCAAAGGAACACTTGAGCCTGCATCTACTACCTTCAGTTGGAGAGTAGAGTTCTGTTGTAGTGTCCACTTTCTCCATCATCATTTAATTTTATTAGAACTGTCAAGGAAAAATGTTGTTTACATGACAGGACCCCTTTTTCCCTTTCTGTTATATTTTTTTATGTCACTTCTCTGGACCTTTCTAAAGAACATAAGAATAATAGACTTGGCAGCTGAACTGAAAAACATAACTCATCTTCCCTGGGAAGGTGCCTTACAAATGACCTTGCAGCCCTGGCTAATACATCGGTAGATATCTTTAATTCTGCAGCTACCACACAGTTAATCTTGAAAATTTATGGCAAAAATTCTGAACTTCTGTAACTGAAGTAACACCTGACTATGATACTCGTGCCCCAACTGAAACAGGAGAAGCCAGGATCTCTCTGTCAGGTATTTTGACCCATAAATGATTTCAGAATGTCAGAACGATAGGCACAATGTCAGATATGTAGGACTACTCTTTAAGATTCAAAATTTAGAAATGCTTATATCCAGGAATGCAAGCTCCACTGTATTTGTTATGTAATGATTGAAGGAAAAAAAACAGAACAAGAAAGCCCAACAACACTACAAAGCAGCACTGTCCTTTTCCTGCTCCCAGAAAACCTTTCATCAAGCCTTGAGTTGCACTGATTGCAGCCCAAGCACACAGTACAGTGTGTGCACTGGGAAGCTGTGTTAATCTTCAAACAGGAACTTGTTCCTAGTTCCTGGGAAGCCCAAGCTGCAAAGGAGCATGCATTACATGTTGTAGCTATGTAACATCAATTTAATAAAGTCTTTTCCAGTGTGAGTGTTATTTGCTGAATGCTATTTCCATATGTCTGTTGGCTTCTTCATTGCTGTATGTTTTGCATAGGGTCATGTTAAGGGAAAAAAATTAGACATGTGGTTTGGCTCAAGGTATTCATTTTTTCCCTGCTCTCTTTTCTTGTGGAATGCAGAAGGCAACAATACTTGTTACAGGCCACAGCTATTCTGCTGGAAGTAGTGTCAGGAGGGAGAAAATATCTTTGTTCATACTCCTCCCTTCCGTTTTAAAATCCCAATGTGTTTTCTTTTCACTGACCACAGACTGCTGTACCACATCCGTTTGTGGAGTAGCTCCTGAACAATCGGGTATGGAATACCTTTGAGTGTATTTATTAAAGCATTCCCTAACAGTGAAATACATTTTCTTAGACACTTTATCATGGTAAATCTGAAAAGGCCTTTGCAATCTACCGCTAAATATAGACTTATTAAACCCTTATAAATTGTTCTTTAAAACCAACTTCCCTTACCTAAGCATTTTTACAATTGAATGTGTAATGTCAGACAAAATATCTGTAAAAAAGGCAAAAAGAAAAGAGTGACTAATGTTTGCAATGCCAGTTTAAGAAGTGCCAGTGATGGTAGGACGAAGCGTACATATATACTAGTTTTTGTTATGCAACAAAGCAGACTACTTGTAGGGGAAATGCAAAAGCTGACATAAATACAACAGCTGCTCCAAAATTAATGTCCCCTATTTTTTATTAATTTGTCCCACAACATGAGAGGCAGATGGTAGTATGGCAGTAGGGGTTGAACCTTCCCACCAACATTCTGTTACAGTTTGTTGCCATGAGACAGTGAACGACCAAATTATATGGAAGTGCATCTGAAGCAAAAGTGTGTCATGGAGTTCTTCAGAGCGGAAAAAAATGGCACCCACTGACATTCATCAACGCTTGCTGAATGGAGACCAGACAGTGGATGTGAGCACAGTGAGGTGGTGGGGGATATGTTTCAGCTGTGGCGACAGTAACAGTGGGTCACCTCCACTGGTTCAGAATTTTACGAGCGCTCTTGTTCACTGCTGGCAAAACTGCATAGCTAATGGTGATGGCTATGTTGGAAAAGAGTGTTTTGTAACTTAGAATTTACTCTATCAAATAGTGTTGTTGTGCTCTTTCTATCTGCTGTAGTTTCCATGAAAGTAAATGGGAGGCGTTACTTTTGAAGTGACCTACATTTCTGCAAGATCAGGTTTAGCTTCCTCCTTTTGAACATTTGAGGAAAACCAAAAGTAAGTTCCACAAGACTGCAGTGGTCAAATAGTAGAGAGTTCACCTTCTGTGTGCTCAGCATGGCTTTTATGGTACGGGGCCTCATGATAGAAGTGCAAAAGTATTATTTAGTTTGGATAAGCAAAGAGAAATGCATTACTCATTTCAAACCAAATTTTGCTGAGCTATGTTTCTTGTCTTTTTGAGTCCCAGTACATCAGCATGTCCCTGTTTCTCTAAGGATTTGAGTATTGTATGAAGTTACGGTATTTGTGGAATTCCTGCTCAATTGTTTTTAAATTCTTTCCTACCTACTTTATGGAAGTAGGGCACCAAAAAAAAAAAAAATCCTTTAAATTTTTTCATTAAGATCAGAATACAACAACTCAGAATATAACAAGTGGTTGACACAAGTAGAAGTTGCCTTTGTCCATACTCATCCAATGTTTCAGAGGTCAGTGGTAGGGTGCAGCTCTCTGCTTATGTAAAGCAGGTCGATTACGTTCCATAAAACCTGTTTGACAATTAAACTACTTACTTACAGCTGTGTGACATACTAAGGTACATCCTCGGCTTCCCATAAGTACAGCATGAAGTGCAGAAGACAGGTATGAACTAAAGCTCCTCAGACATCGTCAAGTCTGCTATGTTTTTCATGGCCTTTTCCTGGCATCTGGTCAATCTGAAAACAAGTCTATAATCCTTTTTATGTTTTATGACCATTGCACATGTTTTCCCCAGACCAGACATCTGCCGTCCCCATCACACTCTCCCGGCTGCTGCTAGGC
Source organism: Oreortyx pictus (assembly GCA_036925125.1). Taxonomy (NCBI): domain Eukaryota; kingdom Metazoa; phylum Chordata; class Aves; order Galliformes; family Odontophoridae; genus Oreortyx; species Oreortyx pictus. The sequence goes on along the minus strand of JAUPFR010000007.1, from coordinate 46,955,535 downwards.
CTATTAATCTACTTGTGCAAAGATTTCTGTAATTGCTTGTAACTTTATGCTTCCTGGTTATAATTTTGGGGTGTTTTATCCCTTTTTATCAGTTTCCATATGTCACCATTGCTGACACTGCTATCATTTCCTTAATGATTCAGTATTATTTTACAAAATCGATGGGCTAATAGTGGTGGCACTCTCTCTTTACTTTTTTTTTTTTTTGACTGGGAATGACCTGCAATTCATGTCTCTAGTAGAGAAAAAGTGAAGTTACTGAAGTGTAGTTATATATTTTGCTTTTCTTTTTTTCTGCTGTTTAGGTTTTGTTTTTGGGGGGAAAAAAATATGCAAATCATCTTAAGTAAGATCTCGTGACTGAATTTTGTTGGAGAACTTGAAGGCATAAAGGAAGTTTGTATATCAGTATGCTTTTTAAATCTTTAGACTTTTAATTTGTGACATGCATGCTATCAAAAAACAGCTACAAGTCCCACACTAGGGTGCTGGCCCATCCCTTGCATGTGCCCTGTGAGAGCTGTAGGTGCAAGTGGGGCAGTACGGGGCTGTCTGTCAGGTGGCATCAGTATGGCTGCTGTCAGCATGGCTATGGGATGAGGTAAGGAGGGCCCAAGGAGCCTGCTGCTGTGGTGCCTGCGAGTGCAGGAGAAGCTCCTGCTGTGCTGGGCTGGTTGTAAACCTGAGTCCCATGTGAAGTGGAGGAGCAGAAGTGGCAGCCACAGTGTGGCTGCTGCTCAGTGACAGCAGGGAGGGGTCCAGAGACTGACATGTTTCCCTGCCACAGCAGGTTCTGGCAGGGTTGGAGTGGCACCAGCTTGGGTGGTGGCTTTCTTAGGGCAGTTGAATGCTGTCTTTGCACCTTCTTCCTTTGGCACTGCCAGCAGGCTCCTGTGTGACCCAGCAGCCACTCCCTGCATGGGCTGGGCACCTGGTCTGCTCCTCAGGTGGCTCTCGTTCAGGTCTTCCTGCAAGGCAGGGGCAACCATATCTCATCTCCTCAGAGCAACTCTTTGTTGGCAGCGTTCAAACAGTTGTGGATCATCTCTCTGGAACCATGGGTGAGAGCAGAAGAGTGACTGAAAAATTCATGGGAAAATAATTAGTTGCTATCAGTTCGGGACTGAAAGACAGCGTGATACAGGAAGGAAGACTTAATTGCTAAAGACAAACATAGGTATTAAAAAGGTCATTCAGTCAATTTAATCTTATAGCTTAGGCTGACTAAAAAAGTTATGTTGCAAATATATTGAAATAAATAGACTAATCATGTCCTATATCCTATTTTTTTTCCATTCCATGGATTCAAACTCAGATATAACCCAAATCTATTTTGTACTCATTTCTACTCAGCAGCGCTATCTCTGAAGTACCCAGAAACAACCACAGAAATAAATGAAGATCAGAACATTTACTGTCATCCTCATCTCCTCTGTTACCAAGGCTTGTTTTCTTGGAACCTCTATTTCTCCCACCAGAATTTTGTGAGAGTTAATTTATGTGCGGAGCAAATTATGTACTTTCCTATTAGCAGCAAAATTTCCTCTGCTGGAACTTCAGAAGAACTTTTGCAGTCACACTGTATTTTGGTGAATCCATACTGATTAAGTTGGTAAATGAAGCTTTTCATCTTTTCAATCTGAAGCTCTTGAAGGTCCTTTCCTGTTCTTCAAGCTTAAACCTTTCTTCATCAATGACAATGCAGTTTCCATAATGACCCCACCAAATTATCTTAAATTCCTCACTTTCAACCACAGAGTTTCTGTGGAAAGCTGAGGGCTGAGGAGATGCTGGCTTTGCTCTCCTTAGGAGTGTGAGGCAAACATTTGATTTCCTCTAAATCAGAAAAAGCTATTGAATTCTTTTCTTCCTTTATCCATGCTGCAGCAGCATCCCAAATTGTTCCTTGATTCTGTCCTGGAGGATCAAAAGAATGGGAACATGAGGATGCAGCCAGCTTCTCTGGCTCAGAAACAGAAGATATTTCTGATTCAGGTGGCTCAATTTTAATATTTTGACCCAGTTTAACAGAAGTTCTCATGTAAAGGCGTTTCTGCAATGAGCCAGTCTTTGCCCTGCCAGCTGTCAAGTGAAATCCAACAGAACTCTCTGAGAGTTCCATTGAGAGATGCTCAAATGTCACCATGAAACCCATGTGCCATCACAGAGACATTTCTGTGTGGCACCCAAGGCCTCGCTGGCTGGAGCAGCCAGAGCAGGTGTCACTGACCAGCATTTGTTGCTGGTCCTGCACAGAGCCATGGGTGTTTGGATTTCGGTCAAGAAGAAAATAAAACTGTATTTAAAGAAGATCAGTCCTCACCTAGGCCTTCCTTTCCATTTGTGATCCCCTTCTCGTTTCCCAAGCAATGTCTACAAATGAAAATAACAATCAAAACCTAGTTTGTCACCATTTATTGCAAATACTCCATGATTTCAAGAGCACGGCTTCTGCAAGGCAGTGGCTGTGTACCCAGGTGGTGCTCTGCAATGTCAGCAGTCTCCCAGGGGCTGTTCCATAGGTGCAACTAGACAAAGGCATTAGGTGTGTTTTGCTGATGGCATAAATAAGAGATGTGCAACTCCTCTTTGTTTCCTGTGCTTTTGCTGGATATTTTAGAAATTTATAAAGCAAGCTAACAAAAGCCGTGATGTTGTTTAAGCCTTTTAAGTCACACCCCTCTCTACAGGATCAAGTGCTTCATCTGTCAAAGAAAGGCTTGGTCTGCAGATGGTGTCTGGATGCAGTATCGAAGTGTATGCTAAGTTTGAAGACAGCACTAAATTGGAGGAGCTGTTGACTCCATCAAGGACAGAGAGATCTTGATGAATGTGAGGGCTGAGCAGCATGAAGTTGTACAAGAGAAAGTGCCAAATTTTGCACCTGGGGTGGTGCAACCCAGGGCACGTATACAGAGGACAAGAGGTAGGAGAGCTTCCCTGCGGAAAGGAGGGACAGCTGGGGGTTGGGGACAGGGACTGCACCAGAGGGTAGTACTCATGGGACTGGCTCTGGGGAGCCTAGGTCGTGGCTTCAAGCTGCAAGGAGTACAAGCTGACTTTGGACACCATTCTCAAACACAGGGTTTGAATTTTGTGTGGTCCTGCTTGGAACGAGAATTTGGATTTGATGATTCGTGTGGGCTCCTTCCACCTCGGGATATCGTGTGATCCTAAAGCCTTATTTTCTGCATCAGTCACTTTTATTACTCCTGTCTTCTCTATCAGCTGTGACTGTGGGAGGTGCACTAGGGCAAGGACTGCCTTGTGCTCTGCACCTTGTTGGCTGCCCTGCAGAGGCTGTGCTGCTGAGGAGGCCAGGGTTCACTCAGGGTTTGCTTTCCTGGATTGTGACCATATGTTCAGTGACAGACAGTGGCTGTTAAGTTTCTCTTTAGAAACACAGCCTTCTGCCTTCAGCTTCCCAGATGGGATGTCTTGCTTCCTTCCCTTCCACTGCTTGCTGTACTGGTTCCCTACTGGCACTTCCAGTGTGTGGTGTACACTATCTGCCCAGTCTAGTTTGTTGGGGGCTTGAAGTTTGTGGGTTTTCTCTTATTTTTATTATTGTTTTTTTTTTTATTCCCAGTAGTTTTGTTTTGTTTGTTTCTTAACCAAAACTCTTGGCTGTGACTGGATATTAATGCATGCAGTTTTTGAAGGCTTGAGTTGGACTAGGACATAACATATGCAACATCCCTGCTCCTTTCCAAACCACAAAACTGTGATCATGATATTTTTTTCTGTGCTTGCCAGTTGATTCCAGACTAGTAGAAGAAAGTAAATTGATAAGTTATTGTTGTTACCCTATACTCTCTGAGGTACAATTCCTTGAGTTGTGGCTGTGAACTGTGAGTACAACCAAGCTATTTTACCTTCAGACCGTAGAGGTGATATATGATTTGACTTCTGCAACTATTCCTTACTCTGTCTTTAGGCAGCATGAATTATAGTTCTGGAGAACTTTGCTGGAGATTGTGTTAAATTAACATTTAATCTCCACGTAGTGAAGGCACCACCTCATCTTGCATCCAGTGACTGCTTAAAAGTCTCCTTTCATTAAAGATGGCAGTACCTAGTATGTTAAGAGGTTTTTCTCTTCCTTTTAGAATCCTAAAGAAAATAACATTAGTGCTTTATCATCTAAAATCTAGTCATCTGACTTGTCCCTGAAAGATGGATGCTACCCATGGCTTCCATGAGAAATGGTCTGCCACTGCAGATCATCTTTCCAAATTGGCTCAGAAATCCGAGGAAGGCACAAGATTTCTCTTTGATCTCTCTGTCTGGTATTTCCCTTGCATGAGTCTTGGCTCTGAGGGAAACTCTGCTTCCCAGGAAACTTTCTCTGTTCAGTGAGATATCTTAAAAAGCCTGACAAAGGCTTTGTGCTGATGTATGAAGTGCTGACATTATTCTTAGAGAACTAGTCCGTGTTTGAGAGCTATTTTGAGCTATTTTGATACCTGTTATGGGAAGATGTTTGGAAAATGCTATCTTTTTATACCATAATTCCTAACTATTTGTCACATTTTCATGTCTTGTTATCATCAAATGCCTGATAGTATCTCATTGACACAAAGAGAAACAGTGCATGTGAATCAGCTGTATTCAAATTCCACCTCCAGAAATGTTGTGGTGTTAATCAGAATTAGTCTGTGAAACTGAGATGAAGGATTGTTTATTTATTTATGGGAGCACCGTGACAAAATACAGACCTATCCACTTGTGATTTTCTCTCATCTGTGCCTACGGTTTTTGTGGCTGTTCACTGAGGCTGGCTATCCTTATGGAAACAAAGAAATGTCCTTTAAAGAATCCCTGAGAGGTCATCCTGTCACATTTCCCCCCCTCAAATCAGGGCTGTTTGCCACACCAGTTCACGACTTCCATGTTTTTGCCTGAGCCTTGGAAACCTTTAAGGGTGGAGAACTTAGACCCATGTTCCAGCCTTTTTTTAGTGCATGGGTGAAGCATGCATATGGCTTGCATGTTACTCCTTCCCTTTGCTGTCTCATACGCAGTGCTGTTTGAACAGCGTCACCAGTGAGTGATTGCATTTCATGGATCTTTCATGGGTCTTTTATGATGAGTGATCTGGGGTTGCTTAAGTGTATCTAATACTAATTTCTTGATTTTTGCACATTTTTAGCTACAAATGTTTTATTTCTTTGATTGATTAACAATTTTTAACTATTAAAGATTGATTTAGCAGTTACTATATCTGAAAGGGTTTGGGTGTTTTTAAGCAAAGATGATGAAAGTGGTTAGTGAAGGGGAGAGGAAAATTAACTTCTTTACTTTCTAAACCAAACCAGACTAAACCAAACCAAAGCCAGATAAAGCAAACATGCTACCTTTAAAAAGGCTACCTATTCATATTTGCTGGATATTTAATTGCAGAATTTAACAAAGAAGTAGCCATCACTGAGGAGAAACAAGAGACTGAAAATTCCCTGTGTTTACATTCGATATAATTCATTCCCATTTTCTTCTTAAAGCAGGCAGTTAAGCAAGGCACTTTATAGGATCTATTTCTATGCCATATATGCTATACAAAAGGAGAGAACTGAAGGTGTTCCCAGAAGAGACTATGATTGCATGCACCCTTCCCTCTTTCCCACAATGTGTCTTGTGAAGCACAGCAGGAACTGTCCATATTCAGTAGGAATATATGCAAGTAGCCCCATTTTTTCTGTGAAAAAAAGGTAACAAACTAATTATAATGAGTGTTTCATTGAAGTATTGGAGTGTCCTGTGGAGTTGGGAACATGTTAAGTAAAACAAATAATGCAGGATGTCAACATAGTCCCTGCCACCGGGACTTCTGGTTTTCTTGCAAAACTTGGTGCACTTTTGGTGGCTTAGCACCAGAAGAAGCTTCCTGTCTAGAATTGGATGGAGGAGCTGGCAAGGTAAGGGTTATTTTTGAGTGGGAGCTGGTATTACTTATCCTTAGTGGGAGCTGATATCGTATGACTACTCAGATTCCACTTGAAGTTTTCAATCCCTTGCAAAAAAAGAAAAAAGAAAAGAAGTAGATGGAAAGCATGAAATTAAGAGCACATTCCATACTTGTTTGACAGATTAAATATGATCAGTCAGGCCACCATGCAATGTATTTCATAAGATGAATACAAGAGAAAGCAATACAGCTTCCAATCATGAAAAGATCTTTTTCTAATTGCTTTGTAGGTGGTCTTTGAAGCTTTACACAATCTGGAGCCTCGTGGGTATGTTGTTGGATGGATCATTGCCATCAGTTTGCTGGTGGGAATTCTCATCTTCCTGTTGCTGGCTGTGCTCTTATGGAAGGTAAGGTAACAGATGCAACATAAAGACTGAGGATGATCCCAGGAAAAAAGCTTTATTTTTTCTGTGCGTTTAATGTCCATTTGCTGAAGGAATTAAATAATTGCCCACTCCATTACAGGAAGTTGTTCAGCCAACAAGAATACTTTCATATCCAGGTTTTTACGAGGGATGGGGAAGGACTCCTGTTGTAGAGAAGATGTGGAAAAATGGATTCTCTTGGCTTGGCTATTTAAAAATAAAACCTCTGCTACTGTCTCAGGATGAAGGAGAATCCCTCCCAAAACCTACTCTCTCACACTTAGATACATGGTTTATATGTTTTTCTGGTGCCTGAGATTCGCTGATTTCAAAAAGGATCCTTTGAAGATCAGGTCAATTTTTCTGGACCAACTAAAAGGTTAGGTGAATGTGTAGCAAAAGCCACTTGGTGGCTACTGTTTTCAAGAGGTAAAGGCCTGGAAAGGAGTAGCATTCAGGAATAAAAGCTGTAGATCCCGCAGAATTCCAGTTGAGTAGTGTTACCTGAACAAAAGGCACCAGGACCTGTTAAAAGCCAGGCTTCACACCATCTTTGATAAGATATAATTCTTGTATCCAGACACCGTTCTGTAGTAACACTGGGCTGCTGCTGACAGTCAGCAGCAGCCATCTGGTGTGGGTAACTAAGAAGGGTTAGGAACTTCAAGTGTTTTCATTCCTCTGTTCCCTTTTACCAATCCATAAATTTCAAAGGCCACGGTCAAGGTCAGGGACTGTCTCTGAGAGAAGTAAATCTTGAATGCACACATGGGAACAAGTCCAACCTGAGTTAGCTTCCCGTGGTGAAGGGCCAGCAGCCTGCCTCACACTGCTGAGCAGCGCATGTACTGTAGGCTCTGCTCAGTGGCTGTGTGGGGACTGGAGGCCACACTGGGCTGCCCAAGGACATGTCTCTCATGCAAGGCTGTAAAAGGGATTTACAGACCTGGGCCAAAAACTGGCAATGAGATTCTGGCAGTAGATTATACAAGTGTTTGTGTAACTACGTTATAGACTGTACATCTGCTTCATAGCATTATATAGATTTTATATGGATTATAGATTTTAAGCATTTTTATAGTCAGCTTTGAAGATTTTTATGCTGATACTGCCAGGTCAAAATAGACTGTGCTTTTCATTTGGAAAACAATGTTTGACCATACATTCTTATAACTTCTGGTTTTTCTGATATATGGGAAATGCTTTTGCTTTCTGTGGCAAAAAGTGAAGACAATAAAAAATTTAGTTAAGATGTCAGAATAATCACGAGAATAGAAAAATGTGAATTGGATGACGTTCAGGGTTTGCATACTGGTGATATTTCTGAAGGAGGACTTACTGCTGATGATGCTTCTGTGACTCATTTCATATTGCTAGTTTCCTGAAGATATGAAGGTACTTAGTGAACCGTTAGAAAACGTGCAAGGTGAGAGAAGCAGCTCTCTTCTCTTGTGAAACCTTGAGGCTTCACAAGAATCTGACACAAGTTCACTTGTTGGTCTATACCAGTGTATAAAATGTATAATGTATAATGTAAAAAAATGTGTACACTATTCGGTTTTCTTGCATAGTCTTGAAACTTGAGCCTTCTTGAGTGTTACTGGGATCATTCAAGTACTCTTGAGGAAAGTGACCACAAGTGTCACAACACAGCAGGCAAGTTAAACACAGCAACATTCTGCAGACAGATTGAGGAGCTACTTCCAGTTGCAGAAAAATATTACAATACGTGTAAACATTTCACGTTACATTTTGCTTGAATTAATGGCGTTAGTGGGAATGAGCTCTCAGGGAAATTTCAGCCCGAAATCCTACTTTGAATCAGAATGAAGTTACTGTGAGTACAGTAAGATGAGATGGTAATCATTTCATTATTTGCAGATCAGAAATTGCACAGTCTAAAGGCCCATGTCAATGGAATTAATGTTAAACGCCTGCTTATTTTACTTCACTGAAAGCTTATTTATCCATATGCATAGCATGAGCTTGATTGGTGTTTGACTGGTATTGCTTCTCTGCTTGTTTATTTTAATAGTTCATGTAGACACCACATTTCCTCTGGTTTAACTGCATACAGATTCAGAGGGACTGAGCAGCTTTCTCTGTCTTCCAAGAGATGCCATGCATAATGCAGACTGGCAAGAGTTACCTCATTTTTGCATATTTTATTAGATAGCCCAGTTCTACTCCCAGCCCTTTTGGCTATTCATATCCTGTTCATCTGCTGTGGATGCCTTTGTACAGGCATCCACAGGGGTGAGTTCCTGCTCCTGCTGCTTTGTCTTTAGCACATCTCACGCTCCCTGCTCATGTGTCGCTCTTGGTCTCCCCTCCATGAGAGGAGCTAGAGGGGCTCTTATGCAGATGCCAACAACAATTCGTTTTGCTTTTTACCCACAGAGATTGGCTTGCATCTCTTTGGTGGCCTCTGGATGCTTGTGGAGAGTAGAGCATGGGAGGAGTCTGCTTTGCTTCAGGGCAACTACCCATGCACTGAATGAACACAGGGTTTCATAAGCACGGGCAGATTCAGAAGGGAAAGATGATCATGGCTAGATTATTTTGGGGACTGCTGTCTCATGCCCTGCTCCCTCAGCAGGTAGGGCTGCAGCCATACATGGGGACAAGAACCTGTTCAGAGTTGGTGGATTTATGCACCTGTAAATCAGAGGAGAATTAGCAAATGAAAAACTAAAACATAATATAGTAAGACACAATAAATATTCTGCTATAGCACAAATATAAAAATAGGAGTGCTGCCTTGGAAGTGGCTTGAATAATAGAATGAATCATTCAATCCATATTGTTTTAGCCTAAGTGCACTGAAAGGAAAGAAATGATTTGTGCTCAGAGGATGTCAAGGGGTTGAAGTGTTAGCAAGCACCAGAGTGGATGTCTGGGCAGCAGTGATATGTGGAGCCAGTGGTGGAAGTGGTTTGCAAAACAGAGATTTTGTATTCATTGCAGTAACACTTTCTTTTTTTTTCTTTTTTTTCCCCTGTAATTTGTTTAATACAGGAGCTGGACTTCTATTTAAACTAAATCATACAGATATTAAGTTTATTTCTGAATTGAGCCTGTACCTGTTGTATGTTGCATCTGATTCATCGAAGAAGAGATTCTAGTACTGTTCTACAGCTTTCAGGCTCCTGGGGCAAAGAGATAATATTATGAATGTTCTAGGTGTCCCTTACATTATAAGACATTCTTCTGCTCTAAACCGTGGATTTTTGGCAGGATTGCAAACAGGAGAAAGACAAGCAGAATAGTACCCACATACAGATGTTGTTTTTTGATTATCAAAGGGGTTCCCGCTCTTCAGGATGTCTACCTATGTGCTAGACCTATCTCTATTTGCTCTTTGCCTTATAATGAGAGTTAGAAGACTTTCTGTAACTCGTAGGAGAAATACTGTGAAGACACTTCTTCATTGAGTGAGCTTACAGTTTGTCCAGTCTACAAATGGACTTGTTCTGTTGAGGAACTTGAGTCCTGATATATGCCAATCTTGTGAAATCGTCGCTTAGACAGATGCCACTGTTTACTGGCTTGTCTTTAAGGGGAGAAGCATTGAAATACAAAGGTGGTTGTTTTTGTTTCTAATGATCTGTGAAGTTCCTTTGTTGTTGTTTTAAGAAAAAAAGGCCAGAAGAACCTAAGCAGTTTTGTTAAAGGTGTATTTGGGGTTACTGCTTAGATGAGCCTTTTAGGCTTTCTTCTGTGATTGTTCAAGTGTCTTTGAAGGAACACTTGCATTCCTCTGCATGCAGTATTTGTCATTACCTCAGGTATCATTTGAGCATTTAGGAAATATCTGAAGCTAACCAAGGCTAACTTGAAATTCGTCTGTGTAGTAGGAGCTGCTGTTTTCCCCTTTTTGGAAGGAGACATTTTCCCTTTCTTAGTGCCTCAAACATTACGCCTTCATACAGTGGGCCAAAACATGCAGTTTACTGTTTTCCAGTAGAGGGGAAAAAAGAAAGCCTAAACCTGCGCTTATTCTTTGCCATTCTATGTATCTGGTATTACAAGTCTTTTGAAGACCTATTCTTTCTCTTTTATCTACAGCTCTGGTGTCAGAAGCTAATTGCTATTTCCTGTCTGGTCCTTATGCCAAACCCTATCCTTGTTCCTGGTAGTCGGGTTTTAGAATAGTGGCTCTATAATGAAATAAAACATTTTTTTTTTCTTTTTCTTTTTTTTTTTTTTTAATCAGAGAATAGGCACATGCCATTATGGCACAAAACCTCCTTGAATTTTAGTATAGGGGAGGTCTATCTTTCCTCTGTGTGAGGAGAGAGGTGTACATGCATGGAACATGTCCTTCCATGTAATCTTTCCAGGAAGAACCCTTTTCACTAAAAAAAACCTCCTGGCTGGGTGGTGTAACCCAACCTTCATCATGTCTGTCTAGGATCAAATGTAGGTTGTGGAGCTGGGGACAGGAGAAGCCTGTTGAAACTCAGTGGCATTCCGTATCTTTAATGCAAGTTGCTTCTATACGTAACTTGCATTCTTCTTCCTTTCTGTACATGGAATTCCAAGAAGAAACCAGTAGGTACTGTGGTGATGCTTCAATTTTAATCATAATCGTTCAGATAAACAAGGCAGTTGGCTCAGATTGCTGTGAGAGCACTTAGTTATGGGAAGGGTGCGATTTGAAATACACAAAAGTTGTTTCTGTCAAGATGTAGATGCTTTCACGAGCTGCCTAAGAACTCATTAAAAAGGGGTGTCCATGTTTCTCTTTTTTATTTCCCCTACTCATGCTTTCTTCCATGTTCCAGTACTGTTTCTTTCTCATTTTTCACATTATTTCACTTACGAAAGTATGAATCCTACCTGCAGAAGCTACGTAACATAGATCAAACTCAACTGTCCATTGAAAATGCAAAACTGTATTTAATTCATAGAACTCTGACATTTGTTTTTTCTGTACTTCTCAAATTGCTGCATTCTGTGGAACTTTTGTGGTACACTTTTAATTTTGTTGTGCTCCACAACTTACCCATTTACATATTTACTTCATGTAAACTCTTACCTGCTATATAAGTAGTCTTTTCAAAAATACTGCATGCCTTTTTTGATACGTATTCTAGGCTCAGTACATCTAGAATTTGACTTTTTTGGTATTGTCCTGTTACTACCACTACTAATTCAGTCACGTGATGATTAGGTTCTGTGATTCAAAACCAAACCTGTCTTACCTCCCAAACATGGACAAATCTTCAGTGTTTATAGCAAGATGGAAACCTTGAGGGAACTGGGCAGTGGAAGTTGTTGGCTATCTCTATAAATAATACTTTCCCAGGCAGATGTTCTCAAAGAACAATCAATGCTGTGTTTTATATAATTTCCTTTTCCAAGACCAAAGTGAGTATTACTAAATATTTGTAGACCCCCAAGAATAAGAGGGATTCTATTTTGGCAGCAGTTACTCAAATGCTTCTTTTGTTTTCTTTTTGAAGTAGGTTATTTGGATGATTTACTGTGCTTTTTGAAATTTGACTAGCTATTACAGGAAGATTGGATGTAAATCTATTTGCATTTTACTTATTCTTAGCCAAGTAAATGGTTAATGCTACTGTTGCAGCTCAAACACTGCCTTCCCCAATGAGTTTGCTGGCTACCGTGTAATATTTGTTCACCTCCCACAAGAGCAGGGCTGGCAACATTTCAGTGGTGGCGTGTCCAGTACTTGTGAAATGCCTTTGTTATCTTTCTGGATAAAATGAGCTATGTAAATGTGCAACAGTAATAATACCATGGCTGAACATTCTCTCTGGTCTCAATGTCCTCCAAATGGGAGCTGTGTTTGCCAGGTCACTTTGAGAACATCCCAGCCATTGCAGTGATGTAGCTTTCATCCTGCCACCACAAGAATAAATTGGACTCACTGGCAAGAGAGAGGTTGGGTTGTGGCTTGAATTGTCGTTCCAAAAAGAAGAAAGTTAGCCATCATTTTCTGGAGCCCAGACCAGCAAAAGAATATGTGCGCAGACTGAAAAATTGCAAATAAGTAACTCAAGTTCCAAGGTTCCCTGCTGCTGGAATATAACGTGTGTTTATTGGAAGCTGTTAGCATCCCTCAGATGCAAACACCAAAAACAGAGAAAATGTGGCTTGTGTAGTCTGAATTCTCTCTGCAAGCTTGGTGTCAGAGTGGGAAATGCTGTGTTATGACTTACACCAACCGTAGCCATTTCCTTCTGGTTCAGCAAAACCCATGGAAATAATTTATTCAGGTAATTATGGACATAGTACATCTTTAATTCATATACTTTTGGCAAGTCAAGTATATCAAAATAGGACTGTAAAGCTACATTTTATTGATTCCAGAAATAGTCTTTAACATTTAGTCCTTGGATATCAAACAAAACCAAAGTATTCAGTAGTTTTTCTTTTTCTCTTTGGAGAGGAAATGGAAAATATGGATTGATGGATATCTTAAATTAATTGCTGTTTCAGGAATGGTATATTTAATTACTGTCCCGTTCTCTGCTGAGATAAAGAAATCAGTATATAATAATTTGTCCAGACATGTCTGCAGCAAATGTTGTATTCTTTCCAGTTCTTCTGACTGATAATCAGAGGTGAACTTTGGATGATGGCTGTGTTCATTCTGTGACTTTTTAAAAATAAACTACTCAGTAAGATTTTGCAATAGGAAAAAAAAAATCCTTAAATCATGTGGAACTGTTTATGGATTTCATTGTTGGTTAGTTTGCTTTTTGATTAAATTTACAAGTGTGCTTGCAACATCTGTCATGCAAGTTACTATCCACAGTTGCTATCCTGCGAGAAGTTCATGCTTTCATTAAACAGAAATTGCCAGAACTCAGTGCTTCTAAAGGTCTTCTGAGGGTCCCGTCACAGGAGTTCTCTTAGTTTCCACAGAACAGAGCTTCCTTAGCAAAATACGTAAGTCCCTCTGAAAGCAATGTATTCTGTTTATTTCCATGGAGACTACAACAAGTACGAAGAGCACAATAACACTGTTTAATAAAGCAGATGCTCAACTACAAAACACTCTTTTTCAACATAGTCACCACCAGTAGCTGTGCATTTTCACCAGCAATGAAGAGCCTGCATGCTGCACTTGAAAAAATCTCCACCAATGGAGGTGACCCACTGTCACCACTGCTGAAACTCACCACCCACCGCCTCGCTGTGTTCACATCCAGTGTTCAGTCTCCATAGACGTTCAGCAAATATCAGTGAATGACAGTAGATGCCATTTTTTCCTGCATGGACGAGTTCATTGGCACATATTTGGTTCAGACCCTCTTCAGGGTTAGACAACGTTTTGTCAGACTGCTGTTCTGCTGCCATCTGTCACACGACAGCAAAATGTAACAGAGTATTAATGGAAAGGTTCAATCTCTACAGCCATCCCAACATCTGCCTCTGACATAGTGGGTCAGTGTAATAATATAGGAAGCATTACTTGCAGAGTAGCCCTCATGTATGCATAAATGAATCAAATGCCAGCAGTATGTCTGAGGCCAGCCGTATGTCTGAGGCCAGCCAGATCTTAGCTGCATGAAGATTTTCGAGGGCTGGACATCACAACTGCCAGCTTTGTTCTTCACCTCCTTAGCAAGCAGGTCCATTGAAACTAGTGAACAACTGGGAGAAATGCTATGTGAGTGGTGGTTAGAGGAACACATCTTTGATGGCTGGACATTGTGTTTGCCACACTTCTTGATATACCATGTACACGAGTGACAACAGCAAGACACACTACATTGAAAAAACACCAAAATACTGAGTTAGACTGACTCTACTGCTATCCATCGCTATGTGCAGTTATCTCTTCTGCGCACTTGAATGGGTCTTTATCATGTATATGGCTCTTCTGAATTTGCCTATCTCCTCAGAGTACTCAGCCTTACTGATATTTTCTGAAAACTTGGCCTTTTTAGATAGACATAAAGCATTTGCTTAAATTAGTAGTTTATTTAATGACCGCATGGGCTAAGTTTAGCAAAAAAGAGCACATAATTTTTTTTCGTTATTATTTCAGCCTCACATAGTTACTGTCTGAGAAAAAATATGGTTAAAAACTATGCTTGTTTTACTACTAAATCATGTAAAGTAGATTTCCTTTTATAATTTATGGAGTATTACAGATTTTCACTCCAAGTATCAACAGAAATATCTTGAGTCAGTTTGCCAGTCTGCATGAACTTAGGAGGTATGTTGCCCTTTTTTGTTCATTTTTTTGCATAGCAAAATACGTATTGCAATAAATAAGGATTATGTACAGGCGCGAGATGTCAGGTTCTTCCATGGCAGCTAAATAGAGTGGAGAGGAAGGCTTACCATTGAGGAAATTGCTCAGCTTCTCTTTGCCTTGTTTTCCCAGCTATAAAGGTGCATTTACCATTTTGTATATGCACACTCACTTACCAACTACTTATGAAAAGGTGATGCCTGAAGCTTATGTTTAATTGAGCAAATAAGGACCTATGTTACTGGAAAGCAAAAGGATTTGCCTCCCAAAAAGTCAGTGGAAGGCTGAATAATCAAGCCAGACCACTGGAGTCCTCACGTTACCTTTACCGCAATACCATCCTTCCTCCCAAATATACAGTTTCTCCTTAAACTCCAGCCAGTACTTATGGCTTCCTTCCAAAATGGCCTTTTCCTCACAGGGAGGCCCAGGCAGTGGCAGTTTGCCAGTCCCCAGTGGAAAAGCTGATCCACAATACCTGTTCGTGACCCCTCTGTGCCGTGGCACGGGTACTTTAATTGGGAGGAAGGAAATGGTGCGTCCTCTTGGAGCTGGCTACGTGCCAGAATAATCCAGGGCCGCCTGAACCCAAGTGCTAAGTGTTTCTTTTCCCCCTGCCTTCTTGGCAGTAGTAAAATGAGATGCCCGTGATAAGCAATGATTGATCTCTGCAAGGGGAAACACTCAGTGCTTCCAGTCCCAGCAGCATCAGTCTGCTGTGCAGAGATTTGGGGTGCTGCCACCCTGCCAGCTGGTGGCATCTTGCTGGGGGCGAAGCTCCTTGTCTCCCTTTAGGTGTGATTAGCTGTGCTTCTTTCTAAAGAGCCATAAGGTAAATGGATTTTTATTTGGACCTCTGCCTAAAGAGATGGGGCAGTAAATGATACCTGATGTTAATCCACTCAGAGGGTGGTGATGCACTGGATCAGGTTGCCCAGAGAGGTTGTGGCTTGCCCATCCCTGGAGACATTGAAGGCAAGTTGGATGTGGCTCTGGGCAGCCTGCTCTAGTGGCTGGCAGCACTGCCCACAGCAGGGGGGTTGAAACAAGATGATCTCTGAGGTCCTTTTCAACCCAGACCATCCTGTGATTCTTTGATTTAATCCAGACTGTTGCTGTTCAGATACGTCTGGATTGTGCTTACTGTAGTAAAGTAACTGTATAATAAAGATGAGTTGTGAATAAGGTACTGAACCCAAAGTATCTGGACATTGTTCAATGGGAGATTTCTTTAGTGGCTCTTAAATTTTGTTTAATTTTTTAGCTACAAGTATATCAATACTTCACTTTCTTTTTACTTGTTGGTTTACACTGTGGTCAACATAATCCATTGGAAGACATTTGTCAGAAGCTCTGTACTGATAAAAGTCAATACTTTCTTGTATGCAGCTTAGTGCATCAGGATATGATAGAAATGTAATTAAAAATTTATACCTTGCTGATTGACATCAGTGGCAAAAGTCTCTGATAAAATTATAGATTCTGTGTGAACACTGTTCACAAAGCGATATTCCTTCTTCAATTATTGTCTGCAAACACTGGTGTACTGAAGTCAGGTCAAAGTATTTTACTGCAGGATGTAGCTCCTCTTATCTTGTTTCTTAATGCATGATGGTAATTAGAAAAACACTAGTTTAAAGAAATGCATAGTCTAATT
The DNA here is from genome assembly GCA_036925125.1 of Oreortyx pictus. NCBI lineage: Eukaryota > Metazoa > Chordata > Aves > Galliformes > Odontophoridae > Oreortyx > Oreortyx pictus. Next base: position 46,939,309 of record JAUPFR010000007.1, on the reverse strand, counting down.
ATTCTTCTATAGCCAGCATTTCAGTTTATTTCACTCTTTATTAGTTTGGGACAATGAGCCTCAGTGGGCACGATAAAAATGCTTTAGACACTTAGCCAACAGTGAATATAACAGAGACAGCTCTCATCAGTTCTGCTTTTTCCCAACTGTGAATTACATTTTATTCTGTAATATCCTAATTCTTCAAACATATTTATCCTCGGCACTATAGAGAAAGCTACAGGATAGTAACGCAGGATCGTAATGTCAACTAAAGCCTTTTAATTTCAGAGTTCAGAAAAAATAGTTAAGTCCAACAATTCAGTGTCCGGCTTGTGGAGGTGCAGATGGGAGGGCAGAAAATAGCAGCAGAAAAAAAGGCTGTAATTTGTTATGATGTTAACACTTCAGAATTTGACTGGGATGTTCAGTTTGTGTGAGTGCTTGAAGAATGCATCTTTGCACAAGTGTTATGGATGATTTTAAATGCTTTCGAACTGACATGGCAGCAGAAGGGAGTTGTGTGTGCTTGTGACTATGAATACTGAGGATTTGAATACTCAAGAAATATTCTTGTCGCACGACAAGAAATAACTTCACAGTAACAGGTGTAATTCCCCAGCCTACATGAAACACAGATTTTCTGTTGCTTTGTTATTCTGTTTTGCCAGAAACATGCTTTCTGCTCAGAACATACTGTAGATGGCAGCAAGGTTTTGCTAGAAAAAAGGTGCACAGTCCGGAATAACTCAGTTAAGAGAAAGTGTGAAATCTATGAGTGGTTTTAGCTCCTTATTTACAGCAGCTCTAGTACTTATTTGACATGTCTCCAGAAGGGACTAGCCATTGTTTATCTATTCTCATAAAGACCATATCTGCTTTTTCTTTCCATTTTATTTCTGCCTGAATTTGTGTGAATTTGTTTAAAAGCAAAGGAGACACCTCTTTACTGTTTATCGTGGCAGATGTAAGCCATGACAGTTTGTAGTTTTGCAGACAGTTCAGTCCATCTCTCTTTTCCTGGTTGCAGGGCGTGAATCCATTGGGAGTGACACTGATAACCCCAGGGTTTTGGGACTATCCCTATATTTCAGGAGACTTCAGTGTTACACTTTCTCTTATCTTCACACTGAGAAACTGTACTGAGACTTGGTGCCCCAGCATAGCTGTTCCCCTCTGGTGAACTCTGTCAGGATTGAGAATAAAGGATGAGGCAAGCTGAGTAATGCCCCACTGCTGATACCTTTTTTTCAGACACACTGACCCCAAAGCCCCAAACTGAGGGTCTCTTCAGCTTTCCCAGATCATTTTCACCCAACCCTGGCCAGAGTTTGCTTTTCTCCTTTCCTTCATTGCCTTTGGTGGCTGATCCCTCTTCTTTTGTTATATCCCTCTTCTTTTTCCCATGGCTCTCCCTCCTTGCCTCCTATAATGAGCTTCTTCTATTGCTCTTCCTCTGATGAGTGCCTTCCCCAGGCACCATTTTGTTGATCAGAGTGTTGCCATCAGTCCTTTTCTTGTCTGCAGTGGTGCACTGACATGTTGCGTGGTAGGGTCACAAATCTGGGTTTGACTGGACCTTTGCCATATTCATCTGTGTATGTGTACACACGTGGATGTGTCTGTATTTACAGAAAATACAGAATGTGGGAGAGTTGAAAAATATGAGGGAATCACAGACCATGAATCAGGCTGGAGACCACTGGCCCATCAAAAATGCCACTTCCACAAATGCCATTACAGCAAAGCTCCTGCTACAACTGGTGATCTCTCCTCTTTACCCTGCTTGAATTCCAGGACTGAGTCCCAGTTATCCTCACTGGGGTTTTTGAGTTCTCTTAAAGGCCTCGCAGTAATACCAAAAATACCAGAGGAAATAGGTCTCTGGTGTCAGTCCTGCCCCAGTGAACCAAGCTGGTATATACTCTGTATCCATGTTGCACCATTTCTCTTACTTTTATCCATGTGTCATCCTCCTTATTACCCCTTCTCCAGCATGTTAAACTCTCTTGTTCTTTCCAGCTTGCCACAGGCACTTATCTGCCATTGCCATATGGGTTAAAATTGCTGTCATCTTTAATGAAATCTGTTTCTTGGAAGGAGATGGATATGCGCACTGTATGGTCTCTGGTGAAGCCATGATAATGTTGTGATTACTTTGCAGCCATCACAAAAAATCTTTCTGATGATCAGAGGGACTCTGTCTCATTAAGTGGAAACATGCTGTGTTGACCCTAAGAAACAGTATCCCGTAACAAACACACGCCTTTGCCTTTTAGGGATGGCAAATTTAACCAGTCCCGAACACTGCTTTTAAAAACATCCAATAAGAAGTCCTTGAGGTCCAGTTTCTCATTTCTGTGGCGTGTCAGTTAAGCTCTTTACTGAATTTTGAATTATCCACAGCACTTGCAGCACTAACTTCACAGTGGAATCACCTGTAGATTCAGGATTTCATGCTTCGTTAATATTTATTGAGGTCTCCAGCTCACTTTTTTTGCCCTACTGAAAAGCTATGCAAAAGCATTTTGTATCCAGTGACGAAATAGTAAAATACCAAAACTATCATAATCAACTTTTAAAGATAATTCCTGAAGCAGATGTTCACAAACAGACTATTTTTATTAAAATAACAGTGGGAGTTTGCTTTTGTTTGTTTGGCCCTAGAGGAAATTAAAAAGCCTTTCTATAATTTTGATTATAACTTCAAGAGAGGATTTTATTGAACCAAGGATGTTGTTGCATGAAGGATGGAAACCTTAGGGGTTTAAAACCTGTTTTTAAAAGCTACAATTGAACTTCTCTTGTTAATCTCAGGAAACGAAGTCCCCTGGCAATTTTACTTTCAGTATGCTTAACTGGTAGGTCTCTTACAAAACCTGACAGTATAAAAATGGCACCCACTTCTTCAGCGCATCTGCTTCCTGAGCATATGTGAAGTATATCTGCAAGTTCCCAAGACTAAAATAAGTACCTACAATGAATCCCACTGGTAAAAGCGTGGCGACAGCAGAGGAGGAGTAACTTCTAACTTATTAATTTTGTTACCAACAAAATAATTCACTAAAGTCTCCAGGTTGGAGCATGAAAATCTTACTAACGAGAAACTTTGCTATTAGCTTTAAGTCTCCACTGATCCAAAGTACGTTGGCATCAGTAAAATTTCACTGGGATTTTATGAACATAGAATCATAGAATGGTTTAGGTGGGAGAAGGCCTTAAAGATCACCTAGTTCCAACCCTCCTGTAATGTGTAGCATTGCCAACAACATAGATCTGGCTGCCCAGGGTATCATCCAACCCAGCTTTGAATGCCTCTGGGGCAGCATGTCCCAGTATCTCACCACCTTCTTAGTAAATAATTTCTTCGTAACACCTAACTTAAATTTCCCCTCTTTTAGTTTAAAGCCATCCTCCCTTGTCCTATCAAGACGTTGACATCTTGAGGTTTTGGTGTCAAAATACATACTTTGCACTGGTATAGCTGTAGGTACAAGTACAAAAAAAAAAAAATGCTAGTAATGGTATTTATTTTGCTACAGGAGATGGAAGTTTACCTGGCTTTTTTTGGAGCAAGTTCGAAATACAGAAAACTAGATAAACTGTCCTTTAATTCTTCCTTTTATCAGTGTGTTTGCCTGTACTGAGTGGCAGATAAAGCTTTGCTTGTGATGGATGAGCGAGAGCCTGTGTTCGTAGTTTGTGCACAAGACTGGATGAACCACTTTTCAGGTTTGAATTCAGTATGTGTCACAGCCTCTGGAAGGTTGTGGGACCAATCTCTGTAAAACTGAGGTCATAGGCATTTATGTATGTGTCTGCCTGTTGTATGTTTATAAAGTGGTTGTAGCTATACATGTAATACACATCTATGCCCTCAGCAGAGTACACCTATCTCAGAATTACTGGCATGCCTCAGGGCTGTGTTCTGTGATTATCCAAAAAGGGTATTTGTTAGACTGTTCATCAGCATCTATGTCCTGAGCACATTAACTAAACAATGGAGGTAAGGGGTGCTGAGAAGGTGGTGTGTGCTTGCTGTCATGTTGCTATGAATTGCAGGTGCAGCAGGCACTCACTTGTCATGACCTGAGGTTTGCAAAGCTGTGCTGGATGGGCACACTCATTGGTTTGAATGAGCTGTCTTCCAGAGCCCTGTGGGTTAAAGCATACTTGAAGAAAATTAATGTTGCTAAAGAACTGAAACTAGAAAGTTCAACTTAACAGAAACTTAGTAATGACAAAACAGCACAAAAGATTCCTACAACTAGCCAGATTGGGAATTAAAAATGGCAATAACTGACTGATAGAGGAAGACTAAAGCATCGCGTTTTACTCAGCTGGCATTAAGAAAACAGGTTTGGAGTGGTAGGAGTTTTATAAATGTTTAATTATGATGAACAAAATATTGATTCAGTGGTCTCTGTGGTGCACTGTTAAGTTTGAGGGTTATTTTTGAACACTTACAAAAGTCTATTAGAAAAATAACTTTTGTTAATCTGAAAGGGAAAAAAAACAAACAAACACCAGAAACAGAAATATAAGAGGTTTATGTACAAACAGAAATGAAAACTGCTAGATGTTTTTTTTTTTGTTCTGTTTTGTTTTTAATTATAATTTTTATTTTTTAAATCACAAGGGTCTAGGAAGTAAGTGTAATACTCCTTACAGCAGCTTGAATGCCCGGGGAGAAATTATTGTCACTGCATTTTGTAGGATCAGACTTCTGGTCTGCCTTCTGACCTCACACAGCTAGTAGCAAAAAGACAAGGGAAGTCATTTAGCAACAGGAAGAATCTGAAGCTCTCTGTCTGCTGCAAAGCATCTTGAAACAGGTTATCATTAAGCAGAAAATTTGAGATCTAGATTTAGATTACTGGCAGGAAGAGGAAAATACCTGCATTTCCACGGCTGGTACTTCTAGAAACTTGGGAGCTAAAATAACATCTTCAGAACCATGGTGATGCACCAGGGATAGCATGAGTTGGCTTTTCTCAAATAAGGGTTTTAAAAATGCAAACAGGTGAAGGTGGAATTCCTCTGATCTCTTTTGTTTTATGCTTTTGTAGACATTGAGAACACAGTTCATAAAACTCTGGCGTCATTGACCTGGAACCCAAGAGCTAGCCTGTACTTTAGGATTAGATCCAAAGTCTTTATTTGATACCAACAAACCTGTATCTGCATTTTCTAGTCTATGTTTATTAGAAATATTTGGGGTTTTGTTTTGTAGTTTTGTTTCATGTAAGCGGACTGAGTTGCTGAACTATAGAGAGCCAGGGACTTGTGAAGATTTGAGACCCAATTTGATCTCATATTGATGTAAACACAGAGCTATGATTCCAGGCTTAGGAATCAGACATTCACTTCAGTGCTGTTTTCTTTCTTTTTGACAACGTTTTCTGACAATTTAATTTTCAGTTTAAAGATACTGTTATTTACCACCATAATCTCTTTTTGATTTGCAGATGGGTTTCTTCCGACGAAGGTACAAAGAAATTATTGAGGCCGAAAAGAACAGAAAGGAGACTGAAGATAGTTGGGACTGGGTCCAGAAAAATCAGTGAACTGTCCTTGAGAAGGGAAAATCCAGTCATGTGACACGTGCTTGCTCGCCCATAGGTCCTGCTCTCGTATCTTCCATATGTGGAAGAAGGAATCTTCTCCAGATTTTTCGGAGGCCCTATTGATGCTGTGTCTTTATCACTCTAACAAGCTAGGGAACATATCCTGAGGCAACCACTGTGGCCATGTCAGGTTGACTGGAGCTATTTACACTTCATTTTAGAGCTGAACTTTGAACTTTGGTAACCAAGCTGCAGTGCAGAGCAATATTTATGAATCCAACTATGTGGTATACCCTCAGGGGAAGACTGTTACCTAAAAAAAATTTTTTATAAATATAAGCTTTTTATATTGATCATGTCTTTATATTTGTATCGATGTTTTATAGTTTCTATTGAATAGCTATATAGTTCACTCAAGCACTGATATCTGGCTAAATCATTGGGAATACGTATATGTATATATAAATCCTATTGTGCTTTTAAACTTCAATGCGAGAGAGAAGAAAGATTTGCAGATCAAAATAGCTGAAAACCTCATATGCTTAATTCACAAGGCTTGGTAATATTGTATATAGACCATTTATTGGCAGTAAGCCAAAATCTTTTCACTGTCTCTTTTTTTTTTTAATTGAATTTGGTGTTTGATTTATAAACTGAAGAACCTGAAGTGTTATACATATGTGGTGTTTTGTATGTGAGTCTATCCTTCACTGACCTGAATGGGAAAGGATGAAAATGCTTCCTCAGTGACATGTAGCAAGACTTGTAGCTCACCTTCTATTGCTGAAGGAAGCATGTTTTCCTTTGGAAATTTTTCTCTTACAGTCCCTAGTATTTTAATGGTGGTCTGGGATTGGACAGTTGAGATACCAAAGGGATCTAATTTGTCCAACTACCGTGGCATTGACCAATTCCTTAGAATTAAAACAAAAACAAAAAAATAGAAAAAATAATGGAGTCATGTTCATATTTAATGTTAAGAAGAATAGTTTTTAAGCTACTGTTAACAATTGTGACCTGTTGCTGTCAAAGCAAGTGATCAGTTGATGCAAGCTATAACTATTATACTTGCCTTGTGAGTTTTCTACATGAGTCATGAGTGTTTATGTTAATTTTAAGAGAGATAAGGAGATGCAAGCCTAAAAATGATCTCGAGATTGCCTATTTGGGTGTTCCTAGAATAGAATGCACAAGGGGAAATGGCTTTAAACTAAAAGAGGGGAAATTTAGGTTAGTTGTTAGTAAGAAATTCTTTACTCAGAGTGTGGTGAATCTATGGAACGTGCTGCCTAGAAAAGGTGTAGATGCCCCATCCCTGGAGGCATTCAGGACTGTTTGGGATGGGGCCCTGGGCAGCCTGATCTAGTAGTTGGCTAACCTGCACGTTGAAGAGGTGTAGAGTTCTATGATCTTTAAGGTCCATTCCAACCTAAGCCATTTTATGATTCTGTGATTCTGTGAATGTATTTTTCATCAAGCTTTAAGTCAAGGTGCAGATGTTATTGAATCTCAGTTTCATTAGTAATTCCTTAGAAAATTATTTGTTGAATTGGAAGACACGGAATTGTAATGAGTTCAGCCATGTATCTTCAAAAAGCTCTTGGGTTTCTGAATAGAAACAGTGGGTCTCTGTGGGGCTTAGTTTTAGATTCTACTTGTACTTTGCACCTTGTGTAAATAAGTAATTGTAGTGTTGGTGTAAAATTCATATGAGGGAACGGATGATCAAGCTCTGTAGTAGAAGATGAGAGAATAACAGAAATGAGTGGTGGCAGGATATGTCTCCTTGCATTAGGGTAATATAAAAGAACTGCTGGAAATTTGGAAACCTGAATATAGAGTGCACACAAGAAGTCTGTTTGAGAACGTGCCTTAACGTTGCTCTTTCTTGTAAATTCATTATAATTTCATATTGTAAAAAAATAACCTGTTTCCCATTTGTTCCTCCCACTCTCCCAGTGTCATTAAGTGCCTGCTGTTACTACAATATCGATCAGTGTTTGTTAACTGACCTATCTGCACCCATTAGGCAGGAAACGGTTTTTAAGTGAATGAAACTTATCGATTCAATGTTTGACAAAAAGACTGTTGGTCTATTTGATTATCTTCCTTAAAGAAATCATTCTTGATTTGAAAGATTTGGTCTTGCAAGTGATTGTTTAAGGTAGAATCTGAAAAAAAAAAAAAAAAAAGAAAAAAGAAATCCAGCTATAAAAGTTAGACAATAAATTCATTAGTAAGTTTGAATTAAGTAAGCAATTGCTTAAATATATACTGAAAAGCAAATAATGAGTCCATTTGCTTAGCTGTAAGAATTTTCTCTATCTGACTTCTCTAAAACTGGATTAAAAAATACAACGGATGTAAATTTGTCGAAAACAGAGTTCAAAGGACAAGAAAAACTAATAATGAATTTAAACTGATTTTGAAGAGCTTCTATCCAAAAGATGAGGAAATTCCCTTAGAAAAGTTGAAATTCCTCCATTGCATTTTCACTTTTAAAACAACAGTGGAGCAACAGAAATGCCAAGCATCAGAAATGCCAAAAATGTTTCATTTTTATGTTTTAAGAGTCAAAACTAGCTTTTCGTTTGAACCATCTTTTGACCTTATATGAAGAAGAGAGTTAAAAATGGTGTAATATCTGTCGTCGGTCCGGCACACGTCCCCACTCAATGAAAATCAAGTCACGGGTTTTATTAGTGAAATATCCTTGAAACAATCTACAAATTCTTATTATCATCACTGTAAGCTTCCCAGAAGTTCTGTTGATGCAGTTGCTTTTGTTTTTATATGTATGCTCTTTATAATACTTGGTTGGTTGGTTGGTTGGTTGGTTGGTTGGTTGGTTGGTTGGTTGGTTGTTTTTTTCGAACTCCAGCATAGCTCTTTGCTTAGTTCCAGTTAAGAGAGTCAGATTGGACAATGCAACGTACCAGTACTAATATTAAAATCCTGTAGATGCACCATTCTGCTCCTGAAGGAAACATAGGAAAACTTGAGCAAATCCACTAATAGTTGGTTGCAATTCCAGGAATCTGATGGAAATGAAGTATAATTCAAGAATGCATAGAAAATTGTTGTGCTATGGTTCAACTGTTTCTTTTCTTTTTTTTTTTTTTTTTTTTTTTAATTAAACTGTATCAGTGTAATTGTATCAAAATGTAGAGACCTGGTTGCTTTGGGAATTGCTCTAGGGTTCTGGAAGTTGCCCTGTGTCAGCCACTGCTTTAGGTCCTTTGTGCTATGATGCTTGCCCAGCAGAGGTGGTGAAAGTCCTGCAGAGTCTTGTACATCCATAGCACCAGGATGAATTTTATTTCTCAAGTGCTGAGACACTGTTCTGTGAGCATTTCATTTGGAAACCAATCTTCTCTTGGAGGTGTCTGCTCCTGGAGGTGAGTCCCACTCAGTTCCTCCCAAACAACAAAAGGGCTCATGTATTCTGAGGCAGTTATTAGTGTGTCGTGGTACTTGGCCATTATTGTTAATAAAAGTAGTGGGTATGTTTTTTCCGAATAAACCTTGGTTTTCCTTTACTCAAATGCAATTAGGAAATCACCTGCATTATTTGAGAGAGAAATTGGGTCTGTTGTGTGCCCCATGCCCATGACCCAATCGCAAGCCTAACACACCAGATAAGAACAACCCTTTCTACCTTGTTACATGAACAGGAAGGATCCTCCCTTCAAGTCAGTGAAGTGCAAGTAATTTAACTTGCTGGAAGCAACAGTTGCACGAAGATTGTGTTTGGCAATATTTAGTACTGACTTTCTTGAATGTCTTCTCTTTATAGGCACATTTTGGAGTCTTGCACAAGTTTCAAGCATAATATCCATGTGATGTGGGAATGTATAACATAGCTTTCTCTAAAGGATTAACAGAATCATAGAACTAATTTCTATGTCCAAATCCATGCAGATGCTACAGTTTCTTGAATATAAATAAAAGCGGGATTTGGTTCACATACTGTACATTGATTAAACTGGGGTGAAGATCGTAATGACTTTTGGAGTGTGGTCTGCATACGCAGTAGGGTACCCACATCACTGTCACTCCTTTTTCTTAGAATGTCACTCCTTATATATTGTAAAATTCTATATTTCTTTTTTGTGAACTTGTGGTTGGAAGAATGTGTTCACTCTTATTGATGTCACCTGTATTTAGAAGCTTGTGATCACCTGTATTCTAATTCACTTGCACTGTTTTGGAAATGTCAGGTTTACAAAAATACAACTTTTTGGAATAAAAAGTGGCTGCAAAATTATCCTAATAATACCATTTTGTCATTTATTGTCCTTGTCCAGCTTAAGTATTTTTTCTATGAATAGGGTGAGACATTTTCACATGTCCGTTTGAATTAAATGGTTTGCACAGAATCACATATCTTCTGTCATTCAAAACCTTGCATCAAGACAAGGTGTTTGGAAACTAAGACTATAACTAGCCCGACTACAACCTTGTTAAGTCCATAGAAATAAAATAATAGCAGTAGGAGTTACTTTATTTCAACCATACTGCTCTTGTCAACAACAAATAAAACCCCACAAAGTGCTGATGTTGCTCTACAATAAGAGTGTCCATCTGTGTAACTTTGAATTCTGTTTCTATCTGCATGAATTAGGGTAAATGTGAAGTTACTTCTTTAAAGATGTTACTTTTTCTTCGAGGATTTGTGTTTTGCGATCAGCAAAGTCATACATTTGGAAGGTTAACTTCCACTCCATTCATCCCTGTGCTTACCCTTTCAAAGGGGTGAGAAGCTGGTGAGAAGCTGTACAAACAAGCTGATTTATTTCTGTGGCTGTAATGTCTCTCTGATAATAGGTATTTCTAAGACCTGTTGAGAGGTTCCGTCAGTGTTTTCTCGTCGTTCTCAAGATGGATGAAACCTCAGCGGTAACATGTGAACTGACCTGAACTTTCATACAAAAACAAAACTGAAAATTGGAATGTGAAGTATCAGGCCCAGCTTTTCCTTATATTCTGCTCTGTTTTCTGTTTTTTTTTTCTTTTTTTTTTTTTTTTAAGTTATTATTTTTCTTTATTTATTTATTTTTGCAGAGACTCTCTGCATGAGTTCCTGGATGTCCTCCAGCCATAGAGAAATCACTTGTTTCCTCAGTGTTACGCTGACATCCGAGGACAGACTTTTGAAGATGAGAGGAAGCTTTAGTGAAGCAGCAGCTAAAATAATGAGCGGAATCTTTTAGTGGAGGTGTGTCCAACCTGTGGGCCATAGTCCACATGAGGCCCAGCACAGCTCTCAGTGCGGCCCATACCCTGCTGCCCTCTGCACCATCATGTGGCCTGGCTCTGAGGAGACCACAGTGCAGTGCTGGCAAATAATATGATGCTCTGCTTAATCTGCAAGGAAGGAAATAATGTGGGTTTTCAAAGATTACAATTTGAAAAGACAAGCTGCCAAATTCAATGCATATCAGGGAATGCCATTATTGTTGTATCATTATTGATAAGGAATATAATGCCACTGAAGAAATGGCTTCTTTGGTGCCATTGAAAGACACAACTCAATCTCTTGACTTGTAAAAAATACATCAAAGTGATCTGTTCATTTAAATGAGTTAAACATGCATCTTCAAGTTGTAAATGTTGCATTACCAGACCTCTATAAACCCTATCTGACCAGAGAGAAATAGCCTTCCTTTTCAAGTCATGCCCCATTCATGTCATCGCTTTTTGGCAGTACACGCATGCATTAGTTTTGCAAGAACAGGGTCAAACATCCCACTAGTTCCATGTTTTTGTTGCTCTGTTTTTCATGCATTAACTAAAAATACATACAAAAATAAGTTTTCTGACTTTTATACATTAACTTTATTATATATTTTGTATGTTGCTCAAGACAGTTCCTGTCCCCCCAGTGAGTCCCACGCAAACCAAAAGGTTGGGTGCTCATGTTTTAGTGGCACTAACGCCTTTTTGTTACAGGGCAGCCCGACTTGTGGAAGCAAGCGACGGAGCCGTCGTATGGGGAACATTGCAGAGCTGATGGCTGCCCTCTGGGGCTCGTTCGTGTTTTCGCTTTGCAGTGAACAGAGAACATGCGTTGCATGATACTGTGAGCTGCCTTGGACTCAAGTGGCTTTTAAGAACCTCTTAGGACTCCCATGGCGTAGTGGCTTTTCTTTAGAAAATGGTGGTTATTTCAAAACCAAAAGCTTGTACTGATTTATTTCTGCAAGTTTTGCCAAGAAGGAAAGAACTAGACCAAAACTAGATCAAACTCAAGAAAGGGAGAATGTTCTTTTGGCATGGAAAAAAAAACAGCTCATTTGGTATGTTCTGCTCAGCCAGGGCCTGGAGCTGGAGCAATGTTTTGCTGCCTGCTTTGCTGGCCATTGGCCTGCTCTAGGACTGGGGTAGCAGGGGCTTCTCTGACAGAGCTTCTCCATTTAGTATATACACCCAGTGAGAAAGAAACAAGTGTCATTTCCCCATATCTTTTTGTGTCTGTTGGGATGGATAGTTGCCTGAGTAGACTTAGGTAAAGGGCTTTCCTTTTGATTAAAGTTTTTAGTGCCAGAATGGTTTCAGGAATTGTGGTAGGGGGTCATTAAATACACAAACTAGATCTTACTGCTCACCTCGCCCTGGTTGTTTTGCTACCAGAATTAAGACACGGAGACAAAAGCACCTTGTTTGTGAAGATTGAGCTGCACAAATGGGTTTATAGTTATATGGCTGCTCACTCCTGTACATACCAAGAGAAAAAATCTCTGAGGTTCAATTTAAATAGCTGCAAACAGTGATATTTCTAAGAATTTTTGACAGAATCGAGGTATAATAGTAGGGAAAAATGAATCGTCTTAACAAAGCAGTGATGGAAATGAGTTTTTCATAGCCATGCTATAATTTCCTGTGACTACTTAAAAAGATCTATTCATGAATTGCCAGTAATTCTTTGCTTTTGGTGTAGTTAGTGCCATTTTAATGTTTGAACTTGTAGGCATGCAATGCTTTTGTAAGTTAACCCTCAGCTCAACTACTGTGAAGAATCAGAAATTAATGAAGTATGTAGTAACCCTGAGCAGAGTTCCCTGCTGCAGATGTATCCAGATACTACGCACTGACTTTCATGAAGTTATTCTAGATTTATAGTAACACAAGTGACTCAGGCAGCCTCCCTTGAAGCTGAAGGACACACATCATGAGACAAGCTTTGCACTAATCTGCATAAGTGGTAATATATAGTAATTTCTGTCATTTAAATACTATTCCTCTGGGTTTGGTGTCTGAGAGCTGTGTAATTCAATCCTAATGATGCTGCTCTGTGCTATATTCAGGGAAAGAAAAGGAACGGTAAAAAAATAGTGATCATTTCGTCCATCAGAGAACTTCATGGAGAAGATGTGGTCTGTCCTATACCAGGTAATCAATGGAGATGAGGTAGCTGAGAACTGGGTATGATTTGCCCCCTTACCTTTACTGAACTTGAGAACTCGGGCTCATGGCTGGAATTCCTAGTGCGTATTTTGACAGAATTTACTTTTAGGAGAATGACACCTGCTCAGTGTTAAATTCAGGAAGTTTTATGTATAGTCTTTGTTGGAAGATGACAGAAATGGGGGTAAAATTATTTTCCCTTTTTATTTTCTGAATGAGAAGTGGGAGATTGAATCACAGAACTGCAGAACATAGTTTTTATCTCAACACACTCCTGCTGGGACAAACCACAGCAACTTCATAAGTGTTAATGATTCTTTTATCTTATTCTGTCTGAATAGGAAGGCTAACTTAAATTTAATTTATTTTTTCCCCTTGAACTTGCAACTAGTTTGAAATGTGTCATTTTTCTTTCAGACCTGGAGGAAGATTTGTCATTCTGAAAACTTGGCAGTTCCTCCAACTGTATACAGGGTTTTAAGGATAGCAGAAGGTCGTATTGGTCCTTTATTCAGTTTCCTTTTTGTCTATTTCAGCCACCAATTGAAATGTACCCTATGAAATTACTAATGAATGTGAAATCTGAAGAAGATTGATAGATATAGACATGTGCATATGACTGGGGCTTTTTTTGAAAGCAGACAGATCATACAAAAAGGCAAATACTGCCAAAGCCTCAACCCTTCAGAATAATGTAAACATTTTGTTTGGAAATTCTGAAATGTAATTAGGAGCATGAGATTGGAAGGACCTCAAGTCCAGTCTCCTATTTTCATTGGCGACTATTCCATATATTTCTTTTCATAAACTAACTGAACCAAATCCAGTCAAACCACTTACATTTCTTCTCTTTGTTATTCTTGCTAAAGGACTCCTCTATCACCTCATTTTACTACTGCTGTTAATAGACATTTTCATCCCAATTTGTTCTCATGCCAACAGTCCTTTAACTTAAATTGTTCTCTTCCTTCTTTCCTGTTCTGAGCTAATCTCTCTTGGGTATGGGTATCAGAAGAAGACATCATTTTCTAGGCTATCATTTTCTATTTCTGCTTGGCTTGGGAGTGGGAGTTCTCTGTGAGGTGTCTTGAACAACAAGAACAAAAACTTGAACAAAACTCCAGCACAAGAGACCTTTCTCAAGAGATTTGTTTTGAAGAGTCTAGAACTCAAGCACGTTGACTTAAATGAGTGTTTTTAGCAGTGGATTCCCACCAACGCTGGCCACTTGCAAGGTGACCAGATCGTTCATTGGTCTTATTTATGCTTGCTATTTTTCTGAAGCTAATCTCTTAAAGCATTATTAATTACTGATAAGTTACTTAAGCACTGCATCATAGGCTGAAAAAAGTGCTCTGAGATGGTGTGGTCAATACATCTGACAATTAAGTGGCCAGGTACATGTTCAGATGTTGAGTAACTTTAAGTTCATACCTGCACAGCTATATAGTACTAATGTGTCAAGATCACCTTCAGTAGGTACTCATTTAAGATGACCCTGCTTTTGTGTAATGAGATTGACACATGGGCATACCACCTGAATGACTGGTTTCTCTTTCTCTGAGCGCAGGGCTAATTTGCCTTCAGTATGCACTACAAGTGTTATTTTAGAAGATTTACTTGGTTATTTTTTTTTACTAGAATACCAGTCATGTACTTCTGAGTGCTGACATACCATACAGATAACATAATCTTGCAAAAGGATAATAAAACCTCAGTGTTTTTAAAAAATAATGACATATTTTCATTACAGGTAGTGACACCTGACATACATTATGAAAGGGACAGTGTCAGTTATCAAATGTTTCTGTCTAGAATAGTCCTTCTTCAATAAAGTGAAAAATGAAATGGCCAAAGTGTAAAAGGATCTCAACACTCACATATATTCTGCGGAAAAAATGATGCAGACTAAGTGCCATGTAAGAATCTGGCATTATTTTTCTCTGTCTTACCTTCTTAAATGAGTTAACTCTTGGTGCTATTTCTTGGCAGACCAACATTGGGCTTGGGCTAGATCTCTTGGAAATGGTTCAGTGACAAACTTGGTTACGTTTCAATTAAGATGTGTAGGACTGATATAAATTCAGCTGAACATTTATATATGAGGGTTGCTCCAAAAGCAATGCCTCCTACTTTGTTATGCTGGCCCACAGTATCTGAGGCAGACGTTGGTGGTATGGCAGCAGGGGTTGAGCCTTCCTGTCAGTATTCCATTACATTAAGATGGCATGTGGCAGATGGCAGCAGAGGGGCAGTCTGACCAAATGGCTCCTGACATGGAAGTGTATCTGAAAGCAAAGAGTGTCACTGAATACCTCCATGGAGAAAAAAATGGCACTCACTGACATTTATTGGCACTTGCTGAATCTTTATGGAGATCCAACAGTGGATGTTGGTGCACCGAGGCACTGGGTGGAGCATTTCAGCAGTGGTGACAGTAACAGGAGATCATTTCCACTGGTGCAGATTTTTACAAGTGTGTCTTGCAGGCTCTTGCTCATCACTGGTCAAAATGCACTGCTAACGGTGGTGACTAATTGGACAAAAAGTTACGTTGCTGAGAATTTGCTCTATCGAATAGTGCTGTTGTGGTCTTTGTATCTGTTGTAGTTTCCATGGAGATAAATAGAACGTATTACTTTCAGAGCAACCTATGTATTTATTATGTTTATAGCTGTAAAATTTTGGAAAAATTGCTGTAAAGCCTGGCATAGAAGATTCTAGATGGATTAAGGTTTTTTTTTTTTTTTCTAATGACACAACAGCCTACCTTGCTCATGAAAACAAGATGAATGCACGTTCATTTTGGCTGAATGTGTCTGGGGTATATATTCATAAACTAGGACAATTTTGGGGAGTGGCTGATACACAGGAAAATACTCAGACTTCACCTCACTGATTTTTCTTTCAATGGCATAGAAACTGCCACAGAGAAGAAAAATTCCCAAATGATTATTGAAAGAAAATATAAAAAAAACACATCACCTCTCCATCAGGAAACCATAGTGACTTACACACTGGATGCAGGACCAGTGCTCTGGGGAAATGCCACTCCCCACACCACCTGCTCTTTTTCCTTGGTGTTGAAGATAGGATGCTGTGTAAAATGGCCCCTCAGCCTTGTGCAGGGCAGGCCCTTGTACATCCTTATGGCTTTTGAGGTGTTTCCATCTGCAAAGCGGGCACAGGAAGTTCTCCAGCTGAGCACCAGCCTGAAGGAATTTTTATTGTTATTGTTTCCATGGTTAAAATAAACAAAAATAAGTAAATAAACCCATATTTACTTCTAATTAAAAAAGAAATCCCCAGAAAAGTCAAATGTCATTTTAGACAGAATAATAGGATGACAGAGATATATTAATAGGAAGAAGCAAGACTGAGAAGATCAGTTTTATATGTTTGCGTTTTAATTTTGACCTTTGTATCTTAACTTTTTGCAGCTGAAGAGTGAATTATTCTAACAGTTCTTCCACCTCCCCCAAAATACTCACAGAGAAAATATTTATTTCATACCGAAGATCTGAGTGCCTCCCAGTATCTAATATCTCAGGTATTCCATACAAATACTGCCAATATCCAACTTTCCAGTTTCATCTCAAAGCTCACACAGATGATGCCTAAACATTCTGTTTCCCTCATTTAAAGGTTTTGCTCCTTCTGGCATAGATCTGTATAATTTGTTTTACTGTCTAGCGTTCTCCCATCATACAGCAGAAAGAAAATATCTCCGGCCTGCCGCCCTTACCATATGTTACCACTATAAAACATTTCAGGTTGTTCCCAGAGGAAAATTGTCCTTCAGATGCCAATCAACTATATTAATAACCACAACACAACAAATCCACCAACAAATTGCACCAACCACATAGTGCTAACAAATGCTTACACTTTATTTTCCTGTTTGTTTTTTCAATGGAGATGTAGTGCTTTGGGAGGGGCCAGAATGAAAGCTCTGAAGGACTGAATTCTGTCACCCGGGAGCACGTAAACTCTACGAGCTACCAGTCTTTGGTTGGGTGTTGCTATAGTAAGCACTTGAAGACTGAAATAACGAGAGATGCCATGGGAATGTGAAGCCAGGTCCTATTTTTACATGTGAGTAGAATTTCATCAGGACTGTCAGTATTAGTGTGGATACATATGTACTGTACAGCAGTGTCCAAGAGAAGTTCTGGCTCAAGTTAGAATTAATTTAGTGCTGGTGATTTTATTCCTTGGAACAAGGCAGGAATCATCAGCTCATTTCATATAGACCACCAATAAATGTAACATTAAATTAATTACTGATACTGGCAAATTTGAATATGTACTTTTAAAGCTAAATGGCTACCTGTCTTCTGATCTGTCATTTGCATATTAATAGAATCATAGAATCATAGGATATTACACAATTGCCCAGCTGTTCCAAGTTCTAGACCCTACTATGTGAAATAAAACACATGCTACAAAGCTTCTATAGAGTTAGAAGATCCTATAAGGTTTTCCTCCTTCTATTATCAACTGATCTCAAAGATGTAAAATTTTGCCAGTATTTCAGAGGTTAGCCCAGAGAGAGTGAAAGTAGAATGGAGAACCAAATTTTGGGTTGGGAAAAGTGACATTTGTCCTGTGATTTAAAAGCAAATCATTTCAATATGATACAGCATCCTCTTTGTCATTCACTTCTGAAAACACTTGGAATGATAGCTGCACTTTTAAAGTAGCACAAATTTTGATAACAGACAAGTTTTCGTTATAACTCATATTTATGAGACTGTCCTAAATTACTCAGTAATCAGCTACTTAACTTTGCCAAACACTCAGCCTTTGTCCTGTTCAGGCAGTGATGTGCTATAATAGTCTTAAGATTATAAGCTGGTTTAATAGAATTTGGGTCATGTCTTCTAATGTAATGTTCTCCTTATTTGTCCTGAATTTGAATCACTAGTGTATTCAAAGCCACCTTGGATAATTAGGATAATCTCCTTAAATTACACGTCTCCCATTGTGACTACAGTAATACCACAAAAGTATCTTGCTGTATCATTGTGCCATGCCCCATGTCTTACTGTTTCATTCTGTTTTTCTGTATCCGTTTGCTTAACCTGATGCTTGGAAATACAGCAGCTGCAGAATCTTTGGGGCAGGGATTCTTTCTCCACTATTTTGGCACATCCTCAGGTCAGTCTGTGACTTCACACACTGAATTATGGATTCAACAAACCTCACACTACTCGATACCTGTATAGACCTTGAAAACTAGACGCAAGAAAAAATAATAAAATAAAATAAAATAAACAAAATAAAATAAAATAAAATTCTTGGTTGTCTGAAAACAAAACAAAACAAACAAACAAAAAACAACCAACCAACAAAGAAACCCCAAAATAACCAACAAACCAACACCAATTTAGGTGCTTTCATTTCTTTAGCATGGGTACTTCCAGCACAGCCACAGTGGAGGTAATTGGAGCAGCCAAATGATTGTAACTCTGAGCAGGATTAAGCCTGCTGATTATAAAGCTCGTGTAGCTTTCAAACAATCCAGTAGTGAACATTTCATGATCATTACAAGCAGTCTGCCTAAGAAAACATGCAGGCTCTTGAGGGCAAGAGGGCTGTAAAACTTTAGACCAGACCAATTCTAATGTTCACTAATGGACATGAACATTAGCCCTGTTGCTTCAGCCAACTGTGCTGAAAGAGACTCTGGTGAGATTTTTGGATAAAGTACATTAGAGACCAAAGATTTTCTTTTGATTGAATGTATTTATTTATATATATTGTTTATTGGGAGCTAAAGAGGCTGAGGAAAGAAAGAATTTGGAAAGGATACTGGCAGTGGAAAGGAATGGAGATTGCCCACTGACTTGTCTCAAATACTCTTTTCCTAGGTTTTTGCAACGTTCAGCAGCGGAATCTCTGAGTGAACATTTTCTCCCCACAAAAGTTTATTTGTCTACTTCACAGTCCAGTGCTAGTGCTGTCAGGCACTACGTGCCAAATGAAACACTGGAGGTAAATCTGACACCATATGAACTCCAAAAAAGCCATTTTTATCTGTACAGACAGCTATCCGTTGATGGTGAGCAAAATAAGTAGGAAACAAAACATTTTCCTTGCTTTGATTGTTGTGTTGTTAAAAACTGTGGTAACATCTTAACAGGGAAAAAAATTTTACAATGTTGTCTACCTGTAGGAAGCAAGTAACCTCTGCACAGACATTATGACAAGTGACCTGAAAGACATCTGAATGTGCAGAGCAAGAAAAAAAAAAGAGTTCAGTTTTGCTATTAGATTTAGCTTTATGTCATGGCAGTAACTCCTTTGATTAATTCTTTCACATGGAAGTGACCCTGGGACAAAAGCTTACTTCATTATTTAGCTATGTTGCAATCATTATTCTGAGTAAACACCTTTTATGCTACTCGCTGCTTACAGCTAACCTTGGGATTAGTTCTGCCCTTTTTAGCTCTTTTAAACACCACTTTATCATGTTAACTCGCAGCAGGCTCCATTATATAAACCAGCTTGGCCATAGCACTGAATGTTGTACACGAAAGCCTGGAAAGAACTTCTTCACTGGCAGCCACTGTGATTTTGGAGTGGTTACACATTTCAGGCATTTATTGTCTTTGTGTAGACTTCAAAAAGTGCATTAAGAGAAACCCAAGGATGTTGAAAAGCTGTCCGCTTGTTGAATTTTCTGAAGTCTTTAAACAGAAAATTCTTCTATTTGTATCAGACTTCAGTGTTGCTATATACTACCACAGAATGTTTTGCATCGTCCTCGTAGCATTCTGGTGAAAGTATTGTCTGCAGTCAGAGGGGACCCACTGCTCTGCTTTCTGTAGTTGGCCCAGGGATGATTCCTAAGGCAATTCCCCACCTTTGTAGCCCAGTGAGCAGTGGTTGTGCTCACACGTGCATAGCATAGGGCTGTGGGGCGTAATCTGAATCAGCCTCACTGCCTTTGCAAAGAAAACAAGCTCAGAGATTTGGGGATAGAAGACTCGGGCAGACAGCCAGAAGATGCTGCTTCTCAAAAAGTATCCGACTTTAGGAGGACTGCGTGAGCTCGCCGGGGAGCTGAATGCAACAGAGACATATGAAGGGGGGGATTTAACAACAACACTCTGAATACAGTAACGGAAAACTGAGAAAATTAAAAGTGTGCTTGAGAAATTTCCTTGAGAAATTTTACCAAAAGTCATGAATGATTCTCAAAATGGAGGTGGGATTGAATCTGGCCTACCGTACTCCGCTCAGCTCTGCAAGCTGTCACTATCAATGGATACTCTTTTCTTTTAGGGGAAGAGGGGAAAAAGCCAATCCTGTGTTTGCGTGGCCAAAAGTAGAAAACGCTTGCATTGAAAAGCAGCCAGAAGCTGGGAAAAAGTTAGTGAGAGGACAGCACTCTATCTGTACAAGGCTGTATGAATGAAAGCTCAGTACGACGGTACCAAACTGCCCCCATGGTCCCTTGGGGCACATAGGTATCCCCAGAGCTGGCCTTGCAGGCAGGTACGTGTTTCAGGGTGAACTGCTATTCTCCTGAGATCAGAGATTCTTTGTTGTTGACTTTGGCAGGAGCAGGGACTTAACCTAAATATTTTATGGTACCATCACATACTATAACATCTTATAATTCTTGGGGGAAAAATAAGATATTCATTTGTGATGCCATGTGGCAAAGGATATGTCCATATGGCCGTGTTCACAGCAATCAAACAGATAATGCCACTGAATTCAGCAGGCACCATCACGGCACAGCCCTGCGGAGGCTGAAAGAAAAAAAAAATCGTTGATTCAAATGAGGCCAAGATTTCACCTCATGTTTTTAGTATAGCAAATGTTATTGCAAGCCCACACAGAGCCAGCGTGAAGTGCAAATTACCACAGGAATTTGTCATATTCATTACCAACCTAGCATCATTAGTTTATACGAGTGCAGACAATTAGAAGAGAGATTTGGGTTTCTTCCTTTGAAAATGTGAATTTTATTAACAAAATGACAAGCTCTCTTTCAATGAAAGAGAGTTGTACGCTACAGAAAGAGTCATCGACTTTGGGAAAGTGCCGAGAGCCAGTGCTGAACAGCAGCACAGCTCCATAGACCGAGCAGCACCAACTCAATTGCCTGTGTGCTTGGGAGTCAGGTGGAAGAAATGTAAACACAACTACAGAGAGTTTGTCCACAAAGATGGATTTAAAGTTACTGAAGACAGTATGAAGACACTCAGGGGACACAGTGGCCCTTGCTGTCCACAAATTTGGTTATTTCCCATTGATTGCTTTTCTTATTTTTGTTTTTTTGTTTATATGGTCACCCCCACATTTGACAACTGCTCTGAGTGAAGTGAAGCTGTGCTGCTTGCAGCAGGCCGTAGTATTGCTCACAGCAAATGGGCTGGAGGTTCCTCCTTTCTCTTCATTCACATTATTCATTTCTACTCCGGAACATTGCTATTATCTTGAGTTTGTTTCCGTCTGACTTTTCTGAGCATCAGTGAGAGAAGAGAAAAGGTGCAAGCAGTTTGGGATATGTAAACACCGTGTGTGTTTGGCAAAATGACCCAGAGACGAAACAACCAAACAAGCACATAACACCTGGCTGCCCTCCTGCTCTCCGGCCCTTGCACATCCAGGTCTGCTCGGGTTTTGGCAACGCTCAAAGTTAGCAGCAGCTGCCAGTGCGGGTGATCCTATTCTAGAGCGACCTCTCGTGTTATTTTGGCTAACTTCTGTTCGTTTTGTTTGTCACCCAGTTTTCACCAGGACCAAGGAAATGCCAAGTTATTGTTTTGGATGCGGGTTTTGCTCAGTGCAGCCGGCTCAGGCACAATCCCTCCCATTTGCTTGATGCTCACTCAACGTGCTGCAGTGCACCAACTCCCTTTCTTCCTGAAATCATCCCAACAGCACTAGCGAGAGGATTTCCCCCCTCTTTTAAATTAATTTTCATGTATATTCACTTCTGTTCGGAGTCTTCACCTTTCAGTGAAATGACCAGATGTCTCAGAAAGCCTGGAGCGATGCTGGCATCAGGAGACTTCGCCCCCATCCTGAGTGACTGCCGACTGAGATGCCAATATGTTCTGGTTTGTAATGGATGATTGATTTGCAAGGCTGTTTTGCTCTGATTCTCCCTTGCTTAAGGAAGCATTGGGCCATGCTTTTTATACCAAGCAGTATTTCCCCTGTCTACAGCCCTGTGTCCAATAAATCCAGTCGTATCTTTCTTCTGACTGCTGTTTTGTTTGTGATTTCTTTTTCTCTTTTTAATGTTATTCTTTTTTTTTTCCAGTGGGCTTTGTATAATATGAAGGTCTAATGGTAGTGAAATTACACAAGGGAAATACCATCAGACACCTCAGTACCACTGAATGTAGAAGGACTGCTCACACCAGAGTAAATGAATGTGGACAGGGTACCATAAAGAGGAGGCAACCATACTCTTACTCTTCTCAAACCTTGTATCCATGAATCTGACACCCAAACCTCAGAAGGCTCCATGAGTCCTGCCTTCAGGCATGCACTGTGGGCAGCCCAGTGGGTGGGAAACCTCAGAGTTTCTCCTGCTGGGGTTTAAAGGCGGGCAGCCACGCTCCCTGTGTGCTCAAGTATACGCTGCCAAGTCTAGAAAACTGTTTCCCCGTGTATAACTCCTCTCCCTGAGAATGTTCCCTGCTGAAATACCAGCACAGGCCAGATCACCTTGGGCAGAAGCCTTTGAGTAACCAGAAAGTCAGAGCTTGCACCTTAGTGATGTCTGCAGTAAGAGTGTAAGTGGGACTTAGAAGCTGCCACCTCCCATTCCCAGTCCCTTGTCCTTTCACTGAGGATTCAAAATGTAGCTTGGCTGAACAATAGGAAAATCAGTAATTTAATCCTTTCCAGCTCCCGAGAGTTTTTTTTTAATGCTTGCTACAAATTAATTATGCAACTTTTACAAATATCAGGGACTGAACTGTTAATATCTCATGCAGAGGAGATTGTGATAAAACATAACCCACTAGCACACATGGTATTCAGCCTTAAAGACTTATATGCTGCTCTGGGAGAGAAAGGACTCTCAGGGCACATAGGAATCAGATTCTCAATATTTTAGACAGGAAATGGGCTCTTGCTTGAGCAACACTCATGTGCAATGAGCTTTTAGGTACCAAAGGTACGAATGTTGGATTTCTATTGTTTTTCTTACAGGGCTGTGGCAGGACTTCCTTTGGGTAGCTGTAGAATGCAGTGACCCACTGTGTCCCTCATAAACTAAGGTGAGTTTGAGTTTCACTGCTGCATTCAAGGCAGATCAATTCTGACTGATTCTTTTCATTTATTTAGTTATTTTTTACCTTCACTCTGAGATCATCTTCTCACTCATCGAGGAACAACCCTTTTTTTGTCAGGTCCACGTTTGGAAAGATATACCCTGTTTCAAGTACCGAGATGCACCGGAGAGCTCCTTGAAGAGGATTTCTGATGGACCCCGGATAAAATCTTCCGTGAGACTCCTTTTGTGCAGAAGAAATAACGCTTTTCATCCAAAGAGCGAATCCTGCAGATGAACAGCTTACCCCTAGAGGTCACTGCGATCCAGGGATTTTACTGAGTCCACCACGGCATGGAGCGGAGTTTGCGCCTGGATCGGGAAGGAGCGTGTGACTTTCTGCTGGCTTGGGTGCTTGGGAAGTCTGTGGACCTTTCATGGCTCTCATGAGCAGCTTTTCCCTCCCCTCTTTTCCTCTTTCCGTTGCTCTCTGTCGCTCTGACTTGTGAAGCTTACCACTAAGAGCCAGCTGGTAAGCCAGCAAAGTCTGCTTTTTGGCTTTTCTTTCTTTTTCTGGTTTTCAGATGAAATGATCTTGGTTGCAGTCTTTTCCTCTTTATTCCCATTATTACTATGACTGTTTCCTTTTCACTTGAAAAAAACAAATAGACCGATTTGTTACAATTACTTTAAATTCAGGACAGAATTCAACTTCAGAAGGCAAAGAAGATAACTTCAGCATTTCTTCAGTGCAAATTCTTCAAGCGTATTTACTGTGCTGGTTTATTTCACTTAGCACTCTGTCATGATTTACCAATGTCTCTATATTTTTTAGCACATAATTTGAGATTTTTTTGAGTTACTCTCCTATTTCAGTGCAGATCTCTGGTAGCTGTCAGTGGTAGGTATATGTTGGAAGCATCAAGGTGCTTGATGAACTACAGTCTAGCATTTCGATTTTGAATGGTAGTAGAGTGGGTGGGTACCAAAATGTCCCAATTGAACAGTCTTCTGCAGAGTTTTCCTAGTCTGCTATGAATTTCGAACAACTGTGAAATGTGATCTTCTTTGTCTCAAATCTAGGAAAATAAGTGTATTTCAAAACAAGAAAATTGCTAAAAAAAATCCACCTCTTTTCTGAGTCCCACTTTTCACAATATTTTGATCATATTCTGCCCACTGCCCACTGAATTTTTCCTAAGCAAGTTCTACTGTAACTCATGTACGAGTAGTCAGAGTGAGTGAAAGAACAGTTGGACAAAATTTTCTCCAGAAGAAACTTAAAACTTGTAAAAAGATCCATGGCTTGAAATAAGTGGAGCCGGATAGTCCACAGTCCCTTCTGTATGACATCCACCATAATTGAATAGTGTAGAATTCCACCTTTGCTTCATATGGCAAAATATGCAAATTCTATGAATAATGGATTTAATCCTATTAGAAAAGAGATTAAAAGTAGTTAAACATGTCAACCTTGATTCTGTTCTATGACTTGTTAGCAGAGACAGAAGTATATGCTTATCCAGCTGATGAACTGTTGTGGCATCAACAGCCACAGCCCTCCCTTGGGAACCTGCCATATTTGCAAAACCTGGCAGTTATGTTTTTCCTTATCTTAAATGACTTTCAATGTTGCATCGGGTATCTAATGCTTACATTCATGTGATAATCCTTTGGTCATATATTTTGGACTGGCCTAGCACTTACAAGAGAAAATACAAATACAGAAAGGATGTGATGCACTCTTTGTTTTTGCAACTACTTCTTGTTAAGTCCTTTAGAGAGACACAAACTCTCTTTAATTCCTAATTGCACAAGATTCATCGTACCTATGCCAGTAAGCATTGTATATATCGTGCTCAAAAGACCAATTATTAACAGAAGTTTAATGATCCTGTTAGGACAGCATTAAAATTATCAAAATTGCAGGCATTCAATTACCAAAATATCCATTATCTGACCAAATAGTTGAAATATCACAGTGGTGTAAAAAAAGGCATACTGTGAAGCATTGTACAGTTCTATGGAAAAACAGAAGAAACGGTAGTGCCATAGTTCACTAAATAAAAATACAAATGCAGAAAAGGACCATTTATAGGTTTCCTAAATGAGTTGCATAGGTTAGTGGTGGGTAGGGCATGTGCATAACACTTAATGTAGTGCAAGAACTTAGTTGAGGGATAAGAAGTTGTGGTAATATACAGCTCTGGTCACCTTCCGTTTCTTGCAAGAAAAGGAATGGGGAAAAGAATGTCATTTTTACAGGTCGAGTGAGGCAAATTGAATGTAGGGCCTCCTTCGATGAAAGATATGCAGGCAGCTAGAGCACAGAGAATGTGAGGTGCTCAGGTGTCTGCAGTAAAAGTACTCACTCTGAAAAAGCTTCAGCTGCTTCAGAGTCTTTCTGAACTGCCCTCGTGAGCTCCCCTCTGCCGTGTGAGGTGACACCAGCACTGGGGAGAGTGGAAAAATTAAAAATGTATTGGCACATAGTATGTGTGAATCTACATGAGTAGTTTGATAATGCATGAATTTATCCCCGGAATCAAATATCTAAGTATGTAAAAGTTGTTTTGTCCTTTTTTTTTTTTTTAATTTTAGTTAAAACATAAACATATATCTTTAGTCCAGTTGCTTAAATGGTCGGCATTTATGGCACTCTGAAAGGTGACTGTTATCCTGCAGAAATATGAAATTACTAGAGAATTACTTAAAGACCACTCAGCCTCAGTCTTCCTACCTCTTCCTTTCAATCTTTCCTTCAGCAGAGAATGCTTCACTTTTTGGGAGCTAGGTTTCCTCTGCATGACAGACATGCTCTTTTCACAGTGTGATCAGTTGTCTTCACTGCTTTGCAATTGGTTTTGCTTCCAGCTCTCAAAGGAGGTGAGGACCATAACCATTTTTAAAGATGCCATGGCACAGGTCCTCCAACAGCCCACTTTGCCTCTGGCTAAGAGGTGTATAACTCACGAGAACGCTGTGTCCTACTTTCTGGATTTTTCCACTGCTATTTAGTGAGAGAACAGTGTGTTTTATCATTTAGCCATGACATATGATGAGGAGAGGAGATCCAGGGAGATTTCTCAAGGCTGCCAAATTTTATGCAGTACTGAGAAGGGTATTTCTTACCAGTGAGAAGCCCTCCCATTTCTTTCTCCCTTCTCATCACCAAAAACGTATCGGTTCTCTCTAGGTCAGCCTACTTCCTGGCAGACTCACCATGCTCCAGAAGAAGCAGGAGAGAAAAAAAACATCAAGTGGGACAATTTCTTCAGTCCTCAGTGAGCTCCCAACCAGAAAGGCCAGCAACGCTGGCTTCTCCGCTGTTTTGCCCCAAACTGTGCTCCCTCATGTCTCGTTTAGGATCTGTGGGATTCTTGCTGCAAGCAAGACCCCACTTCTACTACAATACCCTGCTGTCAGCCCAGGGGTGTGTTTAAAAGGGGTGTGTTTAAAAGGGGATTTTTCTTGATGTGGGGTGGAGAGGAGGATGAAGAATCCTCATTTAGGACAGGGAGCTTCAGTAGTCATCATCTGCTGCAGAGAAATAGGTCCACTGGGTGCCAGACCAGGCTTCCTAAATTGTCTGCTCTTGATAACGTACCACTGGGCAGGAGGGCAAAAAACTACCAAGTGAAAATGCCTGCATTTCATGCTGGAGGCATAATCCAGGCAAGGATTGTTTTCTTCCCCATGCATCTACCATGCTAGACTTCAATTCACCTTGTCAAAGAGGGAGCACCTGCCACTTCTTGAGAAAATGTCATCTCTCTGATGGTCCCCAGGGACCAGTGGAAATAAACAGTGTGGCAGCTTGCTGGGGCATGTGCTACTAGCGGGATAAAAATGCGGCAAAGGAGGCCTATTGAAGACCCACAACAATAGAAACCAACTGCTGCAGTGAGAAAGCAGCCATTTGCTGTGCCAGCTGCAGCCAGGGACAGCAGAGGGATGGGATGGAGCGAGGGAACAAGTGTGGATGAAGGTGAGTGGCCTTCAGCTGTGCTACATCCCAATGCAACTCGCCTTTTTGCCATATTTCAGTAGCAAAGAATTGGGCAAAAGGGCAAGGAGAGGGAAAGCAATGAATGTTAATCTTCTTTTGTGTGTACCCCTTGAAATCTATACTAATGTCACTTACGCTCGCTCAAGATTTGAAATGTCCTAGGGGGGAGCTCAGAAGCTGGTGTCAAATGCCTACTGTCCCTTATGTTCATTTTGTTTTTGTGTACTATCACACAGTGCCTTTTCTTTCTCTTCATGGGCATAGATATTATTTTCCTGCTACTGATAAGCTCAGATGTGGCCCCTCCTGTTTCAGTTCTGGGGGAAAACCTGGTCCTAAAAGAGCATTTGCTGAGGAACATACCAGCTGAGTCATGAGCTTTCATTTTCTGAGTGTGCTATGCTATGATTTCACTGTGTTGGACTTTCTGTTCTTCAAGGGAGTTGCTTTCAGCTTGTTGGACCAAGGCTGACATTTTCTAGGTCAGCTCTGACTAGTTGATTGATTAGTTTCTCTCCAAAAAGTCCTTGCCTCTGTTGTGGACTTTTGTGTATGAAGCTGAATATTCATTCTGTGTCTCTCTAAAGGGATTTTAAGACTGACCAAAAAAATCCCATGAATTTAATTTTAGTACTTCAGTACTTTACAGGTTGTGCAGGATACATCTCTGTTGGACAATGACATCAAGTCCAAGGAACACGGACCACTGGGTGCACTTTACACCCAGTTCTTGCCAAACTGCTGTGAATATTCTGCTTCAGCATCTAAACAGTGAAATCTCCATATCCAGGCTTCTTCCCAAAGCTTTGTCTCATTAGTCTTCAATCCTCAATCAACATTTTCTAGCTGGATCTATTCCTTAAGTGGAGCAACGACAGGAATGTGGGTCTGGCACTCCTGAACTTGACAGGTTGTGTGAGGGATGGAGCACTGATAGGAAGCTTTATGTATCTTCAGACAACACAAAATCCTCCTGAGATATGATAAAAAACTTAGAGTAGTGGCTATCTAACAGCCATCAAAATGTTATATCCCTGAAAGGGAAAAGGAAAGGTCTGTGGGGTTGGTCCTTACAACAGGTATTACTAGGTAAGGTTCTCACTATAAAAAACTATAAAAAGTTCACTGTGGTCCATTTTGTTCATAGGTATGACCTCCATTGCTTCAATGGGAAAAGGTAAATAATAATAATAATAATAATAATAATAATAGTTCGGGAAACAATGCTATATGTCAGAAGAGTTGGATGGTATTAGTTGAGAAAACTGCATTTCTTCTGGTCTTCTTAGGTGACCATCAAAAGCGCTGAAATACACAGATAATTAAACTGCTGCAGATCACTGATGGGTGAAGGTCTTCTTCCAAATACTTTGGAGAAACTTTCAAATCAAAGATCTAGGGGTTTAGATTGAAAGCTCTATTATCTGTTACACCATCCCTTCCATAAATCTATGGGGCGTACTAAGAAAGCAGAAATAGTACGTGAGGAGTAGCTTATACAAGACAAACCTAGAGAAAAATAAAACCTTTCAGACACATGGGGAGAAATGTTGGTAACTTCTCCTCTGCTATGATGGACAATGCATACAGTTGGAAAAACAAAGCAAAACAAAGCAACACCAAACCAAATAGATGCCATAATCCTGGTCTTTACAGTAGCCATTCTGTAAGGCTCAGTGCTAGACAGCGGCGTCAAGATTGTGAAGTCCTGCAGTCCACTCTTCATTAGCATAAGATGGCTGTAGAACTGTGTGAGGGCATTGCATCAAGCATTATCCAGTTAGCTTGGAGGTTGCAGCTTGGAAATCAAGCATTATAGCTGATAGGCTGAGCCTGTACCTTTGTTGCATCGTAAATTGTATTACAGGGAAAAATGAGTAAAACATCAAAATGATTTTACCTGTTATTTACATATTCATTCATGGATTTCATGTATGAGTTTCTTATCACGCATAGTTATAGGAACAGCAAATTTGAAGTGAATATTAAGAGAAAAAATAAAACTTAAAAATAAATTATTTACAAACTTCCTTATTCTGAGAGCCACTGTGGTCTGAGTAAGGAGACATGAACTACATAACTTGTGTTTCAGTGACAACTAGTTGAACCTGCTCAAAGTGACATATCAGATGGCTGTTCAGAATTGGTTACGAACCATATCCTGGTGGGAATAAAATGGTAGCCAAATTCCTTCAGTATTTTCACATTTTAAAATATGTGGTATTGACCAGAAAGAGGTGAAAAACTGTGCAGCTTTGTTTCCTAACTCTTGGGAAAGAATTACAAAAGAAAAAAAGGAATAAAATAAAATAAAATAAAATAAAATAAAATAAAATAAAATAAAATAAAATAAAATAAAATAAAATAAAATAAAATAAAATAAAATAAAATAAAATAAATAGTTACATGGGGACAGGCTGTGGGCAGAAGATGTCAGTAAATTAGGAACCATGGCTTGCTCAGCTTTATTCAGTACTCCACTGTATAAGAAAGCAGCAGGAGAATATACTTGATTCTTCCACCAGTTTACTTCTTCAACAAATTCATTCACATAGTGAAATCTTTCTTCTGTTAGGGAAATAGATGGAGACAGGAAGAGGAATATCTTGTTGGTACATCAGGTTTTCCATCTGATTTGTTCCCAGTACATGGGAAAAACATAGCAGATTGCATGTTGTGTTTAATAGAGAACACACACATGCATTTAAATCACTTACAGCTTCCTTTTTTATGATGCAATTGTGAATTATGTTCCTCTTGCATTTGTAATTAGAGGGCAGAACAGATGCGAAAGATTAGTTTAAAGTGATGTGTCCGTTAAAATAACCTAGACTGCTGAGTAATTGTTCACTGTAACGGCGGAATGTGCCCATTGTTTTTATTTCAATAAAATGTATGGAAAGGATACGAGTCTGCTGCAAATGTTGCTCAGACTGTGGAAGTTCCTGAACCAGGGCTGTACCAGAGCTGCTTTTGTTTCTTGTGGAGGAAAAAAGTGATGCCAGCACCACTGTATCTTATTCTGGTATAAAGCATCAGATCAACAATTTAGATTTGTAATACGTTCAGTGCTTTTTCGACAAGAAAGGTTTTATTTTCCCAGGCAGGACTTCTACTGGCTTTGGCACTTAGGCAACAAAATATTTTTAATTGTCAACTATTAGGCTTTTCGTTTCGAACTGAGACTGAACAAGGAGTCGGATTTTGATCAAAGACAGCTGCCCCGTAATCTGTAGTTATGCTTGATCGAGATAGGCTCTGACAGCCAACATAACAATAGACAGACCATTCTTTAGCATATTAACCCTTGTGACCTAATTAGCCATCCAAAAAATGCAAATAAGATCCTCAGCAACCTTTTTAACCATTCGCTTTTCAATGACATTTGATTTTCCTTTTGCAGTGCCAGTGCTCTTCTGTTAAAATTTTAAAGATGTTTAGCCTTTCTGCAGAACAGATGCGCACATTAAGCACTTGCTCGGCTCTAATTGAAAACCTCTGTCTTTAGCCACCAGTGCTCACAGCAACATTCGCAAGCTCAAGGTTGAAGATCTTGGCTAAACAGAATGTTAACCATCCCGACTACATCGTTTACACATTTGCTGATGATCACTAAATACAGTTGAAATTGTAAACAGGGAATAGGGGTGGGGGGTGAGGGAGACGGGGGGAAGAGAGGAAGGAAGAGAGGAAAAGCTGAAACCACTGTGCCGTTTACTGCCACAAGGACTCTGTCTTTCTCTGAGTCTTTCCAAAAAAAGCTTAAAAGGGGTAATTCCCATAATGTGATAGTAAATATAATAATGAGAATAAATCCCTACCTGCACATTGTTGTTTTTAACTGGCGGTAGGTTATTTGCGCATGGTGGTGGCACTACTGTAGCCTCAGCATCCCTCTTTTTCACTTTTTCCTTGTGAAAGTGAAGTTTAAACACTGAAAGTTAACCCTGGGGTTCCAGTCAAGGAATTTCAGTTCAGTGTCTGTATTGTAAGGTATGAATTCAATCTGCAGTAAATCTCAGTGTTTGTGTTTGTTAATTTTTACTCCTATATTTTTTTTTTTCTGGTAATATTCTTATTTGCTGAGGCTGTTACAGCCTTTCCAGTTCTGTTATATAGTGACCCACCGGGTGATCCTGTCTCCCTGAGGAGGCTGTTTCCTTTTTCCTTCTTGTCAGTCCCTGTGCACTGCCTCACACTGACACTTCTGCTCCCAGTACAAGCCGGTTTGTCACGAGATGCACAGAAAGCTGGCCTCAGTGTGTCTGTGAACTCTTCATCCCATAAGCTCAGATACCTCATGTCCCTATTCCTCTGACCTTTGTAATGGAGTCATACCACAATGGGGAATTGTGGGATAAGATCCTGATGCTCGGTCAGCATGCGTTGGTTTAAAATGCCCTGTCACTGAAGTAAACGTGAAAAGCTCTGCAGTCTGAATTGTTGACGTGGCTGTTTTCAGACTCGCAGAGACATGCATTTCTTTAAATTTTATAGTGTATGGAAAAGCATAGTGTACAAGCACAGAGCATGACAACGCTTCCACTGGTGTTCAGTGTTGAGACCAGCAGAGGAAGTCTCATTAAGAAGTACAGAACAAATGAATGCATGACCAGCAGCACCTCGTGTGTCCAGACCTTACACATATCTCCAGAGATGCTTGTCTTTTTTTTTTGTTTGTTTTTTGTTTTTTTGCCTTTTGAGAGAGAAGACATTTGCAGTCTCACTTAGCATTTTTTTCCCGGCTAAACTTTTATTTTTGCTTTCCTTTTTACGAACCAGAGGCTGAAAACAACGATAAAACTGCACGATTTGCAAGGACTCCGAGATCTCATCTCTGGCAAGAAAATCACCGGAGAGTCTTCAGCTGAAGACATCTGTGATTTCTACCACGAGGTTTGTGACACTCGTGTGTACCCATCGGGCAGTCGCTGCTGCCATCACGATGTCCCGGCCGCTTTCTCCTGCTCTCCAGGAGCAGTGGCAGCAGGGAGCTCAGTGGGTGCTCATCTGCCTGGCTGTCTGCAGGGCAGCTCTGCCTCCGCGCTGCTGCTGCTGCTGGTTTAAAACCGGCTTGGGCTGTGGGCAGAACTCGCAGTCTTTGTTGTGACTGCAGCGCAGACACATATTGTGTTTCTTTGCCTAAAAGAACAGAAGACAAATGGGGGTTTGCTGCAATCTGCATTAAGAGGTTTATTCACTGTAAGTGTTAATGATAACTGGAGAGAAATAACGTGCCAGAGTGTGGTTGCAGCTTACGCTTGTCAGAGAACACATCTCATCGCACCTCTGACCAACACAGCTGTGCTGTCAGAGCAGGATGGAGTTGGCCTTCGTATGGAGATGAATGAAAAAAGAGGTAGCAACCGTTGGCAAACACAGGCAGCAGTGCCAAGTTCCTGCCTGATCACGGCTGTGGCATTAGCAGCTGATGTCCCACTGACAAAGTTCTGCTCCTGTCATGGAGCTCTGTCACCAGGGTGTTTCACCTGCTCAGCTACTTGGGCATTTCAGACTGCATCCCACAGAGCACTTGTACCACCTGTGTGCTCCTTTGCTTGTGCAGTTTTCAAGTTTAGCACAGTATTTCCCACAGGAGGAGAACAATGTGCTCGTTCTGTGCTATACAGCACAGAAGGAGAGAGTGGACTACAATACTAATTTTTAGACTGTAACAGGATTAGGTATAGCTCTGTAGTTCTGCCAGCCTTAGAAAAGCCAAAATCTGCCAAGACAGTCACTGCTGCCATTTCATTTCCGCCTTTCATTTTTTTTATAGGCTGAGCTGATTTAAAGAAAAATGAAAATGAATTGCTGCAGTAGTGTGCTGAGTCAACCCTCCTTACAAGTTTCTTTTGCAATTGAAGGCTTAGACTTAGCGACACGTTCTTTCTTAAGGTTTCATCGTTGCTATTGCTACTTCCATATTATAGCCACAGATAAATGTAGAGACAGCAACAGAAAAGGAGACAGAGGAGGCAAGAGCACAAGGGCTGTGTGCGTCTCTGAGGGGGAAACACCCTGAGGAAAGTGGCAGTAATAAATAAATGGTAAGGAGCCTCCATCTGCTTAAATATACTGTTGGGGGTCAGTTGTGCTTTCACTCGGGACCTTCAATTGATGATTTCATATAGCTCAAGAAACATGGGAATATTCTCACTACTCTGATGGCTTGTAAAGAATGCCAGTGCTCAATATCAGCTCCATCACGTGGTCAATCTCCTTCTGCAGGCCCTGCCCAGGAACACAGACATCCCCCAGGAGCTAGTCCAGAACCCAAGGAGCTGCTGCAGCTCTGCCACACAGAGTGGGTCAGTTCTCACAGACCTGACCATCTGCTTACAGATGAAAGAGGGTTGCTAACTGTCTCCCTGTGATGAGTCTGTGGGCTGTAATGGCCCACGTATGGGGTGCACTGCTGCTATCAGAAGGGGAAAACAAAGTTTGCAGTAAGCTGGTTTCCACATCAGGAAGAGAAGCAGCACTGGAGCTGCTCTTGCAGCAGATGGGGAGAGGCCTTTTTTCCTCCCATCACCATTGGAAAAGGCAAGCTGTCCTGTTCCCCTTGCCTATGGGGAGTGACTGGCAGCTGAGCCTTGGGGCCACCAGACAGCAGGGAGGCTGCCAGTGCAGAGCAGCCTATGCCCTCTGCAGAAGGTGACAGATTGACTCCCTTGCACTGAGCATTAGGCATCTCATTGGCCTCTAATTCTACTGGCAATGCCTGTGGGGAGTTGCAAGTTGGGGCATTCTGTACTGCATGCTTCTGCAGGGGAATTTAATCATTATGGAGTAGTAGTGTTCTGCTGTAACAATGTTGAGCATTTATTTATCTTTAGTTCTTTCCTTTTTGTTCCTAATTCTGGATTTTCTAATCTTCTCTATTTCATTTCTGCCTAGTCCTTTACTAAATGTTTATCTTGCTTTTTCAGTTGTTTCTATATTACCTAAAAATGTCTGTATGGTAAGTCCTCAGTTCTCTTACAGTGAAGTCTTGGAGTGAAAAGAGCAGAGAGACAAGTAATCCCAAAATGGTGAGGTCCAGAGTAGAAGAACTATGTAACAAGAGTGGGGGAAACTTTCCAGCCCAGTGGAAGGAGGCTCTCCACCATCAAACAGTGGTGCTTTCTTGTAGCCGTGTGTTCATGACTCACACAAATTTTCCCATTTAATACAGTATACAATCACGAATACATTTCCCAGGAGAGAGCACTCAAACTACAGATGCTCTTGGAGTTTAGTGGTTTTTGTCAATTCATTGTGTGCCAGCCTTACACTTCATATGTAATGGAGCCAGTAGTGAAAGATTCAGTGATGTTGAAAGCTAGCTCAGCCCACCC
This sequence comes from Oreortyx pictus, assembly GCA_036925125.1. NCBI lineage: Eukaryota > Metazoa > Chordata > Aves > Galliformes > Odontophoridae > Oreortyx > Oreortyx pictus. The sequence goes on along the minus strand of JAUPFR010000007.1, from coordinate 46,904,761 downwards.
TTTATCAGTGGCCTGTGAGTTGAGAGGAGAGGTCTATGTTCCTTATACACCTACAGTGACATTTAGTAGCTGTCTCAAGGATGTTCACATGCCATTTTTAGGCTTTGGAAAGGAACACAAGATGGTTGCCTGCATTATATGGAACAAGAGTCAAACAACTGGGTAATTCCAGGAGCAGGAGATGTCCTTCAGCTTTAAAGCTGCTTATGATGTGATTTAGATTGGAGTCTAGAGTGTAGGTTTTGAATGGGAAAAACTTTATTCCTCTCCTCTCCTCTCCTCTCCTCTCCTCTCCTCTCCTCTCCTCTCCTCTCCTCTCCTCTCCTCTCCTCTCCTCTCCTCTCCTCTCCTCTCCTCTCCTCTCCTCTCCTCTCCTCTCCTCTCCTCTCCTCTCCTCTCCTCTCCTCTCCTCTCCTCTCCTCTCCTCTCCTCTCCTCTCCTCTCCTCTCCTCTCCTCTCCTCTCCTCTCCTCTCCTCTCCTCTCCTCAAGTTAAATAGCTACAGAAACAAAATTAGCAACAAGTTGTATGCATCTAATTTTATTAGTAAGAACTTTCCTGCCAGTTAAAGTAAAATGATTTTGCTTTCACATGTACATATTTTAAAAGTCCTGATAGTTTTTGAGTACTACTGTATAAATGTTGCTTCTCCCATAATTTTTCTGTTTCATTGTCTCTGGTTGACAATTGTTGTTATGATATTTTCATTGACTTGACATTTCTCACAACAGCTAGAACAAAAGTGTTTTGCTTAAACTGTAGGAGGTACCACAAATTAATAGCTAACTTTTATTATTGTCTTCCTGTAGGAAGGCAAGCAGTCTTTTTTTTTCTGGGTAACAGTTCTACCTTGGAATATTTCAGAAACCAATCAAGAGTGAGCAAGGACAGCCCCGGACACCTACAGTGTCTCAATCAGAGGGTGACAGACGTTGCAATAGCATACAGCCCGTCTTCAGTATGCTGCTGTCAGTCACTGGTGACTGAAGCTATTCGTGGTCCATAATAATGCACAGCTGCTCTGCAGGAGAAATACCAAAGCTAAACAAACACTACGCAGTGCTAATCATTTAATTTGTTTTTGGCATTCTTAAAGTTCTGATAAATTCATTTTAAATAAGAGAGATTGTTTGTCTTTCCAGTATATTGAAGTGATTTCATAGGTTGTGTAACCTCCCAAGCAAATCGTACTTTTTGTGGGCTTCTCTGAGACTGTTTACTCAGACTTTGCATTTTATGATGTTTACTGTTAACAATTTGGAAGCACAACAGAAAATGACGGGGGTTAATTTCTCATTCTCAAGTCCACTGTAAATTTAAAAAAATGAAAGCAGCAAACAGCTAAGTGAGAATTATTTTTTTTTTTACGTAACATGTTCACCAGTTTCCTGGGCGAAGTTTAGATATAGTGCAATGGGGGGACAATTCCTTCAGGAGAGCTTCTGGATATAAAAAGTCTATTACTGTTGGCCAGTCTTGACTACCTTAGAATGAGAAATGAGGGATATATAGTAGAGTCCCCCAGCTCTACATACTGCAAATGAGGATTTGGTCAGAGTCCCTGGTAAGGAGTTATGCATTTGATTTCAAAAGAAGCATGACTAGCTCTATGTAACGAGGAAAGCAGCTCTCTCTCTGCTAGAAAAATGGCTCATGGAAAAACGTTGTCTTCTTCTGGGCTGAATTCATGCCCTTTTAGAGTCTGTGCTACAGTCCTCAGGAAAACTGGGATTTTACTCCTAATATTGCTTAACCCAAATTTCATTTAAAAAAAAAAAGGGAAAAGAAAAAGCCTTCCCCTCCCCTCTTCCACATACTCATGCAATATGCCCACTTGCACATCGAGTGTTTTCAGTAACTCTTATTTCTTGCCTTTGGGCTTGATTTCAAAATATTCAAATATATTTGGCTTTTGTAACTTTCACTAATTAAACCATCTAAAGCAGATGGAATTACAGAAATTACAGGGTTTAAAATATCATCCTAATTGGTTTACGATCTATGTGACACTACAGTGCCATTCAGACTGTGTAATGTATAAGGACTGCACAAAAGAGAAATCTTGCCAATTAATTTTCTTAAACTCCATTATCTACAGTTTTCCCTTCCTTGTAATCCCTTTTCTACTAAGCTTTCCCTGGTATTTTTCTTGCTCTGGGAAAGCATCCCATAAACATACTCGTACTTTTCTTATTTGCTGGAAAAAAAAAGTATTTTTCATGTCCAGCAGAACAAAATAAATGGGTAACAGAATAAGTAAATGGAACAAGTGAACTTCAGAGGAACTGACTGCTAGATGATGCAGAGTTTTAGAAAAAGCAGAATGCACATCAGAAATGTAGAACCATCATCATGCACTCTGACACATTTTCAGGTGATGGGGATTAGAGAATGGGTAGAGGAGGGTCCTGTTTTCTAAATGTGTAATTACGTGAAGTTATAACAATGCTGTGCTTTTCTTTCACCGGAAAAAAAAAATAAAAAATAAAAAATAAAAGTCCTTCTGTTTCTTTAAAGTATCTCATTTTGCCATTTCAATATGATTTTTAAACTCACTGTTCCCTTTTGTTGCCATGGTAACAGTTTTTGGCCCTCACCGTGACAGAAAAGTGTCTCAGTTCTTGTTCCTCTTCGAATGCATATGTTTCTGTGTATAGCAGTGCAGGCAGAGGGAAGGGAGCTGTGAGGAGATCACACCTTTCAGAGCAAGGTAACTGCTTGTGCCAAGAACGGCTGCGGCTGAAGACAGCCTGCAGCAGGGACAGCTTTCTCTCCTCCAGCCCTGTGTGGACTCATTTAGACTCTGGTTGCAATGCTTCCAGATAGACTTGCTCCCCTCTCCGCTCCCCTGGTGCTCCCCTGTTCCTAGGTGACATTTCAGGGACTTTTTATATAGGAGAGAAGTGTTTGAATGAAATCTGTTTTAGGGGATTCCTATGGAGCTGGCTGTTAGCATCTTCTAGCATTGCAGGGGTCAATTAAGAGAACCAATCGTCTGGTTTTAAAGCTTTAATAATAATAATAAAAACAAAACAACAACAACTAGAATAGAATAGAAAAGCAAGAAGGAAGCAAGGAAAAAAGAAAAAGTGGACAAAAAGTAATGTTAAATAGCATGGAGCATGACTAATGGCACAAGCATGTTAAAATCATTGGGAAAATGTCCTTGGAAGACAAATGAATTTTCAGCAGAATAATTAACTTAATTAACAAATTTGCATGCATATTCATCAGGCTATTGAAGTCTTTCCAGCACAGCTTGATGAGCATTGGTGTAATAATTGTCTCATTTACATTCTGCAATCTACTACAATTTGGGGCATGCAAAAAAAGCCGACCTCTTTCCTTTGACTTTCTTTAGGACCCTGACCCTCTTAATAAACGCATGCAAACATGTAGTGTCCATTGCATAGCCCTGCCTTCCACCCTTTATGAGAAAACCTGCTCCTACTCTGCCTCGTTTTCCTTCCTTTCAATCCCCTCTTTCTTTGCTTTATTTTTATTTTTTTTCCTTTGGCCCAGGTTCTCTGTTTTGCCTCTGCTTGCTCTCCTGGGTAAATCTTGGCACCAGTTCTGACTTCAAATCTCCTGGGCCGCCAGACTGCATCATGTAAAAATTGCCATTTTCCTCTATCTCTGCAGGGCAATCTTTAAAGGCAGTAAGGTGTGACGCTCCAGACTGGCAGCTTGGCAAGAAAGAGCCCATGGATACCAGCACACAGGAATCTGGAGGGTTCACTCTGACAGGCAGTCAGTATTGGGAACAAAAGGAATTAAAAAAAAAAAGAAGAAAGAGAGAGAAGCAAATATATTTTTACATATTGCAGGCATATGGCCACAAGACCAGCAGAAATATATTTAATTACTGATCTTGTGCGTTAAGCAGAAATAATGTACTAACAGCAATAATCTCCTTATTTTTTCCCCTTAGATTATGAAAAAGTAAATGAAGGGAGTCCTCTAGAACACAGTTCGATAATTGTGTTACATTTCAGCTCCATTTACACTTTTTACCCCCAGTTTTACAACCATTTGCAAATAGAATCTAGTCACTTGATATTAGACTATCAAGATTATTTTATCATTATTTTCTTTTTGGACAAGGATGGATGTTTTAAAATGAGACTCTGTCATCCACCAACCTTTTTGTTGTTTCTACGAGGCTTACAGCTAATGTGAGATGCAAAAGCAAGCTCTGTTGTAACTGAACTGATCTGTAAATGATTGTGTCTAAATGTTATTTACCAAAGTTACAGTTTAAGTCTCACTGTAGTATGAGTATTTCAGGCTTCATAACAATACTGTACCAGCTATTTTCCTCAGAACCTACATTCACATTAAAAATATTTTCCTTGACCGCTGGCTTAAAGGTCCAGTGGTGAATAAAGGGATACCTAAAGCAGGGTTGCTATGGAAGGTAAACATGCAAGTTCAAAATTCCTAAGCCTGTTAGTATTTTCTATGCCATCACTTCTGAGGTGCACCCATGGGTCCAGAAGGGCACTTGCACCCTGCCCCACACTCAGACCATGTCAATATCAATTTCCAGTTCATTTAAACGTAAGGATCCAGGTACCTTAGTGTTCCACTCCTTCAGTCTCTTCAGTGGATTCAACCAGAAGTTATGTTATGAATGTGCCTCATGAATGCTAACAGGATCGGGCTTTTCAGGATATGCTGATGTGCCTATTTCCTTCTAAAATAATGCTGCTGAGTTTCTTCATCCAGCAATCAAGTACAATTCCCTCCGCAGAATGATGGGTTTGAATCCCATCATTACCCAAGCAACTGCTCTAGCCAACAGACTGTGATGTTCTGCACCTCTCCCATTGAAGTCCTGCTGTCATCTCTAGGCACTACACAAATGCAAACGGTATATACATATAAAAACAATGAAGTTATTTCAAGAACATAAACAAAACTAACTCAGCTGCTGTGGATAAATTCCACCATCAAAGTATGGCACAAGTCAATTAGAAAACATTTTCTTCCTCTGTAAGATCCAATTGCATTGCCTTTACTTCTTAACGTTGATGTTGTCTGTTTTCCACTAAGCATCTTGTATGGCAGATTACTTCATCAAAGATGTCGTAATTTGTTAGGATATATATGGATGATTCAAGTTCATAAAATACTTCTTAATACACTTAACAGTGGGAAGACAAGGGTAACAGTGTGGTCTTGTTTGGCTTACAGAGAAGAGTATCATGTCTTTGCTTCCTCTGAATGATGTAGCATTTCTTCCAAAATTTTGCATTCATCCTTCACAAGTATTGGGTGAATTTCCAAAAACTTTCATATAAAGCCATTAATTAGTTTTCCAGTTAATATTTGTTAAAAACCGTGTCATTTACACAATTTAGCAACTATGTAAGTCTTTTCTTTGTTCCTCACGCTCCTAGCACTACAGCAAGTCATTTAAAACTTTTCATATAAAGATAATTCAAATCTCATGCTTAGGCTATGTTTGAAGAAATCAGGCTGTGATTAAGTTATTAACACCTACTATTTCTAATTCTTACAACTACTATAGACCATAGATAGGCCTTGGATAATATTTTTTATAAAAAAATTACAGACTCTCAAGTATGTAATAAACTTGATTCTATAGGTAAGTCAATTTCCGCTGATGTTAATTTGCTTAAAACTGTCCTGATTTTGGTGGCTTCAGGGAAACTGCACACCAAGAGAGGATTGTTAGGTCCATTGGTCACCAACCTTAATATTACATTGCCACATGAAGATCAAGGATTTGAAGACTCCTGCAATGGTGCTGTTATTGCATTCCTGCAAATTGAGACAGTGACATTCGAGAGAACAAGAGGTGGAATCAGAATGAAAAACGCTGAAGGACAGAGGTATTGAGATATATGCACTACTCTGGATGACCAGGTCATTGAAACAACCCTAATTCAGTCCAGTGGTCACAAAGGGAAAAACCTTTTATCTTTTTACCTTGAAGAGATAATCCACTGAACCTAATCTCAATTACATACAGCAAGAAGATAATGAAAAATGTCATTCTGGGGAAAGGTTTTTTGTCTGAGTACTTTAACTGGAATTCTTATTTTGATAAGTTAATCTATTTATAATGGATATATGGCATATATTCCAAAGACAAGTGGAACACTTTTTGGTTTTTACTTAATAAAAGTTCTATCTTCTTTGAACTTTCTAAGACTAGACAGAAATATAAACGTCGGCCAAACATTTATTTTGACACAGAAATAACAATTGTTATTTTGGGATGCTGAAACATTTCTCAAAACACTAAAAACATGTTGTGTTACTTTGAAATTAAAATCTCAGTTAATAGAAAAATCAGAACATTTCATACTGAAATTCTGAAGAAAGGCTTTCAACTATTCAGGAAAAAAAACACACTTTTTTTCAGCTGAGACTGTTCACTGGCTTCAGCAAGACAGTGAAATGGGTTCTGTGTCTTTTTATGGTTTCCAAGCTACAGTTTTAATGCATTTTCTATTCAGAGAAACCAAATTCCCAGCTTGAAAGCTGAAGCTGTCAGACCTGCCCAGCACAAAAGTGGAAGCAAGCTGGGGACTGGGATGGAGCTCAGTTTTTCTCTGCTTTGTCCCAACTGCACATTGCAAATACATGGCTTTAGCTTTCTTTCTCCTACACTTGCTCAGAGAAAAAAAAAAAATAAATGATCTGCTCACTTTATGTACTATGAGGTAAACCCCACCAATTTCTACCAGAGTTGAAGCTGCAAATTACTACTGATTGTGGAACTGAGTGAGACAGCCTTGCCTCCCTCCTTCTCTTCAGCAAGAAAGGTGTAATAGGGATGTGAATATGAAAAGAAAGATCAAAATAAAGTGTTGCCAAGCAGAGCAGAATCCTTATATATCTCTGCTTCCTTGCATGCTCTGCCTTCTCCAAGCACTGTCCACAGGGATATTTGGAGCAGCAGGTGGGAAAATAGTGGAGTACAGGCTCCCACTTGGATCTGAAAGAGTTTTGTCCATAATCTCTTTCAGTGTTAATTCACCGTTGTCTATGTCAACAGCAGGATTTTTCTTTAATTTTCTCTAATTTAAAAAATCACTTTGTCACTGCTAATGACTGAATCTTCTTATTCGCTTAATAAAGGACATTTAAAGAATTTCATTTTCCATTATATCATCTTTGGTAGAATAAGGTTTGAGTTTTCCTAGAGTATATAGCAGATGATTACTGGGAAGGAGGTGTTGAGAGCACATCTACTAATTTCATGTGAAGGAGGAAAAGAGATGACTTTGCATCCTCTAAATGATATCAGCTGAGGCGTTATGTCAAATGGAGGATATGATTCTGTTTCCATAAATACATCAGTGGTTACACTGAACACATCTGTATCATTTATCCTTATATTCACACTTAGAAAAGTTTTTTAGTATTGCCCATTTTATGATGAGGGCATGGATATGAAGATGCCAGGCTGCATTGCTATTTATCTGACTTCTACTAAAATAGTCCCAACATCTTCTCTAGCTTGCAATTGCAAATGTTTTGTGCCATGAACTGTGAAACTTTTCCTGAACTGCTGGAGTACACTGCTTACTATTAGCAATACTGTATTCCTTAATGGTAATTCATTGTTCAACTTGTTTCTTTTTAAACTGTCTTTTAGTATTTTTAGCTGGATATGCTCTGTCTAGTTTCTATCTGGTGGTGTGCTGAAAAGTATTTCGGTAGTTGAAAAAAGCATTTTATTCTTCTTACCTTCACATGAGAATGAATTTGGGTATTCAGTAGCAAAATCACTCACTTGATCTGGAATAGCAGCAAAACATCCCTATTCCTGCCAAAATAATTTTTCCAGTGTCCTTCATGTCCTTAGTCACATTTTTTAGCACATACAAAGAGACACTTAGACATCATTAGAAAGCAATTTTTAAATGTGATCGCTCCAGCCTCCCTCCAGGCTCTGCAGCTCAGGGCTCATTTCCCAATTGCTTTAAATAGCGTTGACCCAGGATTTGGCTGGGAAGCGTGAGTGTTAGGTGGCACCATCCTGTCTGCTGGCTCTTTCTTGCTGCTGCTTGTTATAACAGTTGCCTTCCTACTGCTATCAAACCATTGGTGGCAGAACTAGCTCACCCAGCAGAAACACTTCAGGGTCAACTTGAAGAGTACGGCTTTTTGCTACAGAAAGGAGCAAGGAGATTTGGAGTAGAGGTTGTACCTTCAGAAGAGGAGACAATGAACCTTGGAGATTATCTCATGGGGAATACCCTCATCTTTCTTTAAAGTAGTGACTAGATTGTTTGCATACCTGCTGCTTTCACGTACTAGCCAAGAGGTGTGGAGCCTCATTGTCTGCTGAGTCTTTGATTAAGACTGCAGATCGGATGCCACCAGTATTTTCAAATTGGCTATGTTTCTAGTAATGAACTAATCATGCCCAGGTCTACATGTCTAGACCCACATTATTAATACTTGAACCACACAGAGGAATTTCTTGGGATGGTGCTAGTTGTTCTGGGCCAAAAGTGGGCTGAGAATTCCACACTTGCCTTCCAGTGGCTGGGAATTTTCCTTTGTACTATTTAATCTAGTAGCATAGATAGGTAGCACCTTAACTGTTTGTTCAGGCCCCTTAACAATGAAAAGTGCAGTGCTAGTCAGTGATGGAACAGTAGAGAAGGAGCTTTGATGACCCTCACAGGCAGACAAAACCAGAATTCTTGTACCTATTAGGACAATGCAGGAGTCTGATAGAACAGATATCCTACACTCTTCGCTGGTGTAAACCAATTAAAGATTTAAACCTAAGTCTTTTGTCAGCAAGAGACTAGAATACCAAGACCTTTCCAGAGCTTTGTGTTTCTAGTAATGCAAAAATTAAAGCCTCTTGAGATAGTAGAGAATAACTTCATGTTTCAAGAAAATGGATGCTTTAGAAGATGCCTGACTTACTTGAGAGAGATGGAGTACTAGGCAGCTTCTCAAAGTTTGTGGTAGGATTTTTTTGACACCATACTTAGTTCATTCTTGTCATGCATTGCCAACATGCCATATGCTTATAACACATGGTAAAAGCATGGATAAGAAAATGTGATTGTGACATGCAAAGAGAACTCTGGATCCATAATACTTTTGAGCTAAAATACATTTGTGCATTTGTTATATGAGTTTAGGAGATTTTTTATCAAGGACTATGGATACATATCACTGAAAAGGACAGAGCAATTCTAACCTAGCAGACTCCATATGAAGAGAGCAAGAACTGTATCCAATGGTTAGCACTCAAAATTTCAATGTCATGGTTCATTTCAAGGTCATAATCCATTGATTCTTGGAAATAAAGGCTAGTCATTTGAATAACTTGTGTTATTCGACTCCACGAAAGCAGATTTCATTAACTGCTTGTACAGTGTTTTGAAATTACATATGTGTAACAAAGAACTGAAGTGCTGTATTCTTGATTTAATTGTGTAGCAACCGGGTTAGTTCTCCTGGTTCTCTGCATATAAAGAGTAGCAGCCCCTATCTATAAGAGCTTATAGCATGAAGAGATAAGATAGAAAATGAGTTGGAGTGGAAAGGAGCTAATGAGAGGTAAAAAAGGTTTGCCTAAGGTCAGTCACACAACACTCAGTGACAGATTTAGAATAAAATCCAGACTTCTTGCATTCCCATCCACTTTCAGATCAGTAGACCTTGCTTTCTTCAGTTGTCACTGTTACCTGTCTCCCAGAGGACCAGAGACACTAGCTGCTGTCCTCTTCAGAAGTTGTTGCAGGAATTTTTCCTTCCAAACAAGTCATTGATCAACTCAGCAACATTCAATAAGTATGTGATAGAAGAAAATTAATAAGAAATTACTTTGGGGGCATTAACTTACCAACACAGTTAGGAAGATGGTCTAGGATTTCCCAGAGATAGAGGCTTTTTCATATGGGTACTTAATGAAAGAATATAACTGAGGCATCTCAATCAGACTAGTCTCATATATATACACCCAGTTATTAGTGTGGACATTGAAGCTTGGAAATTATTTATGCTGTTGGTTGAAGAGTATTGTATTACTTATTCCCATGAAAGACATCAGTATGGATGCAGACAATACACAGACTTCTCAGAGATGCAGCTTATGGCATAGCTTTTATCACCGACACACAGGCAGAAGGTACTGCAAACCCAGTCCATTCCTTGTTTCTCTCTTTGCCATTCTTCTCTCTGCAGGCCACTGCGCTCATCACAAACTCAGAGAAGAGGGGAAGGAAGGCTACACTTCATTTATCATCCCTTCAAACTTTAAAGCCCAAGTGATCCTTCAGATCAGACACGTTTGATTTAATTCATTCATCTAACAATGGAAAACAGAGCCAAGGCTAACATACATTTTTGTTCATTTGCCATGTCCCCAAAGGGTTCATAATGGAGTTTACTGATACCTTGTTGGCAATGATGATGAAATACTCCAGACTTATACCTCTAGAGATTTCAGCATTCATGCTGACAAGAGTGTAGATATAAAAATTCACTGAACTGATGTCTGCACTTTCCAGTCTGTATTCCTGGGGCTTAATACATATACTTGCATGCAGTTTCAAGACTTGCCTAAAGAAAGTTTACTGAAAATAGCAAATAAGAGTTTGATTCTAACTAGCTGATGAGAAAGAAGGTTGTGAGCAACTGTTGCTACTCATGGCCAAAGCAATCAGTGCCTTTTTCAGGAGAGAGACCTTTCTGTCCTGCTCTGACACACAGAATAAAGCAACTCACACTAAAGAAAGTCATTCTGGATTAATCAGTCCCAAAGAGAGGTTCCCCCTGCAGTCTACTTCCAAGAGCAGTGAAAGGTGCTCTCTATCCTCACCTTTGTTATGAGAGGATGTGTTCTTTCTCTGCAGTGTCTCCATATGTAGGTATGAGCAGAATATATGTGAACTAAACACAACAACCAGCCACATACAAGTGAGAGGTAAAGCCCTCAATTTTTTCTTACTACATATGACCTTGGAATTTCTTCTCCAGCAATTCACAGCTTTAGAGTAATATCATTTGAAGTGATATTTGAGAAACTGCATGACTTAGGAATATTTGTTGATTTTTCTCAAAAAATTTTCACATATCTTGGGTACTACCTTTTACTCTTCTCTGCTTTGTATTTATATGATTGAAATATTGACAAATTTAAAGAGCAAGAGCTGGGAGGAGAGTTAGCATGAGGCTGGCGGGAACATAACAAGACTCCAAGATCTGCCCTCTGGTGGTATTGTTTAGTGACTGTAGCCCTGGCTCCTATGGGATGCCCATCCCCATAGGGAAAGGGGTTCTGCCTCATCTCCAAGCACCTGGCCTTGGAGTACAAAGGGTGTTTGATAAAACTTTCCAGAAGAGTGAGTCTTGGAAGAATCATCTTGCAGACTTAAAACAAGGTAAAGCCTACTTATTTATTTTTTTTTCTTTTTTTTTTTTTTTCTTTTTCCTACGTATCTGTAGGCAGACTATTATGATAGTAGATAAAGGGCAAATTTAACTAAACTGGGCTATTTGGAACAGTATAATTTTAGAATAAAGTGGGAAGGTTGCTGCTAGTTCAATTAAAATTGGTCTTACACAGAATTTGAGATCTCAACAAAGAAATGTAGGGACTGTTTAGACTCTGAATGAAAAAGGCCAAAATCAAATTCTAGGTTTAGTCACTGGTGCTATGATCTCCTAACATAGGGTTTCTCCCAATGATCCTTCTAGTCAGGAGCAGGGTGCCACAGAAAAAAATCCGTGTAGGTGATGGTGAAACTCAGGAGGGCAGTGGCAAATTGCTACCCAGCTGTGGTGGATCTTTCCAGGGTTAAACACCCAGATCGCCATGGAAGTGCTTATAATGAGAATTTTGCTCTTTTCATTTGGCTGTCAAATTCAAATCTGAATCCCTCCTGCTGTCAAGGTTTTCGAACCTTGAATTTTAATTTTGATGGATTTATCACCAGCCACCCTTTGCACACGGTTGTTTCCATCTATTTCTGGCCATGCTGGCTGTGCTGGGATAGCAAACAGTAGGGGAAGGTATTAACTTAAATGAGCTACATGAAACAGATTTCTGTCCGTGTCCCCTCGGCATTTCTTGATAACAACACTGTCAACAGATCTAAACATTGTCAAGAAGTGTGAAATGAAGCTAAGTTTATGTCTGTGACTAGAACTTTTCAGAGAATGGGCTTCAAAAACTTTTCATGTTTTTATTTTTTATTTTTTTCTAACAAGCACACAAAATTTCCTTAGAAAGTAGATAACTTTCTGTGGGAATTAGCTTTAGTCAGAATGCCACATTTCTGTTGAAAGAGTTTTTCTGGGAAAATGTTAACAAGTTCTTGGTGACTAAGTAGTTCCAACATTGCAGACATAAAAATTTATGTAATGAAAAATGAAAAGATTTCAACTCAGTCTTTGCTAGTTGTCAGTTCTTTGTGTGTTTGTATTGAGTCCTCTGTCTTTTCTATCATGTTCATCACTCAGCCCTCATCAGGTGCTCTGTGCAGTAGGTGGGTCAACAGAAGAGAACAACTTTGCTTATAAGGGCAAACCGTGTTTTTACACACAGGACAAAGTCAGTCTCTGCAGACTCTACAAAGTCAGTCTTGTAATGGTTTTGCAGAGACGAAGTACCATTACAGTGTGTGTGTACAAGTATGTGTTTGTGTATGCTCACAATGTAAAAAGAAAAAGGCTCCATTGCACACGATTGCTCCCCTGTGGAGAGGAGGTAAGAGCCAAACATGTTAATAATGCTACTGTCCTACTGGATGATGCTCTGATACTACAGTGATGGACACCACAAAAGAGATTGACTACAAGTACTTTTTGCTAAATTGTCGAGTTCTTAGAGCTCTTCTTCTGGGATCATGTCAAAATGTGACATATGTATCCCCACATACGTTTCTCCAAGAAAAGCTTAATATAACTAAACAATAGATGACAAGGTGTAAATGCATTCCACTGAAATTCTTAGATTGATGTTGCAAGTGAAGCATTTCTGCTAGACTGGAAATACAACTATTCATGGACTCTTATATGCATTCTTCATGACATTAAATACTTTCCACCTTAGTGTATGCATTTGGCATTTATGTACATTTCTGTAGTAAATGCTACTTACCCTGGTCTTTTTTGACAGCCTGTCTGACTCAAATAATTTATGAGCTTTTCTACTAGTTGATTCATTCCAGAATGAGGGCTCGATATAATATTTAATTAACTAATGTCAAAATTCTCAGGAAAAAGTGCTTTCTCTCCTCGATGTTCCTTTCATATGCAGAAACTTTCCTTCCTGTAAGTTAACCAGGGCTTTTATGGTTGCACTTCTGTTCTGTCATCCTAACTTTGCTATCTTCTCAATTGCTTCTGAGCAACACTGGCAATCATATGGGGAAAGAGGAGGTTCTTTTAGTTAAAAGCAAGAGAAAGATATGGAGTTAAAGCCTTTCTTTACCTTGCAGTGGGTGTGACCTAATTCACAGGAGTTGGTAGAATAACAAATAGCAGGGAGCTGAATTTTGCTATGCTAAATACAGACAATGAACTTCATCAGAACTCCAAACACAAGCCAGACAAAAAGCTAATAACAGATATCTAGGTATGTGATGATGACTGTATTTTACCTGTGAGGCCAGAGATGGCTCCTTGACACTTCATCAAAGGTCTCAATAGTTTGTTTCTCAGAGGTTGGGTGAGTTTGAGGTTCATTAAACAGAGTTTGAGGTTCATTAAACAGAGTGACATTTCCTAATTTTTCACAATTACAAAAACACCTGCGATAGGCAGAGTAACGTTTCTGTTGAGTCACCAGATTAGCCTACTTAAGTCAACAGGTTTGTGTTCATTTATAAATAATTTTAACAAACAAACAGCATCCTAAATTGCAATTCACTTTATTTAGATGATTTGATAATTGCAGCATTCCTCACTGTATCTATAGGAGAGGACTGTCAACTCATAAATGTGAAATTATACTAGATCTGCCTACTTGCCAATTGCATAAAATTACTGAACTAAATCTTGCAGCCATCGGAGTAATGTAACTTAAACTACAGAGAGTTCCAGAATGCATCCATCCTGTGTATTTGCAGTTCTAAATAGATTGATGCCACATACTGTCAGTGCTGTGAAGAAATGCTACCTGTTATTCAGGAGCTGATACAGCCATGTCATGGCTGCAGTGGACCAGGGTAATTTGCTCTGCTCCACGGGGTTGTTAAAGACTTTCTAACTAAATTTTTCCAGCTGGGTTCATATTCTCAGGAAAAACTGCCTTTTGTTCCTGCTGGTTTTGGAGCACTACCTTATCTCAGTTGTTTTATAAAATATGCTTCTCTTCTTAATTATTCCCTGTGACTGTCTTTTTATTTTTATTTTCACATAATTTGTTTAATTATTCAGGCTGGGTTCAAAATATCTGCTGATTTTTCTTGAATGTTTAATGAGTAAGAAAAGCCCAAAATTGCAGTTTGCAGTAATACAAACTAAAAGGCTTCTTCTTTCTTTTTTTTTTTTTCCTGTTTCTGTTTCTGTTGTTTTTGGTTTTTTTTTTTTTTTTTTTTTTTCAGAGGAACAGTGATAATTTATATTTATGATATCAATCCAAATGATCAAGGACATTAATGGGATATTTTGGTATTCTCTAACAGCTCACATAGTTTATTGACATATACTTTTTAGTAAAGTCACCCTCTTTATTTTTAAAAAGAAAAGAAAAATATATTTTATATCACTGGAATCCCATCTATACCCTTCCTCCCCTGAAAAACAGAAGTGACATTGTGATGCCTCAGTTTTTCCTTTCCAAACAATTTGCTTGTGGCCCTTTCGAAGCTGTAGAATCTCTGTGCTCCCTTGATAACAAAAAGGGACAGAATGAATTCTCTTTTTCAACTTGGCTTTTTTTCTCACTCAAATATGGTGTCCAGAAATGCCAGCAAGTAGCAGTGCAGTCTGGGCTTAGGCAGGAGAGGCAGAATGTTAGCATATGGATTCCTCAAGCACCAATCTGGAGCTCAACTTGATTATTAATCCAGAGAACAGGATAGGGCACTTGACCCATTGATGTTTGCACAGAGGTTGCTCCCTGGAACTGATGTTCATCACAGTTTCAAGTTTCCTGTAGTGGATAAATACTGAGCTGGCAAGTTGCAGAAGTAGATTTTTGCCATCACATCCCAGTGAAATTCTTGGCGTGGAGAGATATTTGAAGGTCCTGTATTTGAGCCTTGTTTTATTCAGTATGTTTTCCTATTGAATAACATTGAATATGAGAATACAGTTAAATTCTCAGGCAGGGGTTATTAGCATTTTGCCTTTGTAGCCATTTTCTAATCATTGTGCAGATGAAGTGTTTCAGGATAAGAAAGTTACTGTAGTTTTTTAGCAAGTACCTCAGGCAATTTGCTGACATATATCAGTGCACTTGTCAAATGCTTTGACACAGATGTCTAGTTTTGGCAACCACAGAATTTGAATATCCTACCCTAGTACATATCTATTCATAGAGTCAATTCAGATCCGGTGTAGGTGGGTGCAACTTCATTGACTTCAACTGTGAGGCAGCCGCCTGCACTCAAGCTGAATTTAGGCTCAGAGAAACACTGCTGAGAACAGACACTAGGGAGTACTTAAAATGGTCCTCCAAGACCTGTTGCTGCCTTCACCTGTGCGTAAGGCTGTGTCACAGGCCTTTTGGGGCCAACTGCATCAGTTGTAGCAGTGGTGGACTGGTCTTGCCCTACTGGAATTGTATGTAGTTCTTCTTAGGTGTCAGGGTGGTCTTGCTTGTCATCGTGATTCAGTGTCCATCCTCACCATCTGACACGTCACTTCTCCAGTTGCCCCAAGAGCAACAGTGTAACATGGGACTTTCTTTCCCATTGTAGAGGGGTTTTTGGCTGCTCAAAATATCCCAAATGTCAAATAGATTTTTCATTCTCCCTCTGGCCAGCTATTCTAACTTCTTGCAGCTACAAATCCCCAGGATTATTAATCATTACTATTTCTCACTAGACTGAACTTCTCACTGGTTTCCCAGTTGGCATTTAGAGGGAGAATTTCTTTTCCCTCTTGGTGGAACAGTCACCAGAAATTTCAAAGAAATGTAGGTCCAGGCTGGTGGCATTCTGTCACCTCCATTGGTCCCAGCCATTTTGGGTACCAGCCAGAACACATGGCCTCCCCTCCACTGCCCCAAAATCCTTTCAGGGGGAGTTCCACATTGCAGAGAGGACAGCCAGGAAATGTACGCCGACAGGACTGGCCCTAATGTACCTGTTAATATCCCGTGGGTCTGTGGTGGCTGGCACTGCCTCTGCAGCTGTCGCTTCCCTGCTCAGTGATCTTCCACACTGTGAAATAAATTTCTGCCGATGGAGGGGAGAGGAGCAGAACTTGTCCCCTGTGCTACTGGTAATCTCTTCTGCTCCATCTGAATCCAGAACCAAATCCATGTCCCTTCCCATGCATTGGTTCAACGGGGCCCAGTGAACTCATTTAACTCTGGAGCAAAATCCCTAATATTGGAGTGTGTTAATATTTCCAGGCACTGTGGGATTTATTAAAGGTGTTGAGATCTGCCAAGTTTGGCTTGTTTTAACAGATAAAAATGAAAAGCATTGTTATAGCTGTTTGTTCATCTGTAGATATCAACACAATTACAAAACTCGGTATATTTGTATATGTCACTGCATGTTGTGTCCAGGTTTGATTTTTCTCAAGATGGTTGTGAAGGAAAACTCAGTGGATCGACACAATGCCTTAGCTTGCAAATCATTGCATAGAGCTGCCCTGCTGCTCCTGGAAATAAACAGAAAATACAGTACTACATGACACACATCATACTTTCGTTTGAAGAACACAGTGTTAATTTTATGCTCTCCTTTTGCATAAACACCCTCACTTGCACCTTAACAAGCCCCCAAACATTGGTTACCAAACGACCATATTATACCACCCCCCCCCCCCCTTTTGTTCACTCGCTATAAAATTGAACAACTGGGACTGAGAGAATTTGGCCTCTGTCCAACACATGGCTAGATGCATCTGCATTTGGCTGTGTGCCCAAAGATATAATATTCAAATGTGAGTTGTCCTTAATTTTTGTTTAAATCATCCTTTTTACTACTTTTTTTTCTTTTTTTTTTTCTTTTTTTTTTTTTCCTGTGGAGGGCGCAGGGCTAGCAAGATGTTTTCTTCTCTCGTCAGATTTTTTTTTTTTTTTTCATATTATTATTGCAGTTTCTCTCCTTTTTCCCCATGGAATTCAGAAGAGATGAAACCCAGTGGGACTGTTTAGAAATTAAATTCCCCCCACCCCCGATCACTCTTTTAGAATCATTTAATAAAGAATGTTACTGTTTCTGTAGTTTCTTTTCAACCTTCTACAAAGCATAGTGGGGAACCTTATCTCTCTGTTTACAACAATATTGACTATGGAATTTTAGGAGCTTATTTACTGAAATATATTTAGCTGCTGCTGCTGCAAGTTAATAATTATAAATGTGCTATGGACAATAAGGGCCTCACACAGATTGTTGGGGTGGACCTTTCCTGACTGCGATGGGTTCAGGGTCAAAACTGAGCAGATATTTGCCTGTAATTGAGTTGCCTGAAAATCTTCTGTGTGTGAAGATACTCATGATGGAAACAGAAGACTTGGAAAAAGTGGCATGGTACAAAATCAGTGGCAAATTCAGCATACTTATGCATTTCTCTGTTCATAAATTCCATGACATAAGGAGGAAATAGGTCAACAGAGGCTGTGACCTTCAGCTGAGGAAACATTTGCTGTATTTTCCATGCTTTAGTTGCTGTTATTAATACTAATAATACTCAGCAGCGATACAAATTAGAATGGTGTAAATTGACATTATAATGTGGTTAGGGATAACACAACTGACAATACGTGTACTTAGTAAACAAGACTGTCACTATGTGTAAAACATCAGTTACATGTTAAAGCTTGGTATTTCATAAGACAGCAGAGCATAGGGATTGCTTTGAGACAGCAAGCTGAAAAAACATTTCATTTATAAATGAAACATGTTTTAGTGTTATAAACCCCAGCAGGCATTTCACTCATTGGGGCTAATCATTCAAAATCTGCTCTTTGGTAACAAAGCTGAGAGAGAGGCAGAGCAGCATTTCTGAAGACATCGGGGGCTTTCTTAGTACATAGGAACAAATTTACTTTAGCAATAGGGTGTTTCTGTTTTTCTTTAAATTTAAAAAATGTTGTTTTCTGTATCTGGAGAGTAGTCCTAAAATTTTAGGTTTATTAATAGATTCCAGATTTGAACCGTTAAGTAAATTGTGACAAATATCTAGATTTAGAATACCCACCAAATGTGATGGAGAAACTAAATGACTGCCTGATCCAACAACCTTGAATAATGCATTGAAAACCAGGTATGGTACAGAATTATAAATCAAGTGCTTGAGTCACTGAAGCAGTGAACAAAAGTTTACACTTACTGTCAAAGTATTTCAGAAATTAAACCCCTTGCTGTCACTTCTAGAGCTATTGTTACTGCTCTCTTACAGAGCTGTTTTCTAACCTGTAGCTTGTCCTCGGGTCTGGAAAAGTGGATTACCAGCATGCTTAACCAGAGGGGCAGGTTTAGATCCTCGTGAATAAAAACTTGAGTCCTTGTCAGTAAACGCTGATCCCCAGATGTAACGAAACATCCATTTTATCATTAATGAGGAATCTGTACTCAATGAGACCAACTCCAAAAAAATTGCTCTTCCTTGGCCTGATATTTTTTTCTCCTTTTTTTTCCTTGTCTCCTTGTAGCATTATAAGACTATTTTTCTTTTTTTACTTTTTTTTTTCTTTCCTCAGCTTTAATTGTATGTATGGTACAAACCTGGGAGACATATAGTTGCTGTGAACTTGCCCTGTTCAACACTTGAAAAGAATGCAAAGAAGCAAAGTCCCAAGAAACACTGTTTAAACATTCTTTTGTAAAACTCTGGTCTTGGTTGCTACATGGATTGCAATTGCCAGTGCTGGGAGCAGACCCAGAAAAACAAGTAGCACTGTTGAAACATACTGAGCATATCAGCATGCTCCTACCTCCTCCTTCGTGTTTCAAAAGACATCTTATTACAGGATACAGTTTTGCTTGAATGTACAAGTATTTCTTAACTGGTATAAAGAAGATCACTTGGAAATTGGAGTTCTTTTGTTCAAAGATCCCAAAAAATGAGTGCTGGGATTTACTGATGAGGCCGGAAGTTTAGCCTCACTTTAGAAGTGCTGAGCTTAGTGACAGGAAAAAAAAATAGCAAAGTTGAAGTACACCTTCATGGAACAAAGTAGTCATATGCATATGTGAATTAGGAGGGAAAAATTGAATATTTCTCCTAATCTGATTTCTCTTTCTCATTTCTTGAAATGTTTTCACTAGAAAATACTATTGCTTAATATTTGTTAATATTGATTCTATTCCTTGTACATTTTGTATCTTGTATGTTATCTTCCCTAACAGTATTATCCCAAGTTTGTTTAGTTCCTTCATTTCAAGCACAGATTTCAAACAATATCTGCTGTTCTTCCTTACCACTTTCAAAGAGGCTGCTGGAATACAGCATCAAAATAACACCAACCTCCTTAATAAAATAAAAATAAATTCTAAAAAATTGAGACAGACCTAATTTGTATATACTGCTGTTAAATTATAGTGCAGCATCAATGAAGCATGAGTTGGCACCTGCTGACATTTTGTTCAGCTGACGGCTGCAGAGCACAATGTCTGCACAGTTAGATGCTGATGTCAGGCTCAGTAGAGAAAAAGAGATGCAGCAAGAATAGAGGAAAAAAAAACAACAGGCATGGGAACAAGATTTGACCACCTGGGTGTTGCCATTTCACCAAGGAGGAGAGTGTGTGTCTACATGAAGAACGTGGACGTGGAGGTCCATGAGTCAGTGTGATTGAACATATTTGCTTATGGACATCTCCAGTTGTTTGATGTGTTCATACTGATTAATCAGTGTTATTTTAAAGTTTGTCAAGGAAGAAGGTATGGGGAACTGCCCCTTGTGAGATTCTTCTGTAGGAGTTTCAGCCAGTGGCCGTGTTGCACCCAGGCTCACATTTTCCCATGCTGACCAGCTGCAACTCAGGTGCAGTCTGCAATGAGCTGCTTGGCTTTGAGTCATTTCTAAACGACACAAGACATGTACAACTTCCCCATATTCACTAGTATCAAGTGCAGAGGCTGAAATGCTTTATATTGTGCTTCAGTGCAGATGCTTTTCT
This sequence comes from Oreortyx pictus, assembly GCA_036925125.1. NCBI lineage: Eukaryota > Metazoa > Chordata > Aves > Galliformes > Odontophoridae > Oreortyx > Oreortyx pictus. The sequence continues at coordinate 46,884,502 of JAUPFR010000007.1, read as the reverse complement.
TCTGTTTATACTCATTATGCTCCCCTTGCCTAGCTGCTGTCTGAGTCTTCCCAAGACACCCTCTGAATCCCAGCTCTCATGCAGTTCCCTGTTGCAATATCTGTATGAGCTCTCCTCTCAGCTGCTTCCTTCACAACAGGCCAATTCCTGTGAAAGCAGCACAGAATTATTCCATCAGATATCTGAGTGACTGCATTGTGGACATCACAGATCACATATGCACGTCACATCACCTAGATTGTGCTGTCTCCTGCTAATTTTAGGTTACAGATTTTTCTCATGAACAGATGAGTTTGTGCAACTCTAACTTCACCTTTGGTGCCACATGCTTACTGTGAGGCGTACAAAATTTTTTCAGCTGGCTACTTTGCCTTTTTTTTTTTTTTTTTTTGGGGGTAAATTGTTTGAGTCTTGTGCATGAGAAACCCTGTCACTCTTTTTACCAAATAGCATCTTTGACTTTTATTTTCTCATTAAAACTTCTCACACCATTTCTGGGGAGAGGCTTTTCTTTCTCCGTGGGAAGAAACAACTCCTTTTACTGTTACACTTCCCTTTCTTTTGTGATTTGTTTTTCCTAATGCCATGACAGCCACTGCTTTCTCACCTTGCCCAGTTAAAAGCTGAGAAGCTCCGTGGGCTGCAGCAAATGCTGCTTTCTGTCTGAAATACTTCAGCAACTTGAGGCAGCTGTCACTCCTTTTTGCCGTAGCAGAAGAGGTGGTGTTTGATCCTTGGAAGATAGCAGCTCAACACTGGATTCCTACTCTAATATTCCATTTAAAGACAGGCATGGAAAGTTCATTATCTAACACACATCACTTAGTAGTCACAAAATTAGGTTAACTTAGCAGAAATTATGTGCTGAGTAAAAGAAGTAAATCTAAAACAAGAAACCACTTCCTTCTCAGTAATTATTTTAAAAAGTAAATCCTACTTAAAATTCTATCAATATTTTTTTTCCAAAACACCTGTTTTAGGACATCTCAAGAGCCTGCCATAAAGAATCTGTCTTTCACCTATAGCAGACAGTAGAGCTGTACAGCATTTGGTTTCCCAGTGTGCAGCCCTTGCTTTGTGTTTGCTGCTTTCCCAACCCACAGACAAATGCCTTTGGTATTGTCTGAAATTCATTGGCAGCTGAGGACTCTCCAAACAAGCCTTGTAAGCAAGGTATTTCATTTGGTTGCTTTTTTGCATTCTGTTCCCACCTCGAAAGGCAACCACCTCCTGCCTGCCCCTCCTGAAAAGATAGAGGAGCAATGTGATGGCAATGCTTCAGTGCAAGGGACAGGCCTGTGGGCCTGATGGGAGTCAAGGTGAAGAAGTGATAATTTAGTGCTTTTTCTCATCTCACAGATGCTTTGTCATCGCTGTAGAGAACTTACTAGAGAAGTGGTACAAAATTACTCATTCTTGCAACTGCTGCATGGTGTAAATGCAAGTTACTCGTTAGTTTCTTACTGGAATAGGGATGCATCTGACTCTCAGTGCAAAACCTCATTTTAACCCCAGAGAGCTCTTCGCACTTCCAAAATAGCTCAAGGAAAAGGCCAATGTGATTACTTCATAAAGCAAGCAGAAATTCTTTTGATATTTTGAATTCCTCAGATAAGGGAAATTAAAGATATCTGCTGCTATATTTCTTTTTAATTTTCTGCTTTTCCCACCTCCGCACCAAGTAAGATTTTTGATGCATAAGCAACTATCACAGCATTTATCTGTTTCCTAATTGGTAGCAGGAATATTGAGAAGAAACAAAAATGCAGTAAGAATGTTTCTTTCTCCTTCACCATAACTTCCCTTGTATTTCAATCTTCAGTAACTCCAGAGGAGATTTGCACTGTAAAATGGTAAATTATGTCTGGTGTTTCTGCTACTCTTTGAAAGACCTCCTTATATATACCCTACACAGGGATAGAGGGCTTACTCACCTAAATCCTATCTTAACTTAGTCTCACTATATGGGATGTATTTCTTCCTTTCCCCAGGACAGTGAAGGCAAATGTATCAATCAATACAAGTTTTCTATAGTGGTCTCAAAAAAAAAAAAAAAAAAAAAAAAAGGAAAAAAAAATAAAAAAAAAACCAAGCACACACACACACACACACACACACACACAAAAGAAAAAAAAAGAAAAAAAAAAAAAAGGTGAGAACATCATTTAGAGACTGTGCTGCTGTGCTGTAGTTACTAAAATACATAAAATGAGTTATTGAGGTCTCCTGCAGCATGTTGTCAGCTTGTGGGAATGTGCAACTCTTTGTCAAAATGACTTTCATAGAGGGTGGGGCAGTGGAAGGAGCCAAAATCAATAACTGTGTGTGTTCTTATTTCCTGCTATGCACGTAACCATTCACAAACATCAGTGAGAGCTGAGGTGATAGAGCAGAAGAGTGAACCTTGGTTGGTCGGTTGACTGTGTGGCCTCCTGATGGAGCTTTTCATGTTTTGAGCAACATGAAGGCAGCTGCAGGCTCTATAACCTCCGCCTCCCCTTCCCCAAGTCACACATGATATATATCTGTTATTTTGGCTGCCTTTGTTTTTACCCATGAGGAAGCACAAGTGCAAGACTGTTAGTACCTCTGAATGAAATAGTCTAATCTCATTTATTTTTAGGTATTTCTCTGCTCTGGAACTTACTCAAAAATAGTTGACAGAGTGTGCTGTTTTGCTCCTTTTGGGTGTGCAGTTTTGATAGTTTCTGTATCAAGTGTACTTTACACTAAATTAGTTTCCTGCAAGAAATACTGCTGCAAATTCAGTCTGCTGTTTGAGAGTCCAAGACATTCTGCTTTGTCTGTTAACCACCGCCAGACATGGAAATGCAACAGGTCGGGTCTTCCCCTGCCACAGTTCTCATTCAAGTTTAGGTTTAACACTGTTTAGAGTTAGCACACTGCTGTGTGTTTTGTAACTGCTAGATGAACTCTAGAGATCCCTTCCAACCCCTGCAGTTCTGTGACTCTGTGATCTTTTGCTGTTTTGTCTCTGCTGGACAGGCAAGAAGCAGGAATGCTAGCAGCAGCAAGGGTTTTATACTTGAGATGATAAAATATTTTCAAAGTATATTTCTTTTTCTTCAGTGAAAATTTTTCTGTTCTATTCCATGTACTTCTGATATTGAAGGATTTGTGCCTGGTTGCTTTAACAACATGAGGGTTCTCTGTTATGCCCTCCCCAAAATAAGTAACCTCAACACATATTCTTTCCTCTGTGAAATATTTAGTTTTCCCATAGGAAAAATAATAAAATTCCCGGATAAATTTGTTATATTGTTTGCAGGTGTCAGTCATAAGCATAAACCAAAATAATGGTTGTATGATATTAGAGAATCATAAAACAGAAATACTGCATGAATAAATTGAAACATCAAGATGTCTTTAATGCAGTTGCAGTCTTCTTTGGCATAAGGCAATCTCTGGATTTCACACGTATTTCCCCTCATCTAATATCATGGCAACAGAACGCAATTTCATTTTAATAGGAATTATATGTAGTTTGTGTGGAATAAAATTACTCCGACCAAAGCAGTGTTCTTGATGAATTTCAAAAGGTATTGAATAATGTTTTGTCATCTAGCATAGAGAAGAATTTTTATTCCCGTAAATAAATTGAAATAAACTTTCTTTAGCTTTTGTGAATATCTGTACTCACCACAGAATCTTGTTAGTGTTCTTGAAATTTAGCATCAATCACAGTATGATTTATTGTGCACCTTATTTTTTTTTTCTTCTTGGTTCTGCTGCAATGGCTTTCTTAACAGCAAAGGAAAGTCTAGTCTGCATAAAGAAATGAAGTTGTATGGGTTATTTTCTTGAACTTCAGGTACAGTCCTTCATAAGCACAGTGTGTGATCTGCATTGATCCAGGCTCAAGCTTCTGAGGCCAGCAGAGGATACAAGCAGCTGATATTGTGGCCCTGAAACTATTCCAGTCTTAGGGTGAATGAAGCTTTCTGCCAAGCAGTTAAAGAGTTGAGGAGAGGTTTTGCCTCTCTGGAAAAATTAGGGGCTGAGGGCTACTCCTAACACTGCTGTGCACAGAATTCTTCCATGAAAGAGGTATGGCTTTGTTTTAGATTCTAAGAGAGTACTGCATGGACAGTATTTCCTACCTACCCCATCAGCAACCCATCCTCATCTTGGAAAGCACTCTGCTGGTAGGCTGGCTCCTGATACGATGTCTGCAGTCCTTGAGTAATTATTTTTGCTCAATTTTTTGGCTCAGACAGGGATAGCTTTCTGCAAAGTGCTGGCTCAAGCATTCTCTGCTTTCTCCCTCTGTGTGTTTGCATGTGTGTGTGCAACGTACGTGGATATGTAACGGTGTGATATCTCTGCATCCAGTGCCTGGCTATTTTCTCTTGCAGCCTATATCAAATCATCAGGCTTGGCTGTGTGGAGTCATGAGATAAAAATCCCTCAAAACCAGTATATTGATTTTGGTCTGAGCTAGGCTACACACCCATCTGCTACAGTGGTAACCTGACTTTTCCTTCTGAGACAGTCCTATGACCTGCAATATTGGGGACTGAGCCCACACTGTGGTGTCACCTTCAGCATGATGGTTTGTGGTTTGTTTGTGGGGTTTGGGGAAAGGTTTTACGTTAGGGGTCACCAGAGCTGTTCCTTCATGGCTGGAACTTCTCTATAGTGGCACAGCCACTTTGCAAACATAGCTGGTTTCCTGGGTACAGCTTTGTTTGAATGCCTGGCTTTTGTTTGTGACAATATGCAAATATGAGTGTCCCACACCTCCAGGTAATGACAAGTAGTGGAGTTAATTTTTAAGGAGAAGCTGTATAAGCATGCCACAGTTAAAGTTCTTGATGTAAAGAAAGTCACCAATTCACAAAGGAATTTGATTACCTCTATCCATTATACACACACAGTGAGTGATCGTGCTACTAACCATCTGTCATCTATTTCATTTGCATCATCAACACCTGCCCTGTTTATCTGCTACATTCTTTTCTTTGCTGAATTCTTACACTGCTTTAATAAAATACAGAAATGTTATTGTTAAAAACCAATTAATTTACAATCCTCCATAGAGATAGTATTACTTATAATTCAATTTAGCTTCTAATGACCTGCTTTCTTGCAAAATGACTTAATTCTAGTGTCAAAGATTAGTTATTAGACATTACCCTGCTGCACCAGTCATGTACTGCTGAGACAGGAAAAGAAGCTCTAGGTGTCCCTGGTCATTAATCAGAACTCTAAGTCATTTTCCTTTTAACTCATTACAGAGCCTGACTTAATCTGCCACTTTAATTCTTTGCTTTTACAAAGTGTTTTGAGTCTACATTTCCTCCTGTTTTCCTAACTGGACCTTCAGAAGAGAGAACAGAGATGGAAGTCTGGCGGCTTCAGGGAAAGCTGTCACTGCCCATGCCTTCAGCAGACTCTTCACCCTGGACTTAATTCTGTCTCAACCACTCTGTGAATGGGGCATGAGAAGCAGTGCTTTTCTCTTCATCGTTTTCAAGGAAATTAACATTTGAATTTTCTACAAAACTACAGCAAGGATTGTGCGTTCCTTTTTATTACAAGGAGGAGTAGTATTAGAAGCATACAGCCCACAGGCAAATCTGCTCCTAGGTGAGAGGTTTTATGAGGCAGCCACCTCCAGCCACCTCCCTTTGGGCCTCACCAAAGGATTAAGGAAGCACAAGACTGAGCCCAGACCATTCTCAGAGCATCACCAGGACCCTTGGGCACTCAGGAAAATGTCTGCTTTTGTAGTTTGCATTAGCATATTGTTGTACAGCATATTGATGTTTTATATAAAAAATATTACAGGCAGTCTAAGGCTGGGACAAATTCTTCTTTCTACATTCTGCAGGGAAGGTTGGCTTTTTTTACTCACTGCTCATGGCTTCTTCCTCTTTCTCAAGTGGTACAGCACTTTGCTGAAAATAACAATATTTGTGGGACATTTGCAGACTCTGACAGAATAGTAAGGATGTATTTGGTCTTTGTAAAGCAGGCTAATGCCCAATTCTTAGCCTTTTGGCTTCTGTGATACACAGGACAAATACCTTCCACAAAATCCAATCCCAAATCTTTTGTATTTTTGGGAACAAAAAACATGAAAATTGTATATATATCTGTTGATTGATTATACATAGACACTGGGTCTTTTAATTAATTTATGACAACCTTCTGAACACTTATATGCAAGGTGTTTTAAAATGCATACCTAAATTGAAACTTGATGCTCAAGTCCATTCATCTATATGGCACAACTGGCAGGATTTAATAAGTAAAACAGTATTTCTTCCATTCTCAGTCAAGTCTATATTCTCTAGAACTACTCCCAGTGAAATGTTGTTTTTAGCATGTTTAGACGGTGCAGCTTAGACTGAGTGAAAATTTGTGTTTTCCCAAACTACAGTCACTTATGCCTTTTGAAAACCAAGAAGCTACCTGGTGATATAAATGGCAAGCATTCTCTTATCTGACTTCTTGACAAATGCATGCCACACTGGAAGAATAGGAGATGCTCATTATTTTCCTAAAGCACAGGAATTGGCTGTACAGCATAGGCTGACGAAATTTCAACAGCTGTCTTCTAAGAAGCAGGTTTTTTTTTCACAATAGGCTATCAAGGGACATGTGAATAGTACACCAGACTAACTCTTAAACAACAGGCATTCTTACAAACGACCAAACTCAGCTATGAGTGCCTAAGAATAACCTCCTTTGGATGGCAGAGATATAAATGTTGCTTTTGAGGTACTGCAAGTACTAAAGCCATGCACAAAATCTTTAGCTGGGTGAATGCTCTGTTTATATAGCTTATAAATTTGCAGATGAAAACCATCTGAAATACTGATATCTCAAATGCCATGGGGATCAGCCCTTTGGACAATGTGGTAAATCTTTTTGTATGAGAATCTTTAACAGCACTGTTTTTTTAAATGTTATAGACATATTGCTTCAATCAGACTAATAAATAATTCACATTTCTAAATGGTTTCTACACAGGGTGATGAAGCATTGTGGTAGGGTAGGAAACATCCAACTAGAGCCGAAAATTTCTTCAGACATAATCCTAAAATAATCCTGTTTTCAAATGGTAAAAGTTCGTGCCTCCTGCTCAGGCAGCACATCATCAGCATCCAGATCAGGAGTTATGCCAAACTAGCTGTAATCTAATATGGAAATGAGATGTTGGCCTTGATATTGTGTCATTCTTCTGAATGGGATCACCTGCACCCATATCTCCTAGGAGGAAATTTCAAACAGAGTTAGCTCCTTAAACCTTCTAATTAAAATGAGAAATCCCCAGGCTTCCATGACTCAGCCTCGGAAAAAGATTATTAGGAATTTAATAGGGAAAATATCGCATCTCAGACCATCTGTGACCCAGTGCTCTGTGAGAATTTAAAGAAAACTGGAGGGAGGAGGTGCACGCTCCAAAGCACACTCTAGGAGTACTTTGTTGGAGCTGCAATAAATCAACATAGTTAGAGTACAGCCTTTTTCAGATTTAATTACTGTTACATAATTATTAGCAAAGCAGTCTCCTCTGAAACTGTAAAACTCATTACATCAAAAATCCCCAAGCTCCTGATGGAATTTATGAACTAGTTACTTTCTTCCTGGCTCTGGGAAAATGCGATAGGATGCATTCTGTTTTGTCTCCAGCAGTTTTTTAGTGTTCTGAGCTATTCTACTCTTCCTCCTTCTGGGGAGTTTTCCCTGTTTGCTTTTCTTTTTTATTATTAAAAATGCATTTCACATCATTTGCTTTCTTTTCTGCTCCTGGCATAGAATCTAGATGTGAGCATGCAGGGACAGATACCCTTTTCCCCTCACTGAAATGGGTTCATATCTCATTTCCTCCATCACTGTAGTGATGCCAAAGTTTGAGCTAAAGTATGGATTCCCTTATGTATGTGGAAAAGAACAAAATTGTCATTGTCTTTTCCCTGAGGTTTTGCTGTGAATACCCACCTTTCAAACATTCAATTGGTCAGGACAAACTGCTAACAGGGAAGGCCTGTGTCAAGTCAGTCTGAGGCCAGCCCTTCCCTGACCATTGCTGCCCAGTTTTAAAACTTTGGTGGCATCCTCCTGGCTCTTGTATAGGATAATAAAGAGACTGCATGATGTTTTCAAGGACAGACTGACCCTTAAATCCACAATATCATCTTATGAATATGCAGAATGAGACATTTCCTCACAGAGCTAAAAGAACAGGTGAGGAATGGCAATGGCTGCTTTAAAATCCTGCTGTCGTGTTGGGCTGAGTGGATATCAAGACCTCATGCTAACCAAGTGATAACGTCTGCAGCAATCCTCACTTTCCTACTTCTTCCATCAGCCAGGAAATTGCATTTCTCTGTGCTGGCACGGCATTAACACTGAGAGGTACTTCTAGATCTAAGCCTGACTTTGGTTACCAGTCAACTTAGAGGTCACAGATTTGGGGAAAGCATCTCCGTAATTTTCAGAGGTAACACAACAGTAATCAATGCTTTTACACTACATCACAAAGTTGAAATCATGTTTAACTGCTGAAATTGCTGTTATAAGTGTCAGAATAGGGAACCCTGTTCTGTTTCTTGAGCTGCTCTGATAAGTTTGTGGCCCAAGAATATAACTGCCTTTCTTATGTTTACTCTTTCCAAATATGACTATGTGGCTATATAATAAATTTACTTTTTTAATGCAAAACTGTAAATCTTATAATGAGAACTTCATAGAAGTCCCAGATTATTTGGTTCAGTCTGATTTTATTTATCTATAGGCATAACAGTGAGATAATGTCTGTCACAAAGTTTAAGCTAGAGACTTAGAAAACTTGAGATATTGAGCTACTCTGGATCAGGAATACTTGGTTGTGCTCTCCTTTCAATATAATGAAATTATCTTTACAGATATTTATCCTGGTAGATATTTCACATTGCAGAATAACAAGATATCCATGCAAGACAACAAAATATAACCTAATTCTTCGTAACGCTTTAGTGTGATCTAAATCCAAAAAAACTCTTACTTCAGTTTAATCACATTTATAACACTCCAAAAGAGTGATTAAGGAAGAAAGCAAGAGTGACTAAGAGCCCCCTTTCCAAAAAGAGGAATATACGACTCAAGGCACAGAATGAGTGCTTCAGACTGAAGTTTTCCGTATTACATTTCTGGTAGACAATAGATGAAGAGATGCTTAGGAGGGAAAGAGAGGATAGAGACATTTGGAACTGAAGGAAATGGAGATAGTCCTAGTATCATCCATTAATTACATTTGAATAGCAGTGAGTTCTTCCAGCAATAGTTCAGGGAGATAAGAAATAAGAGTAGTTGAGGGCTATGTTCTTCTCTGAACAAATCTTCCTCTAAAGCGTCTCACTGGGAAAATGCACAGAGCTTATGTTCTTGAGCACATTCTTACTTGTGAAAGATGGGTTCAGGATGCTTATTGGCACAAAGTAGGCAGCATGATTTGGACAGATATCTGGGCCACTGGGTAAGGCATCAGATTGAGGTCTTAGGCACTTGAGCAAGTTACCATAGCCTAATGAGTTCCTGTGCAGCAGCTGAGCTGTTGCAAATATAGGCTAGCACGCACTAATTTAAACTATTTTTGTCGAGGCTCAGCTGATGTATGGCAGCCATTAAGCCAAGGTAACTCAGTCATATGTCTGAAATGTGATTTAAAGAATCTGGGTTCAGCTCAGTTCAGGAGATAGGTCACCAGGCTTCTGCTCACTTCGTGACTTCTTTGGGCAACTCCTTCATCTTGGATTTCTCATATACATAGCATCAGTACTGCTGCCAACTCACAACTATGAAAGTGCTTTGAGGTAGAAGAGAGGGGAAATATGTGGAAAATTAAAAAGAAAGAAAGAAAAAAAAAAGAATGCTTTACGATTAGGATATTGCTATTCATTGCTGGATTGAAGTGTGGAGTATATTGAACTTTGCCTGAAATTAATGTGAAGTTTTCCTTCTTGTCCTCATTAGGACCTGAGCAAATCCAATGTGTATAAAGTGTTTTTGTTGGTATAAATGAGGGCAGCATTTTGCCATCGGGATCTAGCCTTCTGTTGGTGAATGCATATAACCTCAACTGAGATTTATCACAATTCCTGATGAATGCTAAAAGCAGAAGGATCAGTAAAAGTGTTTGCTCTGTTGTTATTTTTAGTTTATCATTTACTCATCTTTTGAGTGTTTGGAAAGTATCGTGTACTTCTGTCTTCCCAGGAAAAGTCTACAGTTACCACCTAATACTCCCTCTTTTTATCTATTTTTTTTTTTTAATCATTTACTGCTGAGAGGTAAACCTCTCCCTTGTCTGAAATGGAGATGTTCCCCTGTGGAAGGAATTTTATTTTATCTTTGTGTGGTGATCATAACATGTGGCACTCCAGACAGCAATTCTGCTCAGAGCTGAAAAACACCAAGCATTTCCTTTAATACTGCTAATAAACATTAGTGTTATTCTTTTTTTCCAGAAAGTGGTACTCTAAGCATTGTGCCAGATCTCCAAATGACAGACTCTTTTAGAGGCAAAAGGAAAGTATCAGTATTTACTGGTTACCATAAGTACTTCGAAACAATTTAAGAAGCACAAAGTCCTAAAATATTTTATGCATGCATATCAGTTACAGTTCTCTGCAACCATTTATTGGGCAGAACGACAAAATACATGCATCAGAGTTACGATTGCTGTGATAATTACTTGAGGGAATCACTCTGTAATGAAAATTAAAAATAAAACTATGGTTTCATGTACGGTGATTAAATATTTGTGGAATGATTTATGCTAGAGTCATGAAGGTGGCCCATGTTTCCAAATATTTGATCCAGAAAATGAATGTCTTGCTGCAAAAGTGGCCATTTTTATATTTTTTGCAATAAGATCATGAAGTGTTACAAAGGATAGTGGTTCTTGTGTACTTGTAATAAATTTTCAGTCTTCCTCTTCTTGTTACAAAAGGTCTTTTGGACACAAAAATCTTGCAAATAATTGCAAAAATCATTTGTTATTGTCCCTGCTTGCATATGCAGTAGCTGATAATGTGGAACAGAGCAAGAATCAAAGATTGTGTTTTGAGGTCCTGCCTCATAAGCAGAGGCAGCTTCTGCCTAGTTATTCATCAGACTAAAGATTTCAGCAGAGCTGTGCTAACCCCCTCAGCTACTGCTTCTGGGCTGGCAGTAGCAGCTGTCTCTTACCATTATGCCCCGAGGAAGCAATGGCATTTGCCAGCAACTCCCTTTGTGTCTAACTCATTTCCTATATTCTCTTCTTTCATTTGCATAGTCAACTGGTCCTTATGCCTCAAGAAAATCAGGAGAGCATCTGAGGAATAAGTTGTTAGAAATGAAGTTTTTAAACATCACACCAGGAGGTGCATGCACAGACCTCATTATATTCCCAACAGGTCTGCCAGCTCGCGAGAACATAACACACCAGAGAGACTCTGTACTAACAGTTGACAGGACTAAAATAAAGAAGGCAGCTCCCTCCCCACATCTCAGAGAATCTGTGTGTAAAATTGACGAAGTATTTCTGTAAGCTTGCTTTCCATCATGATGCCCTTTTCATGGACAGAGCTCTGTTGATGTCAGAAGTGCTAGAAAGAGTGAGACTTAAGTTATAACAGGCTGCCTGCTTCCATTGTTCTTTACTCCATCTGTCTCCTTTCTTTCACAGTAATTTAGCCTGAGGTTGTCCCAAAAGCATCAATTAGAAATTAGTAAAAAAAACCCTGAACTCCTAGAAGAGGTTAGATCAGAGACTTGTTTCACTGAGCCCCTTCAGAATCAGGGCTTCAGCATCGGTAGTTCTTTGATCTCTGATGTTTCTCCCATCTGTGGTTAGCTGGGCTGCAGTGATGTGCTGAAGCTTTTGCCACCAGGAGAGATATGGCAAAGGTGTTTTCCAGGTGAGGGGCTGTGCTTACATCAACTACTCTGAAGAACCAATGCTAAATGATGCCTCAGAGGTCTTCCTGATAAAGAAGAGTTGTTAAACTCCCCTTTCTAATTCTTTTGTGTCCAATGCATATTTGATAAATTTGACCTCCTAGAAGTGGATGGTGTTTGTACCTTTGTTATATGCTTTTTGTAGCTGAAGGCTGTTATGTGATTAATATATAGAGGACTCATGATTCAAAAAGCTCATTTTCAGACCATCTTTGTGCCCTCTTGTTCTGAACACAGATATTAGTGGGGTTGTCCTTGGTGTGATTCCCAGCTATGAAGAGGACTCAGAAACAGATGATCTCTGCTGTACCAAGCCAGCTGCTGACTTATCAAACAAGCGTTAAGGGTTCAGTCACAAGAGCTGCTGAGGAAAACAGATAACTCTATGCCTATGATTTTGGCTTTCATCACTCTTGACCCAGTTCTGGCCTCCATATCACAGCAAATGTCAATAGTTTGAAGCTGCAGGGAAAAGACATTGGGAATCTCTAGTAGCATTATTAGCAAACCTGGTCAGAATATTTCCAACAAAGCAAAAGTGCTCTGGAATATCTTGCTTTGGTTATGAAGAAGACTTCATCAGATGGGGTTTTTTGGAGAGAAGGGAAGAGGAACAGAATGAGTGAGTGAGTGAGCCTGCAGACTAGTGGCTAGAGCTGTGGCATGGGATGCAGATATTTGCAGCCATGCTTTTAATTGGAAAGAGCACACTATACTACTTCTGCTCTCAATCAGGAAATAGATCAATCAGACTTGAATGTAGGGGCATACATCCACTGTAAACACTCTTCAGCAGACTTTGTTAGGCAGTGAAGAACATGGTACTGCTAGAGTTTGGTGTGTGATCTTGGTGTTTGAGGAAGGTAAGAAAGATGTGACAAGGTTCCTCCAGACTTGATAAGGTTCTCCAACAAGGAAAATCAAAATACAATATATGTGCAACATACTGACTTTCTCTAGTTTGCTTTCAAACTGATCACATCATACACACAACACTGTATGTTACATTAAAACTCAGCAAGACATCATTAACCATCAAGATGTCACTATCAAAATTTAGGCAATGACTCCGTTTTTAGCCTGTGTAGTCAGTGCTGATACTTTGTCACTCCAGTTGCAATGATTTGGTGCAAATGAGATTTTTGAATGATGGTCAGTGATATTTAAAACTCTGCTTTCCTCGTCAGGAGGCTGAGTTGATAAAAGCAGACCAAATTTGGTCATCACTTTTTCAAACACTGATTATATCCATGTATGTGTGTAGATATTCTTCTGTCATATGTAGGATATGGAAATGCCAAACCTTGCTAGTGGTTTTAGACCTGGGCAGCTTAGAAACCATTAAAAACAGCCTTTTTTCATCAATAAACACTAGCAGACTTCAGATGCCCACAGACCATTCTGCAAATGAGTCTCTGTAGTGACCAGGGATCCTAAAATTAAAGCCATATGGAAACTTACTGTGCATATTAAATTGCATGCAGCAGAGTTAACAGCATTTTGATTTGTGGCTGCAAGTAATAAATGAATTATATTAATTTTGTAGCTGAAAGCTAATTTCTCCAGAATTACTTTTTAATAACCAGCATCATGTTCACTAGTGAGATTTAAATACATTTAGGGACACATTTGAGGATTTTTTTTTTAATTTTTAAAAATTTTAATGCTAGATTATCATTTGAAGACCAAGTTTATTTAATAATTCTCTAGGCACTTCAAAGTAAAAGATCACATGGCAATTGATTAATCTACAGACCAGTTTACCTATGCATAGTGTGGGCATTGGTTAAATCGTAGGAAAAATGGGTAAACTAAGCAAACAATGCGTGATGTGCTCCATATTGTGTACTGTCACCTTCACATGGATTGGGATCAAGGATTAATTCCCTCTGTGTGTATTCTTTGCTTGACAGGATCTGGTTCTTTTTGGAGGAGAAATTGATTCTCAAGCATCTCAGAGGTATTTGTAAGAATGTAAAGGATGATGGTATGGATATCTAGGATTGCCAGAAATTCCAGTGGTCCTGTACAAAGTATCTTCTCTTATGCCTTGGCCCACTGTTAACATCCTGAATATACTAATTATGGTGTGCATAAGTTTATTTATTTATTTATTTTGAGTGGAACAGTGCTGAATTTGAAGGGAGAACAAATCCTGTCACAGCAATAAGAAAGAGAATATAGGGAGTATGACCACACTGTAAGTAAGATGCTGTGCTCAGGCAACTCGTATTGTCAGTTTCACATAAAGGCCACTAGGCACAGCCTAATTGAACAACTGAAGAGCTTTTCCATAAGGCTGTGCCTGTGGTAGAAGCCATTACTCATGGTGGAGTCACCATCTTACAGAATGTGCTGACATCTGCACAAGTACCTGAGGGTATGGGGAACCCGTGATTGAGTAAGATGTGGATGTATTGTGCAGAGACACATCTCCTCTAGGGCATCTTTTGCAGGCTCAGCTGTTGCAAAGCGCCTTTTAATCCAGCATGAAGGCTGAAGAAACTGTTTCAGGGTAGATGACCTGCTGTGTAAAACAACTACATAGTTCAAAATAGGGATAGACAGGGCTCTAGCTGGGACACACCATCCAAGCAGAGCACACAGGTATCCCAGCTCACATTCAACATACCTGTCCCCAAGAAAGTAGTTCTGAGGATTTGCTGTGACCACAAAGTGGCTTTACTCTCTTATGGAAAGTCAGGTACCTATGCTTCCAGTCAGGTGTCGCTGGTGCATTCTGCCCTAAATTATTCTGTTTGCTGAGAAATATCTGGTGCACTTCTGGTGGCATTTATTTGCATTCTTTGTCACTCATTATGCTGGGGCTGATGTGCTGTGGCCGCAATATTTATCATTCTTATTTCTGGGTTTTGTTGTTTTAAGCCTCTCAAAAAGAAAATGTGAAATGAGATGTGGGGACAGGGTTATTATTTTAGCTGAATTTGAGTATGTTGTTGTTTAAGAAAAAAACTTAGTGTCTAGAAAGAGGAAGGATATATGAAATTTAGCAGTGGAGGGAAGGTATTCATTCACAATCATGCTCCTAATTTTCTGCTCTTTTGGCACCCAAATTAGTCCAGTTACATGCCCTCAGTTAAGTGTTTTCTTCTCTTTCTGATGAGGCTCTGCAAAACTGCTTTCTGGTGGGTATGGGTATGTCTCTGTGTTTATGATGGCTGTGAACTGATCTGAAATGCCTACTATATCTACAGTGGGGAATGTATTTACTTTTCTGAAGTGATGTCCATTATCAAGACAAAAATGCCAAGCACAAGAATATCTTTCTTCCTTAATTCACAGAATGTGCTCTTTGCTTTGTGACTGGCATGGCCTCAAAATTTAGGGATGGAAATATCAATTAGTTAAAAAAATTAGCAAGGGTCTTGTTCTTGCTGTCCTTGGAGTCTGGACAATGTTTTTCTTTCCTACGTGACCTTCTAGTACTGGGAAGATAGGTACTTCCATTCAAACAGACTTCCCCCTGAATTCTGAAGAAGATTCTTTCAGTGTTTCTTTATCTGCAAGCCCAACAGAAATATCATTTCAGTTGCATCTAAGTGTTATGGAGCTGCTCTTGTGGCTGTAAATAAATAACATAGTGGATAAACATACGTTTATCTTCCTGTGTGATTTAGAGTCCAGTTTTGTATCTGCTGAACTCCTTTGGAACAAGAGCTGACTGAGTACTCTTGTTCCTTCTTTCGGGAATATAGAACTTATACTAAAATCCCTGATTTATCCTGGATCTCCTGTCTGCATGAGGGCCTCCAATTCAGTTGATTATCATCATTTTCATTTTGCAAACAGAATGTCCAAGAATCCCAGAATTTATAACATTTTATGTGCAGGTATTCATGTAGACCAAGAAATTTCACCAGTTTGAAAAATTTCACTTCAGATATTAATCAACTCCAATTCAGAAAAAAAAAAAAAAAAAAAAAAGCCTGATTAATAATGTCCTACAGAAATGAGGAAAGAGAGAAAAAGACCCAGAAAATAAGAAATAGGACAGGACTATGTTCACCAGTGGAGGGGGAGAGGGGGGGGTCCACACTGAATATCCATGAAAAACAGAAAGATCATAAAGGCTGATTTTATGTTCCAAATATACACTAATATACTTCTTGATTAGTTCAGTATTTCAGCTAAGTCAAGAATATGCCTTGTTTCCATATGGTGGATACATACGAGGTGTCCTAGAACTAAATAGTGCAAATAGCGCAGCTACAGAGATGAATGTGAAATCCTGAGGAGCCAGTGACAAAGGAAAGCAGCCAAGAGAAAACAACATTTTGGGGAGAAGGGAAAGAAAACCTCTTTGCAACTCTGTAATGATCTTCGGAACTGATGCCAGCGCAAAGTTGCATGTCATTTTCTAATCCACATTGCGTGTATTTGAAAAAGAAAAAAGATACTCCAGATCTCTCTATGAATTTGGGTTTCCTTTCCCTTTCCCTTGCTCATTCTTGCGCATCCTCTAGGGCAAGGGGGAAGGTTCTGCGGGAAAATAGGCCATCCTCTTGGCATAGCATGAAAGAATTGAGTGGGGCAGCTTGCTCAGGTCACATGGCGCGGGGGAGAGGACTTGGGAGCACAATTCTGCGTGTCAGCCCCGCGTATGGCGGTTCGATTTGTAACAGCGAGGCACGACAGGTCTGCCCTTGAGATTCTGCTGTGGCGCGGTGCCAGCTGTTCGCCACACTGATCTGTTTCTCTCCAGAGCAAAATCACAACCTGCTGCCGCAGTTCAGCTCTGGGTCAGACCCACAGCCAGGTTACAGGGTATTTTCTGTTGTTTCTTTGTTGGTTTGGGTTTTTTTTTTTTTTTTTTTTTTTTAAGTTTGAAATTTTATAAGGAAAATTGCCTTCCTGACAGTTCAGCCCAAAGCAGTACCGTCACTGCTGCGTGTACCTCAAATGTTGTAGGATTTTGGTATCTTGAATAAACCAGCTTGACCTTGACTATGGATCAGAAAGTATAACTATGTTATGTTATAACTATATACTATATGTTATATACTACTGAGTTTGGCCAGATTCACAGTCTGAGAAACAAAACCACACAGCTCCTCTTAATTTAGGCAAGTGTTATTTGCTTCTGCAAGAAAAGATTCTGCCATGTGTTTCACCGGGATTTCATTCATCTTTATTGATGGCATTTCACTTAATTTGCTGCCATTTGAGAGCCCTACAGGCAAAGGGGAGAAGAAAAGAGAGAAGTAGGGGTAAAAATAGGAGAGGGAATTGCTAGAAAAACCTGCCAGCACTTTTGTGTCTGTGCATTTTAGAAATCTCTGCAAATACCTATAAAGTGAAAGAACACAGACAAATCCAAAGAGAGCACAGCCAGGATGTGTCCTAAAATGATTGTATTCCTACTCTAAGGCAGAGAAGATTTAAAATTTAATCTAAGGTCTGGCAAAATTACGTCCTTCCCTCCCTTCTTGGCACTGTGCTAGGACTTCTAGGGATGCAGAGCTGGAGCTACTGGTTAAATTTAACTCCTGTAATATTTGAAGAATTAGATCAGAGGTGCTGCCTGCCATTACCCTAGCATGGGATTGCTGTTTAGTCTATTGCTGTAGAGGAAAGGGTGCAAACTCTGAGGTATACTACTGTGCCTTCCATCCCATGGGCAGTTCAGGCACATCGTGGTCCTCAACAGAGATGGCTGAAGTCCTGGAGCAGTATTTTTTCTGGTTTTTTTATTAGTAAAAGATACATAGATATTTCTCACTCTGTTCAGGCTTAGGATGTCTTTTTCTTTTATAGATGTTTAATTTGAACCAGTACAGCCATTAATAAATAATTAATGTATTTCTGATACCATAACAACATGCGATGCTTTTTAAAAATCTAACTCAAATGTCACTCTGGGAAAAATTATATGGCAAAGAGCTCTTACAATGTAACAAAACCACAAAAGAAATGGCTTTCTTCAGTCAGATTTGGGTTTCCCATCTTTATATTTGTCAGAAGGCTTCATTACATTTACACTAAAGGACAAGGATGAATAGAAACTTCTCACCTAATTTTTCTGGAGCAATCACTGTTTTGCATATCCCTGTCCTCAAAGAGGGGAAGGTAGTTAAGAGGAGAACAAGGCAGGCAGAAATGAGCAGCTTTGTTTTGCTGTATGAATGGGGCTGGGAGGAGGCAGATCCTATAATGCGCAGACGGGGTAAGGAAACCCACTGCTTTTATTCCTGTGGGTTTAAAGCACTCTGGCATTCCACATACTTGGATCTGGTCTCTAAAATAAGGCAGCTTCAAAGGCTTTTATAAATTGTTTCAGAGCCTTTATATTCTGCAATGGGCCAGCGAAGGCACACAGAAAGATCTGTCATGTTTGTGACAGGGAAGGTATGTGAGAGAGCCTGCCTTCCAGGGAATTCCCTATCTCAGTATCTCTAAATAATCCATACCCTCCCAGACAGGGGATGTCCTTTTTTTTTTTTTTTCTTTTTAATACAAACTCAATATTTTTCTATGACTTGCTCCATTATTTATTCTGGACTGGCTTTTCAATTTGCAGTGCCCTGAGCGAGTGTGGTGCATGCCTTGAGCTACCAGAGGGGGAATCTGGCTGTGAATTGCCTCCCCATCTGTCATGGAGTGAGCAAGAAACATTCAGACTGGCAGGGAGGGGTATTTTTCCTCCTCCTTCCTCCTGGTTCTGCTGCCAGCAGGGAAAACTGGAAGTGGCCCATGAGTTATGAAGTTAATATAGGGCCATGGAACTGGAGACCCCCAGATTGCAGAACTCTAAGTCCTTCCACCCCCCTTGTTTGACTGCCAAATATATCCTGACAGGCATCTCCCTCCCTCGGTGCAGAACTTTACAGCTGCCTCCTCACTTTGCCTGCTGCTCGTGTGAATGCACCCTGCTCCAGCTCAGCACCACCTGAGATGCCAGACAAAGATATGTCCTGCTGGACTAGGGCTCGAGATGTAGTCTGCTGTTTGACAGGAAGACATATCCCCCTCCTCCTCAATGTTTTACCCTACCCTGTTTCTCCAAGCCTCTTTCTTGTTCAGTGCAAAGACCCAACATTCACCACCATCACCAGAAGAACTGCTGCTTACTTCTTGCCCCGCCCTGTTGCTGCTGAATCGTGGGATAATCCTGAACCAACCTTGCAAACCATGAGTCAAAACTGTGCTTTCAGAAGTTCTGTTTGGGGCTTGACACTTACATCTAGAGAGGGTAATGGCTGAGCAAAACCACAAGTCCAATGCTTCTCCCACATGAGAACATTTAGACTATGATCCACATGTTGGAACTATAGGCAGAGTCTTTTGAGAAGAAATGGACATCAGATGGCTGTTGTCCTGAAGGAGAAGCAATGTGTGATAAAGCACGCGTAAAATTAGGCAAGTTAAAATGTCGTCTGTTTGTCAAGCTGTCATTTGAATGAGGGTCCAAGGCTTGTGTGATGCTAACGCATTGAGGCCCAGGCTGTGATGCAGCTCAGGGTCTCTAACTTGAAGGTGGAATCTAAACTTTTCATTTACTTTTAAAGAGGGATTCCCTATTCTGTCAGTGTAGAGTTTTGGTACTTCGGGTAAACGCCTGTCAAATAGCTGCTCTATACCTATCAAAATTAAGGTGCCTTGCCTCTTCACAGACCTAAAGGCTGATTTTTTATCACAATTGTAGCTCATCAGGAAACAGCTCTGAGTAACACAGCTTCACCTGTCAAGGTGCCAGTGGCACACAGGGTTTGCGGGCAGCTACATGAGTGTGGGCTGCAGGCACCTATGCAGCTTAGCAGTGCTGCTTATTAGCAAAGGCTGAGTTTGGTTGTGTTCAGGGCAGCCTGTGACCTGCACATGCACTCAGAGCCTTGCCCATATGAAATATAGAATCTATGTTTCGTTGAGCTGTTAAGTTACCTTCTTCCCCTAATCTGTGTTTCGTTGAACACGCTGCATACAGCTGTGCTATTCTGGGGTCTGGTTTGCTGTGTTGCTGATGTAAAGTAGAGTGAAGTTTGCCTTGACAAAACTGTGATTTCCATCTCCAGGTTCAAGCACTATGGGGGAGCAGGGCAGAAAGCTGCATAGGCAAGACCAAGGACAACTGTATACTGTGAAATAAAAAGTATCAGGCAAAGTACAGCATCACAGATAATAGATGTATTTTAAAAGTGGAAACATCTATGTTTAATTGCATTTAAAATACGTAGTGAGAAACCACAATTGTACATTGTTATAACAAACCTTTACATCTGAAGTCAGAATAATACAAAAAAGTGCTGATTATATAGGGTCAAAATAACTGAGGCAAAATTTCAACAACATCTTCTAAAATATTAGCATGTGGCCCCTGCCAGCAACACTCTAAAGTCCAGGTTGAATAATTTCAGTGACAGTCACTGCTTTTTTGTTAGCTTACCCAAAAACAACAACCAGAAAATCTGTTTTTTTTCTTTTTTTTTTTTGTGAGTTTTTTTCTTTTGCATAGCTTTCAATATTGCTGCTCTCTCACCTCTGCATATTGCAAGCCCATCTCAGTTCTGAGATAATTTATTTAAAGTTCTGAATATTTTAAAATCCAGTTCTCCTTCAAATACATAATATATAATTTCTACCAATTATAAATACATCATTTTTATTCATCTGATTTCAATAACATGCATTTGTATAATTACTGTACAATCAAAATAGACATTGACTTTACACAGTGTGTATGCTTTTACTTTCGGTGGTGCTGCTCAGACACACTGCTCAACAAATCAAGCAAGTAGGGAAATAAAAAGAAAAAAAGGAGGTGGGAAATAACCTCTGGGAGGAAACATAATTTCACAGTGTTTACAGACCAACAAAAAAAACCCAAAAAACAGAAACAAAAAAAACAATCAAAAAAACCCTAAACTAAACTGATAAAAAGAAAGGAAAAATACTTATCGGAAAAGGGATTTATTAATACATAGAAAATCCCCACAATAGTTGAAACACACTTTAGAAACTAGTAAACACGTTAAATAGAGTTGTGCCAATTACGCAGTGCCCAAGCATCTGCTCGCTCTTAATTAGATGGGGAGGTGAATGACCACTGTTTATTTTCATTTTCCTCATTAATTATGAAAAACTGCATTTAATTCATCTTGCATGGTGAGTGACTGGCTGCGCAGATGTAAGTCGTAAGGGAAGTGGCTCTCTGTAGGCAACCTGAACATCGAGCTCTGCCCAAGGGGACCCCTGGGTGGCACTGCACAGTAATGCATGCCATAATTGTAATTTTTGCCATAGTCCAAGCTTTCTTCTTGCTTCAGGGAAAATATCCCATTATAGTTAATTGGGGGAGGACTTAAGGGACCTTCAAACTGTGGGCTGGCACACTCGGGGGAAGTACTCTCGTAGAAGGACTCATACGCACTGCAGTAGTTGTAGGGTTTCATGGACTTGGAGTTGTCGAGAGTCCCGTGCCCCGGGGGGGTGCCAAGCTCAGGGCTGTGGTAGGGGGGGTAGAAGGTGGAGTAGGGCGAGCGGGCATGATGGGCACCTTCGCCTGCCTGGCCCATCAGGAAGCTTCGGGCATTCAGCTGCAGGCATCCCGCCACCAAGTTTGTTGTTGGCTGGGACAGACCCTTGCACAAGTTCTGGACAAAGGTGAGCAGGTCAGGCCTCTTGCCAATTCGCAGAATTTCGGAAAGAGCCCAAATGTAGTTCTTGGCTAGTCTCAACGTTTCGATTTTAGATAGTTTTTGTGTTTTAGAGTAGCAAGGGACCACTTTCCTTAAATTGTCCAGGGCGTCGTTAAGGCCGTGCATCCGGTTCCTCTCGCGTGCATTGGCTTCTTGTCGCCTGAATTTGATCCTTTCCATCCTGATCTTGCTCGTCTTTTTTTTCCGAAGGCCTCTTCTCCTGGGCAAACCGTTCTCATCCTCCTCCTCCCTCTCCTCCTCTTCCTCCTCTTTCTCCGTATCTTCTCCAGGAGGCCTTTTAATATTCTTCCCTCGGAGTATGATCTGCTTCGAAAAGCTTTCCGGGTTCTTTATTTGCTTTTGGTCATCGCTTTCTCTGGAAAACTTTCTGCACATCTGGGATTCTGGCATTACAACAGACTCATCAAACGGTAGTGTTAGCATGGTTCTATAATCTTAAGTTACCTGAAAGAGGGCCAGCACAATATTTAAATATTTCCATTCACAAAGTTTGCCGACTTACACACACATTCTCATGCGTCTTGCATTTGTCTGTGTGCACTCTGCACACACAGGAGTGCGTGTGTTTGAAAGCACAATCTATATTTTTCTCATAAAATATCAATTGCAAATGCTCGTTTATTGAAAAGCAAGTGCTGTCCAGAATTTTAAAATCACTTGAAAAGCTCAGGATCTCACAACTAAAAAGCCACATCTCCTACAGATAAGTATAGAGTAAATCAATATTTAAAACGTATGATTAGCTCCCTGCTCATTTATCTTATTTTTAAACAAGCCCTTTGAACCCTCACCACCATGGAACTCAAAGAAATGCAAAACATGATAAAGCAATACATAAATTTCATTAATACAAATTCCCCTGGGTGAAAAAAATGTGAAGAGCGAGAGCAGTTCTAAAACTGAGAAGTACCGTATCTCTATTAAACTGATGGTTAAACATTTCTAAATCACTTTTTGACTTAAATTTCCGAGTTTTTGCCCCTCCACATTTCCCTCTTTCTCGCAATTTAGACCAGGTGACAAAAAAAATATTAATGGAACATCCCCCCAAATTTCTCATCTAGTAACAAAATAAAAAATGAAGTATTTTTTATTTCTAACAATTTCTAGGAAAATCACGCATTACATATTTCACATCAAGACAAAAACCAGGAAGAGTCAAACCCTAAGCGTATTCAGGTTAGTTAGGAAATAAAATCTCCCTACCTTTTTTTTTCTTTTTCCCAGCAAAAATTCTAAATCTTATTTTGCATTTAGCTAGATTGAACTTATCTGATTTTATTTTTTTTTAATTTTCTCTGTCTCTCTCTTTTTCTTTTTTTTTTTTTTTCCTGCCCCACCAATTAGAGGGGGAAATATTTCCCTGCACGCTGTAGCAGTGTTTATGTTCTCAGGCGGCTCCCCAGCCCCTGGCTGACAGCAGCGGGCTCTGGGCTCTGGCTGCAGTCGTGCACGTGTGCTCGCAACCCAAGCTGAAACAGGGAAATAATTCCCCCCTTCCGATTATTTCTGCTTTTGTTTTCAGTTTGGGAGCCGCAAATGCTTGGACCCACTGTCCTCGAAGAGACAAACAAAACAAATACACGGACTTTTAAATAGAATAAAACTAAACAAAAACCCCAGTAAAAGATTAAGTCCAGCAGTATTGTCTACACACTTGCAACATTACATAACACCAACAAAAGTAAGCAATTGCATCAGAAGAATAAAATGTTAGCAGGAGTTATCAGACAGTTAATAGCATACATAAAATACAAGACAATGATACTGTATCTTTAAACACTTGCATGCACACCCAGCACCAACTGAAATATATCTTTATTTGTATTACCTTAGCTTTTTATTTCATTCAACAATCAGTGTTCATTTTTTGCCTTCCAAATCTTTTCAGTCTGAGTGTCGCATCGTCTCCTGGAGCCTAGATCTGTGTATATCTGCACTATCTCATTGATCTCTAAAAAGTGACATTGATGCCAACTGCCAGAGCTGGTACCCATGCCATCTGCTAGTGACGTCACGGGGCAGAGAAAACCACGTGAGCCTTTCTCCTGGGACCTTCATTCTGCACTGATCATCTGGCATCCCTCTAAGTGGGTACCAGCATTCATGTATCAACACAGAAGGTTAGACTGATAGAAAAAAAAAATCTGCACCAGCGTTGCACGTACAGTAGGTGCTTTTCCACTGGAGCTGCTTCTTTCTAGCAGTCTAGCTGCATGGATAGACGTGCCAACATTTGGTGCTATCCCTGCCTACAGGTACGGCTGCCCTGTAGTTGTTAATGTGGCATTGTTTATACAAAAAGTGCTGTCTTGTACTGATCGGATCCCTCTGTTGCACCTGGTACCCAGGAAAAAAAAAAAAAAGGGAAGGCAGGAATTGGGATGTGATGCTTGTGCTATGGTATTGCAGGGTCACAAAAAGTGATGTTATTTCAAGCAAATTTATTGGTTTTATTTGTTTGTTTTGTTTTGTTGTTTTAATGTCTGTTTTTTCTTTTTTTCTTTTTCTTTCTTTTTTTTCTTTTTCTTTTTCTCTTTCTTTTTCTTTTTCTCTTTTTCCTTTTCTCTTTCTTTTTCTCTTTTTTTTCTCTTTCTTTCTTTCTTTCTTTCTTTCTTTCTTTCTTTCTTTCTTTCTTTCTTTCTTTCTTTCTTTCTTTCTTTCTTTCTTTCTTTCTTTTCTTTCTTTCTTTCTTTTCTTTCTTTCTCTTTCTTTCTCTTTCTTTCTTTTTCTTTCTTTCCTTCTCTCTCTTTCCTTCTTTCTTTCCTTCTCTCTTTCTTTCCTTCTTTCTTTCTCTCTTTTTCCCTTTTTCTCCTTTTCTTTCTCTCTTTCTTTCTCTTTGTTTATTTATTCATTTATTTGTCTTCGAAGTGTAGTGTGTTGTCCCAGAATACAGGCTAACAGCAGCAAATTTCCTTCTGCCTCTAAGAAATCCTCTCCTTATGACCTTCATCACTGTTTGTCAACCCCCCCAACCGAAAGAAAAAGAAAAAAAAAAGAGGCAACAGAGGCGAACTGGACACATGATGCCAAGGTTTCAGAAGTGTTGCTCTTTCTGGTGACGTGTGTTTGCCTGTGATTCTTTGCTCACACCCCTTCCCACCCTGGTGGGAGTGAGAATTGGGGGGTGCTCGCAGTGTTCCCCTGAGCACTTCCCTCTGGTCCTAAGCCTGAGGGCTGGTCTTTGGGAGCATCCTGCCTCCTGATCAGTACTTCCATGTGTCCCTTTGCAGCTCTGTCCTCATGCCCTGCTCTTCATCCGCAGCCTCCTCGCCTCCCGTTTCGGCTCCCTTAACTCTTTTGTCTCTTCCCTCGGACAAGAAGCTGTTAACTGGAGCTGACAGAGCCACTCGGCTCAGCCTGGCCATGCAGCCGATAGCAAACTCCACCTTGGTTTGGGTTTTGTTGTTGCATTTCATTTCCTTATGGGTGGTGTGTTGCACAGAGGCAATGTCAAGTGAGTTGTAGGGGGGATAGCCTGTCACCCTGGGAACGTTTTCTGAAAGTTTGCTTTTATTATCACGTATCATGGCTTTTTAGCGACTAAGTAATCTCTATTTTAAAAAGTGATAGCCTGAGTATGCTTTTAGTATTAAAATAATCCCTGGCAGAGCTGCTATTGTTATGGGTCTGTGTCAGCGTTTCCGTTATAAATCCTGTTTTTGAAGGGTTTATAACTCATCTGCTTTAATTCACGTTGGGCCCAAGCTTGGCATTAATGTTCTCCGTCCTGATCCAATTATTTAATTATTTTGTTTTCACAAAGTTTCATTTAAATCTGGGCTTTATTTTTTATTTTCTGTTTTTATTTTTAAAAATAGAATTAAAAAAAAAAAAGAGGAAAAGAAAAGAAAAGAGGCAGCATCAGAATAAGGTGTGCTGTGTACATCCACATGTACGTGCTCAATAATTATAGGGACCCGCACTAGAAAAAAATTCCCTCTTCCAAACTTTGTGCTTGTGTATATGTATTTACTTATTTTTAACAGAAGCCAGGAGTATCTGAACATTCTCTGCAAAGTTCATAAATCTTTTCAGAGATTATTTTTAATGTATTTTTAAATTTTAAATGTATTTAAAGCAAGAAAGATTCTAAAACTTCAGTGGCACCTGTTCAAAAGGAGCAAGAGTGGTACTATTCACAGCGTTCATTTCATTTTATTCCAAGTATTGCAGTCTGTTTTACAGAGTGGGTAGAATCCCGTTATTCTCAATAGGAGTTTATGTATTAAGATTTACATTGTGCAAGGTCCTAAGGGTTGTCAACCTTTTCAAGGATTTTGCATATTCAGAGTATTATACAATGCATGGTAATCTAAATATGCAAAGTCCTGAGGATCTGAACCTTGTTTCAGTGCATACTAAAAATATTAGAACAAACTGAAGGAAAGGTTGACATTGTAGTGCCTCTGTGTTAAGGGAAGGGCTGCAAAAGCAACCTCCAAAAAATACTTCATAAAAAATATCTTCTCAATGTTTGTTGTTGTTGTTGTATTTTAACCACTCAAATTCTAACTTAAAATGCATTTTTGAATGGTTGATACTGCTACAAAAAAAAAAAAAAAAAAAAAAAAGAATTAGCTTGTGTTGGAGGATTCCCTCTGTAGTAGTAACATTACATTTTTGCAGATTCTTAATCCATCATTTGACCTTTTTAATATTTTCAAATAAATAGTGGTGAAACAAAATAACGGAGATATCAAGGTTTAAAAAGCTTTTACTGTGCATGCATAATAACTTTTCATAAGGATTTTACTACGCATTTTGTATTATGGATCCATGATATGCAAATGTGTACTGCTGTTAATATGCATTCATAGCAGACCCCATAACTGCTGCTTTGCTGTCTAGTGTGAATGCATGTTAAGAATAATACACAAAACACAGTTAAATGCACTCTGTAGAACGGCTGCACAGCACCAAATATGTTGCTGAACACATACCACAATATTTTTCCTGTTCCCAAGCTGTACGGTTTTGAATTAAAAGCGACTCTATTTCAAATGCAATGCCTTGTCAATACATGAGACACAGCATTAACAGAAACACTGAAATAAAATCGAGTTCAAAGGACTGCAGAATCATCACAGTGCATCAGGGGGACTGACCCAACTGCACTGCAGTCCATGGGAGTCTTTCTGTTATTCATTATCACCTCTAGGAAAAGTCTTTTTTTTTTTTTTTTCCTTAAAAAATAAAAAATCATCACCCTTTCCATCCCTTCAGATGTGTTTGGATTATGGAATTCTAATGGTGTTTGCTCAGGACGAGTTTCTGATAGCTTTGCTTCTAGGGTTTGGTGTATTGTAGACCATGTCACACAATGGGAGTGGGAGACTGTTCAGGAGCAGGAGAGTCAACCAAATCTTTATCTTTCCCTTGTCTCCTCTCCTTTCCAATGAAAGCACCAAGCGTGACAACATCCCTGCCTCTCAGGTATGTATTCCTGGTGACAATCCTGCAATGAAAAACTTTTCATCTTCCTCCCTCTCAGCCTGGAGTCCCATTTTACCACAGCACACTCCATACATCTGGACAGGACCAGAAATATCCCTGAGATGATATGTGGGGATATGCATCCTGCTCGCAGGTGGGGTAAATGAAGACACTAATAATGATCCTGGATTCAGAAAACTACAGAGCTTTGTAGGACTGGAGCAATGTGCATTACAATCCAGGGGCAAATCCACCCAACTTTCCCAGTGCAGCGCTGTAGGCTTCAGATGGCTTTCTGTAAGGAAACCTGCTGTTTCCATCAATTCAGCTAAGCCCTCTCCCACCACTACTAAGATGATGTACAGGGATATACGTGCTTCTCCCAGGAGAGATTAAAGAAGACACTAATCAGGACCCCAGATTTAGGGAACTAACCTACATTTGTCCAAGATAATTCGGTTCAGTATGAAAATGTGATTTTAACCCATCAGCTAATTCTGCAAAATGTTATACATGTGCTTTGCACTCTCTAAGCCCTCCATAATGAGGATGTATTTCTTGCTCTAATCAGACATCCTTGGTTTTAGATTTTGAATAGGCTGTTAGAGTATGAGAGTTGTAGAGGAGTTAGTAACTAACTCCTATTTTAATAGAAGTTACTTGGGTAAAACATGAATTCAGAATATTAAAATTGAGTCTAAGACTAACTGATATGGTTAACCAAAGCCATGTTTGTGTCCAGAAATTGTTCCAAGATTTCTAAAAGACATAAATAAAATGGATCTGATTTAGATATGACATACATTTAGCATAATCCTATTAACTTTGATCTACTCCTGGCTTACACTACTATAAATGAGCAGAGAGAGAATTGAGCCAAATAATTTTAAGATGGAAAACGCAAATTATAAAAATTGAGACAAATGTGGACTAACTTTACTGCATTCCACCTAGCAAAGCAATGGCAGTGAACAACCTAAAAGCTTTGGGACCAGATTAACAGGTGATGTGCACCTTGCAGCAATATGGGATTGAAGGTAACTATCTTCTCGGGGAAAGATGTTTTTCATTCATTCTTGGTGGCTGAGGTTGTCACAATTTCTGCTGCCCTACTTTGAGGATGTTGTTAGCTCAGTAAATACAACGGCCTTTTGAGGGTACAGCAGGGACATTTGGCTGTGGTAAGCAGCCTGATGCTGCTGAGCAGTGCCTACTCTTTAGTGGCAATCTCTGTCAAACAGCTAGTTAGCGGTGCTGCTTTTTTCCTCTCTTCCTTCAGCTGGTGCCTGCAATGACTCACTCTCAAGCTTCCTCTGTGTTTCCATTTTGAGGATGTCTTTGTCCCAGTAAAGCTTGGTTTTCAAGACATACCTTGCAGCCAGAAATTCCCAGAAGAGGTAGTGTGGGCGTGCACAGCCCCGGAAGAGAACCCCCCCCATATGAAATTCCTCATTGGAAACCCAATGCTTTGTGCTGGTACTGGTACAAAGCCCATCTTGGAGGCACCAATCCAACTACAAAAACAAAAGGGCCTTCCAGAAAGCACACACCAAAATGAGTAGTTTGATTAGGAATACAGCCTGCTCTACATGAAATGCAAGATAGAAAGAGAGAAATTTAATGAACACTGACTTGAGGGAAGTACAAACCAAAACCTAAGAACAATGTGAACTTTTGGTGGACAGTTCACTTCCAGGAAACAATAGGATGTTTTGTGAAAGATTCTTGCGATGTTCTGAGAAACTCTGACATTAACATTATTTGGAGCAGACCTTTGAAACTCAGGAGGGAGAAAACCCTCAGGCTATAGAAATGACTTTTCTTTACTCCTGTGAAACTTTTATCCAGGTTCAGGTGAGTTGTAAGCTCTTAAGAATCATTTCTTTTGTCCTGTATACACTCCTCAGGCAAATTTTAGCAGCACACTGAAATAATAACTGAACACCTTAGGAAGAAAAAAAAGACTTCAGAGACTTTAGACATTACAATTCTTTTAAACCTATGCTGAAAGCATATAAGTCAAGTTGAGAGGTTGAGCAGTGTAGAGTAGCAAATGCCATGTCTACCTACAAAACCTCATTTCTCTCTAAGAGTACAAATATACAGATAGTTTCTTAACAGCAGAGCTCGTTTGAAGTGCTTGTTTTTATGAAACATTTTAAATAGGGGAAAGGATGACTCAGACTTATTGCAATGAGAGTATTCTTTTGGCTTTCCTTCTAAATTCATCACCTTTGTTGACAAGGAGATACCAGATTTTTTCATTCAAAATGCAGGAAAGTTATGGAATCAGGCATTTGAAGCTGTCCTAGTGCTACGGCCTGCCTTACATTTCCTAGATCCATGTTATGCTTTTGATTTCTCACATTTTCCAACCAGCAGATGCAATGTGACAGTGCAAGGATTTGAGGATCTTTCCTTATAAAAAAAAAAAAAAAAAGAAATCTGAAGTTTCAAAAAGCAAAATCTAAGCCACTGACAAAATTAAATGTTTGTCGAGATACCATTCGTTTGAAGTCAGAAAATGCTACTTCCCAGAAGGAAAAGAGTGACATCTTATGACACAGGTCTTGAACTTGCTGAAGTTATTTATAGCGCCCTAAGGAAATGCTAAGAGTATTCAAGAATGTAGTGTCTGTATTATAAATACTCTAGAACTTACTTTTTAAAAGCAGTTAGGTGAAGTGTAGCATCACCAGACCCTTCAATTTTGCTGTCTTTTCCTCTTGCAGAAAACTGAAAATATCTGCATTGTCTTGAAGACAGTGGAAGATGGACAGCAATATACTTCGGAGGATCTTGACCTCAAGATGCAGAATGGTTATTTCACAACAGATTGTGTAAGCTGGATCATTTAAGCTATTTTGCCTTGAGAGTACTTGTGACTTGTTGTCAGAATTTGAGTACAAGTAGTACAGTTGTTGATATTTTAATATATATAAAACTGTTTTCTGGATTCATTTCCCAAGCTTCTGAGCAGGTAAGAGGCACAGCCAAATTCAGCTCAGCTCTAAAACAGTGTTGAATCCAGACTGGGCTGCAATGATGTTTTCCTTAAAGCAGTTATCCATTTGATGTTTTAAATACTTTTTTTTTTTCCAATGATGAGTGAGATGAATGAGGAATCCTATTATTTATAGCTGAGACCTATCTGTTAGTTATTGATGTTCCTTATTTTTATAAAAACCCATTTTAATGTTTATTTCTCTCAACCAACTTCTGTGCTCCTGCCTGTGCAGAAGTTTTTGTTAAGATCTGTGGACATCTTCCAAGAAGTGACATTGTCTGATAATCATAGAATCAGAATTTTTGGGATTGGAAGGGACCTTTAAGATCATCTAGTTCCAACCTCCCTGCCATAGGCCGGGACACCTCTCTCTAGACTAGGTTGCTCAAAGTCCCATCCAGCCTGGCTTTGAATGATTCCAGGAAGGGGCATCCACAATCTCTCTGGGCAACCTGTTCCACTCTTTCATCACCCACACAGTGAAGAATTTCCTCCTGATATCCAGTCTAAGTCTACCCTCTTCCAGTTTAAAACCATTTCCCCTCATCCTATTGCAACCTACCCTTATAAAAAATCCCTTCCCAAGCCAAAATCAATGTAAAGGTATGTTTTTGTCATAAAAAGAGGCGAGGTTATCACAGGCAGAAGTACAAGACAAAGTAAACTGTAGTTTTAGTAATTTCCATCTCTTTGCAACCTCATAATCTCTGAGGAGTTGTGTAAGCCTTTTGTTTTCCAGCTTCCCCAGCCACCAGGCATCATCAAAATCAGTGCTTCATGAGATAGCCTTGAGCACATGGAGTTGTTTTTGGAGGTAACTGCTCTCCAAAGCCATCTCACCTTACATGATTCTGCTAAGGAAATCAAGTTGTATCTTTTGGCAGCCCTCAGTTTTCATTTCTGTCTTTGAGCTGGCTGAGAACTGGTTTGAATCCCCTGGTTGAATACTTTAAAGCAGCCGTGGCCAGAAAATACCTGAAAGGTTGGCAAAAGTCCCTTCTTTCTGGCCAGGTTCCCCTCTCGAAAAATGGAGTGTGGCTTTCTGAGCCAAGTGCTTGCTTGAATTTTCCCTCTGTTGTTCTAGTTGCATACTTTCTACCTGGCTTCTGTGGCCTTACTGAGGGTATGATTCTTTAAGCTCTTAAGAGCTTGGAAAAGGTCAGACAGGACATAGATTGCTTGCAAAATGCTAAAGAAGTCATCAGCAGAAACAACACTGAATATGCATATATTTTTTTTGCAAATTAGGAATCTTCCCATCCTCTTCCTTCCTTTATTTTTTCTCAGTGGTATGGCCTGTAAAGTCAGCCAGTATCTACCTAGCTTTATTTCAGTTCCTTTGTAATCGTCTTCAATGAAACTGCTATTTCTTCAGTTTAGCTCTCTATTATCGCAGTGTAAATGGGAGAGGAAAAAATGAATTTTACAAAGTATTCAGAGATATACATTCTGAATAATGTATTGTAATACATGCGGGGGCTTATTCTTCTATTTAAAAGTGATATTTTAGAAAAGATATTTTTATCTTTAAATACAAAGTGGCAGAACATGAAAGTTGTTTTCCTTCAAAAAATCGCATATTGCTTCTGGCATAAAACTTTGTGTATAGGTATCTTCTAATGAAATTTCATTTTGAGAATAGGACAGAGAATGAACTTAATTGATTTTGAAAGGATTAAAATGGATACTTATTTTCGAAATAACGTACAGTATATTGAATGTGCACTGAATCAGCATTTTTTTCTCAAAATGAGACATTTTAATTTATGTGGAACAAATATTTACAAAAAATGTTACATATTGGATCAACTACATTTATTTTATTTTATTTTATTTTATTTTATTTTATTTTATTTTATTTTATTTTATTTTATTTTATTTCATTTCATTTCATTTCATTTTATTTCATTTTATTTATTATATCTGAAGGAAAGCAAAAGTAGAAATATGAGCTTTCTGCAAACAAAGGAGTGTATGAATTTCAGTGTACTTTTCAGAAGTCCTTATTGCCCCCAGGATTAATCAGTATTTGAAAAGGCAAATCTTTTTCAGACATATATTTAGACATATATTCTGGATTTGGAATTTTCACTATATTAATCCATTTCTCTATCATTCACTTGCTACATCATATAATTAAGTTGTCCTATTCTCATTATTTAATGGCCACCAATATATGCTTCTACATGATCCCCAAATCTGTGTTTTCTTTTTCTTCAATCATCAACAATTCTCTAAAGTAGCATTTCTGACTCCCCTAGACCCTCGATTCCATTTTGCTAAACACAACACAAAAAGATAGCCTTTGTTAAAAAGTTTAATGTTCTTAATTAGTAGAATTGTAGGACTAATTAGAATACCAATTAGAATTGGCAGGGCTATCGTTAATTTAGAAGTGCTGTGGTCTAATGTTAATCACTATTAAACCTTATAGTTTGTCAAAGAGAGGGAGCAAGGAGATGAATGCACACACATGCAACCTACCTCCCTTCCCATTTTAAATGTTAAGGGTCCATAATCATAACGATATTTGCTGCCAATGTGTACTGTTGAATCCATGGAGATGTCGATGCAAAGTTAACAACTGCAATGGTAGCATTTCTGAGTAGGAACTGAACTTTTTGGTGTGTACTGCTACTAAAATGGCAAAATCCCACCAGTGGCTGGAAAAGATGCTCGGATACTCAGGATTCTACCACATGCAAGAGAAATCCATTTACTTTTGGTAATGTTAAAATTGTTTTGAATGTGGTACAGCGCATGAAGATCTCTCAGCACTGTACAAAGTGAAATCAGGCTTTGGCGCCTACTGGTTCAGTAAGTTCATAGCAGTGTTTCATAGCCATAGCTATCACTCAAAATCCCACAGTGAGTCAGATATACAATGGGAAATACGCTGAGAGCTCAGCAACTTTCAGTTTCTAGATACTACCCACAAACAAAACTGCCCTTCCCACTGACCTAATTCTAACTTCTAAGGAAAGAGAAGACCAAACAAGTTTATTCTTCAATCTCAAATGAAAATAAAGATACTCTATTCAAACTACATGCTTACAACATCTGTTCCTGACTGAAACCATACGAGACAAGTTCCCAAAGGTGAATACTGCAAATATTGCTGTGAAGTCCATGAGCACTGATCTCCTCACACAGAATCCAATTTATATCCTCAAGTACTTAGAAAAAAAGCATGTTGAGGTGGCTAGAGCAGCACACAATATTCCGATGTGAGTGAGTCCCCAGCACAAACATAACTTTTAACTTCAATTCTTTTTTTCTTCCATCTGGTATGAATTGCCTCCTGAAATCTCTTACTGGTCATTGAGGCAAAAGTGATGGTGCTGATTACTATTTACCTGAGGCAGTGGTGGCATGAGTTAGTAGAGGATGGACAGAGGGCACAGTAGAAAAAAGCAAGGTCAGTGAAACTGTTCTCTACAGAGCGTGCGGATATCCTTTTGGTAATGTGACACAGCATTAAACATTTTTCTGTTCCTCTCTAGCCTGATTTAGCTTAAATATTTCTCTGTTTACAGCACAGCTTGTCCACAGTCTGATCAAACACATCCAGACTCACTCATGCTGCCTTTCCTATTACAGAGAAACCTATAACTCAGTTTCAGATAATTCAGATGTTTAAATTCCAACTTGTTTACAGTCAAGAAACTGTTGTCTTGTTCCAATGGTATCTTGCACAAAAAGGCTTTATTTAAGCTCTGTAAAGCTACAATAGAATATGACAAGTAAGTGTGTGTTGGCTCCTTGCATAAAAAAATGTGAATTTGTATGCTTTCCATAAAAAAAAGAGATTTAAGAACCAGATGAAAAATTACCCTGCATAGTTCCTATCTTGTTACTTCACAAAACTATATTTTGTACCTCAGTAAAACTCGGAGAAAAGGAAAAAAATATTTAGATACAGTAAATGAAACAACAAAAACAGATGACCTAACTGTCAGAATTTTAATTCATTTTTTTTCCCCTAAGTAGGTTGAGTAGTGATTATTAAAAGAACTGCACACAGTACTTTTCCTCTTTGCTCTTTACATTACAAACTAATTTACATGAGAAGTTTGAAGAGGAACTAAATATAGGTAATTGACTTGCAAGAAAAAGCAGCTTTTTCTTCCAAAACAATGTGTTTTGAACATGTAACAATCCTCCTCAAACTGTACTTGTTGTTTTTAAGGGATTTTCTTATTGTCTGTGGGTCTTTTTATCTTTAAGCACTACTACACTCTTTTCAAGCCTGTGGTTTGAATCTGCCTAAACAGTGCGAGCAGGCCAACTTTAGACCCTATACATTTAAAACACCGCTAGAAGTTTACTCCAAATTCACCAGCTCCCACTTTTAGCAAGACTTTTTAGAATTAGTGAAGGAAAAATTATTTCTGTCATCTTAGGCTGCTACAACCTACGTTCTCAGCATCTTGTTTTATGCCACATCTTCAGGACTTTGCATTTAGTCATACAGAACCCCAAAACAAATATTATTATTTTTGCTTTGTCTTGGCAGATGCATGAATACATGATAATGCTAAGAATGATAGTAGGGGCTTTTCACTGAGCTCAGCTCCAGGTTGGATTTGCTCACACCATGTTAGACGGATGATAAATAACAACCCTGTATTACACATGAAGTTGTGCAAGGACTCATGTACCCTCAGCTTCCTCTTCAGCAGCTGCCTAAGTGAAAGCCACAGGTCTAAGCTTGTTTTTAGAGAACAGAAAAAGTAAACCTCATCTTCTTCTCGCTGTCTACTTTAGGTGCAATGAGGTATTTTCCATTAATTTTTTGTGCTTTATGTAACCAGTTTGGGATGGACAGTGTTCTTTTCAAGGCTCATGCTGGATGAAAATAATTCCATGGTAAGCCTCTGTAGGTTCAGGACCAGCGCTGTCAGAAATATTTTGCCAGATGCTAAAGCAGTTCACATAAGTCAGACGTTTCTTGGGCACATATCATTGTTAGTGAAATCTGTTCACTTTCTTCTCAGAAAGCCAAAATCACTATTTCTTGAGATTAGTAAGTCTCAACGGGAGTAATCTTTTTGCTGGACAGTCTCAAAGCCAGTTGAATGTTTATCTGTCATGGCTTTTGGCAGTGTTGTGAGCCCCAATTCTTTATGGGTTTTGTTCTGTGGTCATAATTTGTTTTCCAAATTATGGATGCACGGTAATCCGGGCTCTGAATGAGTTACTCCTTGGTATCAAGACTTGCAGCCTAGGCAGAGAGCCTGGCTTGCAGGGGAAATAATGCTCCTGAGGAAAACTCCCACAGTCTGAACCGTCTGCAGAGAAACAGATTATTTTTCTGTTTTAAGTGTCTGGCAATGAGCTTTGTTTCCCATTATGTACATCAAAGCTGAAAAGGTTGAGTTTCTGAAACTTAAATGCATTTTTTTTTCTGGTTGAAAATAACGTAGGGGGTATATCAAACAAATGTTGAAAGATTTCATCATGGCTTAGATTGAAAACAAACACTGAAATTTCATGGTAACACGCTAGGACAACACTCTGGCTTTAGTTTAGCTTTTAGCTCAAGGTGCCTTGCAGTCGCAACTGCATTTTAACCTCTCACATAGCGGGATCAGCATCTCTGCCTAGTGAAGTGTGCCCAAACAAAGGTGATCTTCAAAATGCAATCAGAGGGAGAGAGCCTGACCTTTTTACCTCAGGTGGGAATGTATTGGATGAGTTCCACCTCTGTGATCTGTGCTGGTGGAAACTCCTGGCCCTGATGCACTGATCTGCTTCACACCTTGGTAGGCTCCTGTGATCCCAGGACAGTCCAAAAATTTCGCTTTGCAGCCTCAGTGTGTTTCCCCATGCCCTCTCTGAGCAGCGGAGATGCTGCAGTGATGTGTGAGCATTGAGGGAGGAATCACTTCACTCTTTCAGAAAAGATGAACAACAATCTCAGCTTGCTTCTCTGGGTAACATACCACTTGGGTAAGAAGGTACCCTTGTGCACAGAGAGCCTGGAGGCAAAGAATGTGGATCTCTGGTATAGACAAATGATTTTTTGCATTTTACTGCTATTTCCCCAGTCGGTATTTTTATTTTTTGCTTAGGTGGTTTGCAGTAACCATGCTTATTCATTCTATTGTTTGCCTTTAGGGCTTCTCTGTGCCTTTCTCCACCATTAATCTGTTCATTTTTTTTTCCCCAGTGATTTTATACGTAATCTTAGTTTTAATTTAGCCTGTTAGTTGTCCTCTTGTCCGTTGTAGATGCAATTGTTTCTAAAGAGATGAACAATATTAATTAATTTCAGTTTGGCACAAAATACCTTGTATATTATGCCACCACTTTTACACAAGTGATCAAGTTTTCCTTATCTTTTGTATCTCTTTCCCTTTTTATTTTAGCCATATGAAATTTTAGGCAAGAGATTAAATCCACTGTCAAATGTCATCCACATCCAGGAGAGGAAAGATCACAAAGGGATACAGACCACAGCTGGGGGACAGGAATTTTCCTATTTGTTTAGACTTTGTATTTGCTTTCTGGCAGTAGTCTTTGCCAAAGAGAGACCCCTAAAATGTGTACATGAAGGTTAAAAAGAGATTACCCTTGTGAAGTCTCAGCCTGTTCTCTAACAGTTGCTGAATTCTGTGAGCCCTGAAGCATGACCCAAAAACGTTATTGTAATTAATTATGGTAACTCTGATATGCATATCAATTCCTTTTGCAAACATACATTTCTGAATGCCTCTTCTTGTGACAGGGAGCTCTGCAGACTATGTACATACAAAATGCAGTCCATCAGGGGTGCTTTATTTTGATTTTCTTTTTTTTAAATTTCTTGCTGCGTATAAGCAAATCAATTGCATTTCAGATATAGTGAAACAGCGAGGTTTTAGCTGTCCTACTGCCTTCTATTCTAGCACAGAGCATCCTCCCCCCTCGATTTTAAATGAACAGGACCTTGTTCTGAAACCATCACAATTCTTGATGAATTTCTGGCAATGGTTCCTACTCTACCATACGGTTTCCTACTTCAGCACTCTTCCTCCAGACATCACTGAGTCAGTGTGCAACTGAAGGCAAGGGTACAAATTAGCTCAGTGCACTAGGTGCTCTGCTGCACTGGGGCCACCAGTCCCTCCCTCAGGAAGAAATGGGGGTTCTTTTGCACTTAAGAACAAATACAAAATAATAATTAAAAAATCATGCTGGAAAGTGTTACCCTCGTGCTGTGCATTTGGAAAGCATTCACTTGAAGGCAGCAGGATGACACTAAGCAGTGCCATCCTCCTCCAAAGCAGAGCAAAGGAAGGGGCCATGGCTGTGGTGCACGTTCTTGCCTCACTCTCATTCTATTCATTTTAAATATGGCACTAATAAATAGTGAATAATATACAGCAAAATGCTAACAGAAGTCAATAGCAAGTACACTGGTTTACTTGCCAACAAAAAAACAAAAGTGAAAATGTTAACATGTGAATGCTGCTCCCTGTATGAAGAAGTGCTGTGTTCCAAGCATAAGTGCAAACTAAAAACCCATTTGTGTGAATGCCTAATTATAAGGGTGAAAACACTGTCAATCTTAACACTCATCTGGGTTTCATCTTCGTTGCCAAATGGGTCTTGCTGTCCTATATGTTAAGAAAAGTCTTGATTTCACAACCCTGACAGGAGAATAAATATCAGCCAGAAGTAAGAAAAAAAGGAATAAACATAGACTATCATCATGGAATTTTTATTAGCATTGCTTTTTTTTCTGACTATATGTAAGTATTATGAATCGAGACAATACTCTTCAGCAGCAAGTATTGACAAAAATTTCTTAGCAATTTTATGAGCAAGATCAAAAAAACAAGAGATAATTCTGTTCACAGTGCCTGGAGTGAGGAAGCCTAATGCAATTTGCAAAAGACGCATGTGCTGTTAAAGCTTTCTAATTGAAGCCAACCCATCAAAGGATCCAGAGACTTTGTCAAATGTCACAAGTTATATCTTATGTTCCAATGCAATTATGATTTAAATGTAATTATTTAAAGAACACTACAGACAGTAAGAACAAAGTCCTATTACTTTCTCATATCTGTTTATTATTAAAGAGCTACCTGTGGTGTTTTGTCAAAATCTTTACATATTAATCTCTGAAAGTTTTGTAGGGTTGTGGAAAAAAAAAAAAAGAGAGAGAGAAAAAGAAAAGAAAGGAAAAAAGAAAAGAAAAGAAAAGAAAAGAAAAGAAAAGAAAAGAAAAGAAAAGAAAAGAAAAGAAAAGAAAAGAAAAAAGAGAAAGAGAAAACAACAAAACCTGTTTTTTCAGTACCAGGCAAAACTCACAGCAGGTGGTGAGGAGCTGTATTGTGTAACAAGGAATTTGGATCTCAGGTAAATCCACGATCCTGTGAACTTAGAAAAAGCACAAAGGCCATTTCCTTTTAAATAAATATTTTGATTTGCATGATGCTAAAAGGGTAAATCATTAGTTGAAGATTTTAAACAAGGGTGGAAACTTTTTGTAAGCAAATTTTCCTTTCTGTTTCAAAATTTACCTGGACAGTAGAAGTTGTTTTAGTTTCTTTTATTTCCTCTGATTCCCAGAACCTAAGTCACTGGGCTCAGACTATTAGTTCAACAGCAGTTTATTCCTGTGTATGTATTATAAGGAGGGTAAATAAATAATAAGAAAGCAATCCTTCTTTTCCAAACTATAAGAAAAATAGACAGCTCAAGTTCTGATTAAACGTACCATGGTAAAGACCTTTGGAATTTAATTACCTGAGCACAACTATATAAAGCATAAACCAAAACCTCTGCTAATACTTTTTCTTTCCTATTCTTATTTCAGAAGAAATTCTGCATGTCAGATGCCTGAATCTCATAAATACATAGAAGAATAGCACTGATGACTTTTGTAACATCTTTATCTGGAATTTAGTCTGTTTGTATGGAAATATTGCACTTATCACATTTAAACTCTCAAGAAGACATGCTCTTTAAAAGTCGAAGCAATAGCTTGTAGCAGTAAAAAATAAGCAACTGGAGGGTGAGAAAACCTTCTGAGGGCTGCAGTAGATATTCTAGTTCTGGTTAGCCTTAGTTTGTGTGAGATGAAATGATGTACCTTCCTTAATGACTTTCTAAACCTCTTAGAAAAGAATTTGGCTCCTGGGAAGCTTAGGCTGAACTGCCCACTGTAGCTTTGCTG
Source organism: Oreortyx pictus (assembly GCA_036925125.1). Classification (NCBI taxonomy): domain Eukaryota; kingdom Metazoa; phylum Chordata; class Aves; order Galliformes; family Odontophoridae; genus Oreortyx; species Oreortyx pictus. The sequence goes on along the minus strand of JAUPFR010000007.1, from coordinate 46,845,264 downwards.
TGAATTGGTGTAACTCCATATGAATTACTTTAACAGCAGGAGGGCAATGCTGTGAGCATCCCTTTGCCCACGCTGTGCTGGGGAGTGAGGGAGCAGCAACACTAGCAGGAGACACCAAACTCCCCTGTTGAAGTGGGCTGTAGCCAGAGTACAGTTCAAGGCCATGGAAAGGCTCTGCAAGAGTCCCTCCTTCAGCTGCTTTTCCTTCTTCTTGACAATCCATTCAAATTTGACCTAGTGAGGCTGGAAGAATAAAGTGTATGTACTCATGAGGACTTTAGCAGATCTGGCTTTCTGGAATTTGTAAGCAAGCTCTAGCAGCTCATTCAGGTAGAGCAAACCAAGCATTTTTCTCCAGATTATCTTTCATGTATGTATAAACAACATTTGCTCCAAAATGTGTGAACTATGGAGCTCAGAGTCACAGCTTGCAGCACAGCAAACTGGCTTTTCCTGGAGCTCATAATGTGATAATTAAATTGCTAACAGGCACCTTAGTGATGGCATTTTCTGAAGATGTGAAAGCCTTCTTACAATCATACCTTTCTGTAGGGAACTCATCAGTAGAAGCAGAGCTATCAGAATAGATTTTTTTTAATATATTTTCTTCAATGAGTACATTAAATTTTTATGTGGAGTGAAATGGGACAGGACGTGTTTCCCTTCCACTGCACAATGATTTATTACCCCAAAAAGACCACAGAACTAATTAGCAGAGTAATTAATTAATATAAATTTGCATATTTGCATTTGCAATTAGTGCAGCCGACTGATTAGTCTGAAAATGGGAAGTTTGACTCATTAGATGTTAGTGTCTGGTGGACCGGAAAGCGGCTGCCAGATGAGGCGAAAAAGCATAGAATAAGCACGAGTATGCGCGCATGCGCAAACTGATCATGTCTTTTGTTGGAAGAATGGAGAGCAAATATGTGGTCTAAGATACTGAGACTGCTATTAAAAAAAAAAAAAAGGCTTAATCTTTATATATATATATATATATATTTCCCCCACTAAACTCCTTCCTGCAATGAGCCACTGCAACCATGAAACCCAGTAACACTTCTAACAGCCAAGCCTTTAAGGGAAGGTAGCTGCAGGTCTCCTGATTTTGGTCTGGAAGGGGAGTCGTGAAGAGCTTCTTTGCTATGTGATAAATGGGATAAGAAAGTTTCTCCTCATCCTACTGACATCCTACATTGTTAAAGCTGAAAAGTCAAACTCAGTGGATCCCATAAAAACCCAGGATAACAGATGAGCTTTCCAGCTTGTGCTGTGCTGTTGTATTTTCCTCCTTGGACACTCTTGTTAAGAGTGCCTCATATGTATCTAAATAGTTCTGCTCTGTGTTCCTGGATTGTGTGTAATGCACATACAAGGGAGAGTATTCCACCAAGTTTTTGTGACATTTGGGTATGTCTATCTGTGGGATCATAGATCCAAATGCCATAATGTCTGTAGGATGTTTACTAATGCTTATTTCGAAGTGGGAGAGCAGAACAGAGATAATTTTCACATAGTGTCAGTGGAGGATGTTCTGTGACAAGTTGCACTGCTCTCTCTGCTACAGTTCAGGGAATGCTCCCTTCAGCAACGCACTGTCTCCTCTTCCAGAATAGCATGATGAGGAGGATATTATGAGGTGCTGACCCCAAGACAGCAGTCTGACAGCCCACTGAGTCTTTGTCCAAAAGCTTTTAATAAATTTTAGGAGTTGGTAGAATTTTGAAACTTGTTTGGTTGTTGAAGAATACTCCATCACTGGTTTGTTTTATTTACATCACAGTGGAGTTCAAGCAGCTTTCCCCAGTTCTCATGCTGTATCGTAGCAAGGACATGGACAAGTCACTTTAGCCCTCCTTTTAATTTTTTTATACTTGTATAGGAATTGTTGAATCATGGCCTGAACCACTGATGGATCACTGAGGTGAGCACTGAGTCAACCATGGGAACACAGGTGAAGGCAATTCACCCGAAGGGGTGGAGTCTGGCTCCACCTCTCCCAGACCCAGTTTAAGGGCTTAATACCATCAGGAAAGGATCTTTTTCTAGAAATGGCTTGTTTGGAGTTTCATATTATGAACCTAGGATACAGGTGAGCATTTTCCCTTTATTTTGGTTGTCTCTTTTCTACCACAATTATCTGTCTAACTATACCATCTATGAAATATCTTGGTTATGATACTGTTTGGTACTATTCATTCTGTTGATCTCACATCTTATAGTACTAAACTCATAATTTTAGCTACAGCAGTCACAGACATAGCATGGGTTATATTTGCAGTGAAGTGTATTTAAACTCTTTTCAAAGAATGAGTTTAAACTAACATATACTTTATAAGTATAAGCTTTATTTCCTATGGGATTCTGCTGGTATGCCTTAATTACTCTGTAAAATCTAAGAGTAAGCTAGGCCTAAGTCAGCAAGAATATCTTACAAACTTCAGTCCATTCATTTCTGTGAGATTTGCAGGTGTTGAATAGCTTATCAAGATGCCCTTGATGTACTAAATACATGCAAGGTAACTCAAAATGCAATCATACCTATGAAATGAGGAAATCTGTGTTTCCTTTACATATCTACAGCCAGGTGCAATAATTTCTTATAATAAGAAATGTCTGGGGATTGCAAGGAAAAAAACATTTTTTTTAAAATATATCCATCAGTATATTTTAATTCTACATTTAACTCAAAAAGTAGGAATAAATTGTATCACAATTTGAAAATAATGCAACATGAGCAAATATAATTTTCTATTGATTTTCTATATATATCTATAAATATCTATAATTTTCTATCAATTAGATCTACGTTAGTAAGAAAGCATTTGTGAATAAGCATCTGTCATAAGAACTAAAAGAATCATTCTTTGATTCTATGAACTAATATGGGTGAATGATGCTACTTATATTTTTAATTACTACAGGAGAATATATAGATTTTAGTTATTTTTCTGATACAAATATTTTTCACATATTTAGTTACAGTCACCTGCATTAGAAGAAAACATTTTAAAATTAATTTTCTCCTTCATGAGTATCATCCTCAAGAAAAAATTGGACAGTAATCTGTAGGGCCACATAGCCAAAGCTGTTTGACTAAAGTTAGGCTTGATATGCAACCAGATAGCCAAACACTTTATGGATTAAAGAGGTGAGTTTATTCCAACTACTATTTTCAGCTCTCTGCTTCCATTGAGTTCTTTATCTGCACTGTTAATGTCCTGAATTCTAAAAACCCAGGCTCTAGGCAGGTGGGTGTCCATCTGGAGATGGATGAATGTACCTCTGTGAAGCGGCTGTGACCTGTAAGCCATGGAACCCTGTTATTTAGGTGTTGGTCCTGACATAAAACACGCTGCTTGTGAGCAAAGACTATCTGATTCTCCACACAACATGCATGCAACCATCCTCTTTGCAGATTAGTCTTATTTGACATTCATGAGCCAAAAGTGCAGGCAGATGCATAGCTCTACATGTCTGTGAGCTCCTAAGTCACCAAGCTGTTCTTTTAATTTACGGACAGCTGTGAATTAGCTTTTGGATCTAGATGGAAATATTATTTTCTCATATTTACAGATCTTTGTTCTGACGTTGTCTCCAATTCTGGCCATTGAAACTGTGTTAAAAGAAAGCAATACTGTGCTCATTTAGGGCTTTATTTTCCCCTCTGAAATTCTCAGACTCTGGCAGAGAAGCTTTTCACCTTTTTCTTAAACTTCCCCATGCAAAATAGCAGAACAGCCTGTTTTCATAAGGTCCAAATGCTTCATTTCTTCTTTATTGAAGAGTTGCATTTGGATAAGGCTTTTTGATTCCAGCAATGAAGTAAACTATTTTGCAGAAGCATGACGCACAAGGAAATTGAAAAGTACAGGGTGTACAGTGCCTGCAATTGGAGAGCACCCCCAAAGAGAATAGAGCAGCAGTAGTGACACGGCACTCTTCTTGGCTACCGTACAGCACAAAGAATCACAATGCAGTGAGCTTCCTAGGTCTAATTAGCTGCATGGGGCCAAAGAAAAAAACCTGTGACATTCAAAACTGATATGGAGGAAAAAAGTAATCTGTATTTGTAAGACAGAAGATGGGCAAAAGCCAGCTTCCATTTGGACTCTGACGGTGCCTGCATCACTACGACTAACAAAATATGGAGGCCTTCCTCCTGAAGAGTTGGAGAAACACAGACTGAATATAGGTGCAAGGGGAACAGTCAGTAGCCCTGTTTCTATGTTGCTGGCATACTAGCAAATCAATCCTAACAAAAAAAATATTTCATCTGGTTTAAAAAAAAAAAAGCCAAAAACAACTTGATATCTGTGTAGTCATTTTCACAATGATGAAAGTAAAATAGGGTTTTTCTAATAGCAGGATTTTCTTTTTTTGCCAGCAAGAATGGACTTTACTCTGGAAACGGCCAAAATAAGTCACTTCTGAAGGCTGTTGTACCAACAGTTCAGGTATTTCAGCAGCTGCTTCTACAAGTGAGGCATAAAGAGACAAAGAAATTTCAGTGTCTGAAACAGGAGCATGACTTAAATGTGGTCAAATGTCTAAAATGAGTACAGCAGGAAAAAAATGACAGTCTGTGCTGTCCTGTGCTATAGGATATTATTTCTCAGGACTCTGTAAGATATTGAGAATATAATCTGCCCGCTCTGGGAAAGGTAGGTGAGGCTGGAAGAGGAGATGAGCAGCCACAACATTTGGTAGGAAACACCTGCTGGCCTGTTATTGGCACGTGAGATTTCCTGGGAAAAGGGTGCGTGAAACATGAATGTTGACAGGAGGTGAAAACATAGATGACAACTTAGAGGTATGCAATTGATTCAAGAGGGAATACCACCACTCAGCCAAATTTCAGGAAGCATAAACTAAATCTAGATCACAACAGAATGTAAATTACTCCATAGCAAATTAAAGACTTCAGTCAAGAGGCACTATGAATGAAGGGAAAAATGGAATTAGTGTGTTGGGTGGCTACTTACCTATTTAATTTGAGTACCAAAGACAGCAGAATTCACAGGGCATCCATAACAGCCAGGAAAGGGCAGCTGTTTGGAACTTGATGGATGCTGTTGGGAAAGAAAGTACTTCATGAAAACAAAGGAAGTCTCAACGTAAGAAGGTGCTTTGCAAGCACCAGTTTGAACAGCACTACTGCAAGAGGCTCCACAATGCAAGAACTGAGAGCACAGAAGTCAAAACAGCAAAATAATGTTCAGATGGAAAAACTGGACTGTTGTTGTTGTCTATGGAAATCAGGAGCATAATCATAGAATCATAGAATTACCTGGGTTGAAAAGGATCTCGGAGATCATCTAGTTTCAACCCCCCTGCTATGGGCAGGATTGCCAACCACTAGAGCAGGCTGCCCGGAGCCACTTTCAGCCTTGCCTTGAATGCCTCCAGGCGTGGTGCATCCACAACCTCTCTGGGTGACCTGTTCCAGTGTGTCACCAGCCTCTGAGTGGAAAAAAGTTCCTCCTAATATCTAACCTAAATCTCCCCTTAGCTTAAAGCCATTCCCCTTGTCCTGTCACTATCAACACGTCTAAACAGTCATTAAATAGTCAGCATGTAGCTGTCCCCTTACCACTGAAACAGATCACAGGCTCCCGGAGGACATCCTTGACAAACTCCAGCATTTGCATAGCCAAGATCTCAGTGCAGCATTTCAATTTTTGAAGGTACACCTTGAAAACACAATGAAAGCCCAGAAGAAAAATTCCTTTCTGAGTATTTTCTTGACTGCAGTTGTGTTGAATGGCACGTTGCAAAAGAGGAGGAAGAAGTAAAGGAGCAGGCATGCGGCAGCAGTGCTTACAAGGAGAGAAACAGAAAGTGATGAGAGCTTCTTTTGAAAGGAGGGATTGCGTAAAAAGGGTCTGTATATGAGTAACTTCTTGGTCTAGGTAGAAAATGCAGCGTGTTATGGAAAGTGTAGCAAGTTGAGTCTTAAGAAGCTGTTGTCAGCGCCAGAAAAACACTCCCAGTAGAGACCTTCATATAGCACTATCCCAAACATGGTTTGGAAATGGAAACATATTTTTCCATTTCAGCATTAGTGCACCAATAGTCCTGTGCTAGGGCAGGAAATACTGGGTATGCCCCATGTTGCAGGGTTTTTGCTGCAGGAAGCCCTCAGGTGCACTTGCTGAACACAGAAAAGTGAGGCAGCACCTCACTTTTGTCACATCTGAGACAGAGGAAAAAACTGTATGATGGCAAGTGAAGGAAACAGTCTCTTTTAAAGGATATTTAAACAAAAGCAATACAGGTACATATAGTATTACTAGCAAAGTAATTGCTGAAAGCAGGGAAGAAATTCTGCCCAAAGAACCTTAAAGGTTTCCGAAGGCTGATGCACAAGTAGATAATGGTTCACGTGATATGCTCTCCCAGGAACAGTTAACCCTAAGAAGAAGCCAGACCATTTCCTCAGACTGTTACTGAGTGACTTCAACATACCTGATTAAGGTTTCCCCTGATAGATATCTATAAGCAAGACTCTGGCTGTGAAGGTGCTGCTCATTTCATGGCCCAGTGCTAGTAAGCTTAGCAAATTAGTACAGCTTTCTGACTGGGGGAATGAAGAGGAAATCCTTCTATGACTAAACACCATAAGGTGGAAGAAAATCTCCATTCTAACAGAGGAAACTCCTATTGAACAGTATCAAGCTTACATGGTAGTCACCCAGATGAAATGCAAAACATTCAGTCAGAAAATGTAGCTATTTGGTGAAGCCTCAGGCTCCAGGGAATTACTAATACTAGAGCAAATTGCTTCAATCATGAAGACTCAGGCTGATAAGAAGAAACTGTGAATGAGATTGCTAGCAGCAATCACAAAAATCCACTCTGAGGAGGAAAGAGAGAACACAATAACCCCCATAAGCAGAATCAGCAGATGACTCTACCAGCGTGTAGTCAGCCACCCAGCTTTCTGTAACTGCAAAACAATAACAACAGCCTCATCTTTGAAGTTATAATCTTTGCCAATGAGGAGAGACACAGCATTCCTGAATCTCTACATTAGGGGACTGGATTTGTCCTTCTCTGGAGGCTGCTATTTTATTTTGTGGAGGAAAGACCAAGGAATGCAGCTCTGTGGTGGGGGCTCTGTAGGAAGCTGACTCATGATAGGTGTTGCAACAATTCTTTTTACCATGACTTTCCATTCATAAAGCAACACTTGCCCCAGACACCGAAGGATTTTCCTGCTAAAACTGAAGCAATGATCTCGCCAAGCTTCACTGATTCTTGGTGAGGAATACCTTATGTCTAGGTTGCCTTATGTCTATGCAGTGACAGCTGATGTCACTTAAGTGGGGACAACATCTTTTTGCATATGGGTGCTTAGATGAGTTGCAGAGCAGGGGTCTACTTGTGAAAAGCCTTATCAAATCAGCCATTCTTGTCTTCTTCTGTTGTGTGTAAAATCTTCATGGCTGGAAATAGCCTGAACCCCACCAATGTCAGGAATACTTAAGGGAAAAAGCTGAAGTTATCTAAAATGGTGGCCACTCTGAGGAAAACCGTATTATCTTGAAGATGAAACAGAGCTCTCTACAGGTCCTGGCAGCTCACCCAGCCCAAGCACTTATAAAGTGATTCATCAAAATGCCTTACTTACGCAAGCAGGTGTCTTCCTCACCCCAGGGAGACGCATTCCAGTGGCCAGCCTTGCAGAGGGGTCATGGGAAATTTAATTAAAGGCTAAGACTACGGTGTTCAGAGGAAAGGCTGCAAACAGTTCCCCAGCAACAACAGCCTTAAGCAGGGGACTTCCAGTAAAGGGGAAACCCCAAGAAATTTCCTTTTAACCACATCACCAAACCCCACAGTGCTTCATGAGTGAAGGAAGGCATCTGAATGAAGACATGATCAGAGACAAGAGTGCAAGTAGCCAAGGTTTGTGTATTTAGAGTAGGTTTACACAAGCAACTTAACGCATCTTGTTCTCTCACAATTAGGTCTTGTTCTCATGCATATGCAGTAGGGTATTGTGGTTTCCCTCTTGAACTGTCATCTATTAATGTGAGACGCCCAGTTGTTGAAAGATCTCATTAAAATAGTGATACAGGGGTGTAACTGCTGGCTGGAAGAACACTCTTCCAGGGTCACTCCAACATGTGCCTTCATGGTCCTGTAAGACATTAAAGACCCCACATTAAAACAGGGGTAAAGGGATGTCACTTGCAGAAGCGCAGGCTGGAAGGATGCTTCCTATCAGGATTGTTCCAGCCTGATAATTCATGGGCCTGATGTGGCTGAGCAGGCCAGAGCTGCACACCCCCGTTCCTGGGTGGCACGTGCAGGGATAAAAAGCTGCAAGGATTCAGAAATACTGATTAAGTGCAATAAAGAGCATTCTTAAAGTTTTCTATTTTCATTCAAATCATACCACGGTATTGGCAAAATAAATAAATAAATAGAAAGGTTTTAAGGAACCTGGTGGTGGTAGTTAAACATTTGACTTTCAGCCTCCAGAGCCTGCTACTAAGATTTTTCTTATCAGAGCCAGCAGATGTGAGACCAAGTATGGATGAATGTATACTTTTCTTCCTGTTTGGCATATCTTGTTGTCTGCATTACATGAGTTTAGCAGCACATCTAGAGAGGGCAGCATAACAGATGACACTGTATGTTTTAACACAAGTAACTCATTTAATTAATCAAAAAAGTGAAAGTTTGAAAGATGTACAGTACATTTTTTTCCTCATGTCTATTTCTTCTAGGAGAGAAGATGAGAGGTGCTGAGGAGCCATTATATCCCACCAGCAAAATAAATTTACAAGATTTCTGTTACTCTACCTCCCATGTATACCCCTGTAGTGGCTGCAGACATTCACAGGGAACAATTATTGTGCTGTGAAAGAAAGTAACTTGTTTTACTTTAAAACAGTCCTATTTAGAACATAGTGAAGCTACTCTACCTGAATGTTGTGTTAGAATGATGAACTAAGTTTCACAGGCTCTTCATACCATCCACATTATGGGAGCAGTGCCTGCAGTTATGATGCTGGAGTTTGTTTTTCGGAACACAGTCTTCACAGTCAAAAACACGGAGCTGTTTTGCAGCCTACTACTTGATGAACCAAGTCTCGGTATGACTGTAACAGCCAGCAGAGGTAGATATATTTACTCTGATATATCTCACTGTCTTTATAACAGTACTTGATTCTTTATCTTCCATTCTCCAGTGCTGGGATGTTGTGGTGGTATGGGATACTGAGAGTGGGAGAAGGAAAAGGGAAAAAAGGAAAAGAAGGAAGGTGAGTGGAAGGAATAAAATCTGGTCTAGAGTGTAACTACATATGGATTATAAATCTGAGGGTCTGTCATCTTTGATAAAGAAGAAGAAGGAATGAGAATTTCTTGAGAAGGTGCAGGGGAAACTGTTCTTCAGAGCCAAGTCTAATAAAGAAGGATGATAAAGAAAGCGCATGGACTTGCACTTTCTAAATCCCAAATTGTACTTTCAAGACTGACAGTAACATAAGGGAGCCTGAGAACATGAATATAAGATTTCTAAGAGACTAACGCTTACTGACTCAATTAGGAAGAACATTTTTTTTATTGTTTGTGGTGGGTTGGGGTTTTTTTTGTTTGTTTTTTTGGGGGGGAAGTTGGGGGGGTTGAAAGGCTTTTATTTTATCATTAAAAAAAATAATAATAATAACCCTTAGTCTACGTAGAAAACAGTTTAAGAAAAACCTGATGTTAGATTTTCAAATGCATCTGAAGGCTGATTTAAGGTGAACTGTTAGGGCTTAAGTAGGAGACAGAAAGCAGCAGTCAGTATCAGCTCGCAGCTTACAGTTGCAACATTTGAAACATCTGAGCTCTGTGCACAGTCAGTGCAGAACAGGAGCAGCTGTGACTAAGCAGGTTGCCTGGAGAAGGTGATCAGAACATGATCCTCTGCAACCAGATGTGTCTTAAATAATACTAACAATAATAAATGGGAAGTTCCATGAGATCTGCAAAACCAAACCACAGTAACTTCAAACACTGATGTATTTTAGAAAATTTGCTGCTACTGTCTGTTTCAAAGAGCAGGTGGGAATTGCACAGAAAAGGTTGGAGAACAGCACATGAATGGGGAGAAAGGTGAAAGCTAGGTGGTGATTGAAGGGAAAAAGTTTATTCTGATGACTTGGCTGTTTTCCTGCAGATAAACACCATCAGATCTTCCCAACTAAATATAGTTAAGACTCTTAATTTAAGAAACAGTGTATGAGTGGTATGTAGTATAGAAAAAAATGTCTGCAATGTCTGTTAAATAGAAAAAAGTTATTTAATATGCATTGAAGTGAATATCCTGGAATATGTCTGGGTGGTTTCTATTAGCTTAGTGACATCAGTGAGTAGCATCTTGATGGTCTTTACTGTCTTGTGCATATCCTTTGCTCTTGAAAATAGATCGGACACATTGCACTTTTGTAACTGTTCTAGTTAGAAATGTTTATGGCAGCAGGTTACAAGAGAACTGCAATATAATTCTAGTGAGCATTAATTTAAATTTATATGATTGTATTTGCATATGCACAACATCCTCATTGTATGGGAAAAGACACAGTGAGGACACATCGGCATTCCTATGGATTTGAAGTAATTATTTGAATATATTCAGAGACTTTGAGCCTTGAATTTATGAATATCAGCTCCATAAATATGAATCTCAGAGTTAGGTTGATTTAGACTGGAAAAAAGTGCAAGTTTTCCAGAAAAATCATTATTTAACTGGATGGTATGAGTCTACATTGTACCAGATTTGTGTCATAGCCACTGTACAAACCACTGTTTCCCTTCACACATTCACCCAAGCCACATATATGTTTTCATAAAAGTTACATTCTTATAGATGTAATTATTAAACCTATCCAAAGAGGGCCTAGGAGAGCCTTCATTTATCTCTAGAGACTGACCTTAACCATAGCTTCACAAAGGTGTTGTCTTGCGTGTGTAGACAGAGTAGACCTACTGTGTGGGCAGTGGAGGAAATCCAGTCTTGCTTACTAATCAGGCCATGATACCTCTATAATTTGTACTCATTCCTTAACACATTGCCATGAGAGAAACTTTCTGCTAAAGTGTATGGACATCTTACACACCTTATTTTGCCTGAGAACAAGGTCAGTCATGTTCATGAACTACGCATGTCTCGCACTAATTTTGTGAAGCAAAGCTTTCAGAGACAAATATCAGTGTAATGACATAATGGGATGGAAAGTACCACGATAACAGCAGGGTGGTAAAGTCTTTGGCTACATCAAAGGAGAACAAACTGTACCCTCCCTCCCCATCCAAAAAAAGAAAAAAAAAAAAAGCAGAAATGAAGGAAAGAACTGCTTACCTTTGAAGGGCCTCAGATAGACAGGGATCTCTAGCAAGAAACATCCTTTCCTCCACTACCAACCCTTAAATTAGGTCTGGGAAGGGAGGATCCCGGTTCCAGCCCTTTCGGTCACTCAGGTATACTGCGTGAAGCTGAGGTCCCCGGGGTTGCTCCTGCTTTCCCACCGGTGCTCAATCACTGGTTCAAGCTGTGACTTAGTATTTCCACTACAATCAAATATTGTGAAACTTGCTGAAGCCATGATCTCTGGCAATGCCACCTTTAAACTGACACTAAAGTTTAATGTTCTATGATGTCTTTATACACCATTATCTAGAAAACCTACAATCAAAAAGGCATACATCGTTATTTTTCCTGTTTTCTTCGTTACTTTACATATGAATTTTGAAATGGTATTATGTTTTAAATATTAAGTCCATAGTCTAAGGTCCTGCCTTGTGCTGAAGTATATCTTTGTCCATCAGCAGCTCCAGAAGAGTCAGGCTTTAGGTGGTGAAAGCCATTAAAATCAGTGTGAGGGAATTAAGATTAGTTGTCTACCAGGTTAATGCTCTCCAGTACTTGAAGACCAGCTTACGTTGCCAGAAAAGAATGGTTTAATTTTTCAACAATTTGGCAGAGCTTTGGTAACTTCCCATATGCCCAAAGCATAACTTTTAAGTCTAAGAGGTTTGAGTAGATAGCGTCAGTGTTGATGATGCATGAGAGGATCCTAAATTGGTAGGGAAATAAAGGCTGCTTCTACACGCTTTCTCCAATGCTAACTTCATTGGTTCTGGGATAATTTTATTCAAATATCGCAGTATGAGAAAAAAAAATCTGCCCTGATAATTGAAACTTTACATCAGGCAATCTTTCATTCTAATATGTCAAATATACACGTTACAAGAAATTCTTGAAAAACGCAGACTGGAAAACCCCAGGCCAAACCATATACCTCTAGATTGAAATTGATTTAAATTCCAAGAATAAGTAGCTGACAAAAATAATTTTCATAGATTAACATTTTTCACCTGGGTTTTATATATCTGGAAGAAATATATACTGCATTGGTTATGCATTGATCAAACTTTTATTGTGCCAGCTGTACTTCATAGACCTGAAAAAGTGATTCAAGCAAAACAAAAGAGAACATAAAAGCACAACTATAATGGTTTTAAATCCCAAAGAGGCAATTACAAGTTTGATTCCAGTGATGCAGCTGGACTACATCGGAAAACTAAACACTTTACACATATTAAGTAGATCTGAAGGCTAGGACTAGGACTGTAAATAATAAATCCATCCTGCAGTTTTATTTGTTAAGTACTGCCCTTTTAATAAATTAGGAAAATACAGCAATAAAATTCACACTAATTCATGTGTAAAAGATAGTTTAACAGAACTGAGATATGTCAAAACAGATTTTTCTTTTTGAAAAAACTAAGTTGCAAATAACTAATCATTTAAATAATACAACTGGAATGTGGATTAAAATAATATTGCCACAAGAATGAATTCTTTAGCCTCTGTGTTGGGGTATAATACAATGTTTTATATTCTGAATATTACTTGTTCGATTTTTATAACGAAAAGTGTAGTAATTGCAGTCCATAATATTGGTCTTTGCTCTGTGGGCTGATGAGAAAAGTGAAGGACAGGACAGCATAGCACTTAACAAGACACCTAAACAATGGCACAAAGATGTCTTGAATTTTAAAAGCATTGTGCTACAGATAGCAATTGGCTTGTGAGGGCAGAGTGCTTAGGAGATAAGCACTTACCTCTATGTGCTCTACCCTCCAAAACAACATTTGCATTCAGGGTACTTGCATGGGATCTTTGCCCTCTGGTCAACCTTGCCAGGTACATGTGACATGGTGGCTATAATGCAGTTCCATAGTCAACTTTGGTAGTACTTTGAGAGACATTTCTGAAGGGCAGTTCATCTTACAGGGAATTGCTTCAGGCTGAGATGAATCAACACTCTGCACCAAGTGCTGACAGACACTGACAGAAGGGTGGTTTCAAATGGACATCTATGTGTAGATGGCAGAAGCTACATGAAATGAGTCCTTCCCTTAATATATGACTTGCCCATCTCTTCTCTAATTATCCTTGTGCACTGGGCACACAGGTGAAGATGGAGCAAGCTGAGCAAATTCTTGGGCTGCTTGGAGGAATTCTGTGTGTCTCTGGAGAAAAGTCTTCCTCATAGCTCCATCTGAATAGAGCAAGGTATAAGGGTAACACCTGTATCTAAAGACCAGGAACAAGGCCTTTAAATCAGGGCCAAAAAATCTAGTTGATTCTCCAACATCTTGGCCCTCAGAATTAGAACAAGCAAGCAAACAAACAAACAAACAAAAAAAACTGAAGCACAATGTATAAGATAACAGAAGGATTAAAAATGGCAGACCGCAAGGAATGGAAAAAGGACACGCAGTGACTATGTCTGAAGTTTTTAATTTTAATTCTTTGTTTTCTGTTTTGGAAAATTCAAGTTCACTGATATATCAATAAAAGTTGCTTGTATGAAAGGATCAGTTTCGATTGTTCTGGTCAAATCTGAAACGTTTCTGACAGAAGGAAGAATGCTTTCTTAAAATAATCTCTTTTGTAATTTTCAAGAACATTTTGCAGTTTTATATTTCAAACCAATGCTTTTGTCGCAATATTCTAGATAATTTATAGTTTAAGGAGTTAAGAAATAACAGCAACAGCAAAAACTCACAGAAAAAGATTTAATCCTGGGGATTTCTATTCATTTGTCTTGTTGAACAGCATTATTTTTCAGGTTTTGGGCTCTTTGCCAATATTCATAAATTTCTCATGTGACAGGAAAAACATTTTCTGGTTATAATCTAGAAAGATCTTTGGCTCAAAAAACCGTCAATAATACATTGTCAAATTTTGTGTGAATAGCGTGTTGATGTTGCTTTCAGTGGGAGCCCAGTGGGCTTGTTTCTTTCCTTCACCAAAGGCAGGGCAGGGGGGGATAACGGCAGACATCCGCTACCATCTTAAGAGACCTATCCTGAGCTGTGTGGTTCAGGCTGCTATTTGCCACCATTTGGCCCTCACCTCTGAGGACACTGAGAGAACATTGGCAGATGCCCAGGCGGTAAAAGTGTGCAAACTGGCAGACGTGGGGAGTTTGTTTCTGCTTTCTAAATACATGCGTAGAGTGGCTGAAACTGTTTCTGAATGTATTTAAAGTCTGTGATTAACACCTCTACTGACAGCAAGGAAGAAATCAGGCGAGAAGCTCCAGTCGGTGTCCACAAATACAAAGGAAAGCTTGGGCTGAGATGTTATGAACACAACTAGTGCCACCTAAAGGTAGAAGAAAAGGAATCAGTGGAGCTCTGCTTTGCTTTGTAGGAGCGCTGGAACATTTTCTGGAGTTTGGAAGCAGGGTTGGTCGCTTTTAATATTTGCGTGGTTTGTAAACGGGTTGTGTTTCTTTCTTCTTTCCAGAATTTTCTGGTACAGACATATTTACCTGGTGACTTCAATCTGCGGAAGTGAACAAGGCGATGAAGATGATCAGAAGGGAAACATTATGCAAAATGATTTCTTTTAGAAAACAAAAAGAGTTGTCTATTATCTTACATTTATACACTGTAGCTAAAGGAAACTGGGAAACATCCTAAAATGATGTGCATGAATTTATATTTAATTAGTCCTTTGCATAAGTGTCAGATGAGGGCTGTGAGAAGAAACTGAACAAGAGTTCACTGAGAAGGAAAACTGAAATCATCCTGGAAAACAAAAGAGGGTCACAATGAATTTTTAAGGAGCATTTCAAGGAGCTCTCTAGCTTTGTATCCCTATTACAATCTTTATTGCTATTAAATTTATTTAAATTTTATTTTAAAATTTATTTAAATTTATTTAGTGGCTTGGTGGGTAGGAATGGTGGTGTGAGGATGGTTGGACTAGATGATCTTGTAGGTCCTTTCCAACCTTATGAATCTATGAATCTATATAAAAAAAAGTTCCAGACCATATTGAATACTGATAGGATATGGTCTTTTGCAACAAGATGTGAATAATTTGAGGAACGCTATAGACTTGACATCTAGTCCTTGGCACTATTCCTACTTCCAAGTTTTATCAGTGTCTGTAGATTTTAAAACATATCGTCCTACTTCTGTTTATTTGGTTTTTTTTTTTTTTTCCTGAGAAATATCGAAGGTATCAAGTGGGATAACAAGAAACTCAGAACATAATAAAAGTTGATAGTGATGTTCCTTGCTAGCAGTTCATGGGAACCTATCAATTTTGAGGCCAGCGTATTGCCAATTGCAGAACCAGGGTCTGATTTCCAAGTCAGAAGAAATAATGAAATTGTTGTTCTCAGTGTTCCCACAGGTTACATATGGAGCTAGGCAAGTTCAGTGCCACCAGAAATTAGAACAAAAGTGCTGCCAGATGGAAAATTAAGGAAAATTAAATTGATTTTGTGCATGGAAAAAATTCATTCGATAAGTAAAACATATATAATATATTGATTTCAACTCCTTTTTTCAACTCTACTTATTAAAAAAAAAAAAAGAATAAAAGAAAAAAAAACAGCTTTAAAGTGTTGTGTGAAAACAGGTGTCTGAAGCTGATTTTGTCAAATGTTGGTTTTTTGTTTGGTTTTTTGTTTTGTTTTGTTTTGTTTTTTAGCAGATTCCAGTAATCATAAAAATCATTCTGTGCTGTTTTTCTTCTAATATAACTCAGGTATATTGCCATTTTCATTGTTGTTTCCTTCTGTCCCTATGTGAGGAATGTGACATAACTTCCCATGGGATTTTTGAGTTGCCTTTCCTTACTTTCTAGTGCTTCTCAGTGTGCTAAGGATCTTATTTTTTGTCAGTCTTATGATCTAATGTTCTGTTTCCATTGTGCACATACCAGGACTTGTGCTGTGCTTCATATTACTAGAACTGAAGAGACAAATAATTATCTTTCTAAATCTCAGGACACCCTCCTTGTTTGATGCTTTGCGTGTTGTTGCATTTTATTACCAGTGTGAAGTGGTAATGGTGCCCTTGGGGTAAGTGAGAGCAGAAACCAATGCGTCAGGCTTTTTATGAGGCTTAAAGCCTCCAGTCTCTTTTCTGATCACCATTTCTTCACTCTTGTCTCCAGCTGATAAAACTCTCAACATTATTTTCCATGTCTTTCTATGTCTTTTAGAAAAAAGTTGGACTATGGTTTTGTTGGTGATGATGTCTTCTAGTTTGCCAAATAAGACAGAGAGATCCTCATATCTGTGTTAAGCACAAGTGACACTTTTAGTAGAGATGCTGTTAAGTATCACTGTCCGGATTTAAATGTTTGGGCAGAGATTAGCTGCGAGTACGAAGTAAATAGCTTCAACTGTTTAATCAAGATCTGTCATTACTCCTGGTCAGATATTGCCTTTTTTCTTTCAAAGCCCTATTTAACAGAGACACAATGCTTACTGAGAGGTCCTACTAATAATTGGGTGATATTAAGAAAAATCTAAATCATTTCTTAGTTCATACTAAGGAGTAAAAAGAAAAGAAACAAATTTCATCTACAGATAAGTTTGTAGATGTATAATTTACAGCCCCTTTAAAAATTATTTCTGTTAATTTGGGGTCATGACTTTCAAAAGTACAGATATTTAGTCACTAGAGGGAGACATGATCTTGTGTAACCCAGAGCACATCTTCCACCACAAGTAGATTAGTGGAAAATTCCCATTGCGGGAAGGCAGATGTCAACCAAGTCAGAGTGCTGTTGCCCAAGTGAAAACCCACTGCTATATGAAGCATCTGGGGCTAAGGAGTTGCAGAGAGCGCGAGAAGATTTCATGAAACTGCCTGATTCTCCAAGACAGCATAAACAATGCCTTTCCATAAAACATATCTGAGTTGGGTTCCAAGGAGAAGATGAGCTTTAAATGCAGTGAGCAGAATAAGCTTCAACCACATCTTCATCCAGTGCTAGCTGTGCCACACTGCTCATCTTCCTCAAAAAAGCTGCAGGGTAAGACATCATTTCTAAGAGCTAAGGCTAGTACTGAAGAGTAGAAGGTCACCACGGAAAGCCGTGCCTCTCCTCAAGAGACCTTCTACTGTAAGAGGTGGGCTGACATATATTAGTTGCTCTTGCCACGTGCTGACCAATAACCCTCTATTTTCCCACTGCTGCCTTTGAGCTCAGTAAGGACAGTATTGGGGGAAATGTGGTGAGGGAAGGAGGCTCTGAAAAGGCTCCTGAACCATTTGTTGTCACAAGCAGGAGAAGGCATGGTTTTGTCTCTGTACAGGACCTACAGGTTACAATCTGTTTGGCTGGAGAGAGTGATAGGCAAGGCTGGATTGACAGGGTCCCAGCCCATTGATTGACTTTAAAATGAAAGCTTAGGTGCAAACACTAGAGACAGATTCTGTGTCCACTGGAAAGCGCTTTGATCAAAGCACCAAGCCCAGTGCAAAGTCTGCAGAAGTATTATTATTCATCCAAAAAACAAACAGAGCAAGCCAAAGGCCCTGTCCACACTGGGATCAGGATTGGGCTAGCAACAACCATGTTGCCGCTGATAAAACCACAGGGAAGCATCTCTACATCTGGAGCTTCTGTTCAGTGTTAATCCATACTGGGATGCTGTTTAATAATGTATTTAACTAGAGTGCTGCAAATGTGTGGTAAATGACATTTTTTACCATTACATTAATAATAGGTGTTATTTATCCTTTATCGCCCAGAAACATTTTAGGGACCGTTGTTAATATTTCCTAGAAATAAATGTTTATGGAATCATTAACTCTGGTTTTTATTGGCCATATTTTCTCACAAAGCTTCTGAGTCATGCCTTCAAGTCTGCTAGGATTTGTGATCCTATTTTCAGTTTGCTTTGTACATTTTGTCTGTCTGTGTAATTTCAGAAGAAAATTGTAGAGTGTAAGATGGAGGCAAGTATTCTTTATTTTAATTAAAATGCTAACATAAGAAATTATCTTATTGAGTGATTGTGTTGTAACACAGCCACTTGCTCTGCCATGCAGTAGTTAAGTGTGATTTGATGCTTCCTCTAGAATGCTTCCTATTCTCCAGGGCTTATACTCTAGCCAAAAAAATTCCCTTTAAGCTGAAACTTGGCATGTAAAATCTCAGCTAAATTTCATCGCTGCTTGAAACTTTAAATACAAAACTTTGTTTTCCAGTGTTCAAGTTGCTTTGGAACACCACACCTGTAGTTAATTGCATCATTTCTTGTGGAGTGTCTTTCAAATACAAAAAATGAAATTTTGCTGCATTATTTTATATGGAGGATTAATAGATATGTTACTACACACAAAGAAAAAAGTGATATTTTTCCTTGAAAGGTTTTGCCATGTTACCCTGCAAAAATGGAAGTCTCTCACACTTCTGGAAGGGCCAGGGCAAAGCAAACAGTAATTCATCTATGGTTATTTAAGGCTTAACGTTTTCTGAAGCCAGCCAGGTGAGTTAGTAAGTATACTGCCTGTTTCCATGCCACAGACTACGGAAAGCATGTTGGAATAACCCAGTTGGCCAGTTAGCTTTGGGTAGGTCTTTGATCATTTGATGGATAATGTATACATATATTTTGGGGAAAAGAGAGTTAAGCCTACTGTAACCTGAGAACACAAAGAGCTTGAATCTAGCATGTCTTCCACAGCCAGGACCAACAAATATCTGTGCAACAAGGTTACGAAGTAGACAATAGGTATGTACCTAACTTTTCAGCAAATTTTGTGCCACATTATTTTCAAGCCATTTTTGTAACATGCTTTTCCAAGATCTTTACCACAAAATTCATAGAAAGTGTTTCTTAACAAAATTTTTCTCCTCGTTTTATTTATATTCATCTTTTGAGATTTCTTTGCACATAAAAAATGAAGAAGTGTTTATGAGACAAATATATGTATTCCTACAAGATGCCTCTCAGAAAAGTTCCTTTTGGTAGAAATAAAGAAAAAGATAGATAGTTTTAATGTAGGAGAAAAAAGAAAATTCAAAGTTTTTGGAGCTGTATTAGTACTGACTAACATTTGAGAAGAGGGAAGTAAACTATTGGGTGCAAGAATTTATAGTCTTAAAAGACAGTCAACAGTCATAAGGAAAACCAGAATGAAAATAGGAATGGCAGAGGAAATTGACTGTTTATGAATACAAATCCATGTATACATGAAAAGAGAATTTGAAATAACCCATATATTTATGAGGTTATGTTAGCTTTAATATGCATGGAAGACACTGATACCACTGAACACAAGTCAGTCAGTTCTAGCTAGTTTATAAGAATAACTCAGAAATAGGCAAGATGTTACCTTTAGAAATTGGACTACAAAAATTATATCAGTGAATTGCAATACAGATCGGTAACCTGGTAATGTTTCTGTACACCCTGATGGTGTGTTGTTACCTGCAACACAGGATCAGAGCTGACCCAGTGCAGAAGAAGAAAAGCTAATTTTCTCCCTTCAGATATATCTTCTATTTGTGAATATGTTTATATGCTAGCAACTCCTAGGAAATCTTCTACTCCTGGCTGCAGACTCCGAAATTAGTGGGGATCCTCTTGGAATACCACTACCATGTCTGTGAGCATACAAAATTGTATAAATCAAGAAGAAAGCCTGAATTACTGTTTTTACCTTTCCATGACCAAATAATTAATTTTCTTTGTAAATTCTTAGACAGCAAGCCTCTAGTGATTGGATAGATGTCCATTTCCATGTTATATTGCTGAAGCTACGAGAAGCAAAGTGTTTTCTTCTGTCTCCACCAAAGCAACTACTTACATGCTTGGCTTTGAGCATACCAATAGCTTAGGGGCTACTGCAGGAATTCATATGCCCAATAATCTCAGGCAGGGTCTGGGCAAGTAGAAACTCAGAGGAGCATGTGCTGATGCAAGAACAGGATGCCAGAGGACAGTGTGGTGCACTAGCAAGTGAAGGAGTTCACTGTGCTTGCAAGGAAGAAGAGTGCCTCCTAAAACAATGAAGTAATGGGGCCCTACTCTGCTCTTGGAGATTACGGGAATTACTGGCCTGAAGTATAGTGAACAACAGTGACACAGAAGTGGCTTAAAAGGAATGAAACCCTGTTCTGCAGACTTTACTGTGTTGGTCTTTCTATACTTCTGAGAGCAGAATCAGTGAACAGGTTAATAGTAATAAGTTAATAGTAAATAAGTAAAATCGAAACATACAGCAGTTAAATTAAAAGCCAAAAAGATTTGGAATATTAAAACTGAATGCATTTTTATTGAACATAATTCTGTTGAAGACTATTAAATTACCACAATGGAATAAAAGTGCAAAAAACCATAATAATTAGTTCCTGAATGAAAATTCTAAATGAATAAACTGAAAAATTACAGGTACCCCGGTGTATGACATGCAGAGTGCTTATGATATGAGAACATGAATTATTTATATGTTCTTTAAATGTTGAATGTAAATTTGTTTTAAATAAATTTCTGTTGGGAAATCACTACACAGTAAACATAGTAGTCTCTTAGGGTTATGTTTTTTTTATTTCTAATTATTATTATTATTATTTTATCTTCCTGTTACTTGGAGAGGGGAGAAAATCACAGATTTTGAGGTAGTAAGTCATCTAAGCAATGGTCTTCTTAAAAAAAATGCAGTACTTTTCTTTGGAGTGAAATACGCTGTAAGCCAGACAGCTGTCAACTGATTTAGCATTCATGTATGTCATTTTGATTTTGCTGTGCTTGGACAAAGAGACTGGTGTTTCCTTGCTTCTCCTAGATCAGTACGTTCAGTTTGTAAACGGTGGGAAACATAATATATCTGGCTAGTGCATTATTGCAGTCTTCATTTGTGGGATGCAGAGGTAGATGCCAAAGCTTCTGCTAAGACAGTTATTACCACAGAAATATTCTAACAATGGAGGCAAAGGTCTTTGAGTGACCTTTGTTACCTGTAGTGATGATTAGAATCCTGACTTCTTGAGATGTTAAAGGAATGAGATGATCTTGTTATATTTTTATTATTATTCTTTTCTTTGCTTTTACCCATGCAAGTGTATTCAAAAGTGGTGGAAATGTATTACTTGAGGAAATTAAGACAAGCAGGTTTGTTAGACACAAATATTCTCATCGTTTGCTATTTGTATTATTTTATTGAAGTGATTCTTGTTTCACCTTTATAACACGGATTAAAATGTTTCCAGTGGAGCAGTGTGCGTTTAAGCTTGGACTGAAGTCACTGAGGAGTTAGACCACTCTATATTTTATACTTTTATACTAGTTAATACTAGTTTTAGAAAAGTTGAGGGAAATAACTCCTTTTAGCATCAGTAGGGCTTAGACTTAGGGTTAACTGAAGTATCTAAGGATTAAGAGTTTCACTGAACAGCCCAATGGTTGCAAACCTTACCACTCACTTCTAATGTCACTTCATTGCTCTGTCTCTCCCATTCTGGGGAATAACAATACCTTATGAACGACAATACATAGCAAATATTAATTTTGAGTGACAAGTGATAGATTAAAAATATTATTTTTCTAAATGTACTGCACTATTTTTTCTTTACTTGTAGCTTTGATTTGCAACCCATCTGGATCTGCAACTCCTCACTAGCTGCCTACATTATTCTGCCCATTCTCAATCCACTTATGATGGGAAGATGGTGAGATAAAAATGTAAAGACTTTTGTTCTTATTATTTTGAAACAACTGCTCTCCAGTTTTCTGCTGTTTTCTTTTCATGGACCATTAGCAGCTTCCAAAGGCAATATCCTTTCTCTGTCACACTATGCCATGGGGTGCCATTTCAACAACTTCAGACGAGGACATTAAGTACAAATCTGGATGAGAGTCAGAGCATAACCAAATAAAAATAATAAAGAAAAGCTTGTAAGAGCAATTTGGAATGCTGTCCTGTGCTGAATTCATTTGCAGCTTAGCAGAGAGCCACCAATCACTCGTGATCAGTGCAATACTCTGCAGCACCTTATTTAATTGTAAAGTATTTCATACCCTAAGAAACATCAATGTTCATTTGCTTTTCCTTTTTCGGTGATCATCTTAGCTGAATGCTGAGCAGTGAATCAGTGGGAGGGGAAGAAAATTCATGTATCTAATTCAAGGAGAATAAAAATGGACTTCTTGTTGCTCCTCTCCCTTCCCCCTTGCAATTAATCTGAAATTATGCATTTCTTAGGATAGTTTAAAAAAAGACCTGGAGGAAGCAAAAAACCTCCATAATCCTTCAGTAAATCTCTTATTGCATAAAAAACTAATTCTGGCAGACATCACATACTGGTACAAGCCAAAGCATCCTCCTGTCAGGACTGTGGGGCAGAAGCAATTTCCTTTAACTTGCCTCCCAAGGAGATGGAGGAAGAACTACTGTACAGGTCCTTGAAGCACTCCATGCTTTGTGGAGGACTCAAGCTACCTATGCTCACCGAAATAGCCCCTAACTTGGCACTGACTAATTTAGCACTGTTTTCTGCATTTGGTAATTAAACAAATTACTCATTCTTGGTGGGGAAAATCCATAAGATGTATGATGAAAGGGATGCTTGGAGCTAGAATCCAGGCATTCACTGGCTCTTCATGCCACATTCCCTCTCTCTGCCTCCTTGTTGGTGATAGATATGCCACTTAGCAGTCACTGGATGGAAGCGTGATGCAGAGATCTGTGTTGAGCTTGTCAGCTGGAGAACAGATAAGTCAAGAGACTTAAGCATAGGGCTGGGAGGTGGATGCAATGGTTGCTGTCTTGGCTGTGCTGATAGATAACTTTGGGCTAGGTGCTTAACATCTGCAGATTCTGCTTTCTCCTTCTGCAAAGAAGGGTAATCTCACTATTCACATACGTCAAAGTTTTCTCTGGTGTTATTCTGTGCAATACCTCAATATCAGCAAGGAAGGTGCTGGGAGACTACTAATTTTTGTGAAGTATTATGAACTTGCACTGCAGTGTTTATATTTGACTTGATCCTTTTGTGAAAGACAGTTCTATACTACTATCTTCTCCACTGAGCAGCGCTGAGGCTTATGGCTCATGCCATTTTCTCATGAATATAGGAACAGTTTCACCTTGGCATGGAGGGCTAGACAAGAATGTGCAGTGCTGGCATAAAAGGCAAACTGGACATAAGCAGAATTGAGGGCTGTAAAGTAGTTATGCTAGCCATTCATCTGCCTCAGCTCCAATGAGGTAGAATTAAGTTGGAGGGGGACCTTAAAGATCATCTAGTTCCAACCCCCCCTGCCATGGGCAGGGCTGCCAGTCACTAGACCAGGCTGTCCATGGCTCCATCCAGCCTGGCCTTGGATGCCTCTAGGGATGGGGCATCCCCAGTTTCTCTGGACAACCTCTTCCAGTGCCTCACCATCCTCTGAGTAAAAAATTGCTTCCTAATGTGTAACATAAATCTGCCCTTTTTAGCTTAAAATATTCCACCTTGTCCTGTCACTATCAAACTGTGTAGAATGTTGATTCCTCTCCTGATTATAAGCACCCTCCAAGTACTGGAAGGACACAGTGAGGTCTCCCTGGGTCCTTCTCTTCTCCAAGCTAAACAAACCATCTGCCTCAAGCTTCAAAGGAGAGATGCTCCAGCCCTCTGATCATCTTTGTGGCCTTCCTCTGAACCCACTCCTACAGGTCCCAGTATCACACTAGCATTCATGGCTGTATATTGGGTACCCATGCCATCATCCCATGCCATGATGGAAACATCCTAGTCTATTTAGATATTTCTCTTACAAAATAAAACAACAAACTGTCATACAAAAGCTTTGCTTAGAATCATTCCATTTAACTCTACTGCATTCTTTTAAAAGACAGTGGGACAAGGGTTGAAAAATGAACATGCCTAAGACCAGCACATTCCAGATTTACCAGACGTTATACTTGTGCCTTTATTTTGTTTTCTGTGACAATTCTGTCACCTGTGGGCTTGTAATGCAAATATTTCAGGTATAGAAACAACATTTTTTCTGTGAGGGGGAATATGTGAATCCATTATATCCTGATGATGTGTGATAGAACAAATACTTACTGCCAAACAAAAACTACTGTAATTCTGAGCATAAGAGGAAGGAGCTATCCAGATGAGCACTGCTTCCTCTCCATTCTGCCTTGTTTGTCTCTTTGCCTGCTTTACGATGCCCCACATTTTATTCGTCACCTCTGATTGTTTTCTTCTTATTGTATGTTCGCTAGAAAAGCAAAAAGCCTCTCTAAAACTGCTGGACTGAAAATGAAATATAGGATAGCTGCAGGCTATGTGTTTCTTTGCTGAGAAGCACTGCCATGATAATTGTTTCTACAAAAAGAAACTACTACTCTGGCAAAAAAAAAAAAAAAGACAAAACAGAAACCAAAGACCCAAACACCCTCTGTTTGCTTGAACCTACCATAAACTATTGCTAGTAATTATAGAAGCCAACTGCACAACAGCATAATTTGACTTAATTGGCAATTTTTTAAAGCTGCAACACGATAAAAATAGAAAATGAACTCAGTGCACAGGTTCTGGAGATGTTAAATTTCAGTTTAGGAAAAATCTTTAAACCTTCAAGCAATGTGTCGGTTTGAAATTTACTTCAGTTTGTAGCATTTTTTTTTCTTTTTTTTTGTGTGTTATGATATGAAAGTATGTAGACATGCAGAAGTGTCTGAAACAAACCTAATTTTTGCCTTTTCCTCGCTGTAGTGGTTTCCATTCTGAACTACATGCTGCACAGAGAAAGAATATGGAGTGAGAGATCATCTGCCAGCATTCTTACTTCATTAATAGCCATAGAGTTGGCTCCTATTCTTTTATTTCATTTTTCTAAAGTGACTAGAAACTCTAAATGGCTTTTTTTTTTGTTGTTTTTTTTGTTGTTATTGTTTCTTGTTTCTCCAAACTGATCTTAAGAAAATGGCGGTCTATGGGAGGGACCAGTTTTGTCTGAGCTACAGATTTACCCATTGTGGATTTTACTTTGAATAGATTAGTAGTCCTCTTTAAGTCAATTGAGCTTTAGTGAGTATTGCAGAAAATTAAGCCATCTGTACACACTACCAGTGAGATGATTTAATTACCCAATGTTCTGATATGGTAAGAGAACAATTTATATTAAGCCAATGTTTATTTATTTGAATGTGAGCTGAGGATTGTATATCATACTATACAGATATTATAGAAGTTGATGGGATGGCAGAATGAATTGATTTATACCATAAGTACCTAAAGGCTGCAAGTTTATGTGCACAGTTTAAATATCAAGTAAGGAACTGCAAAATTTAAAAATTCAGACTTTGCATCCATCACCTCATTTCCCACCTTTCCTTTTCCCCTATGAAGGATCTAGTCCCAGCTTCTGGGGATTTTTCCTGGTTGTGAGAGTCTCTCAGATATAACCTATCTCCTTCTCCAGGGAAGGTATTGTAGATGGAATGGACTTGGGAGTGACTTGGGCACAATGCAGTTACTGAGTAGTTCCCAGTAGAAGTTTTCCAATAAATACAGCTTGCTGCAGCTGTAGCCAGACGTAACAACAAAGAAAAACTTCTCACACCATACATCAACACAGTGCTCTGGAGAATCTACTCCAGACTTTGTTGGCTCTACACTTCATTAAAGAAGTTCAAGCTCTGGAAGGATAGGCACGTGAAGATGATTTGAAGTTATTTTTGAACTTCTTAGTCTTATAATGGGTGCACAATGAAGGTTGTTTTAGGTTGTCTTGCTTTGTTTGTCCCAGTTAGTCACCATGAGATAATATTGCTCTCCTAATTTCTGTGATGGTTGCAGGCAGGATCTTTGGCTCTCCAGTGTGACTTCGACACAATGATGGTTTGACTTGGCGCTTTAAAGTGATTCAGAAGTTGTCAATAGAATCATAGAATCATAGAATTGCTCAGGTTGGAAAAGACTTTCAAGATCATCAAGTCCAACCACAACCTCACCATACTACCCTACCTCTAACAACCCACCGTTAAATCATGTTCCTGAGCACCACATCCAAATGGATTTTAAACACATTCAGAGATGGTAACTCAACCACCTCCCTGGGAGCCTGTCCCTGTGCTTAACCACCCTATCTGTAAAGAGGTCTTTCCTGATATCCAGCCTAAACCTTCCCTAGTGCAACTTGAATCCATTTCCCCTCGTCGTGTCACCTGTCACCAATGAGAAGAGACCAACCCTGCTCTTGCTGTGACCACTTTTCAGTTATTTGAAGAGAGCAATAAGGTCTCCCCTCAGTTTCCAATTCTCAAGACTAAACAGCCCCAGTTCCTTTAGTTGCTCCTCTTAGGGCATATTCTACAAGCCCTTCACAAGCCTTGCTGGAAACACATGAATCATCCCATTTAATGAAGAAAAATGAGCCCTATCCACAATATAGCATGTACAAGGTGTCCATAGTGCACATTTCCAATTAAAAATGAGTTTATATGATGCAGCACTCAGGCGACCCTGGAAACAAATTGTCTGTTTCACATGACAATCCTTAAAGATGGAAAGTAATTGTCTGTCAAAGGCACTATCTTAAATACAACTGTCCTGGTGGTAATGTCACCATCCTTCTGAACCTGGTCTCAGCATTATGATGCAAATAGATGATCCTGTCCATAGGGAATAATAAAATATCTTAAGTGTAGATCCTTTGGCTGCTTTATTCCTGCAGTCAACTTCCTTTACACCACAAAACACCTACTTATTGAACATAGTTTGTTTTTTGTCTTAACAGTAAATACTTTGAGCAATTACTAATGACTGAGAGCAGAAAAACTGAAGTCCAAGTTTTCTAATGAAGTTGATGTCATTTGAAGCATTCAGTCTAGATTTAATGATGGTGTTTAGAAAGCCCTAAAAGAATTGCCTGTTGTGTTGGCTGCTGTCTGTTGTGTCTGTTATGGTAAGTTCTAATAATGTGTTGAGAGAAACATTTATTATTATTATTATCTTTGTCAAGTCTCATTAACTTATGGAGAAACGAACCATCAAAAAAGTGGAATGCATTCTTCCACAATGCCCAGTCAGCTTTTGTAAGCTATGGTCCAGAATCTCCACATCATCATGACTAGTAGCTTACTATATACCTTTCACATTGGTTAGAAAAAGGAGGAGAACAATTGCTATTTTGATGCAGTATGAAGTGACAGGAAACTTCTAGAAAAAAAACCAACAGTAGCTGCCACACAGTCTAGCTTTTGAGTGTCAATTTTGGCTTCCTATCATTGGGGTGGATTTGCTAGCGACAGGAACAGGACCAGATCTTGTCAATTATTAATACTTCTAACCTGCCTATTTATTACCTGTCAACTGCCAACAACAAAGTTATTTATCTGATGTGCTCATTGAGTTATAGAGAACCATGTAGCCTGATTCATGAAAGATAACAGCGTATCTCCCTTTTAAGTTCACCTAACTACTGAAATTTGCTGACAGAGGAGAGAAATTCATACATCTTAGCTCAAGGACTCTGAATCGAGAAGATCCCACTTCATGGGAGCATTTTACAATATTCCTAAAGCAGATATAGATTTTTTTTCTTGAAATGAAAAGTGTTTAAAGGCATCCAAGAATAGCATATGTGATACAGAAGTTAGATTATTAGTAGTTAGATTTTTTGAGATCATGAGGATATGCAGTCTACCACTGGAAAGTGTACTCTCCTAAGCACTTTCCAACCATATGGTCTGGTCTTTAACCATGGCTTAAAACTGGTCAAGTTTAAGCCACTATATTGACTTAAAACTGCAAGAAAAAAATAAAAATTGTGGTGGAAATTGAGGTAGTTCAAACTTTGTGTATTAACCTCAAATCGATGTTAACGGTATTCTAGCTGCTAACCTGAACTCTTCAATTTTGTCTAAACTGGATGTAAAACAGTGAAGAAATTAAATGATTTCTATTTCCACTTCATCCTAACATTCACACAGAAAATTAAATGATTGTGTGAACTTTTTCAAGGCTCATGAGAGACTACATATAGATTTTCTTGAAAGTTATTGTCAATTATTATATATGACCTTAGCTAGTTTGATGTCAGTACCTGGGATATTCCAGTCACCACACAAACAACACACTGTAAATATGGATCCCAAATTGCCTCATTGTTTCAGAAGATTAATTTACATGCTGATTTGCATATTCCTATTCTTTTCTTCCCTATTATACCTGTCTTTGAAAAAAAATCTTGCTGTGTATTAGTGGCTCCCCTAACCTAAATATTCATTTCTTTTCCCTGTATATTGACATTGCCTCTGGCTAAGACACAAATGCATGAAACAAATGAGTATGTAGGCTGGATAGAAGAATCTTTTGGCTTACTTGTTTGGAGATTTTTTCCCCCAGTCATTTTTTTATTTAATATGGGAATTGCAAGCGCATGTTAAGGGAAAAGCAAGACCCCAGCTGCAGCAAATATTCATCCCTCTTTAATTTCTTACCTTCTTACACTTACACCTGTCCAGAAAACTGGACAAATTGACCCAGAATCACAGCTGGACTAAATCACTGTTGCTCTGCTATCTTCAGGGAACTATAGTAATTATAGTTGTTGCTCTCTGCGCAACTGACTTATCACAGATGTGATAAATGTGACCCCACTCTTTCATGGACGAATTATTTCAAGATAATAAGATAATAATCCTTCCCTTCCCTTTCCTTCCCTTCCCTCCCCCCCTCCCCTCTCCTCCCCTCCCCTCCTATCCTCTGCCCTGCCCTGCCCTATCCTTTTTCAACATAATACCTAGAAATACTAAACACCAATCTAAATTCTTTTAGACTCAAGAAAAAGTCAATATATTTATTAGGCCTCTTTACTTTTTCCTAACTTCTTAGACATTACATAAAACTTGGCACGATGCGTAAACCAATATGTCAGAAAGAATAATTAGAAAAACCTCATTTGTGAGTTGTGTATCATTATTTGTTGTGACCTAGAAATGAACTACTAGAAAGAGAACTGCAGTCTACTGTGTGTTATTAAACTACTAAGACACTGTAAAGATCTCAGTTCTTAAAAGAAGGCAGAGAGGTAGTCCACCAATAAAGGATAGTGTTTAGTCCAAATACATATTTCACAGAGATGTGCCCACAATGATCAGGAAAACTGTGTAGTTTTCACATCAGTTTCTGTACTGTGGGTTTTATGCCTGGATACCTTACATCTCATACTAAATTCATATGTGGTCAAAATAGGACAATGAGTGTATCTTCAAACATTTCTTAATATTCAGGTGGGATTTTGAGATTATTCTTGGAGTTTATTTCACAGTGAGTGCCAATGTGACCCAATTGCTTTTGTTCATGCTCCTCCCATGTACTATTTTTCTTCTTCAAAAAAATTCAGTGCCTTATTTTCATGACTGTGGTCCTGCTGTATTGAGATTCTTTGTGTTTATGTTGGATGGCTACTAATTTTTTTCATCTGATGCAGTTATGAAAGACATAGCTCTGGCACTCTGGAATCAACAATAAACGAACTCTCTGACCCTTAATGACAATCCATTCTCAGGAATCCCATATAAATTTATTAATGGAATCATTTGAGATATCTCCAAACAAAAACCTAATAATTTTAAACTCCACAGCACTGAAACAACTTGTCTAATAAACCTCCCATTTCTCTTCCACCTATTTCACTAACAGATAGCTTGTAAAAATGCAAATCAAATGAAGGGTATTTCTTTCTTTTTTGATTAATAGATTTTTAATTGAGATTTTCTGGGTTATTTTTTGTTGGTTTTTTTTTTTTTCTGAGGCAGTAACCTCAAGATATTTGTTTATACTCAGCTGATACCCTTTTGTGATTTTATTTCATGGCAGTTATGCCATTACACTTTCTAGGGTCTTCAGAGAGCTTCCAAAGTTTGAAATGAGAAAGAATTTTCCAGATGTAACAATCATCAATGAATGTGCAAGTGGGAGAGAAGTTTCTCTTCGGTCTTTTTGGGGATATATTAATGAATATGTAAGCATGTATCACATATCAGTATACTCTGAGGAAAGAAATATTATTTTCCCAAGAAGCATTAGATGTACAACATTTAAGCTGGTGAATACTAAAAACCTGTGATATACATTGAACACTGGAAATGGTGCTTTAATGATGGCTTTAACACAGGCATAATAACAAGTAATGGCATAGAGATGACATGATGAAGTCAGTCACAGTAAATGGAGGGTATTTGGTTTTCTGTTCCAGGCAGAGAACATCCTAGAAGATTTTGGTTTAATTTTTGGCTCAATCACAGTTCTTTTGTGTAACAATAGACAGCTCATTTTATGTGGCAAATACTTCATTTTTTTCTTTTGTCCATATATTTCCTATTTCATTTGTTAATGCAAATGAAATATTTGTTAAATTCATTTGTATTTTTTAATACAAAATAAACTCTGTAAGAAGAACAGCTTTACTCAAAACTTTGAAAACAATCATGTAAGAACACACTTCTATCATTTTTAAGAGGCTGACTCAATTCAGTGAGTAGCATGATGAACTCTGAAGGGCATGTACTTCATGAAGCTGTGTGTGGTCTGAAATCTTACGCAGAGACAGATTGAAATCCTGATATTTTAATGAAGCTTTAGGTATGAGGAATAATACACTGTCATATTAAATGTCAGTAGTGAGTTATTTTGCCAATTTGCAAGTTCTCATAACACTGTAAACAAAAATTAAAAAGCCCTACCCTTGGAAGACTTTGAAAAAGAATCAAATCACACAGAAAATCCTTGTATTTGTGAATAGTCTAAATAGAAGAGTTGCAATATTATCACAATAATTTCAAAGCAAAAGGATAAAGCTAGGAAGCCAAGAATTTCATAATGAATGCAGCATATAGCTTTTAAACAGGGCTAACATATGGACCACTAATGTGAATGTGAATGCAAATTAGATACTTTTGATTGCTTGAAATAAAGTCAGCAGAATCCAAGCTTCAAAAAGCAAATTGTGTGGATTTAACTACCTGAGTGCCACAGAAAGAATACCGTTCCTACAATATTTCCATATGAAACAAGGTAATGAAGCTAATTAAGCTAATTCTAAGGCAAGCTGCCCTAGATAAGTTGAAGATGAATTGTATGTATTCTCTGGTGCTTTTTTTTTTTTTTTTGGTGGTGGTGGCGATGTTTGGGTCTTTTTTTTTTGTTTTGTTTTGTTTACCTGAGTTTCTCAACCTTGGTTTGTTTAACCTTTTGAACCTACTGTCTGCTAATTTTGTCTCTCAGAAGTACAAGTAGGCTGCCTTCGAGGAGAAGCAGCACAACTGATGCTGACTGGAACAAGTTGTCATTGGGAACTCAGCTCAAAATCTATGAGGCAAATTCAGCATATAATATGATAGGGCTTCTAATATGTTGGGTATTATATATATATTAGGTAGAGAAAGACAGAAAATCAGAATCATTTGTGGTGACTGACTGGGGGTACAAATCCTGAAGGTTGAAGAGGGCAACTCCAGCCAGAGGAAGCTCAAGAGGTAAGACAGCTTAATGTCCTTCTTGCCAGCGCAGGGCCTAGAATACCAGAATAGTATTAAGAGATGGTCATGCTCACTGTACATCCTGATCCCACAGGCTGCTTCTGTCACACCATCTCTTTCTCCTCCAGAGACACTAGCTAAGTTCCAAACTGCTGTTTCCTGCAGTGAAACCAACCATGAGCATCCCTCAAAACTCCTGTTGCTTCACAACATCAGGCAGCTCAGCTACCAGCCCTGGCCTGACTGTACTAAACACAGCCACTCCCACAGCCACTTACTACTGCAGTTCTTGGATACCTGTCACATCTGGTCATCTTCTTGGTCCATCTTTCCCATACTTTCCCTGGCACATGGACATACCATCTCAAATCCTGACTACACCTGCCAAATTTGGGCAGTTGCATGATCCCTCATTGTTGTAACTCAGGGAAGGGTATCATGATCCCAAGCTGAAGTTTAGAGGAAGAGGAAAATGACTAAATGAGCTAATTTACATGTTTGCCAATCACTTGCCAATTTGCAAATATGTGAATTAGCGCATTCTGAAATTTGCATAAATTCACACATGGAGCTGTGCAAGACTTGGCAGCGATGAAACAAAAAAAAAAAAAAGAAAAAATATATTAATGGCTGTGCAAAAAGGAAAGAAAACTGGTTCCAGAATATAGTGGTCTTTATGGCTACATAAAGAGCAGGAAGATGGCTTTTGAACCTAAGAGTGCCAATCAGATTAAGATCTGGAAAAAAACAACTTTCTTATTATCAGTTGTACCCTTTCATGTAAGGCCAGAAATTGGACTTCATGATTCAAAACATTGACTTGGGCTCCTTTTTTTTTCTTGGTGAGACAGAAGAAATAGTTGCAAAGACTAGGAAGAAAAATGCTTACCAAAAAATGATGCATGAGGCGCTGGCTAGTGTATGTGTAGAATGCTGGGGGTTCTCCATGTCCTACACCATGTATGTCACACCACCATTACTCACCCTTGTCTGCATGCTTGCACTCTGGAAATGATTCTGATGGAAGCAAATGAAATTTCTTACTTGCGGATGCATTAGCATTTTAAGTTGAGCCTGAAGCTTCCTGGACTGCTGCTGTCACATTCACGTTGCTCTGTGGGGCTTAACTAGTAGGCTACAGATCTCAGACTGCAGTGTAGCCTGCAGTTTTGTTCTGGAGCACTCCCTGAGAGCCAGCAGTGTGTGTCACTTGCAGCTGTAGTTCACTGTAGCTGCTGATTGATCTTACTTGTGGCCATTTCTGTCCTGTTTTCAAAAGTTTGTAGGCAGACTGAATGGAGGGTAGCTCCTACCTTTCAGCACGGTGCTTATTCTGAAGCACATATTCACATTGGTTTACTCAGGGATGTTGTTTCTGGGATGGGCAAGTAAAGTGTAGTGCCACTCAACTGTTTGTTCTTTCCCAAGTATTTCCATCTCGAATGAAGTATCTCAGTAGACAAAACTGTCTCATTATGTCAGTGAGTACCAGTGACTTGGGCAGTGTCAGTCTATGCAATATGTTTTAATTAGCAGAAGTGTAGCTGCCATAGATAGACAGGGGAAGGTGTAATTTAGGGCATGTGTAACACTTCAAGTGACAGTATTATTTTCCAACCACACCGGGCTTTTGTCAGTAAATTCCCCTTTACCTGCAAAGGTTGGAAGAAACAATACTGTAAAAGCACCCTGATAGTGTCAGAAATGAGAGGTGCTTTGATAGTTCCAGATTGTGTTATTGTTACACAAGCTGCTTCACAAATGGGTCTGACCTCTGTCAATCGTTGTTGCCACCAAAATCTTCTACAAACTCAAACTTAAAAGTGCAAATCTATGTATGGCAGTGTGTTATCAGTGTGAGAAATGTTGAAAAATCTTTTCTCTTGAAATGGTCTTTTTATATCCAACTTCTTTTTGACTGGAATGAAAATGGAAAGTTTGGCTGCAGTTTTCTGAACTCATAAAAGCAAGACAAGAAAAGAAAGAAATTCAGCCTTCCTGTTATTTCAAAGATCTATCTGAGAGTAAATTTGGCTTCTTTTTGGAAAACTTATTTTACCAGGAAGATTATTTTTTTTTTTTGTGCATAAAAAATTAAAACTACTTTTTAAGGATACTGAGGAAAGCAGTACTTCTTGGTGTTGCATGTTGAATGTTAAAAATGCAGCTACAATGAAATTCAACTTCTATCTGAAGTGACTTGATACCATACTTTTTGGAAACCTTGCAAAGGTTTTTTTGGACTACTAGATGCACAATTTAAAAATCTTTGGTTTTTTTACATAAAAATAATTGTAGCTTATTAGTCCCTGCTTGCTCTTGTTCACTGAACCCTACACAGTTATACACCCTTAAAGGACCACTTATTAGAAATAATATGAGGATATACAGGGCAAAAGACAATATGAATACTTGTACTTCGTAGCAATTCTAAAATATCTGGAGAGTCTTGCAGTCTGCAAAGTTCTCATCATTCTTCCCTCCTTGATTTAAATGTCACATCCATCCTTAATATATTCAGATGCTATGGTCACCGAACACCTCATAGACTACAATAATTAATCCACTGATGCTCCCTTTAGCATGGATGACACAATTGGAAATCTGTCCAGGTAGAGACAATTATGTGGAGACAGAGAAGCATAATCCTTTTGTCCCTGAAGTGACACAGTATTTATTTGCCACTGTTCCTGTGTTTCTTCTTGGGAGAGTGAACAAGTGTTTCAATTTCTCTCATTTTATTTACTTTCAAGTCATGATTAGATTAGAGAATTCCATTGTTGCCTCCCTTCCTTAAAATCCAGGAAACCAGAGCTGAGCAGATTCGTTTTTTAAAGATCATTTAATTGCCTTAATGAGTTTGCTTGATTTTTCAAATCTCTAGTGAAGTCATAGGCAGAAGTTGAAATGGTTTTATTTGCCTTGGAGAAAATATATCTACTTTGCACTAAACAAGTGGTTTACACGTGTAAAGCAAAAGCATGCACAGCCTCAGGTGCCCACAGCAGTGATGCTCCTGTACTGCCAGGAGCACCTGATGATGTGCACAAGGGGTGCAATATCCTGCTGGAGAAGCAAAATAGTATGCAAAAATATTCATGCAAATATTCCTATTTGGGATGGTCAATTCCAGGCAATTAAACACTGTGTAGGTTTTATTTCTGATCTTCTGAGAAGAGATTCTCCATTCTTCAGAAAGAAAAGGAAGATGAAGAGCCTGGAAAGAATGGTGGGCTAAGTCTTGACTTGCTCTAGACTTCCCTTTTATTTTCTCTGTTCCTCTGCTGTCAAACTGATAGGGAAAATACAGTGCATAAAAATAAAGCTATTACAGACTGTGGGATGCTCAGAAACTGTTGTAATGGAGGTTGGGTGTATAAAATTTCCACAGAAATCAGTGCAGCTGTACAAGTGTTATGCACGGTCTCCATACCCTTCAGGTTAATTTTGGATAATGACAGCTTATCCAATTTCTGAAGCAAATGGGTACCAGTAGGACTTTCTAGGCATGCAGATTTCAATACTTCATCGCTTTATTAGGCTTTTTGATTCAAAATAGAGGAGGTTTTTTTTTCCACTTAGGACTAGACAGTATTGTATCTGCTAGCGATACATAAAGCAGACGTGGAGCTGCTGTGCAGTCACTTAAAATACCAATCTATAACAATATTGGAAATCCCATATGTAATCTTATTTGTGAGACACAATGCAGGATCGTTCTTCTGAGATACAAGGTTTCCCTCCATGTAGACATTTCCCTAGATGAAGTGGGTTATTGGAAAACAAAGCAGGAAATCAACTTAGAGGATCTAAATAAGCATCTTGCCAGCAAACATTTGGGGGCAGTTATCAAATGTCATTCTGTGCTCAGGCTCACAGCTGAAGCTGTTCTGTAAAAGATAAAAAGGCATGAGTGATTAACCAGTGATTTTTTTCTTCAATAGAAACAAGTGGCTGAGAAGTGTAAGAGGAGTCTTAAATAGGAATGAGGCCATGTGAGAGTATCAGACCCCAAGGGCAAAAGCTGACCTGAAGTTGGACATTTTGGAAAGCACTTTTAGTGGGCCTGTGTTTGGTTGAGGGTGAAATTTCTGTGAGTCCAGTAACGTAACTATCAAGTATTCAGAAAGCAACGGAGAAAAAGTTGAGTGTTGCAATAGCTGCTTTGCCTTTTTACCTCCTTCCCAACGTGCTGAATTATTTGGGAGCAGAAAGCAGGAGAGCTGAGGTGACTACCATGCCAGTTTACAACACACGGGATCACGAGCTGCTAGGTCTGGTGCTAGGATCTGCCAAAACCCCGTACTGTAAGGCTTCTTTAGCACCAGATGTCCAATGCAGGATTTAAAGCAATTTCTCTTTTTCTATTTCTTAATTCTCTTTCATCTTGTCTGAGAAATAAAAGGCCGCATTTCAAGCACAATAAACCACTTAAGTATTATTTACAGTAGCTTCACATGTTGGATAAAGGTATTTCACTTTGTTTTTGATGCTTTAGTGTCACAGTCAGAACACTTTTTAAATAGTGTTTTCTTTAGTATTTCAGCACTGGTCCTTCCTGTCTTGATCACAATTAGAGAAAGCAAGGTTAATAAACAGAAAGAAAACAATCACACGCAATCTTTTACACTTCCCAAAAGGTCTGTAATCAGAGTTGTTTCAAGTTCTAATGAAAGCTTGAGTCATTTCTTATTTAACAGCATTGTTTTCCCTTCTCTGAATTAATTTATCCTAGAGGCAGAATTGTCTTTGGATCTTTCTTGATTGCTTTTTAACCTGCACACAGAACATACAGTTCTCTGGTGATGTGCTGCCTTATTGAACAGTTGCCTGTAGTTTAGAGGTCTACTGAATTTAAGCATTTTGGTCTCTGGAACAAATCAGTGCTCACACTCTGCTTGATCTCTGAGTGTCCAGGCTGAACTAAGGAATTATAATTGTCCTGATACAAAAAAGGCACTCATTTTGGTATTTAAATTCCATGTCCAACCATGCAGTGAAGTGCTGAACTGAAGTGGGGCATGGAGGAAGCTAACCAAACTGTTGGAACTGCATTTTATAACAGAGATGAGCCTAGGAAGATTTTTGCATGGAAATGCTTTGGACAACATCAGATACCTTGCATGTGGTAAACGTTACATGAACTGGATGTATCCTGGAAGAGATAAATCCAGTGTATCAGTTCTGCATGATTTTCCTGCACTTGCTTCTTGCTTCTTGCGAGGCATGTAGTAGGGCAAAACTTACATTTCAGAGAACAGAAGACAGCTCTGAAGGACTCCAAAAACAGAGTAGCTTTATGCATGTTTTGTTTGAGAAGAATTTAGCCCGCTAAGAGGGTTTGCTCATTGAATACAGTATCTTGACTGTTTATTGAATACAATATTGAGTACAAGCAACTTTCCCCTCTTGATGAAAGCAACAAAATCACTCTGTGGAGACAATTGAAAAATGATTTGAGGTTTCATGCACCTAGAAGTGCATCAGTGTAAATTTAAAATTTAATTTAACATCTTTTTAGTCCAGATAGAACCAATGT
The DNA here is from genome assembly GCA_036925125.1 of Oreortyx pictus. Classification (NCBI taxonomy): domain Eukaryota; kingdom Metazoa; phylum Chordata; class Aves; order Galliformes; family Odontophoridae; genus Oreortyx; species Oreortyx pictus. The sequence continues at coordinate 46,807,910 of JAUPFR010000007.1, read as the reverse complement.
CAAACAAAAACTGACAGGCGTCTTTAGTGAAAACATAAGATGTAGCAGCCAAGAACAATATCAGCAGATCTTTTAGGTAAACTGTGAATTGCTATTGCTGGTGCTGCTAAATGTTTTTTGGAGACAAATTCTGATAAGTGGTAGAGATGTTTTGACTCTACTACAGACTTCTGGTAATAAACTTCTAACATTCATATACTGCAGAAGATAAAGGTCTAACGTTTTACACACAATAGAAGCAAGTACTGTAGTCAGCTGAATCAATGGGCGAGGTAAATCAGGATAAAGAAGGAGCAATTACCTGTCTTGAGGCCTTTGAGGTGTATGTCATCATGTCTATGAATATACCTTGCATGTAAAACATGTACTTCACAAGCAGGGATTTAGATCTTTTAAAAAAATATGCCACTGTGAAATATCTGTCAATGTGAACCATATTGATAAGCACTCATGGTTTCAACCTAGCTAACATTTCTTTTATCTTCTACAACAGGCTGAACCAATGTACTGTTAATGCCATCAGAGAGGACTGAGCAAGTTCAGATAATCATTCAGGGAAGAGGGTCAGTGCAGGTAAGCAGAAGGACAGCGCTGATCAGTGAGACAGCTGTCTGTCACAGGCAGAGTTAGAAAGGCAGGATGGTACTCTTAAGGTTTTCTCTAATAATTAGAAACACATTGGGGAAAAAATAAAGTAATTCTCCCACTAAATACTTTTTTTTCAGGAGAATCACACTCTTATATGGTGTTAGTTCTTAATATTTTGGTTCATTTATGTTGAATAAGTGTGGGACTGCTATATGGGTTTTCCGAACTCTTTCTTTAAGATCTTTCAGAAGTTCTTCCTCTATCTGTATGAAAGTGTTACAAGTAGGTTGCATCTTGCATCACCCCAGTTGCCACAGCTATTTGCTCTGTCCGATCCATGGGCCTTGTTCCCTTTGTAGGTCTGTCATGAGGAAAAATTGCTGGAAGGCTTTGATTTACCTGTCTAACCTGTGACCTCCATCTAATACCCTGAAGTGTCCTTGTTCTGGATTCTAGCTCAGCTGGTAATAGCCACACTGTGATTATTATATATGGGCAAATTAATCCAGTTCTAGATGTTTGCTCGCAATTGCTGGGTTTTGTGTGTGTAGTCTTCCTTTTGTAGGCAGTATTGATGCTTTTTATTTTTGTTATTGTATTCTTTCCGGTTTCAACTCTACCAGTAAGTAGACTCTCCACCATAAACTTGGAACATCAGAATGTTGTTATTAAAAAGGAAAGGTTTGTGCTGATTTGGTTTACATCCTAACAGTACTTTGCATGTGCTAGCTAAGAACATATGTATTGTACTTTGAATTCCTAAAGAGCTCAAATTCTTTTTTTTTTTTTGTATTGCCAGATGAGTGTTAAGTATAGATTCTTCTTTTTTTCTCATCCAATTCCCCATTTTTTAAAAAAGAAAGTGAAAGTTACAAATTCTTAAGTCTTGAAAGTTGTACACTTCTGCTTTCAGCACAAACTGCAGTGAGGTTATCAAGTCATATGCAACCTTTGTGACACAGGCAGTTTTTAACAAGCCATTTACTGGAACAAAGCAAGGTAGCTCTACGAATGTTGTTAAGTCGGAGGGAATACATAGGAGATGGCATTTGCTTATAAACATGGTACGAGATTAGAGGAAGGTGACCTCCCATTTGTAGTATTATTGTTTTTTCTTTTTCTTGATCTGTACTGCCCAGGTGTTCAGAAACCATGAATCAAACCTCAGAAGAGCACCATGAAAAGAAATAGAAAATAACTGTGACTTGGCATGTTTTTCACTTGTCCTTATACAGCTGGTATACAGCTTCTTTTTTTTTTTTTTTATGAGGACTACAAACAATTTCTATTCTTAACAAACAGTTTTGATTCTTAAAGATCCACATGACCCTGGTAGGAAGAACATCATGATATCTATTTTACGTATTCATATTTGTTATGTATTCACGGGAGCTGGCAGCTGTGAAACGTATCTGGAGCTGAAAGCATAAGAGTGAGACTCCTATTCCTTTAGAAGCTTTAGGCCAAAGTAGCTTCCTCCCTTGGGCACCTCATTTGGTCAAGGATGTTGTATAGCCTCCTGGCCATTCCACCGCACTACTACAGCATTCAGCTCTTTGTGGAAATTTTTCTTGAAATGTCCTCTTGCTCTTGTTTTAAAGAGTCAGTTTTCTTGACTGTACAGTAAGAAAGATTGTGCTGTGAACTCAAGCAGTCCAGGAAGGATGGAAGCACTACTTCCATTTTGAAATGTATAGACATAAAGTGGTGATCTCTGAGCAGTGGAGGGACTTGTAGTCATAATTTCTTGTGTGCTATGGTGAACATTTACATTTTACAAAATACTCTCCCTGCAGAATTAATTTTCAGCATTAGGGAAACATGGACAGATTTTTATAGTTCAATAATAATTTATCAGCCTTTCTCTTGCAGTCCTTTGCTGGCTGGCTGCTCTAAAAGCACACAATCAACAAGAGAGCAGTGAACAGAAATATTTTCAAGAGCAGATGGGATGTACCTTCAAAAACCAGGATTGTCCCACTGAAACTGGGACATCTGGCAACCCTAAAAAAAAACCAAACTAGATGAAATAAAAATTATGAGATAGAGGAGCAGAAAAATATGTCTTTGCATTGATTAGCAAGCAAAGTAATTAATCTCCTTCAACTCCCCTTTCGGTCCTTGGTGTAAAACAAGGAGAAAAAGGGATATTATTGCTTTGCCAAGCGTTAATTCCTGTATACTGATTGCTGAGCAAGAAGGGATATTTCTCATCCTTTCCTCCCCATTTCCAAATGCCCCAAACATCTCAGGAACAGTCTTCCTACCATTTATAAACAAACCATTTTCCTTGAAATCTTTGTCGCTGGGCCTAATTCAAGGTTTTCCCATTGTCTTTAAGGTGCCTTGGATCACTCCCAATCTTGTTTTGCTGAGCATGTTACAGTGCAAGTCACCAGCCTATCCACAGTCCATCTTGGAACTGACTTTCCACCCTGGGACTGTTTTATAACAAGTTGACATATATTGGCCTTCTCAAAACACCAGATAGACAAAGCAGTTTCATCTTCACCACTTCACAGGCATCATCTGATCACATGGTAGTTTTAGGGTGGAAATTTCATTGAAATTCTAAGTGTGAAAAGCAGGGACATTGATCTGTCACTTCAAGAAATTCATATCTCTTGATAGAGAAATGTTCTAGAACTCCAAAGAGCTATAAAATTATTTTCCTTGAATTGTAATGATTTAGAAATGATTTATGCACATTTAGAAAGTGTGCTTATAGCATTTCTGCAGTGGGGTGAGATCCTGCACCCTTTTGGGGCAGAGAAAAAAATAATGTGATGTTACAGATGATAAACTCAGTGGGATTTTTTAACAATGCTGTTTTTTGTAGGTGTTCTTGTTTTGTTCATTTTTTAATGATTTTTTAATGATGTTTCTTCAGCATACAGCACAATATGTCCACAGTGGTTGCTCCTAATTAAATAATTAAATAGTAGACAAATGTTTGGCCAGTGAGTTGATGTTCTTAATGACAATGTGACAACATGAAGGGAGATGTTTTTTTAAGCATCATGGTACCTGTCAGATGTCATGGCACCCCTAATGGTCAAAACACCACAATGCCCAGCACTTATGTGTTTCCCAGTAGGACTGTATGGAGGTTAGTTTCCAACAGTTCTTCTCACACCCTGAATCATTGTGTTGGTCTCATTCATTTTGGTTGATCGAATATTTTAACCAAAATTTCCTTTATTCCGATTTTTAATTTATTGTAATGCAGCAGTTTAGTGCCTTCTTGGATTCATGTCATAACTGTATCTTACAGACTTCTATTAATTTTAAACTTTTTTTTTTGTTATTAATCCAAATTTCTAAATATAAACTCTTAGTTGCCCTAAAGCTAAAGAAATAAATTTTGCTCCCCTTCCTAAAATTCAGTTGTTAGTATGTATTAGTCCACAGCCTGAAATACTAGTCTGAATGGCACATGTATGTCCATCCTGGTGTATACACTTGGTTTGTCAGAGATACTCCTCAGTTCCAGTTATGCCAGTGAGACAGTGCATGCAAGGGTGGGATTTGTCCTTTGGAAAAGGAGCCACAGAATATGCTGGTAGGCATGAGGAAGAAACGGAAGAAAACAGATGGCTCCCATTTATCCACTGCATTTTTGCTGAGACTTAGGGGAAGTTTTGTTGTTGCATAGGCAAGTTTTTTTCCCAGATAAATATAATTTCTCAGGAAAAGTATTCAGGCCATCAGGGTTACATAAAGTGACCAATCCCATATGCACAAAAAATGTGAAATCTGGGGGTCTGTTGATATTTCACAGCACAGACTGAATTTGCTTTATCAAATTAAGATTGGTTTCTTAAGCTTTCTAATACTCCTTACACTCCATCTCAGATTACTTCCTTTGATGAAGAACACCTGGGACTTTTTTTTAAGATGCTCCCTTGGATAGAAGTATAGATATCGAGAGCTCTTTTGACTCATTCTGAGGTGAAAATGACCTCTGCTGGTGGAAATTTGCACATCTGTTCAATTAATCAAGTATCACTCGGGCCTTTTCATAAATATGCGCATCTAAATGCTCTAGCCCGGCTTTGTCAGTGTATTTTATTGCAGTGGTCTTCTAAGGGGAACTGGAATATTTCAGAGATGCTATAAGTGATCAGATTGTCAGCTGCCTTCAGTAATAAAAAGACACAGGCACAGTAAATATGAGAGCGGATATCACAAATGCTGAGTTACTAAAGAAAGAGGGAATCAAACTATTTACCATATAACAAGTATTTTGACTGTGGCACTAACCCCTGTAGCATTGTCTCCTTAAAGATAATGGATGGATTACTGTAAGATTAAAATTCATTCAAATAAGTGGCAGTAGTGTCATTTTACTCTATTCTGTACAGAAGATCAGTTTGGCTTGTTCATCATTCTACATTTATTAAGAGTCTGTCTTTCCAGTCTTTCTACAGGAACCAAAAAATTTGTTATCTGAGTCATGTTTGTAAAATGATTTTTCTATCTACTTGGGAATGTAAAGGGGATTTAGTGAATGAAGAGCAACCAGTCTTGCATAGAAAGTGGTATTATTCAATACTCCAACATGGAAAAATAGGAAAATAAGACTTCCTGAAAAAAGATTTCCTGAATTATGTTGGTTTTGAAAATGTTGCCAAGGATCACGGTACCATTTTCCATTCACCAGGTCACCATTCTGTGTACCAGTGTTGTATCAGTTGTTTTTGTGTGTGTTTTATTTTGTTGTTGTTGTTGTTTTTTACAGCTCCATTCTTTTGTGGTTGCTGAGCAATGTTTCCAAGTTGAAATGCAGAACCAGAGTGGGAAAATGAGTTGTGAAAACTATGAAATGTCTTTCTAAATGTAGTTGTTTAAAGACAATTAAAGAAAAAACCACAACCTTACATGAAAATAAATAAATCCCAGAGTATGATAGTTTCATTCTCACATGAATCTCAGTTTCAACGTATTTTTCACTGGGGAATAAAGTTCTTCAGAAATTTTCCTATCATCTGTCTCCAGGGAGTGTGTTGTTGTAGGGCTGGGCCCCAGTCATTTATTTGCTCTTTCCCAAAAGATTTCCTAAATTGTCTTTAGTACTCTGACTTGGAACCTCTTATGTGAGAGAAAGGGTAGAAAAAATAAAGGGAAAGAGCCCAGAATAAGGCTTTTGTATTATAGGCTGCAGGAGAGCAGATATTAGTTTTTTCCTCATCCAGGTTTGTTCTTTTTCATATTCTTGGCTAACTTCACAGAAAATACTGAAAACATCTACTCTGAACACTTTTGCTGTACAAGCTCATAGATACATAGTCATGTGCTTATTTCTCCTTATTATTGACTGTTCTATTGAAAAATGTTTTTTTTTCTTTTTTTTTTTCTTGCCTTGTGTTCTAGGAATAGCTCTGAGAAAAATAGTTTTGCTTCAGTGTCTAAGGTCATCAACCAAACTCTTAGATTTTATTTGTACAGAAGGACTCTGTGGTTTTAGAACTCTATTGAAGGATCTGAGTTATTTGATGTCTTTAAAAGAGATGAGGAAGAATTATACAGGATATTAAAGAAACGCTGACGGAATACCCATGGCTGAAGGATCAAGTCCAACCTCAAGATAATACTTCAGTTTGTGCTTGATTTCAAGTGCAAAACTGTCTCTATCAGCAAAACAGGGGATGCCAGTCTCAATTCTAAGCACATACTTTGCTGCTTCAGATCCTAAACTCTGAAATCAGTGGAGTAGTACTGCTGCGAAAAGTTTGGCCATTAATCTATTTGCACAAATTTACTCAATTCTACTGAACACTTAAACTCAGACTTGTTGGTACGGTCCTATGTCCTCTGCAGTGAGAGAGACTGAATTCTTCTCACAGTGAATGACTTACCACATAAGTACTGGGCTTTAGAATACTCCCCTCTTTTGGCTCATATGAATCTAATTCAACAGGTATGTGTCATTTGTCATGGACAGAGTTCCACAACCAAGTACCCCTATCTTCAAGTCCCAGCCAAGGCTTTCTTTTTAAGAAGTGAAAGAATATATGGAAAAAAGAATGTGAATGTGCTGTGGTTTCCCACGGGAAGCAGAACATTTGCCTGAAAATCAAAGTAGCAGTTTACTGCTGCTTGGCAAACATCCTGATTTCACTATCAGAAATTTTTACCACTTTCTGCTGACAGAAAGACGTGTCTTTTGACAGGACATGGCTATCCTCTAAGTAGTCTGAGATAAAGTGGGTAGAAGGCAAAGGAATTCGACATAGAGCTGGTTACAACATTTTTTGTACTGTTTTCCTCATTAAAAATGTTGGTCTGCCAAAACAAGAACATTTTATAGAAATAGTTCATCTTGATCAACTTGACATGAAACTCTTTAAGATAGCCTTTCTTCTGGACTCATAGAAAATGTCCAATTTTGGCATATTCATCATGATGTTTTTGTCTTTTCCACTCTAGAAGTACTTCTTATGAAAAAAATGGGTTGATTAAAATACATATTTTCAAATATAAAAGACAGTAATTTAAATTGGTTGCTAAAATAGAACTATTTAATTGGTTTGATAGAGTTTGCAAAACTTCAGATTGAGCTTTTAGAGTGTGGGAGAGGAAAGATTTAGTAAGAATTTTGGAAAAATGAGAAATCTAAGAAAAATGATCAAAGGATTTTGTATACAGGGAAAGTTTGGTGTTTACAGAGAAAACTGAAATGACGTTTGACTTAATGGGGTACATACTGGAAAGTGACTTTGCAAACCAGTTTCTGAGTCCTTTGAAAAATCATCACAGAAGGATTTTTTAGTATATTCACTAAATTTTTCTCACGGTAATGATAAAGTGCTTCATGTTCTCTGTGGCAAAAACATTAGGGTACAGTATATGATTTAATTTAAAAGCTCTGGAGGAAAAAAAACTAAAACTGGCTCATTGCTATTAGCCTCTTTGTTTTCTCTTTTGTACAATGGTCCATGGAATACTCAGAAAATAAAGGTAAAACAGGTGCAGATAAATTACTAATCCAGACTGGTAATAATTTCCCTCTTAAAGATTTAACTAAAAAAATGTATAATTATTTTGTGAGGGTAAATGTTCTTTCATGTTTTGCACTAAATTAATTATACTATAGCCTGTGTTATATTATATATATATATATTATATGTGTTATTTATTTGGATTCCTCCATGGTTACTAAATCCTCTCCAGGAGCTCTTGCAGAGCTCCAGATTGGATTACTGGATTTTCCTTCGATCTTGTTCTTTCTAGTCTCAGTACTAATTTGATTAACCTATCTGACTGTACTGTCATGATCTGTGTATTTCATGAATCCCAGCCAGTGTGAACTTTGAGCTTTCACTATGTGTGGAGGGAGAAATTATGAAGACTTTTCTGGTCAAGATTCCTGGTTGAAGGGTTCTTTGATGGCACCCTTTGACTCACAAGTGCTGCTTTCTGAGTTTGAAGCATGTGTTTACAGAGGAGATATTTCAGCCTCATTGAGGACTGGCTGAAGACAGCTCTAAAGAACATACAGTATTAATGAATAAAGTGGTATGTGCACCTTAATAAATTCCAACATATGTACCATCCTTATTTTACAGGGTGTAAAATGAGACAAAGTCAGATTATGTGTTCCGAGTATTGAGAGGAAGTTGATGGCTGAGCCAGGCTGAGGAAATAAGATCTGTCCATATGGTGGTATGCTCAGTATTCACATCTCTGATGTACTGGCTCTATTCAAAGTGGCCTTGCACTTTCAAATCTGCCCCAGCTGAAATGGCATAGCCTGTAGCAGTTGCATGTTTGATCACACTGTGCTGCTGGAAGTGGCTTTGCAAGGTTGGATTTGTAGTTTGTCATGCTGTTTATTTACATTTATTCAAGTCTGATGAGAGCAGCTTTGTGAGCTTTGGCTGTGTTGTTATTTTCATTAGTTTTCAAGTGCTGAGTTTGTTTTTGTTAGTTTGCCTGTTTGTTTTAAAAGTCTTGTTTGTTCTTGGGATTAATGTTCGAGGGCACTATGCCATTTCCAAGTGTCATGATGGCACCAGGAGTTCTTACTGCTTTGATGAACCCTGTGGCTGCCATCATCCCCTGGCACTTGACTGACAATTCCTCTGGACAGGCTGGCTTCCAGGGGTACCTGGAACTTCAATGGAGATGGTATAGGCTGGCCACACTATGGCAGTTCTGTTTTAGACACTGCAGGGATCTCTTCCCAGGGTGTGTCAACTCCACCCTGCAAGATTTCCCAGGGGTTTTATGTTTGCATATGACCCTATGTGCAACCATGTTTGCCTATGGCATCAGCTGGACAGCACACACAATGCATCTCAGCAGCTCTAAAATCTGTGCCATGTCAATGTCCTGCATAGCTTTAAGAAAAAAAAAAAAATCAACAATGCAAATTTTCCTGAGCATGCCCATACTTGAAAACACTTATGTGCCACAGAGTAAAGTGTATTTGAAAAACAGGTTTCTTTTTTGTGCGAGTGGGTGGGGATTATGAAAATATCAGTCCAGGTTACGCAAATGTTTGCCCTCTCTCTTATAGGAACAAGGAAGACTGCAATGGGTATAGGAGAGCTTTCTGGAGAGCCTCACCTGACTCTTTTCTGGCTTCTAAGTGAGCACAAGAGCGTACAGTATCCATACTGGCACAGGTAAGCCCTGTTTACTTTCCTTTATTCTTTTTTAAACCAGTGTTTGTAATGAAAGCCTCCACCAGTTAAGCACTGCTGGCGGGAGGGTGTTGCCAATGGAAGCATTTTTGAAAGACAAAATTTCAGTTCTGTTATTCAGCTGGGTGCAAGTACATCCAATAGGGAGGGAAGCATACTCTTGTCTTGTAGTGGACTAGCCCATCTGTGTGGGATGCTGTCACTAGCAGTGGCTGAAGCTTGAAGCTTGTGTCACTAAGTAATTAAATATACAACGTTTAATAATATTGGTATCCAAGACACTGAGCTATGTACTTTTACTGGTCCGTATAAAGTCAGATTAAGTTATTGACTTGTTGACTATACACTTTGTTTTCTCAGACATTGAGGTAGGATTAGCAGTTGTTTAAATGCCATGGCTGTTTGCATAACAGACAACAAAAAATCTGGCCTACAACAGATTACATATACTTAACAGTCCCATGCCTACCTGCCTATAGTATGCAAAGCATACCCTCATCAATGCAGAAAAGCAAACACTGGCCCTCACTGTTTCTTGTGTCAGGTCACAGGTAGGGAATATCACACAGCCCAAACCAAAATCTCAGTGTCCAGTATTTTTTTTACAGGCTCAGACGTAGACCCAAAGTGGTTCTCAGGTGAATTAGGAGTAATTCTGAGCAAAACATGTTTACTTTCATACAAAAGTAAAGCCAGATGAAACTTGTCCTGAAGAGAAAGAAGAGAGTAAGGTTAAACATTCATCAGGGCAATTCTTGTGAACATGTGTTGTCTCTAGCCTGAGATGTCATTCTTGCATCCAAGTGAGGAGACTGGCCTCATTTGATTCCTTCTCTCCTCTGCTGGTGTATACACAGAGTTCTGGCTTCCAACTGAGGTCTGTCAGGAAGCTTGTGGACTAACCCAATGCTACCCAAATCAGTCTCAATATTGAGTACACCAGAATTGGGCATGATTAGCGACAATCAAGCAGCATCAGTGCTTGCTTTTTTGTGGTATGATGCATCTAAGACATTAGTGAAACGTGTGCATCATCAGCACAGGCTTTTTGAACTGTTTTAATCAAAGAAGTAAATATGAGCTCATGTCTAAGAGTGGAGGAAGGATACAAAGGCCAGTGAAAACCAGATCTTGCTTGAACTGTATTGTTTTAAATACCAGTGAATGCAATATTAGTTTGTTGTAATGCTATTCTTTAAAAAGAGCGCAGTGAGAATGATAGTGCAATGACCACTGCAGTTAGCCAGTGGTACATCTGTCGTAACTTAAAGATCCTAGTTTTATCAAGAAGAAAAAGAAGAAAATAAACCTGTTCCAAATTCCACTTCTACAAATTTAGACTTGTCCTTAAAAGTCAAGTTATTTCTGGCACTAACAATGCTGAAAATAAAAATAGCGGGTCATTTAACTCTTCTGGGATATTGGTCTGCAACTCCCTTGAAATCAGTAGAAATAAAAGGATATCTACAATTTACATATTCCACATTTCTACATAGAATTTTGCAGTCATGCTGATGTGAGAAGGAAGCGAGCACCATTCTTCCCATCCCACCACCATGCGTTGGTTATGCAAGATGAGTGGAATTAAAATGTTTGGGTTTTTTTTTAATAAGATAAACAAGGTGGACTGTACACACAGAGATCTATTGATCAGAGGGCCAAAATGTATATTCAGACATTAAAGAAAACAGTGCTGTACAAGATTATTCGCTCTGAGTGCTTATGTCATTCAAGAGGCTTGCCATCCAGCCTGCCTTGCAGCATTTTTTGCTAGCCAGTGCATTCAGGCCAAGAAAATTGTTTCCTAATCCTTTTTGTTGCTGATGAAGGAAAGGAGCCTGGAGGGAAAGAAACTGGGACTGAAAGTAGATGAAATATAACATTTTCAATGAGACCTACATTTGGTTAGGGTTTGCCCTTGTTTTATTCTGATGTGACTAGTCATCCCACGGTTTTTCGCACACCTTTCCTCTTGCTGCTGCAGGGCACTTCTGGAAGAGTACTGAGACCAGCCCATGGGGCACAATGTGTTCTCCCCACTCTGCACCACGTCAGGGGGAAGCCAAGGAGTGGACAGCCTTGGAGAGCTGTCCAAGACATGAAGGAAGAGCTGCTACTCCAGGTACTTGTTGCTATTTTAAATCCCGCCATCCTCGCTCTCTCTTCTTGACCTACTTCAGGGTCTGGTGCATACAGAGGAGGGCTTGGACTTTAATTCCTTGTTGAGTGGTCTGAAAGGGTAAGAAAAGACTGAAGCACATTCACATAACATCTGATGGTGCTCACACAGGTGCCACAGGAGTGAGAAATTATTTCTGTGTTTATCACTTGTCTGCTTTACTGTCTACCCAGCAGCAGAGGGAAGACAGTGCCTTTGTGGTTAAGGTAGCATTAGGGCTGCAAGGAATGCCTGAAATAATTCTCAGGGTGGATGAAGATGGTCTGACAGTGCTTCTGTGTGCCTCTGTAAACATTCTCAAGGATTCACACTGCTGAGCTACTGTGGTGCCTGAGTTTCAGCATAATGCTAAGGTGTGGCAGCAAAACACGCAGTCAAAGCAAGAAGTAATTTTATTGGTGCAAAGCTGTTGTTTTGTGGAGAACCCTCTGGAGAACAACTAAAGGATTGGTGGTCCTAATTAGCCCCTGGCACCTATGCAGAATGTTGGCATAAGGACAGACAGACAGAGGTCTGACCATACGCATTCACAGGAAAGCTGCTTACATGGTGCTGGTGGCTGCGGTCCACTCTCCAGAGCTGGAGAGTCAAGAAGATTATCCTGGGATGCTATAGCTGCCCACATCTCACCAGAGATGTGCTTGGATGTCCTTTCCAGTATTAAGGGAGGAAACAGTTTTTTTGGCCAAGCATCTGATCTACTGTTCCAGTTAATTCATGCCTAAGATCCCTTGGAGAAAAAAAAAAAAAAAAAAAACCTCAATTCATGGATGTGGGCTCATTCTTTTGGACCCAGTTGTGTTGTTTTTCTTTCTCTTTTTCACACAGACCAGTGGCAATTTGGCCATTTCTATCCATAAAAACAGGGTCATACTGTTTGTATTCCATGTCAGTTGAAATAAAAATGATGTGTGACTATATATATGCCAGAGCTTAAAGCAATAAAAAAGAATTACTGACGATCTAGCAATCTAATAGACAAACAATCATCTGCAATTTGTTTTAGGGAAATGAGACAATTTCCCTTTTTGCTATTAACTGTGCTGTACTGGTTCCCCCTAGGTCTGTTTAGGGGAGTGTTCATCTTGCTCATCTAACTGGATTTTGTATAAAATTAAGGTACTTCATGTAGTACTTCTGCAGAATGAAGAGGACTCTCAGCTAGAGCAAAACTGTTGTATTAAAGCTCAGCAATTGGATGACCTAGCTAGTTTCAATTTCATTCCACTATTTGCAAAAATCACTTACTGATTCATTTCTCATTCCCCATGGGAAAAAGCTGGAAAGCTAACTGATAGCCACACCTATTTGTTAGCTGTTTCATGCTAGGTAGCACAAGAAACACCTTTCATTGTGTAGGTGTGTGTGATTCTGTTTCATCTTGATCTGAAAAGCAGCATCCCTTACCCTTATTTTCATGGCATCAAGCACAGGCCCAAAGCTGTGGTTGTTTTCCTTGTGATCACTCGCGTGGAAGAACCAGAGACATTCTGTGGCCAGAATATCAAATTCGGTGTCCTTCATCGTGCCTGGTTGTTTGCAATGCAAATGGAAGGCTTTGTCTCACATAGTACCATATCCATGGTAACCAAATGAAGACAAGTTTGCATTACTTCCTTAGTAAAGTGCAATCCTTCCCCTGGCACATGTGCCAATGAGGCATAGAGAGTTAAAGGGACAGCAATATATTTCTTGGAAATGGAAGCAATCAAAACAACTTCTGGCTTTTTTTTTTTCCCCTCATTTCAGTTATCACTGTCCTTGCTCTTCTATCCTTTCTTTCCCATCCTGTCATTTTCTAGAATTCCTATTGCTAAAAGCTAGTCTAGTCCTTATTTCTCCTTCCCCTTTGCCTGGAGGCTAAGCAAACAGTCATCTATCCGAACTGTCAACTGAAACACCACTTTCTTGGCAATCAGCCTCCCCTTGCCCTTCCTAGTATCTTAAAATAAATAAATAAGTACATAACAGAGGTGGAAAGCCAAGCCAAGAGCACCAATTTGTGTCCTCGGTTTTTCAGACCTTGGGTCCGTGGCAGAGCAGAGATGCAGAAGCACTAGCCTGCAACTATTCCGTAATACTAACAGCTGGATCGAGCCATACAGGTTGGAGCTTATCCATTTTTTGTTGCTGTTATACCTCTTAAAAATTTTAAAGACTCCTTTTCCCCTCTTCTGATCTGTCAGAGATGTGGGAGAAATACATTTATACTGTATTTGGTAGTTTAAATGTCATTTTAAGAGAGCTTGATGTAAAGGACTTTGATATTTTCAAAGCCTCACAGACTGTCCCCTTTGACTAGCCGGGAAACATTTTTAGCAAAGGGACCAGATTCAAGCTGAGTGTACTGCAGAATTGTTGCTATTGTTACTGCTTTCACTGTTGTTGTTTTGCTGCCTTGCCTGTGACAACCTGTGCGCTGATTTTATGCACTTTCCCTTATGTAGCTGGGAGGCTTAAAATACAACTCGCTCCCTCTTCAGTCTCATGTTGTTTTAAATGGAAACAGTTCTGGCTATTGTTATTTCGCATTGTCTGTTGTTTTTCTTCTCAATCAACGGTGAGCTTATATTGTGATTAAAACGCAACATGATGATAAAATAAACATCCAGTACAGGTATTCTCAGTAAGCAACACTGATTGTCTCAAACTAGCACCAGGACTTCTACTTTGAAAGGAGCAGAGTAAGTTCAAGCTGTGGCCTCTGAGTAGGAATCTTACCAGAGACTTCAGAGAGACAGAAATGTACCCGATTTTGTATTTACCAACATATGAGGAGGCTTGAAGTGTTATTACAGCTTTCCCTACCTGGTGCACTTTTAAAAAATATTAATTATCTGGAGTCACTTTGTTTAAGGGTAATTTACTTGTGAGTTTTCATATGGATGTTCCAAGGGTACTTTGAATGAGTGTCCTTTGCTTTCAATGCAAATGATAGGCATGTTGAAGAGTTAAAACAACAACTACAGCAACTAGGATTTTGCTGCACGTAACAGAGACAGGTTAATGGGCAGAGAAAAGGGGAACTCGACTTCATTTAGCTGCCTATGTTCGTGGCTCAAGTTCAACACTGAAAATACTTTTGTCTTCTCCACTTACTTCTGAGTAAACCAGGGAGAAGACAAGAGCCTTCAGACTTCAAGCAGTGATTTGTCCCCAGTAATGGCAACTGAAAGTAGTAATACTGCAGATCACAAATCATCCTGCTCCTGTCTGAAAGCATCGCACCATCTCTCTTCCTGTTTACTGAATCAAAAATGGGCAGATAGATAACATAAGCTTTATTTTCTCCCTGGTAGAGCTGCCATAAAAAGTATAGGTGGGCCAGATTGCTGAACACATCTATATCATATAAAAGACTGGAACAATAGTAAAAAGAATCTCTGTTGTTTTCTTTGATTTGCCTTGCCTTGACTTGCCTTGCCTGCCTTGCCTTGCCTTGCCTTGCTCTGCCCTACTTTGTCTTGCCTCGCCTCCCTTGCCTTGCCTTGCCTTGCCTTGTCTTCATCTGCCTTGTCTTGAATGGAAACTGTAAACAGTAATTCTTATAATCAATAATACAGACACTTCTCATCCCAGATTTGGGTTCTGAAAATGCCTTTATTTTACTGTTCATTTTGTGCAGCAGAAGCATACTTACTGTTAAGCTGTCAAGCCCAAACACCCTGTAAATATGCTCAAATAATTTTTGAACAGAAATGGAATATCTTGGACACTTGAAGATGTTCTTAACTAAAGTATTTGAGATTTTCTGCTTCCTCTTAATTAGTGTATTTTTAACTACATGTTTAGTTGTATATTTGTCAATATTAACCATTGGCTCTCTACTCAAGAATTGATGCACCTGGATATGAAGCTATTTGCATTCATAACCATCTAAAGAAAGTGGATAAATATTAAAAAAAAGTGTGAGTAATCACTCAGCAAGTGGAAAGGAAAAAATAATATTAATAGCACTATGCAATACATATCATACAGTGTGAGGAGTATGGTGTGAAGCTGATGAAGTTCAAGATCCTGTTTCAGTGAAACAAACACACTTTACCGTAGCTGGTGGCAAGGAGAATGGTTATGTTAAATTCTGGCAACCGAAGTGAGACAAATCTGTCTGGGAACCTGCCATAAACTGTTTATGTGTTTTTCAATTTTTTAGAAGCTTTTTATTTCTTGCATTCTGTAGTTAAGAGTTGATATAAATTGTTCACTGATGCGAATTCCTCAGTTTCTACCTTGAAACCTCCTTGGAGGGGAGAGGAAATAGGGAAAAAAAGAAAAAGGAAAAAAAAAAGATTTCCAAGATGTTCTCAGTGTGTTATCAAATGAACAAAACACACAGGACATGGAAACCAGCCAGTCATTCATTCCATCGACAGATTTGCAGAGCTAAATTTGCTTCTGGAGAGCAGTTAGAAATTAAAACACACAGATGATGAGTGGTACTGGCACCCAAACTGTGATCAAGAGGACACTCTTGTCTGAAAAGATGTACCCTATCAGATTAATCATTATGTGTTAATTAATTTGAAATCAAAAGGATGTCTTCTTCTGTCTATGCACAGGAAATTAATGGTGATAACACTAATTAAATGTAATGGAAGTTACCTCTGTACTTCACACATCTGGGGCCAAACTCCTTATTGTCCCTCATGTTGTGTCATTTACAGTTGAATCTCATTGCAGTGTCTTACCCTCGTTGTGTACTGCTGTAAATGGCTGTGTGTGTCATCTGAAAATGGAGGATCAGGCCAATGGATTACTCAGCTGGAAAATGAACTAATTTCAATTAAACTAACTCTAAACTTTGACTGTTATTCCTAGGAAGGTGCGTCACTGTACCTCCTCTGCTGCGAATCAGCCTAACATAAATGGTCCTTCTGCCTCATTCTTTCCCCTTTTTGTCTACAAAAGCAGTATTGTCCTTTCTGTGCAATCCTGTGCCTGTCCTGGCATTTCCCTGGCAGCTTCTCTGGCAGGTGGGAAGCTCCATTTCCCATAGAGGAGCCTGAGGTACTCAAGTGCTCAAAAGATGTTAACGGAATTTCCTTCTTCCTGCTGTAGGTACTGATGTGGGAAGGTGGTGCAGGAGGTAAGGGGTGTGGAGGGTACATGATGATTTCTCCAAACACTTTCCCAAGGCAGAACAAGGCTTTCTCTTAACATAGTTGACTTGGGCGGTGGGGAGGCTTGTGCAGTTCTGATCCAGAAAGAGAAATAAGAAATCTTCCTTTGCTCAATTTGAATATTTTTACCTATTTACCTTTGCTCTAAATAACAGCAGCTGTCTCTCTCTGGTGAGGGGGAGGGGGGAATTATCTTTTTTTTTTATTTTCGACCAAAGATACAGTAACAGAACCGGCTGTCATCAGCTGTCCACCCTGTTCCCCTTCCTGAAGCTCAGTGTTTCCTCATTAGTTTTGTTTAGCTGCAACACACTAACTGAAAGGAATCTGGGACATAGTGAGTAGGCTGGACTGTAGACTTCCTCTGCTACAGGGCCAAACGACTTCTGAATGCAGCTGATGCTGTATATCCCATCCTCTGCTAACCTGTTCTTTCAGTGCTTTACTTAAGACTTCTTATTAGTCTTTATTAGTCTCCAGGTCTCATGATAAAAAACAACAAAAAATAAATCAGTGATTGTGCCAGCTCTGTTATGCAATGACAAATTACTAATTACAACTCAAAATCTAAGTTATTTCCAAGACTTAAAAGTGTCAGGTACTTAAATAGATTCTTGGTACGGTACTAGTGATTGTGGTTTGCCTCCTTTCTCTTCACTAGATGGAAAAAAACTGGCATATGTTGCAAAATTTGATTTATTTCCCTCAACATTTCATCTTTGTTCTAGTTTTCTTACTTATATTTGGGTGAATGCGCAGCTTATTAAAGTACATCACACCTGGGACTGTCTCACTAGCTAACTCAAAGCCCTGTGTTTAGTCTAGGGCCAGGCTGCTGCTTTGGTCCATGAACAAAAACACCTCCAAACAGAAGCTGCAACAGGAGAATTGCTGTAGAAGTGCCCTATTCTTTGCACTGACTATGAAGGGAACATAAAATGTAGGTTTGTAGAAAACATACTGATTTACTGGAGATTTTAACCTTCAGTGCACCAGAAATGAGTTTTCAGTGTCACAGCTAGGCAAAGATTGACAGTCTTAAAACAACACATTTGCTTTGTAGTGTAAACAACAACAACAAAAACAATGGAGAAACCTTGCAAGTTCATTTATTCTTTATTCTAAATGTCAAAATTAAATCCCTAAAGACTTGAGTCCAAAGGCCTCTGATGCTGCAGCCTTTCTGTGTCTTTTGACTGCAAATCAGAACAGCACCATTGAATCCAGGTGGCAATAGTGCGACAAAAATGTCTCCTGCTTTGTCTTTTGTCTGCATGAGCTGTGCTGAGTGCCCTCCCTGCTCTGCCACAGAGAGTAAGGCAGCTCCTTGAGCTGGGGATCTCAGTGGCTTTGGTTGAACCAGAAGGGTATGAAGCCTGTTTATAGTACTTTCAGAGAAGAACTAAATGCTTCTGAGCCATCTTTACTTACTGTCGGTATGAAAAACTGAAATGAACAGCAGGATACCTAGGATCCCTTGCTTGCTCTGCTCCAGGCTTCCTGGGTGGCCTAGGGCAAATTTAAGCGAATCACTTGTGGTAAGTCCTCTGTTTGGTAAAAGAGAGGTAATGATCCTTCCTCATCACAAGAGGAGGCTCTCTGCCCCTTTCAAGCTATGGCAGGAACTGCCTCAGGATGTGTTAATGTACAATCAGAATACCTACTTTTCCATACTCATTGAGTCTGACAGATATTTCCAAGATATTGAAAGATAATAATAATTGATTGGTAGATAATGAAGTCAATGAATGACTTCTTTGCTTTCCACATTTGACTAAAAAAAAACAACCCTGCTTTACCAAACGAAATTACAAACCCTTCTCCCAGTATTTTTCATATATTCCAGAGTTACCAAAAAGTTGTGCAACTCAATGAGGTGATTAACTGCTATAAACTGATCTGGCAACACTTCACCCGAATGCTCTACTTTCAGTTTTATACGTAGAAGTCTCTACAGAAGAACATATTCATCTTTGGTTGAATTCATATTCTTTTTAAGTTTTGCTTGTGTTATTCCTTAATTATTTGCTGCCTGAGTTTTCCAATGGGAAATATAATGTCTACAGTATTGACACTTCCTTTAGGAAAGTTGTGACTCTCTGAAAATTCAGAACAGCATATTTTGCTTTGACTGATTTTGACCAAAGAAAGTGCTTTTTATTTTGTTGAGCTGCATCAAAACACTCTTTCACAAATATTCAGTATTAACTGACATGCCTTTGTTATGATCCACTGTCTCATGAGAACAGTGCTCTGTTCAGTTCCAGGGATAACATTTTCCATGATGTGTCTGGATAGTTTTCTGATCAAGCTATCTGGTACATCATGGGAAATTCATGATGCTGCATCCTGAAGGGAAATTCAGCCTATCACATGAGCACAATTTATTCAGAAATTGTGGTTATACACATCTGAGGCCATGACCTACCACAGGGAAATGCAGTTTAACCTAGAACATACTCGAACATGCAGGCACTTTGTTCACAAAAATTTTGCTATTTCAACTTTTTGTTCCTGAAAGACCAGTATTTTCCATGCAAATGCAGTTCAAGTCTATTTGTTTGGTGGTGAGGAGAAGCTAAAAAAAAATTGTTTGGAAGTATGGTGAGGTTTGCATTGCAAGATAAGTATTGTAATTAATGATTACCAAGTCACCATGTGGACAGGGATCAGCTGGGAGATATAATACAGCTGTCTTACATTTGATGCACTGAAAAGTCTTCTGCATCCATTCCTCTCACTCCTGCCCCTGGATAAGCTGATTTAATTAGATTCTTAATAAAATTTATGTTTGGAAGTGATAGACTTGACTCTAGAATGCTAGAATTTTATGGTGTTCGCCTTAAGCACCTGAATCTCAGCACTTAGCAGAGGCCAATGTATGTATGTTTGGGAAAAAGTAAGTGGTGTTCAGAAGCGGAAGAAAACATGGGACTATGTCTCTATTTCTCCCACTGGCCATCCCCACTCAGTTCTGTATGTTCCAAACGCCCTGTGCAATGCTTGCCACCCAGACCTCATCAGTTCTCAGGAGAGCAGCCATACTTGGGGAGAATTTTTTTTTGGTCTTTTTGGATCATGTTTATTTGAGAGTCTACCTATAAGTAGATAAGCTACAAGGCCAAGAGCAGGCAGGTAAGACAGAAGGTTATTTGTAGTTTCTGTTACATACGGCTCTGCTACAAAATATCAAACACCATGGGTTTCTGCTGGGAAAAACTGATCTTCATGGATGTGCCATCCCTTTCTTCCTCCATTTGCATTTGGAATGAGAAGGTTCTCAAATGAGGTTTTCAACAGAAAAGTCTCAGGCTAGCCTTTTCCTGTGGCATAATCTGATTTCCTTTTCTTGAAGGAGTGGAAGATTCTAGGACAGATTTGCAGAGATTTCTGGAAGTTACGACACAATACATCCAACCATGTCTGACCTGAACTCAGAACTTCTTGCTTGCTCTCACCTACTTTCCAGATCTGCTGAATATAGTGAATTCAGAGCATCTTTTTTTAGGAAAGAGGTCACAAGAATACATCATTAGATACATTCAGGATATATTCCTAAAAATTTCCACATTTATAATGTATATTGAAGCCCCAGATATTTTCAGTGCTTCCATATCTACACTTTTGTTTATCAGGCTCAGAGTAAGAAAGGCAGTTCAATGATATATGATTTAATCTTTTCTCCTGTTACAATGTTTTATCTTCCCTCAAGTGTCAGAGGCTACATTTAGCTTAGCAAAATATATTATTCATAAGCAAAGATACACTTAGATATGCAGTAAACAGAGAGCCAATTAGCACCACAGTTGGTTTACAAAGTACTTTTTGTTTGTTTGTTTGTTTTCATAAGGTTTTCTGACAGATTTGTAAAGGGCATTATTTCCCCCAAAGTATCTTCTACTTTAGTAATGAGATTCAGTGTTTCTTGTGTCAGGAACAAAATACTTACACAGATCGGGAAATGTAAATACCATATCTTCCCCATTACTATTTCTGTGACCTCTTCTGTGTGGAAAAAAAATGTCTAATTTTTAAAAATGTCAAGC
Organism: Oreortyx pictus; assembly: GCA_036925125.1. Lineage (NCBI taxonomy): Eukaryota > Metazoa > Chordata > Aves > Galliformes > Odontophoridae > Oreortyx > Oreortyx pictus. The sequence continues at coordinate 46,787,329 of JAUPFR010000007.1, read as the reverse complement.
TCTCTAGTGAGGAACTTCTCATCAGATTCTTGTCATCAAAGGAAGAAGTGGAGACTCCAGTCATGAGTGAGACAACTCATGAAAGTGCAAAGTTTGTCCAAGCCATGAGGTGGACACAGATTCATGAACCATTTACTGTCACTTAAGAGTTTGGGTGTCTTAGCCTATCTAACTCTATCTTTGTATATTCTTGACTCACTGCAGTACAGTGTTGTTTAGCTTATTTTAGCCTATAAAAAATGAATGTATTTAAGGTGCCCCAACCAGTGACTAAGTAAGTGCATGATCACAAGCAGCTACTTTCTCTACCTGGCATGTGGTAACCTAACAAATTCTTCCCGTATGACCGTGACTCTCAACCTCTGGTTTGTTGGTGACCTGTTATTTCTTATGCCTCCTTCAAACACCATCTTTCTCATAATAACATTAGTTACATAGCACCCTGGCAAGTGTTTCACACTACATGATTTTTAATTTGTCAGCACTTGTGTTCATTCACTCTCAACTACAGAAGATGTTAAGGATATCAAAATTTCAATGACTTAGTAGTTATAAGGTATAATGTTCTGTTACAGAGAAGAGTGGCTACATGACACTAGGGAAAAATGTATGAATCCATGCTTCTAGGTGGTGTTTTTGACATTCTTAAGCATTTTCAAGTGAATCATCTACTTCTTCTGGCATGTAAGTTAGAAATGGTACACAACAAGTAGTTGATTCTTATTCAAATTAAGCTCTGCTTCCTGCTAGCTAGTTTGGTTTATGTTGCCACAGCAAATTACAAGATGTCAGTAACCCTTATGTTCCCGTCCTTGCGCTGAGTAAGCCAGAAGGAATTTATGTTAGAATTTACGAGTGTAAAAATAATCCAGTCGAGAATGTGAAAGGATGTTTTCTTATTTTTATTGACATAATTTTGTTAAATAGAAAACAAAACTTTAAAAACTAGACAAAAATATTCATCTTTTACAGTGCAGAAGGATATCCACTGCTCCTAGGCAAATGCTACTCTAGCTTGAAAAGCACCAAAAAGTTTATAATTTCAGCAACGAGAGAAGGATAACTACAAGCAATATCTATGTGCATCCCACTTACTTATTCCCAGTATAAGCAAGTTAGTGAAATGATGAAATGCGCACTTTACGGCTCATGAGTATAGCACATGTGGAGTCCAGTAGGCAATGTTAAAAGTTCTTTGAAAAATATTTTCCCTCTCAGAAACTCTTGTAAGTGTCCTGCAGTGGTCTTGCTTTTCCCAAATGCATTTAAAAACATGATGCAAAATCTGATGAAATCAACAGTGCAATAGTTACCACTTCAAGTGAATTACACCTGAAAAAATTGTAATGTAGAAAATACTTGGCTCAGCATTTGCTGCAATAAAAACTTAATGTATTGTTTTTTACTACTTTTTTTCCTCAAAAAATCAGGAATGGAAAGGTATTTTCATCATATTTGCTTCATATCTATTCTTCAGTGGAAAGACTTCAGAGTGCCTACTTTTAAAGAACAAAGGCTTAACATACCAATAATGGTTAATGAGACATAAAGGCATACATTTTCCTCTTCCTGATTTTGGTTACATCTATTCTAACTTGTCCTGTGAGTTCAGCTTCCCACACAGGAACTGTTCTGCAACTTTGCAGCTTGTGCAAGAATATTAATGGATGCTCCGAAAGTAATGCCTCCTATTTAATCATGTTGGCCCATGATGGTAGAGATGGATATTGGTGGTACAACAGTAGGGGTTGAACCTTGTTCTGTTACATGTTGGTGCCATGTGACAGATGACAACAAAAATGCAGTCTGGCAGAATGGCGCCTGACATGGAAGTGCATGTAAAGCAAAGGTGTGTCGCTGAATTCCTCCACACAGAAAAATTATCACCCACTGACAATATTTGATGCTTGCTGAATGTTAATGGAGACCAAACAGTGAATGTGAGCACAGTGAAGTGATGGGTGGTTTGATTCAACAGCGGTTACAGTGACAGTGTGGAGCAGATATTAACAACCACAGCATGCATGCTCTTGATCATGGCTAGAGAAAATGCATGGCTAATGGTGGTGACAGTGTTGAAAAAGAGTGTTTTGTAGCTGAGAATCTGCTCTACTAAACGGTGTTTTTCTGTTCTTTGTATCTGTTGCAGTGTCCATTGAAATAAATAGGAGACTTTCGTTTTGGGGCAACATATGTACAGTACAACCAGTCTTCTCATCTTGAATCTTGCTTGACACATTTGTTTTGAGGGACAGAATTTAATTCTCAAAAGAGAATTAAATATTTTTATGGGGTTTTTTTTTTTTTTTCAGTTTCCTTGTCAGTACCAGAAATGGTACAATTGACTGTGCAAAGCTCCAGAAGGTAGGTGTCAGACACTGTAGAGATCTAAATGTTATTTTCCCTTACTTTTCATTTTGACAAAAGAAGGAATTTTCTTTAAGGTTGTTTCATTCATTTTTTTTTCCCTCTCATATTGATAGCAATAGTGTTAGTTCAGAAACCTACATACTGCTTGTGGCAACTGCTTGTGGATTGAGCTGAGAGACAACTTGCAAAGAGAAAAAATTGATCAGCTTTTCCACTGTATATAAACATTTTCTACTTATCTTAATAGATATATGTAGGTAAAATTAGGCTTGGGTCTAGCATAGCGTGTTATTGTTCCTGTTAAGAAAGACTGTTATGCCTTTGCAATGAACAGATTCTAAAAAACAGATCTTTCTCTGCAGACTGTCTGCAATCACAATGAGAAGCTAAGTGGAGAGCTGTTCTCAGATGTCACTCCTTTTGCTGCAGCTCATTGTGCTTTGTCTCTCCAAAACTTTGTTCAGAGCAATTACATCTTTTTAAAGTAGGTGGCTAAAGAAACCGTGCTCCTGAAAGGTTCCCGAAAGATTCACCATCTGTCAAAAGTGAGCCATTCTGCCACCTTTATAATTAGCATTTACTGGTACCTCACACCTACATTCTCACACCTACTGTAACATACTGTTCTTGAGAATAAGCGTATTGCCACGCTCTCATGACAGCTCTTCTTCTAAGGCATTTCTATTATGTATCATTATAAACTAAGACAAAATGCAAATGTTTACTCTAGGAAAAAGTCATAATGATATCCCAGAGGAGTACACGAGTAAACACATTTCCTTGTTGTTTTTTTCCAACCAGATCCTCACAAGAATTTTCAGAAAGTCCAGTTATGTCAAGATGCAACAGCCTCAGGCCTTCTCACTCTCACACTGGAGGACCACAGAGGTTAGTCGCTTCCATGAGTTTCCAGCTGGGAATGCAAGGAATTAGCCCATTTAAGGATCAACAAATATGGTTACAATTTTTTGGAGCATGCAGTTCCAAATTCTAGTTCATAAAAATCACCTTATTAATTTTAACACAGTCAAAATGACCTCTTTAGCAACAGGTGTCTGCTCGCAAATGCATTTGTAATGGAAAAACAAATACAAAACCCAACCTCAAAGTCCATTATTCTTTGAATTCATTGCACAATAAAATATTTCAAGATCTCATGGCAGCTGCAGCATCTTACCTATATCATGGCTTGAAAAAGTAAGCCTGCCATAATCTTACATTTTTTATTAATGTTTCTCTTGCCAAGCTCTCTAGGTACTGTGTCACTAGATACCTCTGGGGAGGAAACTAGTGTTAAATCTCTTAGCATTGTGACTGACAAATAACTACTTTAACTTAAATCTCTGCAAGAGGAGAGAATAGAAGAAAATTACTTAACAAAACCAAGGTCATACAATAAATATTGCAAGAGAAAAGTGATACTAAGATAATGGTGTAAATTATCCTGATGTTTTCCCCCCAGCATCACTGAATGGCTATCACTTTGTGAAAAGGATCCAGTGGAGATTCTCCTTGATTTGGGGTTTGGTACAGAAGAACCCGATGTCTGCACTAAAATCCCCCCTAGGTTCCTCAGTGGTTCTTCTGTGGCAAAAGGTATCGACATCCAAGTCTTTTTGGAAGCTCAAAAGCAGCGGATGGACATTGAGCTGCCAAACCTATATGGTAAGTGGAGAAGGAATTTTGACCAAGAAGTAAGATAAGTAGCATGGGGACTGAGCGAGTAGAGAAGAGGCTTATGAGAGAAAGTGTATGAAAAAGGGACACTCATTTAGTTGTTATCAAGAATTCTCATTCCCTTTTCCCTTCTGTAGGAGCAGGACCCGTTTCAAAGGGAAATGTGCAGAGCAGCTGACAAGATCCCAGCCTCACATCACTAAGGCTGCTAGGGCTCATGCATCAGACCAAAAATCTCTATCTGGTACTTGACAGTTTGGTTGTTCAAATATACCCTAAAAAATGGATGAGAATCTTATTTTAAACACAATAAGATTGCACCATTTAAAACAGACAGCCTTGATTTTTATCTGCTTTAGATGGTTTTAGTTCCATTTAGTGCATTTGGCAGTTCAGAAATGAATACAAGGTCTTCACCCTGAAGTTATATCAGCATTAAAATAGCATTGTTAATTCTCTGGTATATTGCCCATCTGAAAAGTCCAATTTTGACATCATTTCCCTTCATGTTTGCTGCACAGGATAGCCAGATGGTTCTTGAAATCTTCTGTTTATTTAAGATGCTCAGTGAAGCAGTATCTCTCATATAGTCCATGCATTCCTGTTTAGAATTACACTGAAGTGGTATGGATGGAATAAGAATTGAAAAAGAAATGTCAGAGCATCATGGAAAATGTGTTTTTTCCCTCTTCCTCTCTCTTTTTATAGCAAGGCCTGTGAACACATTTCAATATTTACAGCAAACTGACACATCAAACAGGTTTCTCAGCTCTCACTCTTTCTCTCTATCTGTAACTCCTGAGAGGGCGTAAGAGGAAAGAGAGAGAATCTGTACGAGTAGATGGAGGATGGAGACCTCAAAGAAGAATCATAGAATGCCTTAGATTGGAAGGGACCTTAAAGATCATTTTAGTTCCAACTCCTTTACCATGGGGCAGGTTTGCCACCCACCAGTTCAGGCTGCCCAGGGCCCCATTCAGCCTGGCCTTGAGCACCTCTAGGGATGGGGCATTCACAGCTTCTCTGGGCAGCATGTTCCAGGACCTCCACCACCCTCTGAATAAAAAATTTCTTCTTAACATCTAACCTAGATCTCCCCTCTTCTAGTTTAATGCCATTCCCCGTCATCCTGTCACTATCAGACTATGTAAAAAGTCAATCCTGCTCCTGCTTATAAGCTCCCTTCCACGTACTAAAAGACCACAGTGAAGTCTCCCCAGGGCCTTCTCTTCTCCAAGTTAAATAGGCCAAATTCACTCACACTTTTTTCATCGAAGCGCTCCAGCCCTTTGATCATCTTTGCAGCCTTCCTTTGGACCTGCTCCAACAGCTTTGCATCCTTTTTGTGCTGAGTGCCACAGGCTTGGACATGGTACTCCAGATGGGGCCTTACAAGGGCAGGGGAGAGGGGGATGATCACCTCACTCTCCCTGCTGGCCACCCTTCTTTTGATGCAGCCCACGATACCATTGGCCTTCAGGGCTGCAAGAGCAAACTGCTGCCATCAGAACTCACAAGTCCTTCTCTGTAGGACAACTCTCCATGAATTCTCTCAGTCTGTACTGAGTCTGTTTGTCTTGACCCAGGTGCAATGCCATGCACTTGGCCTTGTTAAATGCCATTAGATTCTTGTGTGCCCACTTTTCAAGTATGTCCGGGTCCCTCTGGGCAGCATCCCTTCCTTCTATTGTGCCAAGAAGGTAGAAAGCTCAGAGTGAATGAAAGGAAATGGCTTCTAGTGAAGGAGTTTGCACAGTGAAGGCAAGCAGCGGTAAGCCAAGGTGCAAATTAAGGACCAGACTTTGCAGTAGTCCTTGATGGGAGCACACTTAGGACAGGTTACTGGCTGCTTTGTATGGGGGAGTTACTGTGTAGTTTGCTAAGGTCTGAATTTCAATTTTGATGGGTACGATGTCCATCAAAACATATTTTTTTGCTTTTGACAGGTTGGGAGGGTGTTTTCACACCATCGGCATAGGCTTCCTAAGTATGTCCCTCGGCAGTTTAACCAAGAAAGGTGACGTCCATCCTTTACCAAGAGAGGTGATATTCATCCTTCAGAGAAACGTACTTCTTTCTTCACTGTTTCTACATGTTTCCTTATATGTAGTGATTAACTTCATAACTTCTGCACAGACATTTAGCTGAAGCAGCATCTCAAAAATCTCAATCACTATAGTCTATTTCCATTGTGAATGGAGAATCAGGCACCTCTCATGGGTCATAATCTAGCCACAATTTCAAACACCTATCAGAAGGAGCAAGTTTGTCTGTATAGACAGTCTAGCACATGCACCTTCCTATAGCTGATATGAGAAGACTGCTAAAAGGGATGAATCAGTTTTAGTGTGAAAAATTATAAGAAATATTGTCAAACAGACTTTCAAGTCATTTGCTTGCAAACTCTATTTTTTAATCTTGCCATCCTTACCTTGCCTAATAATTTTGTAGTGAAGTATACCAAGAAGAAGAAGTGGAAAACATGTTAAACAGATTTGAAAAATGGATTGTCTCTATAGGGTGGAATCTAATCTATCTGCCATCAGAAGTAAGACTGCATCTAATTTTGCAAGCACTGGATGATCCAGCTCTTTGAAAGTATAATCCTAATTTCCCTGTACTTATGTTAAAGAAGATAGATGTTTTTGGAAGAAAGCCTCCTGAAGACGATGAAGATCCTTCTCACTAAATTAAATAGATCAGGTCTAGAGATGTTCTATGGTGTTAACCTTTCCATTAACCTTTTAGGATACCCCAGATGCTTTACTGTCACAGGACCACTTCATATTGAGACACAAGTGCCAAAATGATGCAGAGTGCATACTACATTTAGACACTTCAAGACTATATTAAGCCACTGTTCCCAAAGGCATGTAAGCATATGATATGCTGGATAAATTCAGTTATTGTCACCTAGTTTGGTTTATTATCACTGAATTGCTCTCATTTGTCTCCAGACACCAAAAAATAAAAGTGTTTGATCTGAATTAGTGAATGACTGAGAAATTTTCTCATTGTCAGTTTACCTACTCCTGAAACAGCAAAGAAAGTTAACTGATTTAGTATGACGTTTTAGCCTAAGAAAGTGAAAGATGAGGAAGAGGTTTATAGGAACTGTATGAATGACAGTAAACCTGAAGGAAAAAAAAGGAGAGTGAGAACCAGATCTTTCTCCACTTCCATATTTCCTTCATTCATTATCTAGAGCAGTCCTTTCTGGACTGCAAGCACATATTGCCAGCTCATATTGAATTTTTCATCTACCAGAACCCCCAAGCTCTTCTCCATAGGTCTGCTCTTTATCCATTTGTGGTCAAATTTATTCATTTTTGGTATTGTCCTGATGCAAGTGCCTCAGCTGCTTCAATTACTATACTGAAACTCTCGTTCAAATCTCTCTCCTTTGTGATGAATGTATGCAATAGTCACTATTTCCCATTATATATGATCATCTTCTGAGCACCAAAGTAAGCTAGTAGGGAGAGGTATACATCACTGCAGTTGGATATTAGCAAGTAAAACCATTCCTAGAAAGGAAACGTAATATAAATTGCTAAACACATTCTCTGAGCTGCAGCTTCATTTCTAGCGCCGACAGTATTGCCAAGGCTAAAGAATAAACAACCTAAAGTATGAAAATGCTTTAACATATAAAGTAGAAAATGGAGAAATTTCATTTTATTTTTTCTTGAAAAAAACACCAATTTCAGATAAATATTTATTTTCCTAGTAAACATTTTGATTTTTCCAAATTCTGCAGTTTGCTATGGAAAACAACAACAACAACAACAAAAAACAGTTGACTGAAAGTTCTCAATGGCTCTGGAAACATCTGTGTTCCTTCATTCCTCTGTGAGCCTGTTGAAGATTTTCCAAATTTTTATGCAGATAACTATGTCAGCCTATGTAGTACCAGATTTAGGGAAGGAGTAACAAAACTGTGAATTTTTCCTCCTGAATTCTAAAATGGTAAATCATAAAGTCATTAGTATTTCTATGAAAAACACAGATCCCATTGAAGATTCATTGATCTTAATTACAGCAAGACCATTTGCTGATTTATCTGAGCTTCCTAGTGAAAATGAATCTGCAGTTATGTCCTTCTTAGACTATTTTGAAGCAGGCTTCAGGGACCAAGGAGTTTGTACCAGACTCTTGCCTATTTGAGGCATGCTCCTTGGGGAGCACCCCTGGAAACGGAAGAAACAGCTTACCCAGAAACAAAAAAGTCCAGAAAATGAGTCTGTCCTTGACACAATTTCTTTATGACATTGCACATGAATAAGACAATTTTTTTGTTCATGTATCATTTCTTCATTTTTTGATTTGTGATTTAGATTTCACAAAATCTTTGATATAGTTCACCAAAGTTAAGCAACATATAAAGATGCAAAAACTTTTTCAAACTGCAGCAGTTTAGGTTCTGGTTCAAATCAGAATGTCTGGACTGCTCTACCTCTGTCAGTCAAAGGAAATTAGCAGATGTAATTTTTAGGGCCTGATGTAGTGGGAGCCAGATAAAATACCCAGGCTAAAATGTCTTTACATGGAAAACGTGTCATAGCACAGTGGATACACAAAATGATTTACCCTGATGTCTCAAACTTAGGCAAATGGAAACTATCCAACACAGTATCCAACACCCTGTGCTCATGGATCAAATAACACCTTTAAACAAAACCAGGCATCACTTTTAACCATGTCTTAAAAAGCGAAAGGAGTGGCAACATCTTCCTTCAGTTTTAATAATCGAACAGTATCAGGGGAAGAAAAAGAAAAAAAAAAGACTATTCTTGAGATATTGCAACAAGAAGGAATTACACACTATGACATTGGTCTTTGATGCAAAAGACTGACTCAAATCCATGGTAAATACCCCCTTGTTTAATTATTGGTGAAGCAGCATTACCAGCAGCCTGCGTGCTGTAAATCTGGCTGCTCTCTAACAGAAATGGCAGCCAAGTATGTTAGCATTTTGCCATCTACTGTCCTCAATGAATCTCTCAAGGAAGAAGTCCTGGTGACATATTCATTGTCTCAGGATGGATGCAGACACAATACTCAAACAAATGTGTTGCATTTCCTTGTATAAATAACTTCATGGTGTTGTAGAGAAGGAAATCTCCAGGATCCCTTAGGGAAGACATAGTTCATTTCTTTTTGTATGTTAATCCATGGAAAAAGTGGCAAAAATTACAAAAGCTTGATGCATTTTTTTAGTTATATTTTTTAAAGAAAAGGTAACCTATATACAATATCAGCTGTGAGTTTCTGGGAAATAAGTATTTTGTCATGTTCTGAAAATAAGGGTATAGCATGTATAGTCAATTTTTATCAGTGTGCATTTATCAGTAGGTATGCATTTTGCAGCTATCCTGGACAGCAGCCAGCAGTAAATGTTATAATCAGATTTTATAATGACCTTATTCACATGAATTTTAATTAGTCCTCAAATATGTCATCCAAGTCTGGTCCAGCCAGCTGGAGAACTTGAGGATGGGTTCTGTAACTTTTATTCTTGCAGAGTAACATTCAGATGTACTTGTCCCACAGAGTTCAACACTATGTTTGGCTGATATAAAGAACTGTGCAATGGTGTCCGTATATAGTCCGAATGGAAGCAAATAAAAAGTCAGCCAATTTTTAATCAGATACTTAGTATGTTTCTTAGCAATTACAAGTTTGAATAATCACTGGTGCCAATTATTTGTTTTTAATTTTTTTAATAACTGTATTGCCCTTCCTTTTGACAAACTTAAGAACGTTTTCGACAACTGGAAGTACTTGACCACATCACCAGTGCCCTCTCATCTTTGCTGACTGATGTGAACACCCAGCAGACTAAAGCACAGGAAACTGGTGGGAATGCGACCAGTCATTTGGATGCTGTGAAAAGCAGACCTGTGGTCACACAAGCAAAGAGGAGAAGAATAGGTCAGCTCCTCAGAAGGGCTTCTCAGCAGACAGCGCTAGTGAAACTGCGCTCAGTGGCACCTGAGGAAGTCAGCATGCCAAGTACAGAAGAACAATCTCACCTTTGTGTGGACGTTGCTGAGAGGAGACCAATCCAGGCAGGATTTTCTCCATTTACCTTGGGCTGTCTGACTATCGAGCAAACCTGTGGAGACAAAGATTCCTCAGCTCATCCCATATCCCAGTGCCTACCAGCTCTGCCAGGGAAAAATTGCACTTCGTTTCATTTAGTGACAAGACAGCACCACCTTTCTTCTCTGCGTGAGGTGCCTGCCAAAGACAGGCCAAAAAAAGAGCACCATTTGCTTCTGGCCCAGATGCTCAAAAAAATGGCAGGTCTAAACTGCAGGCCTCCAGACTCATTTGAAATGGAGGAGGTGAGGTGGATTTTTATGTATTGCTTGCTGGCAATGTCTGGCAATGTCTCCCTACCCATATTTATTGTATAGGTTTGGATTCTCTTTTTAAGGGTGGAAGCTAGAGTAAATTGCTTCAAACACCATGCTGCAGCATTATGGGGAAAAACAGTGGGATTTACTCTGCTCATTGGGGTTTTGATTATTTTAAACTGTCTTTGTGTTGGGATACTGTCAAGGAAGTTGGCACTGAAGTTACTAAGGTAGGATTCATTCAACCAGTACGACAGTGTAAGATGCCAGTATGTTTTATGCAGCGTTAGGTTGTTGGGGATTTTTTGCAGAAGTAAGTTGCAGGAACACTAATACATATGGTGAGGGTTATTTTTACAGATCCAATCATTAACCAGTTTGTTGGATTGGTGTTTTTTTTTTTTTATTTCTTTCCCCTGTGCTCATGTTCTGGTGTTGAAACTTTCAGAAAATTTCATCACAAATTTATCCTTGGTTTTATAGCAGTGTTTGAAATAGTTTATCACTCTGTAAGCTGAGCATCCTAAAAACAGAATAAATCAGAACAGCAGCTTGTTTTCATATCTACTGTCAGCAAAGTCCATGGTACTCAGCTATCTATGTGTTTTAGCAACAGTGGGTTGTCAGCAGGGTTCAACATGAAGTAGCAGAGACCAGGATACTTGCCAGTCCCCTTATTACATCTAGATTTGTGTCAGCAGCAATTTTTTGGCCATACTACTGCAGAAAAAGGATTACAGTATGATTACCTCCAACCAAACAGACCCTACTGGGAAACAGGAACACTTTTTCCTGTCCATCTACCCAGACATTTTCTCCAGCCATCTTTCATGAGTGAGGAAAAGGAAGGAGTCGTACAGTCTTTCTTTAAGAAACACAGAAAGTAGGAGAGATGAGATAGCTGAAAACCCTCTGAAAACATAGGGAACTTGGGAAAGAAGAAGGGAGGGAGGAAGGGAAGGAGCAGCAAATGACTGGAGAAGGTGAGTGTCCCAGAAGTTTCTTCCAGTTTTGAGAGCATTGGGAAAACTCAGGTTAAGGCAGTGGCATTCTTGAGGAAAGGATGTTTGTCTTTTGAAATCTTTACAAAGACATTTTTCTGTGAAAGGTTTGATGCAGCCTTTGTATTGGTAGAGCTGACTCGAGAATTGGTGTTTGGTTGTGACTTTCACCCTCAGTGTAAGAGGCGGTGTCTTTCAGAGATCTATCTATGGCACAGCAAATTTATAATCCCAAAGCAGCCCATATGTCTTTGCAAAGCACTTAACATGCTGGACTTGCAGCTCTGTGACTAGAGGCTCACGTGGAAAGGAAGACACTGACGGAGCAGTGAATGCAAACAACAGCAAACCCCTCAGATTGATGTCTTAAGACAATTTTAGGAATGTAGTATGTTCAAATTAGATTGAGTGTACACTGTTTAACTTCTGGGTATCCTCTACCACATCATTACATTAATGCTGTAAGAGCTGTTGCACTGGCTGAAAGCATTAGGCCAACCTACCTTGTTATTCTGACAATGGCCAGGCGCAGATGTCTGGAGGAGAGAAAAAGAAATAGATACGTATAGAATGGCCCTTCTCTTCCTGGCATTTGACAAGGAGGGAATTGGAGGTCTCTCAAGCTGCAGATTGCATCTAAGATACATCTAGCATTATTTGCATGTAATGGGTCTCTTCTTTCTATTGAGACTTTCCTTGAAGGAAGATTACACAGTATCATGATACAGTGTTCCTACTGACACCATGAAAAAGAGAAACAGGTTTTCATTCTTAGGGGAAAAAAATATACTGACCTTACATACACTACTTGGCACAAATTTGCCTACATATGACTATATTTCTTTGGGCTTCTACTAAGTCAAAATTTTTTTCAGTTTCTCCGAGGCTGTTCAAACAAGATTGTTAGTGTATTTTCAGGTTGGAATCAATTATCAATTAATAACCTGAGGATGTCTTGGAAAGCTTCGCAGACTAGAGCCTACTTTATTTCAGGAACAAATATTAAATAAATTAAAAAAAAAGAAACTACCCAAAAAAGAACCAGCTGAAAGATTTAATGTTTTTCGTTTGAAACTTCTAGTTTGTTGTTGTTGTTGTTATTATTATTATTATTATTCCAGCTCCTTTCCCCTCACCCCCACTAATCATTACTATCAATATGAATTTTTCCTCTTCCTTTTCAGATTCAGAGCTTTGAGGATGAAATTCCACATGGAAATATTCCTGACACCACCACAAGTAAGTGTTAAGAAACTGACATTTTGCCAGATTTTTTTTTAAGCAGTGTTCCCACGTAGTTTCTTCTAAAGCTTCTCCTAATAATATGTTTTTCCTCTCTGCTCCCATCACTTCTGGCACTGGATGCATTATTGTAGATATAACAGTCTAGCATGATTAGTCTAGACTTGATAAATCTTAGGAATGTAAAATGTACTCACCTTGTCAGGAAAACACAGCAAGTGCACCTGATGAGAGTACCTCAGAAGAAAAGCCTTGAGGGTGTGGGGCATTCATGCGATGTTTTAAGCAGACCTCTCTTCACTTACAGGTGACACAAAAACTTCACTCCCACTCAGGGATTCATTTGCCAGATCCAAATGACTCCTTGCCTGCCAATTCCCAGATCCTAGGATCAAACATGAGGTTGGAGGTAGCGGTTCTGCAACCATTCTGTGTGCAACTCAACCAGGACTATACAACCATGACATTCTGGTGGCAGCATGGCTTCTGCTCCACCATCAATCTCCTACATCACATAGACCATCATCACGTGAGCAGACATAGCATTGAATTGCGTGAGAAAATTATTATTTGAGGAGTGTGTGAAAGGATTAGACGCAAAGCTGTTAGACCAGATGTTATGCTGTCATTGGAGGCTGTCTGATCTTAGATCCTGAGAAGCATTTGCTGGCGGGGTGGTGGTACTGGAGAAGATGGCTGTTCAGTCTCCAGAACATGGAGTGTTTGGCCTTGCTCTTTAGAAAACCTTGCTAATCTGTGCTCAGAACAAGACTGGCAGGCTATTTTTATTTTTTACAAAACAGCAATTTTGTATGAAAGAACTAATAAGTAATGAGAATGAGACAGCAAAGGACAAAAGTGGAAGTCTGATGAGTCTTTGACTTTTGAGGAGTACATAATATCAATTTTCAGGAGCTGGCACAAATAATTAAGCCATTCAAGTGCACAAATAGGTATATAAAAAAAAACAAAGCAGATATCCATTGGTGCCATTTAATTATTCCATTGATTGAAGCAACAGTTGGATATACAGGAGTGAGATCATGAGCCTATTGAAGGCAGTGGCTGAAGTCCCAGTGACTTCAGTTAAGCCACTGATTTCATCTATGTGCGGAGTTTTCTTGGTAAATGCTGGAGCTGAGTAAGTGTGATAGAGTATATAATGAGTTCTTTGGACCTGTAGGGTTCCTTTTTGTTTCCAGGTTTTGTATTGGAGATAGTTTTTTGTGGTTTTTTTTTCTCCTCTGTGAGCTTTTATTTATTTTGTAATAGACTGTGTTCCTATGGCAGCCAGTCACTCTTGTCACATCTTCGGGCAGTGTTGTATTTTTTCAGTCTGTAACTGCTTGGTTCCAGTGATATCCGGGGCTTCATGTCATCCTTGATGCTGTTCAGCCTGTGTACTTTGTCACCTGAATTACATCAGGTTGCTTTGATTTTGTTTTCTGATGCATGTCTTGATCTTTATGAACAAAGATAAGCCCTCTACCAGTAGTCTCCAAAGAATAGCAATTCCCCAGGACTTGTGAAGTCAAAACCACCATTTGGACAAACATTCAGCAAGAAATAAAGAGAACATAGCTCAATGGGAAGAAATTCAAAATATGATATCATGCCCCCAAATGTGTTTTTTTCCTTTCTTTGCCCAGCTTTAAAAAATGGCTACACTATTTAATGATAGAGGCAATAGTTAAAGGAGTTTGAAGATTATATAAGTATACTAATAACAATGTAAGAAAAAAAGTAAATAACTGCATACCCTTAATCATCTTCTAAAACAGGAATAAGCATGTATGAGGGCTGCTCCAAAAGTAATGCCTCCTATTTTACTGTATTGGCACATGACACCTGAAGTGGATGCTGGTGGTATGGCAGGAGGGGATGAAGCTTCCAATGAAATCTCATTACATATTGTTGCCACGTGACAGATGGCAGCAGAGGGGCAGTTTGGCAGAATGACAACTGACGTGGAAGTGTGGATGAAGCAAAAGTGTGTCACTGAATTCCTCCATGAAGAAAAATTGTCACCCATCGACAGTATTCGATGCCTGCTGAATGTTTGTGGACACCAAACAGTGGATATGAGCACAGTGAGGTGATGGGTGGTATATTTCAGCAGTGGTTACAGTGACAGTGGGTCACCTCTGCTGGTTCAGATTGTTACAAGCACAGCATGCAGACTCTTGTTCATGGCTAGAGAAAATCCATAGCTAATGGTGGTGACAGTGTTGATAAAGAGCGTTTTGTAGCTTAGAATTTGCTCTATCAAATGGTGCTTTTGTGCTCTTTGTATCTGTTGTAGTGTCCATTGAAATAAATAGGAGGGTTTACTTTTGGAGCAGCCTGAGCATTTGGTAACATTTTCAGAACAGGGAAAGCAGAAAGTAATTACTTGTTTTTAGTTCTGATATGACTGATATCCAATCAAGTGATCAATTTAGCATACAATTGAACTGCATTTATGTAAGATTAACTCGTATATACTAACACAATAATGTTTTAGAGTTTTGTTTAAGCACTGGAATCTCTCCCTCTGTTTTAGAGTTGTTGATGCTTGGCCTAAATTTAAAGTCTCTTTTATAGGCTTTATTCATATTCTCTCTCTTTTTCCCACTGCTCTTAAATGACGTGCTCTTCCATACCCATGGGATTTTTATCACTACTTCAATTTGCTTTGTATCATGGGCGCGGTCAAAACTCACCGATTATGAATGCAGTGTTGTTAGAAGTGAATAACACTAGCTTTTATAAATACCCCTATCAAATCAGCAGAATTTGTCTCAGACCCATAAGCAGGGACCTCAAAGTAGGAGCTAGTGGGAAATGTGGTCCAGGTTCCATAAGGAGCATACACAGGGAGAACCTCAGCTCCCAGGAGAACACGCCTGAAATTAGATTTGGACTGCAAATCGTTTGGGATGGAGGCTGCCTGTTTTTCAAGGCTCGTGCAGTGCCTGATAGTGTTAAGGGCCCACTCTCATTTTTTTGCAGGCTCTGTGAGAAAGGGTATGAGAGAGCCATGATGAATGTGCTGGAGCCTGGCATGACCCTGCTGAAATGGGACCTCACCTGAGTGGAGAAGCATGTGGTGCCCACCGTGAGAAGAAATAGAGGTAGATAGGAACAGACTGCTTTGCCTAGATGGAGCATATTAGAGACGGGTGACTTATGGAAGTGTTTGTCCCTGTGGTATTGTCCCTTGGCTCTGTAGCCTGGCCTCAATTTTAGTCCAATTGCTTAATTTTCTACACTCCCCATGAAAGCCAATTCCCTGGCTGCTGTGTGTCTTCTTTATATTTCTCCATAATGTAGATTCTGGCTGTTTAACTGCAGTAGGCTTTATGATAAGACTTTTTTTCCTTCTCTCTTGGCAGAACGCTGAGACTTAATTTTAAAACACGCTCAAACCCCCAAACATCCCCGAACGACTTACAGGGAAAGGAGAGTGTTTTCTAGCTCTGTTTTAAAAAATATTACAATCTTTTTTATTAGGCAATTTTATCATTGTTATAAATAAGTAATTGTACTGGGGAGAAGGGATAATCCTTATTTAATTAAATTCATCTATACTCCCAGGTTGGCAGCAACCAGACATATGTGAGACTAATACCCACAGCCTGCCTGTATGCATGTGCAATTAAAAATTCACTCTACAGTAGCACTGGCAGTTTAGTGTTGCTTTTGGCATTTACAAATTCTTTTATTTTGTGACTTTTTTTTTACCATACACATATGCTGGAGCAGATGTTGCTTATTTGTTGTTTATTCAAATCTGTAGGCTCTGGCAGCTAACTCCATTGTTCTGTAATGAAGCTTTATTCACTGTCCTGTATTAGGACCCAGCAAATGCATGACAGGCTGAGTTAGCTCTCAGCAGGAACTACAGTTATTGTCCTTACTTATTGGCTGTTTATATTCTAAAGCTCACAGTTGAGAAAGCTGGCTGGGCAGGGTAAGGGGCTGGGGGTGTTGCGTGCAGAGGAAAATTACTTGACTCCACTCACTGTATCTTTGCCCTGATGAGGTGCAGACTTGCATGTAAACTCATCTGTTGCAGGGATTTCATATTCAGCACTTGAAAAATAGAGCTGTTCTCCCCCTCTCCCCCCTCTTCTGCCTTGTTCCACCCCCACCCCTGCTGCTCCTTCCTTTTTCAATTAGCCTTTGTAAAGCACTGGGTTTAACTAAAGGATGTTTCAACGTTGTTCATCCCCTTAACTCAGCACGTGCCTGAAAATTCATTAGCAGCCGCATCTATTAGGGAGTCAGTGTTACTTGGGTGCTCCTTGTAGAGTCCTCTCTCTCTTGCTTCTTCTTTGCTTCCCTCTCCCTCTGCGGGGCGACGTACCTGAGAAGCAGGAATTCCTTCATGGCTCTGACCCGGGCATCGAGTGCCAGCAGAAAGGCATTAGCCTGCTGGAAAAGCCTGTGGTAGCCCAGGAGGCAATCAATCAGGGAAGTAACCACCTCCATCTGGCTCCCTGTGACATGGTAGCTCACTACCGAAGCGTTTGCGATTCATCTTGTCCCAACGAGTGGTGCCAGGGATCGCGTACACCCATTTTTTTGCAGCAGCTGGGAACGTTCTAGCTTCCCCGCATGCTGAGCTAAAGCGTTAGCTCCTGTGACTTATCAAGTGGCAATTCTTTCAATTATCACACCTTCACTCCTCCCACTCACAGACTTCTCTTATGGTTTGGCACCATGGGAATATTCACAGAACGCAATTGGCATTTCTTTTAATTGACTGAGTGCCAAGAATGTGAATCCTCTTTGTTATCTATTATCCATTGTAATGTCTGCCTGCATCTGAAGTAGCGATGTCTTCAAAAGGGCAAGAGGAAAAGGCACGTATATTTCCCATGCTTCAGAGAGTATAGGACTCTCTAGGTGCCTTTCTCTATTTTCAGTGTAAAAAGAGTTATTTAATATTTCTTATTTACCGTAGCACCTGCATCACAATGTTTTTTCTTCACTTACTACACAGTGATTTTTAGTTTTAAAAACAGAATAAATAAAAGGGAAATAGAAAGATACAGCCAAAGGGGACATTTGCTTAAGTGGCACTCAAAATCTGGAACTCAAAAATGTCCAATAATTACTCTTTTGTTGGTACTGCCTGATATTTATGTTAAGCTTTGTAATTGGCTAATGATCACATACGGTCGGTCTCCTGTTATGAGTCTCCCTTCAGGAAACACAATGAGTAATAGATCCTTAATAGACATCTATATGTTCTTGAGGCAGTTCATTTGAGTTGGCATTGTACCGATATCTTCACAGTAAAAAAATCTCCACTCCTTCAAAAAAAAATATCCAGGAAGACACTAAATAGAACGCTCACAGAGTTCCACATTCTCTGAAAAAAAAAATAATGATAATGATAATAATAATAAATTTTGCTATGTTATTAGTGGAAGTTGCTTTTGGATGCTTTTCTTTTTGGCCTCATTGCTTGGAAGGACATGACTGCACAGCACTGCCATTGTTCATATAGACAAAATAGCACATCTCTCTAGGAGTGCGGGGAGAAGCTCTCTTTGTAACAGTTTTATCTTCTGCAGGTGACCTGGCACAGGGGAGTCAACTGCTTTCTTTAGCTGCTTTGTTTTGCTTCCATTTGTTGTATGATGTAGCAGACTACGTTTTTTGCCATCTTCTGCCCACAAACCGTTTAAAGACATTTTCATTCTTCTCATTTCTCTATATGAGGCATATGTAAGAAATGATACCAAGAAGAAGCTGTGTCATTTTCATGTATTTTGTAGCCTGAATAATCCTTGAGGGAAAGTTCTGTGGTCCCAGAAATAAGCAAAAACTGCTAGAAAGCAGAAACTGAACAAAGCTGAAAAAGTTGTGAAATGATGGAGACCCAGGAGGTGGTGATGCCACAGTCATCAGGGCAAAAACTACACTGGCAGCAAATAGAGGAAATCTGGGACACCTGGTCTCTCTGTTCTCTGCCAGCGGTGTCAGGAGGCTCTGGCCGCAGTCCTCAGGTAGAAACAGCCATCTCAGGGACTCCAGGGTTTGTTTGATTTTCAGTGAGTACATTCCTAAAAGTCATAGCACATTCATAACATTTTGTTGCGCATATGTGTCGTATTTTAGGTCCTGCAGACTGATTCATCCTAGTGGGAAAGGATATGCATACACTGCATACTTAAGGCAGATGGCCCAATGAAAGTAATAAAAACCTGTTGCTGTTTAAATCTTAGGTGGGGGAAATACAAAATACCATAGGTATCCAAGAGGACAGCCACATAGTTTGAGAGGTCAATTTAAATCAACAACCATGGCCTTTTAAACAACAAAAATTTCTGAAATGAAATCTAGCTGTGCTAAAGTTGTACTGAGGCCCTTTCCCACCTACATGCTCAACAGAGCACAGCAGGAACATAGCCTTGCCTGACCTCTATGAATCTATGCCTATGTCAGTTGAAAGACTGGCCATTTGAACCCTAAACCTCATTCCAAAATTTAACTTCACATTGCACTCAGACTTCAGGGCAGATTTGTGAGAATATACATACTTTCTTCTGATGGTACTGTCTTGCTTTGCCATGGCTGTTAAGGGTCAGTCCTGCCACAGTCAGTGACCCCTGTGAGAAGGGGGCTTTGGTGTTATCCTGTTCACATTTTTATACTCTAGAGAACTCAGATTTCTTTCCAGATGAAAACTGTGTTCCTATTCCTTGGGTCTTGTACATGTTATCTGCTTGCTGATACTGAGAATTTCTCCTTGGAAAATACCACTGACAAAAGAGGCAGTCTCACTATGCTTGACATTCTTAGGCCTCCTGAACACACTTCAGTGAATATTACCATGGAAATAGAGCTGCTGTAATACAAAGCAACACCAAAAGCCAGACACATATTCTGACCTCCTGATTGCTTTGGCTAGTGCTGACCAGGCAGAATTTGCAGGACCCTGGTAATACCAAAGAGGCTTTCCACTCAGTTTTCTCAGAGGTCTCTATGACTTTTGCCAGAAGCCATTCTTCCTTTTGTGAAGTGCTTTTGGTTGCATAGAGCCCTACGAGGCTCACTGCAATCACTTATTTTTTATTCATTATCTTTGTGCAGCTGCTACTGGGAGAAGTTGTGATGTAACATGATCTACAGTGTAGGCTGATGACATTCAGCTCTACCTCTCATTTTCATCAGAAGCAGACACAACCGTCACCCGTCTCTCCCGACATTTGGCAGAGGCACGAATCTGAATTAATGACAGTTGGCTGAAGCTCAGCTGAAATAAGATGGAAGTGATACTGACTCTCAAGGAAAAGTAGGAGGAGGACCTGGCAAAGTTTGAAGCTGTTTCATCAGCTGAAGGAAGATAAAAGACCATTGTCAAAGCGACTGCAATTTCAGGTTTTGACTAGATTCATCACTACGCCTAACCTCCCAGTCTGCAGAAACATCATCTTTCACAGATAACTGCCTACAGTGTTCTCTCTTTTCCTGTCAAATTCAGCTCTTAGATTACTCATTTATAGTTTTTTTTTTTTCATTTCTAGGGCAGTGTGTTCTTGTGTAGGACAAGCAGGAAGCGACTGGAAGCTGTGAGTGAGTGGCAGGCAAGGCAGACGCCTTGCTCCAAGAACGGCAGCTTGGAGGGATGTGTCTGCTGCTCTCAGTGACAAAGTGTGAGATTCATGATGCTGTGCTGTGTTACCAGACCTGACGGGACCTTTGCACCCACCTACTTTAAATACTTTAAAGGGGGTTTCCATGGGCCAAATTGTCTGGGAGTGTTTTTAAGAAGGGCAAAATTGGAGGTTTCAGAACCCCAGACACCAAATTACACACATATCAGTTCTGACCTCCTCTGGAGAGGCAGAGTAGGATTCAATAGTTCAAGGAAGGAAGGTACTACCTTTTCAGTAGTGCAGAAGGTAGGGCACACACTACTTCTCCTGTCTGTGTTCATCTACAGTTTAGATAGGAAGGAAGGAAAATGAACTTTAAAAAATATATATATTTTTCTATAATGAGCAGCTTAGTAGAATGTTATCATCTAATTCAGTTATTTTACAAAGCTTCTTTCTACAGAACCTGTAATGTGAGCAAGTGGAAGAAAGAGCCAGCCAACCCACCCACCACCCCCAGGCACTTCACAATGGAGTGTATTCATACCTGCTGTCACAGTGCTGTCTGTAGGGCACAGCAGATGTACTGAAGCTAGCTTTAAATCAGTAAATATGTCCACAGGCATTAAAACTTCCTAGTATTCAGGTTGGATATCAAGGGTTGTCTAGCCACAGCATCAGGGAGCCAAGTTTGCCCTCTCACCCAATTTCAGCAGGTTTCAGAGCCTGGGCAGAGCTCCAGGCTGCTGTGCTCTGCCTGCCAGCAGTGCTGTGGCACAGGCCTGATAGACACAACGAACGAACAATACACTGAATCTTCAGCCAAAAACTTGGCTGAACCTGGTGCAAAACTGCTTTTTCTTCAGGTGTTTTAAGAGGTGAGGGATTGAAGCTGAATGCACTGATGGTAGATGCAGAGTTGCTATGTAGCTTTTTGTGCCATGGCAGTTGATGCCTTTAACACTTCTGACCTCATTCCCTCAGGTGCATCTGGTTGATATTTGAAGAACATATAGGCCAACATCCTCCCAGGGGGATCTGGGGACCCTGGGCAAGGATCTGGAGCCTGCACAGGAGGATGTGAAGCACCATGTGTGCACTCAGTCACAAGGTGCAAGAGCTCCCCTGGGGCTATACACATGCCTCCTGCTAATGATGGCCCTGACATCCAGACCCTATGGCTAACAGCGTAAAGAAATGAAAGCTGCATGTGGAGATGAAGCAAAATATCCGTGGCTTTCACTTGACAAGTGAGCCCTCTGCTTTACATCTCCCCTGACCCTGCCTCAGTCCCATGGGTGTAGCATCAAGTATTCTTGTGCTACGTGAGTTCCTTGCAGACAACGGGGTCCACAGGGCTTTCCCCTATGCCTAAATATATCAGTGTTACCCAAAATTATGGGGAGAGGAATATTGCTGATGGGTGGAGAGATGAGCTAACAGGGTTTTGACAAACATTAGTAAACTCCTCAGAGGAGCTGGTTTCTGTTCACCTTGTAAGCTCTACTGAACATAGACCCCTCATCTGTGCTATTTATGCAACACTTACTGTTATGGCATGGCATAGGTCATGATATACATTGCTTTATGTAGAGGGCTCTTCTTATATTTTCACTTTGTCATACTGTTGGATCTTTGGTATGGAATCACCCTTCAATTCACAGGGAACAATTAGTTCATTTTTTTGAATAAAAATAGGCACCTTTGCTGCCTCTAATGCATTTACAGGTGTATTATTTGCTTCCATATAACATGAATATTCTAATAAGACGATTTATCCAGTTACTGGTATAATGTTATTGAAAAACAAAATCTGCAAAAGACATCGAAAAACCCTGTTTTTTGTTGGCCTTTGGAAACACAATTTGTGGTTTGTGTGCTGCTGCCATCTGGTGACTATTCTCTTGAAATGCTGCACAGAACTGAGCAGTAGCTGACTGTGGTCAGTCCCACAAGCCTCAGTCCAGTGAGAAGGATTTCTACACTTATCTCTATTACTTGGAAGACAGTTGTAGAGTGTGTTTTGTGTTTGGACAGAAAATAAATAAATAAATAAAGTCAGATCTTTCTTAACTCAGTTCACTTGCTCATCCATTCTGCAGCGTGGAAATGTGTTACAGAAGTTGTACAGGAGTATTAAAAAGGGGACTAAGAATAGACCTTTTGCATTTCAGTAGCGCTAAGTAAAATGCTTATTTTCATAATTAACAGTCAATAATCAATGCAGTTGTCTATGAGGGAGCTACTTCCAAGGGTAAGGAAAGACAGCACGTTTTTATGGCATAAACAGGAACTGGTATGAATGGCAACATTTATTTACCTAAAATGCTGAAAACTACAAAATATTTTCTTCTGGTGCAGCAAAGTTCAGTGGGCTTCAGAATATCTGCTTTGCCAGGAAACACTGCCAAAAGGAGTTCTTCATGCCTTACGAGAAATTAATAATTTCAGTGGACTTTTATCAGACCTTAGTGGTCATATGACGGAGCATGATTCTTAAAATCAGTGGTGCCACTTCTCTTGGTAGCATGAGAGGAGAGTAAGCTACTGTAATTCTCTCATGACAAGGCCAGACCACCTGTAACTGCTGCTTTTATATGACATATTACTCTCACACACAGTAAGCTCTTACAACAATGTCCTCTTCTAAGACGCAATAGACAGGGAAGTACAGGACGGACATTGTGTCCAAATGGGAAGGATATTAGTAGTTACCCACAACAGCCTCATTTTTGTTTTGGAAGTACGTTCATGTATTTTCAAAAATGCATTTTTGTAACTCAATTCTTTACTGCAGTGGTTCTTCCATTCAGCTGCTGTTAATTTCAACTACTGCTGAATCAAGGTGTTTTTCAAGCCCCAGCTAGTGAGGCATTTATGTATGCACTAAACTCTGGGCATGGGAACATTTCACATAGTCATAATCCTGAATGTTTTGTAATTTTTTTTTTATTATTATTATTATTTTTTTCTGAATTTAGCATGACTATTTAAACTGTAACAGTGCTGGTGACTTAGGAGTTCTGTGAGATTTCAAAGTCCTTTTCTTATATAGCTTAGTGAAAAAGTCTGACTAAGCCCTTCAGACTTCTTTTTCCTTCACAAAATACCTGACTACCCTGTAGTTCCTCTGTGTTCTTTAGTCTCATGTATATAACAAAAAGCTTTAGAAATGCTTGGCCCAGTCAAGGTCCAGCAGTACTTAAACAATTACAAGAATTCAAACAGCATTGCTAGGCTGCTATTGGCCATCCTGCTTTTTCCTATGACAGGAAGAGAAGCCCAAATTTTAATCTGTGAATTTAAAATTCAAATTAACATAAATGCTTTTTCATTCAAAGTTCTTGTGCCTGTAATTTCCTAGGTAATCAAATGAGGTAGAAGACAAATGCTGGAGAGCATCTATCAACATTAACATGCAAAAAATACAGTATTATTTACAAGCAATGCAGAAGTTCTCATGGCATCTTTTCATGTTGTGAGTATTCTCCTGGATGGAAACTAGAAAGAGGTTGTGTTGTTTGCAGCCAAGTCCACAGAAAACCATCTACAGAGTCTTCAGAGGAACCCAGAACTGCACTCCAGCAGTTATTTTTTACTAATTAGGGAATATTCTTTCATTAGTGGTAAACCTAGGAGCCCAGGAGCTTCAGAAAGTTCCTGCACTGAAAGCTGCTGAAAATGGAAGCCGCTGTATCTGCATGCAAATAAGGAGAGAAAGAAAGTCTCATAATGAATTTAGATTGATCAAGTAAAGGGCTGGAAAGCTGTGGGACCTTTGGGATCTGGAAGGTATATACTTTCTTATGTGATACAAAATGAAGCAGAAACCTGATTAGTAAGTTCCTCTAACCTATTTTTATTTAAAATTCAGGCAGAATAGAAATGGGATGCAGGAGCTGAACTATCCCAGTTCAATTAGCACAAAAAGGCAAAGAGCCAAGGTTTTCCTCACCAAGGTCTTTAGGGGCAATTCTCAGGTTTCTGCTTTCCAGCATAGCCAGATGTATACTCCGCACGAGGCTCAGAGTTGTAATTTTTAGCTCATAGTTGAATACTGGTCTCTGTCTCTACTTCTTCTCCAAACATACTTTATCTTTCCTTTGTGTGATTCTCTGCATGTATTTGCAGAATCTCTACAGATTTGAGTGTCTCCACACACTAGGAGGACTGCGTGGAGCTCCATGAATAATGAATATTTTGGTTCAGTGGATGAGCCAAATGATTGGGGAAAAATGTGATTTGGGTAGACTAGAAATGAAAACATGTTTTGCTTAATGTTAACCCATTTTTTGCACCTTTCTCCTTTCAATTCAAAAGTGACAAATTTGTTTCAGAAAAAAAAAAACCAAACACATTTCAGTGCAAAAAGAAACATTTATGTAAATTTTGCTGACCACTCCCTCTATCTTGCATCCTTCTTAAAGGTGCTCTTTCAGATCCTGAAAGACTTAGTTCATTTAAAAATGGGGAATTTAAGGAATGCCACTGGGAAATAGGACTGTTGGCACTTTAGATACTAGCAACAACATCCAGTATGGACGTGTTCAGAAAAAAAAATGGTAGTGAGAAGAATTTGTCCTGGGAAATCTAGACCTAGTAGAAATTCAGACTATGGCTATCCTCACCACATACTACAGCCTGACAAGAAAATTGTACTGTTGCCATTGGCGAACTAGCAGCTTTTATAAAGAGGGAGACTCCATTCTTCCACTGGATGGCATTAGGCACACTCTAATTTTCAGTCTCTCTCCCTGTTTGGGACACTGGGTGGAAACAAAGTGAGAGAATGGCACAGCCTCCGTCAAAAGGACAGTTCCCCCAGTATACAACTGCTGTCGTCCACTATGCAAACATTACTTGAATCTGGTATGCAGACATTAAACCAAACTGTATTTAAATAGATTGAAACTGAGCTGCCACAGTTTGTAAAGAACGTTGACTTTGAACTAGTTCTGACCCAGCCCACAGCATGACCCGCCTTCCTAGCACAGCACTGCTCCGCATGTCTCCTAGAAGTGTATTGCTCAGCTTGAAGTCCTTGTGGGAGCACTTTGACAGTTTCTTCAAGCTTTTCACTTCACCTTGCATTGGAGGGCCATATTTTTTCTTACTAAGTGTTGGTTTTAATTCAGACTTCCATTGAAGCAGCTGAAATTTTGTCTGGCTATCAATAAAGTGTTCCGTCTCATCTATTAAAAACTCCTTATGTTCATCTGTGTAGCTTTGATATAGCCTAGCACGTTGGGTAGGTTCTCACATGTCAGTGTGGGATGCAATGATTAAATTAGGCATCTGAATGTACTTGGAAAAGATCTGCAGCACAGACCCTCAGGGAACACACTTCACGCGGATAAAATGGGGAATTTAAGCCTTTACCCTGGGAGTATTAGTTCATTACATATCTATCATGTAGGTCGATGCAAATCTGATGCCTAACTCAGATGAACATGAAATCACCTTCATCGATTTGAGTGAGTGAACTGTTCTTAAAATGGTCCTGTTTCTACTATAAATTACTGTTAAGTTTCTATTTTGCTTACACAAAAACTGTAGAAACTGGATTAATTCTCACAAGGGTCATAAGATCCTATCATATAACCACTTTTAAGTGCATTTACAGATTTTCAGAGTGATTTGAACCTTGATGTTTATTCAGTGAAAACCTCAACAGCCGAACACATACGATACCTACTTTCAAGGGAAGTCAAGAGAGACACATGGAGATCTTTCTGTAGTCTAATTGTAGTGCTGTAAACTTGATCTGCAGATCATTCAGCCTTTTTTTTTTTTTTTCCCCATGAAAAATCAGCCCAGAGCGCACTGTCACATATTTTGGTTAGTTCTCTAGCTAGTGCAGCAAACTATAAATGTGGGTGGATTGCTGGTTGATTGCAATGTACAAACACAACTGGATGTCTTACTGAAGCAAATGCACTGCAGCTCCTGTAATGAGTGGGCCAAACCTGGCAGCAGCCACCTGATTCTGACAGGTCAGAAGGTGAATTCTAACAGCACTGCTCTTCCATTTAAAGTTTTTTTTCCTACAAGGACCATTCCGGCTACCTTCATAAACCATGTGCCTCAGAATTAGAACAGGTACCTCGGAACAATAAACAAGCAGAAATCGTGGTCTTCTAACTGCCAATTTAAAGCTTGAAGGTCACTTGTATCCCCTCATGGAGAGTCTTTCAGACATTATTCCATGTCTCACAGTGGTTGGAACTATAGAAGCTGAAGCACTTCTAATTTTCAGAATTATGCTTCATCTTTTTGTAAGGAAAACTACAGGCCTGACTGACACACTGGAAGCAACAGCTGGCAAAGATGCAAAGGGTAATTGAAACATCTTTAAAAAAAGGTTTAGAGAATGTGTAGAACAGTCTCCCTGGGGAATAAGCTGAACTGTGATGCTGTTTGTGGGAAACTGCAAGGATGAGTTTTGAGACCGCCCACAAAACAGGCATTTTTCAGCAGCTCCACTGCAAATTTTGTAATGTGTGAGATAAGAACCATGTATTTCTCATCTGAAATAGGAAAGTGACTGATGTGCTGGTGATGATGCCAAGTGATAACCCAAGTAATTCTTTTTAAAAATGGTAATATGTGGTTTTGGTTTTGCAGTTGCTGTCTACAAATATATTGCGTGATTTTCATCAATTTATCTCCAGGATATATCTATTCAAGTCCATAGTTTCTTAATGTGTGAAAACATTATTTATAGACATGTTTTTGGGTTTTCCAGTTTACACAAAGGAGAATTAATGTTTCATGTTTCAGAACTGCTTGGCAAACTGTCACATTTTCATGGATAAAACCAGAAAATAAAAAGTGTTAAGACTCAGTAGCAGTTACATATGCAAAGAAGAAGAAAAGATATGTATCTAGACTGACTGCCTCCATCCCTTTCCTCCCTCAATCCCTTAGCTTGCTTCCCACACTCTGGTTCTGTTTTTGTGCTAGTTATCTGAGAATGAGGGCACTATGAGCATAAAGGTTATCTGAAAGTGTGGGTTATCCAAGGGCCAAGAGTTATCTGGATGTACTGTATAACTGTGGGTTTACTCTCTAGCATTAGTAATTTTGAAGAGGATTGGCTTATATTGATGAAACTGGAGAGTTCATGGTGTATAATTTTGTTGCAAATGCTGAAGTAAGAACTAATTTAGCCAGATCATGTTGGTGCTAAATTACAAATCTTCTCTGGAGTAGATCTAGAATATCTTCCTTTTGCTTTTATGTCTTATCATGCAATCCCACATAATTTCTACTTGTTACTATTCTACTTACTGAATTCCACCAAAAATCAACCAATGTTCTGCAAACTAAGGACAAATTGATCTAGTGGGATGGTAGGGCAGCTCCGTCTCCCTGCAGAATTCACCTGGTTGAAGCCACTGAAATAATGCAGTGCTGAATGAGACTTGGCAGGAGCCAGTTCCAGCAACCAACTGTCAAAAGACAACATGCTTAGTGAAGGAAAACAAATGGCTGGATTATTTATAGATTACTTACATTGCATATGTTGTGCAAATATATCAAAAATGAAATCTGCAGCTGATGATTAAACTGGAGGATAAGTGAGCATCATCAGCAGTAGCTATCCTGAGCACATGTTGTTGTTTGTTATGGTCATAGTGATATTGCAGCTTTCTGGGGAACAGCACCAGGGTCAATAATGTTTCTAGAAGTGGAAAATACACTTGAACTGCCCCTGGTTAGCTCTGTGTTTATTTTGGCCAAGTGCTGCAATTTGCCTTTCTCTGAATTTTTTCTCATCTTTTAATTTCCTCAGCAGAGATGATGGTGACAAGAACAAGCAGCTGCCAGTCAGACAGCAGTGGGTTCATGGAGGAGCTGCCAGAACCCTCAGAAATGCAAGTAAGAACTCAACAATATTAGTCAGCAGGTCTATGAAAACTCTATAACCTTGGCACAAATAACAAAATGTAAATGTTAAAAAAAATAAGTAAATCATGGGATCATGAAAGCTTCACGAAAACAAATGCATCCTCCTAGAGAACCTCAGAAGGCAAGAAGCGTTTTCAGAGTTTTATCCAACTCTTCCCAAATACTAATGCGTGGTTAGATAAGAAATGAGACAAGAATTGGCGATTATTTGGTTTGCCGGTATTTAAAGATGTATTTAAAAGGCTTCCTGTGCACAGGGATGTCCAGGACAAAATGATGATGAGCAAATGTTTGTGATAGTAAAACTATGGTATTTCAATTCCTCTTCTTTTTTTTTTTTTTCGGTTTTTTTTCTCTCTTTTTTTTTTTCCTTCCATATTCTTTTTTCTTCTTTCTGTTTTTATTTCTTTTCCTTTCTTCAGAATGCATCTTTGTCAGGAAAGACAAATATTTTTTCTGATATCTACAACCAACAAACAGTTCTGTCACATCCAACAGAATTTCCTCTCTTAAACCAAGATTTCCCACAAAATCAAAATGATTGTGTTGGTGAAGTCCTCATCACGTCTTCTGAAAGCATCCTGAAAGTATCTAGACCAACAAAAGCATGCAGAGACCAGGGAGAAGAGATTTCCCTTCTGGTGACTGCAGAAAATGCTGAGCATCAGGCATGTAATGCTGAGCTGCAGAGTTTGGTCCAAGAAAGATTATGTGGGATGGAAAAGAAAGAGACTAAAACTGAAAGACAGCATCTTGAAAAAGAGGAGTGCACAGAAGAGAACAGCCTTTCTTTTAAGGGTGGTACTCAAGACGAAGGAGATCCTGTCTCATCAAAATTTCATTCTCAGTTTTATTTCAGTACAGGACATAAAAACATGAACACAGCCCTCACTGAATTTAGTGATACAAACCCTGTAGTCATCACTGAGAGAAAGCTCAGAAGTGATGATGAAAGTGAGAGATGCATGATGGAAAAGGACAGTGGGGTCACATTTCTCAAAAATGCCTACAGAGACTGTACAGAATGTGATGAAGAACTGCAGCGGGGTGTGAAAGCAGTCATCAAAAACAGTGCCCTGCTTGCAGCAAATGAGGAGACAAACAGGCAGAAGTTTTGTAAAATACACACTGATGCAAAAAATATGAGATGTTTCTCCAAAAGGGCACTCCCAGAAACTATGTGTAAGGGCTGTTCCTCTCCAGGCTGCTCTTCACAAGTGCCTCACAGGCCTCCCCTGTGCCAAGCAGAAAGGCCAGGGTTTTCACCCAATGATCAAGAGATGGGGAGCATAAGGGAAATGTTAGGTATTAGCAAACCAGAACTGGGAGACCCTGTCCAAAACTTTGAAATGACTCATATTCCTCTGAGTTCTGTTACTGTTCAGATGCCTTCAGGGCTGGACTTAACCTCAAAGGTGAAGTACACAGGGCAAAATGTTCCTTGCACTGAAAGCCTTGCTAGGGATGACCACGTGGACTTGTCCAAGATGTTAGCACACTGCTCTGAGGGTGGCAGTTCTGTAAGGTCAGACCCAGGGGCTTCAGAAGACAGTGTGAAGCAGACCACTGATGCCCCCAGCCAAACTGGAGAAAACAGGAAACCCAGGAAGCCGCCTGTGCTTTGCCCACCCCATAGCTACCTGACAAAATCAGCCTCCCTCAACACCATGCTCTCTGGTGAACATGGACCACACCATTGGAGAGAAGCCTCTGCAGTGACAGGAGCACAGGGCAGTCCCTGCTGCCACTACTGCTGCTGCCATGGCTGCTGCTTATGGACATGTCCTGTGGCTGTTTCTCCCCATAGCCCCATGGGTTGCTGCTCAAACCAGGCTGCCAGCAAGCTGCAGCTCTTGAGGACACTGATGTTTCTGCAGGAAAACACAGTGAGAAATCTTCCTCTGGTGAGTAGATTCTTTCAAATAATAGTGCACAATAACAGCTGATGTGCTCACATGCCAAGTGCACACGCTGCCTTTCCCTTTACTCACCTCTCATGCTTGTTTCCTTAGTGAGACATTTTTCGGGATTATAACCTTTCTGAGTCAGGGAAGGAAGCATTTCTTTCGAAACAAAAGTGGCAAAAGTTCATTTTTGTTGGACTGCTTATTTTCATAATGTTCAGTTCAGTCATAAGATGGTTACTGCGAACTGAATGATAAAGTTTAAAGGTTAAGTGAAGAGCTGAGCAAAGATCTGTTTTACAGCATGGGTATCAGTGAGCTTGAGTGATTTGCACTGAATCAGCTGAGTTACAGTAGCTGAGTATCTTTCTGAACTGCAGAAATTACAAGGTGCAATCCTCTTTTACTGGGAGCTACCTTAGGTTCTATTACATAGTGCTCCTTACATACAAACTGTGCATACCCAGATCCATCCATAAGCCAGACTGGTTTACATCAAAGTGAACTGCAGTTTCTCAGCACTTCAAATCATTTCATCATGGGAGAGAAGGAATCTTCCGTGAAATCTAGAGCTGTGTCAACCTTTTGCAATTAAAAGTCCAGATTTTTATTTCTTTGGTCCAAATTCCTGTGAGTTCCCAAAAGTTGTGAAAGACTCAGGGTGTGATGAGGAAGAAGGGAACTGGGGACCGCTTATGTCCTGTGAAAAATGTGGAAAGGAGCAGCATGCATCCTGCTAATACGCAGGAGTTTCCTTTTTCACTTTTCTTTTTACGCACCATAAGGTTATCTGTTGTACAAATTGAGGAAGAAAATGGTAACATAAAAGTTTGAAAAAGTGAAACTATTTTTTTTCTTTTCTGCCGCATCATTGAATATATACATCTGAAGTGTCTTGCCTTTGAATAGCCTTTGAATAACGAAAAGCATGCACTTTTGTTAGCTACCCTGCTGTTGCCACAAGATGGCAGTGAGTCAGTACCTTACGGTGGACTGGGAATACCTCTTGGGGACTGCTGTTCTGTCACTCTTCTAATGGGGGTCAGCGATGTTGTTTTACTTATGTAGTCTATGTAGTCTAGGGGATATGGGAGGAACAAACTTGTCCAAGGTCCAATCTTAGGGGTATGGCTCCGCATCCCAGTCACCATGCAATAAATGAGTGAATTTACTGAATATTAGTCACAAGAGAGATTACACTTGTGCTTCTTTTGTGTTTTGCATTTAAGGTCTTTTACTGGAACAAGCTCTCTCAGGTTATGTCCCATTAACCAAGGGCATGCAGCCAACATTGTGCAACTGTTAGATAGTCAGTTTACCCTATTTAAACTCAGTTTACCCTAAAGAAAGTCCTGCTTGAGAGTGGTCCAAGAAAAACTAGTCCCCTCTGTATCCTTTCTGAATTTGGGCTCTGAATAAATCTGTGTGAACATGTACTCTGCTATATACTTAATATCTTATAAGAGTCAGGTCCCAGAGAGCTGTCCCAACCTCATCCTTGTAAATAAATTTATGGTTACCATGTGGGCACTCCTCAATGGCATGCCAGACACTTCCATCTGGGAACAGTCAGACTTTCTAAGCTTAAAATCAAAGATTATGGAGGATTCTTACGGATAAGATAAACAGTCATCCAATGCTGAACTTGAAGATCCTCACAACACATGTGAATGCCTCAGCGGAGCTTGAGACTGTTGCCCAAACCTGAAGCAGTAAGAGAAGCAGCTGTAGACCACATGGAGCTGATTCTTAGGAGAATTCACCTTTGCTGCAGACACAGGGACAGTCCTCTCAAACCCCTGCCAGTCTCTGAGTAGCTCTTTCCACTGTTGTTCTATAGCTTTTAAGGTTAGACATTTCATTTACTACCATGGGAGGGTTTATGCATGGAGACTGAGTTTGCTCAAATGCTCAGAGAGCACCTTTTGACCTCTAACTGAAGCTTCCTCATGATTCAGGCTTTTTTTGGGGACGCATTCCAGCTAACAAACAAAAGGATCATCAAAGGGTGATTGCATGGATCCAAAGTGATCAATCACTGCCACGCTTTGCAAATGTGCCTCTTGCTCTCTATCAGTTACAGTGGTCAGCACCAGGTTCCTACTCTGTCTTCCTATGGCTCACAAGAAACTAAAATCTGGTAAAATGGGAATGTCTCACATTCCTACTTGCACTCTGACCAGTTTCAGAGTCATAGCAGAGCACAGCTTTAGAAGGCAGATGGTATTGTCTCCAAAATAATTTGGATGATGCTGTCTTCATTGCTTCCTTGATACTTTGATATTACTAGTGGGTTGTCCTTATATTACTTCTGTGCTCCAAGGTAGTAATGGGAAAGTGTTAGTACAATTTTTAATATACTACTGCTGCTCATTATTCTCACCTGCTTTGAGACATTCCTGGCACTTACATCAGAGGAGATTCTAAGTATTAGTCATAATGAGTTCCTTCTCTCAGTCAAGAGAAATGGTCACATACATGGCATAGATCCCCTAACTTACCGTGGATGTCTGTTTTTGAATTGGAACAATTGCTCTTTTACTTTACTTGGATGTAAACCTGTTGCAGTAAATATCTGTACTTGGTTAGATAAACCCAATTCTAGCTTTCTAAATGGCAACTGATGAGAAATTATCGGTGTAATGCTTACAATCTGTCAGGAAGATGCTTGTCCCACTCACAGTTCTTATGTATCTTTCCACAGTAACACATCCAGCTGCAAGACAAAATCTGACAACAATATAATAGCAGAACTGGACATTGTGTCAGATCTTTGATCCAAGTCCATTTCTCCTTCAATGGCAAAAATGAAATTCCCATTGACTTGAGCAGTACCAAGATTTCATCCTATATGATTTAGGAAAGAGGTGGTAACTAGGATGCAGATGGTGCACCCAGAGCAAACTTGAAGGGCCATCTGGGCTCTTGCGGCAGCTGCTCGTAGTCCTTGTTTAGCAGGTATGAAGAGGAAACATTGCCTGTGGGCTGTCAGCCTCAAACACAATCAACATAGAGTCACTCCAAGAAAAGTCATGAGGTAAAATGTCTTCTTGCTTTTCTCTGTAGTGTACTCACGAAATAGAGTTGATGAAGATCTCCTGCCAGCACTTCCTTGAGAAGCTGGATGAGATTGAGCAGCACCTGACCGAACAACAGGCACTGTTCTCTAATGCTATGCCAGAAGAAGGAAGGTAAAGGCAGCTGCACCCGTTTAAACCCAAATCCAACATCAGCAGCAGTGTCTGGTCATTTGTGTTACTGTAGAATTGTTAATCAGTGGGGTGCAGGTGTGGGTGTCATGCAAGTGGAAGAGAAAATTGCTCAGATTTTTGCTCAGAAGAAAGTCCATCTTTTCTCTGCATTGTTTAAGCAGTGCATTTTGAAGGAGAAGACTGCTCCATAAATTTAGGTTGGATATGTTTTAACAGCATTTTAATAGGAATGCAGGAACAGATTTGATTTAATTCTTCATGTACTCAGCTCGTGTTCAAAGTAATTATTGAGAAGTCATAGAATCATAGAATGTCTCAATGCTCATGTATTCAAAAAGCTACTAGGGTCTTCCAGCCTTGAGCTGCCTCAAAGTAGAACATTTATGCAGGTCTTTATGCTGGTAATAGATCAAAACAGATGAACCTGCCTAAACTCAAGCTCTGTGGCTGCAACACATTTAACTTTGTGAGTGGGATAACTGAAGAACGGAGGGCTGTTATTCATTATTTTGCAAATTACTCTATGATCATGGGTAGAAACAAGGTGTCAACAAAGGTGGATATAGGTGTATTGGTGGAGCTAAGGAAGAAAGTGTTCACTGCTCACTAAAGTGTGCTTTCCCTGCTGTCCCAACAGGGAGGAAAGCAAAAACCTACAACGCTTATGTCAAGACGTTCGTCAGGAGGTGGCAAAGCTGGAATTCTGTCTGAATGATAATGCTTACCAAGTTGGGAAGGGCATCCTGGTGGTACGCTGCATGCACTCTGGGTCATGTGGTAGAGCTTCCCTGACAAGCCTGGGTTAAAGGGTCAGATTTTACAGTACATGTGTCTGTAGGAATAAAATGTCCTCTAGGCCTTTTTCCTCTTTCTGGTAACATCTAATTGCCAAATACTGCATGTCTTCTTTGAACCAAGCATAAGAGCAGGCATGCTCCATATACTCTAGTGTATCCTGCTTGATTCCTTTTATTATATTTTTATTACTGCAATATGCTTTTCCTTCTATTTTCTCTGCAGCAGCTGGACCAATTACTGGTAGAACAATCCCATCTGTTTTCCGAGCTCGGACTTTCTGATTGGAAGGGAGAAAGAAATGCCCAGAATAAACAACCACTTCCAGATGCTACTGGTGCTAGAAGTGGGTGCTCAGAAATGGCACCCCAAAGAGCTGCTAGCAAAAATACTGAAGCAGCAGGCTCTCTCTCTGCCCCACAACCAGGGGCACCCTCAAAGCTGCTTCCCACCGGGACAGTGCCTGAATCAAAGTCAGCCAAGTTGGATCTGCAGGAGCCCTCCATCCGTAAAAAAGAAATAAAAGGACCTCCTCAAACACACATTGACCTTAAGGCCTTTATACACAATGTAAGGAACTGTTTTAGTCTTACCTACAAGGTTGTAAGTGGAAGGGATCACTGAGCACAATGCAGACTTCCTGTGTGGTGCCTCACTGCCACAGCTTAGACCATGGTCCCTTCCTGCCATGTTCTTCTCAAGGGCTGGAGTCTGTGATTTGGGGGACTGCCACCCTGCACAGGCTGGGACCACACCTGCCTTATTATTTCTCTCTAAGCTGTGGCAATGACCCAAATGCTCCTGAGGGAAGAATATATAAATATGTACATGCAGTATGCCTGGCTTGCTTGAACTCTGGGTGCAACTGTTCAACTAATTAGTATATTCAACCCTCACCCACCATGTGAAATTAGTAATTTATGGCTTCAATTTGCAGAGGCAATTTACCTGGTTTTACAAGGGCAGTAAAGGCAGTGAAATGGAAGGCTTGTTGTTTCTCCAGAGAAATTTCAAGTCAGCATTTCCAAATGATCTGATTACACAATGTAATCAAATAAATTGTTTTCCTGCCTTTCTGTGTATAAAGTATTTCTAGAAAATCTCTTATCAGCCTTACACTTTAATACTCTCTTCCAACTAAGTATGTGTTGCAGTTTTTAAAGGATTGATCATTCTCATAAGTGAATGCTTAGGGTAAAATTCTGCGCAACCTTCCTGTAAACACCATCAGAAAGAACTGCATTCTCTCTGCATTACCATCTTATATAGTTTCCCTGATTTATGTTGATGTTACTATTCATATTATCAAGCAGAATCAGATTCCTCTGCAAAAAAATTTGAAGAATGGGAACCACAGACAGTAGGGAGCAAGGAACTGAAGTATCTGATATCATGTTTTATCAGCTTTTGTACCCATTTCCTTTTTAGATTAATCTTAGTCATTATCTCAACATAACACTTCTTCATTTTTTTTCCCTAGTTGAAGAAATCTTTCCGAAATCCTTTAGGTAATGATTCAGAAGAAGGGAAAGACTGACGGATGACAGACTGATGGACTTTGTTTCTAGTAATTGTGGCCTTTCTACTTCAATACATGGTATATCTCAGAAACAAATGAGCAAAATATTGCTTTGTAGAAAGTTCTGATCACAGTAATTTCATTTGCAAAGAGATGACTGGCCAGAAAGAAGGCAGGCACCTTTATGGAACGTCTCAAACAAAGGTACTGAGTGTTCTGCTATTCTGTGACAGCAAAACTTGTGTTCCTCTCGTCCATCATCTGGGTAGGGCAGTTCTTTGCAAAGGGCTTATTTTTAGAAGAAACCTGTGAACTTCCAGAAGGTATTCTCCATACAGCCAATTACATTAATACAGTTCTTCAACCAATACCAACGTTCAAGCACAAACTACCTTGTATAGTCCTAGCCTCTTTCTAGCTTTCAACTAGCTACTAAAGCCTAATTTGCCTCTGACTAATTTTATGAGGTTTGTATCTACTCTCAGCACCAAATCAGAAGCTTACTGTCGGTGTACAAGACCTTAAACACTCATGCTCTCAAACCATTACTGTGGATATTCTACTAATTGTCCTATTCATTTTCATATTTGCTTCACATAAATGTAATTAAACAAAACGAGTCTCGAATCACAGGATTATAATACATAATAAAACTTGCATCAGTTTAGTTTTCAGGGGAGTGAGCGAAGCCTGGATTCATGCAGGAAAAAAAATAAAAGAGGAAAAAGAAAATAAAAAGACCTCTCTTGGTTTGGAGTACAGCAAAGAAATCCAACTAGTTCATTTTCAAAGCAGTTTGTGCTCCTGCTTTCAGTTTAGCGCTTCCCAGGCTGTGAGACACCCTATCGGCTTGTTTATTTAATGCTCTGGGGGGATCTTAGGTGTCATTTAGGCTCTGGTGTTGCAAATCACAGCTCCGCGAAGGTGCAAATAGAAGTAGCATTTGCACATGTTCAAGGAGAAAATTGAGTCAAACATGCTGAGCAGCCTGGAGGCTCCCTGCACCTCGACGTTTCCACAGATGTTCAAGGTAATAAAATGATTGGGGGAGAGAAGTTTGTAACACAGGAACCAACAAGATCCTCCACAGCCTGCTGGGCCATTAATTTTACTGGTTGAAATTTGCCCCTTTCTTGAAACCCCACATGGGATTTGAACATCGCTTCCATGCTATTGAATGTTTAAGAGTTTCTATGTCAAGATGTGCGACTAATTCCTTTGAAGCTGCTGGGATTTATCCTGACAATAAGCAGCATGCAAAGAGGACCAAAATAACCTTCATCTCCATTAGCTTATGAACTGCACTTGTAGATGCTGTACTTCAGTTTGTAGAGCAAGGCACATAAAGAGCACAGAGAAGGATACACAGTGATGCCTGTGCCAAAGGGTTCCTGGAATGAAGGGCAGTAAAGAAGCTCTGTTTCTTCACCAGCATTGGGGCTGTGATTCCTCCCATGCAACAAGAATTCTTCAGTATGTTTCACTGCAGCATGCTAAGTAAAAGCTGTACATGAATGTGGTGCTACAGCCACTGTGTGCCTGTCTTATGGACATAAGGTATGCATACCATACCATTACGTGAATAGGTGGTGGTATTGGTAGGTGGCAGTTATTCTTGAACAGAAAGCTCACGAGTCCTCTGATGCCATTTGAAATCTACTACCTGTGCTCACGATTAAGACTGAATTTGACTCCTGTTAACAAAACTTTCCTGTCTGAATAGTCTCTAGATGATTGGTACATGTAGTCTAGTTCCTCATTTCAATTGATCTGTGAAACAATCTCATGCAGGCTGTGGGGTAACAGGGTTCCCCCACATACAACACTTTGACAGCCATAAATACATTATTTCCTTGATCATGCTTGGATTTAAAGATAGAGAGCCCTTTAAGCCCATGTGTTTTTAACAGTTAAGCTGTAACCTCACAGCAATAAAAAATACGCTAAGCAATGGAAAGGGGAAAAATCTTTTGACTTATCGTGGAGCATAACTTCAAAACCCCTTCAGACATGTTACAAGGACATCTGGATTGAATTTCTTAATGCACTGTTGAAGGTAGGAGAAAGCACAATACTGTTGGGATCAGGAAAGTCTGGAGTAGCACTTGTGAGCATAACAATCCAACTGCATGCCTGCTTTTCCTTTCACTCAGTGTTACTAGCCTTTTAAAATCTTTTATTTCCCCTCAGGGCAGTCAAAAGTAAATATGATGGGAATCTTAAAGATAACTTCACAGAATTAATGAAATATTAACATATCTGATTTGAGTAATGTCATAGTGCTTGCTAGCGAGAACCATAGCTTGCAGGCTTACAAGGCAGCAAGTCATATCTTGGTGCAGGCTATGCTGCTGATGAAAAGCATTAGCACTGAGCAGTTTGCATCTGAAATCTGACCCTGTGATACTGCAGGACTTCTGGGTTAATAAAAAATAAAAATAAAAATAGTTGGAGAAAGGAGAAAATTCAGGAGTAGCAGTATTTGAGCTAAAGATGGTTTCCCTCTCAGTTCTAGTACTCACAAATGAAATGGGATGAACTATTGGTGCTGTTTCATGGAACTGCGAAGGTTCTACAGTTGTCCAGTCAGACATGCTACAGAAATTGCAAGATATATAGGGATGGACACTGCTGTGTTACAGAGGTGCTGCTTCTCCCAGTTCTCCAGCTCTCTTTCAAGCATCCTTAGATTGCAGAGACCCTAAAACCGTCACATCAAATCCTTTAAATTCTATTAAGAGCTTTATGCTTCCTTTGACCTGGTAACATTTTCTGGAGTGCAAGGGCCACACAGTGCCTCACCAAAGCGCGTTAAAGGGAAAGGAGAGATTAAAAAAAAAAAAAGATTCCATAACAAAGGTAGAAAATTCACCCACCCTAGTTCAGTAGCAATTCATGTCACTTGAATTTTACTTCTTATGTCATTGTCTTTTGCCTTCATTGGTTTTCCCTGATGCCCCATAAATCTTTAAACCCTGAAGCTAAAAGAGGCTGCATTGTGCACCAGCTTTAATATTGGTTTTGCTAGAGAGTATAAAATCTAGAGAGATAATGAGGAAATCTATCTAAGGTACCCTGCCAAGGGCTCCCATTAGTTGCTTTACCAGGCATCAATTCAATAAACCCTTGAGAGTGACACATGAATAAACATTAGAGCCTCCCTGGTATGTTAATGCATCAATTACCTGATTGTCACTGCTGCCAACAGACTCCAAGAAAAGGAAGTATCTTGGGAGCTCAGCCCCTTCCAACTTCAAGTCCAAAGTAGGTTTGACACCACCTTAGGAGAAGACAGGGCTCAGGACAGCAGTGTGATAGCTCAATAACATGGTACAGCTGCTGTCAGTAGTGATGGCCTCACCTGAATGCACTGTCCAGCCCTGCCCGATCTGGGTCTGCTGCCCCATATGGGACAGTGACTGCTGTGTCATATCCATGACTGTCCACATGCAGGAATAGAGTTTGTGTTTGAACAGAAAGTCTCAAATATTGACCTCCAGCGATAGGAACAAACTGATCCTGAGCTGCTTAATGTGAATGACTTTCTCTTGCAGGGCTACCAGCTAACCCTGGGTATACCACACGCTCTCTGAGTGACCAAGGCCTTTTTCTTCACCTAATGGGGGTCCTTAATCCTCTTTCTCTTCTTTCTGTCTTATCTAACAAGTTTTTAAATTTCTCATGGAGAACTTATTCCCTCATAACTTGCTCATGAAGAACTGAGCACAATGGGGGGCCAGTATCAGTTGGGTCCTCTGCTTGCTGCTGCAATTTTATGAGCTGCCTCTCGTTAAGATCCGCTGGTATTTAAGAAACAGCTGTGGTGTCACTTTATAAAGCTGTCGACTGTTTTAACTCCCTCTTGTCCAGAAACAAGGCTTTGATGTTCCTTAAAGAAATGGACACAGACAAAAGAGGCTGAAGCCTGAACAAAATGACAATTTTCTTATGAAATGAGAAACTCAGAAATTAAAAGAACATGAAGCAAAACTATTCTCACTTCACCAGAGAGATGCATTTGAATTCATCCATCTTCATTTCATTCTTTTCCATTGTCTTTTCTTGGGCACATCATTCACTCAATTAGTACAGATTACAGCTAGTAAGGGACACAGGTGTGTCCCACTGAGGCAACTCAACCTTAATATGGAAAACATTTATTACCGTGACAAATAACACATAACACTGGCAGCATTTCCCCGAAATTATATTTTTCTTATTAAAATAAAAGCCTGTTAAGAGAGTAGTGCTTACAACAAGAGACTGAAAGTCAGGAGCTAAGGAGTTGTTTCTCCCTGAGCTTTTACCCTGAGGGAGCACAAGTCTCTGACACACTTGTATCCCTTGCCTGCTGCTGGTAAGCTCTGATCCTGTCACCTGCAAAAAGTTTCCATAAATTCACAGAGCTGAAATATTCCCCTTTTTCTGCACTCTCTGCTTGACCAGCTGCCTTCCAGGAATGGCTGTAAGTATTTAGTAGGGAGACTTGCATCTGTCAAGGGTGGGAGGCTGCCTGGGGACCCAAAATGGGGCAGTGTGTGAGAGACCACTCTTCCAGAGGGATGGTGAAGAAAACTGTGGTGCTTGTCTCAAGATTCAAATACCTCATTCCATTTCAATTCCAATGTACACATTTTTGGGAAATCATTTTATGTCAAGTCCCACTCTATAAAAAAAAAAGACAGTAAGATACAGCTCTCACAACAAGGGAAGCTTCAATTCCAGAAGTCAAACTATTACAGCTTATTGTAAAACAAGGTTGGGGGAAAAAGAAAATGTCTGCAGTTAAGTATTATCTTGCTGATGATTCAAGTTTTTAAAGGTAGCCTGGACTTCCCAGAGCTTTTTCTAGGCTACTGACAGAAAGAAAAATTGTGGAGAGAAGGGAATGCTTACAATCACTTAAGAAGAATAAAAAAAAAAAAAAACTAATTATTTGAAAACTAGGATCTATTCTAACAGTGACACTTCTATTATGTTCTGCATAGTGGCTCCAATGCCCTTGATTTTTTTTTATCTACCACAAATAGCAAT
The DNA here is from genome assembly GCA_036925125.1 of Oreortyx pictus. Classification (NCBI taxonomy): domain Eukaryota; kingdom Metazoa; phylum Chordata; class Aves; order Galliformes; family Odontophoridae; genus Oreortyx; species Oreortyx pictus. The sequence continues at coordinate 46,746,710 of JAUPFR010000007.1, read as the reverse complement.
AACAAGGAAATGTTACTCATGGCACCAGGAGAGCTGTTCTAGATCTAGCACTACTCTAATGAGAGCAGAACACATTGAAAGCAGGGTAGTTTGGACTCCTCATATATTTGTCCCATTTAACAAGTAGAGAAGTGCAAGCAAGGACACTTGAGTCACCCCAAACCAGACCAGGCATGTGCAAAAGATGCCCTTCTTAAGCTTGGTTTTCCTGGCAACCTAACTCATGGAGGCATGTGTGTATGTGTGGCTGGGGGTGGAGAGGAGTTGGAGTAAGATGGAGTGAGGAATGTGAAGTCAGTGCCAAAGACATCTCATTCTAGGAAATGATGCAGTAGCCTTGCAGGATCAGCCAGTTGTATCCAGATGCTTCCTAACAAGTCCATCCTCAGAGACAGGCACCACAGAGCAATTGGTACCACTTATATGCTGCAGCAGCGCAGAGGGCCACCCAGCCAAGAGGTAGCTGAGGTGCTTGTGAGCAGCACGGGGAAATGTAACCATGGCTAAGGGAGGGGGAATCTGAAAACAAGAGGCAGATGTAGAGACGCATGGAGAGTGACAGACAACCAAGCGTAAAGAAAATGAGAGACCTGAAACAAGAGACAGAACAGGAGTAAGATGCTTAAGGCTCTCTAGGTCCTTGATGCAGCACTCAGTGGTTAAGAACATAAGAAATTGGCCACAGGACTAGATCACTGCAACAGGACACTAGCTTTGACAGAGAAACTAGGAAAATTTTTTGGGGGGAGGTGAACCCAGCTACTATTTTTGCAGCCTGCTCTCCTCTCACGGCCCCAGCAGCCAGAAATGTTGGGTACTGGACATCAGTGTGTAAGTTTCTGCCTATCTCCACTACCGTGTTAGTGTTATGGAAACACAGGAACTCTCTGAAAAACATCCCACGGGCCTATCTCCATCAACATACCACTCAAAGAATGACTGTCTCCTGCTTCCTTCTCCATGATCTTTTTTGCATCTTCCTACCATGAGCTTCTACTGCTCCATATGAAAGCAAATTCCAGAAATTCACTACTTGCTCTGAAAAGTTTTTTTTCCTGTTTTGAACTTATCTTTTACATCTGTTCAATGCCTACTAATGCTGGAGCTGCAGGATTTGGTGAATAAGAGGTCTGCATTCATCTTTTTCACCGCTTTCTTGATTCTGTAAACCTTAAGGAACCTAACATTTCCCAAATGAAGAGTTCCAGTCTTTTCTCTACAGGCCATTCCTCCAATCTCTTAATTACTTCCACCCAAGTCTAGCTGGATTCCAAAAACAAGGTTTCCAAATTTTCAACTGTGAATGTTTCTTTCCAAAGATGTTTGAAATCCCAGAGACTTCCTCTGGTTCAATTTACAAACTCAACTTTATTACAGCTGCTCATTCTGTCTAATCTTACAGGAAAATGGTGAGTCTAAAGGTGCTACCCTCTTCTGTCAGAAATATCCTAGAAGAGCCAAGAGTCCTTTTGAATTTTGAGCAGAACTATCACAGATATCTCAAGCTCTTTTCCCTCTCCTGAGCCTTTTTCTCAAGGTTCAACCCTTGCCAAGTCCACGCCTGTATCAATTATAAATATTTCTGGAGTGCCACTGGAATTGTTACGGACAACCTACCTCTCCCTTCCTCCTATCTTCATTATAGTCCCATATCTTTTGACAACACTATGTCCCCCCCCCTTCTTCCGTGGTTTATTTTTACTTGAATGAAGAGAAAGGTACAGTGAGAAACAGAGGGGATTGAGAAGAGCAGCAAGAGGAATGAAGGGTGAGTCAGACAAGTGACTAAAAACAGATCAGGCTGGAAGTCTGAATCGCTGTGCTAGGGGCTGTGCATGTGAGCCAAACCAAGCATCAGAAGAGTGGCCCAGTCTTTCCTGGGACTGGGTTCACAAGGAAGACAGGGATATTTACAGGTATTACTTGTTCTATGCAGCTACAGGAATGCAGACACATCCATGCTGAAGAAAAGCCATGAGTAGACAACAGTAAAGCATCTGGACAGAATAAGTTTTCAGATCCCGTCTAGGATCTGGAGATGGATAGGTGATTTTCCCCACGTGCTATGTGACTAGCAAGACACTTTTTTGTTAGTGTTTTTTTTCATTCTTTACTCTTTTGTTCTTCTGTCATGGGATCTCCATTGGTTTTATATCATATTGTCTCGTAGTCAGTGTTTTTTGTGTTTTGTATTGTAGCCAACTTGTCAGGTAAAGCTTTAGAGCTCACAAAGAGAAGCTCAGAGAATCTCCATGGGAATATCTAAGCAAGACAATGTACTGGTCTTGCTAGGCAGCTAGCAGCGTGAGATCGCAGCAAATTCAATACAAGAGGGATAATGTTAACACAGTTGAGCATGAATTTAGACATGTCAGTGCTAATCCCTGGATTAACAGGAGGAAAAGAAATGTGTCAAAATAATAAAGTACCTATTAAAAAGGCTGTAGAGACAGACACTGATCCATCGTTAGCACCAATAGATGACAGAACGTCGTCAGCGAAGCGTGAGCCATCATCTGGCAACGTTCTGTTCTGCAGAAACCAGCAGAGTTAGGGACTTATGTCAGACTCATTGGGGATTTCCAGACACTGGAAAAAAAAAAAAAAAAAAAAAAAAAGGAAGGCAAATCTGAAAAGAAAAAAAAAAACATACTTACCTTAATTTGAGGTCTCTGGGCATTTGTCTTTTTGCATGAATTTTCTGGGCTCTGTCCACAAGGGGAAGTAATCAAACAGCAGGGCATATGTATTAACTGTATAAAATTGCTGCCCCAGTCACTAAAACTCTTTGGTGGAATAAATTAATTACTATCTTTAGATTGTATGAGGAAAGAAGATAAGGATCTCAGGAGGAGTCAGGTAGTAACTCCAAAAGTCTAAGCTGGAGAGATTCAAAGGCCATATGAAAGCATAGGGCTTCGCTGCACTAATCCCACACTTCTGATTTACCTTATCAATTAGCAGCAAGCACATGAAACTCTGGCTATCATTGCTTCTTAATGTTTGTTAGCAGCTATGCTTTCCAGAGGGAAAAGGGGGTTATAAGAGATGCTTTTTAAAGATACCCTGGGATGAGCCTGCCCGCACCCCTGCAAGCAAACCATGTTGCAGCACAGCCCAGCAGAAAGCAGAGGGTGGCTGAAGCCAGCACCTTGGCTCTGCCTGACATCCAGTTGTCTTGCTTGGTACCAACAAGAGCTCAGAAATCATTAAATGAAAAATAAGATTTAGGGAGTTGATCTATTTATTTTTAAAAACAAACAAGGATATGAGTCTCAACAGAAGTGTAGGATCGTAGCTGGATGTGCTCTTCTCTACCTTATTCAGAGAGTAAGCAAAGTATAGTATTATTTGTGCTTGGGCATGAAGTACACAATAAAATGAAAGAGTACATCTCTTTGGTTTGGCTTGTGAAAAATCTGCTGGATATCCTCTGAAGCTGTCTCTTCCCAGCATTTAGGAGTCGAGTATCCCTTCTAAGATGAAAAGAAAAAGTTTCTTCCAACAATCTCCAATAACAGGTCCTAAAAATCATATTTCTTCTCTTTCCACAGCTATCTTTAAATCTGCCCATGTAGTTTAAAGGAAGGTTCACGTGTCTGACGGTATTTTAACGTACAAACTTGCTATCTGATTATTTTTATAGTTTAGTTTCTTAATTATACCATTCTAAGAATAAACATTACAAAGATCAAGATTAATTGCTTTCAATGTTTCTTCATATTTGTTATGCTGTAGATAATGCTTGTTTTAAGTAAGTGGAAACAGGTGTGTAACAATTGATTAAATTAAATTAAACAAGCAAGTAGGGAATGAAATGCACATGGCTATTTTCAAGGAGATATTGTAAACAGCAATTAAGCAGCTGGAAATCAATAACCACACAAAACTATTCCCTCTTCCCAATTTTATGACATGGAGGAAGCCCTGATGTTTTCCATCACTGCACTGTTATTTATACCTTGGTAGGATATAAATAAAAGGTGTCCATAACTAGGCCAGGTATGACATGGAAGCAGCTAGTTATTTTTTCTCATCTAGATTCTTCTGTAGAAGGTGAAGAAGGATGATTTAGCACCACTTTCACACTGCCTGTGGATTCCCAAAAGGGAGAACAACTTGTCTAAATGAATAATTTTCAGAATTAATTAGCAAAAAATAATCCTGCACTTCTGGATAAAATTAAGTATTTTTTTATAGAATAACATTGCAGCCCTATGTAAGACTGTTATAATGTTTGTGTGTATATGAACAAAAACTGCTTAGAAGAGGGAGAAATGAATAAACTCGTGACTTTTTAAACTAAAAGCAGTTTGATTGCTTTTTACTATGACTGCTAGCAGGAGTCAATGCAGTTAAGTTAGATCAAGAAGCTATGTTCCCACCTGCCTTGTGCAGTCCTGTGCATAGCTGTAATGCAGATCTCCTCCATGGGTGCCAGCTCACAAGAGGCAACAAAAGTCCAAGGATCACACACGATACACAGGAGATTTGCAGCAGACCCTGCCTGATAGGGATGAATTCCTAAATTTCCCTGTACTGGTTAAAGAACAGATTTCACAAATGTTTCTATACCCAACAGAGAAGAGTGTGAAGAGCCTCTTCACACTTAGCCTGTGCTGGCTAAGGAGGGGAAGTTGGTCCAGCTCCTCAGAAACTTTGGGCCAGCCCTGCAAAATCCTGTTCTCCCACCATAAGCATGGGAACATCCGTGAAAGAAGAAATAGAAGATGGCACTCCATTGCTACTCTCCCACTTCACGGAGGTTTGCTTCAGGCTGGAAACTCACAGTGTTTGGTTAAAATGTGCTTCGTACACTTGGTAGATAAGAGCTTATGTAATGGAAAAAGAGGTTCAATTTGTTCTCAAAGCCTACTCACTGAAAGATCTGAACACCCTTTACATCATGTTTTGTGTTAATAATTTCCTCTCTCTGCTGAACAAAAAGAAGTGCCCTGCAAATTTTCTGATATTAGCAGTTATTGTTCCGGTGTTTCACCACTGATAACCTACCAAAGAATAAGCGTTTAATTAAATTACGGGCAAAGAGCCATTTGATGGTTGGGTACTCCATGAACTGATCATTATGATCATTATTAATATAAATGAAATATATACTGACCTTTGAATACTGAGTGCACAAGCATCCATGTCTATAAGATTACTTCAGTGTTGTTCTCTTCACAGTGTTTTTTTCAAGTGTGCTTTTTTCACTATGAACATTACTTTGAAAAAGGCATTCTCCAGTGCCTTATGGGCCTAAATAATTTTGCTCTAAGTGAATATGTGCATGATTGCCCTCAAAGGAAGAATAACTGCCCAGGTCGTTCTCATGATGTCAAAACTCCACGCACATAATGGAAATCCAACTGAGAAAACTTTCTCTGTATTGCAGCAATGCTTACTCTGACAGTAAAGTATGGCATTTGCCTTTCTGAGACAACAGTTTTGTCTCTTGAGGTCCAGACTCCATTGAAGTCACTCTTCTTGGGACAGTTTTGGTTTCTACATTGTGTTTTGAAATTAACTTCATGCCATCTTGGCCCCATTAAACAGGCGGGAGTTTTTCCCTGGACTACAATAGAATTAGGATTTTGTGCACTCTGTAATAGTTGAACTGGAAATTATATGAGCACAGTCTTTCTTTGCCCTATTAATGAGCTTAACAACTTGCTCTGAGTGAGCTTCTGCGAATAAGGAAGAATCTGCAAATTTTTACACAAATCCCACATGAAGCAACACTTGTATGTCTCTAATGAATGAAATGTAATGTGCTCATGCTGGGCTCAGTGTTCAGCAGCTTGCTGCCAAACCTTCAGCTGGACTTAACAATGTTGACATTATAAGAATGGATAAAATATTAATGACTAACACACCTTTTTGGTATTAGAATTACAAATTTGAAATAGATGCACTGAAATTAAAGGATGATTTAGACTTGGTTTCAATGGAAGCAGAGCTGCTTCTACAAATGCCATCCAGCATGAGGATTTGTTTTCTCCTTTTGAAATGTTTATCCAGTCTCCTTTGTACCATTACCTATAATGAAAGAGATTACCCCAGACAGCAGACACTATCCTGCTCTGACTAGCAGGCAAAAATTTGCCTACCAATAGGAACTAAACAAGGACTATTAGGACTCCTCCCTTTTATTTTGATGAGAATCTGAATATTGAGAGACAGGGGATGAAGACAGTGTTGTACACCTCATATGTTTGCTGTCACTAGTCACTATTTGATAGCAGTAGCTGTATCAGAAATGTAGTCCATTGTGCTACTAGAAATAACATTCAACTGCCTATGCTACCACTCTGCAACTCCTCCCCAATACCTGCCCTCAATCACTGATTTCTCAGGATCCTCCATGAGCTGCAAACATGTCCCTTGCTTTTCCTCAACCCTTAGCACTGAAGAAAAAAAACCTTAGCACTTCAGAAGCTAGGACCACAAGTAAGGCAGCAAGTAATTACTGTAAGGCAATCTTATAGAAAGAAAAGGTTTGTGTTTCCTTATGCCTCCTTTTACTGTAGTAGTGTCGTGCTCTTGCGCCTGACAAAATGAACTGCAAAACTTCAAAACATTATTCTGTTGCACCAAAACGTGCCTATAGCCATGTAGATGCTAAGTTTTACTGTAGAGTAATTTAGATTTCACACTGAGGGAGAAATCCTTCTTCCTGTGTAGTCAACAAAAATTTTGCATTTTACTCTAAATAACTACCAACCCCTTAAGGAAGCAAGAAGGTGTCTCACTTTGCTTAGAGTCTTGCAGAACCAGCAACACCTTGAATATTAGAGGATTCTATGATCTTATGAAAAAAAAAAATTAGCACAGACGTGATGTTTACATTGGAGCTAAGGAACAAAGTAAAAGTGCAGAAGTTTTATACAAAAGTGCTAGAAGAACGATATACAGATCAATTTAAGCTTCACCTGGCACAGGACCAACCCTTTGTCTCTCCTGCCTGACGAGAATTTTGATGTGCTTCCTTCAGGAACAAAGTGAAAGGACACTCCCTAAACCATACACTGAAAATTGACATCAATAATTTTCCATCCACTTTCAAACAGTTGGAAGTTAGCTCCCATTTCCTCATGGCATTTTCACAAGGAAAGGGGGTGACATTTCACACATACACATGCACAGCTAGTTCTCAGTGCAAGAAATGGGGTCAGGTAGACATAATATTGAGCACTGTTAAGGAATAGAGTCCATCAGAAAATTTACTACCCTTACTAGCAATACAAAAAATAATAAATTACATTTACTTATCAAACTCTTGAAACTCAATCCATATTTGATATTTGTTGCCATTGTTAAATCTCTCCAGCGAGGGCTGATCTTGACAATCTTGCTACTCACATGGCATTGACTACAGAGTTTAACATGTCACTTACCAAGGTACAGTCCAAGGAATTGCGAATTTGCTTCACACAGGGGGAAAAGCATCAAGGATGCTGAAGACTCAGCTATGGTTTCATCAGGGTTGTTCAGCCTATCCCAGCAAATAGTTATCTGGTGGAGTAGTTGATTTTGAAAGCTGTAAAGAGCCCACATGCTAAGGACAGGGTCAGGCATCCCCAGAAATTACTTGTGGCCAAGTCACAGAAGAGCAATTACAAAATCACAGCTTTGCAGCATTTTCATTAGGTGCTGAGAGAGGGAAAACAGTAAAGAAAGGAAAACATTCCACCAACAAAACATGTTTTGAAGCCCTTTAAATATAACCTAAAAAATGAGCAAGAAAACTGAAAGCATCCAGTCACTGAACTTTAATATTTCGGTTGTTTTTTGAGTGTTTTCATTTTATCTCAGTTAAGGAAGCAATAACTTGCACATACATAATATTTATATAATGTTATCTATAATATATAATTTACTTCTATAATTTAAATGTATTATAACATTCATATTTAAATTCATACTCATTATATAATTATAATAATTAAAAAACTGTTTACTTTTGGTTCCTATGAAGTTGAAAATAATGTCTCAACTACACTTGAAACAGAACATACCATAAAACAGTTTTATCTTGCATTAAAAAAAAAGTGTTTCTTTATCTGTTTTTCCCTCTAGTAATTTGCAGAAGATAAAATTTACAACATTGTAAAACTGCAAAGCAGTACATTCAAATTGTTCTTTTGCACTGAATATTAGTTAGCCACATAGATGCAAAGTTCCACAGTGGGGCTATTTAGATTTTACTGAGCCACCTCACCACCTTCTGCACTGGGCCCTAAAAGTACTAGGCATCCTGCAGCTTGTAAACCAATGCAGAGCAGCAAAAGAAAGTGGCAGAATCTACTGGAAAAGCAGACCTTTCAAGGAAGAACAATGGATCCTCTACCCCAAAATAAGCCAGGGCTGATGTGGAGGAGATTTGATGAGGAGCCAATGAAAGCAGAGAAGGATGTAGAGACTGGTGAAGTAACTCCACCTCCAGATGAAGAACAATTAATGGAATTGGATCCACCTTCATCAGGGCTCAGGAGGCACAACATGGTTCAGGATGATTGCACTGACCTGAAAGATTCCCACTGACATTAAAAGCAGGCAGTATTCAGCTTCCCTGAATTTTTTTTGAATGCCCTTTTATGTGAAATTCATTTTGCTTCTTTTTTTTATGTGCTAGATTGAAAGCCTTGCAGTCTTGCTTCAATTAAGCTTAGTTTATTCCTCTTCTAATACAGTGTTTACTGGGTAACACAAACTTAAATGTTCTTTGTCAGGGCAGTTCTCTGGCATCTGCTTGGATGACTTCCTCTCTTTGCCACCGTGATGCAAGGCACAGAAACAGCCCCAGTTTTCCAACAGTTCAATGCACAGAAGAATCTGAGTCAGAATTCCATTAACTAGAACAAGACTTTGGAGGGGAAGGTGAGGAATGACAATTCCAGCATGAGGAACAATATGACAAATCTAATGCCGCAGAAAAGAAATGAGAGAAACATTTCCCAGTGGCAAAGGGCATCTCTCACTTGGACCCAGCTCCCACCTTCACCCCACGCTGTATAAGACCTGTTCATTTAAGGAGAAGTACAAATTACAAGGGCCAGAGGTCATCCACTGCTGCTTTGTTCTAAGTCCGTCTGGAATATAGTTTCTATGCCATCTGCCATTTACTGGATTTTTTACATCTGATTTTCCCTAAAACTAAACCCTCCTCAAAAACTCCTAACCTAAGGATTGATGAAAACATGGAGCAGAGTCTTTAGGAGTGACAAAACTGAAAAATTTTATTCATCATGTCCTTTTCATGCTTATTTTCTCCGGGTTTCCTCTAAGATGGAAACCAGATAAGAAAGGTAAGAAGGAAGAATCAGTCATAGGCAAGCTAAAACAGAAAATGCTAAGGTACATACCTAAATGTACAATCTGCACCATCTACACTCCTTTTCTTGACAACTTAGAGTGATTCTTCTTTTCCTTAGCAGTGTACAAGGAACCCTGGCATGCTACTGACCCTTGGCTTTGAAACTTCTTTTGCCACTCTAAATGGGATTATCAATCATTCAGTGTTCTGAAACCCCTCTACAATCCCCCCAACCTTTGCAGGGGCAGCAGGGAGGATGTTCACGTGGGCCATCTGTCACAGCAAATACAAATTCCAGACTCCTTTAGGCCTTAGAGATTGTTCCAGCCTCAAAGGTTTCACTCAGCAGTACAACAAACACAGATGGTTTCCTTCTTGGACCTGAGACAAACGTGCTGTCTTGGACAAGGCAATGCTTTTCCTGAAGCAAACCTTCTGTTTAAAACACTTGAGCTGTCTATGAAAAACACAATATATCCCTTAAACCAATATACTTGTGTGAATATTCTTCTACAGGCATGTGCAGCCTGCGGCCTGTGTGCCACATGTGGCCCAGCTCAGCTTGCACTACGGCCCGAGCCCTGCTGCAGCATCATCATGGTACAGGCTCTGCCCCTGCTGCTAATTTCAAATTTTATGCTTTGGCAATATATGAAAGTCCTGATGCTACAGATACAGCTCAGCTTGCCATTTTCATTAGGGGTATTGATTACAAATATAATGTCACTGAAGAAGTGGCTTCCTTGGTACCACTGAAAGACACAATTAAATCTCCTGATCTGTATGAAGCAGTAAAAAAAAGTGCCTTAAAGTAAATTTATTTAACCCCTGCCAACATGTCTGGTATAGCCAATGAGGGTGCCCCAGTGATGGCTGGCAAAAAAAGAGGGACCTGTGAAATTAATAGAAGAAGTGATAACATTTGATGAAATATCACTGCATCAGGCACTAAGAAAATTTATGTGCAGAAACTTTAAAAATGGATAATTTCATACAAATCTTCATCAAAGCTGTGAATATCATGAAGTCCAAGGGACCGAATCATCGCCAATTCTATGAGTCCATTAAAAGGATGAGTGCTGATTATGGGGTCATCATTTGCTTCCCTGAAGGAAGGTGGTTGAGTCAGGGTAAAATGCTAAAATAAGTTTATGATTTGCAAAGTGAAATCAAGTCCTTTATGGAATCAAAGGGAAAATTTGTGCCACAACATGTAGATTTAAAATGGCTCACAGATTTAGCATTTTGGGGGGATTTGACTGCTCATTTAAACTAATTAAACATGCATCTTCAGGGTAAAAATCACCTCTTCTGTGCTATGTTTCAGGCAATACCAGACAATGAAACTTAAATTATGGCAAGCTCAAGTTTTGGCAAATATTTTCATGCATTTTGATAGACTGGCTAAGCACAGTCCTGTGAACAGTGAAAAATATGCAGCCTTGCTTTCTGTTTTGATGAATAAATTTGAGAATAGGTTTCAAGATTACCAAAAGAATAATCATTTTTATGTAAATTTGCAACTTCGTTTTCAGGCAACATAAACAGATTTACACATTTTCACATGGAACGTACAGAGTTGCAATCAGGCATTGAACTTGAAAAAATTTGGTCATTACTTCTCTTCCTGAAGCATAGGAAGAGTAATATTTCATCCAAAGTCTCTGTCAAACAACTTGAGAACTCAATGAGGATGGCAATCCTTGACAATGAAACAGCCTTAGTTTCACCAAAGTCAAGTCAAACATCCCACTTGTTTTATGTTTTTGTTGCAGTTTTTTATGTTTTAATAGTAAACAAATAAGCTTTGTTACTTAAATACTTTACATTAATTACATACTATATATGCAGCCCAAGGCAATTTCTGCTCACTCAGCGAGGCCCAGACAAGCCAAAAGTTTGGATAACCATGTTCTACACAAAAGGAAAAGTGTTTATAATCACTTGTCTGAAAATCTAGGCATATTGACAGCAGGTGTCAATCTATTGCACTTTTAACCTTCTCAGCTGAAAGGGAAACCACCAAAGACAAATGTTGTCTGTACATCAAGCAATCTGTTTGATGGAAAAAAAAAAAAAAACACTTTGCATTGATCTATTGATCAAATTACTCTGGCTGCAAAGTAGCTTATTTAACCAACCAGCCTTACACCTATGACAACACTTATAAAGTGACCAAGTGAATAAGTGTGTTCTTACAAGTTCCTCAGTTCTCCATGTATAAACTTATTTGGGGCATGTATATACATGCAGGTGAGTTAGCATAGATTTTCTTTATAGTGTAATACACTTTAACACAGAAATAAGCAGCACAGGCTGAAGGTGGGCTTGAGCACATCAGGCTAGTGTGAGGTCTAAATGTGCTTATATGGACAGAATATTACCTTGGCTGTAACCACATGTTAAAAAGGCCACCTCCAACCCACAGCCCTAAGGCCACCCCCATCAAGAACCTCAGCAACAACCAAACCATTAGAGCAAAACAATCCCTCTTTTCTCAGTGCAGCCCAGGCAAGACAAAAGCTTTTACAGCTATGACCGAATGAATCGGTTCTTCATTTTCACCTTCCCTAATCGGCACCCGTTGTTTCATCTGAAAACAGTGCCAGCCAAACCCGAGCAGACCTTAATCCAAGCAGATGGGTATTAATCTCACATGGCCACAGTGAAACCTCTCCATTTATAACTCTGATTACATGCTAGTTTATAATGCTTTTCATGGCCTTCTGCAGTAGATGTTGAATATTCTGACGTGGAAAATATGGCCTATTTTGGACAGCGGACTTCCTCATAACAAAACTTGTACTCACTTTTGCACGAGGCAGCCTCCTTTGTGCATCAGGCATTTTTTCCTGACCAAAGAATTTATTAAAAAGGCAGTGTATTTTAAAGAGGATTAGTACAGAAATCTTTCATGGGATAACTATTTTAATGATAGATCAGAAACGAGAGAGGAAAATGGAAAAACACAGACCTCAGCATTTTAAAGGCTTCACGGAATACCAGGTTTGTTGGCTTCAGCTTTCCCTTGGCAAAGTTGGAGGATCTACTTGGAGAAATTCCCCTACCATCTCCATAGTGGGACTTTTGTTTTATGTAATACTTTTAAACAAACAAACCAAAAAGAAAAAAAAATATGCATTATGAATCAAGGTATAATAACAGTCTTGCTCAGTCAGGACTTCCTCAAAAAACAGCCCTCAAAACCTCTTCCACCAGTCCTGTTTCATATATCCCATATGGTCTGGCCCAAGCAGCAGGCTCACTGGTGCCAGAATGAGCATCACACACACAAGGAACGGAGCATTGTCTGGCTTCCCGTTCTATAAATTCAGTGTTTTAACTGGATCATACTGGACTAGCATGGCTGTTTTGGTTTCAGTTGGGACAGATTCAAGGTGAGCTTGCTGTGAGCAAAATTACTGATGGGAAAAATCTTTACTAGCTAGCACAATATTGAAAAGCCAGCTGTGCTTGCACTGCAAAACCAACTGAAAACCTATTATGTAACAACAAACATAACATCAAGGGGCACCATGCATCTTGCAAAGGAATATTCACTTTCTCAAGCTATGCTAAAAAGCTTCAGTAAACCAACTTCTCTGTGTAGAAAGGAAAGATTTTAACAGGAAAAACTATCCAAGGAAGGCTGTCTTCTTACTGACTTTTGGACATTCAAAACTGTGATCCCTGAATTGCAAACCAAAAACCAATAGAAAAGTAACTTGCACAGGTAGGTAATAGCTGTATTTATGTGTGTGTATGTGTTTATGCGGCTTATCTTATGCTTATCTTTAATTACAAGTTCCCCAAGTGTTGACGGGAATACTCACATGGAAGGGAAGAAGGTTAAAGTGCAAATTTGTTACAGGCTTGAACTATTTTCCAGGCTGTGCTTGTGAAATAACTGAGCAGGAAGGATTAGAGAACTGGATGGGGTCCCAGCCTTCTTACGAGCAGGACAACAACTGTAAACATTCAAAAGATCAGATCTGGGTGTAAATCCTCCATCACACCATTAATGTGAAAGTCCCTCTGGAGAGACTGGGATAAATCCTCTGCTACAGTAATACACTTTGTGGCATCATGTGGAACCTGGCAAATGTATGAGGTAAAAAGTGTTGGAGTGTGATAGGTCCCCTTCCTTGTGCTGAAAGTTTTCCTGTTACATTCCTAAAGCAACTTTGGGATCTAGGGACAAGAACAGGAAACGTTTTTCTCATCCTCAGGGGATTTTTGCAGAGCTGTCAATGACCGACTAACTGTTTCAGACAGGAAAAACAAAACGCAAAAGGCAATCCTGAGCTGAGTTTCAAATCAGATTTGAGGGGTTTTTGTTCGTGTTTCGTGAGCCCATTTTTGAGCAGACTCCTAAGCTGGAAGAATTCATGGAAAAAAATGCAAAATAACTTGTATGTCTATGTAAGAGGCATTTCAATGTGAAAATAGTTTTTTATTTAAAACTGACTGCAACAGGCTAGTCTTGAAAATTTAAAATCAAAATTACATGGAAAAGAAGTTTTGTAGGAGCAGTTTTGTGTTTGGTTTGGAAATAGTTTTTTTGTTTTGTTTTGTTTTTGTTTTTTTGTTTTTGTTTTTACCATTAGACATCTCAATCTTGCAAAAAATTTCTTGCTGTACTGAGCCCATACTCCATTTATCAGGAATGATTTAAGCCTTTATGGGCTTGCTTTTAAAAGCCACCTAAACACACAAATTATATCCTGCGAGGTAACAAATGTGCTTGTCTCTCCCAGACATCGGCAGAGAAAAGCGTGCAGCACTTACACATGGTGCCTTGAGAGTGCTCAGTTTGGTCCGTGCCTTATGTTCTGAAACATACAGGATCTGAGGGTGCTGTTTCAGAAATGGGAATTAGCACTTTGCCCCTTTGGGCCATCTGTACAATACATTATTTATGAAAGAAACCCCAACTAATTCAAAACGTGTTCTGGAAGCTGAATTGCAGTTATTGACCGGGGGAAAAAAATGCGAAGATAACAGGGAGAAAAAAAGTCTGTGAGTAGTCACAGTGTTAAAGGATATTTTAATGAAAGGTGATAGAAAAAGGCGTTTTTGTTGCAAATGAATACCAAGAGAGGAGCAGTTCACAATTCCACCACTGAGTGTTTCTCCCAGAGCTTTTCTAACGTCAGGCATATTTGTATATTTTTCCCTCCGTTGAAATAACAGCCCCATCCAATGCAGTGGGCTAAAATAGGAGAAAGTGGTCTCCACTGGCAAACAACTGGCAGCCGCAGAAGACTCCCCGCCTGGCCCCATAAATACCCTGCTTGTGTAACTTAGTTGTGGCCAGATGCACGCACAAACACTGCAGTCACTGCTGAACCTCAGCATGCCCATCACTTTCTGTGCTGCTGGTACTGTTCCCAGACACGTGCCCTGCCTGCTTGCTCCACTTTTATCCTCGGCTCTCCCCTGGGTCCCAAACGGCAGCAGCCTCGCTCCCTCCCCTCGCCGTTCCCCTTGTGCCTCTCAACACAGTGGCTGCGGCTCGCCTTTTGGCTCCCTTCACCGCACTCTGAATCCTTCACATCCCCTCCCACTGCCCTGAACGTCTGGCCAGAGAGATGCCTTCTCCTTGAGGCGCTGCCGGCATCCTCCACCAAAACCCACTGGGTGCAGAGGAGCGGGGATGCTGAGTCCCAGCCTCCCAGAGGACTCCTGATCCCGACATTGCCATAGCAACCGCTCCCTCTGCTCCCTTGATAAGGGAGCGGCAGTGCCCGCGGAACCCAGCTCAGGACGGTGGAAGTCCAGACAGCCCCAACGCTGAATTGCAATCTATCTGCCACTGCTCCGTGAGTACTGCATCCTCCCTCGTGCCTCTGTCACCTCTTGCTTTGCTCTTTTATTCCTCTCTCCCCTCTAACGAGGCAAATCTCGTCACCCTTCCTTATCCCATGGGAAGCTGGCTGGGGATGCTCCCACACCAGGTGATGCCATGCTCAGGCTGAAATGCGTGGGATGGATTCTTGGGGAGGGAAGACATGACAGAAAACAGCTTCAACTAACTTTTATACTGTAGTGGACACTCTGAAGGAGCAGAATGGTTGCTGGTACTGTGACTCCCTATGCCACTGCAAAGGGTTGGCACATGGGAGGGCTGGTTTGCACCCTGAGGAAACAATGAAGGAAGGTTTTGCATTTTTTATTTTCTCAATTTTCAAACAATTAAATGTTTCCTAAGAAGTTTTAAGTATGCTTTAGGAAACAAAAACCAGACTAATCTAACAAGAATGTCTGGAGAGAGCATTCTAGTGCTCACATAATTGACGGAGAAGTAGCATGAGGCTGTTCTCTGTGCCCAGGAAGACATCAACTCAGTGGGGTAATGTTAAAAATATAGCAAAATTTGTAATGGAAAGTTTGGAGCTCAAGGCAAGAACACCCAGACTTTCTATTTTTAGGGCATCCATTTTCTTTTCCATCAGCAGTAGATGGGTTGCCTTGCCTTGTTTACATGATGTGCCTGGGAAGTAGTTGTAGAGGACCAGGAATGGGTGCAGATAGAGAAGCCTGTAGAGAAGCCACGGCTTCCTGCTGAGCACAAGCTGGAGGAGCCAAGCACACAGGCACAGCACTGTTCCCTGTGCTCCTTGAGATGTTTCAGATGAGCTCTGTGACTGCAAGCTGGGTGCAAGATGCCTAGACCCAGCTGAGGGTGTCTCTTTATATACTTGTCAATGGCACGGTGCCCATTGACACTGCAGGGTCCTGCAGAGGACATGCAACAGAAGCACAGACAACTCTTCCTTTCCCTCCCAACACAAGTTTACTGACAGAAGAGAAGAGCTGGTGAGGGTGGTGGGAGCTTGACCATCCCTACTCTCATGGGTACACTGAATCCAGACAGAGAAAGAAATGAAAAAAGAATCAAAACCCGTCAGTAGAGCCTAAGGGCG
This sequence comes from Oreortyx pictus, assembly GCA_036925125.1. Lineage (NCBI taxonomy): Eukaryota > Metazoa > Chordata > Aves > Galliformes > Odontophoridae > Oreortyx > Oreortyx pictus. The sequence goes on along the minus strand of JAUPFR010000007.1, from coordinate 46,730,468 downwards.
TGCGCAGTGGGAGAAGATGCTCTGGTCTCAGAGGAAAACTCCAATGTTTAAGCAGCTGTCTGGGAAATGTAGCAAAGAGCAGCTCTCAGTGCATTAATTACTACAGTCCAGCTTCTGGCTCTTATTATCACACTGTGAGACAGTCACACTTGTTCCCATCTCTGACTGTTGGGTGCTAGCAAGGCCAGGCCCGCACATGCAGGGGTACAGACAAGCACGTGTGCTTGCCATCTCACCCCATTACCTCTGCTGTCTACATTTCTGCTGCTGAGCTCTCCTTCTTCCAGTGGCACTCTGGCCCCTGAAGCCTACTCAAGCAAGGCATGGCGAAGGGCTGATTCACCCCAGGCAGCCCGGGATCTGTTTTGGCTTTTCACTTCCCTCACAACAAATGCCATCAGAAGATAATCAAAGAGTGAGACACTACTTCCCTCATCCTTCTGGCACGGAGTACACAGACTTGCGTTTTGGCTGCCTGGCTGCCCCGAGACCTGTACCATGTTGCTCATGGCAGAAAGATGTTCCTGTGAAGTGCTCTGGGTCCAGGAAGAGATAGGCACCTGGAGTCATACAGACTTCGGTGGCGATATTATCATCCACATGTCAAAATAAATACCAATTAAATTCAGATTGCCGATTGCCAACCAACAAAAGAATGCTCTTATGAGTACTTTCATTTAGGTTGTATCCAAGTCAACATGTCAAAGGTGTCTTTAATGATTGGGCATGGCCTGCAAACTAATGCATGCTTTTTCTTGGAGATTTTTGCCAGTTGCGGAAACCAAACATTCTACTGACCAAATAATAAGTAAATATTAAAAGTTTGTATACTTACGGACAGCAGTAGATGGTCTACTGACGTCCTCAGAAGCAGAGTTTGTGGAGATTGTACAAAGGGTTAGTTCACAATTCTATGGAAAATAATAAAAGGAAATGGCTTGTATACATAGCAAGTGATGTTCTTAATGGGAAGAGTCCTGATACCGATGGCCAGTTAGCCCCTCCCTGTAAACTTTGACAAAAATTACAGGTCATAAAATACTCAATTTTATATGTGATTACAGTCATCTACTGATGACTTCTTAGCATAGTGTCTCGAGTTCAGATCCAATTCAACAAGTTTATAATTTCCATGTAGCAGCCTAGCACCTACAGACTTTCAGGTCCTAGGAGTAGGCAAGAAATGCACAGTAAGTTTCATCTATGCAAAGCCACTTCTGTGCCTAGGTCATGATCAAATGAGAAAAGTCCAGCTCTTCAGATTTATTCTCACAGTTTTTGTTTTCTGTCTTAAAAGGGAGACTTAATCTCATGAGATTTCATTACAGTATGGCTTGAATGTCACATGATCAAATGACCTCAAAATATTTAAATTGTTTTGGTAGAGCTCTGTTAGTGTATCTTTGCAGAATTTTCATTAAGCTCCAACCATTCTATACACAAAAACACTAAAAAGAAAAGCTGGTCTCTTTATTCATCTCTAGGCAAAATATTTGTATTTAATGGAACCCTAACATTAAATGCATTGGGGGACTTTCTGATGAAGCTCCATCATTTAGGGGAAGAAAGGAATCCTATAATTTGCAAGCATGTGTGTGTATATGTTTTAAGACTATGCTAGTGAGTAGCAGGAGCTGTGTGGATCTCCCTTCTCTGTACAGCCATATCAGGGCACTCAACATAAGACTTCTGAAGAAGTGAATTAATTAATAAATTCAGGGTGTTTGCTGTAAGCTACTTAACAACAGAGGTGTAATTTAAGAAGAGAAAATTTCAGACCTTTTCTATCTGAATCCTCATCTCTTACAAGAGTGCATGTTGGAGTCCTGTTATACGACAGTGAAAAGCATGACAAATAATCCACACAAGGCTGAAATTGCTTTCAGTCATATCAACAATTTTCAGCTTGCCTTGTTATTCCTTTCTCTTTTTTGTCTATAAGTTGAGGCCACCCTGTTTATTGCCAAATGGTTTTACACGGAAAAAAAAAAAATATGTAGGAAAAAAAAAAAAAGGCAGAACCGTTTCTCAGCTTTTATGAAGCATTTAAGGCATCTCCACTCTGTCATTTCCCAACAGTAAGAGACTACAGGTGACTCCTTTGAGAGCACATGTCTCTGCGGGAGGGTGGTACAGCCTGGCTGTGTTGTACAGAAAGTAGTCTCAGGCTAAGTGACTATTGAATTCTAACTCATATGGAAAAATCTATATCCATTTTAGACAGCGTCTCCTGCTGAGTGTGATTTAGAGCTTCAACTGCAAACATTAAAGCTGCACCAAGGATGAATGCTGTTCATTATGTTGAGCGATACAATGGAGTGTGAGGAAAAAAAATCACAATCCACCATGTAAAAGGCAGGCATTACCTACAAAAAGGTGACTGACTGCAGCAGAGTGCAAACTGTTAGCATGAAGGCTGGTAGGGAAGGAGTTGCACTTAACACACTGAGATCTGAGAATGTGCTTCCATTTGTTAAGGCGTACTAATGACTTCATGCAGTCACTGTAGTAGTCTTCCTTCCACATGAAGCATTACTGGGGAATCTGTTTCTTTAGTGTCTGGAATTGATTTTAGTGGTTTGGGAAAGCACCATTACAATCCTTACATACATCACCTCATCTTTTGAATGAAAGACTCATGTGTAATGCAGGAAATAGCATCACTCACCAATTCACACATTGTATGCGACTTATATAGACCCAAGACACCTAAACTCACCATGCACTCTGCTCATTCTTTTCTTTGTATTCTTTTTTAACAATGAGCAGTGTGGAAGCATATTTGTGAGCAAGGCAAAGCTTTCTTTGGGGTGAACTTCAAAATAAAAGGGGTCAGAAGTTAGCTTGTAAAGCCATGTTTTAAACCGCTACAGTTGCTTTGGGCTTGTCATCTGTGACTGTGAAAATATAAAGACAGATCTAAACAATTTATTTTAAAACATTATTTTTCAAACTATTAAATTAACAAGGAAGCCTTATACTTGTATATAAGTTGTATATACTTGTATACAAGATGAAGTCTCTTTACAAACTTGATTTTCCTGAGGTGGAACAACACACTGAAACAGCTTAGAGAAATCAAATCAAGGTTAATTAGATTTTATAAGGCACTGCTAGCCAGTGTAAGTTATTACTAATCTTACAAGTAGATTTTACTACATGTCTCCACCTTTTTTCACTCAAGACCTCTTTTAAAAAAGTCCATAATCTGGAATGTTATCTTTGATTTTACCAAAAACTTTCAAAACAAGACAATCTTCAGGAAAGAACATTACCAACACAGTTATAATATTTAGCTAACAGCCAGCATAACTTAATCAAATCCTAAAAAATCAATTGGCACTGAAGAAATAAACAGTTTCTCCCTCAAAACACAAAATTTAGTGTGACTTTTCATATGGCCAGATAGTATGTTTATGTTTTAAATGAAACATTGACTGTTATGTTTTAAGCCATAGCTACGGATTATTTACACAGTCAATAAATAGAGCAGCTGTACCATGGTAAGACTCATTCAAAGAATTTCTTTATGAGGGGTCTTCCTAAGTTTTATTTTATTTATTTGTGTTAAAGGCCAACAAAGTTTCCAGGTGGTATAACCCTTTAGTACAGACCTGACGCTAGACTGCACCTGATTTTCAGAGGTTGAACTCCTGGTCCAGGCCTGATTCAGTGAGGTATTTATGAATGCATAGAATTTTACAGATTTCTGTGTATTTTGAGTACTAAAGTGTATGGTAGTTAATTCCCTAAATACATTATGAGTCAATGTTCCTGACATTTATTACTGTAATTTAATATTGCATTTGCTTTGAAGTCACTGGAGTTTAGGACATGTTTTTCCATTCCCTGAAGAACTAGCTCACTGCATGATGTGATTGCAACCTTTCATGTTTTATTTGGCAAATATTTATGTTACTAGATTTTGCTTGAGGTTTAATTGTTCTTAATATAGATGCAAGTTTAGTCATAGAAATGAGGTTAACTGCCCTAATGTTCAGTTTCTTGCTGACAAAAAAGCACTTCCATTTTCAGAGAAATAATATAGGTAGATTCTTGGCTCCAAGCAAAATCAAAATATACTCACATAGTACAATCTCTTGTTCTCTCATCCTGTCCTCCTTGTTTTTCTCTGGTTGCATTTTCTTTCACTTCTCTCTGTTATTTACCTTTCCTTTTTCACCTCCCTCTCCCTTCTTCCATTTTTTTTCCTATTTCTTCAACTGTTGAAGCAGTCTCCTGCTGATTCTCTTCCTCACTGCTTTCCCATTCCCCACAAGGAAGTTAGACTGCTCTTATTCCCCCAAAACAGATATCAGAGGTCGTGATCAGAAAACTACCACCTCTGGTAGTTTCAAAGCATCAAAGTACCAAATCATTGAGGGATGCTGGGGATTCTTGGATAGGAAGCTGGACACTGGGGCCTTTTACACTTGTGCATAAGAAAGGATAAAAAACCTTGAAGAACAAAATAGAAATGCAGAGGAATATGCAGACCATGGGTACTTAAGCAGCCTGGGAACATGGGTTCCCAGTGCTCCTACCAATGCCATGAAGATGTATTCCTTGTGCTGGCTCCTGAGTCTGTGGACGCTGGCTAACTTCCAGAGTCATCTCTCACATCTGGGTCATTGGGGGTATTTAAGCTCTTTAAGAGGAACTAGAATTGTAAGAGTAACTTCAGCATTCATAATCAAAGTTAGATTGCATAGTAAACACCAATTATGACAATTAGCATACAGTTGAGAATATAATATAGAAGAAAATCAGAAAATATTCTGTTTCCTAATGTTTAATTTCTGCATGTGATAGCACTTTCTGGAAGATTAAAGTCAAATTTCTTCGGTAGAGCCAACATATTTTATGTGCTTGTATGGGTCACATACAGCATTGTAGGTGGAAAAATGGAATATCACATATGTAACAAAGATTGTGAATGTGTGCATCTCTTAGCATGCTTGGGCAAAATCAGGTCAGCAGACTGTATGACAGAAAGCAGCTGGAAGACGAGAGCTTCCCTCAGTCTGGCCAGCAAGTGGGCACATAACACCAACATGTCTGTTTTATGTCATGCTGCTGCTTTTCTTTCTTTTTCTTTTTTCTTTTTTTTGGCGCTGTAGTTTCAAGGGGGAGAAAAAACCCATTTCAATGATGTCAACAGAATGTGTTCAGCCACTTGATATCCCAGAAGACAGACTGGACAAGCGAGATTCACACTGCAACCATTTAGGTAAGTGTTATTAGATGATGTCATTGCAGAAATTGGAGAGGTGTTGTCTACACATCATTAGGTCCTGTCCAGTTGCTGTTTTTCCCCTCCAGCAGTACAACTGAGTCCTCATGAAACCTGATAGATTACACCTTCTGCTGACATTTCTGATGCCAGATGGAAAGGCAAAGAGTGTTTTTCTTTCTTGCATATAAATATTAGCTGAAGCCCTAGAACAAAGTTAATTAGTGAGGAAAAATGAAAAAGTCATTGTTCTTTCCTCTGGTACAAAAAGTAGAGCAGTTTCTTCATTTGTACAACAATAAACTGAAGCCACATAGCTGGATGTTTCCTAAATATGTATTCCACGTGGAATTTAGTAACAGATTTTAAATACCCCTTTTCCTCTAATGGAGTGGGCTAAGTACTTTTTTCTTCTTCATTTTCAGTCTGTTTCCTCTCTGAACCTATTTTATATGTTAACTTCTGCACTGACAGTACCAGACATTTCTTTGCTCCTTCATATACCTGTATATCAGACTTCTCACTTGATAGATGTGCTTTTTGTGTGTTCAAGATCTTTGCCTCAGTTTCAAACACTATTACTTCACCATAGCCTGGCAAAACAATCATGAAGATTTAGAAGTCCGGAAACCAAAAACTACTTGTTATTTGTTACCCTTGCAATGACAACAAGAAAACAATACAATTTCAGCTGCTTGTCAAAAAAAGTGTTAGGTCAGCAGAATTTTATAAACTTTTTTGGTCTGCCCTGCAAGGAACGTATCCTTATCCTGTTTCTCTGCCACAACACCTCTAGCCAAAGGCACCGCTTCTGTAATTGCTGACATACTCAACATGATTGTTCACAACATTCTTTATGTAAAAAAGTACAGAACTAGTCCCCCTCTACAGATGGGAAATGGAGGCTGTAGGAGGTTAAATGAGTTCATTAATATCCTTCAGGAAGCCTCAGAGAGCTGAAAAAATAGTCTGCATCTTCCAGGAAGATAATCAGGAGATTATTCACTGGGCTGAGAGACCATGCTGAAGCCAAGCAAGCTACATCTGAGAAAGCAAAGCCTTGGTTTGCATGATGATGCTAATGACAGGCTAGACTTAACTTTTTCAGCTTGCATGAGCACCCAGAAATGCAGATTCTTGCAGAAAATCCATGCCCACCATCTGAGTCATTTTAGTCAAAGCTTAAGAGAAAACCAAAAATCCAGTGTAATGTTAACGTAAATCAAAAGTGCATACTGACTGCTCCATGGCTCTGGAAATAAAGCCAGCTCCTGAAGGGAACAATATGCTGGCTTTGTTTGTCAGTAGCTCTGACTGACCTCACACAGATAAATCTTTCCCTCACAGAAGTGCCCTTATAACTCTTGAAGACACAGCCCCACAGTTATAGCTGAGCAGGACAACGACAGCCCTGGGACCTCTGTGTGATGGTGCAGCTTTCCTCAGCCACAAAGCACACCACTGCCCACAGCTTTCCCCCTCTGCTTTAAGCCTACCACCTACAAAGCAGGACCACCAAAGTCAGCTCCCACATAGTATGGCACAGAAGCCTCTTGTACTGACTTCCTATTTAGGAGTTGTTTTTCCACAGTCATTTCAGTCTTCTTGGATGAAAGATATATTATTAGAGCTTTTCTTTTCACCATCTGTTTTATTATTTCCACTGTGCTTCAGTTTCTATTCTCTTTTTTTTATTTTTTCTGTCATGCAGAAGATCTTTCAGAACAGCTGATTAAAAGCTGTGATCTCAAAAAGATACCAAGAAAAGGTAAAACTATCCAGCCTTCCCAAAGCACTGAACAGGAGCAGAAAAAGCCAAGGAGAAAAGACACACCAGCTATACACACCCCACCACCCCTAACAGGTAAGCAGTACAACTCTTGACTTTGAAATCTCACTCTGTAAGAGAGGACTGAAGCTGGACAAAGGCCCACAGACCTACTTACATCCCTGTGGGAGGAAGCAGTAACACAGCTCCATGCCATGTGCTCCCAGTAAGGCAGGGGAATGGGGAGGATCCAGTTTGTACTCTGCAGCTCCTCTTGTCCAGTGATGGATGCTAGGAGGAAGCCAGAGAGGTACATGGGCCAGCCTGCTCTTCCTGGAAATCACTGAGTTCTTGTGAATGCAGGGATTCCAGCAAAGGCTGGGTGTTTAGGAAAGCCAGAAACCACCACAGTGACAAAGGAACTCCTTGTAGGATGCCCCATGCTACTGTGCGTTGACATACCTCTGTAGGTCAGGAGCTGAATGCCACCAGCCTGGGGAAGGGAAGAGTGAGAAGTAGACTGCCACTGAAACCAGATGGTTTTCCAAGATCAGCAGGAGGAATGAATAATTACCTCTTCCCTCTGCTAACAAGCACTCCTTGTATGCTCTCTGGGGACTGAGTTGTGCTCTTGTATCGAGTGCACTGACTTTTTCCCATGCTACGTACATAGGAGTTAACCACTAACCATCTGCGTGGTCCCCTGCGTGCCTCCAACAATTTGCACTTACCAAGTGAAAAACAAGCAGTGGGGTTTTCCAGTATTTGTAATCCAGGGTTTGAACTCATCGTCTCTGGGTCTTCAGCTTTCATATGTATCAGTCTTTCAGTAATTCTCTTGTAGGAAATCTCTCAGATCTGGAAAACTGCATTTTGTAACCCAAGTAATCACTGTATGAAGAATTATAGCATTTCAGTGGTTTAAATAGACAATTTCTGAGTAGCCACGTAGCTCACAAGAAGATAAAACATCCATATAATTAAACCATTTTGATAATATATCTAGGTTTGTGGAAATAGAAGATCCCACTCATCTTCGCCATGATTGTTGATGGGCTACAGTTGTATGACATACAGCAAAAAACCAGCTAGCCTGAGACCATCACTGCATATACTCTATGGGATGTAATTGACTTGAGGGAAATGTGTACTGTTGCAAAGCCAGAAAAGAGTGTACACGAAGATGAGCAGATTTTGCTCTCATTGGGAAAGTACGTAGTAGTCATAGTTGTCATTGGGAAAGTTACACAGGTGCAAATTTCTTCAGTGTAAACAAAGCTGATGTGACATTTTCATTAATTCCTGCCTGCAGGCATACTTTCAGACTTTTCTGATAATCTGCTGAAAAGGTATGGTATCTCAGAGAAGCCACAGAGGGAGAGAGTGAGTCAAGGCTCTCAGATCACTGAACTGGAGCAGAAAAAGCCCAGGAGAAAAGATACACCTGCAATACACATCCCGCCTCTGATAATAGGTAAGAAACTCAGCTAAAGTTGCTCTCAGACTGAAAGGAGGTTGTTGCGTACAGTGTACTCAGCGTTTGCTGAACTGGACCTATCTGGTCAAAATATCCAATAATTGAGGTCATTCATTGAAAGACTTTTCTGTACCCACTACTCATGATATATAGACCTGAAGGGCAGAGAGAGGAGACACAATGTCGCTTGATTAGCCTGTGTAAAGGCAATCTTTTTTTTTTTTTTTTTTTTTTTTTTGCAAAAATCCAACCACTGACCTCCTTTTTGAACTAGAGCACATACAAATTTTAAGGTCATATAACTCAATTGCCTCAAATATCCTGGAGCAAAGCTATTCTGATGAACCTCCTGTTAATTAGGATCTACACTGAGGAAACCAAGCTATAAACTAGTAGCTAACTGCACCTTAAAGACATTTCCATGCTTCTGGCACAATACACAGTGCAGCAGCTAATTTGTTCGGTGAGCATATGGATTCAGCCATCCATTTTTTGGCCCTAAGACCCTTTGTTTGTTGAGTTTCCCACATTTTTCTGTCATGGAGAATCTTTAGTTCATCGATGTTTCTGAAGGTCTTTCAGTACATAAAGTACTGTGGAAGTGTTAATTACTGCTACTAACTGTGGATGAAGCATGCAAGTTTATATGTTATACGCCAGCTGTTTTTCACCACAGGATGGAGCAAAAGAGTGAATGAATGAAGAAATGAAGGCAAAAGAAAACAAACAAACCTCAGTTCCAAATCTACTGCTGAAACTTGAAAAATTCAGTTCTCTTAGGAAACTCTAGTATGAAACATGGTCTGCTGTGGGTTGGTGCTACTGAAACAGTGAGACATACTGGCTGAAGAGGTCCTGAGACAGCTGTCTTGGCCCTGACTGACTAAGTAATAGCTGTGTACATCAAACACTTGAGTTTTAGGTGCTCATGGAACATTTTTTTTTTTATAAGCTATGTAAATGGCCTCAACAATCACAGTAAGCGCCTTCATTTGTAGGCATCTTTTCTTGTGAATCTGATCCTTCACTACTGACTCAAACAGTATTTTTTGTTCATTTAACCATCTTACATTAATCATAATGGGGCTCCTGAGATCAAAGGAATATGACTTAAGTTTGCAGGGTCATGGCAGCAAGCATGGCAAATACTAGTTCCCAGCTCACTGAACTCCAGTACTTAAATGGCTTGCAGCATTAAAAGCAGAATGCTGCAAGTGAGTCAGTGGAAATCTGGTCCAATCATTTGCTGGGGGAAATTATGAGAAATCTATCGTAAAACTTCTGAGCCCAACTGCAAATGCTCCACTTTGAAATATTTAATATAGAGCACTGATAATTAACTGCTTATATAATTGCTCAAGGAAATTACCAAGAAAATTACCTGAAATTTCACGACAAATGATTAGAAAAAAAATCAGTCTTTAAGGGACCAATTCAGACACAGAAGTGGGGACCAAATTTGTCAAATAATTTGTAATAATTTGTCTCATGCTTTATACACAAAGCCTACTCTTTCCATGGATCTTGGAAGAGTGTTGAGGCATTCTTTTGGTCAGTTCAAAAATACCCCCAAGAAAAGTTGCCTTCGGGAATTTTATCACCTTTCAAGATGCTGTGCATCTTCTGGATGACCTCTGCAGTGGAGAATCTAAAAGTGAAAAATTTCTGATAGAAATCAAAAGTGAAATGTTTTACAGTGAAGTGTTTGATTCTTGTTTTGGTTTGAAAGTAATTGCTAGCTAAGAGGACGCAGCAAGGGTAAATTATTTTCTTGACACACCTTAACAGCACTGTGGATGGATTAGCATCTAGCCACTTATTGCTTCTTGTTTCTAGCCTAGTGTTAATTAGCTCAAGTAGGCTTAAGGGAGAAATAAGAATCATTTTAAACATCTTCACCTCTTGCCTCCCATGAAGACTTCCTCTTTAATAATTTTTTAGAAAGAGAACTCAATACATTTCTGTTGTAACCAACATGTTTTATAATCCTCAGATGGCTTAGTAATCACAGAACTCAAAAGAACACACACACGCACACAAAACAAAACAAAACAAAACAAAAAGACAGAGAAAAAATTCAGTAACTTCAAATGTGTGGCAAATTTCAAAGTGTGTGCATTTGCCCTAGGGGAGTAACAGAAAATAATGTATATTTTTTTTTAAGGTTTTCTATTATGCTTCCAATTACACCTCCTGCTACTGGTGAATACACTGTCCAGCACCCACCATGACTTCCAAGCACCCTTCCAGATGCTTCCTTTTCCTGCAGACAGCTTTTCCTTCCAGATGCTGCTCTATTTGTCTATTTTCTAATGGTTGACTCCCTCTGGCAGACTTCCACTCCTCTTCAGGGCAAAACAGCCTGTGTGAATTTGATTCCCTCTTTGATCTTAAGATGCATATTTTTTCTTCAAGATATGTACCAACATACACAGTTCTGCTGGTTGAAAGTTGCTGGTGGCAACTCCATGTCTTGCTGTGAAAAAGTGACTCATTGTGGCTGACGGCTGGTCCAGTATTTACTGCTTGTTTACTTTCAGGGTTATCCCATCAGGTAGCAGACAGAGAATAAACAAGCTGAGCTTTTGTGGAATGGTGGTGCAAAATAGCATCCGAATTACAGACTCGGAGACCTGAAAAGCCCCAGCAAAGCTATGTGTGCTAAATACATCTAGAAGTGCCTTTCTGTGCCCATTTTCCTGGTCCTGACATTGCAGCCTTAAGCAGCACGCTCATTGCCACATGTATCCCTTGCGAACTGTGACTGAGTTGTTCCAATTTCTTAAATCTCCCGTTCTTGACCCTTCCAAGATTCTCTCTTTCAGTTGTATCATATGCAACGTGAAAAACTCCACTAAATTGTTTGTAGTGACATAACGTTAATTATCTTTTTAAGCAGCTGTTCACACAAATAGCTTTGTCATGAACATGCACTGAAAGGGCAGTTGTGTTATCCCTCTTGTCTTTGACCAATTGGTCACGAGTGCTCTAGTACTTTCTTTTTATCCCTTGGGTCACAAATCCAAACCCATATCTCCTTGTTGTCTGTAGTAGTGAAGAAATCAGAGCCTGAGCCAACGTAAATGTACTCAGGCTTCAGCCTCATATTGAAGTGTAAGAAATTATGTTGTGACTGTGCGTACAGCTGGGCCTGGAACAGAGATCTCTGCCATCTCCCCTTCAACCAGTCAGTGCCTTGGCTTTCTGAAGTGGTCAGACAAGATCAAATACAATCACAGTTCTAATGGCTTTCTTTCCCCATACACAACAGTAAGTGATTTAAATCCAATCCAAGGCCAGCACTCCACTCTGGAACATTCTTGATTACCATCCTCACTTGCCAATGTGATAACTTTGTGAGATTTTCAGTCTGTGGGTTTGAGCAAGAATGTGTAAAAATGGGAGTGTGGCTCCTGAAATGTGGCTGCCTAGTGTTTCTTAATCAGATCAGAGATAAGTAGTAAAGCCAGTCTCAGATTCTCCGTTCTCTCTTATCTCCTACAAAAAATAGTTATAATAGTTTCTTTAGAATATCTGCTCACCTACTCAGTGAAAATCTCTGCATACTGCAGAAGCAGAACAGACCCTTTTACTGTGTAGTGGCTAAGGCTGGAACACTCCATCGTTCAGCCCAGCTGCACGAGTGGTCCATAGGCAGGCAGTTGGAACTGATGTCATCTTGGTGGTTTTCTGATTTACATCCCAGGAGGAGATCCTAGGTGGTACCTGGCAAACAGTTGATCTAAGCCAACATCTTTTCCCTGTGTCTGAGCTTCCCAATGGAAGTTCTCATGTCTCTGTGAGCCTTTTTGTTCCTAGTCTCTAGCAAGAAACTGAAGGTATTTGCAAATTCTGTCAGGCAAACATGATTGCAGTTTATTTCTATGCTACTTTATTTTGTCAAGTCTTTTGGCAGATATTAACAGAACAACCTACCAATCCTTTAAACTGATCTGTGGGATGAGCTGCATTTTATAATATGCACAGCTTGGAAAACAGAGACCAGAAGGCTAAATGATTTACTTGAATGGTAAACAGAGAAAAATTGATTTACAGATGTTCCCAAATTCCCACACTCTGCTTACACTTTCAAACTTGGAATTTGCAAACGGTGTTCTGTTAAGCAAACTTTCTCCACAAGTGATGAACAGCATTATGTCAAACCCCACAAAATCCTTTCCCAGTGTTACATAAATAATTTTACTTAAGACATCCCATTTGCATTCCCCTTCCACTGTTTCATGTTACAATCTGATTTTAAAAGCATGTTTTTCTTGAAATGGCTGGTGATCCATGTTCTAGAAAGTTAGTAACCTGCAACTCAAGTCTGCATCCTCCTCTAGTCTTTAGTCCTGAATGTTACTGTCAACCTTTGGAGTTCCTCAGTCACCAGAATAACTCACTGATACTAAGGCATCATCTTGGTATTGATCGTGGTAAGCACGTGACGTGCTGTTGCTTTAGGTCCAGCTAAGAGCTAAGGGCTTCTGGTTGGCTGCTACCTTCCAGATTTCTCTAGCATCTTGTCTAGAAAGACATACAATCATGCCATCAGAATTCAACACACTTTTCCTTAATCACTTTGTAGTTCACCAAATCACAGAATTTTAGGGGGTGGAATGGGTTGGAAAGGACCTCTGGCGTTCATCTAGTCCAGCCCCCCTGTTAAAGCAGGTTCCCTGGAAGTATCTGAATAAGAGTGACAGTGGATGTGATCATCAAGCACATTGCAGCTTCATTTATCCTACACTGTTGATCTCTTATCCCTGACTTTAGCCTAAAGATAGGTTAACTTTCATCAAATGATCCATTCTAACTTCATATTTAAGAACATTTAAGCCGTGCTTTCACAGTTCAAATACTTTATGAAGAGAAAAAACAACAAAGAAAACAAAAGAAAAAGTTTTCATTTGTCGGAATCGAATTCAGTGAATAGAAGTCAGTGTGGGGAATGTTTACATCCGTCTCCATAACACAGCATAATTATTTGCTGTTAACAGTGTGCTTACTCTGTTGCTCACCTTTCTGTTTATCTCACGGTCCAGCAGAAACCATCTTGTTCACGAGAAACACTTATAAATGAAGCAGAAAGTAACTTAAATGAAGACCAGTATAGGTTAATATTTTCATTAATTCGTCACCTCTTGAAAAAACTCCAAAGTTGAAGAAAATCTTCCCGTGTGGTATTGCTCTATTTTCAGACCTCATGAAGACTGAAAGCCTTCTCTGTTCAGAACCTTTCAATGCAGAAAGAAGCAAAACAGGTTGGTTTGATCGAACAGCCCAGTTGGTTAGTGTAGACTAAAAGCAAACACCAGGAGTCTGAGTTATGGAGAGATGTCATTGGTTTTGACTCAATGATTACCCTCATCCTGTTTTTAGACTTCCTTGACCTCTACACCAAGGAAGGTGGCCATAAACTATATCTTACATGTAGCTTGCTTTTTACTGGGAACAGGCATAAACAACAAAAAAAATGTTAAAATAGAGATCAAGAATATTTCCTAATGCATTCTGCTTGTCCCCTCTTAATTTCTAATAAAAAGAGTGGCTACTGGGACATCATTGTGCCACATAAAAGCCTCAAGGTCTTACTGTTTCAAGTAGGAGAGAGAAAGAAAAAAAAGAGATGGGGGAAAGATTTGTGGAAGGTATGATCCATAACCTGTCTATAAAATCAAGAAAAACTTAGAAGGAAAGAAATACATATGGAAAGATACATACATATATGTTATCCTCCAAACTGAGAAATCAGACCTTCAATTTAACGTCACATTTTTCTTCAGTGCTTTTATTATAGTGGTGAAGTCTTATTTTTGTCCTCATATTAAGGGATGAATAGGCTTCAAGGCATATTCAAATCTCAGACCTCAGTAATTAAAATACTGGCACAACATCCTCCGTAACATACCTGAGTCTGTTTTAACATCCATCTTAATTCTGCTACTTCTGCCATTTATTCATACCATATAGCTTCAAAGGGATATTCAAAGAATACCAACATGTGCTTGACATGTGGGTATTCTATTTGTCTGTTGCATACACATATTCACATAGAATGGTTCAGTGACAAAAAATATAGTATTTATTTCATCTTGCAAGATCTTTCTTTTTTTTTTTTAGTTTCCCAAGCCCTTTTAAAAAACATGTTACCAAATGAATCTTTGGTGTCTCTCTTCACAGGTAGCAGAAATGTGCTAGTTTAAGAAGACTTGTTAACTTTATCTAGAAACACAGTGATCCAGTTCTGGTTCACGAGTAGAAGGATGTCCCAAAAATAAATGAGGAGCAACTCCCAGGATGGTAGAAAAACTACTTTAGGATCAAAAAATTAGAAGAGAAAAAATTCTTCATATCCTGATATTTTATGAAGAAGCAACATTTTAAATCAATTACTTATCTCTTGCTTCTCTCTTTCTCTCTCTCTCCCTTCTGTTTTTAAGGCACTAAGCTGCTTACAGAAGAAAAAGAAATGGCAATAATGGAAGATGAAGAAAAGGATGGAGACACAATCCCCAGTTAAGATTACAGCGATATTTCCAATATTGCTGTGTAAATAATTCTGGGTCATTCCAAGTGGCAACACATAGAAAAATAAGTCCTTTCATTTTTATAAGTAATAATTTTTTCAAGCATGCACTTGAATTCAGTTTATCTTCAAGTGCTTCTCTGCATCTCATGAAATCCCAGCAAGCACTACAGGAGATGACAGAAAACGCACCTACACGTGGGGCTGGAAGGATTCTCTTGGTTTACTAAAAGCAGCTTTCCAGGACATTTGTCTTCAAGGAATCCACCTGAGACTATATATAGTACCTTGTAGTACGATGGTAAGAGTTAACACCAAGGCCCCACCAATCCCGGGTAGCTGACACTAGATAACAGGGTGCCAGCAAACATATGATACCACTAGATATCACAGGGTAGTAAAATATCACCTACAGATTCAAATTGCATTCTTCTTCTGACATTTTGCCATTTCACCTCGTTCATCCAGCTTTCCTCCCCTGGAATAATGTTGATCACAGTAAAGATTTCCACACGCAAGGCTGATGTGATCGATGTTCCTGAAATGCAAAGAGAAGACTTCTTGTGTTTGTATCTGTTCACAACTGGTGTTTGAGAGGAGAAAAGGGGAGATTTAGTTCTGTAGAAAAGCTTACAGCTATGGGCTGCCAGCACTGACACATCAAACAGAACCGACGACAGTGCTCTCAGAAGAGAAACTTCGGGGAAGAGCAACATTTGCCTATGACACTGGTGTTGACTATCGAGTTCTTTTTTTTCTTCAAAGGTTTTATTCCTGGGCTGCTGAAAGCCAAAGTATTTGGAAAGCTGCTCCTTTTACACTTCATTTTTTTCTTCTGATAACTGTTTTTTCAGCTCAGCCCTAGGAGGAGCTGTAAGGATTAAAAATCACAACAGGATATTGCAGATTGAATAAAAGAAATAGCATTACTTTATGTCATATACATAATGCAAGATGAAGCAGCACCATACTTCTAAAAAATAATTTAATTCAGTGATGATACCAATAAATGTTTTCACAGCCAGCTACACACTTCACCATTTGTACAGAGATGGGTACTTGTAGAATATTATACAAAATACGTAGGGCTGGATAGCTTTGTGCTTACCTTAATAGCTCTGTACTCTAGATGGAGCAGCACCACCAGCTGGACCCTTAGGGACCTCAGCACACAGATTAGAGATTACCTAGGCTGGCAGACCGCATCCAGTTATCTGTTTAACACCCGTAGGCAGGCAGCTGAGGAGCACACTAGTCTGGACTTCCTTTGCCACAGAGACTGACCCAGCATCTTTCATCCCATTCACAGAGGTTCAGCTTCAAGATGTAATCAACAAGCTTACAATAAAATACGGCATATTAAAGCATACAAGAGATCAGCTGTATTATTAATGTCTGATTCCTAGAAGGCGTAATTTTTAATCCTATCAATCTATCAACAAGGTAAGATAGTATTTGAAGTATGATCGATCAGTAGTTCATAGTATAATGTTTGCATAAGGTATGCAATAAAGTATGTCACTGCAAGTACGTGGTAGGAATATAAGCACAATCAGCATGTCACATCTGTGAGCCAATGCACTGCTAGTTTTTAATGTTTGGAACTGGAAGTTACAACTTGATGTGATTTCAGTTAGGCACTGATGTGGCTTTATGCCGTGTCTCACTGCCAGCAGTTTCATTTGGATCCCACTCAAGCAGCTCAAGCTTTTATTCAAGTTATTTATTCAAGTTTTATTATTAAATTCAGGAATACTTAAAGGACACAAAGTGGGAATGAAGCTGCTCTGAGGTCAGTCCGGGAACATGCTGGGACTTTGGGGTTAGGAATCTGGATGACAAATAAAGGATATAGCCTCCCCCTGTCACAAAATGAAGGAATAATGACAGATCCTATGTTGCCCCTGTGAAGGAAGGTCTGTGGCATGAGAGATTCCCTGTACCATTCCTGAGCACCAAGGCACAACAGTTGGCCTTTATGTAAGTGGTACAGTTTCTACAGTGGAATGAAAAACTTTTTTGTTGCTCTAAGAATATAAACGTCAGGCTTGAGTGAGACAAAGCAGATAATCATGTATTTACACATAACAGCTCATGTCAGCTAAGAACCTGAACAATCTGAAGAAAAAAACAGCAACAGCAACCTCTTCTCCACTTGTCAACAAAAACCTTGAGAACTGCAGGTACCCTGAGAAGCATAAAGTCTCTGGTATATCCCTAAGGCATTTTATCACCCTGTTAACATGAGCATCTTGGCTTAAATGAAGTTTCAAAGTGATCTGAGTCTAGTTTTAAGAGTGTTGTCAGTAACTATTGGCACAACATAGTAAGAGTGAAAGTGGAGGCCTAAAAAGATTCAAGTGAACATCATCAGTGCCACAAAAATGCATTTAAATGCAAAAGCCCTTAAGAACACAAGGCAGGGGCACAAATAGGATGTGAATTCCTTGCACTGAAAAGGGTTTCAAAAGCTGGGGAACATTGACACAACTTAATATGAAAAAAAGAAGAACACATTTCAAGCCTACTGTAGCACTGCATGTTCTTTGCTAGAGGAGTTATGACCCCGCTGACATCTGTGATGGCACAGCTGCCTGATTTACCATCCCTGTATAGATCAACTTGAAGCTCAGGCATAAAAACACTGCAATATACATCATTCACTGAAGCTCGTTTAAAATTGCATATTTATAGTCTGGTAATTTGCCATTTACTGTTTTTTTACCCAAGACCTACATGAGAAACTAAAAAGTATTTTTTCATTTGGCTAATTCAGTAATTCAGGTTTTGTAGCGTTGTTCCTCGGGCTGGAAATGAGGGCAGTGTGTCCTGCTGCAGGGTACATTCCTGCATGTGGGACACGAGGGGACGTGGGAACCTACTATGTGCAAACTCTGAGGTTCCTAAAGCCGAGAGACTATTATTGCCTTTTTTTTATAAAAAGAAAAAAATGTTTATCTTCTTTACTGGTTTTGATTTCTTATTATTTTATATTGTTATTTTAAACTGTTGATTGTCCAATCTTGAATCAAAAAGTCCAAGTGGAGCATCTGTGCTAGATCTTTCTGCTGAGTTCAGCACTTCTTCCAGTCCAAACCGAAGTCTGCTTCTCCACAGGAACAGCTGCCTCTGTCACTTCTCTGACCCCTCGTTTCCCCTGGGGAGGGATGAGGGAGTGGGACAGAAAGGACGGGCTCATGGGATCCTTGGCTGACAAAGGAAGAATTACCAGGAAAAACAATCCGTGTGAGCCCACGGGATGGCCCTGAGCTGGGGCTTTCCCGGGTAAGGACTAACTTATGGGATGGGAGGATCAGTGCCAGTGTTGAGGCGGCCGTTTGGATGGAGGTGGACAGATCTGACACCCCTGTGATCTCTTTCTGATCAGCCTGACAATGGTGGCATTGTGGCTGGTCTGCACCAGCAGAAGTAGATCCACCTCCATCATGTCTTCCTCTGGAGGTAGATCTCCCTCCAACATGTCATCCTCAGAAGATAGATCCACCTCCATCATGTCGTTCTCCAGAGGTAGATCATCTCCATGGGCTCTGTGTCACTGTCAGGCAGGTCCACCTCCATGGGTTCAATCTCACTGCTCATTTCCATCAGCCGCCTCTCCTTAAAAGGTGGCTGCTCCACCACTTGTGGCATGGACTGCCACAAATATATGGGACCAGATGGGATCCACCCAAGGGTGCTGAGGGAGCTGGCAGAGGTGATTGCCAAGCCGCTTTCTGCCATCTATCAGCATTCCTGGTCATCTGGAGAGGTCCCACAAGATTGGAGGCTTGCTGATGTGACTCCCATCTACAAGAAAGGCCGTAAGGAGGATCCGGGGAACTACAGGCCTGTCAGCCTGACCTCGGTATCAGGGAAAGTTATGGAGCGGTTGATCTTGAGGGAGATCACACGGCACGTGCACGGCAATCAGGGGATCAGACCCAGCCAGCACGGGTTCACAAAGGGCAGGTCGTGCTTGTCCAACCTCATCTCCTTCTACGACTGGGTGACCAGACTGGTAGATGAGGGAAAGGCTGTTGATGTAGTCTACCTGGACTTCAGCAAAGCCTTTGACACGGTCTCCCACAGTATTCTCCTGGGGAAACTGGCAGCCCGTGGTGTGGACAGGTTCACTCTTCTTTGGGTTGAGAATTGGCTTAGAGGGTCGTGCCCAGCGGGTAGTGGTTAATGGAGTCAAGTCCAGCTGGCGTCCTGTTACGAGTGGTGTCCCCCAGGGGTCGGTACTGGGGCCCATCTTGTTTAATATCTTTATTGATGACCTGGATGAGGGGATTGAGTGCACCCTCAGTAAGTTTGCGGATGACACCAAGTTGGGAGGATGTGTCAATCTGCCTGAGGGTAGGGAGGCCCTTCAGCGGGATCTGGATAGGCTGAACAGCTGGGCTGAGGTCAACGGGATGAGGTTCAATAAGGCCAAGTGCCGGGTCCTGCACTTTGGCCACAATAACCCCATGCAATGCTACAGGCTTGGGGCACAATGGCTTGAGGAGTTTATACAGGAAAAGGACCTGGGGGTGTTGGTTGATGCTCGGCTCAACATGAGCCGGCAGTGTGCCCAGGTGGCCAAGAAGGCCAATGGCATCCTGGCCTGTATTAGGAATAGTGTGGCCAGCAGGAGCAGGGAGGTGATCATCCCCCTGTACTCAGCTCTGGTGCGGCCGCACCTCGAGTACTGTGTTCAGTTTTGGGCCCCTCACTACAAGAAAGACATCGAGGCCCTGGAGCGTGTTCAGAGAAGGGCAACAAAACTGGTGAGGGGTCTGGAGCACAAGTCTTACGAGGAGCGGCTGAGGGAGCTGGGGTTGTTTAGTCTGGAGAAAAGGAGGCTCAGAGGAGACCTCAATGCACTCTACCACTTCCTGAAGGGAGGCTGTGGTGAGGAGGGGGTCGGCCTCTTCTCCCAGGTAACTAATGACAGGACGAGAGGGAATGGCCACAAGTTGTGCCGGGGAAGATTTAGATTAGATTTGAGGAAAAAATTTTTTCTCTGAAAGAGTGGTCAGGCACTGGAATGGCCTGCCTAGGGAGGTGGTTGAGGCACCGTCCCTAGCGCTGTTCAAGAAGCGTTTAGATGAGGTGCTGAGGGATTGGATTTAGTAGCTTGGTGGGTAGGGACGGTGGTGGGAGGATGGTTCGACTAGATGATCTTGTAGGTTCTTTCCAACAGAATGAATCTATGAATCTATGAATCCTGGGAAGGAGAAACTTCTGGACGTGTAGGTGCCACTTGCTCTCTCCTCTCAGTGTCTCTGCGTTTCCAGTGCTAACCAAAATATGGGAGCTGATACAGTTGCAAGAATGTACCAATAGGGTGGTGGTTTGGGTGGGGCCTGGGGGAGCTGGGCTGTTCTGGAGTACCCTGCAGCTGCCTGGTGTCAGACAGCAGCAGAGAGGGAGCGAAGCAAACTGACACCCTAGAGGCAGCCAAAGGAGATGCTATCCATAAAATTGTTGAGTTTCAGGGATTGTATCAACCATTTGTTCCCATCCCTCACTGATGCCGCCGAATGTGAGAAGGCAGCATCTGTTCTGCCCTGATCCCAAAGGAGAGAGATGGGAGGAGAGGCCTGGTGTCCTCTGGGCGGCTGCACTGGGACTGCAAGGGTGTGGGCTGGAGGGCCTGTGGGATCCTTGGGGCCTGGTGCTGGGGTTTTCCACCCTGAGGATGAGAAGAGAAATTAGGGGATGCTGTCCTCAGCCTGTTCTCTCCTTGGCCACAGAATGGGTGGTTGAAGGTGAAGCCAGGCCCTCCATGGCAGTGCACAGAGAACAGCTGGATATCCGTCATGCCTTCAGATAAGCGGTTTGTTTCTCTGCGTTCAAAGGAAAGGGCAGTGTTTGTTTCCTGTGCAGTGACTAAATTACAAATGGTGTACTAAGAGAATCAACAAAGTATTGTTGAACTAAAGATCTAAGCCAGCTGTATTCATGTTTCTGGAGACGGCTTGCTGTGCCTATGCTAACATGGTACCAAGTGATCCCAGTGTGCCCCTTTCTCCTGGATGTCTGCTGTGTTTTGCTTTCCCACCTTGCCTAGATGGCAGGAGGCAGCAGCAACTACTAAGCTGCCCAGCGGACTAACGGGGACAGGTGTCCCCTCTCATTTAATTCACAGCTTTTTTTGCCTTTGGCTCATACGTTTTTTTGTGCAGGCCTCTGGAGCAGATGGCACATTTAAAGGACTGATTGTTCATACTGTGGGTTTGATTCACTCAAATTCAGCTGAGTTTGGATACCCTGGGGAGGATGGAGACATCCCTTCCACAAACCAGACGTTGGTGCATTAGTTTCTCAAAAATCAGTCAAATATCCCAAATATCTCTGCTTTTGTTTAAGTAAAAAATATTCAAAAATGTTTTATGACTTAACACATGACCTGCACATTAACTAGATTGAGTATTTTATATGCAGATCAAGACAATATATCTTCAGTGAGTGTGGCCCCATGGAGTACATGGAAGAAGATAGTGAGGGATTGGTCTGAAGGACTCATGCTGACCAGACAGCTGAGCATCAGGAGTGAACAACAGGACACAAGAAGGAGGAAGAAGGTGGGGGCAAGTCCTGTCTAGAACCACTTTTGCCTTGTGAACTCGTCTGCCTCATGTCTTAAAAACTACAAATTACCCATTCATGCTGCTGAGACAAAGCTCTTTTTTCCTCCTCCTCCCCTTTCTCCTCCAATCTCCTCCAATCTCTGTTTTTGCTGCTGTGATTGCCCTTGAGGACATGGGGCCAATCTTCTTTCCCATTCTTTATTCATTTAGGTACAGAAATACATGGAACATGGAATGATGGAGGCCTCCCTACGCCTCACTCAGTGTAGATTTAACATTTAGATTTTTAATTCAGACTTGCTTTCCTAAAAACAAACAAGCAAAGAGAAGAACAAAAACAAAAACTCCCTCTCAAAAACCAGCACTAAGCTTACTTGCCATAGCAAAGTGGTTCAGTGATTGCAGCAAAGACTTTATTCACAAATATCCTAAACAGGAAAAGGTAAAACAAAAAACAAAAAACACAGAGCACACTGCAAAGCCAGACCTCCCTCAAATAACATGGATTTCCCTTCTAAACTTCATAGCTGGAAAATTTCCCTTTGGTGTACGCTAGATGTCAGGGTTGGACTGAGCAGAGCACATCCTCTCCAACCACACGCTCAGTGCACCAGGCTGGATGCCATTAACAGAACCAGTTTCCCTTAGGAGTTGCTTTTGTGACACACCCAAAATCTTCAAGGAGCACAAACATCCTCTCTCCCTCACACGGAAGTACTTTTTAGACCTAGAGCCTGAAGCTTTGGAAGAGGGAAGGGACATCATGAGTCATCTTTCTAATACAAATCACAATCTGCCAGCATTCTTCACCTACCCTAGATTGAGGAAAAATGAAAAATAAAAACTCTTTAAGCCACTCAGGGGAATATACTGACTTTAGTCTAGAGGGCACTCCATTAGATAGCAACAGAGCACAGCAAAGACTTGGTTGGAGAAGAGTGTGAGCAGAGAGGAATCTGATCAGAACCAGATTATGTTTCTTGCAGCCACGTATTCTCCCTGTGAACCTCAAGTAAATCTGTTCATTTCCTTATGCCTTGGCTACACAGTGGTAAAATTAGACTGCGACTTATCTCTGCTTCATGGCAAAGGAGAGAGCGTGAGTCAGAAGAGTAAGGACAAAAAACAATCCCATTTAAGATGTTCTTGGCACAGGACTACATTAGGTAAGCTGGTAAATTGTCCTGAAGTGAAGAAAACCACACAGACATAAAATGTGTTTGGAAGAATAGTATAATTTTGAGTTCCGTACAACCCGCTCATGTAAAACATTCTGGGGGTACTTTACAAGCAAAATACAATTCTCAGGGAATTCTTGAGTTACATTCACATTTCATAAACAGACAGCTTTGAAGTGCACTGAGAGATCAGTGCAGTTTTTAAAGGAGAAACCCTGCCTCACAGATCTTATGAGAGTTCCCTGGAGGAGCCCATAGGGATTTCCAGAAGAAGTGTTGAGAAGTTCCTGCTGGCAAAGCTACTGACCTGACACCAACTGAGAGAGGATCTTAATCTACAAACTTAACTGGTTAGCAATGAGGGTGTGGGGAAGGCATAAAATGGTCAGCCTTCATAGTAAAGGAGGATTAAACTCTCTGCTATTTATCTTGATATCCAGAAGATGTGGTTTGGAAAAGGTGTTCCTAGAAGAAGACAAGCGGAGCAGAGCAATGAAGAATAGAAGATGAAAAAAAAAAAAAAGATAAAAGATAAAAGAGGAAGCTTACTTCAATGTAATTGGCAGAACCACACGTTCTGTGTCACTTAGTGCACAATAATGCATAAAGGGAGAATTAACCGTGCCTCCACATGTCCTCATGAGTTACGTATTAAGAATTTGTATAGATAATTCTACAGAAACTCTTCCGCAGTGCTCCAGAGGGATCCAAACTTGCAAAGCTATTCAAAAAGGCATGAAAGGTAAAAAAGAGTGCCATTACTTTGTTTTTTTCAGAATTTCTGTTCCACCTGCATCATGAGTATTGTGTGCAGTTCAGAGCTTCTCAAATAGAGATTAAAAGAAGATCTAGAGAAGATCGGCAGGGAAGGTAAAAAGTAGAGTAGCTTTCCTTGTGAGGATTGTAGAAACAGAACAGACTTCATCAGCTGGAAGGGGAGAGCTGAGGTGGTACATAAATTACCAGGGGCATGAAGAAGAAAGGGAGTTATCTGCCGCTGTTTCTCACAGTGTAAAATGTAGGAACGACAGGAACTTCTTCACAGAGTGAAGAACCTCAGGTCGTCACAGACCTCTGAAACTCAGGTCCATGCGATACTCTGCACCACAAGAACATGAGGGATCTCACTCAGATAAACTAATGCCACAGCAAGCTATGCTCTTGAACATACAGTAGAGTTCACACAAGGCACAGTTTTAATGTTCTGCTATGTCTTCTTTTCCCTAGTCAGTGAAACAATCTTTACTCCAACCTCCTACCTTCGTTCTGCTGAGCGCCTACAACACTCTGACAGGAGAACATTTAATTTGGCAAGGAAAATCTTTCCTACGTTGTCTGAAATAGGAGTTGCCTTACCTCTGGTAGGCAGCCAGTCACAGTGAGAACATTACAATGAGCCCAACAATCTACAAAAGCATTGGCTTCCTTCATTTGATGGGAAACAGTGGTATACAATTACATTTTAAGGTAACAGTCCTTAACATTTTACTACTAGGTGAATGTATGCTTTTAAAATAAGAAGGCTATTGAGAACATTTCTAGGAAAATGTTCATATATTCTTTAGTTAAATCACACACATGTGTTTATCTAGGATTAACAGCTGCTGTGAAATGCAGTATGGCCTGTGCAATGGTTGCACAGCATCCTTCACCAGCCCGTGAGGAGCTTCCTTCCAGACACCTCTTCAGCTCTTCTGCTATTTTCTAGTCCAGCTCTGGGAAATGTTTTGAATCTTTTTCATCCTTCCCCTTCGGTCAAGGAGCTTATACCTCACAGGATGTTCCTCTGACTTCTTGTGGAAGGCTGGGAAATAGAGTCCTGAGTTGTGGGTGGGCTTCTTGAGGTCACACAGCTGAGGTCTGATGGCTGTCAGTGACAAAGCAAGAACAACAGTGGTTACCGTGCTTAGCATTCACTCACTGCTGGACTAGAAATTAATTCTGCTCAGCACTGACTGAGTACATGATGGAGGATTTCTGGCTCGGTTGTCAGTACACTCGGGTTAATGGATAGATACAAAGAGTTAGAAAAAGGTTCAGGAATGCAAAAAGATGTGAAAATATGTATTATAAATGTAGATGTAAGACTTTGGAATGAATAATAGACATCTTCAACATTGAAATCTGGGCTATTAAGCATTTCAGGATACCTGATCTTGAAATCACGCCCTTATTCAGACATCCCAGAATCCCAAACCAATACATTTGATTTCCAAGGAATGTTTTCAGGGTTAAGAAACAGTAGTTCTGACAGAAGATGAAAGTTCCAAAAGGTCTGAATGAGGAAGCAACTTTGTTTTTACACATCTTCATGTAGATAGCTAAACACTTCACTGTTTTCAAAATATAATTAAATGAACAAGATGATTTTAAGGCAATAAATCTGGACAGAGACCATGTTTCCCAGAGTTCAGGAACAGGTGGACCTGAGGGACTTGTGTGGCTTTCATGAAGACTGCAGGCCATTGTGGGAGTCACACATCATCCTATCTGAATCTGACATTCTCAGCGTTTCGACTACGTTTGTTTGAATTTATATCTTTCTTCCTTACATCTTACACAGGAAAAATAAGTAAGTAAGACAACAGTTGGTCTGATAAGGACTTAAAGAAAAGTCATTGTTCTCAGCATGAATCCTAAGAAGTGAAAAGAGATTCTCCTGTGTGAGCTAGCTAACATCGAATACTAACTCAGTCTCCTCTTGTTAAAGCCCACAAGTACTCCCAAATGTCTTGGGAAACAAAAGACAGTGCACTTCGTAAACTCTAGAAATACACATCCAGATTTCTGCATAGTCATGTTCTTTCATGTCCTCAACTAGACTAGATTGACACTAGTTAAGATTCCAATCACCCATTAGGTGAGTTACTGTTCTTTGAGGCACATTCACTTTCCAGATTCATTTCACTTTCTCTACTCAGCATGGATTCAGCCAAACTGCTACTGGGTTTTCCATTGCTCAGCATGGGAGAATGTTTGCTGCTAACTGGAATTTTACTGGAGTTGTTGTCAGCAGAGATGACGTGGGTAATAAATACAAGGGATTTAACCAGGACACTGACAATGCCATTTATCATACTTGTACAGGAGCTGATAAAGGGAGTCCACATCATTTGTTTTCTTGAGGCTTTACTAACTCAAGGTAGATGGTGCTGTGGACACTCTCTCTTAAGACTCCAGAGCTTATTTCCCAGGTTTCTCACTGATTCTTCATGTGATCTGAATATTCTCTCTAGTTTCTCCATTTGTAAAATAGGAATAAAAAGGAAAATACTTACCTAACAGGTTTTTTGTGAGTCTCAATAGTTTATGGATCTCAGAAAATGGAAGCAAAGAATAGTTATTTGAACAGTGCCAGTGTAGGCTAAAATAGTTACACAAGCAGCAACATATTTAGTGCTTATTTCAGTGCCGTTCAGACACTGATTAAGTGTGGAAGCTAAGGGTGTTTTAGCCCCTCTTTACTGTAACCAGCAGTGTGTACAGCCCAGCAGAGCAGCCATGGAAACCATGGATTTTGCTAGGATGCCATCCACCCTGTATTTCCTCTGCCACCCTTGTACCACTCTGTGCCCTTCATGAGGGGCACACATGTCTTTAGGTAATGTCTGTACTTTCAAACAGAGCTGCAGAAGGGAACAGAATGCTCTTCATCTGCTTCCAAGTTTTTGTTAAATCCTTGTATGTTGGATCTGATATGCCTTAGGTTTAACTGCAGACTCTTGAGTTAAAGTGGGGCAGGATTTGAGGACACCTAGAAACACATTTATATCAGACCAGCTAACAGGTGTCAGAGAAAAAAATTCACTCTGTGCAAACGTTTATGTGAAGGAAAAAGAAGTTTAGATCCTCATCCCTCCTCTCCCTTGCATAACCCAAAAGCAACCGATTAAAATCCACACATTAGATAGATTAATAGCTTGAGGCACTACACCAGAAGCTGTTCTTTTATATGAGCAGTGATGGATGCTCCAATAAGAAGCTTTAGCTAATGCATTAGAGACTCATTTGGAAGTGAAAGGACATACAGAGAAGGGTAGGTGATCAAATTTGCCACAGTTAAGGCCATTCATCCATTAATCAAATAAAAATATAGGGGTACCAAAAATACCCAAGTTCTGCCTTTTTAACTGAAGCTAAAACATGCCATGCGCCCACTGGGTGAGACTAATTACTTAGCTCATCAAAACTCAATTACTTTTAGGAGGAGCCCTTGAACTGAATGCAGTCAATGCCAAAACCTTCAGTTTCACAGAGAAGTTAAAGAGGAGAAAACAGTTTACTGAGGAGTTTGCCCCATGCTGGTTGAGCAAGGTGGACTTTCACATCCCAAGGGATGGGATGACCATAGTCCACAGGAATTATGTCAGAATTTTAGCTGGAATGTTCTTTGTTCCACTGAATCTCCTAGAAATTCATTTTCATGATTGTACAGCTCTGCAGTGGTTTTGGCCTTCTTGCAGTAGGGAGGAAATTATGGTGGATGTGAGTTACAAAACAGAGTATCATCACTTTGAGTATTTCAAACTGTTAGAAGTTGTTATAGCAACACTTTGCTATTACACAGTATTTCCACTCTGACCAGAAAATAAGATAAAACAAAACACTGATATAATTTTCCTCTTCAAGCATTTTAAAGCAGATATAAACATTTCTACTCATTCATAAGGCACATCCCTTCAAAAAAGACATTGAAACGGTCATTTCTTTAACGTCATCTCTACAGTCACTGAATGAATAGTCAAAACACCTGCTGGGAAATAGTTTGGTTCAGATAAAAATGAAGAACACAATCAGCTGGTCAGCCACATCTCCAAATGGGATTTGAATAGTCACTGCTGCTACTTAGTATTGGAGGGAAGGGAAAAGCAACGGAGAAGAAGGCAGGAGAGTTGTAGGGAGAAAACCTACAAGGGCTGCTCAGCTCCCACATCTTCCCCCAGACCTGTGGCAGTTCCCTACCACGAGTACTCCCCAACAGCTCAACACCTTTGCATGGGGGGAGGCCCAGTAGTGACACGTGCCTCACTCCCTTGACAGCACTGACACTGGAGGGGGCTCTACAAGGCAACATGTCCAGTTGAGGGTGAGGATGAAGCACTGCTGTCTCTCTCAAGTGTCCTTGTCTAATGAGGGGCTTTGTGGAGGAACTGGGGTAGAAAGTATCTGGAACACAGCTTGGTGCAGACAGAAGTACTCCTCTCCAGACAGGAAAGCTCTACAAGCTCTAAAAGCACAACATGGACAAGGCAGTGACATGTTTCCTTGCCAAACCATCTGCAGCTGGTGGCCTGCAGGGACATCCTGAAAACAGAACTGCCACCTCCCCACGTCTTAGCCTCCTGGGGAGCTATGACAACTTTTGCCTTCCACTACTCTGCAGGCAGGATGAAGAGAGCCATAGGAGGAGGAATGCAAGGAGGATGAAGGGCTTTTTGATTATTTGAGGAGATTTACTTGTTTAGCTAAATAATTCACCAGTGAAGTAAGGGAATTACTTAATTGGGCGTTTGTAATGGGAGATGATTCAGGGAAGTCAGAGATCCTGATGTCCCTTACTCTCTGTTCTGCTGTTAAATCCGAGGATTACGCTCAGGAGGGCTTCCTCTTTCTCCTTTTCACTTTCTTTGTCAACAAAGGAGGTTTTCTATTGCAATTGACAGGAGAATCTGTGGGACAAAGGAATAAGAAAACTGTGACGGTATTTCCTTAGAGATACTCAAACACTCAAGAAATGTTCTAAACTTGGTGACAGTCAGTCTCCTGGGAACATTAAATCTGTGTGCTGATACGAAATTAGCTGTGTTCTCTAGGGGGATACCTCAAGGAGAGAGTCTAAAGAACTCTACCTCTTGTGGAGTCACCATGGCAACTGATGGATGTCGATATAGTCTACCTGGACTTCAGTAAAGCCTTTGACACTGTTCCCCACAATGTCCTCATGGAGAAGCTGTCTGCCCCTGGTTTGGGACAGGCACACGCTCTGCTGGGTGAAACACTGGCTGGATGGCCAGGCCCCAGGAGTTGTGGTCAATGGAGTTAAATCCAGTTGGTGGCCAGTCATGAGTGGTGTCCCCCAGGGCTCAGTACTGGAACCACTCCTATCCAGCATCTTTATCAATGATCTTGATGAGGTGATAGAGTGCACCCTCAGTAAGTTTGCAGACAACACCAAATTGGGAGGGAGTGCTGATCTGCCGAAGAGCAGAAAGGCGCTGCAAGAGGGACCTGGATAGGCTGGATCAACGGGCCAAGGCAAACTGTGTGAGTTTAGTAGGGCCAAGAGTCGGGTCCTGCATTTTGGTCAAAACAACGCCAGGCAACATTACAGGTTTGGGGAGGAGTGGCTGGAAAGCTGCTTGACAGAAAGGAACCTTGGCGTGCTGATGGACGGTCAGCTGAATATGAGCCAGCAGTGCACCCAGGTGGCCAAGAAAGTCAATGGCATCCTGGCCTGTGTCAGAAATTGTGTGATGAGCAGAACTAGGGAAGTAATCCTGCCCCTGTACTCCGTGCTGGTAAGGCCCCACCTCAAATACTGTGGTTCAGTTTGGGGCACCTCAGTACAGAAAGGACACTGAGGTGCTGGAGCAGGTCCAGAGAAGGGCAACAAAGCTTGTGAAGGACTTGGAGAATCAGCCTCATGAGGAGAGACTGAAGGAACTGGGGCTGTTTAGTCTGGGGAAGAGGCTGAGGGGAGACATTATTGCTCTCTTCCAATACCTGAAAGGTGATTGCAATGAGAGTGGGGTTGGTCACTCACTGGTGACAGGTGACAGGACAAGGGGAAATGATCTCAAGCTGCACCAGGGGAGGTTTGGGTTGGATAATCAGGAAAAACTTATTTACAGAAAGGGTTGTTCAGCACTGAAACAGGCTCCCCAAGGTGGTGGATGAGTCACCATCCCTGAATGTGTTTAAAATCGTCTGGATGTGGTGCTCAGGGACATGACTTAGCAGTGGGTTGTTAGAGTTTGTGTAGTATGGTTAGGCTGTGGTTGGACTTGATGATCTTGAGGGTCTTTTCCAACCTGAGCAATTTTATGATTCTCTGAAATAGCTGAGGGCTTAGTAACCAAAGATAAGATTCTTCTGTCCAGACATAGTTTCAGACCTACTGATTGAACGTATATTGTGCCTTTCTCCAAACCCAGCAATCTCCTACATTACCACCAAGCCTGATGTGACAACCTGAACTCTGACTCATGCAGCACAAGGTCCTACTTTGAAGAATACGAAGTTGGAATATGAAATATGAACCCTACCCCCGACAACAGTGTCAGACTTTTCTTCTCTTAAAAATGTCCGAGTGAATAAAACTAGCCTTTAATGGGGTCCTTGACTCATATCTTCGTACTCTGAAGTTTCTGTAATGCATCAGTTTGCTGCAGCTCTGTAGCCAAATAAATGAATCAAAAATTCAGTTTAAAGAATTCCTACTTCTCAGCTTTCCTACTTGTCCTCTATCAAATATGCATATATATTTATAAATGCATATATAGATGTATAAAACATACATAAATGTATAAAATTGGCAGTTCTGGAGGGGGTGTGATTATCTGTAAAAGGAAGGGAGAAAAAGTGGACCTTCACATACCTGTCTGATAGTTGGGGTGCATTACAGAAGGGGAGAAGTACAGCCTTTGGGTCTGAGAGACTTTGGTAAGACAGGAAGAAAGGGTAGCCAGGAATTTCTCTGGTTCCAAGAATACAGGCTGTTGTTAGGAGCCCTGGCAGCCCTCCCAAACACAGCTGCTTAACCTCATTCACCTTGCCCAGCTGGGTGAACTCCTGGGGCTTTCTTCCTCCTGATCACTTTGCACTGGTAACTGGCAGATTAAAAAGTTGGTGACGGGTCTGAGTAATCAACTGGCTGGCAAAGAGGAAAATGGCTCATGTGCCTGCAGGGCTTGCTCTGGTCAGCTTCCCTTCCTCAGAAGTGACTAAATCCAACAAAGTTTCTCCTTCTTTCTCAAGACACTGCATGAGATTCACAGAAAGAACAGTGAGACACTACCATTTTCTCAGATAGAAAATTGTGTGTGAGTTTACAGCACACTGCTTCTTAACTACACATTAATTAGTGTCTGCCTCCAGCGAAAGCAACCTGCCTGAGATGTGATCATATAGGGCATAAACAAACCAGCACCATAAAGGATGTAAGCGAAATGCATCGCTGGGCTATAGAGATAGAAAATACAGCACTGTTACCTGCTTCTCATCACATCTTTTGAATAGCTGCATAGGAGGGGCTGATTTGCATACTGTACCAGAGTAAATAGTTTGTGCTGTACGCCACAGTAGTAAGGCACATGCAGGGAGGTGCCAGTATTCAACAGCCAAATAGAGAAAACACCATCTTTGTGGCCCTCTGCTGGACTCTTTCCAAGAGATCCCTGTCTTTTTTGGACTGGGGAGCCCAGAACTGGACACAGTACTCCAGATGAGGCCTCACCAGGGCAGAGTGGTTCCTGATTTCTCTAAGTGCCAGCCAGAAAGCACCTTTACACCTTTACAACGTGAGGTTGTCACAGTGAGCGTTGGGAGGTAGAACCGGCACAAGGTGTCCCTCAGCAAAAAAGTGATGTTACTGGGTTGACCATTCCCCTCACACGAAGTGTCCTCCCTACTGGTTTCCTCATCTGGCCGGTTAACAGATCCCTCAGACAGTGCTAAAGAGAAGTGGAACATTATCATTCCCAAAAAACAGACAAGTAAACTGGGACACACAAGAACCGCTTCAGCAAGGTCGCCTAGCGAGTCAGCAGTAAGGAAGGGACTGTACCTGGTAGCTTATGGCAAACCTTCTCTTCTGCACTGTATTCTCTACTTCCTATTCCTATGGTGGTTTGTTGGATGAGAAGTATCACGTGTAAAAGGGAACCCAGGATTTGTTGTTTGCAGGTGTGTATTGATGAACTGATTGACTGAAAGTGGTACAGCACTGGAGAAATGGATGAAATAATAATAACGCATAAACACTGCTTGTTAAAAATGAAGAAGGGACCCATGCCAAAACATACAAAAAGTGTGCTTGTTTTGAAATTAGACCTGTTCTTTGGGAAAAGAAAAATCTCTAAAGAACAAGACCTCTAAATACCGCCTGCAAGAACATTCTGGGTGAAAACATCCAAAGTAGTAGCCTCCCCTATGGATGTAAATACAAGAATTTAAGCACTGCTGAGAATCAGGCAATACACGCAGCTCATACTTACTGCTGCTGCCAATGGCAAGGTGCTACCAAGGTGAAGAGCTGCATTTATGATTTTTACTGACCACACTCTTTCTGTAACTGCCTGGGGTTTCCTGGGTGTCCTTGTGGGACCATTCTGCCCAGAGGTTTAAATGTTATTTTCCATAACTGCCTTTTGTTTTCAGTCAGGAGAGTGTTCCACAGAGCACAATGTTTCTCTAAGGGAAAAGATTATTTTGAACTTTCTGACATTTCTGCCCTCTCTTTTTTTCTCAGGGGAACCCAGGCAGAGGCTGCAGCTGTGTCTGGTGAAACAGTCTGCCAAGGTGGTATCGGCAGAACTGCATCACGTCAGGACCACCTTGGAGAGCCGATATAGCACCACAGCATGTTGGTGTCTCTGTGCAGAGCCACATCATACCTCTCCAGCACCCACCAACAAAAATAGCTGAGACAATTTTACAGCACTTTGCTGGAGATCTTTCTTTCTTTCTTGGGTGAGTTACTGTTGACTTCCTATAAATTTATCCTCTCTTTCAGTGATTGTGAATTACACGTACAGGAATTGTTAAGCAATGGGACAGGCTCCCCAGGGAGGCGGTTGACTTAACTCTTCCAATGTGATACGTAACAGCCACCAGGTTTGTGCCCATCTCCCCAGTGGCAGGGACCATGAGTGCCTCTGTCCAAAGCTGTGCATACAGGCAACTTAGAGCGAGGTGGTACTGACTGACCTGGCAGTGTGAGGCGGTTTGCTGAGGAACCTGAGCCCAGTGAGCCCCCCGAAAGTCGCGCTGGACCTTCAAAGAGAAAGAGCGGTTTCAGCAGATGTGGATGAACAGCAATCCCCCTGGCCGCAGAAAGCCCTTTTCTGTAGTGCTGCTACCACTACTGTCCTCTTTCTACCATTCCATCTCCTTCAGGAGACCTTTCAATCAAGAGAAGTGAACATGAAAAACACACCGCTTCTTCTGCTTATCACTTACCGACTTTGGGTGCTCATCCTGGCAGTTTCACAGCAATAGTGAGTTCCCAAACCTTTGGCTCCGTGAACCGTCACCGCATCTCAGAGGGCTTTCTCTTCGGCCGTCTCCACGCCCTCATAAAACTGGCACAGACCCATTTTATTGCCCGAGCTGGGTCCAGAGACAGTTACACAGCACTTACCTTGCCCTGTGGCTTGCTGACCTCACTTTGGGAAGCACCGGTTGGCAACGGCTCAGGACATTTCTACCACTGGTTATACACACCAGGCAAGCGATTCCGGTACTGTATGTGCAAGTGGAGTTAAGTGGTCCAGATCATTAGATGCCATTATCCAAACAGTGTTTTCTCCTCTCACGCTAACGTGACAGGCTGGATTTTTGACTCAAAGATCAGTCGATTGCATAAATAATCCTCAGTATCTGTCAGGAATATATTCACCTCTACTTGTGGGTCTGAATGTAAATTAGGGGTCAAATTAAGCCAGTAAGATATGAGCAGGTACAGAGATGGCCACGTGAATGTTCTTCAGAAAATCAATAGTGGTGAACCTCTCAGAGAGGCAAAAAAAGAATTAAAGCTGGAATTTCAAGAAAGAAGGAATGCCTGAAGCCTTTCAGAGTTGTATTAAATGGCTGTGAACAATACAGCTTCCTTGGAGAGAATGGCTTAGTTTCCGCCTCTGTTTTTACCATGATTTTTTTTTTTTTTCTTTTTTAATGAAAAGATAAAATAGAAAAGCAGCAATGGTATGGGAAAACTCTAGGCCACTGCTGCCTCCTAAGTCTGCCTGTGGAGTAAGCCAATTTTACCCCTGGCATAAGAACGCTTTGTAGAAGATGGTATGTAGAGATGTGGTTGAAGTGCTGTGGAAGGAAGTTGGTAAGCAGCACTGGCACGCAGGATACAGGCCCTGTGGGACATAAACACATGCTCCAAGCAGCACAGGAAAAAAAAATCACAGCAGGCAGAAGTGTAGTGTGTTGCTGACTGATGTGCTCTTTTGAGCTGTGATTTCAACCTCCCCATGAGAGATCCGGAGACTTGAGGTATCTTTGTGTTCAAACACAAGGAGAGCCAAAGCAATGCTTCCACGGGCTCTACCACTCTGCATGGGAAAATGCCATCTTCACCTGCAATGAATGTTGTGAGGCAGCCCTATGTATTACCGGATAATGGGTTTTCCCCCAATTTCAGTGTTGAAACACACACACAAACAAAGATGGCAACAGTCTTTGCTGTCATTTTATAAATACACTTCAGATTTAAAGAAAAAAATGCCCCATCTTTAAAAGCTGGATTTTGGGAAGGTGAGAAAGCTGAAATGAACCCTGGCTGAGATAACCAATTCAGTCTCAGAATATAAGATATCAGTCACCTGGAGAAGGGGAGAACAACGAGGCTGACGTGATCTCCAAACAGGCAGAGATTCAACTCAGGGTCCCTGAATGAGCTACGTGCACTCTTGGGAAAGGGTTTAGAAATGAGATAATGCCACCGACTCCTCCTGGTCACAGGGGGCTCTAGTGAGTAGTGAATGCTGTCCAAGCCAGGTTCCTGCTTTGCTTAAAAACAAGTGAATTGTTACTCTATGGGCAGCTGGGGGGCTGGGAAAGCAAATGGAAAGTGCCACGCCTGGACCAGATGTAGAAAGCACCAGAACAAAATGAACCGTTCTGCAACTTTAATTCAAATGGAGTGGAGACCTCATCGTTTTTATTTGGTAATAGGATGAATATACATGGACTCAGTTACAGAAAAACTGGAATGCTGAAAAATGCTTTGTACATTTAAGAGACCACAAGCCTCTTCTTTCAAATATGGAGCTAAAAATAAATACATATTGTTTAAAACTATTCTCAGAACAGTTGAGAATACTTGCATTACATCACATGATTCATTTCACTTTTGCATTTTTTTCCCCATGAGTCTCATCAAAGCAAATAGTTATTTTTCGTCTCCCTACCCACCCATTCCCAGGAGCAAATGTGTTGAGTTTTGCTTTCAGCATGGATTTTAATTTGTTTTCCACACCCCGGTGCAAAATAGCATAACAACCCTCTCTTCCTTCGAAAAGGTTAGAGAACAGGTGTCTGTTGGTTACCGTAGTTTAGTTCAAAAAGGACATCTCCATTATCGGTTCTGTTAATATAAACATACTCTAAAGTTTACGTTCAAGCTTCGTACATAGAATTCCCTGCAGAATGCCAGCTGAGCTAAAGTTGTTTTACAAGACCAAGATCCTTGAATTTGGTTAATCTCCCCTTACCTCTCCTGTCAGTAAGTTTGATGCTTCTTAACTTCATGTAGGACCTGTCACTGAAGTGTTAAGCACGAAGCAGGGAAATCTGCATGGTAGACAAGCCCTCGTGTTCACCCCTCCTCCCTGCTGAAGACAGTCGGTGCTGAGGACGCCTATGATGGAGGTGGTTGCACATTCACTTGGCTGCAAAAAAGTGGCATCATAGTAACAACGAGAGCAGTACTGTCTTTTTTTAAACGTGTGGTGGTGGAAGCAGCTCCTACCACAGCACGGGAAGAAAGCACTACCCTGGTGCAGAGCCACCCTGCATTTAACGAGTTCTTAGAGGTCTTCGTTATGTAGTCGTTGGCCCCAGATGGCGCAGAGGGACCAGCCGGACTTTGCATGCAACTTCCTTTCATTTCAGTGCAACTAAAAGAGTGATCAGGCCTAGGTGCTATTTTGCTCAAAGCTGATGTTGCAAACGCAATGGCTTTTGTCTATTGGAGAAGAAAGGGAAAGAGAAAAGGGAAGGAAAATATTCTTGTGAGAATCTGGGCCTGTAGACAACCAGAAGTTCTGGTAAAACTCCAACCAGAACCTTACAATAAAAATAGCAGATATTTTAAAAAATTGCATATAAAATTGTATAAAAATATCATCCAAGCAAGAGGAAAAGGAAAAGGCTCACTCTGCCATCCTACTGCTGGGCATCCTCCTTAGAAGATCTCAGTGGCCATAAGTAGTTTTGTCCGATAGATGCACTCCTACGACCACAAGCAGAGACAATGGGATATGTACATTCCTCCTGCCACTGGATAGCGTTAAACCTGGGGTGTGATGAGTGCACAGCAGTGACATGTGTGTATTAGGAAGAAAACAGAAGATCACAGAACGCCAGGAGTGTGCCGTGAGGTTTGTGAGCGCTGTCGTGCATTTAGGCATTAGGGTCAATCCACTAAAACTGAACTTCGGGCTGGGAAGCCACGGCTGCTACAGGCCCAGAGCCAGCTGCTCTGGGAGCAGCCCCATTTGTTTCTACTCTGAGCTCAAATTGTCAGAGAAGAGAGAGCTGATGCTGTGAAGGCAGGCACAGAGGGCTGATACTGTGCGCTGCGGACCTGCCTGGGCATGGGTGAGAACTCTCCATGCTTGCTCAAGGTGAAGAACGGATTCTGGGACAAATAAAGAGCAGGCTCAGCAAATTGAGGTGCACAGCCCGTGTTCTTCTGTAACAGAAAACGGCAGCATCAGCAGTGGTTCTACTTTTAATGGTAGCAAGCCCTATGGAAGCAAAGGGAGCACCGCATTAGGATGTACACCTGTGATCAAAACAAGAATGGGGCACACCTGCTGATGCCACAGGGCAAAGCTCTGCACCTGCTTTGGAGGGAGCTGACTTTACACCCTGAAATACAAAAGCATTTTCCCCTCCCTTCTGCCCAGCAAGATCCAGCTGGCAGTTTGCACAACCTGCATTGTCATCGGCAAGGGTGCTCCCATTTCAGAGTGCTTACAACTCAAACATCACTGCTCTGAGATACAGCAGCACTTGTCTAGCACATGTGCTAGCGACAGCTCTGTTGTTTTAATTACTGAGTGAGGTGGTGGATCAAAAGTATGAAAGAGAAGCACTTGGTTACGCTGTCATTACCGAGCATAACTGGTGAACATACAGTACGTCTCATCAGAGGAGGATGAGCTTCATTATGAAATAAACTGGGAGAAGAAAGGAGCCAATACAGGACATTTCAGATCATCTCATTAACTTCTAAAGATGGACTAGTTAATCCTAGCTGACGCTACAAAAGTACTCTCCTTGTCAGTTTCCATCGTTTGCAATTTAAATGGATTATTATGCTTTATAATTTAAAACCAGACCCACTGCAGAATTCGCAAGGACTACCAATGAAGTGCTTGTTGCTGCCTTCCAGAGCAGCTTTCCGCGCAGCACTGCATCCTCTGTAGCTTGAGACAGTTTTGCTTCCAGGCTGATCTTCTAAGACTTAGAATGTACATATGCAAGTATTTGCATATTCAAACGGCAGTTTATAAGAACGCAACACTGTACCATTTTTCTCGGGCATAACCAACCACATTTTGGAAAAATTCACTCCAATCACAACGTTTATGTCTGAAAAAAAGCAACACTAAGAAAAAAGGAATTTTCTTGTCTCGTTTATCCATCAGGAACCAAGCTCCCAAAATCCAGCTTCATTCTGCTGCTAAATATTCTACTGCATTAATACACGAGGAGTATATATAAGCAGCTGAAGCTATACCAAAGGCTGCACTTTCAGATAAGCATCAGCCTGCTTAGATTGACTACTGTGAAATACGTTTTAAATCTAAGACAGCAACGTTTCCTTTTTTCATCTGCCACCTATTCTGTCACCAACCAAAGAAAAACAAGAAAAAAAAAAAAAGGATGCTGGCATCAATCTTGTTTCTCTAACATGGAAAACAATGATAACATACATCATCTTTATGAGGAAACACAAAAATCTGACCACATAACTTGAAAAAGAAAAGTTGTGCTGTTTGTAAGGAAAGCGAGAGTGTACATCACAGGCTTTATCGTTAAAAAAGGTAAACTCCTGTCACGTGTGAACACTTTTTTGCATACTGTCATACAAATATCTCAAATCATCAGCGAAGGGCAGCTCAGAGAACTGCCACCCTTCACCCTTTGAGCCTCTTAAATAATGAACAGGATAATAACAAAAATCTTGTTTGTTTGTTCTTTTTTAATTATCGAGTGTCCAGGAGTTCAAGCACTACTACACCGGCGTCAGCCAAAGGTCTGCTAAGTCCCTGAACTCCAGCTCCAGATAAAACAGAGAACACCGACAGGTCTACCTGCAACCATGTCCCTCTCAAGAGGGGAAGTGTCTGATCCACCCTCTGGCATCACAGCACATGGATGTGCTGGGATGTGAGAGAAGCCCGGTGCTCCTCCAGCAGGCAGAGCTTTCTGCAAGCACCAGCCACCCTCATGCAGAGGCAGAAGCGTGCCCCCTCCATCACACAGCATCCCAGCCTGTACCATCCTGGCAGACACACTCTGACACCAGGAGATCCCTTTGTGCCTGCTTAAAGGGTCTCCCAGAGAGCTGCTTAGGACCTCAGCCTGCAGCCAGCACCTGCAGTACTTCTCTCTTATTCCTTACTTGTATACTCTGAGGGTGGAAAAGAAAGCATTTAAAAATGTAATTTCTATACATCCAGGCAAAAATTAGGTAAGGATACAACAACAGAAATCCCTTCTTGGTTTTTCTAGGGAGAGACCATGCCACTAGCTGATAAACACCTAGTCCTTTTCCTCTTTTTTTTTTTTTTTTTTACTTTCACAGAATAAAATAAGAGAAAACAATTCTGCACGGTTGTTGTTGGTTTTTTTTTTTCTTCTGAATGTTTATTATTTTTTTACACAACAGTGCAGTGTCTGATCTCTGGTTTAAATGGGACGTGTCTAAACATAGCTCTCCTTGGCTCACAATGCCCTGGCTCAGCGCTGCTGTGTTCCAGTAGGTGTGATCTGGGAGGGGACTCCGTGACGCATCCTTTCACTCTTTGTAGGATCTCAATTCCCTGATTTCACTTTCACTGTTATATCATGGGGAATTTTTTTTTTTTTAAGTGACAATGAAAAAAAATCCAAAAAACACTCCTGATCCACACTACAGAATTCAGATGATTTAAAAAGGGCAGGAAGATACCAGAGCTAGCTGTGACTGCCTGCCTGTACACTGCACGGCCATTTGCTGCTCACCTGTGTGCTGAGATCAGTAATCCTCTGACTACTGCATCTCTTCTAGAGCATCACCCCGTTCTGATCTGTAGTCCCGTGAGGCAGCAAACCCACTGCTTCTTTATTAGCTCCAGCCAGTGGCCAACAACCCTGGCAACTCAGGAAAAACCTTTTCACGCCCTCTATGCAAGGGCATGAGAAACAAGATCTGACCTGCTGTGAATTAAACCATCTTGCTTTGCTGTCTGAAAGCAGTCAGCCCCAGAAAGAAAGGAAGTAGAAGCAGATGAAGAAAAATATTTAGGCTTTTTTCTTAATTATTATTATTCTACTAGGTATGATCTAGGCTATCTTTGGCCACTGTGCAAGTAAAGATAACTTTAATAAAAGTACTGACTGAACCATCCTGCACCTCTGACCAAACTCTTGGGCATGATGTGTTCTCTCTGACTCCAGGAAGTCTGACTCAGCAGGAACCCAGTCACTACTGTGGTGTTTTGTTTTGCAGTACTGATATTTCACAGGTGACATGCCTTTAGAGAGCCTGGTCAAGGCTGGAAGTCAGCTTACTGCTCTGAACTGGGGCTGAACTGCTGGGAGAAAAGGGGAGTGGAAAAAGAAAAAAAAAAGGGAAAAAGAAAAGCGCTTTGAGGTGACACAGCCTTTCCCTGTCACACTGCACACAGTGTGAGTGATGCCACCTCCTTCTTATTTCAGCACTCCTTTTTACACAGCATCTACCCCAGGATACACACAGAGCTACTGGTGAAGCAGGAGCTCGCTGCTTTTAACACTGTGCTCTCATATTTTTTTTTGTTTAAATGAGCAGGTACAGTGATGCCAACAGTGAGATCTAACAACTGCAAGAGTTAATTTTTCACTTCTGAAAATGTGATCTAAGTGCAAACCTTTCACGGCACAAACCTAATGTAAGTCTCTGGCTTTGACCAAACTTTGGTGTCCAAAAAATGAACTCAAAATGTCTCTAGTCCTCTAGTCTCAATAACTAGTATCCCAAATACAAACACTCCTGAGTGAGAAGGTACTCGCGTTTAAATGCAGATTTAAGCTGAGCCAACTGCTGTGATGTGTGTTAGTTTTACGTGCAGCTCAGCCCTGTACATACGCAGTTAAGCGGGAACAGAGAACCAAGCTCTAATATAGGCTGGTGGTGAAGTCCTGTGCTTCTGAATATGAAAATGAAATGTCAAAGAACTGCCTTCCTAAGCCAACGTTTACATATTCTCCATACAGCAAAAAGCTGTGATAATTCCTTGTGAAACACAATTATGGCAAGGGGGGTTGGGCTCGATGATCTCTAGAGGTCCCTTCCCACCCCTAAAATTCTGTGGTTCTGTGGCTAACACAGCACAATCTTTTCCTGAATAAAAAGGAGTTAGGCAAAAACAACTGTATTCGTAAATACGTGTGCCTTGATTTCCACAGACAGGTAAAATTACTCACAGTTAAATGGATCCTTACTAAGACTCCAAGGCAGAAAAACACAAACATTTGCTGTTTCTCATAAAAAATATACACTTCTGAATCAAAGCCTGAGTAAGTTTTTCAACATTTCTTTCCTAAAGTAGGCCAAAATGATGGCTACTGTCCACGTGTCTAACTCTGCTGGAGGAGACAGCTTTGACCACCGACTCCAGGTGTGTATTTAGGACACGCTTTCCCATTTTGTTTTTGCCTGTCTATACTTCTCCAGCCACACTTTTCCTTTCTTTGTCCTGTCCATTCAATCAGTGATGAAAGCAGCATCACACTGAGATAAAAGTAAGAATCGACTCATGTGATTCCCTGCTGCCCTTCTTCTTTTAGACCTTCAGGCCAGACAAAGCCGTTACTGGTAGCCAGTGAACAGATGTGGGAAACGGCTCATTATCAGTAAT
The DNA here is from genome assembly GCA_036925125.1 of Oreortyx pictus. Classification (NCBI taxonomy): domain Eukaryota; kingdom Metazoa; phylum Chordata; class Aves; order Galliformes; family Odontophoridae; genus Oreortyx; species Oreortyx pictus. Next base: position 46,689,637 of record JAUPFR010000007.1, on the reverse strand, counting down.
CCCAAGTTAAGTCAGGCACCTCAAGCAGCACATCAGTACATACTCTCAGAGGCTGACAAAATTTGCCCAAAGGAATATCACTTTCATTGATTCTTCCTCTCCTTTTACTAACTGCAAATACACAAGAGTTGAGTGAGTCTGCCTACTTCTGTTTCAAAACAAAACATTTTGCTGTTGTTGCATTGGCTGTGGTAAGTTCCAAATCCTAACAAATGGCAAACTGACCACACATTCAACGTTCTTATGCATAAAATCTTCTACAGCAAGGGTAAAATGGACGTCAAGTTCTGTCTACCAACAACTGGAAAAATCTCTTGGGGAAAATGAAAAATAATAAAAGGGAAGTATTATCCAGTGAAGTAGTATTATTACATTTTCTTTTTTTTTTTTTGAAGTTCTTTTGCAAAATCTTAATGCTGTGATGTCACAAGCTGAGGCGTAGCAAAGGGCAGTACCAGCTTTTGAAGATGACTCTCGTCTACGTGCTCCACCTGTCCATAAAATTGAACCAATTGCATCAGAAAATCACCAGATTTTTTAAAAACAAAATAACTCCCAAAACAACAATAAATGCACACATACCTGAACAAACAAAACTAAATCTCACCCCCCCAAAAAAAAACCAATGCCCCCACCCTAGAGCCCAGAGTCATTAGCTGTGAAATAGCCAGTGGGAGGAGGAGTGTTTTGAAAGTTGTTTTAACGCCTTCCCCAGAAACCGGTCTTTGCAGAAGGAGGAGGAGAACAGGAATGAAGAAGCTCGGCTAAAATGATGAAAGAAATTTGCAGTCTCTTTTTTTTTTTTTTTTTTAATACATTTTTACTCTTCTGTATCTGGAAAAAAAAAGAAAAAGAAAAGTGTCAAACGCTGCCTTTCTCCCCTGTGTCCAAGGAACAGGCAATCTGGGAAAGAAAATGAAGGGTAACAGTTTAGACAGCCTCATTCACTCAAAGCAGTGTAGTTTTGCTTAACTACCGACAAGGCTAAAAGGTCAGGTGCAAAAAAGCTACACTTCTTATTGACTTGACTGGAAATTCCATTCTGTCTCACACAAAGTGAAATCCGTTGCTCTCTGGCCAATCCTGGCAGAAATTAAAGCTTTGGAACCACACTGGAATCACGTAACAGAATTCAGCCTGCTTAGATTAAGAAGTTCCGTTAGGTTTCCTTGCCTCAGAGCAATCCCATCACCTTTGCTCACTACCTGTTTCAATACTTTTTTGGTCATGAAAGTGACACCACCGTACATATGGTCTGGACTGACAAAAGGAATATGCTCCGAACACAAAGGCGCACCACCTTTTAAAAAGCCCCTTTCTCTCAAATAGTTTACCAATGAAAAGCAGAGCCTCACCGATGGGTAAGTATGCAAGAATGAACAAAGGATCTCTGCATATTACAGTCTGCTTGACTCCTCTGCAACTGAAAGTTAACTCAATGCAGTATGTGTAAAACCGTATCAGTGGTCAGATTATGTGAACGGCATGTGAATCTGGTTGCCACTTTTTAATCTTCAGAAGCCCAAGGTAGCAAGCAACAGTGTCAGTCTTTTTATAGTACCTGTGGATGTAGCTGACAAAATAACAAAACAAAGAACAAAAAGTTACAATACCTATTGGTGCAGCAAAGCCATGTCCCTGCTGACAGCGTCCAGCCCAAATAAAGTCTAACAGGTTCATGAATATGAAATCTATGGGCCAGGCCAAAAGCAGTAACAAGAAACGTTGTCAAAGCAGCACATACATGACAGAAGGAAAAGCATCCCTATTCCTGGCAGGAGGAGCTTGTCAGACTTACCCCTAACGAGACTGTAACAACATAGTGTACTCCTCTACAAAGAACTTATGACAAGTCAGGTACGTATGGCCAAGTTATTTATGAAACCAGCACTCACAACAGATATGACCTAAAAATATAAGGGACTCACTTAGATATTTGCCTTAGGCAGAGAATTAGATTAGATATTTGCCTTAGATAATTAAAATTCCTGGCCTCTTCAGAAACCCAGAGCGATCATTTGAAGCTAGCAGAATTAACTCTATGGGCAAACACTAGCAACTCCATCAGCCTCAAAATTTATCTGACTAATGGTATCTGGAATGCGCAAACGTAGCTGATTTCTATATAGTTACGCATACCGCAGATTAATTTCATAGTGACCAGATTTCCCTGAGGTAGAAATGTGGAAGTAGAATTTCTTCTTTATTTCTAATGAAAGAGGACAGTTTCTAATGGAAGAGGACACTATCCACCCCTTATTTCACAGTCCTCAAGAAATCCTCTGGAAAAGTGTCAAACAGGAACAAGAATATTTTACTTTCTATCAATCAAACCAGTTCTCTGAATATATCTGGCATTCTGCTCAGATAAGTTTACTCTAACTACACTTTTATCAGAAGACTCTGAAAGGGCATTTGAGAAGATCTCTCAGGCAAACAGAGTCAATCCAAGGAGAGATGAATTTACCTGGTAAGGCCGCGCATGCCTCAGAAGATGTGATGGCATTAGAATCTCTGCATCCCTTTCAGAAAGACAGTTTCTTTTGCTTTTAAGAATATGGCTCCAAATTTTTTTTATTTGTTTAGGCAAAGATAAAAAGAATCAACAAAACAAAGTTGTGAGCCTTTGCTGCTACAGTGCGTTATGTCTGATGAATGGATAGCAATGGCTTGAGTTGTTATCACTTAATTCTATATAGTTAGCAGGGAATTCTTTCAGGATGGTTGAAAAGAATTAGGCTGTCAGCTCTACATTAGATTTATTCCGTCTGTGTTGTCACACTCGCAGCACTACAGAGAGTATATGACCTTCAGCAGGCACCATGAACAGCCGTAACATTAGCGCTACACTTCCTTGATGTTTCCCATCTAAAATATGTGGTCTGGTGCACTGTCATTAACAGGCTCACAACGATCCTGTGAGATGGTTAGCCACCTTTTAAAGAGAAGATACTGACCAGAAGGAAAGATAATCATTCACAACATGTCCATTAACTAGTGTTAAGTGACAGCTTTGGCTGTTATTTCCGAATCTCTTAAATGATTTGCTGAATCACAGCAGGAATTTGAAACAGAGCTCAAAGTACCACTTAACCCTCCCTCCCATTCCTATGCCATCCATACTGTCAAGACTTTTAACCTCTCCCATCTCCTTTGATGAAACAGGGAAAAAAGCGTGATGTTTTTATGCAGACTGGAAGTTCCCTGAAGAGAACTGAGTCATATATTGCTTTCTTGCTTCTATTAGTCACATCACCAGCTTAAGTCAGAACATTCCAGTACAGCACTTGCTTTAAATTGGTTTTCTACTTGGTGAAGCAAATGTGTTGGCTTCCTAGCTGAGTTGCCGTTGGATACAATATACCTTCCCTAGGACTACCTTAACCTCAGATATGATTCAACCCCTTTTCCAATTCAGTACAATAGATCCAGTGCAAATATTAGGACATATTAACAGAGGTAATTGAAAAAGGAAAAAGAATGAATATTCAGTGCTCTGCACACAGGAAGACTTGTAGTTCACTTGGCATATATTGAAATTCTTTACCTGAAATAGCCTTGTTTGAATGCACGTCTCTGCCCTCATCGTCACTGTCAAATTTATTTTGTGTGTCAGGGTTGAGTACTGGCCCTCCCTTTGATCACAAACAGAAATGTCAATGAGTACTACAGCTCTCCATGAGATACCAGCACCCACTGCGAGATTATGAAGTCCATTTCTGCTATCAGCTTGCAGTTAATACCGGGCAATTTTTAACACGTGCTCACTGGAATGCACATGAATGTATTTATTACATTACTCCGTAATGTGACATACTGAAGTGAAAATACACTGCAGTTTGTCTTTTCCTTCACACAGAATTGCTCAGCATACAACTGTATGCATAGAGCAAGGAAACTAGATGTAAGTTTTGCACACTCGGTGACTCATCTCACACATCTTCCTCTCCTTTTGTGATAAAACAAATGCTTTGAAGTCCGAGACCTTACAAGAACTACCCGTTGTTGGCACTTATTATGCTCGTCTAATGCAAGCTTTCACAATCTGCTACCCAGCTGGAGAACAGGAACAGAGCCTTGGAGGCAGTTCGGCGGAGGTGAGAGTTTAGACTGACTCAAAAACTACACCTGCTCGGCTATGAGTCAGGCTCCTTGCTGAGCCTACATCATAGGCGCTGTTCCACTTGGATCAGCTGGAAGTCAGGAGCCAGCCTCTCTCCACGCAGCTTCTGAAGGGTCTGGCTCAGCCTCCCCGGCCAGGCACCTGCCCTCTCCCTCCATCACAGAATTACGGAATCACTTGGACTGAAAGGGCCCCTAAAGACCACGCAGTTCCAACTCCTATCATTTCCTCCCAAGCTGCCAAAAGCAAAGCATTGTTTGGGCACAGCTAGGGATAATCCCACGTCCTCTGCTGCAGGGCCGTGCTATGAGGGCAAGGTCAAAGCTTATGGGTTTCAATTGCATTTAAATGAAAATGCTACTATCTTCTCTCCGAAAAGCTGGACACTACGTGTAGGCTGCGTGGCAGTGGGACATGGAGTAAGGTGCTCTGTTTTCTACCTAGCTTGCTTGGGAGAGCAATACAACCACTACCAATGTTAACCTCCATCAGAGGCTATGCAATATATTCGTCCTATGCTTTAGCTCTGTGGAAGAAAGAAAGGTTTAGGGGTGAAGCGTTGCTCTCTATTTATTATTTCTTCATTAAAGTCTCAGCTATGAAATGTTGAAAGTGGGTGACGGAGAGCTGAAGGGCCTTCTGGAATGACCCAGCAAGGTTGTTTGAGTATTCCTAGGTAAGGCAATGCAGTGTTTGAAAGTAGCCTCTATCCTCACCTACTGAAACAGGATAGAGCCCATCAGAACAGATTTCAAAATAACACATACATTTGAAAAACAATAACTTCAAGTGTTCAAATCTTAAAGCAAAATACAGAATTTCCCCAACACCTAAAAATTTGCACCAAATATCACATTCCTACAGGGCACTTTCTTGACTTTTCCAGACTTTCCAGACTTCAGGAAGGTTTAGAAATATTTGGACTGCTCAAAACTTCAGAGTATACTGACTTTTTACTTCTATTTCTCTGACACTTCACATACAATAAGCTTTAATCATAACAGATAAGCCCAGGTTTCTTAGTACAAGACTACTCCGATGTCTGCTGGGTCCCCCCTTACGATGCTCAGTCCAAGCACTGGGTGAAATGACATCAGAAATGACAAACTGTTCTATGTCAACTGATGCCATAAAACAATTACTGCAAAATGAAAACCAGTCTGAGTAAATGTGACTGAGATAATCCATAATCCAAAAGGTGGTTATCCTTAATACTACATAGAAAGAATGGCAATATTTACAGCAGGCAGGACAGACCACCAAACGATTTTCATGGGATCCTGCCGGCCGTCTAATTTTCTGTTGACTTGCTCAGCATCCTAACAGGATTGACCCTTCAATTTTATAAGCTTATCCCAGCAAGCCTCGGTATTTCTTGTTTCCCTTGCATGCATGCTAACACGTGCTCAGTGGTATGTGTTTCTGCCTGAGAAGTACTGTTGAAGCTACTCCTGAAGCAGAATAAAAGGATGATGTCCAAAATCTCTGTTATCTTGCTTCTTTAGAGTTAGAGACGAATGAGGCCTAAGAAACAAAGTTTAGAAGATCAGCGAAATGAAGAAGAGATACACGTTTCAGGTTAACTGATCTGCATTGTCTGCTTTCGGATAGACAAAAAGTAATTATTTTTTCAAATGAAACAGTAAAGTTTCTCTGTGGTACCTGAGTCCTGTTTAAAGCAAGGGAAAGAAATGTATAAATACTCTTGGAAGAAAACTTTGAATGCACGTTTTGAATTTAAGCACTATCACTGCAATTTAGCTGACATCCCAAGTACTTAGCATTATCATTGCTGGGGGGGGGGGGGGAAATGACATTAGCATAGAAGGTATTCTTATTTTTGAGTTTTGGCACATAGTTATCCCTAAATCATTCATGACTTCAAGCCGTCTCTAGCCGTGTTCACATGGATCTTGTGCTTCATGTTAGTTTGACAACTGACATTATAGATGACCTGAAATCACTGCAGTGCTGGAAGAAAGAGATTAGTTTAGCTTTAATATATTTTGTATGACTACTGGTATGTGACAGAGACACAACAAGTGCAGAGAAAAAAAAAAAAGGCAAAAGTTTGGTTGCACCAAATACATTTGAATATCCTGAGTAAAGCATGCAGGAAAGAAACTAATCATGTATCATGCAAGGTAATGTACAGGAGTGAGCGTGAAAACTTTTTCTATATTTGATGATCAAACATAATTCAAAGTTCTGAACACGTGTGGTAAAAGCTAGATCACAGTTTTCATACAGAGCAGTTCTGCTGTGGATGCAAACTAAAACCCCAGTGCTTTTCAAGGCACAAAAGGGATGAACTGCCATGGACAGGAGAATAATTGAAGCCGACTAAGTTTTCAGACAAAGATATGAATTAGAATTTTGTAATTAGCACTGGGCAAATAATTTCTTCTTTGATTGAGTGACTACACTGAAAATTTGCAGTAATACTTAGCTCTGGGTCAGGCACAAGAATTTGTTTTTTCCTCCCATGGCAAAAAAACCCACTATTGTTGGGGAGTGCTTTGTTGGTGGGAGGGAGGTGGAGTCAAAATGAATGTTCACTGTAGAATCATAGGTTTTCTACCATCTGAGCTTTTCATCTAACTTCTTTCTGCTGGTTTTGTTTTGTTTTTTACTATTTACTTAAAGCTGGCTAAATACATGAAACAACTTCAGAATTTTCTCCTTGATTTAGATTTCATCAATGTCTCTTCAGTTTTCGACAGTGACTTATTCTGAATCACTTCCATTCCTAAAGACTTTAGTTTGATTCAAAATTTCACTTTTCAACTAATGTCACATCCAGTTTTCCTTCTTTTGCATTTATTATTGCCTACAAGGACTGGGTTTTGACATTAAGAATACCTAAACAACAGTTCAGGAGCAGAGAAGAGAATGAAGCTAGCAAAGCAGCAATGGACTTATTAAAGGCAATAAAGATTGCTTTGAGAGTACGAATCTCAGAAAACTAAGCTGTGAAGTGACTCTCTTCTCTTTGTCCAGCTTCTATCATCTAAACAGGACAGTCACCTGGGCTGAGCAGCCCAAGGGGACTGATGGCCCTCTGATCCACCCTCAAGGACAGACCAGGCACACACAGCACAGGTCAACAAAGTACTCAGCAAGCACTCAGCTGGCTGTCTATAGGGTGGAGTCTTTACATCTGGATTCCCATCGTGCTGACTTTTTATCTCTTATTGCCTTTACTTAAACTACCTTGTCAGAGGCAGCTGATGAACAGGGAAAAAGGAGGCCTGATTGTCACTGAGTTGAACATAAGTTTATGGAGGGAGGGAGCAAGAGGAACTTGCCCCTTGCTGAAGTGATATTTTCTATACACCATTAAACTTGCAAATTTTCAGTGTCACAGCTCCACTCCCTGACTGGTACAATGAAATGGCTGAAGGTGCAGAATCAAGGGGGAATGTGCACAGCATACTCCACAAGTTATGCATTCATGTTACACCGCTAGTGTCATGGCTATTATCCCTGAGGAGCTATCTCGAAGCAGAACTACATGCAAAGTATAAAAGGTAAGCTTAAAATGTTCCCTGTAAAGTTAACTACTCAAAAAAAAACAACTTAGATACCTACACTGAATGTTTTACAACATACAACAGGAATTAATACATTCCAAATATTCACTTGAATCTGAAACCCAAACCAAAAACCATGTCTGAGTTATCAACTTCCCCCATAGCCACACTCTGATTTCATGTAAAGTAAAAGCAAAAATCAATCCAGCTTTGGGAACAAGTCCTAAAGGACTTCCTAAATATGTAGCATGGTCTAAAATACAGTCTTAAAAAGCAAGCCATAAAGGAGACAGACAAAAGTCTCAGTCAGGTGCCTTCCATAAGATTTACACTCAGTCATCGAACAGACAACCTGCAAAAACATCTGCATATTTGGACAAAGTAGTTCTCTTCTACATATTCCCCATGTTCTCACTGAGTATTCATGCTATGCTGATGTAATATCCCTGAGGTCAGGATGCTAACAATGTGCTTTTCGTTTAGCTTCAAAGATCACACCACACCATGTTCTTCTGTTTGATAGTAAAACTGCACAAAAGCTTCTCGGAATACATCCCTCTGTGCAAATTCCAGACTGCCTCAGGTGCTGCTTGTTTAATAAAGCACACTCACGTTTTCAGAAAAGAAGGTAAAAATGATTTTAAAAGAACAGAAGCTTTTTTCTCCTCAGTTATGCCGTACTGGGGACTTGCTGTTCAGCGGAGATAAGTTACGGTGAAATATCTCCTGGATAGGAAAATGTCCTCATGCTCTTCAGGCAAGCTTTTTCAGAGGGTATCAGTAGAATGCTTTCCAATTTCTCATTTAGGGCAATAACCTCTAATGTAATTCAGGTAACAGGCCATAAAAGAAGCAAGAAAAGGAAGGAAATTGTCTCCAGAAGTAGTCTTTAGCTATTGTAATTCCAATTTGCCACCACTGCTGGATTCAGACATATAATATCAAAGCAATATCTTACAGAAGGAAGTACAACGTGTTTGCCTTACCAATTGAAATGGGCTTTCTGCTTCTGACAATAACAGAGAAATCAACCTGTCTTTTGGAATAGAAATACAGATGGCTCCGTTATTCACATGACTTTAAATTTTCAATTTTTCCTCTCTGAAGAATATATAGGTGAACGTTATTCCTTTATACGTTTGAGTAACCTCATTTAAAACAACACTGGCATCACGCAGGTTATACGAGCAGGATTTTGAAAGAAGAAATCCAGTGATCGTTGCAATGTATCGGTCTTACCTAGGTCAACACATATAATGCATGTCTGCAGACCATATCTGCAGAAGGCTGCAAAGGCAGATTATCATTAAATGGTTGAACAACTTTGTGAAAAGCTACTTTCTCCTGTAAATTAAACAGGGAAGAATTCTGTTAATTCAGCTACATCTGCAGTAAAGGTAGAGCCATCATCAAAGCTCCATCACATTATCATTTAAAGTCTTCTCAAAAAAAAATAAAACAAACCTACTACTACACCAAAAACGTTCTCAGATAGCAATCCTAGTGCAAGCTACTCCATCGCAAATGCTTGATTTTGGTAACAGCTGTGATAGAATGAAACTGAGCCCCAGTGCCTTACCTTTCTAACCAGGGAATTTGGTACTTGATGATCAAAGAATGACAGTCAAGAAAAAATAAGACCAAAAGGTGGCTCTACATGTTGGCATGGGCAATGTACTGAACCTATAGGAAAACATTTTAACTTCTGTTAAGCAACAATCTAGCTCTGGAAAAGAAAAAAAAAAGGAAAAAAAGAAGAAGATAAACTACTATTCTGTCCTTGTGAGGCCCCATCTGGAGTACTGCATCCACACCTAGGGCACACAATACAGGAAAGATGTGCAGCTGTTGGATGAGTCCAGAAGAGGGCCATGAAGATGACCAGGAGGCTGAAGCATCTCCCCTACAAAGACGGGCTGAGAGAGCTGTGCTGGTTCTGCCTGAAGTAGAAAAGGCTGCAAGGAGACCTCACTGCAGGCTGCCAGTATTTAAAAAGGAACTATAAAAAGGAGGGGAATCAACTTTATACAAGGGTAGACAGTGACAGGACAAAGGGGGAATGTTTTTAAGCTCAGGGAGGGAAGGTTTAGATTGGATGTCAGGCGGAAGTTCTTCACAGAGAGTGGTGAGGTTCTGGCACTGGCTGCCCAGAGAAGCTGTGGATGCTCTGTCCCTGGAGGTGTTCAAGACCAGTTGGATGGGGCCCTGGGCAACCTGGTCTAGTACCAGATCTGGAGGTTGGTGGCCCTGCCTATGGCAGGGGGGTTGTAACTTGATGACCCCTGGGGTCCCTCCCAGCCCAAGTCATTATGTGATTCTATGATTCTGTGATAAAGGTGTAAATTCCCAGTATGCCTGTAATGTATGTACTCGTCATACAGACTGTACATGGAAAAAGATGCATACTGCCTTGTACTGTACCACATCATTTGCTTTTGCACCGCGCAGAGGGAAGTACTATTTAAATGTAGGGTTGAGATCTGACCACGAGGTGGGAGTATTGCTCACTACCTAGCCAGGGCACATGAGGCTTTCCCAGAAAGAGGAGTACAAGTACCCTATATTTTTCCGTGCTTCAACAAGCAAATTTGCGTTTTAACACTGGACAGGTTCTCAGGACAAACGCACAAACAAACACATACACACACACAAATGAACCTGTAATCTTCTGTTAATTCCTAGCTGAAAAAAGTAACAGAATAAACTGTACTTTGATGACTGGAACAGAAGAGTTGCGCTGAAAACTTAATATCACATAAATTTTCTCCAGGAAAAGAAAAAAATAAAGTGATAAAGATAGCCCGTGGAAGTGAGACAGGACATAAAAAGTTCTGTCATTTATTGCATAAGTATGTGAGCAGAAAAAATTGCAAAAATAAGTTTTGTGAAAGTATAGAAAAATTACTTCTGTAGGACTGCTTAAAATTTTCCGTTCAAAGTGTTGAATAGCAACTATTTCACAGGAGAAAATCAGATTTTCCAAAATGATTTAATAACAGAAAACATTTGATGACGTCCCTGATAGGACTGTGTCTTTACATGGGAAACGTCAGTCTCATATTTCTTCTCAAAGCTGAAGATAAGAGCAGTACTGAATAACAAGCTGAAGGTCCCACAGGAAAAAAAAAAAAAACAAAGCCAACAGCAGGAAGATTAGATTAAAACAAGGACGCTAACCTACGCTTAAGAAACTTTAACAAGATTTTGAAGCAGTCAGTACTGCAGTCTAAGGCATGACTGCAGCTTGCACAGACATCCTCAAGTTAGCTTTAAAGTAGAAGGCTGTGGTACCAACAGACTCGGCTGTGTGAAGATCTGGCCAGATGCATTCATAGCTTCTCAGAGGCTTAGAGAGCTCGATCCCTGTTTCTGGAGGCACGCAAACCAATGTGTGGGTAGTGCAAACGTAGCACTGACACACATCACCTCTGTGATTACAGCGTAGGCAAGTCACTTAATGTCTCTGTGTCCACAGGGGATGGTTATTCATATTTTCTTGGTCACCTGGTTCACCGTGAAGTAGAAGGATGATTACAAATGCTTTAGCATGTAATGTATTCCAACTGCAATATTTAACAATAAACTTCTGCATATGCTCAAAAACTAACATGAGCAAGAGCCTGCAAAGATTCATGTACTTATACCCTGTGGCTTTCTTCTCACAGCACAACAGAGCAGCAAACAGACCTAAGCTTGGGTGCAGGGTTCTAACTGATGCTAATGGGAGGCCGAAAGAAAGCCAAAGTCCTCATGGGGTGTGATGAATCTACACAAAAAGCACCTATTTCACACAAATACACCCCACTTACTGACTCAGAGGCTGTAAAACCCAAGTGCCAAACCTGATGCTGCTAAAACCCGGGCTGATTTGCACTCAAGAGCAATCCAGAAGTGATGAGAGAATTACAGAACTGTAAACTCCCTTGAGCTTTTTTCCCAGTGCATGAAAGGCCATGTCCCAGCATGTGAGAAAGCATATGTTTGGGTTCAGCAGTCTACATCAGCTATGTATTATTTATGGGCAACATTTGTTTTTCCACATCCCTCACATGGCTGTTAAGGAGATTTGCTCTGGACTAAGCAGTGGACAGAAGGGGTTTGCAGTGTTTCTCAATAGAGAGGTGACCCCAACACTTTTCTAAGGCTTGTCTTTTGCAACATTCCCTATTTCTGTCAATGAGATTATTACCCATTACCCATAATTTCTCTCTGCAGCATCTGAATGAAAAACGCTGAGCCCATAAACTGTTTTTGCTTGGTTATTCACTTTTGTTGCTTATTCACTGTAATCAGCTGGTCCCCATGGCACTCGTCTTTTCCTGAAGGGGTTCAGCAGAATGCTTCCTTGCAGAAGGACAGATATTAAATAGCTAGCAGCACACAAAGACTAGCAACTTGGAAGTAAACCAATTCACAACCTTACTTTTAAGTCAGTGTGAAACATTCACCTCTTCGTCTTCCATCCTGGCTAAATAGGTGCCCCTACTCCCTCCACGAGACTGCAAGTTCAAGCCATCAAAGGTGACCTTGTCATCAAATTTAGGGATTCCCAGGACTACTCTCATGATTGGTCCGATGTTCCTGCATATGCCAAGTGAAGTCCCAAGCTTTCCTCATCTACCCCATCCTGTCAGAGCTAGATGAAGATTTATTTTTTTTCCTGAGATACCACATTATTACATTTTCCACTTTTCTGGAAGAGTAAGAACACTAATTTCTTACAAGTTAACAACAGAAGGAAACAGCATCCTTCTAAACTGCAACACTTAGAACAGGGTTGTCTTCTTGACCATTAAAGTACAATACTGTACTATTTATATTTAGGGATATTTCAATGGATTTGATTGAGATACACAAAGGAAATCTTAGCTCTAACATTTGCTTCCATTTATTCTGCTATCCAATACTTAAGCAATCACTTCTGGAGCAATGTGGAGCCAGATATTATCTCATGGCCTTTTGGTGCACAGCTGAGGAGGTTCAGAAGACCAAACAAGCCACAGACCTTATAGGTGGTTTTCTGCTTTGCTGACTCTACTAAAACATCTGTGAAACTTCACAGTATGCTCAAGGCTGTGTGAAATCATTTCTAGATGCTCAAGAAACTGTCATACAATTTGGGATTGTTTCAGTTCAAAAGTGATTCAGCAATATCCCCTTCCTACAGTGTCCTTCACAGTGCTGACATGCTTGCTTCCCATACCTGTGTTTCAGGGGCATTTGGCAAATACCCCCTCAGAGTATGAAGTCAAGAAACCTTTGTGGTTGGAGAGGGATAGTGTGACATGCAGTCAAAAAAAAAAAAAAAAAGGAGACACACGTTGTGCAGGGTTTTGCTTAGATTTGTATTCTGCATCCCCATACAGTCTGTCTTCACAGAGAGCAGATTTTGGCTCAGAAACACTCAGAAGGATAGAACCTTACAGATCCATGCTTCCTATCGAGCAATTCAAGTAATCCAGGATTCTCCTTGCAGGCAGTGCACAGAAATTGATACAAATAGAAGGATAAAGAAGATGGTTTACCAACAGAAAAATAGAAAAATTAAGTGGTATTAGACATTATTTGAAAGAGATGCATTTCTCGCAGAATACCCCCAATAGTTTCTGTCAAAGTCTAATGACTGTTTCTGTTAAATGTTTCAGGTTACTACATAATGTTTTTTTAATAATAAAAAAGGGATGCTTATAAAACAATAGACTGTGTATAGAAATGAGTGACACATCAAAATAAAACATTAAATCCTTACCATCTGTTTTCTTTGATTCAGTTCCCACACTAGACTGATCTTTTTTCTCTGCCATACTGTCTTCCTTTACTTCACCTAGAAAGAGGCAATAAGGGATACCATAAGTATTATAATGCAGACTGCAGTGTATTAATGCCTGTAACTCCATCAACATCCAAAAGAGATGTTCCTAGAGAGGAAATATCTGGATTAACAATGAACTAGGATTAACATTGCGTCACGGAAAAACGCAGCAGCCAAAGTTCATCTGACTCCAACAGAAGACCAAACCAATTTACTTTCCAGTTTATTCTAATTGTTAACACCTCTTTAACTGCACACACAAACTCATATTCCACCTGACTGCACGTACACTACCTTCACCTCAAAATCAGGACTCTAAAAAATCTATGTTTTTAAAGGACTGAGTTAAGATGCTGTGAGGCTCTGTCATAGGTCTCTGCATTAAAGAACCACCTTTGATATCCCAGAAAGTCTGAGATCATTTGATCACGCTTTCTCTTACCAGTTTTACTATCCACAGAGTCATTTACGTTGTCCTTGTACACTGATATCAAGAAACAGACAAGTATCCTAGCATTGATCACTAATTTTAGAGTCTTTACAGCAAACCAGGAAAGCACGGTGTTTGGCAGTGCACCAGTTGATGCAGAATGAAAATGGGAACTGAAGATGGGGTATACTTTATGGAGCCAAGAAGGCTAACTGGAGACCTCATTTTCTGTCCTCTATTAGTCATACAGCAGAGCACAACAGACATTCCCAGACCATCTCCACAGTGAAAAAGAATGTTCTGTTGCCAAATACAACTACAAACTAAAAACCTACTTAAAGGGACAGATATAGCAGACAGGGCTCATTCAGCAGCAAAGGTCTCCTTCCTTCAGATGTCCAGAGAAGCAATGCCAGCCTGCACAGGTGGGAGCAGGCATCCCTCCCTTCCCCCAAAAAAGACTAGTGGTGAATTTCTAAGGCACACCTCAACATGAAAAAAAAAAAAAAAAAAAACAGTGTCAAGTCTCAATTCAGAATTTTGTAAATACAAGGTACATGGTTGTATTAAAGCAATGCCTATTCCACTTGTATTACTATTTTTTTTTTTTATTATAACTACCTCATGGCCTTTGGATCAAGAGTATAGGCATCGATGTGTTCAGAGATGAACGAATCTGCCTTTGAAACAGTTATAAAATTAATTTCCCCCTCTCTAATTAATACTCTTCTAATAGAAGAGGGGTTTCAAAATCTTAAAACATTTGGCAAGATGGAAAGAACATGTCCTGTCTTGTTCATTTAGAACCAAAACTTTCATGGTTTTCTTATTAAGGTCATTGTGTGGGTGAGAGAAAAATGAAAACAAGAAGACACAGGACAGACAGCAACTTCCTCAGCTATTTATACTGCCTCTGACTTCGGCTTCGTTGGGAAGTCCAATCTGAACAGAGGTATTAGCAGCTCCAAGTAAGATTGAGGTGTCTGTTTTAAAAAGATGGCCTCTAAAATCCACTGTATTCAAGACATGAAATGAATATGTACCTAGCAAGGCACAGAGTCTTTTCACATTCCCTCCACCATCATACAGCAGATGGTAACAATAAGCTAATAACATTTTCTTAGACCACTGCATAAAGGAGGCACTGCATCCTAAGTGTGTGCAGGCAAAGATGATGAACATGCACACATATGTTATCTCCCAGACTGACATCTCTGAGAAAGCACGAGGGAAGTGAGTAGTGAGTGACAGACAGAGATTTCCAACTCCTCTGACAGCACAATTTTGTAACTTTTGTTGAATATCTTATTATGAACAGGAGACTTTTAAGTATTGTAATACCTACCATGCTATACTGCCAGCAGCAGAGCAGAATGATGAACATAATGATTATTTTTTTTTAAGAGATTAAAAGGCAGAGGAATAATAAGGCAAATATGTTATTATGAGGTATTAACAGGAGTAAAATAATGGAAAATGTGGGGAACCTAGAGATACGAACATTAGATTTCATCAGTCTCCAAAGATTCTGCAGTGATTGTAACTCATTAAGGCCTTCTCCCATAAATTAAAGAGCAAAATTTCTTGCCCTAAGGAAGACACTAATTTTCAGAAGTCATTATAATTCCTTCCAAAGCATTTCTGACACCTGCAGCAGAGAGACATTGCGGAAAAAGGTACTGTCAAAATCACTAGTTCATACTTAGTCCTTACATTGTAAGAAGCGTGTAAAATAAAGGATTCCAGAAGCAAAATCTGGTGCAGTCTAACTGGGATTTCATATGTCTCCAACCTTTTTGTTTCTTTGCAGGACCCTCTCCCATTCACTTAAATCACACTGCTGGAAATAAAATCCCATATGTAACTGAGCATGACAAACTGGATCGACACAGTCCTTCCAATCTAAAAAAATCAAATGACAAAAGAATCACTGGGAAAGGCCTGAAGCAGTCATACCAGGAGTACTTCAAACAGAATACTTGCCTCAGCTGACAGGTAAGCCCACTGCCTTAGCCCACGAATTTCTCTTTATGATTATTCTTTTTTTTTTTTTTTCTAAGAGGATGCTTCAGAATCTGAGCACTTTGCTGGTTTTGGACTGGCTGATGTTACCAAGATGATAAGAAATCACAAGAGGCTGTGCTGTCATTTTATACTAATGGCTTAACGGAGCAGGGTTGGGGAGGGAAGAAGGACAGTGAAATGGCCAATAGCCAACGGATCTGTTCTCAGGGACAGAATTAAAGAAGACAGTAAAGTCCTGGGAGTGCAAGTGAAAAACACGAGTGCCCAGGTTAACTCTTCTTCAATCTTGCCGGTTGGAGAAAAGAGGAAAGTCAGAAATACGCATATAATACACGTCAGCTCCTGGCTACACGGCTGGTGCCAGCTCAAGGGTTTTGGTTTTTATGAGAAAGGGACTCCCTGTGAAGATTTTGATCAGTTAGGGAGGGATGGGATCCCCTATCTATAAGAGGCAGGGAAATCTCTAGCAGCAGGCTGGCCGACCTAGTGGGACAGGCTTTAAAATGAAGGACTCGGGAGGTGGGGTCCAAATGCTCACATCATTGTGACCAACTGGGAAATAAGCCAGGCCAACCAGAATAGTGACAAACATTCCTTAGCTGCCTCCTATGACATGAACCAGAAGGTCAGTCACCTCAAGAGTGTGTATAAATATGGGAGATTCTATTGCATCCCTCTAGAGAAACCTGCATCCTTTTCTCCTTGCTTATAAATAACTAAAGCGCAGGAGGCAACTGGATGGACACTGACTGTATCATAGGAAGTTCCATATACACATAAGGAAAAACTTATTTACTTTGAGAGCAATACAGCACTTGAACTATCTGCCCAGGAAGCTTGAGAAATCTTCCTCTCTGTAGATATTCAAAACTCACCTGTATGTCTTCCTGTGCATCTTTCCATAGGGAACATGCTTTAGTGGGGGATTTGGATTGTATGATCTGCAGAGGTTCCTTCCAACACCTACAACTCTGTGATTCTGTGATTCATGGGTCTAATAACTTACTTTAATGTGGTATGCAATTTTCAATTCTTTTTCCACCTTTTCTGGGTGCAAAATATAATTATTTTAACTCACTATTAGTTCTCTGACAACATATCTTTAAAAGGCTCAGGTTTGCCCTAATAAAATAGAACAAATGTATATAAATAACATGACTCCTAAAATCAGTGGAGAAAATAGCTGCTGTCGCAAAATATATTTACATTTGAGAATTAGTTCAAAGGTACCTTAAATTGGCCTTAAAAAGCATTTGTAGCTTCACAGCATCTCCTCTGTCAGTTAAGCAGTCAGTGAAGCTGTTCACTGAACCAAGAGTTTGTTTCAGCTTTGAAGTGGACATCAAAACAAGCTATTTCATTTCCACCAGAAGAGTCTTATTGCCCTTTTTTGCCAAAAGCATCTAAACAGACATTACAAGGTCCATCTTTTATAGAACAATAACACCTGGAAGTACCAATAATGAATTCTAGGAAAAGGCCCAGGACAACCTTTTCATGACATCAGCTGCTCCCATCCCGTTACTGAGATGAAATACCAGTTTTAGGGTAACATTCACCTCTCAGCAGGAGAGAACTCACCATTCTGGACATGTTTCTCTTCTCTCACTGCATGATGAGAATCAATTCCCTTATCTGTCCTAGAATCACCTTTTCCTTGAGAGGCTTCATGTCTGGTCACTCCAGTTTGCCCAGTCCCATTTACGTGGGAATTCTCATTGGAATCTCCACTTTTGTTTTCCCCAGGATTTGGTTCTTTGCTGTTCTCTGTCTTTGCTGCTGTGGCATGTTCAGTTGGCTTCTCGTCCTTTTCGTCTGTTTTCTTCTCATCTGATCCCTGATGAACACTTTCCTCTGCTTCTTTCTTAGCTTTTTCTTCTGCATCCTCAGCAAAGACAGAAGCAAAACAAGAAAAGAAATCACGATTATCAGTCAATTTTACAAGAATCATACAATTTGCATGTAAATGTACTTCAGCTTTTAACATGCAAAGAGGTTTTACTTAGATAAGTGTAAGAACTGACAAGAGAAAAAGAGCACAGGAGAACATTTAAGAAAGTACTCCAAAAAAAAGTACCCTGCGTTGACCTACGCATATCATATGTGCATCTCTATTTTTAACCATACAATGATCCCTTTTGAAAATGCAGTTATTTGCAAATTTTAAAAGGCAAATTAAAAAGAGATACTAGTTCTGAAAGTAAGTCTTTAGAGGTACAGAGGTTACCTTCATTGCTGATATACAGGAGTCAGTCAAACCACATATGGTTTACCTCATGTTGTGCCATATAACCCTAAGCACTTTAGAAGCCTTTGTTCTTTGAAAATCCATTTTTTCCCTTTTTTCTAGGTGGCTTCCAATTCCAGCTTCCTAATCTCTTCATTTCAACTTACTGTTATAATTTCTTTACCTCTCTGTCCCTTTTTAACAGACTAATACATTACTATCAGTACCTGCTCTTCCATTTCCGAAAGGCAAAATTATCCCAGGACACAATCGTTGTTCCTAAATGTAGTACTCAAGCTAATAAACCTGACTGTGTGCAGGCAGAAACTCTATGATTTCCTCCTCTTTTCCATGATCAGTAAAGAATTAACCTGCAAAAGCTACTGAATAGCTCAGCCAACACTCAATTTGGTGCCTAATTCAGCTTCAGTACATATATGTATCCATACTGAGTTCAAGCATTCAGATGTGACAGCACTGTGCTGCCCAGTATATCTCATTCTACCTGCCCACAGGGTTTCGACACCTGCAATATCACAGCCCACCCATCCATCACCCCACTGTGGAAACCTACTGCACTCTCATTGAGATAGGAGTCAGAGAGACATGTATCTCCTGGTTTCTGAGAGATTTTGTGTGCTGATAAGTAGACAAGCATATTGTGCAAATCAAAGAATAAAGTCTGCATCAGTCCAATGAAAGAAATCTTGACACCTATAGGGAAGATGCTTTGGTCCTTACAAGGGGCAGCATCTTAGCCAGAGTGGAAAAATTACAAAAAACTCAACTGTGTCCTCAAATACTTCTTATGAGTGAACCAGGAACAGTTTAGAGAACAGTGTACCAATAGGTTACAAGAGGGAAAGGTGAAAGCCATCTGTGTAAGAAATATCAATTTGCATTTCCTTGCTAGCAGCTAGATAAAGTTAATTTTAAATGAATAAATTATGGCTCACATGAAAATATCATTACATTAGATATGAGCCTCCCTGACTTTACTAATAATTCTTGAAATCAATGGCAGCTTGCATGAGCAGCTTTTTGGGACTCTTACAGTATTTACACAGCTCCCTCTACTTGGAGGCTCTGAAAAGAAACCAAAATGCTGCATTTTGCACCTGAACCACAAGAGAGAGATTCAACTCAGGAGACCAGGGCTAGCTCCAGCACTGCTGGATGAGCGCCTCCTGTCAAAGTTGGTGGCAGAAAATATCTGCATGGTGCTTTGCACAGCAGGGTGTTTGTTTATTCTCACTGTTAATTTGTAGCTATTTAATGAAGGTCTTTTAAGCAAGAGAGTTCAATAATAAACCCACTTACTTCGCCCACGCAATCGAAAACATTTTCTACAAATATCACATTCCGGATAAAACAGCTAACTGATACTTGTAGGGACAATGCCATTACCAAAGGGAATAATACAGTATTACGCAAATAATTTAATAACAGTAACAACAATAATAATGATGATGATGACAATAACAGTGGTCATCAAAGGCTTTCCTTCCTCTCTGATTCCCAGTCGCTATTTCTTATCCATCAACAGGTAAGCACTTTATCTGACTGCTAATGATAATTCTTATATTTATTGGCAGAGCATCCTGATGCATTGCAAGTCTTCAGTTTTACAAAGGTCAGCAGTTTAAAGTCCTAGTCCACTTCTCATGACTAAGATAGGCAAGGCAGGTGGAAGGGGGCATGCAGACGCTGCAAGACAGGAGCAAGGAAGCAGATGAACAAAAGTTTTGACGTGAGAGCTCTTGGAGTCCAAGAAAGCCAAGTGGAGACTTATGTTTATATAAATCTTTCAGGATAAAAAAAAAAAAATAGGCATACTTGTACTGCTAAATGCAGCCAGAAACACAGAAATGATCTGAAAGCTAGTCAGTTCAGATGAACAGAAGCTGACATAGAGGATGCTGAGATGCTGGAAGAGGCTGCCCACAGAAACTGCAGATGCTGCATCCCTGGAGGTGTTCAAGGCCAGATTGGATGGTCTGCTCAAGTCCATTCCAATCCTGCCCATTGCAGGGGGATTGGAACCAGATGGTCTTTAAGGTCCTTTCCAATCTAAACCATTCTAACGTTCTATGACACCGCTTTCTGAATCTCTTTGCCTTTGACCCAAACAGGGGTTTCTCTTCAGAGATATTGGTGATGAAGACTGGCAAAAAAAGGTGAAGTAAATAAATTACTCAGGGCCAAAGGTTTTCAGAAAGGTCAAGATAAAATGCCTTACTCAAAGGCCCTTCATGTCTAACACTGGCGAGTGCTCTTCTTTGGAGTGATAAACTTATTCTTTCATAGACTCTACCTTCAGGATCTGCTAGAAGGATTTCTTTATGAGGTGTGTAAAAACAAAAAAATTTCCTTTGCAGCTGAAGTATTAATAACCAAGCACTTATCAGCAGGGAACTCTGTAAAGAAGGGGTATGGAATACTGCATCAATACATTTCACCAGTTGCAGTATTAGTTAAGAAATGTGTGCAAATCCACTCGAATCATAATTGATGGGCACATTTAGAAAACAAGTTTATGGAAAGCAGTCACTGCAAGTAGGTACAAAACACACTGAAAAACCAAATATTCAGAATCTATTATGATCTCTTGTATATATTTGTTGTAGATGAACTCTAAGATATATTCATTTCCTCTTTCGCAGATGAGATTTTTATCTAGAGCGTCCTTAATAGCTAAACAAATGTGTATGGTGCACGTTGAAAGTTGAAAATAGGTAACTATACCAGCAGCATTCACTAAACATACATGGAGACACTGACCATGTTAAATGGTTTGCTTGTTTTCTTAGCTTTAATTTGTTTGGTCCAAAGAGAACTGTGAAATAGAAAGCATCAATTTAAAAGCATTAAAAAAACAGAAAAAAAGAAGATTTTGAATTATGTTCCTGTTTTTATTTTCATCAAATGTCCAGGAAGGCTTTTACTGAATTGTTATGTTTTAGTCACATGGGAAATGTTAATCTGAATAATAGTATGTGCTTCCCTGCACCATTAGGCAGGGCTTTCAATTAGAGAGGACCAGTCTGCTCTGGCAAACAGAGGACAAAGCCAAGTCTTCCATTGGTCATAAAACCAAAACCACACAATATATTACAGTCAAACTCCTTCCATTTATATGAAATCCAACAACTCCATTAAATAATGGGTTTAGTAACAAGCATTCAGCTCAGAGGAAATGATGTATCATAGTTTCATGAAGTAATAAATGTAATCAGTGACAGAATTCTGACTTTTTATTTTCCAGTCTATCCAAATGACCCTAGGGCACTTTCAGTAGGACGACACTTTGGATGCCTGGTCTGCTTCCAAGCTTGCAACCAACCCAGACCTCATATTCTTCTGAAATATTTGCAGTCCTGCACAGATTTACGGTATTACGAGCATAAGTAGCAAACTTCCTAAATCCTCATCCAAGGTATCACTGCGAATATGAAGCCAGACATGAATCTAGAATATCCTGGTTTTTCCCCCTGACATGTAATTGCTCTCTCTTTCAGTCTTAACAGTAAACAGTAGATAACACATCTCTAAAAATCCTTTTCCAGCTATTTTTGCATGCGCTTTGAGTCTGACTCATGACATCACGGGGCTCCCCTTACAATTCCTTTTTTTCCTCCTATTGTCCAAATACTCTTTATTATCTACACTTCCTACGCTTACATCACATAGAAGTGTATAAGGCACAGATGAGTCACAATATTCCTATCTTTCTGAATTCGGTGTAATTTGTTGGCCTAGAAAAGCAGCTTCTTTCAAACTAGCAGGGCTTACTCGGAGAATAATTTGATTGAAGATGAGTTTGAAGTAGAAGAGGTCAAAAGAATTTTTATTCTTTCACTAAGAAGCCTGGATGTTACCTTTGGTGGCTTGTGTTTTCCATTTCTCCCGGTTCTGCTGCACCACCTCAGTCCAGGTGGCTTTAAAACATTTGAAGTCCACAGTGAGTATGGAACAGTTGAGTGAGGCACTTCCTTCTGACCCAGTGCTCTTGACACTTGATCTTTTAACTTCAGAGGGACTAATGCTATTCAGGCTGGGACACAAGATCACAAAACATAACAGAAATCAGTATCTAATGCACCCTTATATAGCTAAGAAGAAATTAGTCTGTAGAGACAACACTTAGAAAGAAAAAAGGAAAGATAACCTTGAGTCCCTCATAGTTCCCTCCTGCCCTCCAACCCCAGGGCAATCAAAGCTAAAGCAAGTAGCACAATCTGAGCCAGCATTAGAAATAAAGGACAGCTCTTCGTTCCTTATTCAATGGTAGACACCGCTCCTTAGAAAGAGAACTACTCAAAGTGACTCTTTCTTGTGTATCTCCACTCCCTGAACATTAAGAGGAGAGTCAGACAAACCTAGAAATCCAGTAGATCAAAGGAGATGCCTCCTAAAATTCACTTGTTGGAGCCATTAGACACAGAACTGCTGTACAGCAGCATAAGTTCAGGGTTTGACAACTTCATCTAAAGCTGAAATGAGGTACTCGCTTCAGTTACAGACTTAGCAGCTTTCTTTCAAGGGCAGGTACCTCATACTTCACATTTTAATAAAGGCAGCAAGATAACTGACGTAGAAAGATATTAGTGGTTGCCCTGTGTGTAACAGCCCAAGAATAAATAATGTGGTTGGGAGAGGAAATCCTGACATGAAGGCTCCACCCTAAGCAGTACAAACCATGAAGCACCTGAATCCCAAGACACGCCTTGTTCACGAAACTACTGAAGAAGCAGATTCTCTACAACAGCAGAATGGTACGAATGGGCCAAGACTCCTTACATCCAAGCTCCAGGTGAGTTCTGGCAATAATTCACACTTGTGAATAACTCTTAGTATTCCTATACTTCCAATCACTCCTTTGTAATTCAAACATGTTTATACCTCTAGACATATTCCTAGAAATGAGTGCCTCCCAATATCTACCTTCTGTTTGGCATTAGTGTCTAAGAGAGCACCTAAGTTCACCTGACTATATGGCTACACCCACTTGTGTTCACTGCCTTTGGAGGCATGGCTCAATTTCATGGCAGCCTCCCTGTTTGCCCTGCCTTGGGCTGGGATTTCCCTTCAAAACAATCACCTCGCTATGTGAGCTGTTGTGCTGGCAATGTAGATACCAAGCTTTACGCCACATGGCTGACATACATTGTGGAGGGACAGATGTGGACATACATCATGACGTACACCAGGGGACCTGGATGCGCAAGAAACACACGTGCTGTGAAGGGAGAGGACACGTGGTTGTTCACCTGGAACGTCTGAACCCGGACATGCCAGAACGGGAAGCTTCATCTATAAGTGGTGTCACAATCTTCTCAGTCATGTCAGTCAGCACAGTAAAAGTGGGTTCCACGATGAAATCGATGAAACCTGAGCAGAAACACAAGCACAGTCAAGAAGGCGGGATTATGGGTTATGTGAAGTCACTGCCTCAGTGATCTCAGACAACTTCATTCTAAAAGACAGTTAAAAAACTATACTTCACTGAAAAAAGAATCAGCAAACTCAAAGTGAAAATGGAATTATGTGTAAATCCCTGACTCAGGAACCTGAGTACAGTATGCAATAAAAGGTACCTCCTTAAACACTAGAAAGAAACTGATGCAAATAACAACACAAACATACACACCAGAATTTGTCTTATGTGAGGAGTACGATATTTAAGCCAAATTCCTGGCAGATTTCAAATCTGAAACTTTTAAAACTTTATATTACAGGAACAAATTGTTTAACTATATTGATGTGGAGCAACATACACACTTCCCTTATGGCATACCAGTAGGCTGCCATGAATATTCTCATAGTGTTCATTCACCCAGCATGTTGTTACTGATTTTTATTCTCCTTATTTTTTCACGCAAGTAAAAGAAAAAAATTAAGGGCCAAATCACTTCCACTTCAGTTCATAGTTTATCAGAGATAGATACAGCACTGATGTGAATGTTGGGAAGGGCAAACTGGAGAGCCCTGTGGCCAAAGGCTCACAAGATGAAGGAAAACCCAAGTTGCACAGATAAAATATGAAAGGCCTTCCCATAAATCCTTACATAGTGGAAAAATGGTTTCCTACATTCATGTTAGCACAGTTCCTAAGGTTTTAGGTAGCAAAAAATAAAAATAAATAAAAATAAAAATAAAAAATGTTTTTAAAACATTCAAGTCTTTCCATACTGGACCTGAAGTTGTGTCCTGGGCTTTCAGTGGCTACTGATGTGTATGAAGATGCATTAGTTTTTATTTCATTCTACAGTGGATGACTGTGGAAAAGTTGCCAAAGATGGGTAAGAAAAATGGTTCAGGTCATGGTTTTCAATCCTGTTTAAAAACACTGAAAACTGTACTGACTGAGAGCAGTGTGCCATAGGAACCCTGAGGATACTGACCATGTATGTGTTTGACTGTCTCTATGTCTCCTCTATTATTCTTCACTCCAAAATTGTTTTACTTCGTAACAACCAAAGAAACCCAAGTCATTGATACAAATCTCTGACATCACATGCCTGACTGGTTCACTAATTTCAGCAATGGGGTGGTGGGATCACTTGCTGTGGTACTCAACATTAGTCACACAAAGTCTCCTCTTAAGTGTCGGAACTAAGTTTTCCCTGGGAGAAGTCTCATTAACAGATGCAGACAGAGGTGGCACAAGGGACCTAAGGGAATGTAGGTGAACAAACCTGTGACCTAGGAGAACTTTTTTGGGAAGGTGGAAACAAGACTACTAAAATTAGTTCAGTAATGAAGCAGAGTGTGTACATGGTATATAGACTATAGACTGAGTAAGTTATTCAATTATGTCATCGTTAAATAGGTATTGTAACAATATTGGGAAACTTATCTTGCTATCTTGGAAACAAAACTTGGGACTTTATTACAAGGGCTGATCCAAAAGTAATGCCTCTTATTTTACTACCTTGGCCCACAATGCCAAATGCAGATAGATGGTGGTGGTTATGGCAGTAGAGGTTGAACCTTCCAATCAATATTCTGTTAAATTTTGTTGCCTTGAGGCAGATGGCAGCAGATGGTGTCAGACATGGAAGTGTGCATGAAGCAAAGCCGTATCACTGAATTCTTCCACATGGAAAAGAACGACACACTCTGACATTCATTGACGCTTGCTGAACATTGATAGAGACAAAAGTGGATGTCACCACAGTGAGGTGGTGGGTGGTGTGTACCAGCAGTGGCATCAGTGACAGTGGGTCACCTCTGCTGGTGCAGATTTTTATGAATGCAGCATGATGACTCTCTCAACAGCTCATTGCTGTTGCAAATGCATACCTAATGGTAGTGACAATGCTGAAAAATTGTGTTCAGTAGCTGAGAACTTGCTCTATCTTTGCCTCTGTTGTGGTTTCCACGGACATAAAGAGGAGGCATTACTTCCATAGCAATTTAAATAGTGATTATGTAATCTATACTATAGTCCCAAGCCATCCTTCAGTATGTTTTTAATTCTTACCTAAAGACACCGCGATTTAAATACAAAATAATTAACTTGGATTTAAACCTTATTAATGCTGTACCCTATGACCAATCCATCATCATCTTTCTTTGTCAACAGAATAACTGAAGTAAGTATTTCTGTCACCCCACCAAGTAGGATGATTTAATTAACTGCTACTGCATACTGTAGAGTTGATTCCAGGCCTCTAGAATTTACTTCACCCGAGACCACCACAACAAACACTGGCTAGAAAATTGTTTCCCTAAAATGTACCACAATACAAGCAAAGAAACCAACAAACCAGAAGCATTAACTTCTCAACCTTCATACAATGTTTTCCAAAGCTGTCATTTTCTTTCTTGCCAGCCAAAGGACAAAAATAAAAGGATGTTCCTACATTTACCAGCTGCAAGTGAGGTTGATCTCTCATCAGACAAGACTCCCACAGTCTGAGAAAAACAAAGAACCTTTAACTCCTGAAATTGATGTGAGGAAGCACAAGTCTTGGCCTGGTTTTGTTTGAAAGCTGTTTGCCTTCCCCACTCCAGTCAGCAGCCTAACTGCTGGACATGAATCTCTCGTGATTTCTGTACTGCAGTACAGTACAGAAATATTTATCAAAAGCATTTTTATTGAAGAAAAACGATAAACTGATCAGTGGCATTAAAAGGTTTTAAAACTAAGGTTCCTTATTTGAAAGTTGTTTTAAAAAATATATTAGCATTAACAACCGACCCACAGGTCAAAGAAATAAGAGAATGACACATTCTGTACTTGCAGGAAATTTCTGCTTCATTTTTATGGAAAGAGTGCATACTGAAAAGCCTTCTGTCTGCACTTGTGAAATCCTTTCATTAATAAAAATGCCTCTGCCCACTGTTTGTGGTGTCTGCACTCAACTGTAAGCAGCAAAGTAGCGACTACAAATAAGCTAAGTCACCAGAACAGGATTTTCAGGCTCTGTCCCTGGAAAAATGAATAGCACAATTTTATTTCACAAAGTATAGATGTTTCTGTTTGTTTGTTTTATTTGTAGAAACTCATGGCTGCTCACTGCATGATTTGGAATTCAAGAGGAACTTACTTCTGCAAAGAAATGCAGTAATTACCGCTCCAGGGAACAACCTGTTGAGGCTGCTGATCAAATAAATCAATGAACAGGATCAGATTATTTCTCTGAGAATCTAGCTTACAGCTTAGAGAGCCTTACCGCAGCAGGTAGGCAGAAAAATGTAAGACATTTTGATCTAATGGAGAAGGTGTTACAGATAGATAACGCCAATATACGCAGCAGACTGAGAAATGAAAACTTTATGTCAGAAGCTAAGATTTATGGACAATGGCCTATTCGTGTCAATGGATTACAAAACCACACAAGCAGAATACAGTGGCAGATAGCATTTAACTAAGTAAGGCTGCCCTGACACACTGACAGTGCCTTTTATAAAGTGTAATTATCTTGGTGATGGTTTAATTCATCACTAAGTTTACAGTGGCTTGACACAAGTGCATCAGTAGTATAAAAGTTTCTTGGCTATCCTGGCCTTCTGGAGTGAAAAAGGGTGAAAGAGGACAACAAGGCAAATTGGTTTCTAAGCACATGAGACCCTAAACCAGAGTGCAGAAGGGGACATGCAGAAAACACAGCTCCTGTAAGGTGTGAGGGACATATTTGAAAGTTGCTAGAACCACCATGAAAGAGAAGTCCAAATGTGTCTTTTCCTCCACACTAGCCAGAGAGGTCATCTTCTCCCAGAGCAGCAGGCACAGCCTGCCCAGGAATCCTCAACATGGGTTGAGGTGAAGCTCTTTAAGCTTGCTGTTGCTTCCCTTCACTGAGCCACTGGCAAAATGCAAGTACCCTCAGGGGTTGTGTTGTGCTGTATACATATACACACCTTTCCGGGTTACTGTTTCAGAAGGGTACATTCTAGAGATTTGGCAACCAGTCTGGGTTTCTACAGGGCTTTTCAAGTTCAGATTATTGCATAAACTGCCTAAACTCACAGAGCCAGAAAAAATCTGGAATGAAGTCCACTAAGATAATGGCTTTCTTAACATGAACACTGAAATAATTTTAAACAAGAAACAGCTCTGAGCCGCAGACAAATCTGTACTTTCCTACATTCGGGGATGGATTTGTTTTGTTCTTTGGCCAGCTCAGGAGACAGCTGAGAAATTTCATACTTCAAATTCTTTTCTTGTTTGCTTTCCTTGAACACATTTGTTTTCCTTCTGCTTCTGGACTCAATTCACTTAATTTGCGAGTCATCATTATCTGACTTTTCTTCTTCCATTTGGCAGTCTGTTCTCCAGTTATGGGTAGAACACATTTTTCATGAGCTTTGTGGGTATAAATGACCCATTGGTCTACATTCTCTTTTGAAGTTCTCTTTTTTTTGCCCCCAGTCTGCAGAACGTGACTACTTCAGTTAACTGCTCTTGACCTCTCCCCAGCTATCAGTCTTGCTGCTTTCTCCTCCTACTTTTCTTATTGGAAGAGACAGTAAATTTGCAGATGACACACAACTGGAGGGAGTGGCTGACTCATCAGAGGGCCACACAGCCGTGCAGATGAATCGTGACTGCCTGAAGAGGTGAGCTGGCAAGAATCTCATGAAGTTCTGCACCTCCTATCTAACAGCTATCGAACAGCTTGAATTGGAAGGGACCTCAGAGATCATCTAGTTCTACCCCTTCTGCCATGGGCAGGATTTCCAACTGCTACATAAAGCAATAGATCAAGTTGCTGTTGGCCCTGTCCAGCCTGGACTTGAATGCCTGCAATGACAGGGCACCCACATCCTCTATGGGTAGTATGTTCCAGCATCTCACCAAGATTTTCACTGAGAGGTGACAAACCTCTCAGTGAAACACTTACCTGACATCTAATCTGAATTTTCTCTCCTTAAAACAATTCCTCTTGGTCCTATCACTATCTACCATGTGCACAAAGTTTATTTCCCTCCTGTTTATAATCCATCTTTTCTGGAGTAGGAACAATTCCAGGCACCTAGTTGAGAAGCAGTCCTGCAGAGAAGGACCTAGGGGTCCTGGTGACCACCAAGTTGAACATGAGTCAGCAATGTGCCCTTGCTAGTGTGTCCAGTTCTGGGCCTCCCATTACAAGAAAATTTTGGATATACAGGGAAAGAGTCCAACATAGGGTCACCAAGATGGTCAAGGGACAGGAGTATCTCTCCTACAAGAAAAGTCTGAGAGAGCTGGGACTACTCCACCTGGAGAAAGCTCAGGAGAGATCTTAAAAATGCCTATGAACATCTGAAGGGAAAGTGCAAAGAGAACAGAACCAGGCTCTTTCCAGTGGCAGGACAAGAGGCACACAGTGGAGAAGAAGAGGTTCCATCAGAACATCAGAAATCACTTTTTAATTGTGCAGGTGATGGAGCACTGGAATAGGTTGCCCAGACAGGTTCTGAAGTACTCCTTCAGAAGACATCTAGACATGGTCCTGGGAAACCTGCTCTTGATGTTCCTGCTTGAGCAGATGTTGGACCAGATGGATCCAGACAGCTCCCTTCCACCTCAGCCATTCTGCAATTCTGTGATTTTGCATCAGACAGGGAAAGCACTATCAGTGAGTCTGTAAAAAGATCTCTGCTTCTGAATGAATAAAGTTGAAAATGGTTTGCTATTTCCTTGGCATCCGTGTAAAATATTGGTTGGCTTGGAGCACTGAGAGGGAAAGGGTGGGGAAAATAAGAGAAAAACAAGCAAACAAAAAATACAAGTTTTTGCCCAGGTCATGAAAAGGACTGACATTATGTCTCCATATCCTCTAAGAATACCCACAATATAATGCCATGCACACCTCATATCCTGTGCTCAGAAAACCACAAAGTAATGTCATAACTGGACACTGCAGCTATGCAGCCAGCTCTGCAGTCATATCAGAGGTTACTTCATGGAAATATCACCATAAATTTAAAGGCTCCTCAGCTATGAATTGTTGAATCTGGACAGAATACCACTGCATTTCATTATTTCCTCTCTATAACCAAGTTTCAAATGATGAGAGGTCACTATAACCTTCGACCCAAATGGAGAAATAAGTTTTACAGCCTCAAATTGCACCAGAGGAGATTCAAGTTGGACGTTATGAAAAACTGCTTCTCCAAAAGAATGGTCAAGCTCTGGAACAGGCTGCTCAGGGTTGTGGTGGAGTCACCGTCCCTGGAGGTGTTCAAGAAACACTCAGATGTTGTACTGAGGGACATGGCTTCGTGGGAAATATTGGTGATAGGTGGACTGTTGGACTGGATGATCTTGGAGGGCTTTTCTGACCCTGGTGATCCCATGACTCTGTGATTCTAAGTTTTGTTTTTAAGATGCTATTTAGAATGCACCAAAAGGGACACACCTATTTGAGACTGAGCAACCATAGTAGACTTGCGGTCACACAATGGAGAGAAGGGAAGCCCTAGTTCTGCTTCTTTGTCGCCCTGGAGAGAAAAAAAAAAAAGAATAAATTAGAACAAGGCTCTGAACTTCAATATCTGAGGTCACTGCTGTAAAATCCACCCACTTTCTTTAGTGAAGGAGGTTTTCTATGTATGCGTTCTTGTAAACATAGATTATTTAAGGAGAATTGACTCTAGCTGGAAAACTTGTGGTCCTAGGAGAACAACATGAATTGAGTATTCTGATTCCAGTGAATCTTTCCTCGTAACTTTCCCTGTCTGATTGGTACTTCCAAGCACCAAGCAAGTACCCTCTTGTACTCAAGAATGATTATCTTTGTAGCTCTCTGGAAAACTCAGCAGAGCACCATTCTCAGAACAGATCTTTTATAAGAAAACGTCAGTATCATGATTCACCTTTCAGAATTTGCACTTGCTTGCATGCCTTTCTCTCTTTTGTCTTTCAGATAAGGAATTCACAGGTCATGGCTGGCCAGACACAGATTACATTTTTTTTCCAAAGGAAACACTGACATTGTTAACATTTTACATAGGAGCTAAAGAACGAAAGTACAAACTTGCTTTCCAGTCCTCAGAACTGACAGTCCTTTCCTAACATCACAAGATGCTATGGAAGATCAAGTTTTATAAAACCATTTCTTCTGGTCATTTAAGTTGCATATTCACACAAAGCTTGGTTCAGACATACTATTATAAATTACTTTAGGCTGAGAGGATACATCGGATGACAGTTGCAGTAATCCTCAGTGAGCATTCAAACTTAAACAGCCTGTTAAATGTACTAGAGAATCAATCCCTTAAATCAGCAACTTGCTTTAACAGTGCTGAACTTCATGCTATTATTCTGACTAATGTCGAACAGAAGTTAAAATAGCAAACAAATAAGAGAAAAACCACAGGCATAAGAAGCACTGAATTATTTTTCCTTCATTATAATACACATAAAATGAAGGAATAAGTTCTGTTAGAGCTTCAGGTGAAACAACAGTTTTCTCCTGCTTCATGTCAGCAGTCTGATGTACAAACTTCAGGGTAAGCCAGAAACCAAACACAGAAATATTTTGATGCAACCTTCTACTACTGTGTCTGCTACACTTCTCAGTAAAAGTATTTTTCAGTGCCAGCTCTTATCTAGTCATCATTTCTCTCTTACTCCTCACACCTCTTACAAACCCCAGCACTTCATTCTCTTTAGCACAGTCCTTCCTGACTGCTCAAAGAGATACATGAGTTTTAAGCTGTTCAGGTAGATCCTTCATGGATAACTAAATTGCTAGGTAAAACCTGCAAGATATTTCCTTTACGAGATCCTCACTCCAGAGGCTGAGTATCAATAAATAAAAACTGTATCTAAAAGCAGCATTAACATCTACAGCATGGACAGCTCGTGTAGGAAGACCTGAGTCACATCGCTGCAGAACTGGAAACAACAGTGCTAGA
The DNA here is from genome assembly GCA_036925125.1 of Oreortyx pictus. Classification (NCBI taxonomy): domain Eukaryota; kingdom Metazoa; phylum Chordata; class Aves; order Galliformes; family Odontophoridae; genus Oreortyx; species Oreortyx pictus. The sequence goes on along the minus strand of JAUPFR010000007.1, from coordinate 46,658,134 downwards.
GAGCTGTACTGACTCAGGTTAAGTCAGGCTGTGAGCCTCATAACACACAATAGAAAAAGTGGAAAAAAATCTACACTTTAAAGAGCATAGGGAAATAAATACCTAAACTGAAACCAGCTTAGTCCCCAGGCTAGTGGCACTTTTCAGCTCATACACAAAGAAGAGCGTATGTTGCTCTTCTGCTATCAAGTAGGGATGTATTTACTGACCTACTAACTTCAGTGAACAAGTCTACTTTTCATGGTAAGCATAAGGTTTTTCCCAAAAAGAGAGTAAGTACTTTATCTTAATTTGGAACTAGAATACAAGTTTTATGTAATGCTTTATCTAAACATGGAGGCATTTCTCATTCAAAATTAAAGCATGATGTTCAACAGTCCTCGTGAAAACACAGAAAAATAATTTTGTCTTCATTACACTTGTAAAGCAGATGCAAACCTGGGCTTTTTGTGTCCTTACATCTAGCTGATCTTAATTCCCTCCTCAATCCCTAGAGTGCTCAGCAATGGTATATTTTATCAGATCTAGCATCCTTCTGAGCTACAAAAGAACAAGCATACCCAGTGGCAGAGTTTTCCCCATAATGTACGTGAAAATCATCCTCCTTACATGAGCCTTCTGTGTGGTAACACAGAGACAGACATAGGCGCAATTTTCCTGCTTCCACGTAGTAAACCCATTCTTGCTTTGAAAAATTAAAGTTTCAAAGCAAATTTTTGCAATGTCATTATTAAGAAGGGATTCCCACGACGCCTTTAAAAGCAGATGCCATTCAAAAAACTTGTTAAAAATTGTCTTTTTGGTTAAGCTTTATTGCATTCAAGAGTTACTGCAAAACATGAAGTTACTAAACTTTGCAGAGAAATTAAGCACTTAATTTTCTGATTAGTTTAGTAATATATATGGGTGAAAAGTATCTTCTCACTTTTAAGTGTTCTGTTTACTTTTAATTCTTTTTTCTTTTTTTTTAAGCAGCTATTTACATGCTTTTAATTGGCCACATGGGGAGATTTTAGTGATCGCAGGGACTTTAATGATTTGACTAGATTTGCAGGTCTGGCAGTGGGAGGTCCGTTAAGAGATATAAGCTAGAGCATTTACTTAATCAACAATAAGGATAATGCATTTTTTATGTCTACTCCAACAATACAGGTACAGCTTTCTAAAATTGTAACTACCTAAATGGTTTAACAGCTCAGCGGAGCATCATATATTCTATCTTTTGCAAGTTAAAAACATACACTGATTCTATAAAAGTAGTTAGCGTGGCTTAGCAAACTCCTCCTATGTAGATAATACTTCTACCTACAGGCAGTGTATCAGACACTATCCTTCCAAGAGGTTTGATAGGCAGTGCTACTGGTGCCAGACAAAAGAGCTTCCTATCATTTTAGGATGTTCTTGAAAAAATCAGAAGAAAGAAAATACATGTTCACATTCTCTTACTTGCCCAGTCCTCTGTGCCGACAAAACACAGAGGGAATTCTCCAGCTTTACCTGTCTGAAGAACTCCTCTAGCAGAGACATGGTCCAGCGGTGATGGAGGTCCCAGGCCTTGGCTGGATGACTGATATCTGCTGTATGCAACAATAGTGATAAGGCTTTCGGCTTGTCAATTCTGAAAATCCAAAGGATCAAACAAGTTAATCGCCCGCACTTGCTGTGGAAAATGACAAAAATCTCACTTAAAAAGGGAAAAAAGGCCATCAGAGTCTTCGGCCAGGATATCAATGGAGCATTTCTGCGTTCATAAAACCTGACAACTGTGAAAGATTGACTAATTTCTCCAACATACATCTTTGCTATTTTAAAAGAGACATTAAGAGGTACAAAGAGAAACTTTGCTCAGGTTTGACGAGTTTCTTTCCAGGCTTGCTTCTCCACACAATCAGATCTGAAGAGTCACTATGCTCCCTATTTCATCTGGGCTGCATTTTATGTAGGTAAGAAGAGAATTCACTTCCTATGGTCTAACTGTAGTAAACAGGATCTACTCGATCTGCTGTCAGGGACACTGATGACTCTGGACAGTACAAAACTGATAAATGTTTCACTGTTAGAAAACTAGAGTGAGCTTGGCAATTTCTTAAGACTATAACCTGAGAGACTGGGCCAAGAACTCAATAATTCTTTCTCGTGATGGGTAATTTCAGCTTTTAATTCCTGCTTTTGATTTCTGGAAATAGTTGGAAGAGCTGTAGCTTCTGAGAGGACTGAGTGGTGAGCCACACTCTGATCTGATACAGACACAAGGAGGGTGCTGGACTGATCTGTGTCCAGAGTGAAAAAAAGAAAACACTATCACTCAGAGCTTCCTGTAGCATAACAGGAATTTTATGGAGAAGGCTGGGGACAAAATACTAAACAACTCCTGCTACTATACTGTGAAAAAAATAAAAAGCCTTTCTCATAATGGTCCATCTGTTATTTTCCAGTCCTTCCCTTGGTGCATCTCAGGTTGTATTTGCCTTTCCTCTTGTTATGGAGCAGGCCCCTTGTCATGGTGGCAGCTGCTACCATCTGCAGAAAGACAATGCACTGGTTGTGTTTTGTAGATCCTTGAATCCCACTCAGTTGGTAGAGATTGTTCAGTTGGATCGCGTCCTTGATGTTACCCTCATGTGCAGAAAAAAAAAAAATGACCAGGGAAGCTTACCCCAGCAGAGAGACCTTTGCAAGCTTCAGCCCACCAGCACAGAATAGAGAAGTGTGTAGGTAGTGCTAGTCCACTCCTAAGTGGACTAAAAATTCAAAATTCAACAGCAGAAACAGAATTGAGGTGCACATCAAAGAGAGGGAGGGCCTCCCGAGAGGTGCTTTTGAAGCTGAACATACTGGCAAAGCACGAGCTGAAATGAAGCCCCTCACTGTACGGTGCTGTGAAGTGACTCACCCTTCTGGCTGCTGCAAAGCATTCTTCATGGCTTTGATTTGCTGGAAGTGACAGGACATATCGGTGGCTAACACCATCTCAATCACCAGCGCCCTGAACTCCCTTTTGAACGGCATCACGGTGAGGGAAGCAAGGAAAAAAGAAACACAAAAACCAGCATCAGACAAACTCCAGTTTCTGACGTTAACTGCGAATTACAGCATTTCTGACTTCTTATGTCACTCTTTCTATTACTTCTCCTTCAGGCTGAGGTAGAAAGATGAATAATTTTCTACAAACACAACAGAGGGAGGGCTACAAATGAAGCCATGTGGCTAATCCTAGCAGAGAGAAATCCTAGATGTTTGTGAAGAGTGTAAGTATCAGTACACTTCCTTTCTAGATTAAGAACAAACCTTTTGAATTTACTTCTTTATAAAATAGTCTTAGAATCAAGCAAAAAGACTGTTATAAGATTTGGCACGAATCAGGTGAATCCGTATTTCTATCCAGCTGACTAAGACTGCTTGAAACCTACACTGAAAGCTCAGATCTCCTAGCAAATAGAAAGATCTCCTAGTAAATAACATATATATATATACACTCAAGGCTTCTGAGAATCTGCATTACTTCCCTGATATTACTCATTCAAATCATTCACATACAAATTTCTATTAAACAAACTTTTCAGGATGTGTTTGGAATTCCTTTGAAGACTGAGTGGATGCCCTAGAAAATTTAAAATATCAGAACACTCTGATCTAGCATACAATATATATTTCTTTTTTCTTTCTTCAGTTCAGCTGCTCGCAGTTTAAAAGGGGAAGCTTAGCCCAAGGTTAGCATATCAGCTAAGGATTTGGGATATTCAAGAATGGATCAGTTTTCATTTAAAAATAAAAGCTGCCATTCTGTTCATGAATCTTTCATGAAGGAGACAGTCTATTCTGGGCACGTCTCTGTACTCAAGTTCTAGCCCCAGGCCACCCCTGCTTAGAGACCAAGACCTCTGTGTCTACTCAGTCCCATGGGTGCCATATAACATGCCCCTCACATGCACACACATTAAAACTGCATCAGTTGTCCTCACTCTCCCCATACCTACTTCTTCCTCCCCACCCCTAAGTACAAGTACTTGCACAGCCAACAGCATCCAGAGAAACTTTATGGTGGCAGAAAGCGAGCTTAGTTTAATTATTTTTTTGCTGGTCCTGGTCAGTTCCTTGGTCTGGTGCATTCCCAGCAGCAAAAACCTCACTGTCAATACAAACAAGAGGAACCACAGGCAGGAGAGGAGAAACAGCTTCTTTTAGCAAAACTGCTGGAAAACGGCTGCTTAAAACACTTGTGGAACAAGGACCTGAAGCCCTAGAACTGGAGAGCTAGTAGATGTACTACAAGCCAGAGACAAAGCAAAAGTCAGTGTGGATGACAGAAAATTTGGGCTAGAACTCAAGTGTACTGTAATGCAGCCAAGAGTACAACACCAAAATAATAATTTAATGGGGAAACCAACAGATTCCTGATGGACACACTCATCTATAAAGCCTGTGCTTTTTCACAACACTGTTAGAAACTTCTGCACTCTGGAGGAATTTGAAAACATTTTAAATAGTGTTTTTGCAAGCAGCCCAATAAATCAGAGCAATATGCATTGAAAACAAGTGGTCTAAATGGTTAATCTTTATACAAGGCTCAAAAGTTTGTGGTAACAAAACTACAATCACGTGGCAGTGGTCACTATTAGAATATCAAGGGCGTGGGAATGGGTTTTCTTGCCTTTCCCCTCAACTGAAGATCCCCTGACTGTTTTATAGATCTGGCCATGCTGCTTGTCTGACTAATTGGGGATTTTAATATTTCTTGTTACATTTTCAGATGTTTTATCTCATGGCAGATATCCATTTCCCCGAGGCCAGAGGCCAGGAGTCAGGGAGACACCATATTCTCACAACTATAGCTTCCCACTAGGAAAAAGTACTAAGTTACCAAATTTGAAAATAAATTCTAATAGAACTTTTCCACGTCCTTTAACAGCCCCTGTAGAACTAGGGAAAGTCACAATTAGGTGAAGGGAGCGATGCCAAGAAAAGCAATTTGGAGAAGAGGAAAACCTGGAGTGAATTTCCCGTTTTGTTAGCGCTACACGAATGTCCTGCAGGTGATGCCCATGAAAATATGGTATCTGGAACAGTTCTGTCATCAAGCACGGTTTCATGGTATCTGTACTAATGACTGCTGAGCTAGATAAGACTCCAAATGACTTTACATCTAAACACTTCCAAGTCTTGCACTGATCTCCATTTGGCAAATATCTTTATTTGCTCTTTAGAATAACTACTACATGCCTTTACCTTTTTTGACTGAGAGAATATCATTTTATTGGATATTTTGCTAGATGAATCTTTGCTCCATATCAGTGTTCACCTCAGAGCTACACTCTAGCAAAGGACTCGCATCTCCATGCACACATGGGAAAAGGACAGGAAAATGACTGTTTTATATCACCTAATCCCCATGCTAAGAATTAGATAATATCTCCTTCAGTGAGATATTTCATCCAGTTTGTGCAGCACAGGTCTCAAGTCTTTATTCTCATGAAAATTAACGGATGAAGGAAAAATGCTACTTTCAAGGAAACATTTTCAATGGCTGATACACACTAAAGGCGTAACATTCCGAGTAAGCATGCATCCAACCTGGATACATAGGAAAAAAATTGCAAGAAAAGCATGCAATTATGCAGCCACGTATCTGCAATTACATACAAAAGAAGACTGACTAAAGCTGTCTTCACTTGGAAGCACTCCAGGTTTCTCACTGCAGACTCCAAGGGAATAACGCTGATTGACAAAGTGGTCTCAAAATCATCTGAGGGACAAAAGCCCAGGCAGCTTTACTAACAAGATCAGTTTTGCATGAAAGGTCACTTCCTAAAGCTGTACTCTAATACAGAGTTTCAGAGTTAAGCATTTTCCAGATGCATTTTTAATCCTGTACTTGACGGTAAAGGGCTTGTGCTATGTATACTCTGTTTCAGTCAACTGTGTGGAAATTATTAGCAATGAACTACGGACCCAGAAAAGGAAAGTATCTGTTCATTTTGCAGCTTGCTTTCTGAAATTATTGTGATCTGTATTTTATATAGTTACTTCATTTACTTCCTAATGATTTACACTAATGGGATTCATCAAATGAGGCAACTCACTTTCAGATATTTAACAAGGAGCAGAAGTTTTAAAATGGAAAGTAAAACACAGTTTAATTACTAGTAAGATTTCAAACTGGCACTCAAAAGCGAAGGCACACAATCATACGTTGGCATTAGAGCACGCTGAAACACTGTTTTTATCCTGCAGCTGCTGCTTGATCAGCAGCTACAAAACAATACCACCCTACTTGAGAGAGGAAAAATAAGCAACGTAAATAGCTCAGTATTTTTATTCAGGCAGATACAATATTTCATAAAAAGGAGTTATGATAATCTTTGAAACCTCCAGTCTAAACATATACCTCAACAGAAAACACATTCTGACACCAAGGAATTAACGAGAAACATCTGAACTCAGTTTTCATCCAACCACGAACAGTTTAAAGCCCCAAAGCAGACTGTTTTCCTAAAAACAGCATTCCTGGAATGAAGCATTCTCAAGCAGCTGCTCCACTGATCCTTGTAAATAGTGGCTCTACGGCTGCCATTTCTAATCACTTAGTTCCTCGTGTTTCCCCCAACATAAAAGGAAGCAGCAATTTGCTGCCAGTATTGGACAAGACGTTATCAACCACAGCTGAAAAAAATAAGATAAAATATATTTTTAACACCTCAATGAAGTTCGTGTTTTTTGTCCACTCTGAGATCATCTGGGTGGGCAGGATTTCTCAAGCCACTGCCCCACAGGACTCACATTGATTGAAACCAGCCACTTTAGATCCTAAACTGTATTCCCATCAGCTACAGGATTATGTCACTGTCCACAAGCCAAATAAACAGGAAATGCAGGTGGAAGACATTATGAAGCACAGTCATTGGCCAGCATGCTAGAATCCAATCCCCAGAGCAAAGCTCATTTCCCGTCAGATGAACTGGCTGCATGTAAGATCCTCTAAGTCCCTCCTAATGAGAAAGACCATAGACCAGGATTTCTTTCTGCCTGGCAGACAGGGTTACTTTTAAGATACTACTCCTTGGAGTTCAAAATCCCCTAATAAAACAAAAAGCCCTCATTAGTTTGAACTATCTGCTATTAGGAAACAAATGATGGGCTGATTCTGGCACATAAATCGTACGTTGCGTGGGCTTAATTTAAATTACAGCTTCTTACATCACTTTGGCCTATACAGTACACTGAGTTATGGCCCTTAGACTCGACTCTTATTTGCATTACATCACGTATATAATTTCCAGGCAAGGAGTGTCAAAGTAGATAAAGGTCACCTTTATGACTTAGCACGAACAAACAGCAACTTACCTCTTTACTCATTTACAAACACATGTGTACAAAGGGTGTTTATGTGAGATGCTGAAATTATGTGCGAGTCAAACTGTATATTATTATCCACTGTCAAAAGTTTTAGTCTGACTGCTATCTGAGGTGAAAACCAAATACAGAATGAAGCAAGTCAAACGCTTGATAAAGCTTTTTTTTTTCTCTCTTAGCCATAGAAATGCTAATGCACAATATACAGTGATGCATACTGCTATTCAAACAAAGCAGTAACAATCTGTGATGACGCTGCAATATTCTGAAGCAGATACCATGTTCATGTTTACCTCCAGTCATCTTTTGAGAGATTAGATAAAATATTCATCTCTTCATCATCTTGTAAAAGACGATATGCTGCACTGACGTGGTGATTTTCAAGCACAGAACGATCATTATATAGAATGGCTGAGTCTGACCTGGGATTAAAAAGGAAACGTAAGAAGGTTATGTTTCTTTCTTACCTGAAGTGTCTCATTCAAAAGCTTTTCTTTGCTCAGATATAGAGGTTAGTTCCTTTAGCACAAATACAGGCATTCTGGGAGCGCTTGTGATACTTAATTCATTGCTGTTATTCATTGAAAGAAAACTGAAGATGAAAATTCACCACAAACTCTATTACATCAGCTGAGACTCACCTAGTCTTAACACTACATGAGAAAAGGATACTGAGAGCTTTCTAACTGAGAGAGTGAATGTAACTTCAGGGCTGAATCACACGGCTCCTTTCCAGTTCTTGTGTACATTGCTTTTAAATTGAAGCCTCAGTGTAGCCAAGTAAGAAATTGTGATATGTGTTCCCATATTGTTTCCAGAATAGTAAACTGGCTGAAAGCAAGACATAACTGAGCTGCTTTCAGTTATCTATGTACCAGGCAATGCTGCCCAGAAGGGCAAATCCCAGTGAGACAGTGTACGACCAAAGGTACTTCACACCTTATTTTAGGCTCCATGTTATGGATCTGAAATTGATGGATAGCTAAACTGTTCCGAAGACAAAGTGGTTGCTCAAAGATAATGGCAACAGAGAGTGAATATGATTTGTTACAGTCCTCTGTCCATCCTCCTTCCCAAAGAGCAGTGTAAATTTTTCGCCCCAACAGTTTAGATCCTCCGTTGTTCAATGTCACAGAAAATACATTATTACTGAACTTTTTCTGAATCTTCTTTGTACCACTCTTCCATCAATCTCAAAAGCCCCACAGAAGACTCTGAGATCAACAATAATGCCAGTCCAGTATAGTCTGTGATTAGCTGACTGATCTCTAGGAATTTACAAAGATTTAAGATGTGAGTGCAATGACTTACTCCCAAACAGGCAGTGGTAAACATGCTCCATTGCAGCTGGTGTGTTTATCCAATGAGAACAGTACATGTCCTGCTGGGGTATACCGATAAATACAGATAATGGTGAACTCTTGAACTATAATATCTCCTTCAAAACTGTATAGCTGATGAAATACATCAATCTGTATAACAATCAGTCTTCAGCAACTTCACACAAATATTTTGGGATCCTCTATTTTCCTGATCATTAAAATGACACAATAGTCAGGAATCTGTAATTCAGGCATATGCTTGAAAATGGCTGAGTAAGAGAAAATTAAATACAGCGCTGGGAATTGAATTTTCCTCCTGCATCACTTGAGGGCAAAAGTTTCTACGTGTTTCTGTGTGGCTGTACTGTTATCTTCCAAAAACTTCCCCAACCACTCATCATGATTTATGATGGCCTCACCGTGTTTGGATGTGAAAATTGTTGGTGGTTCCCGTGTGTTCATAATCATGGATAGCAGCAGCAAAGATCATAGCGAAGATCTCCAGCTCCGTCATCCAGTGCTGAAAAGAAATTACAGAGACATCAGATCGTTTTCCCAGGCATTCAGGCTTTTCTCTTTTAAGGCAAGTTATCCCCTGCTGACAGTCAGTGCTGCACATCGTTGCCTTTCCCCTGCAGCCTGCCAGTTGTTTTAAGGCAAATTTATTTGGCTGATAGACAGAAGCTGAATCAGTGTTTTTCCTGACACTTCATCTAAATAAACTGAACTTCAGCAAAATAGTTGCAAGATCAAAAAAAGGCTTAAATCATAGTGAGGGAAACAGTTGCCCTTCTTAAAGAAAAAATTGTGAGGAAGAAAGAAGGAAAATCTCAGGAAGAAAGAAGGAAAATCTCAAGAATACTAACCTTTTTCAAGAACTTACTAATACGTGCACATGCCACCAAGGTACGTATTTTCAGCTTGGTTCTACTTTGTAACAAGAGCCTCAAATACATAAAAATGGCACTAATTTCCACTAAGCAGAGCAGTTTTTGTCAATCCCTGAACTATAATGAGCACAGGAAACACAGTCTTGAAAGATACATGTCCTGTTACACACCACTGATAGAAATATCTGAGCAAGTCCTGAGGTTTTCTTTTTTTTTTTTTTGTCCCCAATTGCCTAAACAAAGTCATATTTTCAAGGCTTATGACTTTAATTTAGAAATCCATCAGATGCTTTCAATAATTTCCCTCCGAGTCAATCAGTGACTTCGTGCCATTTTTTCCCACAGGCAGCAATACAGGGATGCTGTTAGGATCAAGTGCATCAGAGACAAAGCCTCTTGATACTGCTGTACAATATTTGTACAAGATGCTCCTAGAATCTGCAGAAAACCTCTGCCATACCGGTTGCCAGATGTTTTGGTAACAGCACACCATCACCTTGCCAACAGGTAAGAACTTACCTTTTAACTCAAAACCCATTAAAGGTAGTACGGTTTTGAAAATTCATTTTAGGCCTGTGCTGTAGCTCAGGGGTGACCTTTAATCTGCTAACTACAAGCAGGGAAAGAACAGAGAACTGAGGGGCTCTGCACACAGCTACCTGTCCAGCTCTTCTCCTGCCTTTCAGTCATCCCTACAAAGCTCAGTTTGTCTTATCTGTTGTCTTCACGCCCAGAACAGTCCCTCTGCTGGAGATAGCCCCGAACACCGATGTCTGTTCAGCTAGACTTGACATTAATAATTTCCTTATGTTAAACATACAGCTCAAAGGCATTTTTATTAAGTGGGAGGGTAAAGAGATCAAGACAGGAACAGACACAGTGACTAAATTACTTTCTGCTTTCTACTCAATTGGTCAAGGATAGGACAGGTGCTGCAGACATATCCATGATGATTTATGTTCAGGTCTGACTTCTGATTAAGGAATGCTTTACAGCTGAAAGAACATGATTTCAGGTTTCAAGCAACAACCGACTGATAATAACAGTGGGAAAAAAGAATGAGCAGGGCAAATCCACTATACCCAAGCAGAACTACTGCAAGACACAGCTGGTCTAATACATCCACTTTAGACCTTCCAAAGCAACATCTGACAAGACCCATCCCGGCAAGAGCTTACAATCCAAGCCTCACAGCTGTGCAGCAATAATGACTTCTATGCTTGAAGTTTCCTTCCTCATCTCTTAAGACACATGCAAGCAAACTGTGAACTTCCATGCTCCATCAAAACGTTGTTTGTTGAACAAGATCAGAGCAATTTAAGTTTTGAGGTAGGGTGTGATGCAGCTAAGGAGATCTCTTAAATATCGTAAGAGTATTTGAGGAAGATGTCAGAATACAGACTGGGATTACGGCCACCAACTCTGAATAATAAATAAGTCAGGGAAAGCAACAAAATCAAAAGTGATTTGGGAGTAAGAGGAGCAGATCAACCATTGGAATCTCATAATCCCTTTTTTCCAAGACAACCCTGCACTGCAAAGAAAATAAAACAGCAAAGAGCCTGCAGAGAGTGGAAGCAACCTCCACTGAGTCACGATAATACCTTGTTCATCTATACTTCATCTTGCAGAACCGAGAGCCACTTTTAAAGAACAAGGACATCAAGAATGATTGAGAAAGCAGCGCGTCACTGTTGCAGGTGAAGAGAGCAAGGAAACGTGAATCTTATTCCTTTCTAAAGGGCTGAAAAAAAATCAAGGGAGAACAAAACCTTCAGTGACAATGGAACGGTGGGGAGGAATGTGAAAGAGCAAGTACTGGCAGCCAGAGAGGGAATCAAAAAGGTCATGAGGCAGGACTGCCTTTCACAAGTATATGACAGGTATGAAAAACTAGCTACTAAGTAAAGTCCTTGGTGTGTAAACAAAAGGGCTGATGCACATAGAAAGAAAAAGGAAGTGGAAAGACTTGTGCTTCCAAATTTAACAAAATAAATGGAAGGCACTGCCAAGAAAACGCTGCTGAACAAAGACAGCAAAAATAAGCCTGTTTATTTCCTATTTTTTTAGAACTGGTGCTGTTCAGCCTGGAGAAGACAACGCGCTGAGGAAACCTGATAGCAGCCCTGCAGTATCTAAAGCAGGGAGCTACAAGAAAGAAGTGGACAGACTCTTTAGCTGTTATCCTCTGTTCTTCCCTGAGGATAAGGGAAAATGGTTTCAAACTACAAGAGGTGAGATTTAGACAGGTACATGCAGAAAGCTTTTTATGAGAATAGTGAAAGGCTGCAACAGGTTGCCCAGAGAGATGGAGGATGCCTCGTCTTTGGTGACGTTCAAGGTCAGGCTGAATGGGGCTCTGAGCGGCTGGAACTACTGTAGATGTTTCTGTTCATGTTTCAATGTCTACCTCTATCTAATTCAGTCAAAGGCATCATCCTGATCAAGAACAGAGATTTCAGGCAGAAGGAAAAATGAAGACTGGAACTAAACAGTAAAAGTAGCTTGTAAATAATAGGAAATGTGACAAAGAAAAATGAAAAAAGAAAACCCACTCAATTTTTTGTTCCCTTTGACAGTAGCAAGAAAAGAAGAAGAAAAAAAGAGGTGAGAAAAGCATTCCAACAAGCTGAAATGATACCACTGGCATTCAGTGTTCTGAGTTCTCCGTTAGTGGTAGCAGGAGCATGCTTTTCCTGTTGTGCTACATTCAATGCTGAATCAAATGCCATTTCCTGTTTGGCTTTAGCAACAACCAGTGTGTGGGGTCATTCCTGGGAAGTGGCTGACAAATTCTCTGCAGTGCAACTCCATCTTAATGGCCTGCATGGGATATTCACACTTTGTGCTTTTTATGACAGCGCGGATAGAAAAGCAAAGGGCTCAGCTCAGGCAAAGGTGTCACTGGCTTCAATGCCAGCATATACATATGTTCACAAGAACGCAACTTCTGCTTTCCCTTTTACAGACTTAAATCTGGAGTATGCACTCTATTTTAGAAGAAAACTGTTTCTTCTAAAATAGAGAGGAAAAATGCTTCAGAGATCTTCAAGAGGAAACCATTTTGTGAGAGCTGCTCCAAAATGACTACCTCCTGTTTTAATATGTTGGCCCACAACATCAGAGGTGCGCGTTGGTGCTACGGCAGGAGGATATGAACATTCCCACCAGTATTCCATTCCTCTTTTTTGCCCTGTGACACATAGCAGCAGGGGCGCAGTCTGACCAAACAGCGTCTCACACGGCAGCGCATATGAAGAAAAGGAAAAGGTGCGTCACTGAATTCCTCCACAGAGAGAAAAATTGCACCCACTGACATCCATCGGCACTTGCTGAACATCTACAGGGAGGAAACAGGGGAAGTGAGCACAGCAAGGCAACAGGTAGTGCATTTCAGGTGGGTCACCTCTGCTGGAACAGATGTTGCTGAGCAAAGCATGCAGGCTCTCCTTCTCTTCTGGTGAAAATGTACAGCTAATGGTGGAGACTGTTTTGAAAAACAGTGCTTTGTAGCTGAGAATTCGCTCTATTAAACGGTCTTACTGCACACTGTCCTCTATACCTGTTATGGCTTCCATGAAAATAAGGAGGCATTACTTTTGGAGGGACCTACAGAATACTGAAGACATATATGACCTCTGATAGAGGTCCCTGGACCTCTCTGACACCTCAAAACAAGCATCACAGCAGCAGCTGACTTTGAAAAGTGTACAGACACAGGTAATTTACTAGACAAGGGCAAGCACACGAGAGAAAGAGAAGATCTCAAAAGAACCGAACTGAAATCAGATGTTTAGTGACTTTTTTTTGCTTCTGCTCCTCTGCCAGACTGGAGTCTGCAATACACAAGGCTGTTAATTTTGCTGTGACCCAAATGTAGCACTCAAAAACATGAACACTTATTTTTGGCATTATTTTAAGCCCACAGAATGCGTACATTACGATGGGCTGCGTGTAGCAGCCTTGGCTAAACAGAATCCAGAAACTGACTGCAAGATATGCTTCCACTGAGGTGTTCTTGGACTTCGTCCACAAGAGCTACTTAATGCTTGATATGACACACCTTCAGAAAGACCCATTTTTAATCTGGGCTGACCCCTTTACTTCAGAGAAGCGTTGTCTACAATAGGAGAGGCAAAGCTAATCAAGTGGAACAGTTTACCTCCTTTAACTTCAACAAAATACGTTCTCCAGTCTCCAAAAAAAAAATTAAGAGCCTATGCCTTTTTCAAAAGTCTACTCACTGTTGTGAAATCACTCAAGTATAGTACTGAGTGCACAGGCTTTATAAACATTATTACTGACATTTGGGGAAGACACAGCTCTCACTAGTGGTGTTCTTGTGGGGTTATAAAGTCAGAGATTCCCCTACTATTTTGGAAATATCTTCTTCTCCTTTACATGCCATTCTGCAAGCTCAGTCTTCTATTCAGGAAGGAGTTTCACAGAGAATCCAAGTTCTTTCACTTGAGTAGTAATTGTCCCAAACAGTACAGACATAACCAATTGGAAGCAAAATAACACAAGCATTTTTTCAAAATGCAGCAGAAGTCTGTATCCAAGAAAAAAGGAAGCAATGCAATCTAGTGGGGAGGGAAAGGAGAGAGGGAAAAGAGAGAGAGAGGGAAAAGAGAGAGAGAGGGAAAAGAGAGAGAGAGGGAAAAGAGAGAGAGAGGGAAAAGAGAGAGAGAGGGAAAAGAGAGAGAGAGGGAAAAGAAGGGACAGAGGAGGGAGGAAACACTGAGGACGGCAAATCCAAATCAGCCTTCCCATCCTCAGAGTGAAAAAGCCACCACCAGGCCTCAAGGATCTCACAGACCCCACAATGGACCCATCTTCCCAGCACAGCACAGCACAGCTACCCAGAGGACGCCAGGCCCTCTCCTCCCCACTGCTCTTTCTTGGCAGAGGAGATGCCACCTCCTCCATGCTCCAGGGCCAGATGTGAAAAGACAGGAAAGGAGAACCCACACCACCCTTGAAACTCTTGAAATTCAGCAATTCTTTATTGACTGCGTGTCCCCAGGCTGTCGGTGGGCTGTTAGTACACTCTGTCCCCTCTCCACCACTGCTGGGCAATAGGGTGGCTCCACTTGCGGGCAGCCAAGAAGCTGCTGGAAGAGGACTCTCCTGGGATGATCTTGCCACTCATCACTACATACAGATTTCAGGTACAGGATGAAGAATGGGCCGGAGTCATCAAGGGGCCCTATACCCAAGGGGCAAGACTTCTCTCTGGTAAAAACAATGGCACATCTGAGCCATAACCAGAAAAGGGCTCCTCAGCACCCCAATCCTTCCTTCTCCTTCAAAACTGGAGCAACTCTCCAGCCATAGGCACCAAATGCAAATGATGCACTGTTTGAGTTGCAACGGAACACTGCTCAAACTGACTGGCTGCTGATGTCATCAGCCAGAGTTCCAAACCATCCAACTGCATTACCAGTTGCACACTGGAAGGAGCAGCAGGCATGTACAGGTCCTCCATGGAGGTGGACACAACTGAAGAGCCTATGGAAGTGGATCCACCCCCCGATGAACCCATGGAGGTGGATCCACCCCCCGAAGAGCCCATGGAGGTGGATCCACCCCCCGATGAACCCATGGAGGTGGATCCACCCCCCGAGGAGCCCATGGAGGTGGATCCACCCCCCGATGAACCCATGGAGGTGGATCCACCCCCTGAAGAGCCCATGGAGGTGGATCCACCCCCCGATGAACCCATGGAGGTGGATCCACCCCCCGATGAACCCATGGAGGTTGATCCACCCCCCGAGGAGCCCATGGAGGTGGATCCACCCCCCGAGGAGCCCATGGAGGTGGATCCACCCCCTGAAGAGCCCATGGAGGTGGATCCACCCCAAGATGAACCCATGGAGGTGGATCCACCCCAAGATGAACCCATGGAGGTGGATCCACCCCCCGAGGAGCCCATGGAGGTGGATCCACCCCCCGAGGAGCCCATGGAGGTGGATCCACCCCCTGAAGAGCCCATGGAGGTGGATCCACCCCAAGATGAACCCATGGAGGTGGATCCACCCCAAGATGAACCCATGGAGGTGGATCAACCCCCCGAGGAGCCCATGGAGGTGGATCCACCCCCCGAGGAGCCCATGGAGGTGGATCCACCCCCTGAAGAGCCCATGGAGGTGGATCCACCCCCCGATGAACCCATGGAGGTGGATCCACCCCCCGATGAACCCATGGAGGTGGATCCACCCCCCGATGAACCCATGGAGGTGGATCCACCCCCCGATGAACCCATGGAGGTGGATCCACCCCCTGAAGAGCCCATGGAGGTGGATCCACCCCAAGATGAACCCATGGAGGTGGATCCACCTTCCGACGAGCCCATGGAGGTGGATCCACCTTCCGACGAGCCCATGGAGGTGGATCCACTCCCCGACGAGCCCATGGAGGTGGATCCACCTTCCGACGAGCCTACGGAGTTGGATCCACCACCACCCAAGCGGCGGATACGACTCAACGCAGTGGATGCTATTAAGAAACGGTGAGCAAGATGTTGAAAAGAGGTGTCAAACTGGGTAAAAGTTGTTTCATTGTTTTAAGAAAGCTTAGGCCATTTTTTTCTTCACATACAATGAAGTGAAATCCCGACAAACCGATGTGTCAGGCTCACCCAGGAGATAGGTGACAGAGAGGAGAATTCAGCTTGGGGTTTTCACGCTGTTGTCCGTGACAGTGACGCAAGGGAAACAGAGAAGGGAGACAGACTCAAACTGAACCGCCGGTGGCCACGCCGCCGCCCGAGCAGAGCCGTGCGCTCCAGGGCGGGGGGGGGGGGGGGGAACGGAGGAAATGGATGGGTCTGCAAGTCCGAGAGCTGTCGTTAGGGAGGAACTGCAGGGAAAGCACACGTGCTGAGGCTCCGCCGCAGCCGAGAGAGCGTGCCGAGACCGGGCCCGGCGTCCGGTGCGGAGCTCCGCCCCTCTGCTGCTCCCCAACGGCAGGAACTCCTTAACTGCCGGCATGATGTACTCCTGCGGAATACCGGCGTCAAAACCGCAAAACCTCTCTCCGTTCATTGTTTTACCCATAGCCTCACCCGAATTCTTCTCAGTAATCCCAGATCTCTACTTTCATTAGCACAGCCGCTGCAAATGGCATTTTTCTACATTACAAATGGGTTCTGCTCTGGAGGAGGATGATCTCCTCATTGAACAAAAAATACTGCAGCCTCATTATGTATTAAGGATGCCAATTCCTATACATACCACTATGCCTGTCTTGAAAAGGAGGTAATGGACCGTTTGTGTCACATCTGCAGCGTGCATTAGGTTGTGATAAGGATTCTTGTGTTTGCTGTATCCAACCTCCAGAGCTTCCACAAAGGACACCAGGGCAGAAATGGGGATCTAAGAAAAGAAGCACAGAATTAAAAATGAAATAATCACCTGTGATAGGTAGAATTTGGAGGAGATAGCTTTCAGAAGATGCCCCAAAGGTTATTTATTTATTTGGCAAGTACAAACATTTTAAAAACACCTTAAACAAGGTGTTTCTTGAATCGAGTTTGTTTCCTCAAAATGGCTTTCCCATCCCTAATTAGATTATGTAGGGATGTGCCATGCTTTTTTGGCTCCAAGAGCACAACTGTACACACAACGTAAAACCAGTCAGGGGATTTCTAGGGAGCACACCACCTAGGTGCTGTCCGCTGCACACACGTGCGAAAAGCAGCAGGGATTCTCCAGTGCTCTGCACAAACCGAAATCCCCCTAAGCATTCCTATGTCTATAGAGTTGCACTGCTATTTCCCTCGAGCGTGTGGGGCAATGCATTTTTTAATCAGTTATCGTTTTCAACCATTTCTCATCAGGCGTGTGAAGTTCCTGAGGAAGTCCAGGATTTGGAGAAAGTAGGAGTCCTGCCACAGTAAGTGTCAACTGACAAAGGGATACTGGAATATTTGGGCGGGGAGAATGGGGAACATCTCAGAGCAAAGTACAAGACACTGAGTACATCTTTTACTCCAAATTCAGTAGCATTTCTATTTTGAAATCTGTAGCAAGTCAAGCTTTCATCTTTTGTTTGCATGCTGGAGATTACTAAGAGGCTCAGGAGAATGACACTGTCATTCCCGCAGGGTTTCAAGGGTAAGACTGTTTGGAAACCCTCCTGCTTCATGCTGTCCTATTACACTAAAATGCTCGTCCTGCAAAACAGTTGGTCCTGGTTGCTGCAGATTCTATCCCCCTTTTAGGGGAAATGACAGGGATCGCCAAGTCTTCACCTACACCTTCAAATACAGATAAAATCGGTGCCTTCTGAATAAAACAAAGCAGAACAAGAAAGTCCAGATGGAAGAAGACACCCATCTTGTATTTACTGACCTTGAAACGATTGATCAGATCATAGCGTGTGAGAAGTTCATAGAAAATGAATTTCAGTGCATGATCTCCACTGGCATCATTTAGTGCAAAGACATCAAAGGACCACTTGTCTACATTCTGCAAAAATGAGTAGAAAACAAACGTTAATCTGATCATCCATTTTACCATCACACATGCGTTTCTATCACTTTGTATCTACCAATGGAGGATGAGAGTATACAGATTTTATTTACAACGTTCTCCACTTCACTTAACCAAGACAGAGCCTAATTTACCCATCAGGACAGTATGACTCACATTTAAGAAGCCTCTCTTCAGAACTTAACTTGCTTGCTTATTCAAGGCACACTGATACACCAATTGAACCAGCAAAGGCTGAGGGCAAAAAGAATCCTGCTTTGCCTTCGTCACTGAAACACTGGGATGGGCACCAGTGTACCAGCCTGTGGTCATATTTTCACCACCTGCTGTGCAGTGAAACAGCATCATAAATATCTCAAGCTATCTTGCTCAACCCAAAGACATCTAATTCTCTTAATTATCTTTTAATTATCTTTAACATCCTTTAAAAAAAAAAAAAAAGAGTGAGTTTACTGGGGTTTTTAAAAATTTGCAAAGCAAGATAAAGTCACAGTAATGCTACACTGAGCGCTAACAACGGGATAAAAAACGACCTTTATGAGCTAAAAGTAAATGTCTAACTGCAGTTGAGAGAGTTACAGTTAGCTGTAACTGATACACCTCTCTGCAGGGTGCTCAGTTGAGAGATGTAAGAAGTTCAGTTCCCAGCTCATAAAGCTGAACTATAATGCACAAACTTCCTTGCAGAAGGTTGAATTCCATCTCAACTCCTATGGATGGCAGTGGGAGCTGACAGCACTCAGGATCTATCAACAGAGAATGCACCTTCATCTCTGAGGAAGACGCTCCCAGAACACCATGAACCTCTCTCCTACTTCTGTGCCCTATTTGGACTGTTTGTGTTTTGTCTCAGTCAGGAAGCAATAGCATTTAACAATTACTTGTCCATAATAATTATATAATTATACCTGTAATATACAATAATACAATTTATAGGTAGTCTTATATTTATTATCTATTTTATATGTAGACTTGTATTTATTAGATAACTTATTAATATATTAATTTACATACGTGTAATATACAATAATATAATTTATATGTAGTTTTATATTATCTTTTTTATATGTAGTCTTATATTTATTATCTATTTTATATGTTGACTTGTATTTATAAGATAATGTACATTTAAACTTGTATTTATTAGAAAACATATTTTTAAACTTATATTTATTACATAACTTATCAATATATCAATTTACTTCTAGTTCCTATGAAATTGAAAATATTTTTTTGATATACTGAAAGACAAATTACTTTTAGGCAATCTTATTTACAGAAATAAAAGTTTTGTGTCTCTTTATGCCTCTTTTTATTGTAGCAGTGTTGTGCTCTTGCACCTCATAAAATGAATGACAAAACTGCAGAGGGTTTGTTGCACCAAAATGTGGCTATGGCCTAGCAGTCGCTATGTTTTACTGTAGAGTAATTTAGACTTCACTGAGGGAGAAATCCTTCTTCCTGTGTGGCCAACAAAAGTGTTGCTCACGACAATAACAACAGTCCCATTTTACTTGAAAGAACTAGGGGAAAAATTTCCTCTTAGGAAGCAAGAGGGCGTCGCACTTTGCTTAGAGCCTGGCAGCACCAGCAACACCTTGAAAATTAGAGGATTTTATGATCTTATAAAAAAAATAAGCGCCAACGTGATGACTATGTTGGAGAGAAATCAAAAGGTAAGCAGAACTTCACAGACGCCTTGTGGTGGAGGAGAAAAATGTTCTCACTAATGAGAGCAGGAGCTCCATTTGCATACTCTGGAGAAGCTGTAGCATTTCATCGTTTCATTAAGACCCGATTAATTTTCTCGGGATGATTCCACAGCTTTGGGTTTCTCAGGGAAGGCACCCTGTTGGTCACCACAGCAAAAGAAAGGGCGCATCACTCAAAGACAAACTACTTTTCAGTTAGTGTCATCTCAAATCATTGTCATTCTCACTCTGAGGGGAATCTTGATTATGGGAATCCAGATCAGCTGAAGAGATGTGAGTGTACATTTCTCCATCACTCTGCATGACTTACAGAGCCCACCAAGCAGTCAGACAGCGGTAAGTCTGGGTTTTCTTTTGTCTCTACTTGGCTGTACTGAACTAAAACAAACAAGAAAGGTACCAGCTCCTGTTAAGATGATGAGGCGGAGACAGTAAAGACAGAGTCTCATTTCAGATGCCGACGACTACTTCTAAACAACCAATTCCTGTTTAAGCCACATCCATTACCTACCACAAGACCATCCAGGCACAGACTTGTTCTCAACATAGTTTTGAAAGCAATACACCCTGGAGTAACCAAGATGGTGTTATTTCACCCTGAGCAAACTAGTCCATGTTTTTGTTGATATTCTGGTGCCCCACTTACTCCAGCTTAGTTGGTTCTGCTTGTGACCCCTAATATATCTATTTTTCAGACTACTTGTGACCTCTCATTTTTCATTTCTGAACTCTCACAACTTAAAGATTATTATTCCAAAGCTGATTGTGGTCTTGAAGATATGAACCCAAACAGTGCAAGAAAATCCCTTCTCTCAGAGCAACTGATACATTTGCTTTTCCATTTCTCTGCGCCCACGTTTCCATTCTTCCTTCTGCAAAGTTGACATTAATTTCAACACATTACTATGTCAAAGGCTTCATCGTTGAACACTAGGACAGAGCTGTAATCTTCAAGGATAAGGCCATTTTTAAGTTCTGTTATTTCTTTTACTCAAAGAATATTCCTGCAGGCCAGTAAGTTCTGAATGGAGATGAGCCAGACTAAACATCAGAAAGAAGGAAAGGGCAAGTTCAAAGACTCTCTTCCCCAAGTAAAACATCACACCGTTACTCCAGACCTTTGAACAGACACCCCAGCCTTCTCACACCATCACCTTTTTGCTGGGCTTACCTTTAGCACTCCAATTACAGCTGGTGGGTAGCTCAAACCGACCATATTGGATGTCCGCCTGTACATTCTACCAAGATAAAACAGATAAGACAACATATAAATAAACTTAAACAATACTGCAGTAATGAAACACACTAACACAGGGGATACTGGATAGCCCAGCAAACTCTAACTACCATTTCTTCCTTCTTCTTAGCTTGCACACATGCTCTCTATACCACTTTTCTTGTAGCTCTTTACCCAAGGCCATATGCTTCCCAGCATATCAGACCTTGGTCCCCAGGCTGAAGATGAGCAAGAATCTGTTAATGCCAGATCTTCATCAGAGGGAAAGGCTGCACTCAAAGACACAAGATGTCCCCCATTTCCCACCACAGCAAACCACACGGCCCTTTCAGTTTCTGTAGTTCTTGCTTGCCGAGCATGAGAGCTCATCCTGAATGTACTGAAATGTTTTGGAGTCTGCAAGTCATCAGCCCCAGTTCAGTACAACTGTTACTTTTCTCTACTTTTTTTATTTTAACATCTGTACGACATCTTTTGGGTGTTCGCTGTGTGTGGATGAGAGAGAACAAGGAAATAATCTACATCCGTTATCTGTACAAAACAATGCACCGAATTCTATTTGTTTTCAGGCGTAGTGAATTCCCAAAAGCTGACTGTTCAAACACCTTTCCACAGCTCACCCCTTTTTGCACTTCAGAAACACAGGAGTAAAAAGAGACGGAGGAAAGCTTTCTTCTCCCGCTGACATGACCATGCATGAAGTCCTTCTCTTCCCTTTCACCTTGCCACCTTTCACCTTGCTCTCAAACATGAAAAATGTCAGGCCCCTTTACAGAACTCTGCCACTGCCTAAATCACACTATTTCTTACCCCCTCCTCCCAGGACCCAGTAGTTTTCAAAGACAGTTCAGGCAAAGACCCTTTGCCGTAGCTCAGGAGGGCAACAACTCTCCCCTGGTGCCATTTTCCATCCCAACATTTCCTATTTCATCTCACAGTTACTCAAATCCACTACATCACAGCCTCTGACAGCCAGCTTTCTGCCAGTCATTTCTTTCCTTCCCAAGCAACTCCTTCACTGAGAGTGAGGGTTAATTCACAAATTGCCTGGGAGGAATCTTTCCCAAGGAGAAATGACAGCTGATGCTGTCCTGTTAGCTTTACCATTATTGCTGCCACTCTTAGCACACATGCAGCATAGTTTTGGAAATCCCCTCTTGATCTCCAAACATTTCACAGCAGTCTTGGTCCGTACATGCACTGCCTGATTCAGGCCATGAGTACCATGACACAAGATCTTCTTCATTGAAAATAAATAAGAAATAGACATCAGAGGTCCAAGGGCAAGGTAGGGCTTGATCTGAACTTAGGAAATTTTAATGAGTCCCAGCCTAGGGCTATGCAGAAGTGTGTATTCTCTCTCAAATCATTTCACCTGTGCTATCACGTCTGTGCTATCATGTCTGTGCTATCACGTCTGTGCTATGCTAAAAACAGATCCATGCGTGCTGGTTCAGGCTGCACTCTCCTAGCAGCTATCTGCCAATCAGATCTTCGTAGAAACATCATTAGAATCGGATCAGAAGTTCTCTTCACTCAGTACTGCAGGTGCAATCGGCAGTGCATGAGCAGCTGCTAGAACAAAGTCTTTACATGTTCCTTTACCTTTCCACAAATATCCCAGCTTGTACCGCGTGGACAATACTCCTGAACCGTGGTTTCTCCTCAGTCCTTTTGAGCATCATCCCCATTTGCCGTGTGAACGTAGAAGCCAACCAGTCCCGGACCTCTGAGGGCACGGAGTCAGACTGAATGTCACTGAGCTCATCTTCTGTGTCCAGTAAACGCCTAGAAAAGGGAGGAAAACAAAGGGTAAAAAAACTGCCTTGGAGAGCACTGCAACATCATGAACCAAAAAGAAATGCACATCTCTATTCTAATAAAACCATTATGAAACCTCTTTCTGCAAGTCTTCAATAGATTGTTCTCTTGTACAGTTAAATGCTGGATTGTGAAACTCGCTACTAGGATGACAACAAAGAAGTTGTCTTCTAAAGAACAACTACATAATCATCCACTCACACCTCACCTTCAGCCCATCAGAGATCATTGACAGTCACATCACATCTCACTTCTCAGTTAGTATCACACGGTCCTGTCCTTTCCTGTCCTGACCACCTGAGGTGACTCAGAACTGGGGTAGCAGCACACAACAGAAAGTGGAATTCCTCTACAAATTTCTTATCTGTCTATTTCTGTCGCAAACTTGAATAAAAAAACTTGGACTTTCAAAGACTTGATAAAAGCAAATCCATCTAACTCTACTCAACAGAAATAGAGGGGTATGAATTTTGGCTTTTCCACAGAAACTTTCAGAAACAGTGGCAAACAATTCTTGTGAAAATCTTCCTCCAAGAGAACACGTGCTAAATTTTTGACAGTTTTTTTTCTCCCCCTTGCCACATGAAACTCACAGAAGTTTTTATACCGAGAAATGAAGATCTGCTCTAGGAGAAATACAGTATTTTTTCTGTGAATAATAAATCAGGACTACAACAACTATTCCCACAGATGTATACGTCACAATTTTGTGACACTGGTGCTACATGTAAGATAAATATTAATATTTGTAATTCACTCACCTAGTTTCGTCAATGTATACTGACTCAAGGACTGTCGCAGCATATTCCAAGTTTTTCTTCAAGTCTACAACAGAAGCTTCCCCCCTCTCCAGCTGCTTTACCAAAGATCGCAACCTGGAAGAGGAAAATAAAAAACAATTAGAACAAAGACAATCAGTTAAAAACTGGATTCAGCACGACACCTGGCACACAAGATCGGCAGAGGTAAGCTTTGGCAAGTCCACAGAACACTTAAAAAACACAAGATCGGCAGAGGTAAGCTTTGGCAAGTCCACAGAACACTTAAAAAACAATCAGTCACCATGACATTAAACAAACATCACATTATACTCAGGCTCAAATAAGTCAGTGAGATGTGACAGTTCCCTGTCATACTGAAGTATGTTAAAATAGAAATCTCTTGGAATTCAACAAAGGAGTTAAGAGAGGTGGTTTCAATCCAGACCAAAAAAAATAAATCAATAAACTCGTGGGGCGCTATCTGTTGATAAATTCAGACAGTGATGAAGGCTGTTTTACATGCTAAGGTGCACTGCACCAACAGCAGTTTCCTCCCAGGTTTCCTTCTGCTCCCCACCCCTTAAACACTGAATCTGTAGAGAAACAAACAAGCAAACACTGACTGTTTGTCTAGCCCAGTCACATAAACACCACTCCTAGTGGCAACGGTGACTTTGACAAAAAACGACGCATTTAGACATCGGAGAACAGGAGCCATCCATCTACTCTGGGCAGATCAGCTCATCCACTTGTTTGTTGTCAAGAAAGCAACAGTATTACTCAATAATTCAGTCTTGATGACAGAATGGGGAGGGAACAACAGGAAGCAGGGGTTCGGAAGCTTTCTCCCTCCTTCATCCCACAGGTGGGGAATCTAGAGATGTGATCCCTCGTTATCAGAAACACTGCTTGTACATGAGCCAAAGGAGTTAATGCTGCAGGATGAACATTATCTTGGGCTCCTCCTGACTTGATATAACTACTGGGCAGCTCTGTGCCACAAGTCATTCAATATTCATGTTTAATAGCAGCACGGTGAGTAACTGTTGCTTCACAACCCCAACATCCATCACTGAAGAATATTATGCAGAGCATTGTGTGCATCAACCGTCTGGCAAAACTGGAGTACAGTTGTTACAATAAAATCTTGTCAAACGATTGGCTGCTCTCATGTGAAAAACATCACTTTGTCTTTGCCTTGCCATCAGTTATCTACAACTCTTTCTGACTCACTGAGTCACAGCACCTGCCGTCAGTTACTTCTACTAAATAAGGAATCAGAGATTGATTATCTTCAGTGCATTCCAGATATCCTAATTTGGTTGAAATTGTCCTAAATTCAATCACAAAGTTAAGGCCAGGCTGTCCCAATGAAGAGTGCCTCTGAAGTAATTTTGGAACTCAACCAAATTCAGCAAACCATTTTACCTTAAATGAAAACATTACCACAAACTTTTTACACATTTCACTTTTAGGAAGTCTTACTAAGGCACTGGAAACAGAGGACAAGATTCTGACTTCCTCTCTCTATAGTCCACGGGCATGGCAGAAGGGGAGTTGGGTTCGGTTACAGGAACCACTTACAGGAAAATGAGAAGTCTGTCAGCCTCCCAAAAGAATGATGACAACACAGTTATCATATTCATTGGAAGGAAACAACATAATTGTTTATGTTGCTCTGTTGTAATTGACTGGAGAAGAGCAAGCTCTGAGTGACCCCACTGCTTTTTACAGCTCCCTGAAGGGACGCTGTAGCGACGCGGGGTCAGCCTCTCCTCCCAGTTAACTAGTGCTAAGACGAGGCCATGGCCTTGAGTGGCGCCAGGGGAGGTTCAGGTTGGATATTAAGAAGCATTTCTGCTCAGAAAGAGTGGTCCAGCACTGGCACGGGCTGCCCAGGGAAGTGGTTGAGTCACAGTCACAGTATCTTCACTGCCCAAAGGAAAAGCCCAGCCCTGTGCAGTGTTCAGCATTTCAACCTCAGCATTTCAATTTCAGAGGTTATCCAAAACCCATGCCATGACCCACAGTCCTGCTCGCACTCGTGTGATGTTTCCTTAAAATATCTGCTATCGTGTTTATGACTCAGGGAAATGGCAAATAAAAAAAACGGATGAACCTGACTTAGTCTGTGAAAGTTACACGGCTCAGAGACCTCAAACCACCCTAAATCCAAACAGAAAAACAGGACATAACGAAGCTGTTCTCAGAGTATTCTTGAAACATATAATTTCTGAGTAAGCACTCCAAGCATTCCCCTCTAACAGTATCTGCGTACAAATAATTACCTTTAGCTAGAGGGCATGTTTTTATGGTGTTGACTTTTTTTTTTTTTCTTTTTTTAAATAGCATTACATATCACTCCAGAGAATATTAACGCCAGTGCAGTCTGGATACCAGTCAGCTCCAATTAACATGCAAAGTGCACAGACTGTCTGAACACTTGGGGCAGGTTCCCTCAACCAGAGTGAAGCCTTGCAAAGCTGCACGGCTCATCTCCACGTCTGTTTTCAAAGCTTTAAGACTGTGATTTGCTGCACATTTTCAACACTGCACCTCAATCTTTTCTTCTTCTACCACTTTTATATGACTTGTATCAAAACTTCTCCCATCCTCGCTAAGAAAGACACAGCTAGCTAAAATGAGCTACTGGCTTCCTTCTGCAGTAGCCTGACAAAAGATGCATCCTTCCTCCCTTCCCTTCCTCCCTTCTTCCCTTCCTTCCTTCCTTCCTCAGATGAAAGAACCCATTACCAATGACGTTATGATTAACCTTACAGAATGCAGATGCTACTTCTGCCCTGTTCATCACAGAGGTTCACCGGCTAAAATTAGAACATGAGATTGACTGAGGCCAAATAAAATAACCAGGAGGCTTTAGGAATTAACAAGATACTAATCAGAATTATTACTTACTAGATTCAACTGCATAAATTCCAGCTTCAGTTTACATACAGAAAAAGCCCGGGGGCTGCTAATACAAGCTGGAAAGTCAAAGTCTGCTGAATTGAGAGACAAAATAAAGCTATGGTACACATTCCTTTCCCTTTTCTGGCAAACTACCATAATTAACAGTAGGAAACTCATGAATGAGATTGAGAAACAGACGTTCACCGTACAGTGAACCACGTTTCTATTCAAACACTGCTGCACAGAAATAGGTGTGCATCTGCTATCTCACTCCAAAGCACAAACTCAAGACATCTGATATTCTACGGGTACACCACACGTAGGGATCCTGTGCAGACCCGGTAAGCAGTGATCACACTGAAAGTCTGTCAGATGCTCTGGGATGGTATCCACCTAAGGTGTAACGAAACCATAGAGCAAATACACGTGATATTTAATGTTGCCCAGAAGGAACAAAAGCAGACTGCATGCGGTACGCCTCATAATGCAGCAGCCACAGTCAGCTGCATTGACAAAAGTCTCCATGATGTGCATCAAAGACCCTCTGATACTTCACTCAAGCAGCAGGTTGGGCAGACAGATACAGAACACACAGTCACTGAGGATCTCACCATGCTTTTTCACAACAGCAAGTATGACTCATTCCACAGTCTGCCGCATCTCAGTCTAAGGCTCTGCATGTACAGCAGGTATGTACTAATGAGGAATAGATCCAAACTAGAAAGAGAGCTTCAGCAGGAACCCTTCAAACGCAACAGAAAATACACTAACTGTCAGCCCTCAACACAACAGCTTTTTTGAAACCACAATTATCACATTTCTCAAGCTCTGAACGTGACCATTCTTCCAAGTGATGCTAGCAGATTGCTTTATGCAAATCTTTATGTCAGGTCCACACAAGCTCTCTATTATTCTTGTTGCAGAAATCAGGGAGAGTTCAACACAGAATTACAAAACATTTCTTTGTCATTATAATTGTCCCCCATCTGTTATCATTAAAATACCCACAGGAGAAAGTCTTAAGTTTTTCACACTTTTCAGTTCCTAAAATTAACTATGTTCCAGAGCAGCTTTCAGAAACCCACAGTCAAGTAAATGCAGAGCAAAGTGCATACAAGGTGTGAAGTTCAAGGAGTACGCCCTGTCTTCAGAGGCGCCCAGTAAAGAAAGGAAGAAGTTGTTCCCAAGCTGCTTCCTTTCAGGTAACTCTCAGTCATCAGCACATCCTGAGACGCAGATACAGACTACATCTCACTTATACTCCACTAGCTATAGTAAGAGACAGGCACAGATCAATGGTATGCTCCTATACGACCTTGAAGCTCTTTCTTGGGTCTGGCTTTGGAAAACTTATCACAGAACTACAGAATTGTGTGAGTTGGAAGGGACCTTTAAAGGTCATCTAGTCCAACTCCCCTGCAATAAACAACATCAACAGCAGAGCCCTGTCCAGCCTGACTTTGAATGTCTCCTCAGACGGGGCATCCACCACCTCAGGGCAACATCCTCCAGTGCTTCACTGCCCTCAAAAAAACACTTCTCTTCCTATGCAGTCTAAATCTCCCTTCTTTTAGCTGGAAAGCATTTCCTCTTCTCCTATCATAACAGACCTTGCTAAAGAGTCTGCCCTTTTCTTTCTTACAGCTCCCTTCAGATACTGAAAGACTGCTATCAGGTGTCTCCGGAGCCTTCTCTTCTCCAGGCTGAACAGCCCCAGCTCTCTCAGCGTGATCTCGCAGGGAAGGTGTTCCATCCATCCCTTGGAACATTTCTGTGGCCCTCCTCTGGACATAATCCTATAGGCTCATGTCTCTCCTCTAGACAGGATTCCACACCTGGATTCAGTACTTCAGCTGAGGCCTCACCAGAGCAGAGGGGAGGATCACCTCTCTTGAACTTCTGGCCACACTTCTGCTTACTCTGATGTACCCTAAGGTTCATCCAGTTCCCTAAGGCAGCTGCATGCACACGACATCATCACCACTGATCCTGCCAGATATGCCAGAAGATATTAGCCAAAAATTTGGTGCTAAATTTAAATTTCTGTTAAAAGCTTCCATCATTTCCTTTCCACTTAAAGGCTTCTACCTCTCCTTGGTAGACTTGGATTTGACTGCCCTTTTAAATGCGCTAAACTTGCACCTTCAAGGTGAAAATCAATTATGCCACCTTTCAAACCATAACAACATTCAGAATGAAACTTAAATTATGGCAAGCTCAAGTTAGGGCAATTAATGTTATGCATTTTGATACACTGGCTACACACAGACCTGTCAACAGTGGAAAATATGCAGACTTGTTTTCCATTTTTATGAAGGAATTTAAAAATAGGCTTCAAGATTGAAAAGAACAAAACATTATCATTATCACATGTCTCTTGGCCTTCAAAGGCATTTTTGGAAACGTGAACTAATTTGAACTGTGTTCATGATTGTAGTGGTAGTTTCAGAAGAAGTTCCTGGTCTCCAACTAGAACTGGAAACTTGATAAGTTTGCGTTACAGGACACAGAAACTTTGATGGGTCCCAGAAGGGCCCTCAAAAATCCTCAAACTTAATAGTATACTAATGTGGTCATATAGTATCGGCTGGATCTAAAAAGATCGAAAATAAATATCAGTTTGATTTCCCCGTGAGACAGTTATTTTGAACAGCTAATGAATTCACAAATTAATCAAAGGGGTTTCCATGTAAGAGTAACAAAAAAGCAAAAGAAGGTGCTTAGTTTTAGCCTATGGGATATTTCTTAATGTTATTTTCTAAGAAAACAATTCCGATTCAAACTTTGTTTATCACCAGGACCCCGTGAAACTCTGAATCTCAAACAACATCAAAGAATTTTCTAAAATGTTAAGTTTATACAAATGGCATGATGACAGACAGCCAACGTACACCACCACTCACGAGAAAACTGCAAATTCACCACGGCTGTGAGACAACAAAGAATCTGAAGAGAGCCTCAGCTCTGACACAAAAGAAACCAGGCTTCATCTGTGCCATGCTTGCAGCATTTGGAGACTGTGTGAGAGAACAGTACAGTCAGCTCACCCCACACCTCTCAGCAAACAAGTAAACCCATGTGTTACCCAACTGAACGTGCATGAGATATTCAACCATTAAAAAAAAAAAAAAAAGGCAAACAAACAAATAAATAAATAAATAGCATACAACTTTCCCCCATATTCGAAAAATCGCTTTGAAAAGCTGCCTCTAAAACCACTACCGACACACAGAAAAGCTGGAAAAATTCATAAAATGGCAAGAAAAGTTCCGCTGTCAGAAAAACTGCCCACAAAACCTCATGTTCGTGGTTTAAAACTGAACTGGAGGGAAAAACCTGATTGTGAACATTATGTTCTCTTAATGGTTTACATAGGTGTAGTCAAAACTGGTGCTCTGAAATGAAAGCACACCAAAAATAATCATTTTCACATGGTATTCCTCTCCAGACCAACTGCATTCCTGCGTAAACATCACTTCTTTCGAATCACAGAAGCATGAAGTTACACTTGTAATGTTTTCCCTTTTTTGGCACTATTTAAAAAACTGTACAGAAGCACTGAAGTAACAGAGAGTTATCCCCATAGACCGGAGGAGCTCTCTTCCTACTTGCATCATTAAGTATCTGTCAACAAGAAAAAAAGCAGGGGAAAAAAAAAGCAACAGACTTTTGCAAACGGAAACATAAAATTGTAGTACATCCCTATACCTGATAGTGTTGAACAAACCACGCAGAACTGAAAACATTAATGCTTCAGGAAAGAGTTGTTCTTTGTAAATAATTGTCAGCAGCAGGAGGGTACATGAAATGTGCACCTGAAAAAACATTACATTCAAAGGGGAAAGGCTAAAGAGGCCTCTCTTTAGTGATTTTGGGAAGGAAGAGGATAGACCATATTTGTGCTGCTCTCACTCCTTCAAAAGGGGCAATGGATCTACTTCAAAACCCAGAACTGATGGATGGCATTACAAGTGAGGCATAAATTCCCACTTCTTTACTTTTAAGAAGCACTCCGGAAAGAGTTTTCCCCTAGGTCTGGCATTGTTTAGGATGAACACTTTCATAACTGTTTTTTTGCAGATGGAAAGTCCAGCTACAATATTGTCAATGGTTTATGAGCTGTCTCGGCCCAGTTTTGTGATGATTGGTGTGGAGGACCTGCGGACCCACACCCTGGGAAAGGAGAAGGGGGAAGGGGAAACACAAAGTCCTCTGGGGACCATAGTTGTTCTTCTCTTCTGAGACACATATACCCAGAACTATCAATGATCCACGGAGCTGGAGCATTAACTCTTTAACTCTTAATGCACTACATGATGTTATGATGTGGAATACCAATACCAAAAATCTTAAAACCATGACAAATATCTTGCTTCAGTTTACCGATGGCCCTTGTGGAAATGCTGAATCTGTGTGGGGTATGAGCACCACGTGAGCACTTGAGATACATGCAACAAATCTTGAGACAGACTCACCATCAGCGCTGTCCCACTGCCTTTCAGACGACAGTCAGGACAAAAAAAGCACAAAATGAAACAGAAAAAAATCAGGCGATAAAGTGTTGTATTCTGTTCAGCAAAGTCAGGACTTCCAACAAAATAAACTAACAAACAAAAAACACCTTGACTTTCTTTTGATGTGTTATAACGTGATTGTATTTAGTAAGATGCTCCTCCTGCCAGGAGTGCAACAGCACTGAAAAACACAAAACAAGAGTACCCACAGTATCAGCACAGTCAGGAAACTCAGCCTACCAGCTACAGGCTAAGCCAATCAACAGCTGTCAGAAACATTTAAGTTGATCAGCTGCAGTCCAGTAGGGAGCAGCACGAAGCGTGCTTAGGTGCTGTGTGAATTCTGAATCAAACCTTCATGAAGCTACATCCTAGGATGTTACGGTTGTAATAATATTATTATTGCCACTGCTGGCCCTACTGCAATGCTGATTTTTACAGCGCACCACTGCAGGGAATTTATTTTGAAAATAATTTTAAATCACGCTGCATTGAACTGTACAGAACCTGAAAGCACTGGTAACATAAAGAACATGGAGAAATAGGGGAAACATTTCATGGTGATACTTATAGAAAGCCTGCTGTGCTGAGTGCTCTGAGTAACCAATACAGGAGAGCATTCTCCGGTGCCAGATGGGTTCAGCTGTACGTGGACACTGCTGAGCCCTGAGAGCACACCATCTGCTGCCTCAAAGGTAGGCTGGGGAACGCAGTGTTAGAGGTCATTTTGGAAATGCACAGATTCTGGGGAGAATAATAGATTTTTAAATGGAACTCAGGAGTACTGATTCAGGGAAAACCACACACCAGATAAGCTTTGAATACAATCCCTGATAAGAGATGGAAGCTGTAGGGTAGACTGATATTCTGGGAGTTCAAGACAATGCAAAATTACTTCATGTACCACATTAAGTGCATTAAGTGTAGCTGAAGAGACAATGCAGAAAGGAGTGAACCACAAGATACCATATATTCTGTATGGAGAACATAAGAGAGGACAGACAGCGGTTTGGAAAAGCTTTCAGCATAAGTCATCCTAAAAGAAGTACTTTCAAAACAGTCTCCAAATGAAGTACAAATCCCTTTTTACCCTGCATCCACACAAGCGCATTTTCTTCAGCTTGTGGTTGGATGAGCTTCGTGCTACTTGCTGCCACCTGAATCAACAGCCTCAAGAAACTGCATCAAGGCTGGGATCTTGTAATTCCTCTCCCAGACTTCAGTTCCTTTCTAGTTTCTATGTTGTTCACCGTATATTTTACTTCATATTCCCAGTGCACCAGAGATGAGTGAAGTCCAACAGTCCGTATGTCCTGCTTGGCTCTACAACCATTAAACATTTTTTTTTGGTTTAGAATTTTGAGCCACGTCTTCCACTGCTGGCATGCACCAATGTGGAACTTTCAATTCTCCAACTTACACATCCAAACATATACACACTGCAATCTTAAGAAGAACTCACAGCAGAACAGGAGTAACAAATGAAGGAGAACAAAGGAAGTGCAACAGTCTCTTGAATTCTTTCTCTTTAGTAATCACTGAATGTACAATGAGAAGCTGAAATGTCACTGTATACTTCAGTCTACAGCATGGTTTGGAAATTTCCTTGTAATCTCCAGGTTGGATCTCAGTCAGGTAAGTGACTTTATTGGAACGCCACAGTGAAGATCTCTGTAGACTTTCGACCCCGAATCTAAGCCCATGAAAAATGAAAATTAATCCATGATGGATTATTTCATTCCCCAGAGGAGCCAATTCACATTCATGTCCTTAAATTCCAGCTTCTAAATAGTTCTGAAAGTAGACAGAATATTCTGACTAGCAGCTTTAGGTAAGAGGTTATAAAGGTCAAGAGCAGAGCTATTTCATTTTGTTTGTTTGTTTGCGTAAAGAGTGCTGGGAATTAAAACAAGGCATATTTTTTGGGATGATAGGATTCTAACAGCCTTGAGTACCTAGAGAACAATTTCGTTGAGCAGAAGGATCTGTTAAAATTGCTAAAAGTAACTTCTCGTCTAAAAATAATACCCTGTGAAAGTCTAGTACCCGAAGCTTTTTTAGGGTTGGTAATCAACATAAGCAATAATAAAATTATCATCATTCTATTTTACACTTTGAAAAAAGTCACATTTTTTAACTCTGTAAGACCATGAACTGAAAATAGTTGAATAAGCATTTTCATGCTCAAATGACTTTTGAGCGCTCCAGTTCTAGAATTTTGTAATGTAAATAATCTCGATATTAAATACCTTTACATTAAAATAAACTACCTTTATACAGCTCAAAGACACATGACAACTGAAAAAGAAGCTTCCCTCTATGTCATACTTGTAAATGCATACTTTCATGAAATTATTTTAAGGAATTGTATGATTTTCAATACAAATCCAGCACTGAATTTCCTTATTTTTCAAAACAAAATGAAACAGCAACAGAGTCAGTAAGTTGGTAATTACACTAAAATACATTCCCTTAGGGGAACATTACTGAAACTGAAGAACAGTTTGTTTAATGGGAAGATATTGCTTGGGTAACAACGGTTTTAAAAGAATAAAAGGGAAGACCTAAGACTACCTTTATGCACAGTGGAAAGTCCTAAGGTTTATTTGCTGCATTTATATGCAGTTGAAAGTCCTAAGATTTATTTGTATATAAATTGCTCTAAGCATATCAGCACAACACTATCTCAGTCAATATGAGAGCAGTTAGTGATATCTTCTTAAAATTTCATCTTCTTCTTTCACAATAGTCCCAGATGTCATAACCCACCTGCTTTCCTTGTGTTTTTTGGTAAAGCAAGTGTAGTCAGTGAAAGCACAAATAAGACACAGGTCTCCCTTAAAAATACATTTTTTCATAAATATCAAAAAACACTGCTCTTAAAATGAGAAAAAAATCAATAGGAGGTACCATGAAGAACAAGTAATGCATCTGTTAGAAAAATGACAAACAGATTAAGAAAACATCATTAATACGTTGCATGTAGGAAATATGATAAATAATATGAAAACATTATATCATTAAATAACCAAGCAATAATTAAATAATCATTAAAGGTTCTTACAGTTTGACTCATGTTGTTTACGACTAAGATATAACAACCATGCTGCCGTTACAGATCTTATTCCTAACTATTTTAATACTTTTACTCTTCAAAAAGCATTTTGACTTCAAGCTCCTATTCCGTAAATGACAATTGTAAAGTTATAACTACAATGAGACCCATTTATGTCTCCTTAAAAACACTCATAAAAATGGGTTTATTACCACAACGGATATTAGACTGGTGTGATAGCCACGAGGGATTTGTCCATTTACCCTGGGAAGAGTGATGCGATTCCAGAACGTATACCATCCTGTCTATATCTAGTGTAACAAGAACACGCAGGCTTCTTTGCCCTGAGTATATTCCTGTCTCTATTACAAAACATCGTGTGCGTATCCTGAGGGAACCTGCACTATTTTGATCTGATAGCTTTATCATATTTTTGTGCATCAGCAAATTACAGAGAAACCACAACCCTGTCCAGCCTCTTCTGACAAGTTCACTGAACATTTTCCAGCCAGGTTAGATCTTCGTAAGAAGGGTGAACAGTTACGAGAACATTTGTATTTGACTGTATTATGGTTCACCAAGATATTTTAGACTTCAGCTAACCGAATAACACCTTTTTAAAATAAAAACTATAAAGTGTTGCAGGAGGGAGAAAACAAACGTTTGGAGTCTAACAAAGATAGAAAAGCACTCTCAGAGCACAACACCCAAGTGACAGTCCAGGTCTCAGCTCTGGTTTTCCCAAAAAAGGGACAAAATCGTTGCCATGCTCACAGCTGGCCTGATTCTCATACCAAGAAACCAAAGGAATTTTATCTCATACTTCAGTAAACACTTAGAGACCATATTAGAGCCCATCAGCCAGGCGTGAAAGCTGTAGTATGCATGACCCATACTCTCCCAACTTCTGCTACTAGTACTGAGTCAGGAAGGAGTTGGAGTTAATTACGTAAAAATAAGTCCAAAAGGGTCTGGTTCAGATTAAGACATGGCTGTGGCAGGATTGATTCTTGCTTGCTGTTGCATCTTTTTCTTTCTAATTGTCCATGGTAAAGCAGGATGATTGGAGAAGTAGAAGCCCCTCGAGTAAAACACGTACTTGAGAAACAAAGCAATCATTTGTCAAGGACATTTAGCAATGACTCATTGTGTTTTTAACACTCCCCATTATCCTTTACATAGGCAAAGCTTCTGAGCCTTACTAATTAATCTTGCAACCACAACAGCGTGCTAAACTGCCTGCATCTGAAAGAGTGAATCTATGCTAGCCAGCCTGGTTGTAAGACAAGTCGCTACACAAAGGAGGCCCTGAAATAACACTGGAGAAGGAAAAAAACTAAGCATGTATTCTACACACACACACACACACAATTAAATTTCCAAGGTAATTAGCATACATTCTACTCATATTGTCAACAAGGGAATGTACGTCCAAATTTGTAACCACTATAAAAATAATGGTAAAGGCTGGCCACATATCAGCTGTAAGTGTTGAAATGGTCATCCTTTGGGAAGAATGCCCCTTCGACACAGCTATCCTTACATTCAGGCATCACGAATATAAACCTCTGACACTATCAGATGGGCCATCATATGATCTAATAGCATACACATTAACACGAGGACACAACCACCGGTGAGCAGAAATGTTTCTCCTACTAAGAGCTAACGCAAGCAGAAGGCAGGACACTTGTGTACGCAACACTGGTAACTAAACTCAGGTCTTGAACTTAAAAAGGCGTACTTCTCAAACGTCTTCCAAATGGTCAGGTTGTATGTACGGGTGTTCGTACATACGACCATCCTCCTGGTGAACTTTTCCAACAATTGGACAATTTCAACCAAGATGAATTTTTCACTCTTGTAAGCTTTGAGCAACAGTTGTGCACAAAAAGAGAGATGGGCCAGTCCTAGCACAACCTTTATCAGACCCCAGGGATTCCAAACAGGGAACATTTGGATGCCATATCTGTCTAACAGCGGGCCTCCAAGCCACGTGCAACCTGCTCTTATTAGGTTTAATGTTCATCACTGCACTTGCTTACTCCTGGAAGGGCAACAGCAGTAACCTGATGAAGGCAGAAAAGGAAGTGCTCAAAGACATCCGTGGTTGCAGAGCGGCATTTCTTTAACTCAGGAATAACAGGAGCAAACAGCAGTAAAAACTTCACATCGTGGTTGTGTTATGTGTGCTTCACATAGGTCCTCTCTCTTGGCATTTTTATCCAGTTACCTTCACACAGGTTTTTCAAAAGGATACCCACCTCAGTATCGTTTCACTAACAGTTGGTAGTGGGTTCATGTTTTCTTTCAAACCTGATGCCTACCGCACTGCACCTTCCTAACATAATTCCCAACACCATACTTGTTTTTCCCCAATGAGCAGATTCCCTTCTTTCACCAATTTTAATGGTCTGCTTTTGTGATTCAGGACAGCAGATGTTACAGTAGGTCAAAACCAGAATGGACTTCACATGAAAAGTCAAAATAAAAATGCTGACTAGTTTTAGCCATGAAATATGAAAGCTGACAGAAAAGATGCCGAACACTTTTATTTCTATTAAAATGAGTCTAAGGGAATTCCCTTTAGCACCCAGTTTCTGCTTTAGTCCTTGTGTCTGACCATTTGGTTGATACTGGGACTGAAAAAGACAATGACAGACAATTGTTCCCATGTCATTTATGCCTTCAGAACATCCGAAGCCCCCGGTTAGAGTTAATTCTCACTAAAGAGAGATGGGGACAAGAGATAGCGAGCCAGCACTCAGAAATCATCCACTGAATGGGATGTTCACAATTAGTTTGCCTCCAGCTTCCTGCTGCGATGACAAAATCTTCAAGTTAAAACAGACACATATGCCACTCCTTTACAGGCAACAAAAAGCATCTTGACTGCATATCACAATTTTTAGGCTCCTGTCTGAGAAATATTTTGCAGTTGTATATCCATAGTATAAGCAGCTCGTAACTTTATTCTGGCGCATGTGTCTCCTGAAATTCAATAACCTATTTAAAAAGTGAATTGCTGGTAATTTGATACTCTGTAAGAAAAATTATTCTGTCATACTCAGTTTAAATGAAACGTAGTCCAAAGTATAATTACTATGTTTCATATTTAAAGCCATTGATTTTAATGGCAATATACATGACTAATAACCATAAACAAGCTCATTTGCTGCATTTTTACATTTTCTACAATACGCGTAAATAATTATTTCCCTCAAACAACCCTGTTTAAAATAGAATGCATGTCTGATCATAATGAAAAGCATAGAAACTCCCATTTCATACTAGAGCTAGTGTTGTGTATAAGATCATTACATTGCAACTTATTCCTTGAAACCTAAAGTAGTAATTCACAATCCTTGCTTTGAAGAGCGGGCCGCTGAGTAAGAGATCATTTCACACAGTGTACACACAAATGTCTAACTGCAAAGCCAGATAGCAGAGAGCAGAAATGGGCACAGCACCGCTGGCTGAAAGGGATGTTAGTGTGGTACTGCTGCCCTTTCCCCACTGTGCCTTCCTCCTTTCCCTCAGTAAATTGTACAGAGATTCAGACATCCACACAAGTTTCACGCAGTCAGCAGAGTTTCAGTCCATTCCACAGCACACAGGATGACTTAAATCCATTTCACAATCCAGCTGCCTTCTTTGGCATCCATTTTATATCAGCATTCAGAAGGAAAACACAGGTGGGCTTCAGCAGTGCTGGTACTGACTTGACCATTTGTAGAATGATGCAAAGTAGCAAAAATGTCCTTTGATAAATGTATAAAAATGATTAAGGTAAAATATTTACTTATTAGATACATGAACATGGGAATTAATTACCTGAAAGAAGCTACTGAGCAAATAGACTGAGAGTATGAGGCGTCCTCTGTATCCAGAGAAGGCACAAAATGAGTAATTGTGAGTAATTTTGTTCCTATGGTGAATTAGATAATAAGGGCTGATCCTGTGCCCAGTCTGTTCCTGAATTTCTTAGGACAGAGTTAGCTTCATTAATTCAAGGGGGAAGATTACTCCTCATGCCCACAGAAATACAGAGAAGTGCACAGGAAGAAATTCATGACGTTTACAATTCTGTATGAGCATCAGAGCAGCCAGAAAGTGCCCATTTCAAGTGCAAGCAGCAAATTCAACAGCCATCGCCACTAAAAGCATCACAGTTTCAAATCTGCAACAGATCGCTGAGTCAAGTCCTTTGCCACCGGGGACATTTATATCGTATTATCACTTTTAAAATCAGACCAGCACACATCCTGATCTCAGGTGAAGAGTTTTCCTCACACAAATCCTATCAGAGCACTCTTCCAGAAAATCACTGAAGTGATGCACTTTCTTATCTAAATTTATTCATGACTATTTTATAGCGCTATTCTCATTCCAACTAAAAGAAAACAGCAAAAGCAGCTAAGCACTGGATCAGTTGTGGAACGTCCATTTTTGGAGACTTTCAAAGCCCACCAGCAAATGATCCTAAGCAGGGTGGTCAAACTCCGAAGTTAGCCCCTGCAATCATCAGGCTGGCTGAGCTGAACCTGAAGGTGCCTTCCAACCTCAGCTACTTTATCATTAAGTGATTATCTGTTCCTTTTCAAATCAGATCCGTGCAAAAACTCACCAGGAACCTATTCCAGTGTCTAATTACCCTCTCAGTAAGAACTTTTTCTAAACATCCAGTCTGAATCTTCCCTCACGCAGCTTTGAGACATTCCCACATGTCCTGTCACTAGATAGCTGGGAGGAAAGATGAGGACCTTCTTTTCCTCATTCACTCCTTAGGAAGTTGCACTTAGCAAGATTTTATTCCTGTCTAGCAGTGACACCAGAGCAAACGCTGATGAGCCCTGAGAAAGGAGTCATCGCTCCACTGAGCATCTCCCTTCACAGCTGCTCTCCAAGCCCATAGGAAGGTCACTGAAGGAAGGAACTTAGCCACAGAAAACAGTAGGATAGAGGGCTCTACAAGCTTAACACTGTACGCATCGTGATAAATACAAAAAGAAGAAATAGAACCCACACCGTGCTATTTAGGTCACAACCTTTCAATAAATTAGTTGATAAAAAAAATCAATTCTTTCAATTAATTAAATTAATTGAGGTAGTGCTTACGGCCCACCCTATCTTAACTACATGTTTGGCTGTAAATGATTACTCTGCTTTCAGCACTAAAAATAAGTCTGCTAGCTCAGTTTACCAGTTTATCTCAGTATATTATCGCCTAGCACAAGTTATTTTTCTGGATCTCGAGAAAAAAAATGCAGATGCAATGTAACAGTCAGCCAAACAGTTTTAATTGTATAACTGTTCGTCACTAATAACCAAAATTTCAATGCAACTATTGTATGGGATAACTGCGTGTCTCAGCTATGGCACTTATTAAGGGATACAACACCATTGAAGACAGTTAATAACTATGCTTTAGTGAAAGCATGCTTTTAATAATTCAGATCAACAAAATAAATACTCAGGATGCCACATCTGAAGGCCTAATTGTATTGTTTTAAAAAACAATTACAATGATGTCATGGAAAACGAGAAGTCCTTAAAAAAATTATCCATTACAGCTGGTATTGATTGCTTAATGTAAATGAGCACATCATTACAGTTACATTAATAATCAGATTTTTTTTCTACCTCTGACTTATTTGTTTGAATAATGAAAACAATTTGGTGAAAAGGATTGTTACTTACTCTATACAGTTGGTCTTCAGATCAAGAAGGCACTTGAAATTGGTTTGTTTCTAACTTTTCCAGCTGAGATTGGAGGGGACCAATAAATCTGCCTATGATCAGTGATGACAGTTAAGGAAAAAATAGTTGGTTTTAGGCCAGGAGGCTGTATGCCAGTATCACTCTCAGCCTAGTTTTTACCCAAACAGGCTATGAATTGCAAGTTTTCATTTACTGTTTGGGTTGGCAACATCAGGAATTGGTCTACAGAAAAATGCTAGAAGTTGATCCAGAGATGGAGTATCTCTGATTCCGGTGGAGCCAAGATTCAGTCACATGATGCCTGAGACTTGGTGTCTGGGAGCATTTATAGGAATTGGCGGTAACTTTCAAGATGATCTGACAATGAAAACATTTTATTTTCCAGAGCACAAGTGAAAAATGACTGTCAACAAAGACCACACAATTTTTGGCAGAGAATAACACAATTTATCCACCTAAACACAATCGCATGTAAAGAAATTTTGAACTGAAATAGATGCTTGCCTATCTGAGGTGGGGACAGAGTTAAAAAAAAGCTAGAGGCACAAATGCTTTTAACACTGATGTTATCCACAGACATGCCAGAGATTAGAAAAATTCTGCCACAGGTAACAAGCTGAAGATGGCAACTGCAAAGCCCCATAAGGTATTTTTGCCTTAAAAAATGCCCTACAAAAATGCGTTACACAGAGGCACTACATGCCTTGTGTACTTGGCTTTTACACATTTGTTTTTACCCAAGCTGTTCAATAGCTTTCATTATCACTACATGTGAGCATCTCACCACTACATGAGTACCCATGAGTACCTCAAACATGTTTTTTTTGTTTTGTTTTGTTTTTTAGTTTTTATCCTATTAAGACTTTAAATATAAAGAGCTGGGATACCAGACTAAACTTACTTTCTTGGTTTGCATGAAAGAGGAAAAAATCTAGCTGAAATGAAAATTTACTAGCTACCAACACTCCAGGGCCTTGTCTATTAGGCTGACCATACTTTCCAGCCGCTGGATTTCAGAACAAGTACAATGCACACACACACCCCTCTTACTTACCTACTTCTAAATGGTCTGGTGTTTTAAGTTGTCAGTTTGGGTTTATTTGAACACATAATTGCCTATTTACAGGTCCACGTTATTTTTCTAACATGTTTTCTGTTGTTTCATGCTAAGCATCAGTAGAGGTGCCTTTGAATGCTATGTCCCTAGTCGGCTTCTTTTATTCTGCTTTAAATGATGTAAAAACAATCGTACTGGCAAAATTTTGTCCTGATACTCTCTAAGACATCCTTATTTTCCTGTTAGATGAAGCAATAGGATGCTCAGAAATATTTTACAGAAGTTTCCTAGTGAAGTTGAACACATGCTAAAACACTGAGAGACAAGTACATTAGCAGAGTAATGGCCAAAGTATCTCTGTGGGCAATGAAATCTGATGTGCCTCTGGGACAGAGGAAATCCGCTCTTAATCTCCATGTTCGTTGTGGTCTTGGAGGATTGACCCTGCAGAATAAAATTAAAAACTGGGACAGATAAACTCCTGCCTGATTTTCCTATCACATGGTCCCCTTACCCATCACATCATCAGAGGGAAAATTATTTCAGACTACATACTTGCAGTGCCTATACAAACGCTGTCTGTTTTACAAGGCCTAGGAAAGGGGTGTTGTCAATCTTTCACTACATAAAAGTTTCAGTACCATGAGAAATTTGCATGCAAGATCTTTGCTCCTCACTTCCCAGCACACTCCTGCTTTTCAGCTTCTTCTGCAAAGAATTCCACTGGTATGTACTGAGATCACTTTTAGCTTCATTTTTGCCTTCACGGTCAGTAGCGCACACCAAACCATTTTAGCTGGCTTTGGTGCACCTTAGTGAACAGCAGTCAGACACAAGTAAGGAACTGGTACATGCTTGTGTTTCAGAAAGTTAAAAGTAATAACTGTGCTAACATTATGGCCCCTCCTCATACAGAAATTATCATAATCTTGCCAACAATTTCTGGTTAACGTTGACAAACAAATGACCACAAAACGCGGTCTTACATTACACCCACTTCTGCAGTGACAGTGAGATGTAACACCTCTAGAAGCAGACGCATTTCAGAAGTGAAAGTAGATGGTCTTCAAAGTCCCTTCTGATCCTGGCCATTCTGTGATTCATCCAGCAAGAAAATGCAGTAAATCCAGTTTCTAAGACTTTGCCTATTCTGCCTCTTCAAGACAAGTTCACCACAAAAACATTTTGTTTCATCTGTGTACCGTGCTTCCTGAAGTTCGATGTCCTATCAGGAAAAGGGATTGATGGTACTGTGGTAGAATATGCGCGGTGGTAACTGCCACGGCGATGTTTATAGCTGTTAACTCCAGGCAAAACAGAAAGAACAAAGCCAAACAACAACAAAACAGTTGAGGAAGACTGAAGAAAGATGGAAGGTGTACATCTTCGTTCAAAGCCGAAATCAGCCGTGGAGTTGTCTGTTTTTAAAAATATGTTCAAGGACTCTCTGAAAACTTCCATGCAGAATCTTTATTCTTCCTAAGCAAGTTGCTCACACTTCAATAAACAAACAAACAAACAAACAAATCTAACAGCATAAAACAAAAAACGACAGATCCGTTTTTTGGAAGATTTCTCAAAGCACATGCACTTGGAAATGACAGTGTGCTGAACTTTCTAACTGTGAGATGCCTCTAAGTTCTCTGAAGATATGGGGCACAAGACCTAAGCCTAATCAATTCTAGAGGAAGAAAAATTACACTTTTGGCCAAAAAACCCTACTAAATTTAATCATTTCTGTAGCAGTCAATATTTCTGTGGAGTTCCTATCAACAAGGTTGTTAAAATATATGCTTACAGAACCCAAGGAAAATGCATTTTGGTTTGATTCTCCCTATCATTTCATTTAGTACAATTTCCAGATACCCCTGGACTGGATAATTAAGAGCAGTATTTCACTGTAGGTGTGCAATATATCAGCAGTCTGCCAGAGGTAGCAAGATAAGTTATTTCTTCGAGGAGGGTGGAAGCAAATTCCCCTGGCTTGGGGCTATATATGTTATAGACTGTCACATGCTGTGCCTTTCTTGAATTGCTAGGCTTGAGTTTAGGTCTAGCCAAAGTTATTATTCAGGAAGACCTAGAAACTGGCATTTTATCTTCAGACATAGAACATGTACAGTATGAGCAGAAAGAACTAAACTGAGCTATAGGCAGCTAGTATATTATACATTAATAACGTATTGTTTCTAGAAATAAGTTTGTAGCCAAGTCATAGTGCTGAAAAAGAGAGATTATTTTTCTCTAAGACCCAGAAATCTGGTTATAGTAGGAGTCTCATCAGAAAAGCTATATATCTTTACAGATACTGAAGTGAAAGATGTTAGGTTATGAATAAATTTAGCCAAAACAAAGCCAAAAATAACAGTACCTTCCTGTTTTCTCCAACACACAGCAGTTATTTCCCACTCGTATATCTTTAACAAGTAAAAACTAGGCTATAATATTGGGGGATTTTTTTACACTTAGAATGGTTTGATATAAATTAATCATTTTCTAGAAAAACGAAACTACATAAAAAATTGAAGTTTTCATTTTAAATTTAGCTTTACTACCTGTTTCCAGAAATAGCACAGGGAGGTCTGTAACAAAAAGATTTTAAGTTCTTGTCGGCAAGTATTTGGAAATAATAGTGAACACAAGCGAGGCAGCAAAAAAAAATAAAATAGAATTAAAAATGTTACTGGCATTCCTAACTTCTGAGAGTTTGGCTTCATAAAACAGTGTTGCTGAAAGTCTTCTTATGTCTTATCCTTGATTACTTTTCCCTTAGAAGGGAAAAACTGTAAACCAACTCTTTTCTCTCTCTCCACTGCTAAAACAATTCAGAAAGCTCCAGCCAACGTGCTTCCTTGGGGAGGGGTGGAAATGATGTAGCAAAACACTGTTTCTGACAAATGCTGATGAGATCAATTAAGGAACACTCCATAAAAACCTCTGGAGAACCCCAATTCCATAAAACTGATTGCCAGAAAAGATCTCTCAGGGTAATTAATGATTCCTCATATTGTTCCAGCATTTTTTTTTTTAATAGTAGTATCAGAAGTAGAATACATCTTTATTCCCAGCCACAAAACTAGGCCATAAGTTTCTGTGACAAAAATCACCATTTCTGGTTCTTAAGAGCAATGCATAGATGATAACAAAACTTTCCAATGAACCAGAAGAGTATCAGCTTCTCCTAGAAGTAATAAATAATCACAAGATTGTTTTATAAATGAAGCATTATTTTCAAGCATAGGAGCATAAACCAGGCCTGGACTGAATACATAACCAAAAACATTATTCTCAGCCTGAAAGAATCCATCAGTACAAAAGCTTTGGTATTCACCAATAAAATCCTTTGTCTCTGATGTGAAATTAAAGAACGATTAAAAACTTTTGACAGTAGCATTACCGAGGAACTATTCTTAATGAAATCCATAAAATCTCACATTAAAAAAAAGACCGGATTCTCTTATTATCACAAGCTTTATTTGTGCCATTTCACTGACTAGTGTCAAGTTATTCCCACTCCAGAGTGAGAGATGA
This sequence comes from Oreortyx pictus, assembly GCA_036925125.1. Taxonomy (NCBI): domain Eukaryota; kingdom Metazoa; phylum Chordata; class Aves; order Galliformes; family Odontophoridae; genus Oreortyx; species Oreortyx pictus. Next base: position 46,613,758 of record JAUPFR010000007.1, on the reverse strand, counting down.
CTCCATGTTACATTGAACTACTCCCAGGATGTCTGGACATGGCTATAAAGCATCTTCAGTTATTTAACAGGGAGAAGCTCCCACGGTGTAGAGCACTTTGTGAACACTACAGCTAAATTGTTAATAAAAGGAGGAAGGTTTCACATCTGTTGTAGCCATCACTGTAAGCTATGGTATTATATTCTGCATTCACCTTCTTACGGCTATGCCCGTGCCTTTTATTTTCAAAGTAATAACAAAATATTGTCTATTACCATGAGCTTTTACTGAACTCCTTTAGTATATTTTCTAAAATGTTTGCAATAAAGCAAAAAGCAACGAGGTCTATCTAGCAGCGTTATAGTACTCTGTACTCTTAAACACACTGATTTTGCAAGAACGGACGCACTGCCACAGCGAAGCTGTGCTTTGGCATCATCTTTGTAGATGTTTCACAGATAATACCAGTCGTTCTCAGGAGTCTTTCATGAAGTAATTTCACTGATACTTGCAAAACTCAAAATAAATAATCATAATCCTGGAGATCTTCAGAAGCCATCTAGATGTGGTCCTGGGCACCCTGCGCTGTGTGGCCCTGCTTGAGTGCAGGAGTTGGATCAGACGATTGTCAGAGGGTTCCTTCCCACCTCAGCCATTCTGTGATCCCTGTGAACCACACCCCAAGGCTAGTGCAAACGCAGCAGTGCACCTATTGCAACTACTTAGTTCTGTCTGCAGAAGGTGAGTAGGCTTTTAACTCTGCATAACTATTTCCATTCTAGTTAAAACGGTTATAATACACAGACGTGCATGGTCAGTGCTCTTGCTGACAAGTAGAGAACACAGCACATGTGAAGGAAGAGGATTCCTAACTCCCTAAGAGTAAGAGTATCACTTATGTGCCAAAGCTCAACGGGTTTATATGCCTTCTGCATTTTTTAATCCTCTGTAATGCAACCGTGGATGTTTTCATTATTGAGATAAGTGGATAATCCTTTTATCCTTTTCCTTTTGGATCCCATCAAGCTTATGGGTTCTTGATTTTTTAACTTCGCGGTAGCAGTAACAATCAGTTTCACATGCAGTTAGCAACTAACCTTCACCCGCAGCAAATTCACCATACGTTTCAATTCAGGTAAAAATATAAAAAAAGATGTAACTACCATGTCAAGTAAGGAGTCTATTTTATAACGATAGAGGAAATCCCACATCTTGAATTCATTGTGAATCTCTGAATATCGCACCTGTTTAGAAAAATTTCTGCAGTTCCATGCACCTTCCCAGGCGCTTCATTGCTCACTGACACATCAAGATTGTGCTCTTCAGCATCCCCCAAGAATTAAACAACTTGCAAGCTCATAAAACATTTCCAAATACTAGGCCTAAAACCATCTCAAATAATTCTAGTGTCATCTCACTACTGACAAAGCTAAGGAGCAGGTCAGCCGAATAAGTGCTCCAATCCCGAACAGAAGGCTTTTTGTTTTAAACAGTTTGTCTTCACAGATCTCAGGCATGCCCAGTGACAGAGGCAACACTTGCACTGACTTCAGTCGGGGCAAAACGTACCGCACTGCTTTTCACATACACACAATTGCAGCTTTTAGTCCAGCTACTACAGAGTTAAAACAGGAAACAGAAAAGACACAGTCTTTCTCTCCTCTGGTGTACTTCTCTTCAAGATATCAGTTGACACAATCATCACTGTGTACAAAAATCTTTGCAAACACTGTGATTGCAGTGATGTGAATAAGGTCTAAACTGCCCTGCAGACGCTTAACCCCTAGTGACTACTCAGATCCCACTTGAATTTTAGAAGCGAGGATGACTTCCCAGGACTGACAGATCAACTACTTCCTCAGTTTGATAGGAAATATGGTACACGAGTCTTTGAGGGGACTCTGATAGCACTGGTTTTAGAGATACTTCCCAGAGAAAAGCAGCTTTCCTAAGATCACCTGCTGATACCAGTCTCAGGATATTCCCTCCTTTAGTTTCCTATTCTAAAACATGCTGTAATCACTACCACATTTCAAAAACTGATCTGGCACTAGTTTTGATTTTTAAAAACAAAGAAAGGTTATCTTACAATGAAGAGAATGTTCACTAACTGACCTCCTGACCAGATTGCCTGAGTCTGTTCGGGCAAGCAAGAACAGGAATTCCTAACAGGTCTGATTAAATTAGTTACTACAGCAAGCTTTTGCTAATAACTAGCCTTAATGTAGCACATTATTTTATGTCTTATCTGCACACTCTAATGAAATATCCATTAGCGTACTTTCTAATGCCATCAGCACCACCGCCACTGGAGATGAAAACATGGTAACTTCAAAGTCCCAAAGACGTGAGGAAAAATTACTGTGGAAAGCAAGAAGACGGAAAGAAGAGGAGGAAAGAAAAGGCACTTGGGAATTGAGGTCCACTGGATAATTACAAGTTAATCCTCCTGCATTAGATGGTTAATGACACTTCACTCATCTGCGTGGGATATATTCCTCTCACTTAACTTTAGATACTTCATGAAGTCTTCTGAATTGTGAGCCTGACAACAATAACACCACTCCAATGGAGAAAGATTTAAAACCCATCAAGTCTTATATCTAGCTAAAACAGGACTGAGATACTCCAACAAGGGCCTCTCTTCGTAAGTATCAAGATGTCCTTGACCTTTTGCCATTGGATAGACAAAACTCATAGAATAGTAACTCTGGAACTGCTGCTGAGGCTATGAAAACAGAGAGATGCCTCTACAACCTAGCTCTGACATCAGCATCAGTTTAAACAGTTTTTAAAACAAACTAGAAACCCTGCCCAAGCATTTCCGCCATTTCTTTGCGTTCCAAGCCTGGTGGTAAATGGTTCAAATATGTCTCAACCACTTTAAAAGTCACACCAGCAGATTTTGCATGAACATACACTGAAGACTGAATATAGTAGGTTCTATTGTAAAGATTCAATAAGGTGATATTGTAAAACTATGGACACTATGCAAAAGCTAGAGAGAGGAGCAACTTGAGCTTGACAGTTTTTTGCTAAGTAGCTTGAAGGAGTCTGAGGTCATGAAAATACGAGTGTTGCTCACACCGATTAAAAACATTCTGTGCATTTTTGTGAACCAAAATGTCATCTCAGAGAAATACCAGCTCAATATAACATTTGTACACGTACAGGCTAGTGATGTAGCAAAATGTTATATCACTTCTACTTAGCATTTTATGAGGGGTATGCAGGGTGGGGGAAAAAACAGTCATCTAGTGAATACGATGCTTAGTAAACCCACAAAGGGTTTAAGTTTTTCAACTCTTTATTTCAGTAAGAAGATAATGTCATCCAGACAGCTAATGGGTCAGTTTACACGAATCCATGGATTATCAAAATATGGCTGAGAATCTCAATGCCCTTTTCATTAACCAAGAAAATAACGTGCAGGAGTAAGTGGATATACACAAGGAAGGTTTTCCCTATATGCTTTTTTATTTTTTTTTAACCACAAGAAGAATGCTTCTATATTCTTGTTCTTGTCAGTTCTTGTCTGTCTCTAAACACATTAATTATGAGTATTTCAGATGAAGAACATAATGCTATAGTAGTTTTTGATGCAGCACCTGGTGGCTTGAATAGACAATATCTCAGCAGTTCATATCCTAGCTGGGGTTTTAAACTACCCCATGAAGAAAAGCTCCTCTTCTAGGCTCTGAGCAGCTCAAGGATTAGATGTGCTTTATGTTTTTAACAACTTGCTTTCCAGATGTTAAATGGCTCTAAGGATTAGATGCATTTTATTAAAACCAGCATGTCCCAGCTTTGAGCTGGAGTTATCCACAACATGAAACACTATTTATTCCAAAAATCTGAGAACAGAAGGACACCACTGAAATCACCAGATTAAGACAAGCATGAGCACAGATTTAGCCTAACATTTCTTTTTCTTTCTCTAAATTCCATAGAAATATCTCCCTGAAAGAGAGATCATTTTTTTTCCTTTTTCCCCACTCCATTTTGAAGTGCTGGACAAAACCAGCGGCCATTAAGAAAAAAAAAGTAATAGTGGAAAAAAAGGATTCCATTTCACTGTTGTTAGATGCATCATGGCTCTACGTCAAGCAAATAGATCAGTACTTCTATCAAGCAGTAAAGCAGGCTTACCACTAATTGGCCCCAATTGCTTCCTATGGCAATTCCCTTGGCTGATTAATGAGCCCTTTCACTTTCCAATGCTCTTTGGTCCCAGCTGACCCCAATCCAAGAGGGTGCATAGGCATGGAAACACAAAGCAGCCACCGGCCTCAATGAGATAGTTCTAGCAGGAGCCAGGAAGAGGGAGATATGGGAAGTGCAAAAGCAAAACAAGAGCAAAGCTGTTAGTATTTTCAGAACAGCCCCTCTTTAATTGCATCTTGTAGGGGTTATTGGAGAAAAAAAAGCCACTCAGTTTTCAAAGCTACTAAATAGCATTATGAGCAGCACTGCATGAAGCATGCATATCAGATAATGAGCAGTCAGCTACACTACAACATACCAGTGAATATCTTTGGGCTTAAAGCATGTGCAACTGCTTTGCTAATTGTTTTTTTCATTCAGCAAAACCAAATCGCCAGGTAAAATCTAATTATCAGCCCAAAGGTCCATCACTCAGATACTCAAGCATTCTCTCCAATTACGTAGCACTGGTTTTGAAGATTGTCTAGAGAGAAATCCCTAGGAAAGCTGAACAGAAAGGCCAGGGAAACTGTAATCACCTCACTCACAGTAACACGTGCAACAGTGCTTGGTGAATCTTTGTCAGTGGGCTAACAGATGTGGGTATAAGTACATTAGAGCAGGATTTTAAAAAGTCTATTCTACAAATGTTAACTTGTTTCTGATACTTCAATTCCAATGTTATTCCTTTATTTCATTTTCCTTGGGGATAATACCTCTTCTAAAAAAAAAATGTTATAAATTAATTGAATTCTCTAGAAACATCAATCTTGCCTATGATTTTATTAGGTAAGAGGACACGTTAGAAACATTCCTACCAATAAGAAAAAGAGCAGGAGAAAGAGGAGACAAAGAAATTAAGTGATTTGTCAAAAAGCCAAGACAGCAAATAATATAAAATTTGGCATTTTAATTAAATTTTTAAATGACCAAATTTAATTGCTGCATCACAACTCTCTCCAGCTTTAAAAGTCTACTTCCTAATTCACATTGCACTCAATTGCGAGAATCAGGAATAATCTTGCAAATGTCAGTCAAGTATATGGAACTGATACAAGAAGAAACAACAACCAGTACCTAAGGAAAATACAATACATATATATATATATATATATATATATATATATAGATGTTTGCTGCTGTTCCTAATAATAGTCTTTGCCCTGAAAGCTGCAAGTTATTTGATGAATGGATCAAAGTAGCCTCCCATCCTCCATCCCCTAAGGAGCCGTCTGTGAAATACCATTCGCTCCTTGCATAAAGTGCTGCTTGGTAATAACTTACTAGCATGAGGCAAGCATCACAAAATCAAAAGAGACTGAAACAATAAAATAAAATCATGATTGCTGTTGAAATAACACGTCTGAACTTCTTCAGTTCTGACGTATGTAGGGAAAAAAAGTTTGTTCAGTAGGTTATCAGTCAAAACAAAGGAAGAAAAGAGAAAACCACTCATGTGATGGCACGTGCACATCACTGTTTGAATATGAGGTGCTGAGAAGAGCATCATCCAGAAAAATATAGAAGTCCTCCAGTCCAGAAATGAAAAACAGCATGCCCTACCTGAGCCAGAAGAAATGATACGTTATTAGTGGTGAGTACCTCTCTAAGCAGCAGTTCTGGTGAGTCATGCAGAAGAAAATCCACAGACTGGTATCCTCACATAAACCTTTCTTGCTGCAGCAGCAATGAGAGGCTGGAGACATGCCACAGCCTGTATTTCAGTGGCTGTGTCCTCCCTTCTCCTCTGTGCCTCCACTGGAGCTTGTCCCACAGCCATTTGGCTGAAAAACGGGCCCCATGCACCCACACAGCATACTTGATCTCCATGCCCAGATCCTATCTTTCAATCCAACATAACTGGACCAAAGACAGCAGGAGACCAGGAGTGCAGTGCCCTCAGCATGGCCCCTCCTGTTATACAGTTTGTGAGGAGCATTTAAAGGCCCGTTACTGAGTTAAAGTGGAAAGGACGTATAAACAGAAAGGACGTGATTCACCCAGGTCCACGTCTACCCAAGTCTCCCAGTTGGATACGGAAGCCAAGCACATCTGTCCAAAGTGCATTTTTCTCACCTGATCACTAGAATCATCAACCATTTGAAAAAACAATTGAAGAAACCAGTATTCAGGTGAATAAATCATATTTTACTCCTGAACCCTCCATCTAGACTCGCATATGTTCATCATGCCAGAAGTCAGACATGTAGGCATACACAATGTAAAACAATCTTTAATTCACTCATCACAGAGTCATTGCTAAATATGAGGCCATCTTCCTCACAATTCATCTTTCACTAATTTATTCATTGTTATGGCCAACAAAACTGCACAACCTATGTTTTGACAGCTTCCCTAAGATCTTCTCACTGTTATTATCCTAGACAGGCCTTCTGTTCGCTGCACCTCATCTCATGTTGCCTTTTGGCAGCCTCCCAGCAATCCCAGTTTAGCACTCAAAGCAAAATCACTAATACACCGCGTTCTATAATTCAGTGATTTGGAAGATACTGCAATTACGATGTCATTTGTATTTTATTTAGGAAGGGTGGTTTCTTGCAAATGTACGCCTTGTCACAGAGTGATGACTAGATGAATAACTCTCTCTGCATTTATGCTCAGTTCACTGACAGATCTCTTCATCAAGGCATGACCTTGTGCTGCTAATAAGAGGAAGAGAAAACAGCTTAATGTATGCAGCAAAACAAAGAAAATGTGCTCTCCCATAGCTTTTTTTAAAAGTCTAATGCTTTTCTGTTTCCCACACACATATACAGTTGCTCCGTTTTGAGGAAAGAACTACTTCACTCTTAGAAGTATGTGTGTTGTGTCAACAGTAGACATCCACATATGTGTACATACCATTGTTAAGATTTCTACTACAGATCATCTCCGAATTTTTCCTGAAAGGTGCAACAAACCTATTTTACAAATGAATCTGATTCACAAGGTATTCCATGTTTTAAACGGAGGGAATATCTTCAAATCTGTATTATCTTTGAAGCTAGAATAAATGACGGTGCCCACTATAAGTAAAATACATAAATACATAAGATGCCCTGAAAGTAATGCCTCCTGTTCACACTGCCACAGAAATCACGATGGAGGCAAGGAGCACAACAGCACTGCTTGACAGAACAAATTCTCAGCTACTTTTCAACACAGTCACCGCCATTAGCTGTGCATATTTGCCCACCATGAACAAAGGTCTGCGTAACTTGTAAAGACCTGCACTGGCAGAAGTGGCCCACTATTGTTATTACCACCGCTGAACTGCATCACCCACCACCTCACAGCGCTCACATCCACTCTTTGGTTTTCATAAACTGTTCTGTCAGCATCAAAAAATGACAGTGAGTGAATTTCTCCACGTAGAAAAAAAATTACAACGACACATGTCCACATGCACTTCCACATTAGATGCCATTTGATCAGATTGCCCCTCTGCTGCCACCTGTCACACAGCAACAAAATGGAACCAAATACTGGCAGGAAAGTTCAGTCTCTACTGCGGTAACATCAGCATCCATCTCTGATGTCATGGGCTAACATAATACAGTAGGAGGTATGATATATAGAGCTGCTCCAAAAGTAAACTTCATCACAGCAAAGGAATAAAACACAGCAGAAACAGCAGACTTACTACAAGCAGACCCTTTTCATGTTCAAAAACATTCCAGTACAATTAACCAAGACTGCTCTGGCCAAGAGCACTAGGACTCAGACAGCTTCTTTGATGGGAATGAGATTGTGATACCATTCAAAATCACTGACAGTAAACAGAGATCACGTAAATCATATAAGCCAAGTAAATTGGACTTGAACAATTACATAAAGCTTCACAAGGCTTAAAAAAAAAAAATAAAATCTCACCCTTTCCTCTTCATTCTGCAGTTAAAGTAAATAGAGCAACTTATAAAGACAGCTTTCCATGTGTCTTTTTTTCCCCCCCAGACCAGCAACAAGAAAGAAATGCCAAAATTCTCAGGTCAAGGCTTCAGTGTCCATTTCAGCTCACAGTTCAACAAAAGTTGACTCAGATCAAATTCACAGAACTTGAAAAAACTCAAGTTTTCATTAATAAAAAGTAACTTCTAATTGCAGTGTTCCCAGCCTACAGAAACACTGACTGGAAGTTCAGCACCACCTTTTTTCTTTCTTGATCACATTCAGCCTACCCATTACCATCATCAGATCCCTATCAGGCCCTATCTTGATACATCATATTTGAGTAAAGTGAACTTAAGAGCACAAATACAAACATTCTTCTTTGACAGAAAGATAATTCAACGCTGTGGGCTTCAACCCAATCACTTAAAACCTGAGACTGAATCCTTGATCTAACACTTTTCTATGTAAATGTAGGCTAGAACGTTACGGTCATTTAAGTGTGTCCTGCAGCTTCTGCCACCTAAACTGCTTTACTTGCAGTATCCACGTGTAAAAAGAATGAACACACCCACCTCCTGCAGTAACACTTGCTTCTTTGAATTAGGCACTGCAGTAAGAACTGCAGAGTGCCTGGCTATCACAGTAGTGGAGATCAAATATGTAGAAAGTCAGCCAAGCAGTTTCAGAAATTCTTTTTAAAGTCCTGCATTTTATTTTCAGTTGCACAATTTTTTTCATATACCTTCGTTATAAAAAAAGTTCTGAAGAGGACCCCCAGTCTTCAGAGTACCAAGGTGGAGTGTCCCTATACACAACACAAATTACTGCTCTCTGCATGGATTACAGTAAGAACTGAAAATGCTCAGCCTCTCACAAAGCTTGATTCTTTTACAGAAATCCTCATAGAGATGGAGGCTATTTTAATAGTACATGTTCCTATGTAATATTTTATTAATAAGTATAAATTAGAATAGCAATGCAGCTGAATAACTAAAATATTTTTATAAACATGAAAGTGTCCAAGACCCCAAGATTTCTCTTGCAACGCCACTAACATCAGAGTGACCAACTAATATTTCATCCACAGTAGGTGGGATCAGTTACCTGGACTCAGTATTTGCATCAGATGCACCATTTGCCTTTTCTATCACAATCCCTCATTAGAGACCAGTAACGTGTTCTTACAAAATAGTAAATTAAATCTATTTTCAAGACTGGCTATGAACAAGCAACTCTGCAGAACTGTGGCAAGTTGAGAGTGGGGCTAAGGAAGGGGAAAGTCATTCAGAACGAATAGCTGGCAACCGCCAACACTGCAGCTCTCAAATGAAGTTCTCTTCAGAGTTCCTGGTTTTATCTGAGCCAAGACAACTGACACAGAACTGTCTGTCTCAGGGCCCTTTGTTTTTTGCTTCTGCCTGAGCAGACACCGGAAGAACACACACACACACACACACACACATATATATATATATATATATATGTATATATCTCTCAAAGAAAACAAATCATTCAATTTCACAGAAAACAAATTTTGTTTCTAGGCAGATTTTAATCCCATTTGATCCGCCCTTACTGCAGTAAAGTGGATTCCTTTTGTCTACATCCAGAGCTGAAGGCAGGTACACCATCTGTCAACTCTTGACTATTTTCCAGAAGCCTGACAAGAATTATCATTATTATTATTACTTTTAATTTCTTTTAAGGACAGACCTCCTCATGCTCTATAAATGCACTGAAGAATAGGATTTAGAGGTTTATTTCCCATAGTGTTTTACTTGGAGTCTCACACTATGTGAAGGTAACATTAACTTGCATAGCTGTTCTGTGCATGCAGATGGTGCTTTCTGAACCAATTCACATATTGATTACCCAATGTATTTGAAAAAGCAGACTACTCAGTCTCCCCCCTCCAAAAAGAAAAACTGCCATCTGCATGACCAAAAATACATTCAATATATTAAAAAGCAACAAGAAAAAGTAATCAATTTATATTTCCTTTCAAACCCCTGAGATCCCGAGATAATCAAGTCTCTTTCAGTGAGGATTAAAAATCTCATATTTTGGTTTATTTCTTAAAAATAAGAAGCTCACGCTAGCAATAACATATCTCCTTTGGACCAAGAGTCACACTGCAAAAAAGATGCATATAAAGGTCTTGCAGAAAATATGGTGAAAAATATTAGCTGGAGAAAATAAATAGGTAAAGAATCTCTTCTGGCAGTTCCAGTGTGAATGAGTTCGCAGATGAGATCAGTTCACCAAAGAATTCATATAAATCTTGCATTTTATAGGCTGGGGAATAATCAGAGGATTTATGATTTTCTTTCCCACTTAAGAATGAATACAGGAAAGTGAAGTGCCATTCATTAAATTAAAGTTTACCGAAGGTACCTCACACAGAACATTAATCATAACTGAACAATGTGCGAGTTAAGATTCAGCTATTCTTTTTCAGCGTAATTGGGAATAAAATAAAATACCCACAAAATATTCATTTACTGATAGTGAACAAAGAATGATGGTGTTTGGCACTGGTACCTGCAGTGTCTGCAGACAGCATCTGTCACGAGGATACATCCATCTAGAATGACTGCCTTCTGGATAACAAAGCTCTGCAAAGTCTCTTCAAACACAATGGCATATCTCTATCCCTTCAGACCGCCCATCTCACCAGTTACTACCACCTTCCTTATTCTCGCACAGCCCCTTCCTCCTGGATGTGTTGTGAATCCCTCATTGGAATTCCAGTAAGCACTGATTATGGTCTGACATCTTCCACAGTAAAGAACTTGGTTTTCCTAAAGGGAGCATGTTCAAAACAATGCATCTCTTTCCCAGCATCCATCTCCCTCCAGCACGCTCCTCCCTGTCACCAAAGGCAACAGCTGACCTCTGCTACTCTCCCCTCACTTTTCCACCCGCCCAGTTCCTAACACTCCTGTTCTCCTGCAGACCCACTCTTGTCCCTATGCCCTTCTCTTCCTTTTCTTGAACTCCTCCCTTCACAGACAAACAGGTTTTAGCCTTACTCATGCAGTTAAGACTCAAACAGAACAAAGCACCTGCACCTACATTTGTCTCTGGCTACATCATTTAACCTTGAAGATTCAATCATTTGACATTTTCAGGACCTTTTGTGAAATGACCTCCAGTTGAACAAAACAGCCTTATGCAAGTTAGCATCATGTATTCAAACATCACAATTCAATAACAGAGACTCATCTTTCCTGCCTTCCAGCTATGTGAAAGGCAACTTCTCCCTCCCAATATTTACTCTTCATTCTTTCGCTACTAAGATAATAAACTCCTCTATTAGTTTCTCCCTAGCATCCCATAGCCAAGTGTTCAAAGTAAAACCTTTGGGCTAAAAAGATGAGGAGTCCTCTGATTCCATAGATTACACGCTACTGTTAAATTTTCCCAGCTACACACTCCAACTCCATGAACAATTAGCCACTGATTTAATTGTTTACTCAGCACTACTTCATCTGAGACAATCAGTGCTAGAGGCAGATCAAAGTCTCAAACAGGTATTTTTTTCCTGCAAAAAGGCCATTCAAATCAAATTCATTTATAAGACAGAAGTCACGTGAAATTGTGTCATCTTTCCTACTCCCATTATCACAGGCAGCCTCACCATGTAAACAATATATAACAATAATAATAAAAATAGGATTATCTTAAAATAAAATAGGACAAATTTTAACTCTATTACTCCAATCAGAAGAGCTGCTTCTGACACTCATTCACGTTAGCCTATGGTCACACATTGTCTCAGTCTTCATTCGTTAGAACACTTAATAATGCTAACTAACTCCTCTCTTCTCTTTCATGACAGCTGCTCAATCCTTCCTTGTTCAGTGGCCCTCGCCTTCAACAGTTTGAGCTCATTCTTCTTCCTTTCTGCTAAATTATACTTTCAGTTGAAAAAATGCAAACGAGCGTGGGTAAAAATTTCCTTTCAGTTTTCTCAGAATGAAGTGGTTAACTGTAACATTGTTTCTTAACAGACAAAGAAAACTTTTCCTTTCCTTTTTCCTCTTTCTTTTCGTCCATCTGTTGGTCACCAAAGTCCGCCTGTCATAGAGCTCCAAGGAAAGTCCATGGAAATGATTCCTCAATCTGACAATCTCACATAGCAATTAAAAAAAAAAAGTAACAAAGCAGTAAGGTATTCTGCAAGTGCAACTCTCCTGTAAATAGTACAGGTTTAAGTGAACCTTCTTTCTTCAGCTTCACTGAGAGGACAAAGCCGCCTGCCTTCAGACACAGCAATCCTGTGGCATCCAGATAAAGAGATTACTCAGGGATTACTGGATGGAAGTATTTCAATTCTGAAAAACTAGGTTTTAATGTTCCCTAGTCAAAGTATTTTTGAAAGGAGATATAATGCCTTAAGTGACTGCTGTTTATTTCTCCAGCCAGTGTGAAACCACAGTTTGTAACCTTAGAGAAATGGCAGCATGTATGGAAAAAATTCTTTGGCTCTGTACTCCATATTTAAATGCTATCAGTAACATAAAATACAAAGGCATCCTATTAGCATGGCCAATTTAAAACAAGGAAGTTCACCACAAGAGACCTACGGACAGCACAGATTTTGTTCACATCGTGTATTTTTAATGCAGTTCAATACGGGATAATCCTCTTCCTGACTGTGTAGATTAACTCCACTGTACTCAGAACTATGCAAACACAGCTTTGGTCAAAGAACACAGTTATCTGTTAGACATGTAAGAAACTATGTTATCTGGATAGACAGATTGATACTTAAACACAGAACCCAATTAAATTGTGAGTTTTCTCACAGGAACAGAAACTGTCTTGCTAAAGAATCAATTCAAGCAGTATTCAGCTGGAGACTGGCAAGTAAATATGTTCTTCCATTAAACTTCTCTCATACGAGTCATTAATCTCTGATGGTGATTGCCTCAGATTATGAAGTTTTTTGAAATAGCCCCATTTCACTGCCTTCTGAAGTTTTAAATCGCAAGATGATATTCTCTATAACTAAAAATCAGGATTTTATAATGCACTTAGAGAATATTAAGATTAAAGTGAGAATGATACTTCCACAAGAAAGACGTTGAGGTCCTGGAGCATACCCAAAGTAGGGCAGTGAAGCTGATGAAGGGTCTGGGGCACAAGTCCCATGAAAAGCAGCTGAAAACTCCAGAGGACAAAAAACTGTAGGATTATACCCAAGAGTATATACAAGGGTGTTAATACAAATGGGCAAGATAGACATGGCTTCAAAACAGTTCCTGCCCACAGTAGATCTCAACAGGTTGGTTGCCTTGTTTCATTTTTCCTCATGGCAACAGCATTCTCAACATTAAACACATTTTCATTCCCGTTAGTCGTTACTATTGTATTCCCAATAAGAGAAGACGACTGCACAGAAAATCACTCTGGCTCCACTACATCCATTCACTGATGAATTATGAAATCATTATATAGTGAAAATACTTCTCATGACAGCGAAGCAGCACCGATCTTTGTGTGAGAGCATTCTCCCACTTCTGCCATCGCCACTTTCCAATTCAGGTACATCAGTGCCTGAAAAAGAAAATCACTAAGCTGAAAACAGTTGCCTATCGGCACAAGGAATCACTTCCCAAATATCAAATCAGATTCCATATAATCTACCTCAAACATCAAATCCATTTTAAAATGAATTCTATTTCCTTGTTATGATGGTTAACACTTTTCCCATTAAAACTTCTTTCTGACTAAGTAAAACCTTTTCTCTCAGCAACATTGTTCACTAGCTCACATGACTCTTCTCTTGCATTTACATCCCAGATCGTGTTTACTGGTAGCAATCTCATTTGCTCTCACATTCATTTTCATTCTGGGAAAATGAGCGCAGATCTTTTATTCCCTTCTCAGTCTACCTGTTCTTCTCTCCCTTCATTAGAATCTCTGAAATATGAGCAGCTTAGTGCTCCACACAGGGACTCAAGTGATGTCTTCTTTAGCATCTCACCTCTAAAACATCTTGCCCAACACTTCCTAGGATTGGGACTGCCCTTTTTCACTACTATTTCTAATGATGTGAATGAACACGCCTACGTCCCTCTCCTCGTCTACCACATTAGAGATGTGTCATTTTTTATTTAAATACGAGTTATTCAGCTTCACATTTATATCACTGAATTGCATCCTACTGAACTACTGCACCCCTAATCGTTCTGTTCTTCTGTTATTTCTGCATGCTCCTGCATGTATGGAGCATTTATGATTTAATAGTTTTGTATTACATATCAGTGGAACTCATTCCGCTTTGAATTAGTAGAATCAGGCTAAACCTTTAAAATCAGAACTGCGATATATCAGAGCAGTGTAACTGAAAAACTATTTTCTCTGGCTTTAAGCTTCTCCAAAGGGGGGCAAATGTTTAGAAGAAAAAGGGCAGGTAAGTTCGAGCTTGTAAATGTGAACACAGACAGTGCAGAAGGCATCAGAAGAGAACCACAGCGTTCTCACTTCAACACAGAGCACTGAACTTAGGATTCCCAACAGAAAAAAAAAAAAAAAAAACTCCTCACTATCACACAAAAACTCCTTCGATATTTGAATCCTCCCCAAGACTGAGCTTTTATTATTTAATTTATTTATTATTTTTATTATTTATTACTTCCTTCGGCTGATCAACTGTCATTTCAACTCTGCCACATACTGGATGTGCAATTAAAATATTTTTCCAAAAGCACTTGCTCTCTGGCAGGAATAACAAGTCAACACAAAAAAATTATGCCATTACTGAGTAATGACTGGAAACCAAGTGATTGATATTGGTGCCCAGGCCTTCAAGGTAAATGTAACACGTACTCTAATGCCAGACACTTTGGCATAACAAGCTCTTTCAAGATTATTAATGACTACAGGATTTTTTTTAATGACGGCTGCTAAATAATGGATGGCAAAAAGGGGTGAAAAATGTTTTCTGTTAAAGCAAGCATTTATTGATGACTTCATTGTCATTGCAGTCATAATACAGAGAGAAAACAAATCCATTTAAATATCCACCCCATTAATTATATGAATTGATACTTCCATAAAAATAGTCCCGTAGAGTTAACAGCAAAAGTGATAGCCAACATTTTTCATAGCAAATAATGATTTCATTATGTCTTGGATTTTTCTGAAGGATTGGAATAAAGATCCTAAGGAAAATGCATGCTCCTTTTGAACAAAGACACGTACACTGAAAGGCAATACAGAAGAGGCTGTCAGAGCACTCACTGGCAATGGTAGCTGAAACACGCAAACTCTGCAGTGCACCAAGAACCAGAGGCCATCATCACATGGACTGTAACAAACATTTCCATCAACAAGATTATATCTCACTTGAACATGAGACTTGGGGGAGACGATGCACCACTGTGGCTCTGAGATCAAACTCTCTGAGCAGACTCAGAGCTGTGTAGGTATGCTCAACACACAGTCAAGCCCAAGGTAGTGAAATAATCCTACCAGCAAAACGCAGTGGCTCACGCCTATGCTAAGCTAAGCAGCTTTCACTTCAGAGCTGACTCACATCTTGACAATAAGCAAACAGACGAACACATATCAACCCATAAAATAGCTGTGGACATCGCCTACTGATTACTGTGATAATGTATTTCCTTGAAGTTTTCCCACTTTTACAAAGAACTTAAAATCAGATGTAACTCCAGTCTCTAGCAACATTCCTAATAAAACTCTACAATGATATCAGCACTCAGTATAATTTGTTCTCTGTGTACATCCCCACATTCAGCTCTTCTGGACAGAATTCAAAGAAAGTTTGCATTTTTTCTCAGAAAAATATAGTTTTACTTTAAAAAATACTCACCCATTTAAAAACACTAATACTAACTTGATAAATATTAAATACAGAGGACGGTGAGAAAGCAATGTTGAGCTCAGCAGAGCAGTAACATAACACTGATGTTATGGAGTATGGACTTTGCCAAACTGGTCGGCCTCAGAATAAATAAAAAATAAATAAATAACCATATTGCAGTAGAAACACCCTAAGTTCTTAGAAACTGTAATGCTATAATGTGATAGAAAGTACAGCAATAATAGCAGGGCGACAAATTCCTTGACTGCAGCAAATGAGGACAAAAGTCCAAAGGCAGCAGCCACAGGCATAAAAGCAAAGAAAGAAAATGTCCTTACTTTAGGAAGGCCTCAGATAGGCAGAAACCTCCAGCAAGAGGCCCTTACCTTCACTGCCAACCTTTAAATGAGGTCTGGGAAGGGGTGGATCCAGAATCCACCCTTCTGGTCCCTCAAGTACACTGCATGCACCTGAGCTCTCTTGGGTTGGCCTTGCCTTCCCACCAGGTGCTCAACCACTGTTTCAGGCCATGACTTAGCATTTCTGCTACAGAAATGTTAGCCATGTAATTGCCCATAGACATCCACAAAAATGTTTCAGCTAACCTTGACTTCTTCAGAAAAATATTCTCTTCATTGCTCATGTTCCTTGTCTGCTGTCTTGCTTTATTCTCTCTCCTTTTCACCTCTAGCTTAATATCCTTTCTTTTACTAGACTAAAGGTAGGATAGAATAAGACCAACACCTAACTTGATTTTAATAAGACGATACTCTCAGACTGTAAAATCAACAACACCAGGTACTAAGCTTGGTGTACGTTATTCTGAATATTTAAAATATAGCTAGGGGTAACTGAAAATTATTGTTAAGTTATAAATGCCAGGACCTATTGTATAAAATAAATGTTGACATTCATTATTTTTTTTTTCACAATATATTCTCAAAGCTAACAAGAATGAATTAATCTGACAAAAAGCATTTGCACATTTTTAGAATTGTGCAGGAAAATACAGTTCAAAAATAGTGGTTCTCTCAGTTTATTTGAATATAATGGATACGATGAAATAAAATGGCCCTAGGCCTATCTTCACCTTATCTTTGCTAAAGAGATAAAAGGCAGGAGGATACGAAAATACAATGAGTGGAGTATGTTTCTTCTGGTGCTCACAAAGCACAGGACATTCCAGACCACCTTCATTCTGAATTCCTGTATCAAACACTCAACTTTTAACCAGCAGATCCCATTATTACTTCTAATAATCCCCTGGTTTTTCTTATACCAATAACATAGTTCCAAGAAACGAAGCAGCTCCCACTGAGACAAGTTAACACAATCAGCAAGATGGAGCTACCACTTGGAGACAGTTCAGCAGCATGACAGACTCCTAAATGAACAGATCACTCTGCTCATTTATGATGTACAGGCACAACCCTGTGAGAAGCAAAGTGACATTTTTGATGACTCTGCGGGAGCACCTGTAGAACAAAGCAGATCTGTCGAGGGCACTATGCACTGTTTCCCATTCCAGCATGCAGACAGTTAGCATCTCCCAGCTCTTTTCTGTTGCCTACCTATCTAAAAAGATCTGTTTCTTTTATAGATCGATATCTGAGGAAAAAGCCTTCACTAGAAGTGTCATGATTCTCCTTCTGATCTTTCCCGATGAAGCGCTTCCATAAATACTTTGTTAGACAGTACAATAACATAACATTACAAGTGACAGTCACACAGGGAATCCTACAGCTGAGATAACTTCTCGTAGAAAGAGATGCAAAAATAACAGGTGTTGTGTAATCGGAATTCAGTACACTCTACTACAAATATAGGCAACGCGTGTTTTTATTTTTACATTTCTGTCACATCTTTACCAAGTCAAACATCCTGAAGTTAACTCATCTTCTTCTCCACTCCTAGCCTTCAGATGTCTGTTACTTCCTATTTCATAGCACCAGGCATGTGCAATTTTCACTCATTACATTTCGTAGTGGTGGATAAATACTTGATAGATAAAATACGTAGTTTTGAAGGGACATCTACAATCTTTCTGGTTTTGGTCAGACTGTTTATGTTCGAGAAGCAGACTGCACTTCTGTTAGGTAGGGAATGGCAGATTAACCAGTGACCACCTTATCATTTTCTGGGTAGTACTTTCTATCAGATCCAGAGCAAGATGTTTTGCTACATGAGACAATCCCCTACTAAGCCTATGGCTTCACAAAAACTGGCAAAATTCAGGCAAGAACATTGAGAAGACACAACCTGCAGCTAGAAAATTTTCCAATGACATCCTCACCTGGCTCATTTGGCTTTCAGGCCCATGCACTGTTCACAGCTGCACCTCTGTTTGTATTTTTGGTTTGCATCTCACTAATCAACGGACAAGTGCAGCTGAACTGATATCGTGAATGTGGATGGAGTTGCTTGCTCTTCAAAGCATGTTTGCTGACCTTCCATGAATCCATTCATTTTCTTCTTCTTCACTTAAAAAAATTAAAAAGAGGAAAACTGAAGGCTTCCAAGAGGAAACTGTCTTGTGTATTTCCATGCCTGAAATCTCAGCAGCTGAGTCTTTGCATCAGTTTGTTGGTTTTTCTTTTTGTTTGTTTGTTTGTTTTTTGTTTTTTCTGGGGATGGCAAGACAGGCAGTAGAAGGCCAAAACACAATTAGATTTACAGAAAGTCTTTCAACTTATAAATGAGATGATTTTGACAGAGAAGACACTGATAGGGAACAGATAAGGAAAAACTATGACATCATTTCAGAGAGTCCCTTTCATAAGATCTTAATAAGAATTGTCCTCATAGAGCACTGTATAATTTACTCAGACAAATTAAAAAAGAGGGAGCACATCATGGAAAATTAGAAAGCAATATAATTACATTACAAAAATGAATACGTAAGTAATAAATGCCCAGAAACTATTAGGGAGCTCACACGAGATGAGAAAGGAGGAATTTCTTCTATTTAGTTCCAAATAATAAGGTTTATGACTAAAGCGATGGAAGAACTTAGATTATGGTTCAGTTAATAAAGAAGAAATGGTTACAAAATCAATACCTGACTAACGGTTAAAGTGACAAGTTTCTATAACACTACACAGATTTATAAATTTTCTTTTTCAGCTAAGTAAGCTACTGTGTTATAATTTCCTTGTCAGACAGACTGCCTTAAACATAAAATGAAGTAAGATAAACAAAAGAAAGGAAAATATGAACAAGAAAACACTTTGGACAATATCACATCTTAGTATGGAAAAATGTTCGGGCATGATCACATACCCAGGTAACGGCTCCAGAGAGAATTCTTTGATAAAAACTTGCAGAAGTGGGTCTCAGTTTGCCAGGAGGACTCAGTGATTCACCAGACAATGTCTTCCTTTTTCACCTTCAGGTGAAACAGGCCCAAGGATCTCTGACCAGGCTCCAAGGGACAGGAGCTCTGCTTGCAGAAATCAGCACACACAAAATGAGGCGCAGGCTGGTCCAGGGTGGAACCACACAGCCCGTCCGATCCAGGGAGGACTGCTTACCCCAGGTCAGCTTTGCACCACAACTGCAATCTCTGCTTAGCCTGCAGATGAGGAAGAGGATGCTTTCTCTGTTTGTCAGGCTTTTCACCTTCAGGGCAATAAAGGAAGGCCTGAGAGTGGTCAGAGTAGTTCCTAAGGGACTAGATGGAGCCATTCCAAAGAAAGCAACTGAGCAGGTGAAATAGATAATGAGAAGGCTCCTGTAACTTGCCAGTAGCTTTTTTAAAAAGTGCGTGGGATAATTATTAGGAGAAGAGCGGAGAAAACCCTTTGAAAACTGCTGTTCCAGCTTACGTGGAACTCCAGCACTCTGAAACATAAAAGGATGTAAGTAAAAATTTCTGTCAAGTCAAAAACATTTTATTTCTAAAGCAAAACCTTTTTGTATCCATTAGAAGAAAATGCACTATGTTTTTTCGGAAGAGCAAAACAGATCCAGGAGTATTTGGTTGTGAATTAAGCAAAACACTTCATCTGGGACTAGAAATCACTTCCCCCAAAAATATTTCTCTTCAGCACTGGAATTATGAAGGAAAACAAATATAGCCTAATTATTCACGCAACTTTAACCATAAATAGAAGAATTTAACTGTGTCAAGTAGCAGAACATGAGAGAGATGAAATCAAAGCTCTAAGGGTGGGGTGGGGATGTGGAAATAATGCAAAGAGTTAGCTTTGCCATAATTGGCATCGTCTCATTAGAAAGTCATATTCTTTTGCCAGTGCTTTGCTTACTTCTACTTCATACTTGCTTTCGGTTTTGAGTCTGTGACATGTGGTCATCTTCCCCATCTGCGTAGCACTTAATGAGCAAAAGATTTACTAACTGAGTGAAAGCTGTGATTCAGACTTAAATATTCTTATTTACACTAAGTTATTCATAAGATTATGTTTGGAAAGAAGTAGTAATTATAGTGTCTAGGTGAGGGAACAAGATTTTCAAATCTGTCCACAGCATGTATGAATGCATGCTGGCTTCCTGTGGACATGACAAAGGAGAAATATTGTATATAATTTACATTCCTGTTAATTTTAAACTCACTCTCACAGCTTATAAAGAGAAGCCGATAGAAGCTTCTCACTGTGTAATGGTGAGAGAAACACTGGTTTGATTTCTCTGTTAAAACGGGGGTAATTATGTAATGATCTTGAGTCCTATTCTTATAAGATGTGAACAAACAGTAATGAGTGTTATTTTCCTAGTAAGGTATGATTAAAAGAGCACAAAGAGGGCTATTTAAATAATAACGGTCCCCTAGAAATACTTAAATGGAGGAAATGAGCTGTGTAAAGAGAAAAGGAAGAAGACCTTTTGTTGTTATATCTGTCCCTACAAACATTATCCCACAACACATTTAAGCTCTAGATCCTAAAAAAGCTTTGTTTTTGTTTAGAGTTATTATAGAATAGTAGTAGTTCCACAGCCCAATGCTGACACGTCTCATGACCGCACTGAGATTACTTGCCTGAGTAAGCCTCTGAAAAAATGGTGTCCACCAAGCAGCTCCTAAATGTCACCACTTTCAGAAAAGGTTACTTTCGAACAGTGCAGAGCATGCCTAACACTGGCCCCAGTCAGAGGTCATGTGTCTGATGACTGTCATGGAAAGAGATGGTCAGGAAGGTCAGAAGCTACTTGGTGCTAGGAATGCTCGCAGAAGCATCCCACTTAATGTGCTACCCCAGAGCATTTCATTTGTGCACCTTACCCATGCACAGAGAAAGAGATGTGCTCGGAGCACAGGTTTCTGAGAACAATGAAACATCTGACTGGAAAACACTATAATGAGAAACAGATGTAGAAGAATAACAGGAAATTAAGATGTTCTTTTGGAATGTGGGAATAAATGGGGCTTTACGCAATAAATAATCGTAATGCAACTGCTCATTTATGTGAAACAGCCTCTAATTATAAAACATTTAAGTAAGAGGCAGTTCAGAAAAAAGCAAAAATCAACACGGGCAGACAAAGAACGGATCTATTGAGGAACAAAGAGCTTGTGTCTACTCTTCTTGCAACTGCGTCAGCCTGGTAAGAGAGTACCAGTACCTGTCCATTATGAAGACTGGAGATCTCTACATAAGACCGAGGTTCCAATGATTGAGATTGCTTCACATCCTTCAGTACTGCTTCATTGTCCTCCTCCTGCACCTCATTCAGCCAGTTTTCTAAGTTGAATTCCTCTTCTGTAAACTGGCAGCAGACAGAAGTCCCCAGACTTCGCCTAAATCCTCTCCCTCCCACTATAAAATATAAATAACTCGGTCTCCTTAATACTGAGCGGTACCCCAGAGGAGGTAAGGCAAAGCAACTCAGAAGGAGAGAGAATGTAGGTGGGGATCGCACAGAAAACCCCAGCATGTCTCAGGAAAGAACTGTGTTTTCCAGTCAGTGTGCAGCAACCCTCAGCTCCTTCTGTCTGCAGTCACACTGCTGCAGGACCACCTGAATTACTTTTCAATTTGGCTGTCAGTATCAGTCCAGTTGCAACAGACACATCTCGCTAAACAGGCCACAGAGTCATTGAAAAGGTTGGAGAACTTAGCCCACTTCTGAGATCTGTGTAGACACAGCTAGAGCCAACACACCAATAGTACAGTGTTTGGGGAAACACTTGAATATCATGATGGTGGCTTTGATATTACAACTGTAAATAACATCACATTTGGAGAAGCAGGAGATACGGCAGAAGCCTTCAATAAATGGCTCGCAGATGTCCCTTTCGACCACGATTTTACCATGATTCTAGGTTACAGAGCTAAGAGCTTCCGCGTCAGGTTGCAATAAGCACCAACAGCGTAGTTGCTTTTCCTGGCCAACTGGAAGTTGGCTGGACAAACTAGGTCTACCCTCTGATGCTTAGCTACGTTGCAATCCCATTTCACATAAGTACACTAATTGCATGATCTGGGCATGTGGGAAACACTAGTTCTGTGCCTAATGACACTGAGATAATTGGCTGGCATATGGCACCATAAAGCCTGATCCTGGGAGCATCAGAGTGCTATTTGTTACCTCCCCGAACTGGGTGTTGGCAAAGAGTAGCAGCAATTGCTTTCGGAATACCAGTTGTCTAAATAGGAAGCCTTAGAACTCTTCTGTGCATAAAATGTCCACAGCTGCACAACATTTATTCAATAGCAACACTTCAAGCTTTTGCAGCCTCTGTTCAACTGAGCAATTTGGTATGGATAGTTCAGAGGTAAGCAACAGCAGCAACCTTCAAAGGCAGGGAAAGAAATCTGTAGCTCAAATAGTGTTTTACTGGGAGAAAGGAAGGTTCAAGAAACATGATAAATGTAACTCTGCAAAGGCATTGTTGATCTGTTGGAGTTATATGCTGTAGTGAATTCTCACAGAACGTGTTTATTGCTCAGAAAATAATAAGAAAAAAAATTTAAGACAAACATTTTCTGCAGTAAAATACGGTGAGAGACCAGTGAGAAATCAACTCATCCGAATGCAGCACAGAATAATGTGACACAGTGTTGACAAAGCATTACATAAAGAACCCACCTAAAGTAAACGAATGTTAATTTTCAGGATATACTGCACTGTACCACTTGTAAACAATTTGTCAAGAATAGATCTGTTTCTTTTGCTACAACGCATTCCAGGAGCTGGGAGAAAAGAAAGAGAAAAGAGAAAAAACATGAATTCAATTCCACTGCCATTTGAATATGTAATGCAAACTACACACTAAGCATATTCAGTGGCTCTTCAGCCTGGTTTTGTTGTTGTTTTTTTTCCAAAACAATATAGACAGGTGAGCAAGTTTAGAATGTCAGCCCATATTGGTTTGATGATTCAGAAAGCAGGACTATGCCCATCTCCAAATCCAATTTTATTCTCAGGGAGCATTGTTTTTACAACACCGGAAAGTACTATCTATTAAGCTCTCCGCTCATCAGTATTGCTAATTTGTCACATGAATAATGAATTTGCATTCTTATCTGAAAGCAATACTGAGAAAGAAGGAGGATTAAATTACCGAAGGAAACCTGTGCACCCAAGGTGCTGAGAGCCTGCCGTTGCTCTGTTCAGATACAGCCCTACTCCGTTCACTCCTGGGGTCTGCAGGGCAGGAGCCACACATTTCGGAGCTGGTGCTGGCTGTGAGCCCTACTGTTGATACTTTCACAGTTTCAGCACCTTCAGTTACTTCCATTAAGCCACCTGAGCCACAGCCAAATGTTTCAAGCACTTTGTGCAACGCTGGAGACCCCGGGGTGAAGACACACAGGTGACACCCACTATACATTAATAAAACTACAGGAAAAAATCTCATGACAGAGCAGCTTTCCACACCCGTCTCAGTCAACAGCGCTATTTTTGAATAAGGTGAGTGATGCTCAGCTCAGCTTCCAAGCTGCCTGCCTTTATGCCCACCTGTCCAAAGGCCGTGCTGCCATCAAGCAGACAGGTTCTGGGCACAAAATGTCAGTGGCTCAGTCCTGACCTTCCCAGTGACATCTGCTCCACACAGGCTTTTGCTCTGTGCCAGCTCTGTGCCTATTTATAGTTTGCACCATTCACCTCTTGGCACACATGCAGCTGAGGCCTGGGGTGCTGGCGTACGATCAGCATGGCCTGGGGTCCCCTTGACTGAACTTATGATCTTTAGGATATCACTTCAGCTCCCCCATGCCTCCAGCTCTCTTCCTAAAGCAGAGAGAGCCGGAGCCAACACATTTGCCTTCCTTCAGACCTTCCCCTTGCTTGCTTTACAACATTATATAAAACTTGAAGAGTATTTTCTATAATTTGCTGGAAGAGTTCTGAGGTTCAGCATTTTTCTGTGTGCCCTTCTCTCCCCCTGGCAAGCAGAGGACCTCTCTCTGAGGACACCCATTTCTCCCTATACCCCCACCAAGCCAGCTTTCCTTTTCTCACAACCAAAGAAAGTACTCCCTCTGCTCAGTATGGGGCTTTTCACATCTGAGTTTAGGAGCAGAGTTTTTAGGACTACTGAGACTGTTTCTACACTGTTTTAAGACACTCACTCCCAAATTATTTGGGACCAGACAAATCATGTTCTTTGTATGCTGACTTCTTGGCCAGAAGGATCCTCGCCCTCTGCCATATGACAAGCCCTTTGCTTCCCTGTGACAAAAATTCTAGAGAAGACAGTTCTGCCCAGAACAGCAGCATATCCACAGATGGCAGTGCTCCTCTTCCACTGACTCAGGTAGATTGAGCCTGTATTAGTTCTGTGCATGTATATTTATGTTGTGGAAAGATAGAGGGGATATAAAAAGAACTGTTTCATATGAAAAAAGCTGCCTGCCTGCTTCGTCTGTGATGTGGTCATTTGTCATCCAGTAGATATTACATCCTGCCCAAGGAAGAATGTCACGAGTATGGGAAATTTTCAGACCAAATGCTTGATGTGCTCGGATAGAGAGGCAGTGTGAAAATAAACTGTATGAGTCCATTAAACACACACACACACACACACCCCCCACATTCTAAAAGATGATGAAAAAACATCAAAAATTATCACGAATCCATCATCTCAGTACCGTTCCATTACTGTGCCCTCAGAGCATACCCACAGGCACTGGTTGCATCTTTCTTTTGCCATTTCCCAACAGAAGCCATAGGAGGTTCAATGAGAAACGATGGTATTCTGATGAAGACTTACAAGGAAAAGTGCTTTGTTTTGTTTTGTTTTCTTCTTTATTTGGTGATTAAGGTTTTAGGAGTCTCATAAGATTTATCTGCCAACTAATTTTAATGATTACATGTTTCTATGGGAAAATGAAAAGGCATTATTTCTGCAAGTGAGCGTGCTTAAATTCTACGTTAATGGAAAAAGTACCAATATATCTTTGTAAATATTTGCTGTATCTGATGATTACTGCATTAGCATCATTTTTATATCCATGAAATAAATTATAAATAAGACCCCACGAGTCTCATTTGCAGTCTGAAATGGATAACTGGAATAAAAGTCTGACAATAAAATAAAAAGCGAATGGTATCAGGTAGAAAAAAGCCACACAGCTACGAATCAGAAATTAAAGTGCCACAGACTGTGTAAATCAGATGAAAATTAACACATTCAAATAGATTAATGGCTGTTTTTTGTTTTTTTTTTCTTTTTTACTTGATTAAAGCCAACAGATTTGGGTCATATTGATATTTACAGTTGAAAATAAAAGCCAGTGGGGAAGGTAAGCTGCACAGTAGAAGTCTACAGCATGAGCTAGCTGTGTGCCCCTGCTCATGCCTGGGGCCTGGGTGGGTTCACTGCTTAGAAATGTGCAAGGGGGAACTTCGTCATGGATCATTCTGGCATATACAGTTCATCCACTAAATGTGAACTCTTCTGACAGAGACGATGACAGTCAGTGACTAAGCGGCAGTTTTATCTGCAGTGCTCTGCACTCCCCAAACCAAATCTCTAAAGTCTGTTTCCATCAAAAGACTGGAATATCCATAAGGCAGTGCCTAATATATAATTAGTACGATATAAAATGTCTGGGACTAAATTCTCAACCAGTGTAAAACAGCTAAGCTCCAATGGAGTTATACTGAGATATTTTGTTCATTTATAGAAGCAAAGGAGCTGGAACATCACACCAATTTGTTCTTGTTTGACTGAAGCTACTCACACTCACTTCTCTCAACTACCTTCAAATATTTTGATTAAGGTTTTTGTAAGTGCAGAGGAGTGGATGGGCGAGGGAGCCGAGTAAATTATGGATTGTCATTTGGTTTCTGCCAACTTAAATCTGGTTTGGTTCACATGGAGGAGGTTGTTTTGATGATTTCCTAACAGCTCTTCATAAGCCTTAGAAAATAACGATTCAGTTTTTCACTCCTGATTCTTTTTCATCGCGACAGGGTTTGTGCTGGAGGGTGAGAACCCATATACCATATTTCACGTCTAAACGCACAAAAGCAAGATTGCATGGGAATGCCAAGTGGCACTACACTTTTATCTTGGTGTTGCCAAGGCAAATAACGTGCACCAAGTGAACCCCAGAAAAATGATGGTGCATTTATTTCATAGCTACTCTGCCATCAAGATGTATTCAGTGTGCAAACGTGCCATGGTTACCAACATTTACATGCATGCTGCTGTTATGTGAGTGAACCGTACAGCAATACTTGAGGATTAACATGAAAAGCACCCACGTGTAACTCCACAATTAACCTGCCAGCATTTGTGCAGGTTAAGTGCATTTTTTCTTAACAATTGGCTTGTATGACACCGCTGCATGTAATTATCAGTATTTAGATCCTCATTGATAAGTGTCTGCTAAGAGTTCCTAACGCAGAAAATCCTCGAGCTTTATTCCTCTGCTGTGGAAAGAGCTAAGAGAGACAGAGAGACACATTTCACTACACAATATTATAAAGGAGGTAAAGCTTGCACACCAGCTTGTAAGTGAGAGTAAGTTTTCTCCACTGATTACAGCAGGTCTGCCAGGTCAGCGCCTCTGAGTCAGAGCCCCAGATTAATTCCAGAAATGCTCTGTGCAACAGCCAGCAGCAAGGAGGAAGGTCATAGCCAAGGTTACTGTGTCACTCCTCCAGGACAGTGCTCTTAAATAAACCATGAGGATCATTTGTAGCTGTCCTCACCATCTACACTCCTTTCTGTTCACCTCCAGCCTGCTCGGCTGGGGTGTGGAGAGGGAAAGCATTTGTCAATAGGAATGGAAATCTGAATTATTCAGCCAGCTGAGCTGCATCAGAAGCAAAAGCGAGGTGTAGCTTTTGTACATGTACCCTTTGCTAATGTAACCAGCGGTGAAACAGAACTAGCTCAGTCTGCGACCTTAAGGGATTGCTCTGCACATCCTGTCAAAGGTGCAAGAGGGTAGAAACCTGCTCTGCTGCCTTCCAAAGCAGACGTAAATCTCTGTAAGGGAGATGGCTGGTAAAATGAGGCACCCCAGCCTGAGAGAGAGAGAAGGAGAAGGAAGAAATGCAGATGAAGAAAACTGCCCCCATAGGAACACCTTCCCAGGAAAGGAAGCAGCCCATTAAAATGCCACGCACAAGGGATCAGACAACCTTCCCCCTGCCCTTCTCTGATACAAAGACCTTTCCAAACCTGCAGCCAAGGACCTCCATGCTGACTTTGCCTACAGCTCTTTCCACCCAAATCTGCAAATCTTTCCACCTTTACATTGCCAGAATACAAATAAGACCACCTAACTGGAAGACTTTCCACCCATCAAAAATCATGCTTCTATTCTGTGGCACCAGCTACTGCATTTTTTGCATAAATATCCTCATTTCTTTTTAAAACATTTACTTCAGGTTTTAAGCTTTCTGAGACTTGTATTTTGGGGATTTTCTCCCACAAGCAAATGCTAAAATCTTTGTCTCTCTTAGGAATCTTTCTGGTAACCGCATCATAGACGATGCTGGGGCTGAGACAACCTTTTTTTTCTGAAAGTTCCAGCAAGACATATGAGTTCACAATCACTGATGATATTAGATGGGCACAACAGTCTACGAACATTTACCTTGCAAAGAATTATTCATACATACTTTAAAAATGATTTCACATAACTGGTAATCTTTAACAAATCATGAACTGCTGATCAATAACTATCAGTACAAAGGGCTCAGAGTTACACCAGGCAGCAAGCTATTCATTAGAAATGAGATAATCAATACAAACAATACAGGTTTACTTCTCCAACATCAGAAAGGATAAATCGAAACATTTCATTTCTCTATTCCAAAACGAAGAGATCTAAAAAATGAAGTATTCCTGTTGTAGTTATTTTAATAGAAAACAAGAAGTTAGAAGTTCAACAAGGATGGTACATTTGGACACATTAGAATTGAAGACTATAGCAAAATCCCACAAAAAGCTGTAAGTTGACTAGTAATCAGGACTTGTAGACTACATTCTTCAGTCTCTAAGTAACCTTTGACATGAATGAGGTAAAGTCAAGGATCTCTCTGGTACAGTTGTCCTTCTGCCTTCAAGAAGGCACTCTGCTGTCAGTATCTCCTAAAGACTGTTCTGGAGTTTGCTTTCAAACAACTTTCAGGTGGTATTTATGGTGGTCTTTGAGGCTCCTAAGGGAACGGTGCTGTGATCCCAACTGTAGAGCCTTAAACTGCCCACATCAGTATTCAATCAATACTCAGCAATAAAAGTAATTAAAAAAAAAAAAGGAGTTCATTTATATCCAAATATTTAGCTGATATTTTCTGTTAATATTGATCTTAAGGATCTGGTAATTAACCAAGAACAGGTTTGAGGACAGAAGAGTGAAACACAAACCTCATGGCTTTTAGCTGTATGCCTTATTATTAACAATGTTCTGAAGAACATTCTTCTCCAGAAAATGCAGTAGCTTAATGGGCAAGAAAAGCATGAAAATAAATTATGTTCATTTTTCAGTACATCTTTTAACCACCTTCTGTGGGAATGATTCCTAAAGAGGGGGCAGAGACGAGAAAGTAATTTTCAATAATGCAAAAAAGGCAAAAGCCTATTTAGCATCTTTTAATGCCAGCCTCATTTCAGAATCTCAGAGCGAGCTTGGCATTTTCACAAACAAGCTTGGAGGAGTGTGTGAGCTTTGTCCTGTGCATCTGATATTGGCAAAGATTTATAGCACAGATAAGACAATATTATGCAAAGCAAGTCCAATTGTTATGAGACTCAATCTTTTCCTTGTGAAACAATTCTGCAGCTGAAGCAAAAAGTAAATGCCAGTGTATCTTTTCAAAGCAATATATTCAATTATAGCTTTAAGTGCCATTCATCAAAGAGTTAGTTGCTTTCTTATTGTGCCTGAAGCAAGTTGCAATTCAAGTACATTAAGAAATGGACCTTTTGATAATGCAGTGAACTGATGGCACTGCAACATTATTATAGCTGGAATGTTTATTAAATAATACCCGTGGAAGTCCCTATTTTCAAGAAGGAAGTAAAACTAAGGTAGGAGTAAAAGGTATTCACAGAAATCAAGAGCTGTAGTCCATACAAGGCTTAATTTTTCTTTCTCACAACACTGTCTAGGACAAACAAATTCCATTTTTGTGGCATTCAAGCTTTTAAAATGCCTGTTGTCATGAAATATAATCCAGAAAAGATAATCCTGGAAAGATGTCTTTTTAGAATGTAACTTTACTGTTAACTCATCAAGAAAGGACATGGTAAACATCATGGTTCTGGCACTGTGCGTCCAAGATTTTAAGTGCTATCTCTAGGCACTAAGATAAAAACAGCAACTGTAAGAATATTGAAAAACAGTCTGTATTTGGAAATCTTGGCTATCAACTTAAAAGAACATTTTGGCCTAAATCTTGGGGCAGACTCTTTTTAATTTTCCACAGCAAATTGGCATTTTTGTGGAAATGAATTATTTATCCCCAAACTCAGTTTTCCAGATTAAAACACAAAATTCAATTATCTCTACTTTTGCATTGCTGTCAGTAACAAAGGAAGAATATTAACCATAGGAGACAACTGAAATCTCTACAGATGTTGTATGACTTTAAATAATGGAGGTAAATTGAAACTGTATTGATGACGATTCTCAAAGTGTACAAATTTCACAACAGGGGAAGGGGAAGGGGAAGGGGAAGGGGAAGGGGAAGGGGAAGGGGAAGGGGAAGGGGAAGGGGAAGGGGAAGGGGAAGGGGAAGGGGAAGGGGAAGGGGAAGGGGAAAGGGAAGGGGAAGGGGAAGGGGAAGGGGAAAGGGAAGGGGAGTCTAACCTTGGCGGATCTATTTTTTATGCAAATGGTTATTTGCATTTGAGGGTTCCTTGGTTTCCTGGCTAGTCATATTTCTAAGAAGTGGGAAAGTCAAAAACAATGTAGCACTGAGAGATTTTCTATAAAGATGAAAAAAAAAGATATGCAGATATTAACTCACAGAGATTCTAATTACTCGTGTAATGCTGGGCTCTTTGATAAAAATATATTTTCTAAGTATCACCTTTTATTACCTAATTAATTCTGAGTGTAAGAAGTACTTCATTACATGAGAACGTGAAGCCTTTTTCGTTTTGATATGAGAGAAGTTTTCACTCACTGAATTTGCTTTTCGACTGTACCAGAATTGCCACAAAGGAAAATAAGAATTGACATAGGTCAGTGTCCAAATCTATCCAAAATTTCTCTTAAAGGTAGTCAATAGCAGACATCTACATGTATAAAACTTCACTGATGGTCATTTAGTCCATAAAACAGTATTCTTTGCCCCACAAAGAATAAATTTATTTCCAGTTAAAATGCAGAAATCTGAAGAAGAATGAGATAACAATGTGTCTCCACATTTCACATTACTGGGCATTAACATGGAAACATAGCATTGGTATATACAGCAAGCTCACTGAATCGCCTGAAAACTGCGTACAATCATTTCTGTTACTCTTTTTTCCCACTTTTCCTCAGTGAGTCTCATTTCTTAAATCCAACTGTGGCATTGCTGGACAAGATGGACAGACCTGAGAACATCAGCTGTAAATAGCCTCTAGCACAATGGATCACAATCTGGATGCTGAGCATTGAGCTTCAGTCAATCCTAAAATGAGAGACATATATTGCAAATTTGACTTGAGCTAATTCATTTCTTTTTACCTTTTCTCCCAACATTCTCATGTTGCCTGTCCACAAAAGCTATGACAGTTAAAAAAACAAAACAAAACAACAACAAAAAACTATATTGTCCAGTAAGCACTTTATATGCCTTTTTAAAACTTATATCTTTTGAAACACTGAAAAGTTAACTTATTTAAATTTCAGCATTCGAAGAAAAATCAACCTTAGCCTGACAAGACCTCAAGAGTGAAAACTGTCCCATGTGCTTCACAGTATGTCATTCCCTACAAGCAAATACTGGGTTTACTTCACAACAATCCTTCTCTACTTTTCAGATGGAAACAAGTACAACAGAATCAGTTCAGTTCATGGGTGACAGCAGAGATTTTCATAGAGTTGCAAGGCTGAAAATCCCAGACCCCTACCCAATCCTCTCAACCACACAGACTTTCTCTCGATAGTTTATTTATATGGGCTCCCTAAAACATGTGGACAATTATGGGATTAAAAAAACATTGTTTGGAGGTAAAGAATCCATGTCCCTCAGAACAGGCTAAATTTTTTTCCCAGTCAGCTATTCCAATTGCACATCTGTTATCATACACTGCATGTCAAACCTGTTCTCAGAACCGTCGGCACAAAAGGACGTGACAGACTCGAGTGGGTGAAATGAATGAGGAGTGACATTTGGAGCATTAACAACACTAGCTGGACAGATGAATCATGGAGTCTGACCCCTGCTACTCTACCCAGTGACTGTTTCCATGCCAAGAAGTGGTGTCCTCCTCTCTTACCCTTTTAGTCTGAGTTGTGGAACTAATGCTTTTGCAAATGTGATAAACAGAGGAAGAGCTGCAGGATCATACAGATACGTACCTGAAGGCAGGCTTGTTTACCTAAAGGCTTCTTCATTTTCTGTCACATTTTGATTCAGTAAAATGCACCACTCCTCCCTCTGGACTCTCTCTGATACTACGTGTACCTTTAATATTGCAGTTACCTACGGTATTTTGTCTAGACCAGGACAATACAGTATTCTAGTTTAGTACACCTCTCCTATTCATTGGGTCTATTTGTCAGATAAAGTTTCTTCATCTGAAAATTCCCAAAGCAGGAAATTAATAGGCCATCTGCCTACTCATCATCCCTTCACTGTACAAAATTCATCTTTTTAAGCCTCCCTTCAAAACCAGTGAAATCTGATTTTAAGCATCTAATGACAATTTTATCCCCAGAATGGTCTGAACAATTCTTTCTTCCCCAAGTCTGAGCCATGACAAAGTTCAGACTGGAGGCAATGAGTCTGTAACGAAATTAAAATTCAAAACCTTAAAAAGAAGTTCATTCATATTTTATTAAAAGGCAGGGATAGGCAGGGATGAGGTTCTGCCATTGTGCTGTGGATGTGCAATACCCCATTCCGTGTGAAGCCCTGCTTATAGCATAAGGACTTCCCAAGGACTAAGGTACCAGGTAGCCTGGGTGAGAGCAACTCAGTCTGACTCAAACTGAAAAATGCATTCGAAATGTAGCAAGTTATTTCTGCAGCCATTTTCTGGAAAGAGAGACTCAACATTCTGTAATATAATGCAATCACCTGAAATTAATTCATCTGAAATGCCTAGA
The DNA here is from genome assembly GCA_036925125.1 of Oreortyx pictus. Classification (NCBI taxonomy): domain Eukaryota; kingdom Metazoa; phylum Chordata; class Aves; order Galliformes; family Odontophoridae; genus Oreortyx; species Oreortyx pictus. Next base: position 46,581,163 of record JAUPFR010000007.1, on the reverse strand, counting down.
ATTTTTCTCCATCATCATCTTAAAAGGTCTTCACAGTCTCTAGGGTGAATTTCTCACGTTGCAGCTCTGGATGCCTTAATATAAAACAAACATGGGTACAATATAGTATTGCTGTTCCTCATTTACTTCTCAACAAACTTGGCTTTCTCATAGCACTTTCAGTTACAGATTTATGAACACTGGACTGCTGAACTACTTATCTGCCTGCCTCATTTGGCACATCTTGCCTTTCAGATGGGATCATATCTACAAACTGGCAGAAGTGCTCATAAAACAAATTGCACAGCACATCAGTAAGACGAAAGGCAGAGTTTATAGCCTTCTGAAAACATTTATTACATATGAATTAACTGCAACTGTTTTCATTCTGGGCAGATGTGGCTAGCAGCACTGTAAAACCTAATTAACGATTTGCCTTACTGATATTGGTTTACAAATACACTTCATAGGGCACAGTTATTTAACAAATTGAAAGAACTGCCTCATTACTTTCCTGCCCTCTGGTTGTTACACTATGGGAAAGAGATAACACCTGCTCTGTAAATCTGGCTGTTTCAAGAAGACCAAAATATCCACTCTCATTTATCTCATCCTTAAATAAAACAGTCTTCATCTTTCTAATCGTTCCTCACACCGAAGGCTCATCATTTTCATCACCAGGCTGTGGCATCCTCTTCGGTCTGCTCTATCTTCCATCACTGAGAGTTACCAAGATATATAATATAATATCCACAGAGCAAGTCTCATTATTTCCCCACAGAGCTATTCAATCTCTTGAATATTATCTCCCATTCTTTTGTTTTCTCACTACCTTCACAGGCTGAGCAGAGCTCATCCTTCCAGGAATTCTGTCCCCATGCTGGAGGGTTAACTTGAAACCCAGATCCATCATAAGGCCAGAATGAAGGCTAAGAAATATTGTTTCTGACTGGTATTTAAACTGTCACATATGTGGCACTGGAGCTCATGTTGTTAAGGTTTTCTTGCTCAGTCCTAATTTGCAACCTATGGGAGGAGCTGTGGGAGCCCCAGGGAAGGATGGGAAGAAAGGTAGATGAGAAGAGACTTCCAAAAAAGCCTAAATGTTGCTCAAACTGAAATTAACAGTAATTTTTTGAGAAGCAGAGTTTTTAGCCTGCTTACTTCCTTCTCTTCAAAGTCACAATAACAAGCCTCGTGACAAAAAGCTAAGGAAAATGCTGCCACTGTGCCTTTGCCTGGTCCCATCACCCTCCATGCCCACACACACGCAGTGACTGACCGTATGTGAATTATCAGACTGTGGAGTCGCTCAAATGTGACCACTGTTTCCCACAACAAGCTCCTGAAATAAAGAAAATCCATCAGCTCTTTTCACCGTACCTTTCTATAGGGCAAAAAAAAAAAAAAAAAAAAAAAAAAAAAAAAAAAAAAACCAGCCTGAAATCTCTGAGATCTTCACTGCTATTAAACAGGCTAGAACAGCACAAGCTGCATTTTTTAAGATACAATAAATAACTCTCAAGGAGTTGAATGCAAGTATTTAAATATCCTTATGCATTTGGATTAAAAAAAAGAAAAAAAGTACTTTAAGCATCCTGTGCTTCATTGAGGGTCATGACCACTGACCCTTAACATTTTAAAAATCCCTCTTTAAAATCTGAAGGAAGTTTACTGTTCTTTTCCATAAATAATACCTTTTAACGATTAATTCCTGTGTGGAGTGAGTTCAGTATTTTAAGCGAGTAAACACTGTTTCATAACCCGAGAAGTGCCAAACAAAAAATTATTTCCCCTCAAATTTATTTCTGTTATGAAACAATAGGAGTAAGTGAAAAACATTCAGAGAGAGTTATTTGTATGACATTTTACTTGACCACCAGTAGAGAGAGGGGATTTACATATAAATATATATATATATGTATATATTTGCTTACCAGAGGAGAAAAGACTAATCAAATAATTTTAATTATTGAAAAGAAATACAAATCAGGGGAGAAGTGATCTGTCAAATTTAATGAAGTGTTTAGCTAAGGTTCAGAGGTACACTGAACTAATAACAAAAGTGAATTTCAGTTCATTTTAAGGAGCTTCAATAGAGCTGCAAACCTGCTGCTGATTATCCTGAACTAACAAAGAGGAGGACTGGAATGTTAAACATAACAAACAAAGCCGAGGGGAAATATGAGTTTTAGGCAAGGTCACAATTACTAAAATGTAACACTTCCTTGCAAACGTATTTTTCCAGAAAGGGCAACTTCCCTTCTGCAAGGTCTGTAGCTTATTATTCTCTATGATGATTCACACTGCACAATAACATTGCTATCTGAAAAACAGAACCGGTGTAATTTTTAAACAAGGACGTATTTCCATCCAGGACACTGTAAGTTCAAGTAGACAAGCTGTTTGAACCTTTGAATATCCATTTCCAGCCGCTTTGTCTGATAACCTACCCAGTTGTCTAGGTTTTCCTTTTCTATTACTGCAGTACCCCTTTGATAGGATACCAGTATCACACTACTGGATCCTTACAAGACTCTCCCTGAAGCCTGTGGTGTGTGGTCAGTCCTTGCTAAAGTCAAAAAGCAGGTAATAATAATAATAATAATAATAACAACAACAACAACAATAATGGAACTATTCAGCTTGTACTGGCAAAGTTTCAAAACTCAGGTTCCCAAATAGCATAGCTTGGGAAGCTGTGATAAGACCCAGGCAGTAAACAGATGCTGAACAAACATCTCAGGAATGGCAACATGAAGTGACAATACAAGCTAACTCACCACAATGAGATTGTTTATCTCTCTGTACTGTGAAAAATAATACATCACTGCTGTTAGTAGTAAGTGACAGAATGAGGTGCTGTACTCTCCCATGGAAGAATAAGTAGTTCATAGAAAACAAATTTTCTGCATTGGACACATTATTTCCAAGAATAGTGTTAATCAGTTAGAGGTTTTGCGTATTCACCAAGCTGAAACCATAGCAGAAAAAAAAACCTAAGCTGTATGCAAAGTGTGCATCAGTGTGGTTTAGAAATGCTCAGGGTGAAGGAAGACTGTTAGCTCATTCCAAGGACAAGATGGAAAACAGCTTTAAGGTATCTTCAGTCACAACCATTAGTTTCACCAATGACTAAATGAATAATGAGAACATTTCTAAGAAGATTTCCTGGAAGATTTCTCACACTTGCTGTGCAAGGGAGCTACCAGGAGATATCTCTGTGGATCTAGTCCCAGTCTAGTCCCAGAGCTGCATTTAGACCTCATATGTCACCACTGCACGCTTGCCCCCTAACAGCTCTGCTTCAAAGACACCCACTTTTAAGAATGAATCACCCCTAGCTGAAAGAATGTTCAGACAACATTCACCCATTTGCTTGGTCATTCTTTCACTTTGTGAAAGTTGCCTAAGAAGTACCCTTGGAGATGGAAGGTTCTTGCCTTTCCCAGTATATTTCTGCTACTGTTTCCTCACATTAGCGTAGAAGAGTTCCATGTGTTCAATATAGCTTGAAAACAGACCGTAACACTAGAGGTAATTTGGAATAAAATAGCTTTTAAAAACAAAATGAATATATATGTGTGTGTATATATATATATATATATATATATATAAGTATATATGTATATTTAAAGTTATATTATTTAAAACCTTTGAAGCAGGCAGAACACATCAAATCTCCATGTGTTAGCAAGCCAAGATTACTTCTGTGTTTCTTCTTGCATTGCAAAGTTCTCTATAAAAACTTATAAACATACCCATACAGATGTCTCTATAGCTTGGTTGTTCAGCAAAACACAGTTTTCAGCTGTTTTTCAGCCTGAATTTATAGAATGACTTTGGTGACCATCAGTCCCTATGTTTGAAGTGCCCTCAGCATTCAAGGCAACAAATAAGTAACATAAGGATTACAGAAACCCCCATGCTTTTGAAGCTAGAGGCTCTGTGGCTTTGTGAAGCAACGTGGGATGCCTACACATCAACAATTATATAAAATCCTCTGTTTGAGGACTGTGTCAGATTAATTGGTGGAGCTGAGAGATATACTTCCAGACTCTTCGGATTCGGTACATCTAACACATAACTGTGATGCCTATTCTTCTCATAAGATAATAAACTCTCTACATCTTATGTTTGTTAGACATCTTATTTCCAGAAGAGTAATGCCTAACAGTATAATTAAAATAACTTCATTGATGTCTTTCTGTTTTCATTTAAGACAAATTCAGTGGCAATTGAAAGACTCAAAAATGCAGATGTCATTTTTTAGTGTATTGAAAGCACATAACTTCTAAATTTGAATAATTTTTTTTCCAACCAAAACTATCAAGGGCTTGTATTTCCCACTGACTTCATGCTTTCCTTTATGTACTATACCTGTTTCTGTAGTTGTGATCCTTCTACAGAGGGAAACCTATCATATGCTCAAAAAACATGATGTTTGGGTATCAAGTCTGCAGTTCAGATAGAAAGCTTTTGCTGCATCTGTGTGCATATGATGCTTTGAAGGAAGATACTACCCTAATTACATCCTTTCAGCCAACACCTGGACAAGAAAATATGAATTCTCTAGCATTTGCTCTTATTATAGCAAAACAATTTTTCAAGAATGGACAGTAACATATATGCAGACATCCCAAAGAACATCAACGAATGCTAGTCATCCTTCACCATGTGCTTCAACACGTTCGACTTTACCAGTTCATTCACCTAACAAGTCCCCCATCCACTCTCAATATATGTAAATCCAGATGTTACCCACTGAAATGTAAAACTACAGAGTCTGAAGACATTTTTTTTCTACCTACGCCTTTTTCAGTTGCAACCACTACGTGCAGGTCTGCTGACACTGTGAAAGGTTTCTGAGAGCTATTCCATCACTGGATTAATGAGGAGCAACTCACAGTTGTCCAGCTCCACATGGCAGAGGAGTGTACTTGTTCTAGTGATGTGACAAACTACCTGCAGGTTCCAGACACCGCTGAGATTCTGTATCACCTTCTGTCATTTTTCAACTGTCCCGAATCAGCCACAAACCACCTGGGCCTCATCTCCAAGTCTAACTGCTGCACAACTCTTTTATTAATAATTTACTAACGTTTGAGCATTAAAGGATAATAAAGCTGTAATTCAGAAATATCTTTACATTTATTATTTATACTATACTATAATATATACTATATATGTGCATGTAATATAATTAACACTATATATTTATACCACCTTAGTGAAGGTTATTAAATAAATGATGATGAAGCAAATCTAACTTTAATTAATTAATCCTTCCAAAATGTTTAAGTTATAATTTCACATCAGAGCAGTGTCAAGGCTATGCTGAATATGGGGCTGAATACTGCTCTCCAGAGATAAAAAGATGAGAGCTGATGCTGATTGCCATTGGTCTCCCATTGTTTCTCAAGGACACTGACAGAAAGTGTGTTGTTGGCCTGCTCATAAGATCATGCAGACAGAATAACTGGGGTGCTGCACTCTCAGTATTCAGCCGATCCAGATGAGAACAGGAGTGAAATGAAACTGTACTGAATATGTTTGTTGGGAGTGTTCATTAGGAAAGTCCTGAGAAAATTTGGAGAGCCTCTCTGTCATCACCAAACTTCAAGTTTGGTTCCAAAAAAGTCAAAACCTTCAAGTATTGAAGATTTTCATCACAAAAAGAGGATACTTTTATGAAGACTTTGTGAAGCATGTTACGTGCAGCTAAGTACAGAACAACTGGATGTTTCTACTAGAAAACCTCCACACCAGGAGAATAATTGTTCCTCTGCAGACCTAGTCTAGCATCATCATCCACAGGAGTATAATATTAATTCACATGGAAAAATACACATGAAATTCTGAAGCAGGGTCTACATCTCTTCTGACTCATCAGCAGATGAACAGGATTGATGGAAGGAGATGCATCAGCCATAAACTACAGCAAATTGCTCCTTAATCTTCTCTGCGGCGCTGCTCAATGCATACTTTGACTCAGCTTACAAGTTAGGAAGCAGAGCGAATAAAATGTAATCAGTATATTAAAGTGTGATTCTTTTTCAAACTAATTCATGCACAAAGGAAGACCGAGTCCTTTGCTACTACTTAAGGCTTATTTTCCATTTTTTGTGTTAACACTTGGAAGCCAGCCTGTCAAAATACATTACTGGATATGTTCCCCTGTGCCTGCCGAGATGGCATGATGCAGCAGGGAGCTGACAATGTTTTCACAAGATGCTCTTGTACATGTTTTCACCTTAATATGTGATAAGTACTTTGGTCCAGAGAGAGTGTAATATCCACCTACACAAGACATAAAAATCCAGATGACTTCTTCACCTATCGTTTCAGTAAAATACTGTACGTCAGTTATAATCTCAAAACAGGCGGAACAACAGGCAAACAAAATGCATTTGAGGGGGAAAATCATTCATAAGTCTTGGATAATCCATTGAGAATTTGCTAATGCAGACACAGAGCTTAATCAGTAAATATCAAAAAGGAAGACTGTGGTGCGGCAATGAGTAAAGAGGGTTTATAGCTTTCCTATATTTGAGAAGACTTCTTAGTTGCTCAAGTGTGATTCAGATTAAAAGTGAGAAATTTCTCTTGAGAAAAAGTCTGATGGCTGGTTTTCTCCTAGGACAAATTATCTCACCAAAGATGCTTCCCCCACTGCTTTTGATAGAGTTTTAACTACCTTAGGATTACCTCTTTCTTTGTCATTTGCAAGGGAGATGTGTGTCTAGGAAAGTGAGAGATTTTGAAGGCTGGAAGCTTACACAGTATTTCACAATTATTTCGCTCTCCCACAAAAGAATTCCCCCGATAAAAGCTCACTCCTACACTAACTGCCAAAATAATGTCAGCTGTTAGAATTTTATTCTTTCTCTCTCACTTTCTCCCACCCGCCACCAATGTTGTCTTTCGGTCTGACCGCTAAATCAAAGAGAGGGATTAAAACAATTCTTTATTGATTTAAACTGAATTTGAGACACAGCTAAGGCAAAAGGTCCTGAACTAGTCATGGAAAGGCTGCAACTTAGGATAATTTAAGCAACCAGCTTTTTGCAATTACTTAGAATACTGAAAATTAAAACTGCCTCAAAGTTGCTACAGCTTATACATTATAAATGCTTGACGGGAAAATCAATTACCTATGCATTACTTGAAGCAGTGGCTCAGAGGGGTCAACTTGTTAGCAGCTGCTAGAACTACTGGCTTGACCAGATAAAATCTAGCATTCAGGAGAAAAAATAAAAAAAATTAAAAAAAAATAAAAAAGAGAGAGTCCGTGTACACTATTTTGTTTCTTCCTTCCTTCCTTGCTGTGGTATTTATTCCCTAGGAACTTCTGGATAATCAACTGAAGGGCAAAGCGCTACAGACTAGATGCAGCAAGTGGCAATGAAATCTCAAAAGCTAGGGTTTCCCACTTGTTTCTTGAGCTCTCTCTTACAGGGAAAGGTTTAAGAGAGACGAAACTATTGCATGTAGTGTGTGTCAGTGGAAGATCAGAGTCATATAGAGATTCAAGACTAAACTTTTTCTTACTTACGCAGTGAATTAGAATAATTTGTACACAGGAAAGAAAGACGAGGAGGAACAAAGGAATTGGAAATGGCAGTTAGGGAAAAGAAAGAGTGGAGACAAATGTGTTAATACTGGTGTTAACAATTGCTTTCAAGAAATAGAAGATCTGCACTAGTATCCGAAAAAAAAAGTAGTTCTGGTCTTACAGTGCAAATAAAAAGCACAAAAACAGAGGCAGCGTCTGCCTTTGCTAGCAATTCTGTAAAGCTCCATCAAAAGAAGGCCCCTTCCTAGCAGCACCAACTGTTTTCGTTCGGACTTGGGAAATGAGAAGTCTGTTCAGCTATAGAGGAATTGCGTGAGTAGCAATCCTCCTAGCTTCCTCTCTCTTACGCTACCAGTGTGAACACCAAAGTTAATGTCTTTTTCACTAAGGAGGTTAAAGTGGCTTCCATGCATCAGATTTGAGTAATTCAGTTCCATGGTTAAATTAAACAAAAAAATAAAAAAATTCAATGGTATTTTACAGAAAGATCACATCTAATAAACAATAATATAGGGCTTAACACCCCTCACCATATCCTAATCTAATTATTTGAACGTGCTTCAGTAAAGTAGCTGAGATTAGCCAAAACTGAATTGTACACTTACTGATAGCAGTGTACCACAAAGTAGAATAACATTCCATGTAAGTAAAGAATGAAACAGCAAAACCCTGAATTAAAAAGCAAACCACTTCAATGCAGCTAAAAATAAGGCAGTGTGAAGAGTGTTGGACATCACTGAAAGCCAAATTAACCCAATGGGAAGGTGTCAGGAGACTGGGCTTATTTTCCTCCTGTGAGGCTTTCCAAATTCGTATGTGCACTATCTTGTTTGGTTCCAATTCGTAGAAACAGAAGTGCCCAAGTGACATAAGGCTGTAGTGCATCTAATCTGTCTCACCTATTTTTAGACTGTTAATCACCTGGGTGCCTCACTAGTGAAAAACCTGTTCTCTATTTATTTATTTACCCGTTCTTTATTTATTTCTTTATTCTATTTATTTTTCAAAGCAGAGCCTAGAGAAGGGGAAGAAGGAACAGGACTGCTTCTGTTCCACCTTTTCCCCAGGATTTGATGAAGAAAACTCTTCAGGCATAAGAACTGTAAAAAAGAAGGCATCTATACTTTTCAAAGTCATTTCACACCCCTTTTACTCTACCAAAAAGGGAAAAAACATTGCAAAATTAGGGATTACAGATAACTTCTTCCAAAATGTTATAGATATTCTGGTTTCCTTTCAGCTGTGGAAGAGTAACATAAATAAATTTCCAGGAACCCAGCAAAAATTATGACTTAAAATTTTGAAGCAGTTCTGTACGGTGTCTTTAAAACCTGAACCTAGATAACACCATAATGACATTATGAAAATCAGTTTCATATACAGATAGAGGAGACCAATGCAAAAGTAGATTTGTGTTATCAGCTCTGCTGAAATGATAATGAAGTCTGTGACCTAAGCATGAACACGTTTAGGAAAAACCCTTGACATACATTTTTTAATGCAAAAGTCACTTGTCATTACAGCATTTCAGCAGCATAAGCTACACTTGTCATGCCTGAACCTGGAAGAATCCATTCCTTATCATGCAAGATGTGTTACTGTTAAAACAAATTCTGTACAACCAATAACTTTTGGATGTATAATAAATCAGCTGGAAAAACTATGCTTGATGTATTCAGTATTTTAATAGTCATTAAGATCTTGTCTTTATTGATAATTATTCAATATTGTGTAATAGGTGATATGGTTTAAAACAGATATTGATAAAATAATAGCAACATAAAATAGTAAGAAAAATGTTGTCACAATTTAGTCTTGTTTCAGAATTATTTTGAATTTACTTTTACTTTGGATAAAGAAGTCCCATTACTCTTGTCAAGAATACAAAATCTAGGTCTTCCTCTATCATCTGTATCATATTAAGCCATCATATTAAGAAACAGCTGCCACATTCTGTATAGAAAGACTGCAAGATTTTGAGAGCAAGAAAAAAAGGTGCATGTCTTTATGGAGACCAATCTCAAAGCACCTTCCAGTCCTCACAAGAGAGGGAGACAGAAGGTGGTCAAAAGGAGGGAGAGTATGTAAAAATTACAGTCATTTTTAATGTTTTCTTCTTATAGAAAGTGGTAGGAGAAAAAAAGCTGGGATTTTCCAGAAGATAATTATTTTCTTTCCCTTTCAACATGAAGTTTCTCTACACACAGCCAAATACTATTAGCTTCCTCCATGAATTAAAGCCCAAACTTTACTTAGCTTTTGTCAACTTGCACCGCAATTTTTTATTCACAGCTATGTAAATGCTGTTGCAATGACTGCACTTAAACTACATTAGAAGAATCATTCAGATCACAAAGTCAAGCCCCCAGAATGCTAGGAAATACCAAATTAAGGTTGATAATGACACTTTCACATAATCCATTCATGTGCAAATTAGTTTCAAGCTTTACAAAAATACCATTTTCAATTTTTTTTCCCAATGCGCCTATGATTCTGCACTACACTTAATAAACAACTCTCAATAAGTCAATACCTTTTTTTAACTGAAATTAATGTTCATTAAATATAACAGAACGAGCTCATCTTGTAGTGTTACAGAAATAAGTTAGCAGTTCTCTTTTTCAAAATGCTCAACAGCACTGAACTGAAATATTAACATCAGCTTCCCTGAAACGAAAAGTTTCAAGAAATCCTGCTGAAGTTACAGTGAGCTGAGGAGGTTTCAGTACCCAAAAGAATTTACACTTCACAGGGAATTTTGACATACTGAGTTGTATTAGGCCATCGACCTTTAATGCATCCTATATATATAGTATTGGAGGCAATCCAGCAACAAAGAAAAACTAAGCTAAGCAGTACTATAATTACTTGTAAGGCTTAAAGAATTAGGGGAATTTTTATTATTTGTAATTAAGATAACCTTGCAAGGTCAATAGATAAGCTATGGAAATTAAGCAGTGTCAGAATTAAGTACTATACAACTAAACATACTGTCAATTGAGTGAGATGCTGAATGAAAAATGTTAACCAAGGACACACTGATGTCCTAAAGCATTAGGAACAGGAAGACACGATCTCCAGAGGTCCTCTCCAGTCTACGTTATTCAGTGGTTCTCTATCAATAGCACTGACAGCAATCTGCACATACAGTGCCCTTACTATGACAATGAGCTTTCAGAGATCATCAATTAGCACTAAAGGACAAGACTGACACTAGTGCAGTTTTCTGCATATGGTAAAGCTATAGGATTTGTCCCTCAATAAATGTTTTACCTACAGACCACCTAGAATGAGATTTGCAAGGCGAGAAGTTTACCAGCATTTTGAAGAAATTCAAAAAAGACAGTGGATTATTTACTTCTACAGAAGTTTCAGTGAGTAATCCTGAAGACATCAGCTAAAGTTGTGAGAAAAAAAGTACAATTTTCCACTTACCTACATGTGTGGTTTCTCTCCTTCTACTACACACTAACATGTATTTTTAAAAAAACTTTTTAGAGAAGGATGTTCACATTGACATTTTTTTTTCCCAAGTGTATTAACTAAATGCCATAGCAAACTGGAACTGAGAGGGACAGGCACAGTAGAGAAAGAAAAGGAAAACATAGGAAAGAGATGTGAAAGAAAAGTTTATGCTTTTACTGCCTGATTATGTGAAGAAGAAACAGGAAAATCCCTCTGAAAATTGTGGAAGATCTGATGGTCAGATCACTGTGTCGTTTGTATCACAAACTGACCTTTTCTAATGAGGGCATAATCTTGTTTCTAAAGACATTACATTAGTGTTTTGGAACCTATTCCAGCACTTCACTACTCTTATTGTAAAAAACTTTTTTCTTATATCCAGTCTAAATCTCTTCTGTCTTATACATAGATCTCTCTGAGATTAATGCTTCGATTTATTTCCATGGAAAATACAACAGCTACAAAGAGCGCAATAACACTACTTGACAGAGCAAATTCTCAGCTACAGAACACTATTTTTCAACAATCATCTGTTGCATTTTTGTCAGCAATGAACAACAGCCTTCATGCCACACTCATAAAACTGCACCAGCAGAGGTGACCCACTGTAGCTGTCAGCGCTGTGGAAATGCATCACCCACCACCTCACTGAGCTCACATCCAATCTTTGGTCCCCGTGAACATTCAGCAAGCGTCCATGAATGTCAGTGAGTACCATTTTTTTCTGTATGGAGGAATTCAATTCCCCATCTTTCTTCAGACTTCCATGTCAGATGCCATTTTGTTGAACTGCTCCTTTTCTGCCATCTCTGACGTGCAAAGGGAAGACTCAACCCCTACTGCCATACCACCAACATGCACCTCTGATGCTGTAAGACTACATAATAACATAGGAGGCAATACTTTTAGAGGAGTCCTTGTAGACTGAAACCATTTTTTCTTTGTTGTATCACAACAGACCTTGCTGAAGAGCCTGCCCCCTTCTTTCTGACAGCCCCGCTTTAGATATTGAAAGGCTGCTATCATGTCTCCCCAGAGTCTTCTCTATGCTGAAGAGCCCCAGCTCTCTCAGCCTGCTCTCATAGGGGAGGTTTTTCATCCCTTGCACCATTTTTTTCACCCTCCTGTGTATGAGCTCTAACAGGTCCACTCCTTTCCTGTACTGAGGACTCCACACCTGGATGCAGTACTCCAGATGAGGCCTCACCAGAGCAGAGGGGCAGGATCACCTCTCTTGAACTTCTGGTTACACTTCTTTTACTTCTGCTTACTCTGATGTACCCTAAGGTTCATCCAGTTCCCTAAGGCAGCTGCATGCACTTGCCATCATCATCACTGATCCCACCAGATATGCCAGAAGTGCAAGGCCTTGCACTTGTGTTTGTTAAACCCCAGGAAGTTTTCCATGTCTCACTGCTTAACCCTGTGCAGGTTTCCCTGGATGGCATCCCACCAACAGTATCACACAGTTTGGCATTACTCGGGTGCAGTCCATCCCACTGTTGATTTCACTGATAGATATATTACATCAGTCTCAATAGTGACCTCTGAGGGACAACATTCATCACTAATCTCCATCTGGACATGGATCCACAGACCACCACTTTTCAGGTACAATTTTCAACCAGTTCCTCATGCCTCAAATGGGCCTCCCATCAAATCCATATCTTTCTAATTTAGAAAAAAGGATGTTGTGGATGACCATTTCAAAGGTCTTACTGAAATCCAGATAGACAATTTTTCATGAGATATTGTTGACTAACTCCCTGAAGACATGGAAGTCGGCTTTCCTAAAATTTAGTGCCCTTATTTTACTCATCTGTCTGTTCCACATTCTTTAGGATTGTGAACTTCACCACTGCGTAATCATTACAGCCCAGGCAGCCTCCAATCCTGATGTCACCAATCAGTTAATTTGCATTGGTGAGAAACGGGCCCAATATTGCAATCCCCCTGGTGGGGCTCTCTCTTCTACTTTGCTCAATAATTTTTCCTCCATGCATTCCAGGGGCCTCCTGGATTGCCTACAGATCACTGAGCTACTTTTCCAGTGGATAACTTCAACAAAAGAGATGAAGAAGGGTTAAGAAGGGATTGCAAAGGGCTACCTGAGTGGTCCATTTCCTTGCTAATCTCCCAGTGAACAGAAGGCAGGGAGCACCTCCCACAGGCATCCTACACCTGGGTGCTTTTGGGTTGCTGGGAGTCTTAGCAGTCACACAAAACATGACAGAGGTCTCAGGTGCTCCAGAAAAAGCAGAAGCAATGTGGGACCTGGGAGTTCGTGAAAGCTTCTGCTTTCTGTTCTGTTTTCCCTCCTGCTGACACCCTCTCCAGCTATTGCCTGAGCTACCTACTGTTCACTTACCCAAGGTGAGTGAGATGGAAAAATGATAGATGACCAGAGTTCTCATTAAGTATCTTGTTCTCCAATATTGCCATGATTAATCTGTGTCACAGTTCAGTGGTTCAGCTGCATTTACTAGGTGGAGACTAATGAAATAAGGGTTGTCTAGACAGCTGTGAAACTTCCAACTTTATGAGGGAAATCATGTCAATATATTACTGTTACGAAAGTCAACTCAATTAGCAGAATGATCGACGCAGAAGTCAATGTTATTTCCAATTACAATTTTACTGTGGCTCAGAGCTCTTTTGGGCTCTTTCTTCTCAGGTTTTCTCCCACAACTTCCTTTTCAACAAGGAACTTATAGGAAACTGTTCCTTTACACTGCAAAGTACAGAAGAGCATTCCTCTTGCATAGTCAAGTGCTGTTTACTACCACTTAAGCATCATTATGTGATTACTGGCAACACTCCCCATAGAGAAATGAAGATGCAAAAGCAACAACGGATTGCTTTGCTTGAGCTGCCAGTAGCCCTCCAGAGCCTGGTAACATATGAATCGCAGAGACAGTTTCAAAAAAATGTAACAAAGAAAAAAGAAGAAACTCCCACAACAGTTGAATGTGGGAACTGAAGGTAGAGACCTGTGCCAAATCATACGTTTATGTGTATTTCTGGAATTGCCATCTCAGAGAGATGCTACTTAATGCCAACCTTTTGATGCTCAGCTGCCCTGCCACCTCCTATTCCAGTCATCACACTTCTGCATCAGTTGGCAATACATGCAAATTGTCCATTTGGGGGGAAAGCTTAACTTCAAAATGGTATGTTTACACAGACTGCCATTTCAGATGCATTTAATACTCAGGATGTCATCGATACAGGATTGTAGGAGCTTGTAACACATTTCCTCTATCTTCTGAGGCTTGCAGATAAATCTCCCATACAAAAGAGATGCTGAACACAGGACTCTCTGATTGTAAGGTTGTGTGCGTAGAAAATATATCCAAATAAAACACGGTACTGGACAACGCAAGCAGTGCAGAACACACACACACAAACAGCAATCATTCATTCTGTAAACCGTTTCAGGCCCAGGATAAATCCTCTTACAGCAACTCCACACCTCTGGCTACAGACATCTTCGTAATTAACATTCATGGAACAGCAAGGGAAACGTGGGGCAAAAGTGGAGCTGCGTGCAGAAGTACTATCAGCTCAAATCTGGGAAAACAACTAGAAAAACATCCACTTTCTCTCTGCTCTGCTTCTCACTCAATGCAGTGCCCACCTGCACAGTTCGGCAAAGAAACTCTTGATAAGCATTTTCCACTGACCTATCGCAACCCAAGGATACTTCATCAGTGACTCGGGCCACCACACTGCCACCACTCATGGCTGTGGCACGAGCATATCCACAGCCTGTCCCACCAGCGTCACATGGAGTGGTCATCTGAAGCACAAGGTAACAGCGAAGCTGCCAGCCTCCAACACCACACAACAGGGAAGGGGACGCTCATTAGAGCTGCAGGGTTTAGTCTTCAGGAAGCACTCTGCAGGAGTCTCAAATTCAGTTAAAGTCAACAGGAACTAAAGATGCTCAGTATGTCATGAGACTAAGCCACTAATTAATGCTCCAGATGTGGAGGGGGAGTCAGCTCAGGCCAAAAAAATCTGGGCTGCAGAGAGTGTGGTCTGAAGCAGCCAAGCAAAAGGGCTCCCAGGAAGGAAAAATGAATCTGACAAAGAGCCCCATTAGTCCTCCCTCCTGCAACAAGGCAGATAACTGGATCAGTGAGATGTAATAGAGCCTGTTAATCAACGGGACACTGCTTCCCTTCAGTCTCCTGCAAAGGCATAGATCATTAGCAACACTACAAGCCAACAATCCATTTTTTATTACAGGATGAGTAAGTGATAGGAGTTAGGACCAGAAGATCGTGCAGAAGGAACAGAGTGATGTTTATTAAGGTTTGACCTTCAAGGGCAAATATTTTTGTTTTCACTCAGGGAAATCTTCCACCAACGTCACAGAGGAGGACTAGAGGACTATCACTAGCACCAGAGGAAATGTGGAGCAGCAGTGCAAGATGGCCTTCAAGCAGAGCAGCAATCCGTTGAATGGCATTTCAGTGGGAACAAAACCAATCTTGTAACAGGGAAATCCTCCTTCAAACCCTCTAACAAAAAGAAGAGACAGATAACTCACAAATACCTTCCAGTCCTCTGTGATTTAGTCTTACCTTTGCGATGTTTTCTTGTATTTTCTCCTGCAGGAAAAGAACAAAACACAACTGAGATAAGAAAGCTCAACTGGTGAGGATGAGAAAAGGAGAAGTGCAGCAATAGGTGCAATTAAGGGATGACACTTATGCCATAAAGGTTATTCCAAAATTGATGCAGCTATCTCCAGCTACACTCAGTAGCTGTTGCCATTAACTGCAGTAGAAAGAGAAGTGAGTTTGCCTGCGTGCATCTTGCCCTTTTCTTTAAGAAAGGGTCACAGCAGCTGGAAAGGACTCAGTTACTACTCTAGCAGGGAAATGCAAGTGACAGGAACCACCTTTTCATGCTGAGGTGTACTTTTTGTGTCTCCATATAGCATAGAAATGTGACCTGATGTGTGGAGAGCCCACTACTTTGTAGTGACGGTGATGTGTTGCATCAGCTACTTTGCTGTGATCAATCAGCGCAAAGCACCAGTGATTTTACAGCAGCTCTGCTCTGGAAAGAAAACCCAGGTCCTCTCAAGTTTTATTTTCTCCCAAATCCCAGGTGCCACAATGCATATATGATGGGACCCAAGTGAGCTGTGCCCAGGATCAGAAATGGCAAGGGCAATGGGATGCTGACAGCACCTATTCACCATCCTAGCCTAACAATCCCACCTTTCCACCACATCAGTTATGTTAAAGGCTGCAAGCTCTTGTCTTCCTAGCACGGTGGGTTTGTCCTCCGCAGGCAGTGGCACAAGGTGTCAACATCCAATCAGAAACCCAGCTGTGTGCACACAGAGTCAGCTGCAGAGGTATTTCTGTATTGTACTTTGAATGTCAACTAATTATTCTGCAACTGCATGTTCAATGGCTTCGTACAGTGCCTGGCAAAACAGAGCACTGATCTCACTTGAGTTCAGCCATGCTTTTGTAAGTTGAAGTGAAACTAATGAGCTCTAAACTTAACAAGCAGTGATGGTAACACAGTGAGGACTATGACGAAGAGTGCAAAATCAACATCCTGATGTTCACCAAGACTTTAAGAGGTTGTCCCCACATTCTGAGTGTTTAGTAATGGTGTACTACGTCCAACTCCGCTTCCTCATCTCTGATAATACTGCAGGTGGAAAACTGTAGCTAAGTCAGACAGGCCCAGCATACCCAAACATGAGGTATTCTTTCTTAAAAATAGGGGGAAAAATGACAAAAAAAAAAAGAGTGCTATTTTATACTTAATAAGCACTGACAGTGTGTACTGGCTGTCAAATGTTTCATTCAATATTATTTTTAGAAATAGTACTCAAGTATTGCTTCTGACCATGTCAGGACCATAAATTAAGCCCTAGATATTTACTTCAGAAAGATTTTTAAATATTTAATTTACACTTGGCTGTATGAAGAATTATTTATTTAAATTTGAGCAGGTGCAAAAGAGTTAAATAACAAACACAGCAGCATCAAGAGTCTAGCTTAAATGACATTCACGATGCTGATGTACACAAGCAGAATCCCACACGGGCCCACCTGATTCTAAGGCAAATTTTAATTTTAATTACAAAAGGATAAAGAATAGAGATTTCATTTTGCAGAGTTCAGATTTGGAAGATGTATTCCATCAGAGGTATTCTGACAAACACACAACCTCACTAAAATGTCTCGCAAAAAGAAGCTGCTGAAAAACCTTCTGCTTGCTTGGCCATTCTAATCCAGGTTGATTACAATATCTTTTTCCCAGGAAATCCAAATGATTTATTCAGATTTTTACTTCTGCTATGTAAATTCAACATTTTAAATTTAAAAATTAAGTTATTTCCAAGTCATTTATTTCCCCTTTAAGCGTTTCATGGTGTGTTGCAGTACCCTCAGAACTAATTCTTCCCTTTATTGGCTCATGACTTTCGCATGGTTTTGTAAAGTCTTTCTTTTACTGTCAGCCTTCACATTCCAGCAAAAATACCTTTCCTAATATCCTCATTGGCTATAAGTTTCTTCTAAAGAGGTGGCCCGGCCTTAGGGTGATGTTTGCATTTGGGTAAAGCATCACTTTTCCTATCAGTTACACCTTTAGCCTTATTTTCATGAATATTTTTACCGCACTGGAAAACCGCACTAGGGGGAAAGCATTTGCCTCTTAAAACAGGAGTTTTAAGAAGCACATACATATTTTTATTATTGTTGTTTATTGTTGTTTCCACACCTGCAGTCCAATAACAGTCAAAGTTTACATGTACTGAGTTAGTGACCACATTTACAGGCACTGAATTTGCTTACTATGGTTGAAAGAAGATAACATAACTAAAGGAATTTCTATTCTTAGATTCAATGTCACTATTTCATGCATTTGCTTTGGAGAGAAATTAGTAGTTGCATTCACACTATTGCTGACATCTAGCAAAACATACACGGTACACCTGAACTTCCAGAATTTCAAAAAGAATTCTCACAACAGTCTTCACCAACAATACGAAAAGATCATGTTGACACAGTTGGGCTGTTTTCAAAAATAGTCTTCATTTTGTTTTTCTGAAAGCAGACAGCATTGTCATGTACCTGCTTTAAGAGTGCAAGCCACCACTTGCACCCGTCTGCCATGAAATAAGTTCATTGCAAACAATTACATTAGAAGGCGCCTCTTTTCATACCACAGTCAGCATCAATGGATGGCTGCAACTAGCCACGATGTGTGAGTTTATGTGGTGGGGTGAGTTGTTTGTTATTTGTAGGTGTGACAAGTTATCCTGGTTTATCTCTCCGTGAGGAGTCTATGCAAGGAGGAACTGAGAAACTCAGCTGCCTTTAGCAGAGCCCTTGGAAAAAAAGCAGAGCCAGATGCATCTTCCACACGAGTTCAAGAGACACATAATCTTCCGCTATCAAAATAAAGCCGACAGAAAGAATGAGCTTCCTGCACCTTTAGGCTACCCAGTGTTTGTGCCTGCACAAGATTTGGTGACATTATCAAATTTGCTCAAGTTATGTTTCTTTTCCCACTGTACACACGCTGTGCTAGAAGAATTACCACATCCATTCAACTCACGTTTTCTGTCACGGAATGTATTACTCATAGGTCTACATTTAGCTTGTATTAATTTTTTTTCTTTTTTTTCTCATGCTGAAGAGAATGAACAGATGACTCACACTAGGTAGGCCCTCTATTACTAGCATAAACAAGATATAACTTCACTGAACTTCATGCAATTACACCTGCACAAGCCTAGTGCAAGAACTAGTTCTTGTGCAAGTAGGTTGCTGGAGTCTAATGAGAGAAAACCTGGCGAGAGTTGAAACAACATCTGTTTTTTAACAATTAAAAAAAAATAAATGGTGGGGAGGACAAAACTTCTGTCAGAAATGAAATGAAGACAGTATGAGAGATGAAGCCTCAATTTCACTATCTGCTTCTCTAGAGGTGAATGACTCTTTTGTATTGTAACATGTTGGTCAGACATAAAATTAGGACTGATGCCTACTACGACACTTTGGAAAGTATTTCAGCAACAAGATGTACATAGCTAACACTACACAGACACTCAACTTCCACTGAAATAAACATGCAAAGTGAATGTGCTTTCATTCTCATCAACTTCTACATATCCTGCTCCCAGCACCACGTTTCTATCCCTGTCATGCAATGCTGGTGTACCCTTAGGCCGATCACCTTCTTCCTGTTTCCCCTTTAGACTTCTTTTCTGTTCGTTATTTATCTCTTCAGGGTAATGCTCTGTGTAAATGTGGGTTGTACTGAGGGTCAGCTCAATGACGGCTAACTGGAGCCCAAGTTGTTCCCAAAAGCCCGCACAATTCTTCCCTACCTAGGAGCCCATAGATGAAGAGAATTTAATAGAACCACAAGAAATGTTTGAATTCCATAAGGACCTTCACAGAATTCTGCTGAGGTGTGTTAACATGATTAAATAGGTATGGAGAGGAGGGAGGGTGGAAGAGAAGGGGAATTAAACAGCTCTGCCAACTGCTCTGTTTTTGACCCATAATCACACAATTCAGCGTATCAACTAGCTGGATGAATTGCTTGTTCACTCCTACACAGCCTCTGAAGAAATACCTAAATCACGTTTTTTACTTATAACAGCAACATGGTTAAAATGGTCTTATTCCATATTTATTCCATAGGGTTTGACAGTAATGGCATACCTTCAGCACGTGGGTGAAACAGTGGGTGCTGCAGAAGTAAAAGGAGGACACTTGCCTAGCTTTATCCATGGAAACTTACACTGAAATCTAAAAGTTAATGAGCACCATGTTCAGACTAATGGGTTGTATCTGTCCTGGTATTATCTCTGCGGGCTCAAAGCCTCCAGGGCCATGATCAGCACCAGTACTCTTGCTGTTAGCATTGCAAAGTGCTGTTAACCACTGGTGGTACATGCAAGTGAGAGCAGGTGACATGTCATAGTGAATTAATGCTGCTCAGATCAGTGGCCACAAGCATGTCCTTAGTCCACCAAGATGGTCAAACCACTTAATTTTCTGGCTGAAACTCATAATGCGTCACCTGCAGTGGCTCGGTTTTGTTTAGGTTGGGATTGCCATAGGTTTGGAATGGATCTCCTGTGGGTCCAAGGAATTTAGCAAGTTCTTGAAATCCAGTGGCCTGTGCTCTCCCAATTGAATGTCCTGATAAAGCCCAGATCTGACGCAGTGTCTGCTTCATCCTGAATCCATGTTCCTTTGGGAAAAAAGTGGGCAATGTGTATTTAGAGAGCCACGAGACTAGCTACAGTGAATCTGCTAGAGTAGTTTAGAAAAGATATTGCCCCCAGCCTCCCTCACGGAACAACCAGCAGACACAAAGGAACAGATCTGAGAGGGAGCTTAATAATACCCCTACAGAAGAACCCCCAGACATCTGTCCTTTAACACTGGAGTCCCATCACACCTGTTGCATGAACTATTAATTTCAACTTCCCTTCCAAATTCCTCGGACTAGTTCCTTTGGAAGTGCAGAGATGAAGTCACTTCACCACACTGAAACATGAAATTCTGGCAAGTCTTGTTCTCGTCTGTCAGAGGTGTCTAATGTTAGAATAGGTGTTTAGATAACAGTGCTGAAAGTCTGTTTTGTAGCTTAGCGAATCAGCAATGAGATGAGCAATAAAATTTGGCAAAAAGAGACATGCCTCCCTTCAGTTCAATCTAGAAGACCATTCCTGCTCTTTCATTACCACCAGTGAATCTGCAGCCATGCTGGATGTTACTCCCCACCCCACCCCTGCCCCCGCTGCTTTCCTTAGCAGCCAGTCGCAATTCCTATTCACTGCCTTTCTCCAGTTCACTGGCCCAGAACTCCCAAGACTTCCTCCCTCACTGGCCACATTTGGGCAGCAGATGAAGAGCAGTTCCCAGCTCGCAAGCCCCGGTGCCTTCCCTGAGCACACCACAGCAGTGTATTAGCTTGTAACAGGGGCAGGCACCATACCCTGAACGTCACTGCTGAGGAGGAAAGACTTGGGGCTCAGATAAAGCTACTTTTTTTCCAAGTGATGGGATCACTTAAATTGAAAATCTTCTCTCCCGGCAGCTCGATATTCTAAAACACTCAGTGCATTACAAATTATTCGTCATCATCGCCGGATTAGTGATGCGTTTGCATTATGTTACCAAAGCTTATATTAATAACCATGTATAAACCAATTAACAAAACCGAAATCTCACAGCACAGACTATAGACTGGCATCTGTCAAAGCTCAGGATCTCACGGGAGCCCTGACCAGAACTCATAAATATATTGTGAGTGCCAGATGATGCCATCAACAGCTATTGGGTTTTTAATTCCTTAGTTGAAACAGGAAGACCAGCTTTCCTGCTTTAATCATTCTCTAATCAATAACAAACGTGATTTATTGTTTCTTCCACAGTCTGTTTAGCAAAATACTGCTCTAAGTTAAAAACAATACAATCATAGAGACTAATGACAACGGAGGAGAAGAAATCGTAAGAAGTGGATGAGGAAAGAGATTTTAGCTGCTCCTTGCAATGTAATGGGGGGTTTATGGGGGATTTTAAAAGACAAGCCATTTTAAATTGGACCCTGACCTACATGGGGACACAGTGAAATCATGAGAGGATGAGGCAGTCATTTTTCTCATTGTAAGTAGATTATAAGAGGCTGTGTGCTCTGGAGCATGGGCATGTGCGGTGCAACCATGCGATGGCAAGAAACATTCACAGCCTGAAACAGGTGCAACAATTTCAGAAGAAACAAAGATGAGACAGTGAACTGGGACAAGAGATTTACAGCCAAAACATAAGGGAAGAAAGCATCACATCTTGGAAACAAGAAGAAACTAAGTGCAGATTTAACTTAAACTGATTGGTTTATCAAACTAAATATTGTATATAAAAATAATTAAATATCGACAAATGTCCTCACTGCTATGTTGATATCTAGCTGATCTGTCAGTCTTCACCAGTTCAGCTGCTGAGTTTTCTAAACTGGGTAAACAAGTATATCAAGAAACTTACAGTTTTGTCTCCAAAGAGGACTGAAGTTGCTAGGCCATACCTCTCTCGTTCTGCCTTTGCCCTTCTGCAACATTTTGCCTCAACAGTGTTCTTACCTGCAGTTAAACAAAGTTTCCCACTTTCTCATTCGGGGTTTCATGTGTGTAATGAGTCCACGTGAAGTATAGCAGGATAGGCAATGTTTTTAAGTTCTCCCTACAGAAAAGCCTCGCTGACAGCACAAGCTGTGAGGACTTTGTCCTGCAGTAAACTCAAGGCAACTGCAATCCCATCTCCAGCGATTTAGTAAAGAGTGGACAGAGTCTGAAAGCATTACCACTGGGGTAATGTATGTGGCCTCAGCAAAGTGACATCAGTGACAAGCATATGCTATAGTTTATGCTCTTATGAGAGATGATGACCCTAAATTCAGTGCAGCTACCTCAGGCGAGAGTCTAGGGTAGGACCCTGTGCAGCTGTAACAATTGTGTTCAGACAACAGCATACCAGAGGTGTATTAGTTCACAGGTATTTTATTTCCCGCTGACATGCAGATGATCCGTGATAACTTGACATGATTGTCTTGAGCTTCATTTTAATGAAGGACAACCATGGCTTGCTCATGCTTTGATAAACAGTGCTGGCTGCCAGAAGAGGCAAGCTAACCACTGTGCATCTCTTCATGACACAGTACGTGTATCAAGTGCGGAGAAAATGAGGCAAAGTTTTCTTTATTGGCTTGCACTGAATAGTGCGTATATATGAAGGCTCTAAGGTTTCAGGCAAGACAGCCTGAGGCAGAGGGATCTGCAGGGAACAGTGAGAGCCCCATGGGGACAGCTGAGTGTTCCAGCTTGTCACACCATGAGATGTCAGCAAGGGCAATCAGAAGGGCTAACTCAAATTCACTCCTGGAACCACCCTGGAATGGGCAATGGTATTGGTAATGGTAATGGCTGGTATTGGAATGTGCTGGCATCTTAACTACCAAAGAAAACTCGGCAAAAGTTATTCTGAAGGTTTCTAAAAATCTAGTTTAATTCATGTGGATTTTGTCCAGAACCAGAACAATTACTGTAATCTTGAAGCTCTTCCTCTGTTTTTATTCATGTTTTACTCATGACAAAGCAAGCAAACAAAAAACAATATTTATTTATTTTTTAAAACTTGACATTGTAGTTGGCATGGATTTAGCTGAGGAAAAATGTCAAGTTAAAAATTTAAATGGAGCTGCTCCTGACTATCTAGTCACTTGAAAAGAGTATCATGTACTGCTCATTCGGCTTTTGTCTTAGTACACAATCAGCAAATTATTTTATGCTTCGTACGAATCGCTTTCTAAAGAAAGAAGCATGCTCATAAAAATGTAGTTACAGGACAGTGCTTTTCAGGAAAACAAAGTCCCAAAGTCTGAAAAGGGGAAAGCGCTCTTCTCAGTGTTCACAAATAGACAAAAAAAAAAGAAAAAAAAAGGAGAAAATAAGAAAAAAAAAAAAGTCCCTACACTGTATGACCTTCACACAACACATTTCTGTTTATAAACACATTTTCTACTTCATGTGACCAAGTGCTGTTTCTAGCTGCCCATTCCAAATGGCTGATGGAACTTTTGGCTGTGTGATAACCAGAGGGGATGACCTGCAGAGCTCAGGATGGGTGGTACTTCGACAAGCCTATCCACGTCGCCCTCTGGAAGGGACTGTGACTCTTTTTGAACAACGGAATGGAAGGCAGGGACGGAATTCCTCCCTGCTGCTCCTGCATATTGTGCTCACAGGGCAACACTGACTTCACCAGGGGGATGCTCCTTCCTTCTGTTACTACAACGTCTCAAAAAAGGGAGAAGATATGCAATCTTTTCTGTGCATCCTGTGGTTATCTCCTGATTATTTTCCTACGGAAATAACTTAAGGAACCGAGTCAGAGCAGCAAGATGTGTAAAAGGGGACAGTTCTGTTTGAAATAAGGAAAAATGTCATTTTGCAGAGAACTTGTAGTGCCAATATTGATGCATCCTGCATGTTCAAAGCACGTAATAGTTCCTGAATAGCTGAAATTCCATTCCCCCAGTGGGAAAAAGCTGTTAGCCCCTGGAAGAAACAAGCATGTATAGATTAAAAACTTATTTTACTCACTGCTACTACGCAAAATGAGTGTATTCAGATCCTGCAGGAGCCAAACAGGCAGCTGTCCAGTTCGCTTCATGCAGGGTGGCTCTGTGATTAGTTACAGCGTGCACGAGGATGGGAGAGAGGCGGGGGGGAAAATCATTGTTCATACCCTGGATTAAATATCTAGACAGGAAACATGCGCTGGAATTACATCAGAGCAGACCAGCCGCGTGCGCGAAGTCACTAAACAAATCTGCATCTTGCCCTAAGCTCTAGTAAATCTATTGGACTACTGCTTGTTATTGTTCCCCCCTCCCGAACACAGCCCACCCCCTCTGCCTGCTCGCAGACAGCTGGTGTGACGCAGGATTTTAAATCTCATGGTTTTTGTGCCAGGCCTTTCCTGACTCCGAGGTTACAGGCTGAAACACTCGGATTACTGTTTAACAAGCCTAAACATGGGGTGAAAAAACCGCCACACAAAGCCATAGTGTTCCCTTTCCAAAATGATGTTCCTTCCTCGTTCCCACCCCCCCACCTCCCAGTAACCCCCTCCTTGAGCACACTGATAGCTTTTAGGAATGACTCAAGGCTTTGGGGGACATGGCCCTGAGCGAGGAGGGAGGGGTAACTATTGTCCTGACTGTGCCTCCTCATTAACAGACCGGTTATTAAACGTCAGCTGTAGGAAAAGGCAACATTTCATCTTCTTGTGAACCGCCAGTGCTCTTCCTCTGGGCGTTCCCCCATTGTGCTTCTCCAGAACAGTGTATGAAAGAGGGGAGCAGGCTGAACAACACTGTACCCAGGAGACAGCCTGCAGCAGCCTGTTTGGAGGAGGAGTGTTCCCATGGAGGGGTTTGTAGGGCTGAGTGTGATGAGCGATGCCCAACTGCAGCTCAGAGCATGGGAGCTGCTCAACACACCAGGGAGAATTCTTGGAAATGGAATGGAGTGGTGGATAGATGAGAGGAGTCTTTGAACACGCACAGGTTACGGAGGACGTCGTGTGAGATGTGTACTGATTTAAGGCCGTACTCCCTGCTGCTGCCAGCCATCTCCCAGGCATCTCAATGCTGCAGCAGCTGTGAGAAGGGGGTCTTCAGAAGAGCAAGATATATTTAAGTAAGCAAATCCTCCAGCCTTTTCCACATGCCAGGTGCTGCAGTTCTATCAGCTATTCTAGTTCTTAAAACCCTAGCTGTTTTAAGGGTGGAGTCAAGTTCCCTGCCTCCCCAAGGTGAAGGCAATGCAAAATGCTATTTGATGTTCCACAGATTTTGAGGCTAGGTGGGACCATTATGATTACTTACTCTGAGTTATTCAGCAAATTTGCATAACTCCAGAATTTGATTTTGTTCCGTTTGCCAAGAGATATCTTCACTACCTTTGAGCTAAGTAGAAACAGGTCCAAGAGATATCAGTGAGCATTTACACGAAAGCCTCTCACTGCAAAGCACTTCACAGAAGCTCTCCACACAACGTGAACGACTTCATCTACACACCAGTCAAACTGTACCCAAAGCTGTAGGCTCCTTGCATCTGGAGCACAAGTGTGAAGAGGGGAAAAGAAAGACGACTGCCCAGACAAAGCCAATGAGAATGAGAGAATTTGGACCGGAGTTACACCGAGAACGTGGCAAAAATATCGAAGTCAGTTCTCCAGTCCTATAAAAAAGCAGTGGCAATCTGAAGAAGGGACCCTCATTCACCTAAGCAAAGTCATGCTCTGAACACAACACACAAGCAGTGTTTTCTGCATTACTAGCTAGCAGTATTCTTGCAACACACAGGCTTTTCTTCATGGTCTCCCATTAAAATTTTAGTGAGGTAAAAAATTTTAGTGCTAGAAATTGGGCAGCATTTTTAAATGCTTTTAAAGGCAGCCCTTATTCCTGTGATTTTCATCAATACTCCTAACATCACCTGCGTACATATTGTGTTATAAACTATTTTAAGCTATGTGTAAATAAATCTAACAAATGTTTACATCAAGGGGCTTGAATTGCACACAGGACCAATCTCCTTTCTTCCCTTAACCCTTTTGTTTTTTTTTAAGCTCTCTCATTCTCCTCTCCGTCCTTTCTGAGTCACTATGTTCTTACATATACAATCTCCCAGTTCTTCCCAGCCAGCCTCAACCCCCACAGCTTCCTCTTTCACTTTCCCAGCAAATCCGAAAAAGAAAAAAGGAAAAAAAAAAGAACTCTTCCATCTGATGTAGCAGTTACTGATGTACCAGTATGTGTAAAGGAGGATATTTAAATTGTGTATGCAGTCTCTTTACTTAGCAGAAACCAGTAACTGCTTACAGCTAGTGAATCGTGGAAAAACAGCTGCTCCACAGGAGGCATGGGAGGAAGTGTGATCTGAGCATCATTTACAGCAACCATTGGAACTGTTCAGCCTTGCAAGGGAGTTTATGCTCTACTTCAGCTCCTTTGCCCTTATATGCTTGCTGCAGTTTGCTCTCCCTGCAAGGACTCCCTGAGTGTCACAGCTATACCTACAGGGCTCTGAACAGTCTTAGCTGTTAAAATGGCACAGATCATGCATTTAATTTTGCCAATCTTGGTGTTGAAATGAGATCTGCACCAAGCCAGGATTCATACTACAGATGGATATTGTGCAATTTTCTGTCTTGGCTTGGAGTTTTGTGCACAAATAGTATCTGTCCCCAGGAGTGTAAGAAATCACTTCTAAAGCGATGACACAGACCTACTAATAGCCATTCTGAGTGTCACATTAATAACAAAACAACTCCACAGCTTGACAGATATGGAAGAAAAGCATGAAACTTATCACAGAAGTCTACGTGCATCTAAATAAACTGTCTCCTACAAGTCTGCATGCATCTTAATAAATAAATAATCTCCTGCAACTCTCTCTCCAGGAAAGATCTGGACAATCCTTGCATGCCTAGCCTACAAAGCCTTCTCCATACAATGTCACCAATTGCTAGGCAGGAAGGTCCTGTGACAGAAGATGAGGTAGTCTACAGAGACATGAAATGGGTACCTTGGCAAAGAGAGAACTGTGTATCTTTCAATCCCCTTCATTAAAACCAGAAAGCTATGGCTCTCTGAGGGCTCTGCAAGAAGGGTCTTGGGTAGAAAAATTCAAACATCCCCAACATGGACATGACCAATTGCTGAGAGGAATCCTGGTTCCACCAAAGTCAACCAGTTGAGCTTGAGCTTATAATCAGCTTCACCAGCTTCTGAGCTGCACTTTTTGCAGCTTTTTGAATATCCAAAACAACTGTTGACAGATTTTGGCTGAGCCTTGGGCAGCATGGAATCTGCTAGAGGAAGGCCCACTGCTCAGCTGTAACACAAATTTAAACACAAAGTTGGGCTTAACACTTTCGGGAAAATTTTTGTAACTGTCACAGGGCTAAACAACTTTTCTCGAACCACAAATTACTTCAAAAAACTAAAGAAAAAACAACAAATTCTTCAAAGATCATGAACTGGATTCTAATTTCACCCCTGCAAAAGGATGGGAGTCATTCTTTCCAGTATTAGCAGCACAGTTCATGAGATCAAAAACAGCCTTATGAATCCAAACAAGCCCTTCTAGAAAACCTCCGTTCTACCCAAATCCGTAGTGGTTTGAGAGCAAATCACATCTGTAGAGGTATGTTTCACAAATGCTATAGTGTTTTAATGGGTCAGCCCTAACACATGTACCTCAATCACCCCTCAGAGCCAGATAGTTTCTATATTTTGAAGGGACAGAAGCGATTTTTTGATGGAACGAGACAAGAGAATGTAAAGGGAATATCTCATGAATTGCAGAAAGAAAGGGAAACATGGTATTTAAAAATCCTTTCAAGGGCTCAGTTGGGTTTAATATAGTGTTTGAATCCTCCAAAAGCTGGCAGATTAGGAGATGAGCTGGCCTCACAGCCTCTAAAACACATAAACATGCAGAGGATTTTTCAGTGCCATCTTCCATTGAGTTTTATTTCTTTATGCATGCACTCCTATTCCACCACGACATTTTTAAAAAAGAATTCCAAAAAGACTTGTAATTTCCCTTTGAGTTAAGGTTTAAATCCATCTTCCCTGAAATAACTTTTTTCATATTCTTGTTTCTTATGCAGGATTGCACGCTTTATAGCAGTGATATTTGAAAAGCACTGCATTTAAATTACAAAGGGAGCCCCTTTCTTCTACAGCAAGCTATGGTCTTCTTTTTATGACTGCTGAAATAAATAATTGCTTTTGAGGCTGTAGTTATGATTCATTTGTACTACCTCCAGGAGAATAAAAGCTTTCTTTACGATTATTGTAAAAACTGGAGTGTATATTATTTTTTAGACAACATTTCAGTATTAAACATGAAGTCTTCTCTCCTTTGTTACCTACAGGATTCATTTATTGATTTAAGATTCAAATAAAAGTCACTGGATGGAACAAAGTAACTGAAGGACTGTGGCAAAATTTTTCAGTTTACTGAATTACTACACCTTCAAACACTTTACATTTTAATTCTCTTTTTCTGAAGTTGCTATTTTCCTATTTTTTATTGTATACTTTTTTCCTCTCTTTTCAGTCATTGGATCAGCAGCTGTCAGCATTTCTTTCAAGGCCTATACTATAGACAGTATAAAACAAGCTGTTACGGGTCAATTTAATCGTCACACCATGGGGAGAAAGATACTGTAGACCAACCAGACCCCAACAAACTTTACAACTAGCTAAGTCATGCACACCCAAATAGCAGCTCGCTCCAACTAGCAATCTGCAGGCCCACATTAGAGCACAGCCTTCCCCAGCACATACCCACCAACCATTTTCCGACCAGAGAGACCTCTTCAATCCACCCAGGAAGCACGAAAGCTAAATGTCACCCGTTCCTGCCTCCATCTTCTGTTCCCTGAACATGCCCATCTCTACTTTCAGTGGCAACTTGAGATACGTGAGAGAACTCAAATACAGACCTAACAGGCCCATAGAAAAGTTTCTTGACATGGTTCTCTGACAAATAATCCCTGTCTGTGCTCATCAAGAAAACCAAACTAGGAACAGGGCTGTAGCATCTGTTTTGAAATAGGAATGAAGGTAGCACAGTCCTGCTTCCAAGTGAACAGGGCTTCAGTTTAAATGACTCTCAGACTGACTCTCAGAAGGTTCAGGAAGACTAAAACCAAGACCAAAGACAGCAGGAGTGCCTCTTTCACCTCCGGAAAGGAATTAGCATATTCATAGTTTCCACTTGCAAGCTGACTAATTTACACATTTACTAACAAAGCGGCGCTTTCTGAAGGGCTTTTTAAACCTGTGCTATCTGTTGCCAGCTCAAATATTTGGGGACAAAGCCCACTGTGTGGGGAGCACCACTGGAACTGAAGGGAGCTTTCTGTTTTCCTGTTTATGATGGCTACATTAATGAAAATGAAGCAGATTGGGGTACTGTCACTGGGAGAACCAGCTGTTCTGCATGTGACGTTTTTTCATGCAAGAAAACCTAAAAATGCTGTGGGGGCACATACAGTTAAGACAGGAAAACAGGTAACCAAGCAGTGGCTCAGTAGCATTTTGCCAAATTGTCTTCAGTCATTGAGGCTCCATGTCTTCCCAGGGAAATTAGCTGCATCATCATTTATTTCAAAAACAAATCTGAATTTCAATCTTCCAGTAACATTTGCATTTGGACCTCTTCACCATCAATAGGATGCAGAGGGAGTTAAGGAAATGCCCTATGTGCTGAAATATCATTCCAAATCTTCAGCAAAACCAAGAACTTTCCAAATTCCCTCATTTATGTGTGTTCCTCTTTTCCTTCCCCTCCAGATTTTTTAGGCCAATTTTACATTGACAGGCTTGAGCAGGACAGCCTGAAAGATGAGATCGAAGTCAAGCACCACATTTGAGTAACAGTTCAGAGATGGCTGCTGTTTGTAGTTTCATCTTTGGCAGCATGAGGAAGCACTACACTGAGAATGAAGGTATTTATTATGAATTTAACATTACAATCCCAGCTATTGGGAAGAAAGCTCAAGTACATTTCGTCTCTTCTCGCTCTGAATTGCAGGGGCACTGGCAGATCCTGGTTATGCTGTAATAACTAGAAATCAGGTTTTGTTTGTTTGTTTTTTTTCCTGCAAAGAACAACCAAAAATTAAGCTGAAAATATCTGCAAGCTGGGTCTTTAGGTCTTTAGCTGAAGCTCTTTGGATATGCATCCCTGCATTCTTAACTACCATCAGACACAACATAATCCTAGTACTGAAAAGAGCTCAGGTGTTTTTTCTGTGTCTGAGAAGTTGGAAGGTAACCTAGGCCACTGCACGGGTCTTTAAGAACCCTAAGTAGCAACTGAGAGTTTGCAGTCCCACAGCTGGGAGCCCAAGTGCTAAAACAAGAACATCCCAACACAGCCACCGCTGCTCACTGCTTCCTGGAGAAATCGCCAGCTTAAAAAGCAGTCGTGCAGTTGTGTTTTGAAATTGGGTCTCCAAGCTCTGCCACAGATAGTGCTTCATAATGGGCCCGGATAAACTTGATAAATGTTTTGAAGGGAAGAAGATCCTGTGCATAACAGAATTGAGCTACTGCTAGACAAGTGCGGGGCAGACTTATAAGTAACTCCTCTGTATACAGTGTCCAAGCCTAGAGCTGGTTAAGGCAAGTCTGAAGTAAAGGCAGCCTTCTGGAGTGGATCCATGGGGTGAGGAAGACAGAACGCGGCCCTTACTGAAATGCAAGAAACTCAAGTCCCTTTTGCTGGCAGAAGAAATTACTGAGAGCCATAAACAAGCAATCAGCACATCCTTCAGGAACACTTTCCCTTGCTGACTGAGCTTGTCTGTTTTCATGGTTGAACACTGCCAGAGAATAATAGGAAGCTGTTCAAAGGCAGACTCCCTGTGAGATCACAAATGGACATCCCTGCAGCCGTACAGCAGCCAAGAAACAAAAAAGATCTGCTCATTAATTAAAAACATGCTTAGGAGGAGGAGTGTGCAGATGCTCTTCAGGCAGCCAGGAGGGGAAGCCCCTGGGCAAGGCATGTTTTCTTGCTGTCTGCAGATGCCAGAGAAAGGCAGAGTTTGAACTGATGCAGGACAAGTGCAGGTGGAGTCAGAAGAGCCCAGGGGCTGTCCCAGCACAAGGACAGGAAGCTGTGGGGCAGCCCTCCCCCATCAGGACTTAATGCCCTCTCACCCTCAGGCACTAGGGCATATATACCTTTCTCCACAATTTTTCTGCTCATTCCCCTATATTTTGCAATTTGGTTTCTCCTGCCCTCACTCCCAGGCAGGAGTGGGGATGGGATTAGGGAGCTTGGAGGTGCTGCCACAGAAGAAAACAACATTTTCACGTTAACAGCTTGTCAGCATGTTTCACATGCGGCTCTGTTCTTACTACCAACATCTGAGATACCCCAGAAGGGACAGGAAGCTGCTCCAGCCTGGTTCATTTACGATGACAATGAAACCCAGAAACGGGTCTATTCCTGGGAGGATGATGCTGCAGGGAAATCTGGTGCATTCGTTCCAAGGAAAGAAAGGGCTCTGACAGCTGCATGTCCAGCACAGGCACACATTTTGCTTGAGTGAGGTCCTACAAGAAGAGCTCTGGAATAAACTCCTTGCTTGTGCTGCGGTGCGACGTGAAAGGTCAAGGCAGTCAGAAGTGAACTGGCAAGATTTTCCCCAGGGAGTTTCAAATACCTCTGGTATTAACTTTGCCCTAGAAACAGCTTATTCAGAAATGCTACATGAATCTTTACTAAAAATAAAACACTAAAAGATTAATGGTGATCTGCGATTAAACCTAAATTAATATCTAATAGGGCATGTATAAAAGTTGACATTTGTTACTTAGATGTCTCATTCAAGACACCCAAGAATTTTGCTACAGATGAGTTACTGTCCAATGAAGCAATTTGTCACGCTTCCTTAAACCTGAGGGTTTAATTAAGCCACTGCAGGCTCAGTGACTTATCCTGTACATCGCTGCTTGTAATCATTAAGTCATGAACACATACATGTCAAGTAAAAATATTTTGGAAAACGTATGCCATTGGTATTTTAGCTCTTGCTTTGACAGTAGAAGGAATCTGTATACAGCCCAAGAACCACTGCTTCATCCAAACAAGACAACCAGACTGTCCTAACCAAGAAACTGTGTGCCAGAGAGACACATAACGAAACCAAGAAGGAAATCTTTCCAATCCACTCCACAGGCAAATTCAATATCTTGACTGGCGCTTACAGCAACATATGACTCATGTTGCAGACACCTGGCTTCAGCCTCTCAAAGCCTGCCTTCTGTACATTGTCCAAAAGGCTTCTCTGTTCCTTGAAAATATGCACCCAAAGGCCAACCAACCCGAGGGACAGAACTGTACCAGGCATATGGCAAGAGAGCTATCGCCAGAATTGTTTCAGCAAAAAACACTGGATTTGTGGAATCTGAAAAGAGCCTCAGCTTCACCATCCCTTTGCAGCCCTTGGGTTTCCATTTCCTTTTCAACTATGCAGGCTGCGACAGAGGGTGGGGGGGAATTAAAAGACCCACTGGAAATGCTAGGTAATGAAAGAGGCAGTGAAATGGGACGCCGGTTTCTCCTCGTAGTCACTGGGAGCAGGCACACCAGCTAGCACTGGGAAGGCAGGGAGGAAGGTGTCAGCCTCGCACCAGGTGAGGTCGTATCAAGGAGATGCCAGAGCCAACACTGAGCACCTGGGACTGTTGATATCATCACGGCCCTTTTTGGTGCAGAAGCAGTGGCAGGATGCAGTAACTTGTTGGGTCCCTGCGTGCTGCAGCCTACAGGTCCCCAGCAGCACTGCCTGCTTAGCACTGCTGTGGCAGCACCGCTGAGCCTTGCAAGCAGTTCCTGCGTCACACAACTGTCAGCGCAGTTGTTCTTCTTGCACGTACTAACGTGAATAAGAAAGGACAAGAAAAATCATGAAGTATGGTGCCAAAGCTCAGTCTGCACCCGGTTTGTCCGTGTATGCATATAATGACCGGAGATGGAAAGTCCACAGCCTTTATTTAGAGCAAAACCCGTTTCAGTTCTCATCACCAAGAATTCTGCACAAAATCTCTTTCTTCGAGTAAAGAAATCACCAAACTCGGAAAGAAAAAGTGTGCTTGTTACACGCACGTGGTGCCGACACAGAGGGCTATTCTGAGAAACAGCCTGAAGTTCAGTTATTGCAAATGTAGAATAAGTCCTGCAGTTATGCTGAGTCTCCCAAAGGTGGAACAGCCTGGAGTTTGACAGATAACATGCAGTCACTGCTTTGCACAGAAGGCAAGAGAGATCCTAGACTACTCTGCTGCTACGGAATTATCTACAAAACTTCAGGTGTGATCCAAATCAGCATGCTGCTAAGCTCTGTATTAGAAATGCGAGGACTCCTGGTGCTACAGCATGGCACAGACTCGAAAATAAGAGGGTTTGTTTTGTGTGGCTGCTCTGCTGTTCTGTTTGGAAGGCTTACAAGACAGCTGTCATCCACTCTGATGAAGTTCCTTCACAAAACAGGCTTCCTGGAGTGACGCCGTGAAGGAAATACATATTCATGAACGTCTTTTAGTCTGCTTGGAGTCCTACAGAAGTTTGGGATCTGCTTTACAAAATATGCCGTCACTGCTCACACCAAACAACACTCAGAGCAACTCCAGTTTAACTGGGAACCCTTTGTTGTCCGTTTTTAGCCTGCTCCTCCCAGTTCTGCTCTTTCCTACCCTACTTGTTCCCTCCCCCCCCCCCATACCCTGAGGGCTGAAATGTTAATAACTCTAACATGTGAGACTAAAGGGAAAAACAAAAAAAAAAACAAAAAAACACAGTTCTGAACACAGGGAGGGATGCAGCTTAATATGGCAATGTTCCTCTTGGGCTGGGCCAAAAACTGATGGGCAAATAAAAGCTCTGCAGCCAATAGTAGCTCTTACTGCCAGCAGAGAGCATTTTGCATACTGTGACTCTGGAAAAGATGCCAGACATTAACTCTAAATAAGCTACACAAGCTTTGCAGCCTGTAAACTTCTACTTTTCTACAGTTCTAAGTTCTTTAAGCACAGGAAGCAGTGTCCCACCGTTTCAAGACAAGTCTGGCTTAACAAGAAATGTATCAGTTAATCAAAGCAATCTGATCAGTGGAACATGAATTTGCTGCTGTCACTAGTGCTGTTGGAAATCTCTTCCAATTGTGATTTCTCTGCCTATTTTGTCTTTATTAACTGCATCAGTGCCAGAAATGGTGTACACATACAGAAAAGAAAAGTCTTTCTGTAGGTTGCAGCTCACAGTAAGATTCCTGGAATCAGAGGACCCAATTAGGTTCCATTCAGGCGGTAACAAAACTTTTCCAGTGCAGCAGCTGAAGTAACGAGCATCTCACAAACTGCCGCTAACTTAACGGAGCCTCATTAATGACATTCCTACGTTCCCACTGAGAATGTTTGTTCACAGCGTAACGAGCAGGTCTCATTTAAGGAAGCAAGTGCATCTTTTGCTGAGATTAACTCACTGTATTTACGGAGAACAGGTGTGGAAACTCCTGTGTCATTCTGAAGGTACCAGCAAGAAAGGGAAAGTGCTACAGTAATCTTGACAATGGGAGGAAATGGGAGAAGGACACGAAAAAAAAAAAAAAAAAAAAAAGTGCTACTTACAAGCCTCGGAGCCGAAGCCAGATTTTCTCTATCTGCTCTGGCTGCAGGTATTTTAGAGAGTTGCTCTCAAATTCTTCAATCTCCTTCGTGGGCGACTCCATGGCTGCAGGGTACCGCGTCGGGTATGGCTCAGCGAGGATGGGCGCTGCCCCACGCACACGCTCCACCTTTAACGGGGCTGCCCGCCAGCGGCCGACATTCCTGGCATCCCCTGCTCCCACCTCCCCGGGTGCTCAGGTGTACGTGGGGGGCACGCCAGCATCCTCAGGCGGACCCAGGGGGATTAGCGGCTCAGCTCCGGATCGCAAACCCACACGGATTTTTCTTTCATTAAAAAAAAAAAAAAAAAAAAAAGAAAAACAATAAGCCGAGGATCCAACCAGTAATACTGGCTGAAGGATCTTTAGAAAGAAGGAGGGGTGGGGTGGGGTGGGGGGGGGGAATCCTTCGCTGCCAACTGAGCCGCCTGCAGGGGCAGCTGGGGAGCCCGCACCGCTGTGCCGGCTCCCTCTGTGTTGCCCCCCGCCAGCTCAGCATCGGAGCGAGCTGATCGGCAGCCCCCGGCCCTGCCGTGGGCTTTTCTTCCCCTCACTTACCAGCAGCGCTGCTGACAGGCTCAGAACGTGACAACCGAGGGGAAAGTCGTTTGTCAGCGTAGCCCAGGCACAGCTCCTCGCTGCCGCCCTCTGCTTCGCACACGCACACGAACGCGAGGGAACGGACGGTGGGAGAGGCTGGCGCTGATTAAAAAGCCCAACCGAGCCAAAAGGAAGGGTAAATTACAGAAAGTGAGCGGCTCACTCCTGGCGAAGAACCATCTGCTTCATGGCGAGGCGGCCCGCACTCAGGCAGAACACAGCGTGCAGCTTCAACTTGGGCAAAATTCACTTTCGGATAAAGAAATCGGTAAAGCAGCAGTGCCCAAAGCCCCAGAATACAGGATGGGGAAGACCGCACGGCAGAGGGAGATCAAGCCCAGCACGTTAGTAACACCCTTTTTCAGTGCCTTTGAACAAGAACCGCTAATAATACATTAAAAGACAATACGTTATTCATAATGCATGGGGCTCGCAGCAGGACCTGTGGCTGAACTCCTGGGGGCTCGCACAGGGCCGCCACCTCCCCGCATCTGCGAGGGGTCCCACGGCTGGCCCCACATCAAGCCCAGGCAGAGCAAAAAGCAAGACGCGTGGCATTTCTCTTAACATCACTGGGGTCGCTCATTCCAGATAGAGGGAAGGCAAGAGGACAGGTATGTTCTTTGTCACACCAGCTCCACCCAAACTCCACTGAGATTTGGTGTTTTCAGCCAAAGACACTAAAGCTTAGGGGTTAAAGGGAAGGCAGGGGAAGGAGACGTCACAGTGGGGTTCTGCTACAGGCTGCCTGATCAGGAAGACCAAGTAGACGAGGCCCTCTATAAACAGTTTGCAGCACTTTCACATTCACAAAACATAGTCCTCATGGGGGACTTCAAGCACTCCAGTATCTACTGGATGGACAACACAACAGTTCACCAGAAACCAAAAAGGTTCCTGGAATGTGCTGGTGATAATTTCCTCTTCCAAGGAGTACAGGAATCTATGAGGAAAGGTGCTATGCTGGACCTCGTCCTCATCAAAGAGGAGAGGCTGGTGAGTAATGTAAAGCTCAAGGGCAACCTTGGCTGTAGTGACCATGAAATGATCCATAGAGTCAAAAAGCGTGCACAACAAGCTTGCTACTCTGGACATCAGGAGAGCAGACTTCAAACTCTTCAGGGAACTGCTCGGCAGGGTGACATGGGAGAAAGCCACTTCCCCCAGGGAAAAAGGGGCCCAAGAAAGCATTTGATGCTGTCCCACATGACATCCTGGTCACCAGATTGGAGAAAAATGGATTTGATAGATGGACCACTCACTGGATAAAGAATTGTCTGGATGGTTGCACTCAGAGAGTTGCGGTGAACTGCTCAGTGTCCAAGGGGACACTCAGCACCCTCAACAAGTTTGAAGATGACCTACAAGCTGAGTGGTGCAGCTGACACACTAAAGGGAAGGGATGCCATCCCGAGGAACCTGGACAGGCTTGAGAGGTGGGCCCATGCAAACCTCATGAAGTTAAACAAGGCCAAGTGCAAGGTCCTGCATCTGGATTGGAGCAATCTCAAGCACAGATTAAGGTTGGGCAGAGAAAGTCTTGAGAGCAGCCCTGAGGAGGATTTGGGAGTGTTGATTGATGAAAGACTCAGCATAAGCCAGCAGTGTGCACTTGCAGCCCAGAAGGCCAACTGTGTGCTGGGTTGCATCAAGACAAGTGTGACCAGCACACTGAGGGAAGCAATTCTGCCCCTCTTCTCTGCTCTCGTGAGACCCCACCTTGTAGTACTGGATCCAGTTGTGGAGCCCTCAAAACAAGAAGGACATGGAGCTGTTGGAGCAGGTCCAGAGGTGGGCCACAGAGGTGATCAGAGTGTTGGAGCACCTCCCCTATGAAGACAGGCTGAGAGAGCTGGGGCTATTCAGCCTGGAGAAGAGAAGGGTCGTGAGGAAATCTTATAGTAGCCTTTCAGTACCTGAAGGTGGCCTACAGAAAAGGAGAGGATGAACTTTTTCTAAGGGCATGTAGTGAATGTGAATGAAATATGAATAATTAATAACCCCAGTCAAGCAAGCCCCTGTTTAAAGAGCTTAAATTAGTTCTTAGAAACATAACTTGGCTACTTCGAAATCCAGATAGACAAAAAAATAAGAGACAATTCCTGCCGGCGCAGAGATTATCCTACCCTATGAGTACAAATACACACACAAAGATAAAAACAACAGATTTACATATCTATACCAAATCGGGGAGGTTTCAGCTTTGGGATCTGTGCAAGAGGGTATAAAACCAGGCTCAGCTGATGATATTGAGCAACAATTCACTGGTTTCACTCTCTTGTGTCTGCATATTCCAGAGTGATTTTCAGACACGTGAAAACTAGAAGCTTTGCATGCATTCATGTAAGAGGCAGTTTTCAGTAAAAAAAAACTTTGAAGTAAAATCATAAACGTAAAAACTTTCCTTCCAAAGTAGAAAAAAATGCCAATGTTCATTTTAATTCTAGTGAGATTAGAAAAGTTCCATACACAGAAGAAGATTAGACACTACATACACAGGAGGCCATAAGAAGTTTTATTATACTGAAAGAAAGAACAGCCTGTACTGACTTAAACTTTACATTCTTCAAGCTTTACCAGTTTTGTAGCGCTTTTGATCTTGTCAATAAGATGACCCTGTCTTCCTGACTCATCAGCAAGACCCAGAAGCTCTGCCACATGCTTCGTGTGTGACAGGTAATCATTTTCCCACTCCTAATCACAGCATCTCCATCTGAGAAACAGCACAGCATTACTACCTGCCCATGGGAAGGATGGTAAGGTGTTTGATGGAAAGGTCACTGCAAGGGGAAAGCACTGCCATCCTTCGCTGTTTCTACATCACTTTGCCAAAGAGCACATATTTGATATTAGACCTAACTTGGGCTTGATTCTCCATATGCAAGCCATCCCGTTTCAGGAAAGCCACTGCGGCTTTTAGTACTTCTGTAAACACACAGATGCCAGGACTTCCATTCTGCCCTAAGAGGAACAGCTCTCCCACCCTTAGCTCCCAGTTTCAGGTATTTTAAAATAAACCCCACATGAAAACCAGAAGATATTCAACCTCGTAGACATGCATGGGGCCCACCACAGTTACATTAAATAGCCAGCAGAATGAAATTCTCCTTTTACGCTTCATCCTTTCCCATATACCTCTTTAAATTCTATTGCTGGATGCACAGAATAGTATTTTCTCCATCCTACTTTAGTCAGGAGCATTTTCCAAGACATTTCATTTACTGCCAGGAATCATCGTGGCAATAAATGAATCGTGGCACCAGCACGCCACAGTTCATAAACCTTTTAAATAACCTTCTCCCTTTAAACTGTATCAGCTACAGCTTATGAGTAAGCTATGTCAGCAGCAGCCTGACGTCAGCGTAACCTGTGTGTCCACAGCTTACTCTTACGCTATCAGTTTAGCTAGTTGCTCATGCTTTTACTCAGCAATAGTTGGCCAGTTGAGATTAGCAGAATGCAGGTACTTTCCACCTCTACTGTGTCATTATTTACTATGCAAACTGTGCCTTTCAAATACCGTGCTGTGCCAAAAGAGCAGATACATAATGACAGAAGAGAAAAATCACGGAATCACAGAATTACATGGGTTGGAAGGGACCTTAAAGAACACTCAGCTGCCACCCACCCACTACATCAGGCTGCTCAGGGCCCCATCCAACCTGGTCCTGGCCCCCTTGAACACCTCCAGGGATAGTTAAAAAAAAGTTATAAAAGAAAGCAAAAGCTTCTATTTTCAGCTGATATCTAAAAGCAAATAGGAAGGGATGAGACTAAGGATTGAAGAAAAGTTACTACAGGCTGCAGAAACACTAGAAAAATGATGGCCCAATGCCTTAGTTACGAAGGCAGACATACAGTGAATGATACCGGGCAGACAGAGAGAAAAGTGCAGAAAAGAAAAAATAGAGAAATGAGATTCTGTGCATGGCTGCCTCCACAGAAGTAAGCAAATATTGATGCTGTTAATAAGGTGATACGAGAGTACACAGATATTCTCCTATCCCTGAATAGTGCATGGCATTTTGTTTCATTGTATTTTGACCTCCAAGAGCCTCTGAGATCAGAGGCTATTGAATACAGACTGTAGATTCTGATAGCTAATTGTAAAAATAAATAAAAGCAGGAAGTTGAGATGGGTGCCTAGATCAGGAGATTGTAGAGAAAAAATGTCATTGCACTCAGTTGCTGAGAAAATGAAGGGCTGGACTGTTAGGATGTCATAACAATGATATTTCTAGGAGTTATGGGCAGAGATAGGGCTTCCAGGGTTTGCAGGAAACAAGGCAACGTGTGAAACACAAAATGGGAGGAAAGCGCATTGGCAAAAGAAACTTCAGTGTCATATCCCGTGCAAGCAAGTGGAAAGCCTGAAGGCAGCCACAGAGGAACTGGGAATGTGCCTGAGGATGCTGTCTTCTGTGATAACAAAAGTTCCAGAGATTGCTCAGAGACAGCAAGGAATTCCCACTGCCTGCTGCCTGCCTCACAGATAACTGGCACCTCACACCTCCCCTGTACCCCTGGGAAGTCCCCTAGGTCGCAAGACAATGTGTGGCCACACAGAATCAGGTCCAGTGGTGGTCTCTAAAGTTAAGGGGAATAAAACCATAAAATATTCCCCACATAGCCTTCGATCCCTTGAAGCACTATGAGGGACAACCCAGTATGTTTGCTCCAGGAATCTCTTCTGAATGACAGGAAGGAACTATACTACTTGGCTGCTGCTCACTTGCAAGCACTCAAAGCAGTTTTCCCATGGCAGAAGATGCCCATGTCAGTTTGGAGCACGCTGTCTGCTTGAACCACTCCAGCAGCGACCCCAGAATACAACTTTATTCTCCATTTCCTGCACTGCTCCCCATCACACTGATACCTGCTGCTGAAAAGCTGTAGTGTTACGCCTCTCAGCCTCTTGGTGCCACCAAGCACAGCATCCCCCCTTCCACCCAGTTGGTGTTAAGGTATGAAGGGATTAACATGGCTTAACGTATCAGGGTACTGATAACACCATGCCTGAGCTCAGGTTCATGAATTCCTGTGTACCCAAGCCCTCCTGCAAGGCGTCCCTCAGGAGATGCAGGAGGGATGCAGGGCACCGCTGCTACCTTTGGAAAGGTTTAGCTCTGGATTTCTCCCTGCTGCTCTGTGATGTGGAAAGGGGTCCGTGTGAGAAAGAGTCCTTCCTAACCATTCAAGCAGGTGCCCTCCTTCACTCGCCTGCAGAAGAGGACTCAGAACAACCACCACCAGCAGCTTTTGCGTGATCCCATCCTAGGGCAAGAGGAAAGCACTGCCAGTGACAGTGAAGGATGAAGGGCAGTGCAGAGGTTTCAGGCAGGGTGAGCAAGCTCTATGCTGGTTTCCTCCTTTATTACAGCACAGAAGTCCAGGCAAATGGAGACTTCACCCTCTTTGCTTCTTCTCCATCAGACTGCACTTATGCTCATGCTAAAAGACTCCTGACTGAGTAAGGCTCTTAATTAGAGGTTCTTTTCCCTCCTTAAGTATGCTATTCTGTAGGCCTACTGTTATGGGAGGATGCTGCTGACACAGCAGAGAGATGTGAAAAAGGCAGCTCAGAAGGGTAACATCTGCAATTCACTTTTTCAAAGGACAGCATCACTACAAAACAGACAAAATACCTGGACATACAGGAGCAGAACTGCCTTCCTCAGGGTGATGGCACAGGTATTTCAAACACAAAACCATGAGCCCAAAGCAGAAGTTTCAGGGACACCTTTGGCACACCACTGCACTGT
This sequence comes from Oreortyx pictus, assembly GCA_036925125.1. Classification (NCBI taxonomy): domain Eukaryota; kingdom Metazoa; phylum Chordata; class Aves; order Galliformes; family Odontophoridae; genus Oreortyx; species Oreortyx pictus. The sequence continues at coordinate 46,539,959 of JAUPFR010000007.1, read as the reverse complement.
AAACTGGGCTTTACCTTCATATTAAACACCTTAATGATGCTTTTCCTTCAAGGCATCTACAGTTCTTTCATTTTATTCTTTAAAATAAAGAAGAGAAAAAGTGCAAAAGTTCAGCATCCCCTTTGCAGACCTCACCAGAGCTTGATAGGGATGGCAATAACATCTGTAAGAGCCACTGAAACACATGCAAAAATGCTGTCAAAACAGCAGCCTGTCTGGTGGAAGCCGTACTTCAGTGGGCACAAGCAGACCAGGGCAGTAACTCCAAAGAGCAAGATGGCTGAAATCTTTGCATTAACCACCACGGGGTACTGCGGGCACTGTAAGTGTGCTGAAACACTGCCTATTGCTATTCCTGTATGTTGCCCGTGTAAGCACTCATTTTCTCCTAACAATTAATTTGATTTGACAGAATGAAAGCTTCAAGCATTATAACAAGATCTATAATTAGCACTACTACAATGCATTCATTTGTCCTTCCACACATAAACAATCCAGAATATGTTTTATTTTCTTACCAGTAACGCCTCCAGCCAAAATTACAGCAAAGTGTTTTCATCATTGTATGTCTGAGTCTGGATTTCTGAACTTCAGTTACAGCAAACGCTGCGGTGAGTCTGCCAGTATCGTATCTCAAAATATTATGCTAACACTATATTCAAACAGTCTGTACAACACTGACAGTTCTGCTAATTGTGCTAATGCCAAAATAAGCTGGGTAGATCCAGCTCAGTCTTTATCCCAGTGGTAGAAAAGTTTTTTGTTTGCTTTGTTAAGAACAATTTCTTTTTTGGGGGGAAGGACATAGAGGATCCATTGCTTCACTGATTTGCATTCATCTTAGTTATTCTTCTTATTTAAATATAAGAAAGCGATCAGAAAATATTCAGGTGTTGCAGGTGATTTTTATTTATCTTTGGGGAAAAAATGAACATTCTCTGTCCTCTGTCCTAAAGAGACCTTAACTTCAGGAAGATGAACTCTGAGATATCAAACCACTGTGCTAAGTGTATGAAGAGTTAAAAAAAAAAATCACATGACTCAGAAAGTGAAAAAATGAGGCAATTCATCTAATAGCATAATTGGCTTTGTCACTCTTCACTACAAAATAAATGGTAGTGAACAGAATTACCAGTACCTTATTCAGCTTTTGGTTGCTGGAAACACATTAATATTCACCTAAACATTAAGCATTTTCAATAGCAAGAAACTGTCACCAGAGTATAGATGCCTTTGCCCTATTTATTCAAGAACGTTATATGGTCCTAAGCTTAATGAATCTACTCTAAAAATTCATAATTCAGCTGTGTAGTAGACCAATGTGAACAACCAACATCCCTGTACCATCTGGAGATTCACTCCTATAACTTAGGTGCCTGGTTTCTGACTTTTCTTGCAGTTCCACATTCTAGTTTTATTAAGGTAGACCAAGTTCTACTCAAACTGTAGTTTGCAAGTGAAAATCACTCTTTTTTGTCTTCCTAAGGTTAGATTTTAGGGCTTGTTGGTAACTGGTCCCTGCCATAGTGGTGCAGCCATTACTGTCAGCATAAGTGAGGGCTGGAAGACAAGGCCACAAGTGCCAGAGTTGGCCAAGCAGCAGCAATCTAAGGGCTTGCTAGCTGCCTTTAATTACAAGCAATCATCCAGCTCCTTGAGGGCTGGGGAATTAAGATTTCTGCTGCATTCAGTAATTACAGATAGTTTTAGCTTCTCTGTCTAGAAGGAACGCAGATATAACTGTCCCAGAGAATGCTTCACTTTTCAAAAGTTTCAAAAGCAGCAAACTAGGTATTAAGACTACCGCACTGGGTGCGTTGCCTGCATCCTAACAACATGTCCAGTCTTGAACTGCATCAGGGCTAGACGTACTGTGGAGAATTTCAAGCAGAAGTTTTAGGAGAAGGCAAATCTAAGCACTTCAGGTAAGAAAAGAATAAAACGAACCTTGTGAAAGCAACAGTAAAATCACCACCACCAAAAAAAAAAAAAAATGCTGGTAGAAAAGGTGCTGCTCATTTAAACTTGTCTTTAGTCAAGTGAACTGAGCTGACAGGTTTGATTGAAAGCTCTGGTGAGTGGCAGAAAATTTTCCATCACTTCTGTCGACTGATATCCCCATGAAGACAAATGCAGTCTGTCTCTTTTGAGGTCTGTCCTTCCTGATCAGGGGTTGCTCAGTTTGCGTAAAGGCAGATCTTCAAAAACTTTCAGAAACCTTCCTCAGTTTGAGAGGCTTACCAAAATGAGGAAGTTTTCATGCTGATGACATTATCACTTAAACCACATCATTGCAACAGCTCCATAAAAAGCTGTAGTGCTCTCAGAGAGCTGCAACTTTGACAAAAGCACTGTCACTCCGGAAGGGCATTTTTTAAAGCCTGTTTTTCTTTAATGACCTCCACAGCACCAGAAACTCTTAAAACTCACATAACCATACGTGACAGCTCAGGAGGGATGTGTGAGAGACCAGTGATGGATGATGGACAAGGAGCTTTATAATATGCTTTGCAAAAAAAAAAAAAAGAAAAGAACAAGGAGAGCTTGAAGGTTTGGTTATAAAAAGCCTTGGCAAAAGCAGGTGAGATATGAGCAATAGTCCAAGCAATTAATTGCTTAAAAGAAATACCTGATGAGAGGATTAAGCAAGATCTGGCATTCTGATCTTTTCCAGCAGCAAACATCCATGGAAGTCAAAGCAGGTAATTTTGGAGGATCTGAAGCCTCTGTACAACATTTCAGCAGTTTCCTGCTCTAGCTTTTCAGATGCAAAGGGATCGGATATTTATTGAAGTTTGTTCAATTTGAGCAAATCTGAGTCAAAGGTTGTGGTGGGATTTTTTTAATCACTACTTACGTGTTTGAAAGATAGAAGTGGGAGGATTTTTACTTATCCCTGTCTCGTTAAAAAGGCCAGTGCTGCTCCCTGTGCTGTTCAATATATAGAAAGTATAAAGAGTGTAGGTAATAATTACTGTCTGCCATAAATTATCTTTTCTGGTATTAAGACATAAGTCTATGACTGTCATGGAATATCTGTTTGAATTATATATTTAGAAGAGTGTTGAAGTATAAATCACACCTCCACTTTTGCCCCTTTGTTGTTGGTGGTTTTTTTTTTTTTCCTGTATTAAAATTCTGCTGAGTTGCAGTACAGAGGGAAGATGTCCAGTTGCTTTTTTTTTTTTTTTTTTTTTTTTTTGCACTACTAGTGCTTTTTGAGGCTAGGAGCCCAAGTGCTGTTCCTTCCCTTCACATCCAGTGTCTGCTGCAGGAAGATGGATAGCCAGCTCCGTCAGCTCCGCTGGCTCTTGCCAGCATAGGGGAATCGCCAAGTCAAAGCTATTCAATCCTTCAGCTCTGGAAGACTGCAGCCCAAGTGACGAATGTGAGCTGTGGGACCTCATACAGATCTCATTCCCCCAAACTCCCCAAAATTAAAATGATACATGGCTTTCATATGACATGCATTGGACATAGGTGCAAGCAGAAAGCGGCTGCTGAGCCTAGGAAAGTTCATTCAGCCGCATGGAAGCAAAATTAAAGACCATACTGCTCTGAATCCAAGGAACCTGGTGAATTATTATCAGAGATATTACTGCCCGGTAGTTGGGATACTCAGCAGACAGGATTAGTATCTAAAGTGATTCACAAAGCAGCAGCTCGTTAGCCTGATCTCAGTAGTGTGCCAGGCATTGCAAGCAGCGAGAAGGAAAGAGTAATTAAAGAAAAGGGAAGTGGAATAAGAAGCAACATCTATTTATCACATTGGATCACGTCTGTTTAACCTGGAATCAATTTCCTGTGACCACAAGAACATGGTAGATCTCACTTATTCTGAGCTTACAAAGACCTCAAATTCAACATTATTTGAAAAAATCACACAGGAACAGACAATTGCAATGTAATATGACCCAAAGCAAGGTGAGCATGTGGGTAAGTCACCCTTCTCAGGACACTCCACTGCCTCAGCTGTCCTCTCCTCACTCCTTTGCTGCATCAAACCCTCAGGCAGCAGCTGCTTTAACTGAGCAAAAGGAAAGTGGAGAAAAGGAACGTAACTGCTCTCTGTAGTTGTCGGAGGTAAACACTGGGGGAATGCTTTACAGGAACAATGCTGCTGCAGAAGACTGTGGACGTAGACTGGCCCTAAATACAACTTAAAAGCTGGAAGGTTTCTTACCCCCAGAGCAGCCAGAGTGAAACATTCATACCTCACTTACTGAAGGTGAAAGCTATAATCCCAAAAGGGTAATGGAAAACCCTGGGTAGGTAACTGGCATCAGCACCTCAGGACGTGGAGGGCAGGAAGCTGAAAGTCAACTCTCCTCCTCCCTCCTTCTGCTGTGCAATTAAATCATCCTTCAAGAACAAGAACAAGAACGGCTGCTGCTTTGACCAAAAGGTTTTGTTTGCCCACTCAGGAAGAATGTGCTAATAGGTTTGATTGGCTGCACAGGTTGGGAGAGATTGCACACATGTTGGTATCGCTGCTACTATTTCTCATGATCATGTTAGACAGACAAATATCCTAAAATCAGACTGGCTAATACAGACACTGCAAAGAACTTGCATACCAATGAAACCCTGAACACTGCAAGTTAGAGATCACTGGGAAAACAAACTTTCTTCATAGTAAGAGATTTACAGTCTCCCTCTTTCACTCTACCACCCTTCCAAGGTTGCCATTCACAATTCTGAAAATGAGCCCACTGACTTGAAGATCAAGTCCTCACATTGCTGGGCTCGCAATGTGAATTTTAAAGTATGCATCATTTTGGCTAAATAAATAAATAAATACAAAAACCTCTTGCATCTACGAGGAATGTTTTTAATTTGACTTTCCAAAGTGCTACTAGAAAATCACAGAGTGACATTTCACCCTTAATGTTCACCACTGCCTTACGGCATTTCATTGGCAATTGCAGAAGTTATCGGTAGCTAAAAATCTACCAAGTCTGCTCTGTAAGAATAAGTGACATTCATACAATCTTCACTTAAGCTAATTCCTACAATCTTCATTTAAATTAGATCCATTGATCAGATTTCAGCACTGTCTGGATTACACTCTAATCTGTTTCTCCATTCCCACTGCACATTACTGAACCCCTGGCTGCTAGTGATAGATTTAAGGATAAACTGAAGTGCTGATAGCAGCAGTGCAGGAGGCCAGTGAAATGACTGCCCTGAGGGTTCCCATGTCTGCCATTTGACTGGTGCATGGGAAGGACAAGAGAGCGAGCCATCCCTAAGGAGCAACCATCACTCATCTCCCTCTCCGAGCTTGTTGGTAAAGTTTGATTTGGCAAAGGGGACTGCCTAGGCTCCTTACTTTACAGGTCTGGGCTCGACCTTTTTGCCCACTGTCAGTGTTTGTGTCACTCTTCACCTATACCTCCAAAGCAAGGGAAGTTAGATAGAAACCCCCCAGCCAAATCCTGTGCAAGAACCTCTGTCATTTACAAATGGTCTGATGTCCTCTCTGGGCATCTCAGCTTCAGATCCATGACACTGGTCCAGCATATAAAATCTAACATACATTCACACGTTCACCGAGTTCTATCCATGCAGCACAAAGGGGCAAACTGATAGAGAGGAAAAAACTGCTGGGCTATGTTTAGAAGAGTCCTCAAATGCAACCAGTCCAATTCTAATGTAAAATGATTTTGGAACTTTCCAAATGTGGCTTGTGAAATTACTCATCGACATCACACCTGGAAAATAAAATGTATTTGACACACCACAGCATAAAATAATTACCTTGCAGTGGCATTTTAATAATAAAGAAGACTACAATTAAGTCAGTATGAAATCAAGTAGCTTTTATGCAGTCACCTTTTAGGAACAGGTCTGTCCTTGCTAGAACAGGGAGACTTTCCTTCATGTAAATATAATACAGCATCACAGGTTCATCAAACTGGATCTTAATAAGACCAGCATAGACCACAGAAGTATCCACTAGCTTCATTCATGCCTTAATGCATTTCCTTCTCACCTGCTATCTCGATTTTAGAAATAAATGCTCAGCAGCAGCCAGTTTACTCTCCAGTAAATATTTAATTTGTATGTATGAAGCATCTGCCACTGTAATAACTCAGTCCAGAAAATTTCCAAGAAGGATCATTATCACTTTTGGATTCTTATGGCTTTAAATGTTTATCCAGTCTCATCCTTTTCTGTATGTCAATCATAATTGTCTGCACAGAAGTTGAAATTAACATGCGTGCATGCATGTGAGCCCAAGCGTGAGACTAGATAAAAGAATGTTAAGGTAACAAAGGCAAGCACTGAAAGTCAAAAAAGCAGGTACAAAGAGTGCACAGATTCTGTTACATGACAGCAATCTGAGAAAACTTTCAGCTATGTGACTCTACGCGTTTTCATACTGCACCATGCAGACCCTGCACTGCTCACAGAGGTCTTAAATTTCCCCATGGTATTCAGTGGTATTCGTGTCTTTCCATATCAAATTGCTCAGCGTAGCAACCAGAGCAGATACAGTCTGCAGAAGCACAAAGGCTGCGAACAGACATGTAATAATGAATTACTTTTATTCCACATATACAGTCACACACATTATACGATGTCTTTAAGGAGGAGTGTTTGAAATGGCATTTCTTTTTCATGCAACATCCCATTTTCTCTACCATTGGACGCTTCTGTTTCCATCTGCATGAAACAGTACCGTTTTCCCATATTTTGCACAAATGGTCATTGTGTTCATTATTGTTTTTTACTTAAATGTGAATTTGGAAGGTGCTGATGTAAACATACTAGACATGGTCTGTGCAAATGCTGAGTTTTAATAAATGTGATAAATACGATGCCTTATGAGAAGTGCAGCCCCTGAATATAAGTGTGATTTGGGGCCTTTTGTATCAATAAAAGAGTGCTTCAATCTGATTGTCCGCAATGCAAAATATTACTAAACCTCCCCGTGGAGCTTGGCAGCAACTGAATGTGCCTGATTTCATGCTGCATGAAATCTCGGTCTGTACATAAGTGCTGAACAAACTCTCCGCAGCATCCAAAACCTTAATTCACAATCTGGGTGAGAATACCCAATCTGATTGTGAATGAAGCACAGTGAGCGTATCGAAAACAGACGAACAGATTCAGAGTCGCATTTAGTGTCAGTCGTTAGTCGTGTCAAAGCTCTCTTTTTAGAGACTCACAGCACTGATTTGTAGCTAACCCAAAGGCTCCTAGACATGACTTTTTTGTCTGCATTTGGCCAGAAAGAGGAAATTCCCCCGTTTCACCATCTCTGACTTCATTCCAGCAGCTACACACTCCATCACAATGTGTCCTGAAATTGACGCAGCAGAAGAGTCGGAGCAACCCACGTGAGCTGACAAATTGTGACTCATGCTTTTAATCAGAGCTGAGGAACATTTTGCTGCAACATTTCATCTTGCAAGTGTGCTTAGAGGAACAGAAGGAGAAAGCTTTGTCTGTTTTCAATTGAAAGTAGGGTATATCATCTAGTAGAGAACTGTGTACAAATAATTACTAGAATTGATATCCACTGCACTGATTTACTCCAGAATTATTGCCTGAGTACATTGTACAGATAAAAAAAGGTTATGGCTTAAAGAATGGAAGAGAAGGAAAAAAGAGTAAAACAAGATACTTTGTGCAGCTAAGGTAATAACAAGTAGATCACACCACACCTTCCATCAAAAAACCTCCATGTTTCTGCAGAAACATGGGAGAATGAATGCTGTTTTATTTCCAAATATTCCAGTGATTTGGAAGCTTAAATTCCCACTATATAATTAAACAGCATTTTCACATGCCAGTGGAAGACTCCTGTCGAAGTGAGCATCTGCAGGGCAGAACTGGTTATTTCCTCATACGGGGCCAAGCATATGGGTGCTTCTTTTTTTCTTTTTTGGTGTATTAATGGGTACTACAAACCAAAGCTTGAAATTCCAACAGTGAGCCCAGTTTGCTGCACTTGTAGAGCTCTGATTTTAATTACATAATTTGACAATGCAAAATAAATCAACAAAATTTAACTTTTTATTTTTCTAGGTTTGTACATCTTATTACACAGAGAACTCTCAAAGGATTCATTTATTTTTGCTTGTTTGGGGGAGCAATAAAAGCACCCCCCATTTAAACATGAACTCAAAAGATCTACTGATTGTAACCTACTGAAAAATTCCAGCACATAGCCAGGATATCTACAACTTGGTCAAACTGCAGCTCCAGCTTCACTGCTGGAGCTCTCACTGCTTTTGCCTCCAAAGGAGGAGGCATGGGGATGCCTCAGGAAATGCTTGTGAGGTTCAGAGGCAAGAACCTGCAGAAATCTTGCTCTTTGAGAAAGAGGGCAGAAGTATCCTCCTCTCTCTAGGGCAACCCTCCACAGGCGAGTTCTGAAGACAAACCCATACACACCTCCCATTCTAGGGTACCAGTTACCTTCTATCCGTTCTGCTTTGGATAATGCTTAATTTTCGCCCCGAGTACTTTCAGGCTATTTGTTTTTAGTAGGAATGGTGGTGACAGATCTCAAAATTTAGTGGCAGCACAGCAAAGGCTGTTGGAGTTCAGAATAATGGTGTAACCAACAGGGCACTCAGGACGTTTCACTTGGTGCTGTGGTTAAAGTATAACCTAAGGCTCCTGCTGTAAGCGAAGTCTTTCAAGCCATATCTTAGTCCCTTACAAAGTCACAGAGCACCAACCATCAACTTCATCAAAAAGCCTTTCTCTCGAAACAGTCACTGAACACACCAGAATTAGGCAGCAAACTTAAACCTGGGTTTGTGTCCATGGGGTGGGTTTCAGTTCTAAACATCAATAGCTAAAAGCTGGAAAACTGCATGTTGGAAAGTTCCTTCTGATACCAGGCAAATAAACACACTTGAGCTCCTTACACAATCCAAACAGACAACTCTGCTCTGAAAATATTGCAACTTTTTTCTCCTCCTGTCCCGCAGTACCTTGCAGGAACTTAATTCAGAGTCACTAAGAACAGTACTGGGTAAAACTCATGTAAATGCAGCAAGTTGACCTGAACATAGGCTTATCTGAACCCAATCTTAGCAGATGTGCAGTGCCTCCTTAAAAAACATTTCTTTCCATTTGTTAAAAAAGGAATGAATGCCAACTGAGGCCGCATGACCCAGCTCTGAGGCTCAGTTGGACAAAGCCCCATGCCTGTGTCTCCAGCAGGGTGTGGAGCCTGTACATGTTCTCTCAGTACTGGCTTCTCTCAAGTATTTTTTCCATGTCTGTATAATATGGAACCCTTAAGTATTAACTTATAAATTAAAAAAATGATTTTCCCAGGAACTTCGAAAGGCATAGAAAAAACTGCTGGAGAACTCTTAGTCTGAACCGAAGAAAACGGAAATACATTTAGAAAATCTCCACATCATTGCAGTAATAAAATACTACTTAAGGCTACATGACTGCAATAATGTTGCTACCCATGAAGATTTCAATTGTAAATCACTGCTGTGCACAAACTGACAGCAGAATCATGTCTATATCCGATGATAACATCATAAAACTTCAAATTTTCACAGTGCATCTGCAGTACCTCTGTGTGTTTTAACAAGTGTTCACGAAGATAACCCAACAACAAGCAGGAACAACAGAAAAGTGATGCCTGGAGATTAGTAAGGGATTAATAAATTATTAATTAAAATAGCTGTAAACTCAGTTTGAAAAGCAACTATAGAGATGAGTGGATGAGAACTCTTACAACGAATGTTTATTTAACTTTTTTTTTTTTACATCTGTTTATTTAACTTTTTTTTTTTTTTACTTTTTTTTTCTACTGAAGAAGAAATGATCTAAAGTCATTTTCACAGTGAAGAACCAACACCCCCCAGCAAAGCTATGAGTGCAGAAATGTACTTGGCCATCACCCTTGTGATACCCTTTCAAAAAGGGCACAAACTCCCTGCTGAGGAACACTGACATATGCAATATCCTGTAGGTGTCACTTGCTCACTATTAGTAAAAATATGGTTAGAAGGTTGATTTTAACAAAAACAACTTCAGAGCTTTCAATAATCAATAGTAGGAACAGCTCTTCTGGGTCTATCCAGCAGTTTCTGACATGAGCTTGTCTTCTGTTCTCACTTTCGCAGTGTACAAGTACAGTCAGAATTTTTTGACTTGGAGGATGATGCTTAAAGGTTATCTGGGCCAACTCTCCTGCAATGAACAGGGAAACCTACAGCTAGAGCAAGTTGCTCAGAGCCCCATCCAGCCTGACCTGGAGTGTTTCCAGGGACAGGGAACCCTCTGGGTAACCTGTTCCAGTGTCTCACTACCCTTGTTGTAAAAAAAACCCTTTTTCTTATATCCGATTTATATCTCCGCTCATTTGGCTTGAAACCGTTTCCCCTCGTCTTATTACAACAGGCCATGCTGAAGAGTCTATCCCTTTCTTTCTTATAGCCTCCCTTCAGATACTTGCAGTGAAATTGCCAGGTCACAGCCTGAACAAATGGCCGAGCACTGGGTAAGGAAGTATGGCTAACCATACAAGCAGTGCATCTGAATGACTGGAAGGGATGGAGCCCAGATCCACCCCTCCTCACCTTCTTTTAAAGGTTAGCAGCCAAGGGAACAGCATCTCTCTGGATAGAGATTGCACTCCACTTGAACTGTCACTGGCTGTTGGAAGGGGTGAGCTAATTTTTATTCTTGGTTACCTGCTATTGCTGTCATTGTCCTCTTCTGCCATACAATACTGAAAGACTGCTCTCAGGTCTCCCGAGCGCCTTCCCTTCTCCAGGCTGAACAGCCCTGGCTCTCTGTCCTTATTGGAGAGATGTTCCATTCCTTGGATCATTTTTGTGGCCCTCCTCTAGATGCTCTCCAGCAGGTCCATGTCTCTCCTGTACTGAGGATGCAGTACTCCACGTGAAGCCTCACCAGTGCAGAGTTGAGAGGCAGAATTACCTCCCTCAACCTGCTGGCCACACTTCTTTTGGTGCAGCCCGGGATACAGCTGCCCTTCTGAGCTGCAGGGGCACACTGCTGGCTTATATCCAGCTCCTCATCCACCAGTTGCTTCAACCCAGGTACAAGACCTTGCATTTAGATTTGTTGAGTCCCATAAGGTTCTCCTGGACCCACTGCTCAAATCTTAAGTCTTTCTTTCTCTCTTCCACGTGCCTTAGCATACTTTCCAGGAAGGTACCTCACCATGTGAGATTCTACATTGCAAAATACCCTGATCCTGCAAGTAAACAACAAATTCTGGCTGAGAAAACTGTGTCCATGCACTCACTAACTTACTTGTTTACTTAAATGACAGCAGTCAAATGTGTCAGGATACTGACGCATTTCTACATCTGGTAGAATTCAAACTCATTAACATATATTTATATGCACTTTATCATGTGTCTAGAGTAGACTCTCACTTTAAAGAAGTTAATGAAAAAGCAGCAATAGAGTGAACCATGCACGCAAGCTTTAATTAGGAAAATTAAAATCTCCCAAATGAAAGCTCAACTGAGCAAGAAGCAAACACATACAAATCTGATTAATTGGATGCCTTCGGAGTTTAAGACAGGTGAAATATAAAATTTGCTAACGGAAGAAAAAATAGCACTAAGAAGATGAATTTCATTTCTTTAGATATCAGAAACACATTGTACATAGCAGTAGTTCCTTTGGAGAAAAACGGTAACTGCTGCAAGATGTCACTGATTGTAACTTGGAAACAGGGGGGGTTTAAACATTCCTGTTCTGTCACAGCAAATAATTCCATACTGCTCTATCTGACCATGTTGCTTTCAAGAAGTTTACTGTTGTGTGCTTTTGATCCAAAATCGAACATTTGAAACAGCACATCACTGAAAGCAATAGGACATGAAAGCAATCAGCAGGTCATCAGTTTTCACGTGGTCCTAGAGGATACTCTTTTTGTTTTTAAAAAGGGCTCCACTCTTAAGTCAAGCGTGGCAACATTAAAAGGCCAGCTAGAGAAATGACATCAAAATGAAATAACTTCCATCCAGAAAAACCCATTTGAAGTCCCCAGCAAGCTGAAGGCTGCCGTCCACACTGGCAACCATACTAGCAGTCTCCTGTTCTGTGAATTTTTACAGTTCTCACATGATCTAATATATGAGCTAAATGTCAGTATTCTCCTAAATTCAGTGGGTAGGCATACAGCAGAGATTTCACTATGTCAGTTTAATTCTACAGGGAAACATAAAGGCATCAGGTGCAGCAGTGGAAATTCAGAGTTGTCCTCAAAGAGTTTCTAACCTTTGCTTCGAGCAAGAATGCTGCAAAATTTTGAAACTTCAAACATAGGTTACAGTTCCAGCTGAAAACACACTGCCATTAAGCAAAATGATAGGGAGATTTGAAAGAGGGATTATGCCTTATTCAATTAGTCGAAATACTTATTTCAAATGAAGCTCCCAAGCCTGATAGCAACATTTATTACTATCTTTGAGCATGCCTATATTCATTAATTGAAGCATTTTAAATATGTGACGGATCGGAACACTAGGACTCTCAAATTCACCATTACATCGACTGATGCTGACATCCTGCAGCAGGGGAATAAGGAGTCCAACTGCAGTGCGGTGGGGACAAAGAACAGAGGCAGTCTGGATCCCTTCAGGCACTGTGGCTTCTCAGGCAAATGCAGAATAATATCAGCTTGATCAGGAGGAAAAAAAAGCACTTCAGAGACAAAAGTAGAAAACACGTAATTTACCCAGTCACCATCGCTTCATCTATAACATTGCCAGTACTCTTTTCAAACGGAGAAGGAAGTACAATGAGCAGTAAAGCCTGGCCTCTCCCCAGCTGGATCCCTCCTTACTGCGAGGCAGGAATACAAGGTGGGCATCGGGCAGATGCACACCAAGAGCAGCTGGAATAAATCATGCCAGGTCACATCAGGCAGTACAGGGAACAGGATTCCTAGTGTGCACCTTTGGTAGTTCTGGCAACACGTCAAGCCTTGAGTTGGAAGTCCCACCTGTTGGGGTGATGTTGGTACATCATCCACCACCAATAGGGACTGTAGTTAGGAAGAAGCAGAAAACATACAGCTTCAGAAGACTGGGCTCTTACCCTATTAAGAGATCAGAGGCAATGCTTGAAATACCAAAAATGTCAACAATAATAACCATAATGATAAAGAGAGGCATAAACTGGTTTTAGCTGAGTATATGGCAAAGGAGAAAACATGATCCTGAAGTGCATAAGGCAAGATACATTTTAAAAAAGAAAGAAGCAGCCGTGTCTCTATGAACGGCCTCTGTCCCAAAGGATGTATAGCTGGATATCAGGATTATTTTCACACAAAGAAGTTGGAGTGGTCCAAGCATGAACAGGTGAATGGATCTACGGTGAGCAGGGATGGTGAAGAGTAACACAGAAGACTTGTGAGTTCAGAGAAATTTGGATTTCTTTTCTTTATGGTGGCAACATTCTTTCCGTATCACAACCTATCTGCTGGTACGTGGATTTCTTCTGTGTGATATCACTTTAAACGAAACTATCAGAGCAATAGTCTATATCATGATTTTGACATCATGCAGCATGAGGAGGCCGAGTAGTATGGGGGGAAGGAGATATGATCTATAGTTGGACGACAGGCAAGTTTTATTAAGGAAGAAATGGTTTTATTGGGAACATGCTCAATAGTTTCAAAAAACAAATGCAAGAAAGAACAAGTCATTTATGCTTTGATTTCAAAAGTTTTTGAGCATAGCTCAGTATCGTTCTGGCCAGGACTACCTGCCAGCTCCCAGTAACGTCACAAATCACATTTCCTACTTTACATTTATTTATTCCGCCATTACCACCTGCTACACCCATTTGTTACTGTGTTTTGCAAGCAACAAGCATAAGCTCAGGCAAAGGTAGTTCATAGGAAAAAATGTCTCCAGATGCTTGCATTTCAATGCTGCCTTCCAGTCACTCACTACAGCCAAGTACAAGTTCTGGTTTTCTGCAAGAAGGTAGTGCACAGTATACATTGAGAAAACAAAAACAGAAAAACAGAAAAACACCTTGTGTTGTGCATGTCCAACCAGCATTATTAAGGAGGTGGCAGAAGCACAGCATTTAGGAGAGAGTTGCTCATTCAGAATTCTGCCCAGAAGCCTCCAGGGCTTTGGTACCTGCAGGTACCACGTGGTCCTCATCAGCCAAAGGCTCATATTGTTTATATGAAACACAACAATATGAAGACAATCAGTGAAGATTAAATAAGGTAAAGAATCACTGCTTGGGAAGCTTCTGATGAATCTAGGATTAAAGGATATTTCTGTAGCAAAAAACATACTCATTGACATTGCTCAGGTATAAAATGTGAAATACAATACAGCACTTCATTGGTTACACATGGGAGATAGATACTATGTAGTAAGTAAAGGATTTCCCTTGGTATACTATTTACGGACCCTTAATGAGTTTCAGGGCCACGTGCAACTCCGAAACTCCAACAGAATTAAGATGAGCTGGAAGTTCCTGTCATTAAAACGTTCTCATTATATTGTACTTTTAAAAGAAGAGAAAAGAGAGCTCCTATCTACGTGAGCTTCTGTTAGAATTTGTAGTTAGAATTTATTTATTCCTCCTGAACACTGCTCCCAGCTCATTTAACGTGAACCCAGCTAACAGGAGGGCTTTCAATCCAGTGTATCAACTATCCTGTTATCTGTACAATATTAGTAACTGCATGCATGAGGTCTCAAAAAAAAAAATATGGAAGAGGAATGAGAACAACTTTTCTCTCTCTTTAAAATTTTATATTGTGAGGGAGGGTTGTATGTTTTCATTTAACAGAGAATGTGTGCCCTTAGGCTATGGCAGTTGGCAGCACATGCTAGATTATCACACCAGTAAATCAACAAGAATCATAAACTGGAGAATTTCTGGCAAAATATATTTGTGTGTCCCTGGAGAACATAGTTCCCTATTCCATCACACATCAAAATCTGAGCCTACAACAAGATTCTTCTTAAATGATGTCCAGCAATCACAACCAAAGACTGACTGCAGTTCAAGAACTTTCAGTCAGGGGAAAAAAAATAAACATTCCACAACTTTTATCAATGGAAAGAAACTGGAAAATGGGGAAGCACTTGAATTAATCAAATTGACTTTAGGTACTGCAATGCCAAAGGAAGGACTTAATCTTCCTATGTTGCCTAGTCAGTCTACAGTGGAAGACCTTGAAGTGGGCTGAATTTTCCCTTGAGCTACCCAGCTGCCTCTCTTGAAAGGGAACACAAGATGGCCAATGATGAATCTGAAGCAAGATCTCTGAGCCTGTGGATTTATTCACAGTGCTAAACGTGTTCCCTTCCCACTTTTGTTAAGAAACATTTGTCAAGAATTTCCTTTAAAAATTAAGATAAAGATTTCAACTGAATGTTATGCCTGCCAAAATGTCTGCTTACAATCACCCTGATCCTGGGAACACAGGGAACTGAGTTCACCAAATGCTTCTGGATGGTAAAACAGGTTTTATCAAGGACAGCATATCACCACAATGGTCTCTCTGCTTGGGATCCAACAACCTAGCAGTCACAGCATTCCCTCACAACGTGTGAAACTCAGGGTACGTTATAGCTTGTCAGCTGGTCGGTAGCATTTCAGTCCAACACAATCTGCGTGGGCAAAGCTCTGGGTGAGTCACAGACCTTCGGGAGGCCTGTACTAAATGCACCTCCAGCATTCACTCTTAGGAAGCAAAATAAGATGACGCATCTAAATCTACTTTCATTTACATTTTTTCAGACACTTGTCTTAGTTTTAGAGGACACAATACAGGAAAAATTGGGATGTAGAAAATTGTTTCCATCTCTGCTTAACAAACATGAAAATATTGAGGATTTGCTCGTCTTGGTCAGATGAATGGTCAGTCACCCACAAAACAGTGATACCCATCAGCAACAGTAAGAGATTCTGTTTAGGGGGAACAAGACTGGAAATTTCCTTCACCAGTAGTCACACAGTTGTATTCAGGATATAAAAACTACAGATCTGCCCTTTTCTCTTTCATTCCTCTTAATGGACCCGTCGTCCATTTTTGTACCTGTTTTTGTACTTGTTTTTCCTTTTGTACCCACTCATTATTCATCTACACGTCTTCCCATGGAAACAAATTTGAGAAGTTTATTATCCACCATGGTCAAAAGAACTGTATTTCACACTGATCTCCTACTAGGGAGTGCTCCCTCATTCTAGCATTGCTTTTTTTAACTTGTAACAGGTCACTGAATCACCAGTGTATTTATTTATTCTCAAAAGCACTTGGGTTGACCTATGACTCCACTGAGTGCATGTGGCCTTGGCCTAGATGCTCATCATCCTCCATGTGTTCAGCTAATGAGACTGAGAGCTGGGAAGGAAAGAGGAACCACCTTCAGTTGGTATAACAAATATTATTTTTAAAAAGTACATGTAAGCGAGTGCTAGACTCCTTCAAATCTTTTTTTTTTTTTTTTTTTTTAGCTTAAGATTGTTTCTGCTTGGAGCCTCTCTTTTGCCTCTTTAATTTACAGCCTTGGGATCCCATCCAGCATTTGCTGTTCCCACCAAGGCAACTGCATAAAATACACTCATGCACTCCCTCATGGCTCCATCTCAGCGCTAACTCAGTTCTGTTCCTAAGTTCAGCAAAATCAGTTGAGAAAGAAAGATGGAAATTCTGGAAGAAAAACAAACAAAAATAAAAAAAGTAATTTCTCTGTGGAGCTGTTAGCTGATTTACTAATAAAACCATACAAACTGTGGGTGATTCAGGTGGTACAAAGAATGGCATGAAGTGGAGCAGGATCCAGTTTCCATTAAATTCAGCTGGGAAGCTCCTGTTTACTTTTGGGAGGGAGAGAGAGAGACTCAGAACGATTTGCAGAGGGATAGTATAATAAAAAATATATAGAAAAGTTCTCTTCTTTTACTTATCCTGTCCACAATAATATACTTCATTGTAATATTCAGCACAGTAATGCAGTTCCATATTACTACCCAGTCTGAACAGCTATCTGTCTCCTCCATAGAAGAGTCTGCTTGACTATTTTACAGTACAAATAACATTAGCTGTCATTAGATTTGAAAATGAAGATTTAATGCCTGCTGCAAAATCTGTCTGGAACTAACAATATCAGAAGAACAAAAAATAAAAAGCTGCTGAAAAAATATTGCAAGATTTGACACAGGTAGGTTTCTAAATATTTGCTGCCCTACACAGTGCTGGGCTCAGTAAAAATCAGAGGAGTGTTGAAGAAAAAAGGGCAAAGTGTACCCCTTAGATTAAAACCTTTTGTTTTGAGCCTTGCCAAGCACCAAGTTTCTGGTTAGCCAAGCAGATTTATGTTTTCATTCTGCTAAAATACTGACACTCCAACAGCACGAGTACCTTCAGACCTCTGCACTATCTTGTCTTTTCTTTATCTGCCTGTTGACAGATGATGTTCTTTGACTCAGAGTTATCTGTCTCAGATAACCACTGGAGATCATTCTTCCCATTGCAGTACTTCTGAATTAATCAGTACATCATTTTCTTCTCTTGAGAATCCAATTTTTTTTTTTTAATGAGAAGGATGAAAACTACATACTTATAACTTGAACGTAAAATTGCAGGTTTACACATATATGTCTTTTTAGATGATGAAAGACAGTTTATTTCAAACCAAACAAAACTGAAATCAGTTGTGTACTGAAAGGTCCACTGGAAGAAATGAAACTGAAAATCTGTCCACAGACAGAAATACAACTGCACTAGTTTCTGTTAGTTGAGGATCTGGTCCATGTTCATTATGAATGAATGAATGAATGAATGAAACATGATGCCTGTCATGTAAACAAGAAACTCCATTTATTTTTGTGCAAATAAATAAATAAATAAATAAATAGATAGATAGAATTCAGCATAGGAAACAAATGTTGCTGAATACTTGGCTGTGCTACGGAGCATGTTAGAGGACTGCACTGCCTCAGCAGTTGGATGGATTGCACATCACTGCCCATGATGCCTCATCTCCAGGCCCTCACAGCTTTTCTGTTTCACTTTTAGACAAGGCTTGTCAATACCTCCTCCTGTCCTTTATAGGGTGGGAGGGAGGCTCAAGGTTTTATGCCTGAAGCATACTTAGAGTGGAAAATGCTCTGTAACACTATTAAGGGCAGCCAATTAGACAGGAATGAGTCAGTGTTGATAAACAATCCCATGCAGTCCAAAATCTCCCCTTCCAACAGCTTCTCATTATAGAGATTGGTTCTAACTCTGTCTTGTATAGGCATGACCTCTTCCACAGAGCCCCAGAATCCAGAATATATCATATATAACATGTCCTACTTGCTTCCACTGTGTTAGGTCATCCATCATTTCAGAGTATTTTTATCTATAAAGCAAAATTGTTTTCCAAGGGCTTTTATCAGCAAGCTGGGAACATGCACAAAATATCTCTCCTTTTGGTCTGCGTTATCTGGACAAACTTAAGTGGTGTCAGAGAAAAGAGCTTTCTGCACCCTCTTTTCAAATGTTTACCACAACAACGACTTCTGTGATGTTTTAAGATACTTCCCCACCCTATTCTCTTCTTACGTTCTCATTCCACCACTGAACTGAACTGAGTGTAGTTCTGCATGCATACAGAAAAAAGTATAGGGTACTAATTTTGTATTTGAAATGTCAGGCCTATCATACATCAAAACAGAGAAGCTACCTTGGAAATCTTTATTTTACAGTGAAAAGACAAAAAAAAAAGTTATAAATGTGAATATTTTTGATTTTATTATAATAATAAAAAGGGGAAAGAAAATTCAGGAGAAGTAGAATAAAAGCTTAGCATTTTAACTCAGCCAGCAGCTAGTCCAGGCTTTCAGCTAACTAGTAAATAGCAATTATTTTCACAGTGTTTACTATTTGAAGAATTTGAATTCACAGCCATCAGATAAAGATCCTGGTCAAAAAAGTAAGTTAGGAAATTTTCCAATAAAATGATGAATTACTCACTGGTGAGTTTCCTTAATGACTAGAATAATGCATGGAGTAGCTTTTTTTTTTGTAAGGACTCCCTTCTCACCTTGTAGAATGCCAGAGGCTTCAGGAAAAGTGTCTCAAATTCAAAATGCTGGATTAGTATTTGTTAGTGGTTCAGTTCATTGCTAAAGCTGCAGTTTGAATGCAGCAGGATGTATCAGTAGACCATTATTTTTGTAGCACAGGAGGAAAGTAAAGCTGTAAAATCACAAGGGATGCTAAGGAGACAACACCAACTTTACTTCAGAGGGCAAATGAGATATTCGAAGTGGAAAGCACGAACTCTGTGATCTTGAATACGCATTTTGATTTATTTCCATAGATAATTCCATTAAAATGCATCCCATTCCTCAGGTGAAAATCCAACCATTCAAGGAAAATTATCCTTCAGAGTGAAAATACACCTAATTTCTCCTGATACCATATCAAAACTGGATGAGTTCTGAAGAACTTAAATTAAGCAAAATTAGGGAGCAGCTTGGAATAACATAAAGCGGAAAAAATGCATTCCAGTAACTGACAAAGGCTTGGTCGACTAAACAAGACTGTAAAATGAAATGTGTTCAGAGGCAAGTGATTTTGATGCATATCCTTAAAGGACCTGGGCTCATGATTCTCAGAGGCACGTAGAGGTTTGTAAAGAAGACAGGCACAATACAAAAATGCCGTGCAGCTCACTGTTAACTACTTCCAGATTTCAGAAAAAAACTTCCTAGAATGGTTTACTTCCACTGCTTGAACTGATGACAAATCTTAAAAATGATGGTCAACACACTTGGAATTTTAAAAAACGGACTTGCTCTCTCTGACATAAAACACTTATTTTTATTCTGTTTGTTTTAACATAGAATCTAGGAACGTAACTGATATCCCAGGATGCTGTTACCCACTACGAAAACTCAGAGCAAAGAAAGTTGGACACTTAAGGATAATGTGGTCCTACGTGGTAGGATATTCCTTTTTTTCCAAGTTATGTGGCTTGATGACACAGAGAACAGAGCAAACACCTCAGCTATTTTCCACCCATACAACTGTGCGTGCCCATAGGAGGCACCACCCCCTCCACCTCACCTTCCACAGACTTCAGAAAACACTCTTGAGGCTGGCAACATCTCCCATCAACACTAACTCCAATACCACTCAGCTGAACCTGACCGGTTACTTGACATAGATCAAGTGAGACTGCAGCTGAGCTCAGAAATGCACAGAAAGAAGCAGATGAAGATTTTCTCCCAGTATTTCTACAGGAAGCAGCAACTGATCGTCTCTGATGAATATTGCACAAAGGAACCGACTTTATTTGAACTTCATGGAAACAGTGTTTTATTCCTTCCCAGCTTCACTGACCAGGAGTCATGGTAGAGGGGACTGTCATCAATATTACTCTTCCAGAGTGTCGAAAGGCATTTGTTGTTTCTTTCCTGTTTGTTGCAAAGAAAACAGAACATATGATGCACTATGTTGTTTGTTTGTTTTTTCTGTTGCTTTGGTTTGGTTGTTTCTTTGAATGGTAGGACTTAAGAAGTTCACAACTTACAGTTAATGCAATGCTTCATCTCCCCAGCTAATCTATGAGCTGTGTATGGGATGGACCAGCAAAAGGGTCACCAGTAGGAGCTTAAGAGCAGCTCTTGTTCACTTGAGCAGGGTTGTGTTTCCATTTTTTAAATGGATTTGGAAAGGGTTCTCCAGCCCTGTCCAGTGCAATAAGACATGTGACAATCTTTGTTAACTGGGTTTATATTCACAACAGAAATGCTGATTGTCACTTATTTTACCCTTATTTCCCTGCCACGTGCATTTCAAAAAGGAATTCAGTTGTCAATCAGTGCAAACTGACACACTTTTAAAAACACAACTCAAATCCCAAGCCATAAATTAAGTAATGTTTTCTTTTGTTTCTTGTGCTACATCAGCATCATAGATTAGCAAATCTAGCTATGAGACCTTTTTCATCTCCTACTCCCAGCATTGCTCTGTCAGATTTGCTTACAGCAGTTGACTGGTCTCCTTTGTGTTCTATGGAGATACATCATGAACAACCAGAGAGCAGAGTCCAGCTGTAATAACAACTACTTTCCTAGACGGAAGAAGCAAAAGGAAGAGTTTATTTGCAGGTGTCCATAGTACTACAGGGACTGCAGCTCTCTTTCTCATTTTGCATCATTTTCCTTTAATCTTTTGCTGTTATTAATGTTAAGCAATCTGTTAATGAAGTGGGGACACAGTAGCCCAGTACAGAGCTCTCGCCACCATCAGAAAGAACTTAAAACAGAAGGAAAAAGGAAAAAGAGAACGGGGAAAAAAAGAAAAAAAAACAACTCTTCATCTAGATTTCAGGGATATTCCATTTCTCATTACACTTGTGACCAAGTACAGATACAACCAGAGGAATAGGTCTTGTAGAAGCCACAGCAATCGAGAACTGCTAGTGTTGTATGTTGCAGTTGTAAGTAGCATGGCCATAAATCAATACCAAGACATGTATGGGCCAGAGTAGCCTGGCATTATATTACTTACTATTCACCCTTCCCAAGGCTGCTCATAACTGGAAGGCAAACAGAGCACATAAGCATCTTTGTCTGTCTGGCACAGGGTTAGACTCAAGGCTGCTGACTGTGATTAGGACTGTGATACAGTGGTTTGACCTGTTATTTGGTAAGTGACTGTATTTAAGCCCTGTCTACATAAAAATGTTTATAAAACATTTTCTGGGAACTCAGAAAATCAATGTTATTAAAAACTTTAAAGTCGCTTTAAAGACATTTAAAAATCAGTACTATAAAAACCAAAATTAATTTTTAAAAGAACAACAGAGCGTTCCATTTACTAAAATGATTAGCTGGAATAGTCCATCAACTGGTGTTCAGGGAATGGAACATGATGAAACACGTCATTATAGGACTGACAAAAAGCTACTGTAAACCATAATAGAGGGTACACACCTAAAAAAGGGGTTGCATTCTGCTACAAATCTTGATCATGGACAGAGTCTGTCAGGATCTCTGTCTCTAGCCTCTGTCTTTGACTCAACTTACATTAGACATTCCATGACTCATTCTCAAGAATGATAACTAGCTATGATAAAAAGTGAAGACTTAAAAATATAAATTATTTTTTCTATGTAAGGAGAAGAAATAAAGGAAGAGAATATGAAGCACTAAAACAGAATGCAATTTAAGGGCAATGACATTTTTACCATTTTCAAAATGCCCTGTTTCTTTTTGGTTGCTTTTGACACTCAGCACAACGAGGAAAGGGCCTTCCTGCTGCTGCCTGCTCAACATCCAAGGTATGAAGGGACACACAAGTTGCCAAAAATCTGCAAGACTCAAGCTTAAGTGTAAACTGTGACTAACTGTTCTGTTCCATTTGTTGTTGTTGTTGTTGTTGTTGTTTTAAATTCCTATTACAAACTGCAGTGTTACCATAAAAAATAGCAGCCCTCGGCATCAAGCTGCTATGGTACATCTTCTGGAAAGACATAAAAAACACTAAACCAAATAGCCTGAAAATATATCTAACCTTAATGTGACACAGTGTGTGAAAGGTGACTCTGAGCGATGGCTTGTACAGAAAGGTTTCACTGCAGTGTCACAGATTTCTAATTCATGTTCAGTGTGGCAGTGTTTCTAGAATGACCTCCTGCCTCTGCTCAGCTCTCTTGATCAATGCATAGCTGCTGAAATGTGGTCAGGAGCGTATCAGCATACCAAGACAGAAGATGTAGATGTCTGAAGGGGCAAATGAGAACCTAAATAACTTAAAGTATCCAAAGCTCAGTGGGTAGTGAGAGCTTCAGAAAATAGCACAGCTCCTGCTGGGATTTCCGGACCACAATTCACTTCCATTTCCAAAGGAGGTGGCTTGCAGGGCCTAATCTTGCAAATAGAGAAGAACTAAGTGGGAGTGTAAACTCACAGTACAAAATAGGCTGTTTTAGAAAACTGAATAAGGGAGAACAGCATGAACGATGCATCAAACTTGAGCTAATCAGCCTTGCTGAAGAAATGAAACTGAGCTCCTGAAAACAGCCTGCAGGGCCCTGGGGCTAGAGAAGGTCCACGCCAAGTGCAGCATGTGAGGCAGCGCAGCCATTCACTTCCACACGCTGTTACCATGAGTTGGAGGAGAAGCCTATTCAAACTCCATGCTTGGAGAAGCACGGTGCAAGTGGAGGAGGAAGCGCTGTCAGAGCCATCCTCCCGCACCCACAGCAAGCAGGCTGGGGGTAGCAGCTCCAGACAGCTCCCTCAGCCCCCACTTCATTCCCCGCAGCCCACCCCTCGCCACGATCCTATTGCTCTGACTTCATTTCCAGCCCAGTTCAGGGCTCTACGCTAATCGCAAGTGACAGATGGAAGCTGCGATACATCTCCAGCTCCAGATCATTAAATAAGATGACCTGTATTTCCTGTGGTAATCAGATATTGCTGAAGTTACCTCTGCCTCATTTAAACCAGGGCTGACAAAAAGACCTCTACAGTAATGGAAAGGATTTTGTTTCTTTCTGAGTTCAAATCGTGAGTGCATGCATTTGAATCTTTTCCTATGTTGAAGTGTTATAATCTGGAAAAAAAAAAAATAAATGTAAAGAAAAACAATTCTCTAACTGCAGTAATACTAAGAAAAAATCATGTATTTTTCTCTATATAAACCAGTCTGCATCTAACTATTAGGAAGAAATGAAAGCAAGGACTAAGAAAATGTCAAGAAGAAAATGGTATTAGTAGATGAAACAGATGCTCTTGACATTTTATTATTATTTAAGATTAAGATCACTTGTCTAAGGTTGTAAATGTTTTGCCCAGTTGGAAAGCAAACTGGGAAAATCAAAATTGAAAGGAACATGCAGACTGCAAAATAAGGAAGGAAAGGGTGTTACTTACTCTGCTGTCTCTGTGCCTTCCAGCCTTGCCGCTGAGGGGCAGGCTGCTTACTTCACATGAGGCAGAAGACTTGTTTTCAGTTTGTCCTTCCTCACACCACAGAGGGATTACCAAAAAAACCAGGCACCTGAGAGCACCTGTGCCTTTAGCAACGCCTCTGCAGCAGCTATCTGTGATACCTTTCCCCTTGGTCTCTCCCACTGCGATTATTCTGCCCGTGAGAAATCAGCAATCCTGGGAGCAGGGCCCAAAATCTGAGTGGCTCTGTCCCATGGACACGTCCTGATCACCAGCATGAAGACTCATTGTCCTTCCTCTTACTGCAGACTGTTACACCTGCCTGGCTGGTTTGGCAGATCTGGTCACATGAAAGGAAACTAGGGGAGTTAAAGACTTGGGAGAGGAAATGGGGCAGAATTAGATGATACCAACATTTATGAAACGCTGCTTTCCTTCTTGCTTTTCCTCATACATACATACCCAACGATTTTGGAATTTCTGTCAAATTCCAAATCAGATTTTCAGATGGCTTATAACTGACAAATTCTGCATTTAAGGGGGGGTTACTTACCCCCCCCAAAAAAAAGATTTGGTCTTTCATGCTGAACTTTAATCCCAGCTCTCACATCAACTCCCCATAGGGCCATTTTTAGTCGTAAGAGCATCTTTGAAGAAACAAGTGCAGATGGACAGTTTCACAAGTGTTAGTAAAATAGCACTGCATTCATTTCAATTGAATTTATCATTTTTCACTCTGTTTCCCTATCTGTCAAGCAAGCAAAACTGCACTTCACAGTAGAATAAAGTACAGCACAGATTGTTATCGCCACTTTACCAGCAAGCTTATAACTGACACCTTGGTAAGATTCAAATTCTCCACAAAAAAATAAACTAAAAAAGAGCAGCTTTCCTGCAAATCTATTGTACTTGTAATTATCTTGGATTTGATACACTTCTACAAGCAATCATTTCTTCAACTTTTGAGATGCTTTCGGTTCTGCCTGTGTCACTTTTTAGTCATATGAGTTACAATTTAGCAGTCCTAAATGTATTCTAACCTGTCACATGATGAGGAGACAAAAAGGAAAAAAAAAATGTATTCTGTAACACTGGGAAGATTTTACGCTATGTTTAATGTAGTAGATATTACGTAGTCAAAGATTTAAAAGAAAATAATCCTTTGTATACTGACTGTATGCAAGAAAAATAAGGTACACAGGACAAAGCCACCACAGTATGGAAGAATGTTGGTGTCTCCAGTTTACATTCCTGGAAGATAAGTAGTGGAAATGAAATCAGAGATGACTCAGAAGCTGACATAATAACTTCTCCCTGCTACAGAATCTTAAATCGGAATAGCTCGGTGCTTACATGCACTGTTAAAGGCAGAACAGGAGCTTGAAACTGAATATCTCACCTCAGCGTCCTCAAGGTCAGTGTCAGTAGCTTAATTAATTAATTAATTAATTAATTAATAAAGTAACTTTTTTCTCTCTTTCCCCCCACCCCCGGCTCCCATCAACACATATCTATTCTTGTATATTTTGTGTCCCAGGCCTGTCTCTTAGCCAAGCATTCCTCATAATGACTTACTTTCAACAAGCATTAAAAAGTTCCCAGTAATCTTTCTTGAACACTCAATTCACTTCCTATAGCCTGGGCTGTAGGAATACAAGAAAGTATATTCAGAGCAGAAGCTGTAGAGCAAGATAAACAGGAGGAGAAAGGAAGGCTGAGAACCAAGGACACTCCAAAAGAAAAGAAGAACAAGTTCAAGTAAGCTGTGTGATGGCAGACATTGACTGGAGGAAGAATGCATGGCTTGGAATGACTCAGACCCCGATTGGATAAGTGCCTGCATGCACGGCTAAGGAGTGTTTTGGGGAGTATTTTCTTGACATGTAAATGTGGGTGGGAAAGTTAAAAGAGAAAACTTGTGAATGTACATAGGGGATGTTAGAACCTGTAATAAACGATTTGGATCATCCATATCTGAGTCCACGCCTCAAACACTGCACTGGGACACTGTCTACAGGGAACAAGTCCAACTTTATATGTTAGGAAGTCTAAAAGGTCTTCTAAAATCTCTGGAGTTTAGATCTCCGAATTATAAGATCTAAGGTGCATGAAGAGAAGGGGGATGGATCTGCTGGGTCATTCTGAACAGATAACTGAGTTTTAGAAGTGAGATAGGGTATTTTGACTCTGCCACGGGCTGGTAATTTTGTTCATTGTACTACAGATTTCAAACACTGCATATAACTTATTTCATATGAGAATGAAGCTACTTAACCTGGGCATCTAAAACACAGTTGTCTAATCCTCTGGTAGACTTCTCCAGAAACAAAATCCAAAATCCAGATGAGAATATACCAAGCACATATACTGTGTATTTGGTCATTTACCAAACGGTTTTCCTCAAACTGGAAAATTAGTTACGTGTAGCATGAAACACAGCCACAAGGCTCTGGGAGTGTAATGTATCCCTCAGTCTTGGGCTGGGAAATCAGGCAGCAGATGAGTTGCCATGGGTGTATGGATGCTAGTGCCGCACATATTCCTTCCCCACAGTAATCATTGGAAATGCAAAAAATAATCTGAAAACAGGCCTGTTTCCTTTGGAAAGCACCAGTTCTGCAGCATCCCTGTGTAGGTGCATCCAGTATGAATGCAAACATTTAACACGACCAGTCTACACCAAACTGGAATATATGCCATCACAGGAGATTCAGGCTGGATGTTAGGAAATACTACTCTTCCAAGAGAGTGGTCAGGCACTGGAATGGGCTGCTCAGAGAGGTGTTGGAGTCACTGACCCTGGAGATGCTCAAGGAATGTTTAGATGTTGTGTTGAGGGACACGGTTCAGTGAGAACTACTGGTGGACAGTTTCACTGGATGATCTTGTAGGTCTTTTCCAACCTTGGCAATTCTATGAAACATAAATCACACTACCTTTGGTTCTCATCCTCTTTTCCTGAAGAAATGCATGAATTTCAACCACTCTCCAGTACAAGCCTCCCCTCTTATCTTCCTGTTCTTTACACTTGATGCATGCATTCTTTTCTAAAGCATGGTACTTTTGGAGGTAGACTTTTCACAAGCTTGCATGCATTTGTTACCATGTTAACATCAACTCTGCTCCTTGCTGTCTGTAGCAACTCTAGTTGGTAAGCATGTACATTTTCCCCATGTCCCCAAACAGACATAGCTTGAGTAGACAAAGTCTATTCATGCTCTAGAAACATAGGCTCCTTTGCACAGTGTAGAATTCCTCCTCTGGGAAAGGATGGAACTCCCCAGCAGAGCCAGCTGCCTCGTGTCAGTGAAGCCACCTGACCACAGCTTCGGGCAGGGGAGGTGACAATGCAGTCACACATGGCATTCCTGTCTAATCTCCCTAGTTATTTACACAAGGCTATCTGGGTGCCCTTTTCACAACAATCTCTCTGCTGCCAAAGCACTGCCACCAGGTCAGGAAGCAATAAGGCAAGATAGAATTTCATTACAAAAGATGGAAAAGATAATGGGCGACAGATACCTTGTGAGAAGCCAGGGAGTAAACAGTCTCTGAGGCATCTACATAAGCGAAGACTATACACAAATGCTTACAGTGAGCGCAAAGAAGTTGTGGGAGAAGGCTGAACTTGCTTGCGCAGCCCCCCACTGCTGAGGTTGAGGCAGAACTCAAGTGGTTTTTAACTCCTTGACGCAGTAGATGCTCCTGCAGCTTCACACATCCCTCGTGGGATTCATCTAACGCTGCCAGTGCTGCAGCCTCCTACAGCTTTCCTGCAGGTTCCCTCAGGGAAGGCAGCTGAGGATTGGTGCCAGAGTTAGCAAGTGGTTTGCATCTCATATATTGTTCTTTGACCTTTAAGATGCATGCAAAAATGTTCAGCAGATTATATACTCATCCCACTCTTTTTAGCTACTTTGAACTTTATTATAAGAAGTTCACACATGTCCTTCCAGCTCGTGTAAGTACTGCTGGAATCATAAGCAAACTGATGCCTCAGACCACGTGTCCATCCTGTTATTTGGGCACACTGGCAAGGGAAAATGCTGCTAGGACAGAACAGGTCTGTGTTGTATTATACCATCGGGAATCCACAGAAAGACACAGAAAAGATGTGGAAAATAGAATGCAAGTAATTGAAATGTTATTTTAAAAGTGCCTAGGGAAGGAAAGATTTTCTTTCTTGTTCTTTTTAATCACTATCACATTTATCAAATTCAATATCACGAGTTATTATTCAAAACTCAGTCTTTGGGATTAGAAAAATAGATACAGACAAATGCTTTTCGTACAGCAATGTCAGGAATAGACCCAGAAGCTTTAAGATTTCTCCAGCCATTCTAGAGAATGACCGAGTACCCGCTGTTACCATTTTACTGTCAGCATAGCAAGTGACACAGAAGTAAAGAGAAAGATGAAGGTACGCAGAAAATCCTTCTAATTTTAGCAATTCCAGTCTGCTTATCTGAAAATCAACCCTGTAATTTCAATTGGGCACAGTGTTCTTCACACTTTATTGCCTTCTGCTCATTTATGCTAACATTAAAAGGCTATATTTAAGGGAAATGCTATTAACTTAGACAACTTTAAACCGAAAGCTTATTTAGCTGTATTTCGGAATTAATGAAGTAATCCACAACCGTGATGTCTTAAGAAAGTAGCTTTGATATTCCCAGGTAAAAAAAATGCTGTACATGAAGACAGTCTGTGAAAATTTTATTTAATTGCTGTATTCTCTCTGCATTTTTTAATACCAGCAATACTGTTTCTTCAGCTGGGAAAGAATGATGAATTACAGTACTACACAAAATGAGTTCCAAAGGATTATAGGAAGCTAAATATTTTGCAGGAGAGTTATTGATGCTTTTATTTGCCTCGTCATATTTAATCCAGTGGTGACATTCCCCCTTGCCTTTTCCAAGCCAGGATTCACTCTAACAGCTGGTGACCATGCAGTTACACTCACACAGTAAATTATCAAATTCTGAGAGCCTTCGTTTGCGTATCCACGATAATCTGGTTTTCACAGCGTGTCCTTTGGGTTCACTTTTAATAAATAAAGCCCACAAAGAATATAGCAGGTGAGAATGAATGAGGGTTGCTCTGCCTCTCTAAAAATTGAACAATAACTCAAGCAACCTCAAAACGATTCTGCCACCTCTACTACATGGAGCAGGAGCCTCCTTTATGAGCAGTACTGCTGTTTTCATGAACAGGACTACTCAAATGAGGAATTCAGCATAAGGATGAAGAAATCAAAACCCAAATCAGTCTGTTGACAGATCACTTCCTGTTTGCATTTCCCATGACAATCAAAAGACAAATCAACTCTTGCACCACAGAGAGGAAGCGGTGGATTTTTCTCCTGTGTTGTCAGACCCTGGTTCCTGCTGTACACTTACCCATTTTCTGATCTTGACCCATCGCTGCTAGTACAAGAAACTGCAACAAACTCTTCATGCTCTCTATTCAGAGGGAGTAGCACAGGTCACCAGGAGAAAAAAACACCCCATTAAATGCAGGAAAAAAAGAAGGAGAGGAGAAATAGAAGCTAAGGTACCACTGGTTTCCTCACATTCTCTAAGCATAAGCACTCCATTCTGACAACAAATCATTACAAGGACAATGTGCAGTACCACAAGCAAGAGGTCACCATATGCAGACATGAAGCCTTCTCTCTCCAGCACCTTTGCCCTTAGGCTTTGCAGGATTCAGCTGGCTCCTGCCTATTGTCCCAGAAGCACCCTCTTCCATAGCAGCAATGTCAGTCTGCAGAGCCTGACACCTCTTTCACCCCAACCTTATCCACAGAATACAGAAAGGGCCTGAGAAAGGTTACAACAGGTCCATCCTTCTCAGCCTCGTCCTCTTTTTGAGTCTAGACCCGTCTGAACAAGATTTCTGCAAGTACAGCTGGCAGATGAGCATTGGGAATCTGTGCCAGGAGCTGTGACTGGAAGGAAAGACACAAGCTCAGTGCTGGAAGATGGGGAGGGAGACAGAAAAGGGGCCCTGCAGCAAGGAAGAGGCACGAAGATGCCTGTGATGACTCAGGGAGAAAGCCTATATTAGCTGCTATACTTTGGTCTCCTTGTGCCCCCTGGGAAGAGTGAGGTGGGAAGGTTTCTCCTGACAGGAGCAGCCTTGCAGCAGACATGGGAGCAGTGAAGATGTGGGCTTTGCTACAGAGACACAAATAAGCAGCAGAAACCACTGAGGCTGTGGTCCTCCAGAAGCTCAGGGCAGCAGGGCTGAGGGCTTTCCCTCTAGACCACTCTGGAGCACAGCCCACAGTCCACTCCAGCCCCTTGTGACAACCTCCCCATACATAGCACCAGGACACCAGTACCACCTCCTCCTGCCTCACAAAGGAAGGCAGCTCACCAGCACACGCGAGCATGCTGACAGAAGCCTGTTTCCACTGAACATCCCTGACAGAACAGGTACCAGGCTCCACGATGTAACTCTCTGCCCCCCGAAAGAAGTGAGGTGCTGCTCAGACTGCCCACTCCACGCACAGATCACTCGCCACCAACCGGCTCTGTCCAGGTTATCGCTTCTTGACTAATTATTTGCACAAGCAGATACTTCCCACACTAGTTTCAAAAAGCTGGGACACTGGCGGACTTGGGTTCCTTCCACTGACAGGCAACAGCGTCTTTTTAAAGAGCTAAAAATGGCACAACCAAATTGATAGAGCTGTGTCTCACATCACCGGAGTGACCGCACACTGCATCTTGTGCACCATTCCACTCAGCCTGGTTGATTTGCTCTGTGGATGTCTTTCGACCTTTTACGTCTCACCAATCTACAGAAAATGATGTATACGTTTTCAATGTTTAGGTTTTACAAAAGCCCAACTAAAATACTTCCATGGCTTAGGTTTTGGCATTCATATGTGTTTCTCTAAAGTAGGTAGATAAATCATGCATTTTGTTTTCAAGCAGTGTTATCAAACACCAGATGCATTCCATTCAACAGAAAACACTGGTCTTACTGGGACTATCAAGCTGTCTCAAATAAAGCAAGAACTGACCTAAGGTTTACCCCTACATGAGATCAAGTCTTTCAACATATTCCACACTTGAGCATATTTTACAAAAAACTAGAACATATGTTTCATCTCTCTGCACTTCCTGACTCTAATTAGGACTACGGAAAAACTGAAAAAGCTTAATTCCATTAATTTACTCCAGCGCTGCCTGCCTGTGGCTCGAGAAGTCTGTTCACAGGTCAAAGCAACTGGCAATCAAACAGCAACAGAGGTGCCTTCAAAAAATGTTTTCTTTCTGTTTTCCAAGAGATAGCAGCACGCCTATGTTTGCCTATACTCAGAACTTGCACCAACTAGCCAAACCTCTATTATATATAGCTACGTGGGGTCAGATTTCATCACTCTCGCATATATCATACGTTTCTCTCCCTCTATCTAGACCCATGGAGTACTGTTTGCGGCTGCTCACAGAGTACAGTGCCCTTTGCCTTAATATACTTAGAAATATTTTTGTGAATGATATTTCACAGCACGCTCCCTCACGTCCCCTTCAGTTAGCAAAAAGTCCTTGATACGCTGTATGTGGCTGCATCAGTATTCCTAAAGTTGTCTTGTTTATGTAAAACTGATTTTAAGTCAAGATGTTATGCAGCCTACATCACAGCTGTTCCATAATTAAATTGGATACCATAAAATCTGATGTAGAAAGCGTTACCAGGTTGCTGAAGGTAAATATTCATAGATTAAGCATGCTCAGCTTGAAAAACTATGCAATTTAGAGATCCTAACCTCTAAAATTAGTCAAAATCTTGGCAGACATATTAAAAATAAATCTTAGTGTTTTTAAAAAATGAAAAATAGCCTGCTTTACCTCAATCTCTGCTGAAATTACCTAATTTATAGGGGCCTTAAGTATATCCAGGGCAAGAAATTGTATACATAGAGAATTCTCTCATGCACTTTCTTAATTATCTGTATTGCTCATCGATAATAACTAGATTGTTCATATATACGCAGTCATTTGAAGCAATCTATTTTGTTATATCCATTTTCTTTACTGTCTTCTTTGAATATATTTTCAGTGTCAAAACTAGCTAGAGGTACATGCTTTTCCACTCCTAGACAGGCACACGATTCCCCCAAGCAGGCGCACATACAAAAATCTGGCACGTCAGACCACGCCTGCGCAAAGCTGGGTCACCAGGTGGGTAAAGCACCCATCTTGCTGGTTGTATCCAAGAGGAACGTTGCTCCTCTATCAACAGTGCAGAAGAATGCAAGACCAAGATTCACGTAACACTGCATGAGAAGGGAGAAAGGGAAGAGAATTAAGCTGGGCAGTACTCTTTCCAAGAGCAAGGATTCCGGCTTTTATTAACCATTCTCAAACGTGCTGATAAGAGGATGCTTAATTTGAGCTGAGCACTTGCAGTCCCTAACCGCCTCCTCCTCTCTTAAGGTCTGCTTTGACTTGTTTGTTTTTGTTGCTGTTTGTTGTTCCAGAAGATATTATCAGAACACAGTAAATGCCAACAGGTTTGCCTTTAAAAATGTGTGGTTTTTTACTCATCCCCCCCCCCCCCCCAATGAAAAACACATACACCACATGTAGTGTTGAAAATACTTCACACTATTTGATGTTTCTCTTTCTAACGCCAAATTGTCAGAAGTATATTTCCTAGTCACAGGGCTAGCTAAGCTTTTGAATATGCACGCTGCATGCTATCATTATAACTCTATGAGCATGGAACTTACTATCCTGTAAGTATTATCACAGATTATATAATACATTTGCATGTGTTTATTCCAAATCATTCACTATTTCATAGCTGAAGAAATATATCTGTGTGAAAAAAAAAAATACACATCTACTCACTCAACTAAGTGCAAGCTTTACTGCCACACACCTCATATTTTTAGTTTATTTCCAGAGAGAAAGACAACATCAAAAATATTAGATTACAGTGCTGCTCTCACATACCCAGAATGTTATTTCAAGTTGCTGCTGTGTGATTAATACGAAGGTTATAACGTGGTTTGAAAGGCTGACCATTTTTACACATGCCAGAGAGTGTGAGCTTTCATAGGAGAATAACAGAGAAATGTGAATCAGCACAGGTAGATCAGTGAGTTGTCTACTTCACACATATAACTAGGTGCTAATAGGTTAATTTACAGCTTGTTTAACTTTGATCCCCGCATCTTTATCGCTCACAGTGAGCCAGATGGGTGAGAGCCTTTATTTCTGTTGTCCCAACTGTTTCAGGCAGTAATCAATACTTCCAGCTGTATGGGCCCACTCAAATCAAGGGTTGACTTTAGTTATAAAAAGCTTTTTCTTTCAGTTTTAGATCTTCTCAAAGTTTTATAACACTCCAATTGTATGCACAACTGCGAAATATCTCTCGCCTGTAAATCGGTGGGTCTGATTCTCAGTTTATTTCACAGATCTTTCTTAGAGGTGGGTGCAGTGCAACATGTGCCTGCATAAATTCTTTCAAGAAAACAAGGAAGTTAAAAAATAATAATAATAAAATAATAATCACAGAATGGCTTGGGTTGGAAGAGACCACCCCCCCCCCCCCCCCCCCAGGATCATCAGTTCCAACCCCCCTGCCACAGGAAGAGCCACCAACCTCCAGATCTGGTACTCGACCAGGCTGCCCAGAGCCCCATCCAACTGGTCTATGAACCAGGGACAGAGCACCCACAGCTCCTCTGGGCAGCCAGTGCCAGCACCTCAGCATTGTCTCTGAGAAGAACTTCCCCCTCACATCCAATCTAAACCTTCCCTCCTTAAAACCATTCCCCTTTGTCCTATCACTGTCTACCCTTGTAAAAAGTTGATTCCTTTTTATAATCGCCACCTAAATACTGGCAGGCCGCAGTGAGGTCTCCTCGCAGCCCTCCCTTCTCCAGGCTGAACCAGCTCAGCTCCCTCAGCCTGTCTTCGTAGGGGAGATGCTAAATGCTTTAACATGACTGAAAATTCAGGGAGAATGTAAAAACACAAAGGTACAAAACACTGATTATTTCACAGCACATTACCTCACTGCCTGCAAAGAAAACCCACAGAGCAAGTGTGGTTATGGAGATCCATTCCTTCTGCCCCACTGCTGCCTTAATAGAGAAGGGACAGATTTTTCCTTCTCATTAGGACAGGTGCTCAGCTACTCATTAAGATCTTCAATTTGGTTTTGTCTCCTGCCAACCACTGGGGAGTATAGCAATCCCAAAACTATGGCCTCCGTGCCATAGTCATCAACATTAGCTGTGTTGGACTATCATACACCGCTGGCTTATTCATGTAGAAAGTAAAGACCAATTAGGAAGTTTGTGTAGCATCCCAGTTTTGTTTTAGAACTGTAGCATTGAAATAAACTATACAAGATTTACACACACTTTTCTCCCAGACACTTAGAAACACACAGGGCAGAGAGTACCTTCTGCTTCTCCAGAAGGTTCTGTAGCTCTCTGCCACAGGGAGAACTTCTTGGGCAGGCAGACAACCTCAGAGGAAGGAGGGGATATTTATTACTGTTCTAACTGCCACATTGTACTGAAATAGAGGCGTGAGTTCTGCAGCACAGTGAAGGTCTCTGACACTAAAACCAGCAATGCACAACAAATAAGACTGTTTCCCACACAAACCTCAACCCTTCCCCAGGCAAAACCACTGACATTTTCCTTACAGGAGAAGTTTTTTTTTTAAGCTGTCAATTCAGCAGCAAAACTACTATGAAGAAAAAACTAATAAAGAGTATCTTTATGCGGAACAGAACTCCACCAAGGCAGACACTATAAATTAGGTTCTCTCTCTTTAGTCATTAAAATCAGATGACGGGAGAGTGGCTTGCCTTGTCACTCTGATATGCACCTGCTCCTAACTTAGTGAACAAAGCTAAACTTGGTTGAAGAATTATTTGTTCTCAAATTTCAATTATGTTTTCCAAAGCAGAGGAACTAAAGTATAAATCTGCCACCAAGACATATCTGTTTGCTTGCAATATTCCAAAAAAGATCACATATCACACACACTTGACAGTCCCCTTTTAAAAAGGGAGCCTACCTGTTCCGTACCACAGCACTCTGTTGCCATCTCCCCATTTCTGTAGCTAAATGCACCCAATGTAGCAAAACAGCTGCATCATTTACTGTTCACTGGGAGGCAGAAACGGCACAGCAAGTGGATGTGAGCTTTTGTTCATTACTTCTTGACTTACTTGTCCCTGTGGATATTTAACCCCCAGACTTTGCTTTTTGATAGATAGAATTAGACCATTTCATCAAAATCAGAATGATTCCTCTTAGGAACGTTGTTCCCTTCCGTACTTCAAGATTTTATTTTATCTTTTTTTAGACTTCGTATCATGTTGAATTCTGCTGGATCGGGTTGTTAGTACACTTTTGTTAACAGCAGAATCAAAACTCCTCACTTTTCAATTAATATTGCTCAGCAGAGCATCCCATACTTGTATGGTCTCAGGATGATTACGGAAGCTTTCTGGAACAGAAAACCTTGAAAGCTACCTTAAAAAGGCCAAAATTTACTGCAAAATTGACAAAAATATTTCCTTAAGTCTGTAATTTATATATTTTTTTTAATTGTGCTTGCTGGTCCAAATGCTTGAGTGAATTTGGACTAGCTTCTGTCCAACCTCTCTCTGCCTCATTTGCTTAGGAGACACTCATATTTCAGCTGAGTTGCTGACATGCACAGATTTTTGTTATGAGTTATAAACTTTCACTCAAATGCAGAAAAATCTTGAAAGCCAAAATCATTTCCATTTTCCAAACAGACCTTTACGGTTATGGAAAAACATCCCCCTCGAGAAGCCTGCTGACAACAGCCTTCACTTCTAACTTGAACTATGTCCAAGTTCAGATCACTGAAGCTGAAACAAATGCACTGATTTTACTCACAGTATCACACCAAGTCAGTGTAACAAATCAAGCACATGCTAAATAACTGAATTTTTATATGTCTAAACTTCACTTTCCACAAGGATGAATCAGCTCAGCGGCAATGTCACATCAGTGGCAAAATATGATGGAGTAATACACAGGAGTATGTGTCTTGCAAATGCCATTCAAGTATACATAGCAAGTTGCCTGCATTTGTGTTTCACGAATGATCAGAGACTCTGACATCTGAACATCAGAGAGGTGAGCTAGAAGCTGGACGTGCTACACCACCCACACCATTCCCACCAGCAGGGCTCCTCTCTTGCCCAAGAACAGATTCAGATTGTTTGGGCTACTGTGCTACAAGACTACTTCCAAGAACTCAGATGAGAAAAGGGCTGGCAATTTAATTCTGAATTGAAAAAAAAAAAAAGCCATCTGTTAAATAAAAACTGACAGGAATTAATTCTTTCTGTCTCCATGTTGTCCACTGACCCTTTCTTTGCTCTCCTGAATAAGTGGGATGAATTCTCAGAGGAGATTACTCATAATGTACCGAGGACCGTGTCCTGCACCAGAGCTTAAAAAAAAAGAACTGGGGACAAATTGAAAGAATGACAACTGCAAATTTGCAAGCACAGAAACGATCAACAAATGCTGTTCCACAGCCTGGACAGTAAATGAACCAGAGGAAGCCTGCTCGTGCTATGACACAGCACAAATGAGAGGAAAAAAAAAAAACATCAGTTAGGTGTCAGGAGCAAGTCATCACTTCTGCCCAAAACTGAAGTGCAGTGGAAGCAAGGTGAGGAAAGGGAAATAAAGAGAATGACAACATGGAAGGTTGCCCTCTATTTCAAGTGAAGGAAGGAAACAACTAATTCTGTGTTTCTGATTTCCTGCATGAGTGCCTGAACTGACTCAATCGTCTTCCACAAGGTGTGCTGGAAAGAAGCTGCACACGTCAGTTACCAAATCCAACGAAATAGGCACAAGCTCCAGGTTAGCAAAACTGATCTTTAAACCCCTGCTATTTTTGTGGCTAGACAAGGTCAGAGACTGTCCCTGAAACTGTTTTCATCTGGAGGCTTAGAGTCCGTTTGACTCGCACTTGAAGTTATTCCTGATTTCACTCTGGACTGCACAACAAAAGCATAAGCAGTTCCCTTAGATCCCTGTGCCCATGGTTACTTCCAGCACACGATAAAAAGGATGGTCACAGAGTGTGCTTTTTAGGGCTTTATCTGTCACTTGACAACACTTCCACTTACCCACTGCTCAGATAAACACTAAAATTAGACGCCGTGTAGAGGTCTGCCTTACCAAAGTTATCACTCCTCTGTCATTGTGTCCTCTTGCCCACAACCTTCCTAGAGCCAGCCCAGAACAGCACACATATACACTCAGCTGCACGTGTACAATGTGCAGCCACACTCAGCAGCCAGCTGTGGCCATGTGGCACATGAAAGAGAAGCTGGGCGCAACTTTCAGAGGCAAAACCACCTGCCTTGACAGGGCAACTGGCATCCTGCAGTGAGGAGACAGCAGGGAACAGGCGGCCTCTTACGGTGGTGCTGCCCTGACACCTCAGCACTTCTGGGAGACGTTCTCCTGTAGTAGCATGAGGCGACTCATAGCAAACAGGGAACGACAGCAAGATCTTTGAAACCAAGTTCTTGTATTCTATATTAGAGTGAAAAATAAGTATTTTCCTCTAAACTATGGTTGTTGTGGGATTTTTTTTTTTCCCTTTTATCTTAATAATCAAGCTAGGTCTTCTTTCTATATCTTCAGCACTGAACACAACAACATGTCTGGTTCCTCACTGGACCTGTTCATGACAAATTCCACTGTATTTCATGCTGCTTCCAGCAGCCAACTTTTGTCACTCAGTATATGTTCAGGCTTCCCACCTGGCTGAGCTGCTGCAGCGCACTCGTAAGTGTCAACCTATGAGACTTCCTGGAAGAGAGAAAAACCTCTGACACTTGATAGGAAAGCAGACTCGTGTCTGTGACAGGCCACCAGTTCTTTTTCCTTAGAAAAGAAGTACCACATACCATACTTTTCAGAGAGATGCCATCTTTCTCAGGCTTCTCATACAGAAAGCATATGAATCTAGAAGATAATACAAGGGGTGAGATATCCTGGGGGACCACCAGCATATCTCTGAGCAGAATCCTGGACTACAAAATTGCCTTCCCCTCTCTCTGCTTATGTAGGCACACACACACACAGCATCATCCATCTACATTCATTCCTCTTTTTCTCCTTTCACTGCATTCCCATCTGTGCTGTTACACATCTGGTATCCTGAGGAGAAGGCCCTTTGCAAAGCCAGTCCCTCACATTACTGTTCACTAAGGACTGGGACAAACCTCGAGATGGGGGGGGGGGGGAAAACAAAACCCACAAAAGAAATTATCTTGAAATTTATGCATTACCATTTTTCAGTGTGTTTTCCCATCAGGCTGCTTTTTAGTGTGGATTCTCATATTGTTGTTTTAATGGTGTGACTGATT
Organism: Oreortyx pictus; assembly: GCA_036925125.1. NCBI lineage: Eukaryota > Metazoa > Chordata > Aves > Galliformes > Odontophoridae > Oreortyx > Oreortyx pictus. The sequence goes on along the minus strand of JAUPFR010000007.1, from coordinate 46,501,631 downwards.
TAACTATTAATATATATTTTAGATGTATCAAAAATTCAGATGAAAATGTTTTAAGGTGAAAAACACCAGCCATGGAAAGAAGTTAAACTCAGCCGTGAAATTTCCAATATTTACATTTTCCTTCAAAATAGACCAAAACGATGAAGATTTTCATTGCAATTTCATTTAACTGAAGTCTATTTTTTACCCTGCAGAACAAGGAACAAGTATAGCATTATTCTCACAAGCTACTTTTAATTAGCTGCACTTCTATATTAAGTTTAGCTATGAGATTTTTGCATGTTTCTAAATATACAGTTGGGTTACTTAATATTATAGTTCATGCTGCCTGATGATCACAGAACAAGAAAAAGCTTTATGGCCAAAACGATTAAAGTTGAAAAGAATAATTTTTATTACGTGTATATAAAATGAACTCCCATCAGTGACACTGAGAATACACTTAGCAGTGTAAGCCAGCTGTACGTAGTACAGCAAGGCACCTGTGTTCAACAAGACATGTAAATTCAAGAATATGAGGCGTTTGAAGCACTCTCCAGATTGCAATCATGCAGTCTGGATGCACCTTCTGAATTCAAGACATCCGAAGCACTGCTGGTCAGCATGGACCGGGAGAGGAAGCACAGCCCCAAACGCTGCGCTCACAGATCACAGCCAGCAGGATGCTAGCACCAGCAGGACCCTGAAAACTAGAAGCAACGCTGCCACACAGCAGAGAGCCATGATGTCATTCCAACGTGGACGTCAAACAGTTCATGGTCAGGTAACAGCCACTGGGCTTGACAAGACTGCAGTAGCACCCAGGGTGAGTGCTCACAGGCATGGGCCAGTCTGAGGTCAGCTAACAGCCCTAAATCATGCAGAAGCCACAGACTTGGTCAGCGACACCAGCATAAACAAAATGCTCACGGCAGACATGCCAGGAAACTGATAAAGTACTGCACAAGCTGACACTAGCCTGCAGTGCTGCTACACACACTGAGAAGCCCTTGGATATTCCCAGCCCAGCTGAGAGCAGCTTTGTCACAAAGCAGCTGCTCCATTGCTGGGCTGAGGAGAAGGCAGATGGCTGCAGGTTCACACACCTACATGCTCCAGCTGATGGTAGCTACAGGAACAGAATTGTTGCCAAGCTAGGAAGGCCACGGGGCAACATGAATTTGGTGCAGACAGAGGACGATGACCACCCTCTCCTGCTGGACCGAGAAGCCCATCTTGGACCTGGTGCTGTTCCAGACTTTCTGCCAGCTCGTTTAGCCCACAGCCCAACCCTGCAAGCAAATCCTATGAGGGCATGCTGGTGTCACTCAGCCAGAAACAACATGAGGTGACAGACCTCAGTTCAGACGTAAAACTGGCACAAGAGCTAGCTCCTGGCATGCAAACCAGATGGCTCCTCATCACCACGAGGAGGTCACGTCAGCTCTCCTACCTGCAGCTCTGGCTTCCCCAAGTCCCTTGCAAAACAACTGAACCTCTGCTGCCTTTCCTACCTTGCCAGTAACTTCACAGGGAAATACGCCTGTCATCTGCCATTAGGATATGAGTAGAGATGCTTATGGGGGTGGCTGTGAGGTAGCCCTTGAGTCTGTGTGGTTCAGAGAGCGAGGTATGGCACAAACACTGTCTATCTGTGGTTTTTCAGTTAATTTTTTTTGCCCACCAGACAAACAAACAATAATTTTAGAAGCCAGATAATGAAAGAGTTCAACGCTCTCTGGGAAGAGATAAGTAACAGAATTTAGATGACTTTACCTCTGACAAGACTGAAAAGTACAGTCACATTCTGGAGATCCAATAGACAAACTCAGCAACTAGTTAGCAAAACAACACACTTATTTGCATTTCTGTCATTTCATCTGATCTCAGTGACAAAGGAAATACATTAGAAAATTTCAGGCCAAGTTCTGTTCTGAAATCAACATTAATAGAGAGTAATTCTTAAAAATAGATATGTTAGTCTAGAACCTCTGTGAATACCAATATTTACACTATTTTTAAGATCAGTAGAAAATTCAGGACACTCATGCCCCAGAAACACCTCTGTGGATGCAACAAGCAGTTACCTCTGTTCCAGGCTTCTACTCAGGACAGATCAAAGCATTCAGCTGATCCTGGAAAGGTACTGGAACAATAACTAACACCACAAGTAATCTCTCTAAGACAGTTTCCATCACTTGGATAATGTCCTCATCAGTTCATCATAACTTCTTCATGCAAGTTGCCTCTGTCATTAGCGTTTCCCCTCCCTACAAAGAGGAAATTAGTTCTGACAATTATATTAGAGGATCTGTATCATATCAGTTATCTTATTTGGATGAATTTCTTTTTTTTCCCCTCTCATCTATATGAGCTGCGAACTTAGTGTCACTGTATTTAGACGACTGGGAGATAAACCTTGCATTTTAATTAATTTTGCTACGGAAGATTAGATTTAAAAAATACAGAGTTTTGTAGAAAAAAGTTAAGACGTTATTCTAATTCATCTCAAATACAGATGGAGAAATTCTCCAGAGAAAAGTCCCAGTTGTGAATCTGCACTGCAGACCTCTACTACATACTGACGTCAGAGGGAGTTCCATGCAGCAGATGTTTGCAGACTGTGCAACAAAAATCTGCAATGCAGATAACAGATCCGCAGTGCAGATCAGACGTGAAGATTCTGCTCACAGAGTGATAGCTTCACACTTCCCAATACAGAGTCACAGGAAACCTGAAGCTGGAGGGACCTCTGGAGAACACCAGTCCAACCACTCTCACCCAAAGCAGGGTCAACTACAGCAAGGTGCCCAAGACTGTCTGCAGTTGTATTTTGAATACCTCCGATGATTAAGTCTACCACAACTTCCCTGGACAACCTGCATCAAAGTTTGGTCATCCTCATAGTAATCAATTGATCAATTAAATAAACTTAATCTAAATAAACAGCTTTTCCTTATGTTGTCTTGTATTTCATTTTCTTCCCCCTCCCTCTTGTCCTGTCACCATGCACAACTGAGTAGAGGATGACTCCCTCTCATGCATTCCTTCCTATCAGGTATTTATTATTTAAGTGTCCCCCAAGCTTTCTTTCCTTCAGGATAAGCATCGCCTCCTTCTAGGCTCCCTTTGTTTGTCAGGTACTCCAGACATTTAATCTTCTTCATGGCCCTTTGCTGGACTCGTTGCACACAATCTCCCTCACAGTTGGGTGCCCACATCTGGATTCAGCACACTAATGCTGAGAAGAGGAAATGTCTGACCGGCTGATCACTCTCTCCCACAACCCAGGAGGCTGTCGGTCTTCTTCACTGGAACGATACATTGCTAGCTCATGGTCTAACGAGGACCACCAGCTTCTCAGCAAAGCTTCTTCCCAACCAGGTAGCCCCCAGCATGTACTAGTGCACGGGGTTGTTCCTCTCTGGGTGAAAGACTTTGCTCATCCTTCACTGGACTGCATGAGGTTCCCATCAGTTCAGCTTTCCGGGCATCAGTGTCCCTTTGAATTGCAGCACACCCACTCCTCTAAGTTTGCTTCTAATCCAAGAACTTGCTGAGGGTACAACATGCCCCATCATTCAGGTCCCAGAAGTTAAACAGAGTAAATTATAGTTGTCTGAGCCATAACACAGCCACTCCAGGAAATTGATCTTCACAAAACATAATGAATCAGTTTGCGCTATTATAAACTTCTCATGAATTATTGTTCCAACTGTTTTAAAAAGAATGAAATACAGAATGAGAAATCTGAGGTTAACTTCGCTTCAAGTAAAAAAAAAAAATGAAATGAATTTAAAGAAGAGTAACAGTTGACATTCTGCTGCAGTACAAAACTAAGCAGCCTGTATACTGTTGACACCAGTAATTTCTGTAAGAAATGAGTGCAGCTTTGCTAGCATAAGAGCTGATATGTCAGGATAACAAAATTATTTAGACTACGCCATGAACTTCAAAGAGAGAATAAGAAAAAGTGTAATTTATTTCTGAGAACCAGTGCAATGGGCAAATACGTAAATCCAGAGCAACACAAAAAAAATAAAATACCCCTATATGTCAGGTCATTGCTTGCCTAAACCATCCTGCTCACCAAGAGCCTTGACACCATTAAAGTCAACAGTACAGCAGCAAAGCAAACAGGCAAATAGTTCAAGGCTGTTCAAGTAATTCAAAGTCTATAAGCTTCACAGAGCTTTTGTGAAAGCCAATGTACATCAGAGAGGGAATTTGCTGCATCTAGTTCAGGTTTTTTTTTGATTAACACTATTTGACAGCAGTGCTAATGATTCAGGAAAAAAAAAAAAAACAACAACAACTCTGCCAAGTTTATCAGATTTATAACATTAATCAGAAACATGCAAATTTTAGTTTATGAGCACAATTTTGAAATATCAAACCGCATACTCAGCTGCAGCAAGTCAGTAAAACTCCACTGAAGTCAATTGAGTTTTATGCCAATTTACCCCAAACTTGGCTCTCTGTAGTTACGCTTGACACTAATTCTTTTACTCAAGTACTGCTGATATAGCAGGTAATTACATTATGAGCAACTTTAAAACAACTGAGAAAGTGAAGAAGCTCTCCAAAGGAGTTACAGCCAGAAGAGAAATCCAATATTCTCAACATCACATCTTCAGAATGAGTATTACTTTATTATGGATAACACCGTTCAGAATTAGGGCAGACTTAATTATAACTGCTACAAGAATCTAGCAGGATAACAAAGCATCTTGATTCAGGAGCAAATACTATTGGTGACAACTATATGACCAAAAAAATCAATTTTGAAGTGCAGAGTATTGAGAACAGAAATACATTCTTAATCACAGAAGCTGCAACTGCAGATGCTCTAACTGATCTAAATGATGCTTGCATGCATCATTTAGAAGAAAATAAAGTTCTGATGGTTTTCCTTTTTCCAGTAAATGTTCTTCAGTAGCTGTTACTTAAAAGAAACACATCTTCATGGTTTGGTCCTTTTTCAGCTAAGCTGAGAGAAAATTTGCTTTGACAAGGAGCTGTATTGAATTAAGTGCTCACATAAAAAACAGCAAATTTACAACAGAAGGAATTTCTGGGCAGTACTCTCAGGTCAATTCCCACTCTCTAACAACAGCCTTTCAACCAGAAGATAGAACTTTTTTTTTTTTTTTTTGCCATAGCAAGATCAGCACTGACAGCAAATTTAGAATACAGACTTGGTTTCAAGACAACTAAAGTCAATTTGTAAAGTTTAGATCAATTTATAAAGTTCAGATGAAAACCAGAGAACACATGATACTTTTAGCAGTCTTGCTGTGAACACTTCAGTAGCTTCAGAGCCAAACATTATTGGAACTAAAAATAAATGTCCCAGCCTGCAAACTACAGACACCATGGCTCTGACATCAGCGAGTGCTGAGTACTCAGATGGATAGTGTGATAATTTCCAAATGAGACCTTTCTATTACATAAAATAGTTTCTAGAAATTGCCAGCAGGCAGCTGAACGTGTGAATACCAGATAAAGAACAGACCTTCGAAAGTTACGTGGGTAAGGGGTGCTGCCAGTTCACAGTAGCTTCACTTACCTAGATGTTACTAATGTCTGCAAATTCACTGTTGGGCTGGACTAGAAATCCATGGCAACAGCATTTGGGGAAAATATGGTAATTACTAAAAATCATTTTGCATGGGGCAGTAAGAGAACAGATAAAACCTTCATCAGAAATTACTGAGTTGAAAAGTAAGAAACAAAGCAAGGGGTGCAAACAGAAGGCACCGAAAAAAACAAGAGCAACCCCTAGCTTAGAACTGAGAGCATTACTCTGGGAATCAACAGCTCAAACCATTGCATGGGGGACACCTGCAATGGGTGCCGCAGTTTCCAGTGCGTCCCAGATATTTAGAAGAGATTCTTTGTTGAGCTTCATTAACATCTGTAGCTTGTATTTAAATACACAAGCCACGTGTAGAATACCTTTTTCCTTACATAGAACATAGTTATCTCTTCAGATCTGACTGTCATACTCAATTAACTGGAGCTAAGAATCACCTTTTTCTCCTTCCCTTCAAAGCTCTTCACGTGGGACATTAATGAAGATTAAGGTCTTACCCAACAGCTCCAAGATTATACTAGGTAATTTTGTAATTCTGTTGTTGTTATTCCCTTCAAAACATTCTTGAGGTTTTACTCGCAGGTTTTGTGGTCTCAAAACAAAAGAAAATTTGTTCCTTACTGGATTGAATCTGAATTTACCGCATCATTTGGGAAAACGCTACATTATAACATACCAATCAACTTCATTGCTATCAACAAGACATTTAAAAGCTGGGGTAATTGCTCAGGAATTTCCTTTGAGTGCCTTTTAATGTTCCTGTTTACACAAATTTTAGAACTGAATCTTAAGTTTCAGCAATTGATTAGTCAAAGGCTTTTTATCTCTGCTCATCACACTCTTACTGCCAAGGCTACGAAATCCGCTATCCCATTTTCTCACTGGGAGTGAAATATATATTGCAAAAGTCTTAATTTAATAACAGGATGAACAACTTACAGCCCACAGGATGCGTACAGCCTACCAGGACAATAAATCTGTCCCAGAGCCTACATTCCCTCCTTCCAAGCACTGTTGAAGTACAGATTACAGTCTGGAGGAACAGGCCAGGTGGCCCATAGCCCCTTTCCATGGCTATTTTTCCTGGAAGCCTAGCTCTCCATTCACATTAGATGAGAGTCCATCAGGTTCAGTTTGCATCAGGAAACTCCACATCCCTGCATTTGCACAGGAAGATCGTGCTGGGTGTAACCCCAGTGTAAGAGGCAATGGCACGCATCACTTTGTCTACTGGAGTGAGACACACAATCTACCAGGAAGATTATGCAAGATTTACAGAGTAATTGCAGTACTTAAAGCTGTACGATTGGCTACTTAAACACTTGCACTTTCTGTCTTTTGTACCTTCTCTGCATCAGCACACTGTGCCATAACCTGTGCATCTCCTGTCACTCTGCTTTCCATGGGATTCTCCTCCAAACGTTACCAAGCCCTAGCTAAAGTGCCCTCCTTGTTTGCTTGCTCACAAGCTTTACCTGCTTCACAGCAAAGCACGTGCTGCTTAACTGGAGCACACTAGCATCAGCTACTCACAGGAGTCAGCTCTTATTCCTCTTCCATCCATTCCTTCAGCAGGACTTTTTTTAACCAGCTGCCGTGAAACCAGTAGGAACAAAGTACCCGTGAGATGTCTACTATTCTGTTAAACACAGCTTAACTTGATCAGTAGATTAAACTGTTGTTGATGGGAAGGCTGAGGATCATACAGCGTTTTCCTTAGGAAAAAGGACAGCCAGTTTTCTGTGGGGAAGCTGGCTAAAGATAATATTGTCAACAGAAGCTGCAAGGCCTTCCAGACTGGAATTAATACATAAAGGCTATTAATCACTTATGGTAGAGATAAGTGAATAACACATTAAGTACTTCCTTAGCAGGATAAAGACAGTCCTTAACTTCATGCGTTTTCCTATACACAACTGCCTGCTTAAATACTATTTATTCTGTAAACCTGCAAGGAATGCAAGGCCAGCAAGCACAGAAAACCAAGCAATCTATCTCATGTGTCCACACACACACCCTGGAACAGCCCTATGTCACACAGACTTTTGAGACACAGGTTGCACAGCTTGGATTTAAAAATGCCTGCACTGTGTGCATAGTGGGGGCTAGCATCATCACTGCCAACGGCCAGGGATGAGCTGTAAGCTTACAGAACCAGAACTGGAAGCCTCATGCAGCTGCTAAGCAAATGCTCAGAGTTCATTAAAGTTCAAGATTCAGGTGATGTACATCAGGTAGACATTCACAGCCAAGGAGATACAGTGGCCAGTCATACAGGCAGGACTTCTTGACCACCAGGACTGTTCATCCAAGGAATATCAGCTCAAAGTCTTGTTCCTATTTTGGAAGTAGGTTGGTTCCCTACTTTCAGGATGTACAGCTGTGCTTGGACACCCACGGAGCATCTGAATTTCTCTGCTTGGGTCTTTTGATGTTCCTGATATTTACAGGAACAGAATTGCTGGGCTTTGCTTGTCATCAATAATACATCTATCCTATGAAAAACAAGAAGACTGTGATATTAAAAAAAAAAAAAGAGAGAGAAAGGTCTAATTCTCTTTCAAATGCCTTAAAAAAAAAAAACCTTTCTTTCAGATCCACGTGGATATATGTGGAGAGAGGATGAAACCTTTGAACAGTAACTGGTATAAGTCTTCTCTGATCATCCCCTCTCTGACTCATAAATCTCCATCTACCAAGAAATAAGTGCATAGCTCTCACAAAGCATAGTGTGCACCAAGAAAGGAGGCACAGTTAAAAGAGAGAAGAGAGATTAATGATGTGGAGCCATTTCCTTAATGAACAGAACAATTTATACTTCCTATTCATCCTAATGAGTATCAATAAATAACAAGAATAAGCAACAGGTTTGAATGAAACACAGATTAATTTAAATTTAATGCATGTAAAGAGCATTATAATAAGACTGAATTGAAAAAGATGTTGAGAAAGATGGTTTTCAGAGATACAACTTACATTTTAATGCTTAGCGAGCCCTGGATCTGCTGTAGATGAGTATAAGAACCAATGAGAAGGCGTATTTTACGTTTCCAGCCTTCCAGAGTAGGTTTTGTTGGGTTTTATTGAGTTAAGGCAAATAAGACTCCGCAGTGCTGCAACCATTTTACACATCTGGAGCACAGCAGCAGCATCTCCATCCTATAGACCAAGAGGTCAGCAAATGGCATGAGAAAGAGGGTACATCAGCCACAACTGAACCAAGAATACAAGAAAATTAGCTGTCAGCGTGATTTAAGATTCCCAACAAAGTGAAGCAGTTAAGGAAAGCAAAACAAATGGTCCTTGGAAAGATAAAGGAAACTTTGCAGCAGATGTAGAAAAAAGCAGCTACTGAGGTAGGAAAGGGTGTTACCAGCTTCAAATTGAAAGCAGGAAATATTTTGAAAGGTGACAGAAACAAAAGAACCCACGCAAGCACTGGGCCTAAAAATATTTTGACCTTGAAGGAACTGAATCTTCCTCTCTGGTTCCCAGGGCATATCACCTATCAGAAGGCAAGAGCTTTGTAACAGAAAACATGCATCACCTACTTGATATATCAATGTAGGTATCCAGTAAGTCTTGTCTGATACAGAGTGACCTTCGCCTCATATGTTAACTGAGGAATTGTCAGCTGCTCTGATTTAGCTCTCTGGAAAGCACTCCCACCCCAAGTTCCACCTGTGAGATCGAGCCAGCAGGACCAGGCTGCAAATGCAGACCAGCTTCAGCTGTTACGCAGAGCTGGATCAGGACGGGAGGCTGACTGAATGTTTTGGCTCTGAAGAGCATCCACAGGTCCTTCCAAGAACATTCCAGTAACCTCCTACCACAGCATCTCTGCTGCCACCAGATCCAGCATCGCTGCCGCATCCATCACTCACCACTCCATCGGTGCCACCACAGTCAGTGCCTAATCCCAGGTCTCTGGCCTCAAAATAATGTTCTCTCCTGTACATCAAATCCAAATGAGTCTAGGGAAAATCATGACATCTTGGAGTCTTTAAAAATAAGAAAATCGCAATGGTTGTAATTGTACTTATATATTAGTGCTAAGAAAGATAGTGAAAGTATCAAATCTTTCACATAAAGTGCAGGCCAAGCTAATAATTTCTACATGCAATTATACTTCTTTCATTGTCAAAGGGGGATAATCCTTTATTCTCAACATTTTCACCATATTTTCCACATATAATTCCAATCTCTAACTTTACTAGACAAAAAGAGTAAATGCCAGTGAGAATGGATTTCAAACTCCATAATTTAAGTACTGCAGCTGTATAACTTGTCAAGATACAGAATTACTTACAACTACTTGTTCAATAAAATATGGCAAACAAGGTACTGCAAATTCTTGCAATTCTTTTTTCAGAAAGGTATTTGACCACAATTGTGAGTTTGTTACTGTCTTTGAGATAGTAAAAATATATATATATACACACATATATATAGAAGACAACTAGACCACTTTTTAATTAAGGAAAGAACATTCACTATGTTGATCTGGTGTGCGGAGAAAGGGTTGTTTCATTTCTTTCTGCTTTATGTCATAAAGGTGGTTTACTACTGCGGGAAAAGTAAGACTGAAACAGTCACATTCTTTTATGTTTATATCCATTTCAGTCTTGTATCTTGATGTTGAACAAAATCAAATATAGTTCTCCTCCCAGTTGTCCAAGCTATGGAACAATAAGTACTGCACAGTAGAAAACAAGATCTAATACCAGAAGAGGTAACTGGGATTTCACGTTGCTTATATGTATTCACATAAAAAGAGATGCAGTCACAAGGAAGTGTGACTCATTTGACACCAGAGAGACATTTTCTTTTTAACTGTGCATGAAAGGGATAGTATTGCCATATACTGCTCAAACAGCAGTGAATCAGAAGCAGTAAGGGAACTGCTGCATTTTATAGCTTGTAGCAGTCACGTTAGAAAACCTGGTCTGGTCCTTATTGCCATGAAATCAGTTCTTCTAAACCCAATATTCCCCTCCACAAAGGGGAAAGCTCCTGAATTCAGCCACCAGGTTCACAATTATGACACACTAGATCTTCTGCCAGGGTCTAGTAAACAAATAAGGAAAACTCATGTCAATGACTGTCACCCAGACACACCGGTCACACTGTGTCAAACGTGCACTTGAAGATCAGTACGCACAGAAGATTCCAATGAATCAAACATGGAAAAAATGTGACTGCTTCCTAAACTTCAGTTTACATCATAGTGTCAACAAGATTCCAAGCTGAATGAGAACACAACAGTGTCTTTATTTCTTGTGTCTTCAGACAACAATTGCAGGGTACTTTTCAACTCCTGTACGTAGCTCAAACTCAGACAAGTGTGCCCATCCTTTCTAAAGCTAGACAGTTACAATTTCCCTTTCAAAAAGTACAAACAACGCCACGTTCTGCAGTAACCTCTATACTGATGAAACGTAAAGGTTTCTAATTTTTATAAAGCTCTTTACATCACGTTAGCAAAACTACCTTGCTAAATTACATTTTCCAATTCATCAGTCCTTATTATGCTACTTACAAGCTCACTTCTTCCAAGAGTCAACCCTACTCGCATAATCACGTCATGCCATTTGAAATGCCATGACATTATTTTGTCACACAAAATGGTTGAAATTATCTCAGTGATGGCAAAGTAAGGATTGCTGCTACACAGAATTTGTTATGAGAAGCGAAAGCTATAAAGAGCTCTTGAAACAGATTTCAAATCTCAAAAGCACAGAGCCTTTAAAAGCCACTAAATATCACAGGTCATCGTAGAAGGGGGAATCCAGGTTCTGGAACTCTTGTCCTGAATTATTTCAACAGAAATATTAAAAGAACTATAACGTGATTTAAGATTATGAGATTTACTTTTATAGGCTAGCATAAATTGACTTGGTGTTAACTCATTTTTCACCATCAGACAGTATAAACAAGATATCTGAAATTACCACCTAATATAATGACTTAAACAGGTACCTTCAAAATAATGGTTATACAAAGAGAAATAAGTTTGACAGATTGAGGTATAAGAAAATAAAAGAATAACACTAACATAGAAATTTGTCTAAAGCAAAAAAAAAAAAAATGCCTTCATGCTTGCCCACATGCATGTTGGTTATAAAAGAAAATTAGAGCATAGTCTTCAGAAAATATAGCTAAAAAGCACTTGGAAAAAAAAAATCATTTTTGCCACACAATATTTCTGGGCACGCCAATGTTCATGGTTTGGTCAAAGATCCACTACAAGAACACAACCTTCTCCATTTTTACTTTATCTTCAGAAAACGTGCCAATAAACAACTGACAACTTCCACACGATTAAATGAGGAAAAAAATCCAGAAACTGATATATCTCGTGTTTTGCAACAGCAGCAAAGGTTTGCATAGAAGACCCTGATCAGAACCCTTCTCCTGGACAAAATAAATTAATGCTAGCCAGTTCTCAGTACATCACATTAACAAAGAAAGGCGTAACACTCTCTTGCATCAGTAAAGCATCATCTGACCTGAAGTGCGAGCTTTCATCACTAGAACACCTTCAACTGAAACAGAACCAACCTTCAAAGACATCGTCATATAATGAGCTGCCTTTGTCATCCATTCTGACAAATTACAGCATCTATATATGCCTTGTCCATAATCTTTAAAGAAGGCTAATGAACTCCGAGAAAAAAGACATATCCAGTCAGTATGATTTATGGACCTCTCTTTTCCACTCCTGTTTCATTCAAAGCTGCGCAGCACTGCAGAATCTTTCACAACTGATTTCTCCACCAAACCCACTCTTAAAATTATCCTCTCAAGCATAAACAGTGTAAAATCATATCCTTCAGACCTGAAAGATGCTTTCACCAATGCCTCAGGACTGTCCACAGGTGGCAGCTCATCTGCTAGGATCTCTTCAGGAGGTCTAGGGTCATTGATGATGGTGGGCTTCGGCCTTTCCTTGAGGTTGCCAGTCAGCCCACCGATAATGGTGTTCCACAAGCAGTTCTGCGATTTAGACCCTGCAGAAAGAGAGCGAAAAAGAAAATGAACTCATGTTCTCTGGTAACTCAGTAATCTAGAAAATGAAGATTTCTTTGTCTGTTATCTTTGCACATTTGCATCATCGCACTTCACAATTATGCCTGAAAACCAGAAATAAAGTTCAAAGTGGAATTAAGTTCTAACGTTCACGTCACTTCAAAATCCAAAACCGTAAATACTCTGCACCGGGTCTGGCTAGGATACTTGGCTTTTTCTCCACAGCAGTTCATACAGTACCAGATTCGTGACCAAACAGTACTGATGCCACACAAACTTTTAGCTGCTGCTGAGCAGTGCTTACACAGTGTCAAGGTCTTCTCTGCTCCTCCTGATGACTCACCAGCAAGAGGGCTGGGGGTGCACACGGAACTGAGAGAGAACACAGCCTGCATATCTGACCCAAGCTGACCAAAAGGATACCCCATGCAGCATAACATTGTGCTCACTAATAAAAGCTTGGGAGAAAGGAGGAGAAAAGGGGGATGTTTGGAGTTACAGTATTTGTCTTCCCAAGTACCATTACACTCCTGCTTTCCTGGAAATGGGAGAACATCTGCCTGCTCACAGGAAGCTACGAGTTAATTCTGTTTTATGCTGTGAGTGCAGCTTTTGCTTTACCTGCTCAACTCTTCATCTCAACCCACAGATTTTCTCACCTTTATCCCTTCAGTTCAGGCAGAGTGAGCTGTGCAGGGATTTGCTGTCTACAGGGGTCGGGACACTATGGCCTCCCAGAGAAAGATACAGATACAAAATAAGTTTTCAGGTGTCAGTGAAAAGCTCCCTCTTCACATTCGACTTGAATTACAAGTTTGCATGTACTGACGTAGCTGTATCTTAAACGAAATAACTAACTGAAAACCAAAACAAACCGTCAGCACAATATTAATTGTTGACTTGTGTTGACTCAAGTTAATGAAATTTAATAATTACATGTTGTAGAGTGAGTACCCCAAAAGAATAGTACCCACACAAAATAATGAAGGTGGATGGTATATTTTTGTATGGCTTATCCAGATGGTCTAAAGACAACCAGTAAATTAGGAAAGGCTCACCTGTCACTGACAGTTGAGACTTGCCTAGAACCCCACAGGGGAGGGATCTCCAACAAGAGACCCATCCCCAGTGGTGGGCAGCCCTTAAATGGGGTCTGGAAGAGGTGGAGCCAGACTTCACCCCCTTCTAGTCACCTGTGCTCCTGCGGCTGACTCAGTGCTCACCTCAGGTGATCAATCAGTGGTTCAAGCAATGTGATTCAAAGTGATTCAACAATTCCCATACACGTGTTAAAGAAAAGGATTGATATTAGAAAAGATATTTACTTTCAACAGAAAGTTCAGTATTTTTCATTAGACATTCAAATGATAAAATAGATCTAGGGACGAACTTCTTTTATTTACTTTGAAGTATCACTGGGTGCCTTGTGCTTGTCATTCACAGATCCCACCCTTATGTGTAAATGTAGTTTCACTAGCAAAGTACAGTTATTATCCTCCAGTCAGATCTCTTCTCTGCCTTCGGAGAAGAGAATACGAGGCTTTATCATAAGGTTTAAAAAAAGTATGCTTCATATTTCAAAAATATTCAAAACATTCCTGAATGAATTAGGCACTTCTAAAAACCCCACTGATACTGCCATGCTGAACATCTGTACCTATTCTAACTTTACAGCATTCTAGAATACAAACAGATGGACTAGCAGTTTCCAAAAAGAGCAGTTAAGTGCTGAAATACCAATGATTTCAGTTAAGAGACTTTCCACAAGCATTAAGTTTACTGGATTCCAGAGTAGCAAGACATACCACTTCCAGTGGTCATTCTGCATTGACATTTTATGACTATGCAAAACAAACAAAAATCTGACAAATGGAATGTTTCTAAAGTCAGCAAATGATTTTTATTTTTTTTTTAATAGAAGACTGTACAGGTAACAGGAGCTATCTGGAACTCAGCTGTCCAGTAGAGATACTTAAGCAGCAAATAATGGACCCAACATATATGGACTGAGTATACTACGTGCAAAGTACATAAGAGGAAACTCTGTTCCGAATAGAAGAATTGTTATCTCATGTATAAGACTATATTACAAGAAAATGTTCTTTAGAAGCAACAATATCAGCTACAAAAAACAGAGCAGCAGGAGTGGTTTGCTAGTTGTCTTACATGTCTTCTTTTCACACAGCCAAAATGGCACAGATATAGAAGAGTTCATGTTTATCTCCTCCTTCCCAAAATAATTTTCAGAATATTTTTCCAGCTAACCAAGAAAGCTTTATAATCATATGCTTCTCTGCTCTTAACTGTCAACAGCTATTTAATATGCAAGGACCATAATTACCTAGATTTACAGGTAGCCTTGGTGTCCTGTGCTGAGTCCTAGAAAAATAGCTAGAAAAATTAATAGCCACACCAGGCAGTCCGAAGCCAAGTAATTTATAAGCAACAGCTGCAGAACTGAACACAACATCATCACATCTTAATCATTTAAGGATTTGTGATGCTATGCTACAGTAGTGCTTCTGTGCTTCAGTACCACTCAAATTTCTCAAGAAAAATCTGTTTTCTTTGAATGGTTAAGCATTTCAGTTCCCATTTCATATACAGAAATATAAAGAACACAAGATACTTAAATTATTTGATGGACCATACAGGTCGTCTGTGATAGAGTCAAAAATACTGCAACTCCCTATAATATTTTGAGAGGACCATTTCTTTTGCAACAGCGTGGCATACTTAGGTCACAAATAAGGTCCACAAAGAAAAACAAGTTGTCATCCAGCCATAAACACTGCACACCAAGAAAGAAATCAACACTTGCAGGAAAAAAAAAAGTTTTATGTACCATTAAAATCATGTTTTGTGTAAAAGAAGCACTCATACCACAACTATAATTTTGAGGCTTTCTCCTACAATTATTCCAAGGAATCTGCTGAGCTTCTCAAACCCACACCTTCTCTTTATTTCCACATCTCTATCTTTTATTCTATAAGCACTCCAGCTAGTCAGGAACAAAAGAACATATTAGCCTTTTTCTGCACTTACTAGATACAAGTAGCTCAGAACTTGCATTACCATTGTTAAGCTCACAGTGACAAGTTAGTAAACTCTTACTGGAAACCATATATTCACCCACCTCAGGCTTATTGCAATATACATATTATTTTCCCCCACGTCATCAGTACATAGCTGCAGTCGTTTTCCTCCAACACGGGCACTCCTCCACACAGATTCTTTTTTATGATTAGATCTAGGCAGCAAACCTAGATGAACAGCTCTCCTAAGGATCAACATCAACAAATCTTCCCACTAACATGAATTAAGTGGTTTCACTACAGTAATGAAAAGCCACGTCCACCTGCTCTAATCAGCCTGTAGCCTGCCCAGCTATAGTGTTTTGCTTAATAGGCCTGACTGACCAACCATCAGCTTCCAGCTGCCCAAAACACTGAATGCCTGATGGACCTAAATCCCCACAGCTGCAACTGTTCAAGCACCGCTGGCACCAGGCGACTGGCACACTCACTGCTGCTAAAGGAGTAATAACCTCTAACGTTCAAGTCTGTGGGATGAGCTGGAATTTGATGTTGAAGGGAACAGGAGGTGGACTAGCGCTGGCATCTAAATGAGTAACAACTCAATTTTAACTTCTAATCCTAGTGACACGTCTAAACATTTGCAAAAGTTCTTCTCCCTCATTTTATTATACCCTTGGTGAGCTAGGGGCAAAAGCAAGATAGATTTTGCTGTTATAATTTAAAACACAGAACTCTCCTTAAAGAATTGGCGGTATATTTGACATACCAGGTGTTCAAATACTTTCATATCGCCTGAAAATATTGTTACAATGCAAGTCTGCCCACCTGGATAGGTACACAGCCATTGTTCCCACTGCCCCACTTAGCAGCAGCAGCCTTTGCCTTCTCTTTGTTCCCAAACTAAACTGGAAACAACCATATACCCCAGAGAGCTGTGAGGAAACGGTCATAATGGGCAAATCTCATCTGAATTTCTGTAGGATAACTGCTATTTGGTTTGTGGCACAGATAGGTAGACAAAGGAATTGACCACAAATTGGCAGCTATTGTAGAGCAAAGGAAGTCCTGTTCTCTGTTGTGAAGAAACTAGTAACTGCCTTCAAACTGATCATTCAAGTGAACGTGAAAGGCCCAGTACTAAAAAAAAAAAAAACACTTGGTCTGTGGTTTGTGATTCATACGCCAATGATAACAATCTTCCTCTATCTCCTCAGTTATTGCTAGATTCCCTGTCCTCAGATGATGCCAATTTCTATGCCATTCAGTCCGGATGTTTTCAAAAGTTTGATCTGCACCCTACTGACTGTTCAATGAAAACACAGCATAGCAGAGTAGATAATAGTGTTCTCAGCAAAAATTTAGGTACTATCAATTTTACTCGGCGTGTACCTAGGTTTATGTTTCTGCTCCAGCAGGGGGATCTGATCTTTCGATGTCCCTTCCAATCCCTGACATTCTGCGATTCTGTGATTTCATCCTTTTCATCATAGTTCCCATTCTAATTTCCCTTCCTATTCCAACAGTTATTATCTTTTAGTGTCATGACCGTGTGGTCTTCTTTTGCCGTGCCCCAAGTCACTGTGCTTTTTAAACCTTCTTTAGCTATTTGTTTTCAAAGTAAATAAATAAATAAATCTGTTTATAGCACTACTTGTGTCAAATCCATTCCTAGTTGTGTATTTGTTCTCCAATAAAAAATTACCATTTGCCCATCCTGTTTCAACATATCCTTGAATTACTTACAAGATTTGTTCAGCACAGTTGTTGCTCTGTGTTTCAATATATAGCAGTTTGATTTGCTCACACAATGGCTTGGCTGTCTTCAGAGCTCGGAAGGTGAGAACTTAGACCTTAAACTCTGCTCCTTTATTAATACTGTTCACTTATAGCTTTCCTACTAGTAGTTTAAAACGTATTTTAGAGTCTTCTGTGGAACTCGGTGCCTCAATATACTTACTGTAGTGACTGTCTATGGACTGGAATCAAAACTGCTCTCTGTTTCATGTATGTGTTCATGTTAATGACGTATCTAAATTAAAAGTCTGGTTTCTAGGTCAAATACTGAAGTCTTGTATTGAAACTACAAAATGGTGGTTGTAGGTTGTTTTGTTCTTTTCTGCAGAACGTGAGGAGTGTTTGGAGGTATAGGTGGTAAATAAGTGAAAACTAATGTCAGTCAGTACAATTTTAAAAAGAGGAAGTACCACCTGAGCGGGAGAACAGTTGTATGTGTTGCACAGAAGGGCTGTAAAGTTTCTGCATTTTCAAAATTAAACTGAGAAAATGCTGAGCAAGTGGCTCTAGCTGACCTTGCTTGAGTAGGATTTTGGACTAAGTGATCCACTGCAATCTAAATGACTCTAGAGCCACAGTACTTTATCCAAGTTTTGCAGGACTGCTGTGGTATATTTCCTTTGGTGGGAAAGGCCACAACCTGAAGGACAATAAGCAATTGCTGCGACAGCCTGATAAATGTCAGTGACAGAAGTCATCAAGCAGGACTATAGCTAATAAAGAAGGTGACGGAAGCAAAAAATATTACAGCATAATGTGCCTCAAGACTGTGAGAAGGCAGTGAGATGTCCTGAAAATGCTTCCTTGCTCACCTGCCATTGTGGATTTTTAGTGGGGAAATATTTAACTGGATAATGATAGGAGCTGGTGAGCTTGCAGGCTATTAAAACATAGCCAATAAATTGAGGACTGCTAATGGATAGGGTTTCCCAGAGTATCTGTGGATGCTCCATCCCTGGAGGTGTTCAAGGTCAGGCTGGATGAGGCCCTGGGCAGTCTGATCTAGTGATCTCCCTTAGTCCTGTGCAGGCTATTCTCCAAGGCCTTACAATGGAGGCTCCTCCATTTTCATTCACCTGACAGCATTCACTGGTTGGTTCTCTTTCATGTAATGGAATTTAGCCCTACCTCCACAAATAAGGCTTGGCAGCATGCTGGAGAGCCAAGATTAAAGCAGTAACAGAACTTGTTTTCTCCTGGATCTCAGACATAAACTCTACAGACAAACAACCAAAAAAAGCAATCTTATGAGCACCTAATCTAAACTAAAGTGCCAGCTCAGTTTACAGTGACGTGGCATTACAGCTGACCTACTAGGCAGGCAATTCTGCAACATCAAGTCCTCATGACCTGAACATCTCAGAACATCTGGTATTTGGGCTGAATGTCCCAACCTTATAACTAGTATTCAGGAACCATAATGGACAAAAGCAAAGTGATAAAGAACTCCAAACACCTGCATTTCTGTTTACATTGCTATCCTTTGTGACTTCCTTTGTCATGAAGCATTTTTAGCAAACAGCCAATCCTAAATAACAGAGGCCCCTTTTAACCTTCATGGTCTGAAACATGAAGGAAAATAAACCCTAAATCCGGTATAAGGAATGCTAGTACCATTTTTTTAGTCCTGTTCAATCTGTTCCATCATCTCATAAATCACTACATGTGACAGAATAATAGCTACAGTAGTCTGTAGCCTTCACACTAATGCTCGTGTGAGGTATGGTATGTTCCGAGCGCCATCCTGTGCCTATGCGAAATACTGCACGTAGACGTAAATCTTCCCGTGTTTCAACCTGCTGCACACGACAACAGCAAGTGCCCTCTTTTAATGACGAGAAAGGGATTTTCTCCACTAAGTGATCACTAAGCGCCATGAAACTTTATCCATTATAAATAGGATTTCCAGTCTTCTTCCTGTTTCCTTTACATTTCGACATACGTTTTTCATGATCCATATGGTCAAATTCATGTTCTGCTGGTCCTACAGTAGCAGATGCGTCCCTTTGTTCAAACCTGGAGCACTTATTACAAAACCCAAGTCGTATATTTAGTTCCCAACCCTGTCACGTGGTGTAAATGGTGATGAGGTAAGTATGTTTTGAGTACACTTCGCATTGCCTATAGCGTGCAATTTCTAAGGCTTAACGTAAATCTTTGTAGCCACCGCTGTCTACTTCAGATGGCTTTCTGACACAGATTTACAACCTTTTATGCTAGCAAAGACTATAGCCACAAAGCCTTCCATCCTTCGAAATTCACATCAATGCCATTTACTAAGACCAGATTTCTGTAAGACACATTTCCTGCTAAGTCCTGTCGTTCTTCAGTTCAGTACTGTAAATGAACTGCAATGATAGGGTTGCTATGAGATTAAAAGACATATTGAATGTGCAAATAGACAAATCATCTAGTTAAAATTAAAAAGTCTACTTACGGGCAAATCGCGAAAGTGGCCGTGCATTTTTGTCACCCGTCTCATTTGCAACTGAAAGGGGAAAAGACAAAAAAAGCATTAAATTTAAGTTCTACATTATCTGAAATTACTAATATTACCAACTTTCAAGCATATAAACGAGACACAACCATTCACAGCAACTGCAGTTGCACATATATATGCATAGGTAGAACACAAATAGAGGGTTTTTTTGTGTGTGTTTGTTGTTGTTATTGTTGTGTTTGCTTTTTTTGCCACCAAATGCATTGTTTGTCTGTCTGGTTCAGTTCTCCTTTCAGAGTGAGCATGTCACTCTATAGGCACCTGTGAATATTGCCTTCTCCCACATAACAGCTGAATCAGAATTTCCTCATGTTTAAAGATTAGCCATTAACAGTACATAGCAATATATGACTAAAGTCATCCTAACAAATTATATTTTATATCTCATATATATCATGAAATATAGTTATTATCTATTGTTCATATATACACTATATCAAAATATCATTTTTGTCCCTTACATTTGGGAACACAGTAAGCAAGAAAATAAGATTTTTCTATGTAAGGAAATGCATTACTCCAGAGGAACATTTAATAGCAAAAATTAAATGAAATATAAGGATCTAAATACAGGAATCCTGGGACATTGGAACTGCATATAGATATTATCTAGGATAAGAGCAAAACCATACAATCTTGCTTTTTTCTGCCTCAGATTCATATTGCCATAGGTCTCAATATTTATATGACCCAGACAATATACAGCTAGTCAAGAGCATAAATGACTCCTTAGGACTCCTTAGTATTGAACTACAGAAGAAAAATGAGTTATCAAAGAGATAAATTACCACCCATGACTGATTTATTATAGCTAGAGCAATCATGAGGAGCAGCACTGATGGGCAAACTGAGAGGATAACACATTATGAGTGAGCACAGAACCCTTGACGATTAATTGTTTTCTTTAAAAATGCTGTTTTTCAGCAAGACCAACCAAGAGAAAAAATCCCATAAAGGGTTGCAAAACATGACTAGAACACAGTCCCAAGCACAATAATGATGTCAGCTAAACACTGATGTACTCTTTTAGGCCAGAAGAGGCTTTATGCAAATTTAATTCTTTCCACAAGTCTTAAGATTGTCAGCTTCAGATTGGTGTTATTTAAGTGATACCCAGTATCATTCCATCTTTCACTGCTTACCCTGCAAACTTTACCCAACAATTAAGAAGCCCTAGCATTCAACAATTATATAGAATTATAGGTTATTCTAAGTTGGAAGAGGCCCACAGGGGTCACCGAGTCCATCTCCTTGCTCCACACGGGACCACTCAAATCCTGTCTGAGAGCGCTGCCCAAACTCTTCTTGAACTCCAGCAGCCTGGGGCCACAACCGGTGTCCTGGAGAGACTCTCTCAGCGCCTGATTACCCTCTGGTGAAGAATCTTTCCCTAACAGTTAAACTGACCTCCTTGATACAGCTCCATGCTGTTCCCTTGGCCCCTGTCACAGAGAGCAGGGCTCAGTGCTGCCCCTCCGCTCCCTCCACTGAGGGGCCGTAGGCCGCCATGAGGCCTCCCCTCAGCAACTCTGCTCTGGGCTGGACAAACCCAGAGACTTCAAACCAATCCTCGCACATCTTGCTTTCTAGACCTTTCACCATCTTCGTAGATCTCCTTTGGATGCTCTCTAACATAAAATCATAGAATTTTCAAGGGGATCTCAAAGATTACACAGTTCCAACCCTCCCTGCCATGGGCAGGGTTGCCACCCACTAGATCCCATCTAGCCTGACCTTGATCGCCCCAAGGGAGAGGGCATCCACAACTCCTCAGAGCAGCCTGTTTCACAGCCACACCGCTCTCTGAGTAAAAACTTTGTTCTTTTTTCTAAGCTCAGCCTCCCCACTTTTAGTTTAAAACTATTCCCCCTTGTCTAGTCACTATCAAACGATATAAAAAGTCAGACTCCCTCCTGCTTATAAGCTCCCTCCAATGACTGGAAAACTGCAGTGAGGTCTCCCCGGAGCCTTCTCTTCTCCAGGCTGAGTAAGCCCAGCACCTTCAGCCTTTCTTCAAAGGACGCCCACTCCAACCTCTCTGCATCCTTCCCATACTGGGGCCCCCAGGCCTGGACTCAGTACTACAGTTGGGGCTTTACAAGGACAGAGTAGAGGGGAACCATCACCTCCCTCTCCCTGATGGCCACCTGTTTTCTGATGCAACCCCAAATACTGTTGACCTTCTGGGCTGCAAGAGCACTCTGCTGTCTCATGTCAAGCTTTTCAACCACCAGGACCCTAAAGTTCTTCTCCACGGGGCTGTTTTCAATTAGTTCTTCTCCCAGTTTGCACTCATATGTAGGACTGTCTAGATCCAAGTGCAACACCTTGCATTTGGCCTTGATAAACCTCATTAGACTCTCATGTGCCTACTTTTTGAGTGTGTCCAAGTCCCTCTGGACAGCATCCCTCCATTCCACTGTATCAACTGCACCACCCAGCATCACGTCATCAGCACACTTGCTGAGGGTACGCTCAATCCCACTGTCTATGTCAGTAATAAATATGTTGAAGAGCACCAGTCCCAGTCTCCAGATGGACCTCTAGAGGACACCACTCATGATTGGCTTCTACCTGGACATAGAGCTGCTGACCACAACCCTCTGGCTACAGTCAGCCAACCAATTATTTGTCCACCAAACAGTCCAGCCTTCAAATCCATAACTCTTAATTAATTAAATTTAGAGATAACGATGTGGTGTGGGACCATGTCAAAGACCTTGCACAAGTCCAGGTAGACAGCATCAGCTGCCCTCTTTGTCATCTGGTGCCATCACTCCAGCACAGAAGACCACCACGTTGGCTGGGCACAGTCTGCCTTCGGTGAAGCTGTGCCGCAGTCATGGATCACCTCCACGTCTAACATGTGCCTTAATAACTCTTCCAAGAGGGTCTGCTCCGTGATCTTCCCAGGCACAGTGGGGCTCACTGGCAGGTAGTTTGCCAGGTCTTGTCTTCTCTTCTTCCTTTCTTGAATATGGGAGTGATGTTTCTGTTTTTCCAGTCTCTGGGGCCTTTGCCTGACAACCATGATTTTTCAGATATGAAGGAGAGTGGCTTGGCAACCACATCAGACAGTTCCTCCAGAACCCTGGGATGCACATCATCTGACCCCACAGACTTGTACTCATTCAGCCTCATGAAGTGGTCTCGGAGTTGCTCTACTCAGAGGGATTTTGCTCCCCCAGCCCCCGCTTAGAAGTTCAGGGACACAGGAGGCATGAGAAACCTGACTGGCCATGAAGGCAAATAATTAATTAAGTAACTCAGCCTTCACTGAGTCTGAGAAGATCAGCTCTTCCTTTTCATTTATCAGAAGGGATATGCTCATCTTTGCCTGTCTCTTCTGTTCACTGTACCAAAAAAAATCCCTTCTTGTTTTTTTACATCCCTTGCCAAGTTCAATTCCATCTGCACCTTAGCTTTCCTGACTCCATCCTTGCACATCTGGACAACATTCCTATATTTTTTCCAGGCCCCTCATCCCCTCTTCCATTAATATTCTATGTCCTTCTTATATTGTGGTGCCAGAAATGCCCAAACTTTCACACAGCGCTCGAGATGAGAGCGCACAATGCGAGACAGCCCCTACCCTCACCCAGCTGGCAGTGTGGACCTGACGCACCATCCCCAGGTATGGTTGGCCCTTTGGGTTGCCAGAGCATGATGCTGACTCAGATTCAACTTGCCATCAACCAGAACCCCCAGATCTCTTTCCACAGGGCTGCTCTCCAGTCTCTCATCCCCAGTCTGTACATATATCTCGGTAGTTCCACTCCAGGTGGAAAATTTAAGCACTTGTTAAAAAACTTCATATAGCTGCTGATTCCCTGGCCTTCTTGTCTGTCTATACCTGTTTATACGCCTCTGTGAGGCCTCTCCACCCTTGGAGGAGTCAACAGTTCCTCCTCACAGTCTACTGTTGTGCACAAAATTACTTAGTATTACTTCAAGTCCTTTATGAAAACATTAAAGAGAAACAGCCCCTAAAACAGACCTCTGCAGAACTCTACTGGACAGCCTGATATAAATCCATTTACTGTAACACTCTGAGCTCAACCTGTAAGCCAACTGGTCGCCAACTGTGTTATGTACTTCTCTGTAGGCTGAACATTTTGTCCAGTAGGATACTGTGAGAAACAGTATTAAAAGCTTTTATGAAATCCAAAAAGATCGCATTTACTGTTTACCCTTGGGCAATAAGGTAAATAACTTTGTCATGAGAGGAGATTCGGTTCATTACACAGGAATTTCCCCTCATGAATTCGTATTGGCTGTTCTTTCATGTCTCTTTCAGTGACTCCCAGAACAATCATCTCTAGAATCTTGCCACGCTCCGAAGTGAAGAGCTGCTCATTAAGTCACTGCCTTGTTTTGCTCCCATTAGCCAGTAGATGGTGTACTTAAAACGTGCCACTTAACAGAGGTGCTGGAAGCACTGAGCAAGGAAAGGGAGCTTTCTGCACCTCTCTGGATTAGTATAAGGGCTGCAAAAGCCCTCTTGCTGCAGCCAGACAGGCAGATTGGGAAACTCGGCTTCTATGGGCACAGTCACATGGACACTTTTCCAACAGAGACCTCAAAATGTTTTTTTAAAAAAATATAAGTTCAGAAAAATTCTTCCATTTTGTACATATTTCCTATTGGTCCATCCTCAAAATATGACTAAGGTGCTTCTTCTCCTGGGGAACTTACCTGGCAAGCAGAAGCAGGGGCCCTGAGGTCTCCCAGGGTGCCCTTCCTTGGCAAGCACAAACTCCAGCCAGGTAAACTCTCCTACACAAAGACACCAGAGTGACGGCGCAGAGTCCAAAGCACTTTACTTGAGAGTCAAATCTGCTTCTGGTTGAGACGATGGCATGCTGAAGGAAAGGCAGCCCTGCATCCAGGCCTGGGGCTCCCAGCACAGAAAGATGTAGAGCTGTTGGAGCAGGTCTAGAGAAGTGCCACAAAGATTGCCCAAGGACTGGAGCACCTTTCCTATGAAGAGCTGAGAGAACTGGGTGTGATTCTTAGCTTAGAGAAGGCTCTGGGGAGATCTCATTGTGGCCTTCCAGTACTTGAGGGAAACTTATTAAGAGGAGGTGATTGACTTTATGCTTGGTCTGATAGTGATTGGACAAGGGGGAACTGTTTTAAACTAAAAGAGGGGAGATTTAGATTAGATGTCAGAGAGAAATTGTTCTGTGGGAGGGCGTTGAGGCACAGACACAGGCTGTTCAGAGAAGCTGTGGGTGCCCCATCCCTTGGGGCGATCAGGGCCAGGCTGGGTGGGGCCCTGGGCAGCATGATCTAGAGGATGGCAGCCCTGCCTATGGCAGGGGGAGGTTGGAACTGTATGACCTTTGAGGTCCCCTCGAACCTCGTCTTCTGCACCTCTCTGGGTCACCTCTGCAAAACCTTGTATGCATTAGTCGCTATGTCGGAACATCAGGTGAACCTAATAAAATCTAAAGGCTAATTAACTGTGCTCTTTCCTTCTTTAAAGTATTTTCTCTACTCTGTAGATGGACAGTAGGGGCTCCAGGTGCACACGAATCCTCAAAGGTTTGCCACTGACCAACCAGATACTGCAGCAAGAGTTTCAAAGCACTCCACGCAACATCTGTGTTTGGGAAGCCCAGCTCACATAGTCACAACAACCAACAGAACAGGTGTTGTTAATCCTCTCAAATACATCCATTTCCCAGTTCCAGACCGCATGTTTGCTTTTACTGCTTTCCAAACATCAGATTGTGTAATATACAGAATAATTCCCTTCCATCTGTGTACAGTGATCCAGAGCAGCAAACACAGGTAAAGTACTGAGTGGGACAGAAAGCACTGCGGATGTTGGCTTTGAACTATTAGCAAGATTTCTGATACAAGTGAGCTAATTGCTGCCTGGGAATCTTATGGGACCAGCGAAGTGTGCGTGCAGGTGAGATCTCAGATGGTTTCAGCTTTGCAGTCAGGAAGGGAAGTTATCAGAGACAAGAAGTGAAGAGCATTTCTGCAAATATATTGTGAGATTATCTTAGAACATTTTACATTTTCACTATGGAACTTATATCCTAACAGTGTCTTACAGGATCTTCTGAAGACACGAGGAAGTAGCACTATACAAGTGACATGTAGATGAGGAAATGCTTTTAACCCAGAAGGATGGAAAAACCTACTGTTTGGGGAGTAAGCAGGTGTTAGTTAAGAAAACTAGAGCAAGAAGCTGAATCTCTGAGAAGGCAAGTCACAACCCAAACTGTAGGGCAAATAACCCCCAAGAATAGCACCCAAAAGAAATAGTGCCAAAGATGGTATAGTTTAGACAGGCTTAAGTAGATGATATACAGATGATTAATAAGGAAAGAGTGGCTCACCTTTGAAGATGGTCGAGGCTCGCCAATAACTCCACTAGGGAGGGATCTCCAACCAGAGATCCTTCCCTGGTGGTGGTCAGCCCTTAAATGGGGTCTTGGGAGAAGTGGAGTCAAACTCCACCCCTTCCAATCACACTCACTTGTGCTCCTGCGGCTGACCCAGTGCTCGCCTCAGGTGATCAATCAGTGGTTCAGGCCGTGATTCAACAGTTCCCATACACTCATGAAACATCTATTCAGTTCAAACAAAGACAATTTCTGGTATTTCCTATATCATGGCAGTGGCTCTGCCCCACTGACCAGCACAGCCCAGCCCCAGGCACTCACCCGTCACTCACAGCACTCACCCAGCAGTGTGTGGTCAGCATTGCCTGGACTGAAACCAGGACACGGGAATGGCATGGGGCAGTGCTGACCCCAGTGTGACAAATAATTGCATGCAGTTGGATATGCCGGCTAAACACAGTCCCAGGAACTGAGAAAAATATGTAGCCCTGCTTTGCATTTTGATACAGGAATTTCAGAACAGGTTTCAAGATTATTTCAAAATAATCTCTTTTTTTTTTTTTTTTTTTTTTTTAATATTTGCAACTCCATTTTCAGTCAGCATAAATACATTACCAGCGAATTTTCATATGCAATGCATGGAGTTGCAATCAGACAGTCAGCTCAAAAATCTGATCATGTCTCTCTACCAAACCTTTACAAGCCTGCTCTGACCAGAGAGAAATACTCCCTTCTTCACAGTCACAGCTTATTCGCAGCATTGCTGTTTTCAAGAATGACACATGGGAAGAGTAAAATTTCATCAGAAATCTCTGATGAATACTTTGAGAGCTCACTGAGAATGGCAGCCACTGCCATCGAATCCAGGGGTGGGGGGAGTAGTTGCACAAAAATAAGATCAAGTATCCCATTTGTTTTGTGGTTTTGTTGCTCTCTTTTTTTAATAAAAAGTATTCACAATTAAAATAAGCTTTACTACATATATACATTAATTATATATTTTCTGAGAACTGCTCTGTAATTCTGTGTAAGTGTTGAACACTAGAGGTAATGTTTGCAGAGTAAGCAGTGAAAGATGGAACGATACTGGATGTAGTTCTTAAATAACACCAACTGAAGCTGACAATCTTAAGACTTGTGGGAAGAAACAAATTTGCTTAAAGTAATGCCTCCTATTTTATCATGTTGACCCATGACATCACAGGCAGATGTTGGTGGTATGGCAGTAGAAGCTGAACGAAAGTTCCCACCAATATTCCATGACATGTTGTTGCTGTGTGACAGATGGCAGCAGAGGAGCAGTTTGACAAAATAGTGTCTGATGTGGAAGTGTGCCTGAAGTGAAGGTGTGTCACTGAACTCCTCCATGCAGAAAAAAGGGCCCCCACTGACATTCATCCACATTTACTGAACAATTATGGAAGCCAAATGCAAAAAAGCACCCTAATGTTTATGGTTGCTTGTCCAAGCAGACAACAAAATACCAGGCCTAACCAAATGTATTCACTTTCAAATGTATTATTTCATATTATATCTGCCTGAAAATCTCAAGAACATCTCCTTACTGTAAAAAGAATCTTCATAGACATGATCACTTCTTTGATTAACATGGATCATTATCGTGTGAGTTGACCCTGGGCAGTCTTCATTTTATAACTTATGCCCTGTTAAACTGTCTTCCCTACAGCTTGCCACCCTTTCCTGCAGCAGGTATCAATCTCACCAGTACACCCCCTCAGCCAATTTAGCTTTCAAGAATCCTTTGTCAGATTTCTAGTAAAACGCAAAGAAAAATGTACCACTTCGTAGTATTGACTCATCAAGACTGACAGACAACAGTTATCATCCGTATCTTGCAACTGAAGAACATAGTAAGAAAGTCAGCTATTTCTTACCTGTAAACAAACACACTTTCAAGAGGACTTTTTAAATCAATCAAAGGTCAGATGAGTTTAACTTTTTATTTCATGCTGTAGGAAAAATTCTGAAGAGAGAGTTTTTGTTTGTTTGGTTGGTTGGTTGGTTGGTTGGTTTTGTTTGTTTGTTTTTGTTTTGTTTTGTTTTTTAACAGACAAATCAGTCTCTCCCAACACCTCTGGGAAGTCCAGAAGTTTTTGCTCTCAAAGACCGTAATGCAGTTACACGTTTCATAAACTTATCAAGCTCTGTCTTAAAATAGCTTGTTTGGTGCATCTCATAAGACTCTGCCAGAAACTGATGGCAGTGTGGGTTATGACCTATCATTTAATTTCCAGCATAAATTTGCTCACAGTCGATTTATATCAGTTTCTTCTGGCACCAGCAATCTGTTTTAGCTGAAGTATTTCTTCTTTCTGGTGCTTAAGCCTCCTCTGGCTTTTGCACTGGAAGCCTGAATTACCCCTTTCATCATCACTTTGTGGACTAAATACATCATCATTTTCTAGTTCTGTCTTCTTAACAGAATGGGTATCTTCGTATCTCCTCTCCATCTTTATCGAACCTCTTCAGAGTCAATTCAGTTTCTTACAGGGCTCTTGAATGTTCGTGTACATTACCTTACTCTTGTCTGGTCACACGTTAGTTGGGCCACGACACCCCCCTCATTGAAATAACAGATCATAGCAGAAGTTCTTGTTATTAAGTCCTCAGCAGCATAATCTTTTACTCTGCACTACTAAATTCCACCCTGCTTTTAGCCCAATAGATCATCTGAATTAAACCGTTAGATATTCATATATCCTCCTCTGTACTAGAAATGCTTTGTGTCACCAGCAGCAATTATCAGCACTTTCCTTCATTCTGTCTCAGTCATTAACAAAAATTTTTAACACGATTAATCCCACAAAGAGATCAGAAGCACAATAACACCAAAGGAAGGCTTTCCTGGTGGCTTTCTTACCCTTTTAAAAACTAAGGTTCCTCATAAAATACCCGATTTTCATGAGACTTGGAGTCAAATAAGATCAGGAAAGACACCAACCATGCTAATAATGGGACATTCAGTGGCTAGATGGAAAATTCTGCTCCTGAGATTTTTTAGTCAAGCACTGCACAAACGTCAAGCATATTAACTATGGAGCCTGTGCACACGTTACTGAGCCACAGATTATTTAGACCCCACTAGAGTTAGTCACCCAAAGATTTTTCAGGATAATACTGTCAAATCCCACTACCACACAGAAAAAAAACAGTGACCTAAAATGTCCTGAATTGCTCGTGCTGCAACTGTCAACAATACAGGCAGTATAAACATAAACTCCTAAACACAAAATCAACACAAAATTACAAAAATACACAGTATCCTTTTGCTAATCAGAAACAGCAGATGTCTTAAACTGGCTCTCCAAACTTGAGATTCTAATTAGTTACTGCAATTTAGCAACAGATCGACTACACAGATAGCAAAGCCACAATATAAGGCTATTCTAAATAAGAGAGATGCTTCCAAATACTTCTGGAAGGCAGGAAACTGCAATCTTTACTGGTAAGTAATAATCAAGAGGCAGACTTTACCCAGTATTTCCCAAAATAACTTCTAATGGATTTTTGTTGTTTCTGTTTGCCTGGCAACTGTACTGTACACCAAACACTGTCATCATTAACTGGAAAAGGAACGCCATACTTAGCTGGTGATTCATTCTTGTTATGAAAGGATCTTATACTGTAGATTGTTTGCATTTGTGATGGGGAAGCAGCTTCTGGAGTGGGAGTCACTTTGTTCCCTCAGGTAACGGAAGATAGTTGTCGCTTTTCTCTGAAGGAACTCTCACCCAGGCACAGATTCATAGATTCATAGATTCATTCGGTTGGAAAGGACCTACAAGATCATCTAGTCCAACCATCCTCCCACCACCATCCCTACCCACCAAGCTACTAAATCAAATCCCTTAGCACCTCATCTAAACGCTTCTTGAACAGCGCTAGGGACGGTGCCTCAACCACCTCCCTAGGCAGGCCATTCCAGTGCCTGACCACTCTTTCAGAGAAAAAATTTTTCCTCAAATCTAATATAAATCTTCCCCGGCGCACCTTGTGGCCATTCCCTCTCGTCCTGTCATTAGTTATCTGGGAGAAGAGGCCGACCCCCTCCTCACCACAGCCTCCCTTCAGGAAGTGGTAGAGTGCGATGAGGTCTCCTCTGAGCCTCCTTTTCTCCAGACTAAACAACCCCAGCTCCCTCAGCCGCTCCTCGTAAGACTTGTGCTCCAGACCCCTCACCAGTTTCGTTGCCCTTCTCTGAACACGCTCCAGGGCCTCGATGTCTTTCTTGTAGTGAGGGGCCCAAAACTGAACACAGTACTCGAGGTGCGGCCGCACCAGAGCTGAGTACAGGGGGATGATCACCTCCCTGCTCCTGCTGGCCACACTATTCCTAATACAGGCCAGGATGCCATTGGCCTTCTTGGCCACCTGGGCACACTGTAGGCTCATGTTGAGCCGAGCATCAACCAACACCCCCAGGTCCTTTTCCTCTATACACTCCTCAAGCCATTCTGCCCCAAACCTATAGCATTGCATGGGGTTATTGTGGCCAAAGTGCAGGACCCGGCACTTGGCCTTATTGAACCTCATCCCATTGACCTCAGCCCAGCTGTTCAGCCTATCCAGATCCCGCTGAAGGGCCTCCCTACCCTCAGGCAGATTGACACATCCTCCCAACTTGGTGTCATCCGCAAACTTACTGAGGGTGCACTCAATCCCCTCATCCAGGTCATCAATAAAGATATTAAACAAGATGGGCCCCAATACCGACCCCTGGGGGACACCACTCATAACGGGACGCCAGCTGGACTTGACTCCATTAACCACTACCCACTGGGCATGGCCCTCTAAGCCAATTCTCAACCCAAAGAAGAGTGAACCTGTCCACACCACGGGCTGCCAGTTTCCCCAGGAGAATACTGTGGGAGACCGTGTCAAAGGCTTTGCTGAAGTCCAGGTAGACTACATCAACAGCCTTTCCCTCATCTACCAGTCTGGTCACCCAGTCGTAGAAGGAGATGAGGTTGGACAAGCACGACCTGCCCTTTGTGAACCCGTGCTGGCTGGGTCTGATCCCCTGATTGCCACGCACGTGCCGTGTGATCTCCCTCAAGATCAACCGCTCCATAACTTTCCCTGATACCGAGGTCAGGCTGACAGGCCTGTAGTTCCCCGGATCTTCCTTACGGCCTTTCTTGTAGATGGGAGTCACATCGGCAAGCCTCCAATCTTGTGGGACCTCTCCAGGTAACCAGAAATGCTGATAGATGGCAGAAAGCGGCTTGGCAATCACCTCTGCCAGCTCCCTCAGCACCCTTGGGTGGATCCCATCTGGTCCCATGGACTTGTGGCAGTTCAGATGGAGGAGCAGGTCTCTGACTGTCTCAGCTAGGATCACAGGGGGTGTATTATGCGCTTCATCCCAGACTTCCAGGTCAGGGCGAAAAGTATCCTGAGGATAATTTATATTATATTATAATGATCTTTCTATTAAAGACAGACGTGAAGAAGGCATTGAGAACCTCAGCCTTTTCCTTATCCTCTGTGGTTACATTCCCTGCCGCATCAAGTAAAGTAGGGAAATTCTCCTTAGTTCTTCTTTTACTGTTAATATATTTGTAAAAGGATTTTTTGCTCTCCTTTACTGCAGTAGCCAGTCTAAGTTCAAGCAGGGCTTTTGCATTTCTAACTTCCTGACTGCAAATCTTGGCAAGTTCCCTGTAGTCTCCCCAAGTAGCCTGTCCCATCTTCCAGAGGACATAGACTCTCTTTTTCTCCCGGAGTCTCAACAAGAGATCCAGGTTCATCCACACTGGCCTTCTTCCCCTCCGGCTTGACTTATGGGACTCAGAGACAGCCTGCACCTGTGCCTTTAAGATTTCCGTCCTGAGGAGGACCCAGGCTTCCTGGACCCCTTTACCCTTCAGGAGCGAGTCCCAAGGGACCCTTGCAACAAAGCGTCCTGAACAGGCCTGCATCTTAGTGATGGCCACAGAAATGTTATCAAAGAAGTGTGAGGTGTATACAGGGAAGTAGTAAAAAAGAAACAACTTCAAAACGTCTGTGTGAAAATAAGCAAAACTGATTAATACTCTGAGTATCAGCTAAATCTCATTTAGGGACACAGATGTAAACACTGAACTTGTGAAGCATCTCCCTACTAGCACCTTAAGATTAGAGGGGCACTGATGCTGGGCACTGGACATCAGGGAACATAAAACCAGCTGATGGCTAGACCAAACTAACCTTCCAGTCACTGAAGCTCACGTTATGCATATTCCTAGCCTCAAAAAAGAGCAGTAGTCCTACATAATCTATTCCAGTATTAATGTGTACTCTGTATGTTGAGTATCCCCCAGTTCCCTCAGTTCACAAAACAAACAGATCTGCTCATATAGGCACCAGGCCGCTCTAATTTCCAGACTCTGCTATGTCAGTCTTCAGAGTACAAAGAGAACAGCCCCTTTGCCCCACAGGTAAACACAAGCCTCTGGCACACCAAGCCATCAACAGCATGGGGTGGACCCATAAGTGCTTGGTAAGAGCTTGAAAATGGCTTCTAGAGAGGTTGTGAGCCAGGAGATGATGGAATAGGTTAAAAAAATTATATATAACACACAGAACATACATATGTATATATATATGCATGTGTGTGTGTGTATAAATAAAATAAATAAAACTGCTACAAGGTGATGAAGCTACTTTAACTTCCAGGTTACGGAACAGGACCTTTTTTTTTTTTTTACTGGAAGTGTCCAGGCTGAGTTCTGCATTTAGACTATCTGTTGCAGCAAGTCCACTCACATCCTTCTCCTGAGGGTAACTATATTTCTGAAAGGCTCGGTCTATGTCATGTATTTTTGCGCGGTGAATTTAATACAGGTGGATGGAAATGTTAAGCTATGAGATTTTTAGAAGATGATACTACATATGAAAGTTGCAGGAACTTCTCACTTCCATCAGAAAATACATCACATAAGCAATACCATAACAAGTGGTTTCCAAAAGGCAGATGAAAGGTGGCATCCAGTGTGGTAACCCCGCTTCCCATGTTAAAAGGCCTGGTCACATTTCTACATAGCTGATGCATCACTCTCCACAACTAGTAAGGATGGATGTAAGTAGATAAGGCTGCTAGACAAAAATCTGGTATTATTATTATTCCCTGTATTATTCCCAATATTGTGCTGACATAGGATAACCAGATAGCCCAGTCTTTCTAGAGCAGACTGAAATACAGAAAAATCCAAATGAAAATCCTTCAGAATCTTCTTGTTTGGGTACTTTCTTTGAGGTCTCTGTTTTCTTCCTACTCCGCAACAAAAATCTTGCAAAGGTACTTCTTCCACGTGGGGCAAGGAAGAAGAATGAGTAGCACCTGGCTGCAAGAAACATGTCCCTCATCACAAGGCTCTAAAAAAATAAGGTGTTCACCCTACAGTTCTGATTACCGCCTGAAATCACTGATGGCACATGCCTCAGTCTGGCTCAGTTCAGCAGCTCATAGTGTCTGTTTTCTTTTTTTTAATATTGTCTTCTCATTCAGAGATGGTCCTTATATGTCACTGGTTTCATTTTGAAACCAGCCCCCTTATGCAGGTGGAAACTGAAAGTATGACAGCCTTGATTTCAAGTGCTTTGACAGTCAGTAGAAACACACTGTTTTCCTCAATGGTACTGGATCAGGTCCTGAGGAAGAAGCATGCAGATTATCGAAACTCAATATTTTCAAGCACTTAACGTACTGAAAACCAACCAAAACAAATTAAGACAGCTGCCAGTGCGCCCTTGTGACACCAGCAATTGGGTCAATCTACATAACGAGACGGTCTCTAACCTAAAGGACAAATCTAAGCGACTCACAGTTAAATAAAACCGTGACCAGAGAAAAAGTCACGCTCCTTGCCACTTTAATGGAACTGCAAATTAAAGGTGCCTTGTCCGAAGTTGCAGAGCAGTTTAGCAATAGATTTCATTAGCATGCTTTGGCAGTGAAAAACGTTACCCTGCCATGATAGCTGATTAGAAAACCAGGTTTGTTTTTGAAGGGAATGTGTTAAGCTATATACGGTTATTTATTTATTACTTTTTAAGTGTCAGTGCATGCTTCCCATGGAAAATACTGATTTTTTGGCTTGACACCTATGTCTCTTTCAGACTAGAGACCTTTCAACTTCAAAGTGTAAACAACGTTTCCCAGAGGAAATGGGCACTTGTACAAATTCAGTTGAAAAACTCAACTTAATGTTTAAAAATGTCTGAAAACGTTAAATAAACCCTCAAGTGGCATTAGTCCCTAAGTTAATAATAGTTAAAAGTTGAGAAAGAAACTATTTGTCTGTGCGATTTGTGAAATTTCACCTGGGATCTAATGCTCAGACTGAATTCTATCCTACCATCACCTTTAAGAGACCTGTTTTACCCATGCTTTTAAGCTTCATAAAATGAGCTTGCGTGTTAACCACTTCCAGTCAGCATGAATTCTTTTGATAAAAATATCTCACTGTGATGTCTGAGTAATTGTAGTTAAATTATACATAGAGATCTGCAAAAATATTCGTCTAATGGTTCTGAGACAATAGAGCTTCTTTATGTTACAGTTAACACGAACGCTTCTTATTAAGCAGAGATCAGTATATTTTCCCACAGGAAAATATTTTGGAGACTTTATGTTAGCATAAATAAAAAAACAAAAAACCTCCAAGTCTGAAGGGAGTTTCAAAAGCACTTTTTTACGAGAGGGTTCTTAGTTAAGGCAGCTGGAGTGAAGATCCAAATACAGCCTTAGTCCCTCCTCCCAGCTTACCCTGACCATTCAGTAAGGTCCAATGCTTAGTACTGTTCCCAGACAGTTTCCACTGAGTCTGGATTGACTGTCAGATGCTGGGATCATTTGTAAATGAAAGCTCCCAGCCTCTCCTGTCTCATCCACATCTACTTTTTCCCTTCATAATAATTCATGAATCATAATCAGAAACCACTCTCCAGT
This sequence comes from Oreortyx pictus, assembly GCA_036925125.1. NCBI lineage: Eukaryota > Metazoa > Chordata > Aves > Galliformes > Odontophoridae > Oreortyx > Oreortyx pictus. The sequence goes on along the minus strand of JAUPFR010000007.1, from coordinate 46,466,380 downwards.
CCATTAGCCAACTAAACATAGCACAGACAGGTAGAAGTGCATAGATAACTATCATTACATCTGCCTTGATCCTACAGGGATCGGCACTGTAAAATCATCTACAGTTAGCAGATACTCGCGTTGTGTTTAATAGCATCCTCGTTCCAATACAGACATTGTGAAATGATGATATCTTGGTAGGCAGAAGCCAGCCAGGAAGGCTGCTTTGCCACTGTATTAAAGCCTTATATTGTAGTGCAATACTACTGTGTTCTACAGGATCCCTAAGTGGTTCACTAAACAAAAAAGTATATGGCCCTGAAGGGCTTGCAGCATTGGGTCAATGACATCGTAGTCATCATACCAGAATTCTCAGTTATTGTTACTGATTCCTGAGAAGAATTCCTACAAAATCTTAAATATTTGTGATTATTTCAGGAGATAATTTTACAGCAGCCAAAGGACTTCTAGATAGCTCCAGGAATAAGCAAGGACTATAGCAATCTATTTCCTTTATACGCGGCCTCTGTAAAGCATGTCTGTGAAATGGAGGAAGCCCAGAGTGAGGAGGAAGAAAGCTGCAAGCATTATGCTCAACTGGGGATCTCATTCTACCAAATCAGGACTGGCACGGTGTTAGCAGAGCTGGGGAACAGCTGTGAAAGCCTCAGTCATTCTGGACCACTGGGTAACAGTGGGACATAAATGAGAAGATTGTGTTCATTTATTCTCATAACACAATAAAAAGTGAAGTTAAAAATACCAAATCAACCAGACCAAAAGATTGCTGCTCTACTGAAGTTATGAGAGGAAAATTCTCCTAGGAGATTGAGAAAGATGTACTCCATAAACATGCACATCTATTGTTCCCAAGCTTATTGTTCAGAACTTGTGATGTCGGTTTATTTTCTCCCCTGGATCTTCTCTGCTTCAGTTGATGTCACTTCAGCGCAAACCACAACGCACAGCTGACATTTATTGAGGACTGGCAGGCCCTCATGAACCCCACCAAAGCACCGCAGATGAATTTAAAGTCGGCCTTATTCACACATTTCCATTTAGTGCAGAGAAAACTGAATTGCCTCTGAAGTGAAGGAATAATAAAGAGAAAACACTGCTTTCAGCTCCTGGTGGCAAGCCTGCTGAAAACGAAGGGGCACGTGGGTGTCAGGAAAAGCAGAACTTGCTTCCAGCACCTAGAAAAGGGCTGTCTTCTCTCTTGCACAAGTCATTCACACCTATAGCACTGCTGTTTCTTAATTGCAGTCCCACTAATTTGTAACATTCTGGGTATCGATGAGCCTGCTTAGGAAGAGCACCAGCACTGCAGAGAGATCAGGGCTCAAGCACATGTTTTTCTATTCCATCACGCAGTAAAATAAAAAAACAGTCTTCAAGAAGGAGAGAAATAACTTTTTTCGTTTCATCACCCCATTGTCCCACCACTTCATTTATAAATAACATAGATTTTTACATGTGTCCAGACAGAAAAGTAGCTCCTGTGTTATTTCCTACTGAAATGTGCAAGCACAGATCAACAGGTATCAGGGATGTTCAGATCTGGGTTGTCAGCTCATTAAAGAAAGGGATGATTTGCTGCAGAAATCGAGACTTTAACCCTGTTGAAGTTCAAGAACATTCTCATCTGGGCATTTCATGCCCTGACTCCATGGATTTTGTGGCGTTGGAGGATGGTAACAGCATGGCTTATGCCAGGAAAGGCCAAAGACGCAAAGAAAAATTCACAAGCACTAAGTGAAATAATTTATGTAACTTTCTGAATACTGTTTCATAATGCCCTTTCTCCAAAACAATGATTGTTGGGTTTTTTTCCCCATATTGTCATGACATTGCCTTCAGCAAGAACTAATTACAAACAGTGCCTTTTTTTGCACTGTGGGGCATGGTTTTTAAAACACTGTTAGTAGATCTGATTACATTCACATAGCTAGCAACCAGCCATGGTAGTCACTGTGAGGAAATAATTCAGTACTTTTTGTAAGGAGACACTTAGCACTTTACAGTGATTCACTGGGGTTTTGCACCAGGAAGAAATTAGAAGAACATGAATCAACTGGCAAAAATTCATACTTGCTCAGTCAAATCTTCCCAGCAATAACCTGGTACTCTCTGATCTACAACTATTCCAGTATAGAGTTCGGTTCCTCCTCCTCTGCATATGCTGGAACACTTTTCACCCCTTTTCTTCACTCTTGAGATTGCCTTGCAGCGTGTGGAGAAATCCAAGAAGTTTCACTTCCAGCACATTGAGAGAAATAAGCAAAGGAGGGGAGAAGAATGCAAGAAAAATGTTGTCACTGTTTGGAAGAGCAGACCTAGGAGGACTGCTTTCTCTCTTGAAAGTACTATGGAACAACTGCCATGTTGTCTGCCTATTTCTAGATGCTCTACCCAGGAATCCTGATACCAGATTCCCACGGGAAACCTCTGTGCAGGGAGACGCGAGGAGGCCACATCCATCATTCAGCTGCACAGCAAAGAGGAGTGAGTTCCCCTGCCTCTACAGATGCACACCAGTTGTACCTGTGCTGACAAGCTCACCATACCGCAGCACAGCCCTGGAAGTGGCGTATCTTTCCCACTGAGCTTGCCACTCACTGCTGAAGAGATCCCTGAGTGCTCCCTAAGGCCACTTTCATCCCAAGAAAACTGTAAGGGGAAAGATAAGAAGGATACCAACAACAGCTGTTATTATCTAAACACTTGGACTGCCCTTTCTGCCCAAAATGAGATGTTATTAATGTGCTCAGGTTCAATAAATTACATTCTGAAGTACACCTTAAGATATAGAAATTCCAAGCAGAGCTGCAATAAAAGCAGAAAAACTTACAATCTGCCCAGCTGCAGAAAATCATTTTCACTCTGTTTTGATTTCCTGTGACGGAACCACGAGATACACCCTCGTTGGGTAATCACTGTAGATTTTGTAGCTTCTTGTTTTAGATGGAATTTGCACAGATCTTCCCTTATTGAAATCTGACGTGACAGTGTGACACAACAAAGCAAGAAAATGTAAGGTCTCAGATTTCTAAATGCAGTCTGCTCCTTCGGTATAATAAGTCACATCAGCTACTTCCAGATGGTGACATTTGTGCAAGTAAAGTCATTAGAAATCAAGAACTTCATAGAAGCATGCTGTAACTTGGGTTTAGATCAGTCTGCCCATGTATGCCACTTTCACATGTATGTACTTTCACAATTTACTTGGAATCTACATTGATAAACCTTGTATTGTCAATTTTTGCAGTGCTTTTGTCACTGTCGTATCTGTAGTACTTAATCAAAGTTTAAAGATTATTACTGAAAAAAAGAAAAGGAAAAAAAATAAAAAACAGCACTTATAAAAGTAGTAAGCTTTCAGAAGACTTTACTTGATTGGATGTAACAGTGATAACATGAGTAGAAGTCACTTTCCAGCCTGAAGCTTGCTGGGCTCCTTCCACCTCAACCCTGAATAAGTGTGCAGGCAATTTTACAGACATTCACTGAGGTAACCCCACCAGCAGCAAAGCCCTGTATGACTTCTCTAGTCCCCCTCCCAGATCTCCCAGCATGCCCTGATCTGCACCATCACAGCTAGCATTCCAGCACAGACCACATTTAACAGCCTTTTGCACAGACAGCATTTGTAGCACACCAAGCCATTCCATAGTCTTGGTAGCAACTCAGAGGCATGAACTCATTTTACCTCAAATCATATTAACTAATTTACACTCACTGATGAACAACAAGAAGTCTCTGGGCCCCTATTTAAGGAAGCCATTTCAAACTTCCTATGCACCCACTCCTTCTGAGGTTTTAAAACGTGAAGGCAATTTTGGTGGTTTCCTTCCTTCCTATTTTGTTTCCTCTACAAATAGGATCCAGACTGCAAAGCTCTGCTCCATCTGATGTTCTGCATGTTGTTATGTGATATTTGTGGCATTATATGGTACAGAAACCTCACTCAGTGCTCTGAGTCAAAAAGAAGAGTTTTTCAGGAGTAAGCCTTAAGTTACATCGTTTAAGTTTCAAAATATCTCAGAACAGATTACTAGATTTTACATTCACTTCCTTATGCTCTCAAATGGGAGTTCTGAAAGCATCTTAATTTAAGAAAAAAAACAAATAAATAAAGAGCTCACAAGCTTCAACACTTTAAGAAGAAAGTTATGTCACACTGATTAAAACTTGGACCAACTCATAACACATTTTGAGACAGCAATCCAGAAGTCAGAGGGGCAGACTTCTGGGCAAACTTCAGTATTGCAGAAACGAGCAGACATTTGTTAAAACATGTCATTGTTGTGAACCAACTCATGCAGTTGAACTCTGGGTCAAATAGAAGAATAAAAGAGAACGATGACCAAATCTGAAATGACATTTTGGGTGTTTTGAATGCTTCTGTTTCCATTTGGGAAAGCACACTAGAAAATAAAGCTTTAGAGACAATGACTCAGCTAAGCTGTTGAAGACAGAAGTTCTGGCAGGATTTATAACACATGTCCTTATGAACAGGAAAGTTCTTTTTTTCTTCCTAGAAGAAAATCGGCTGTATTTGCGAGAACAAAATCTACAAGTTGAAGTAGCTCCATACACAGCCGAGTAATAGCATCTATGTTTACAATCCTAATTACTAAATTTCCTTGCAGTGGGTCCAGTAACAAACAGCTTGCTCTGTGGATAGCAGGTGGTCATTGCAACAAATCTAAATACTGTTTCATCTATGAGCAGAGGGAAGAAAAGCTACATCAAGCCCACACAAATTAGTTGGGTTATTTTTAACCATTTCACAGGAAGCAGGCCCAGACTTCCTGCCAAACTCTAAAATCATTAAGAGAATGACAATGTCCTTGGTTTCCTGATGCTTCCCTAATGAAAATAAAGTAAGATCAAAATACACTCTTGTTCTAGCACTGTTTACTCCCTAAATGATGCTTTGAGATATTTAGATATTCCAGTAGACTTAGAATGATATTTAAATTTCACTCTTGGTAAAGGTCCTAAAAGATTGCAACTACTGACCATGAAAGATTTCCACAAAGCTGTTGAAACACACAAGCATCATAACTGGATTCCTGCTCCCAACAATACTAAGTTAGTCATGTAACCAAAAGAATAAGTCTTATCCCTTCACATTCCGTTTATTTCTAAACGCACACCAAGCTCTTCCTCTGATTCTAGGGTAAAAGAAAAGAGAGTCTGTTTTCATCCTGGTGGCTGAAGGCAAAGCAGATGTAAGAATATGCAGAAGGGGGATGGCAGAACTACTGTTTTCAATGGTACTGGTGGCCTGGAATGCCTTAGGAATGCTCAGGAAACTCTGAACTCGATAAGAAAAAACAGGGGAATAAGAGAAAAGACCTTTAAGAACTTTTTGTTACTTTTACTTATAATATTGTTACTGATTACGCTGCCATCCTGAGAGACCTGGACAGGCTGGATTGTTGGGCAGAGCAGAATCAGATGAGGTTTAAGTGTAGAGACAGTGTACAACTACATGTTTCCTCATCGATGGGAAAAAGTGTACCAGTAAGTACCTTTCTGTTAAAATAGAAGGCTGGAACTTGTAGAGTGCTGAAAAGTGAAACAAACTGCAGAGTGATTCTACGAAAAAAAGTAAAAAAAAAAAAGTAAAAAATCAGTACTTTTTGGTGTAACATCAGTGATAGTGATTTGCTCTTCTTGTAAGTGTATAAGTGCTTAACCCATTACTTTTCTCCAGTTCACTTCCTGTTCCCTTCTTCTCAAGTGAATTATGTATTTGAAAACTTACTTGCATATTCCTAATTTTCTACACTATACAGTCACCTGTTCAACCCTTTTTCCTAAAAGTGTGTTTTCTAGCCGTCTAGATTGTACAAGCATCTGAGGATGGGGCCTTCTCTTCAGATGTAGAAATCTGCAGTGCAGTCATCCAAGCTCCCTTTATAGCCAACAGAAAGAAAATGGTGCTCCTAGGGTGTTATGCAGCTCAGCCAGAGAACTAAACCTAAAATAGGTCAGATGAATAACACCCTGCAGGAAACAATTTCTCTACGTTGAGTATAAAGGAATCCAACATGTTTACTTCAGATGTGGATGACTTAAATTAGGTGAAATCCTGCCCTGCCCTGGTTTCCTGTGCCGTTTGTGCAGACTTCTGAGGCTCTGCCCTTGGAAATAACCGGGCTGTGTGAAAACCACCAGTAATACTGTGTGAGTTTATTCCTACAGCACAGGATCTGCTCGACCTCTAAAATGTCTAATCCACTGGAAAAAAAAAAAAAGAAGTTGCTCTTCCAGAGGTTTTCAAGCAGGCTCATTAGAAAGTTACCATGGAAACATATTCTTCTATTGGTAGAGCACAGTTTGACAATAAACTCTTGTGGGTGTGACCCTTCAGACTTAAATTTTGTAATGCTAGTAAATGAGGCCTCCTGTGAATTTCTCATGGGCACTTTTATTCCCTCACTGAACAGCAAAGAAAAAATGTACGCTGCTGTTCCACAAAGGGATGAAACAGAGCCATCTTTGAACAGTAAAAAATTCACAGAGCTGAGCACAGCTTGAGGAAACGAAAGGAACACCAGACTAGAAGTTCAGACCCCATGACAGGTGAGCTTTGTGCTTTCTTGTTCACCAGAGGAACTAGCTTTAAAAAGGACTGAATCCATAACCATCACAGAGCAACAGACTGTCTCAGTCGCACGTGCCTGCCATCCCTGATGCAACATCTTGGTCATAAAACAGTGTGATACAGCAAATCAAATGATTCTCCAGTGTAGGGGAAATGCAATATCTCCAATGCATTTTATCAACAGGTACTTAAATTGACAGTAATACAATGGCATTCTTGCTCAACCCAAGTGATATTTCTGTTACCAGGAGATGCAAGATTGATGCAGCCATGTTTTTGAACCTCAAGTCCAACTTTCAAAGACCATAGAGGCACATGTCCTTAAGTGCTCGTGCTACAGCTGAAAGCACAGCCGAAGCTCCCAGATCATTAGGAGCTTTCCTAAATGGTTTTTGGAAACCAGTAATAATTTTTCAACAGCCATGAACAACGGCATACTTTTTCACAAACAAGTTGCTGCAAACAAGTTGTTCCTGAAGAGTTAAGATAACCACAGCTTTTGTATCCATAGCAAAAGTATCTTAGGCTACTGTGGTAGTACAAAACCACTCAAAAGAGGGAAAAAAAAAAAAAAGAAAAGAAAAAAAGCAAACCACAGACCCTTTTGCTTTTATTCCTCATTTTCCTGGATTTTTTTCAACCATCTCATAAAGTCTCTGACTTAATACTGCCCAGAAAGTGCCACACAACAGAGCACAAGAGATCATCCATTATTCAATGCCTCAGCAGCCGCTGTAGCCCAGCCATACACACCTTCTCAGATGCACCCAACAATTCCACTTCTCATGCATATCCTAATGCCACGGTAGTTCCATGGCTGGAGAAGGGCTGTCACACTGAAGCACCACCTAAAAATACATTTTCCAGCTGGGATACTTCAGGTGAGGTGGGCTAGCATGCTACGCACTGTGTCGTGATACCTTACTGTTTTTGTGTGTTCCTGGTTCCAGTTGTTCCCTGGCACAGAGCTACACAAAGAAAGGTCATGTGCAAACGCAAGGCTAGGCCTTTCCAATGGGAGAGGGAAGGCCTCAAACATAAGCCAGCTGCACAACCTTGAAGTAAAGAAGGCCAGTGGTACTCTGGGATGCACAAGCGGTGTTGTTAGCAGAACAGAGGAGGGGATCCTTTGCTTCTGCTCACTGATAAGAGTGGCCAAACATGGAGCACTGGGTCTAGCTCTGGGGGTGCCCAGGTATCATGTTGTGTTCCCCACTCCAACCTGATATTTATTTCCCATAAAACTTCCCAAGCAATAACCACCAGTGGCAGTTGTCATGGCTGCATCCAGTTCAGTGTGGATTCAGAGAAGATGCTACAACACAAGAGACAAAGGCTAACTGGATCAGAGCACTCAGCTGTCCACAGTGGCGGTCAATGTAAGGCGCAAGCCAAACGTGAAAGAAACTAACATCTGTAGTTGGTATGTGAATATGAATCAATCGCTTTACTCCACAAATAGTGAGTAGCTAGAACTCACTGAACTCTCCAGCAGACTGTATGATAGGATCTTCCCTTGAGCAGGAGCACTACTCCAGGTCAGGCCTGCTGCAGAAATCCCCTACACCTTGTGGTCAAGAGGTAAGTGACTAATAGCTTGATAACGTTTGTAAGCTTTGCAGTGAGTGCATCTCAGATTGACTAGCATGGAGAACAGAAGGCTCAGGGCAATCTCATCAGTATGCATAGGTACATGAAATGAAGATGGAGAAAAGTGCTTTTCAGTAGAGCCCAGTGCCAGGATAAGAGGCACTGGGCACGAAACAGAACAGAACAGGGGCTGTCTGAACATCAGGAAACAGGGCTTTTTCTGCAGAGGTGAGAGAGCGCTAGCACATGTTACCTAGAGAGGCTGTGGAGTCTCCTCCTTGGAATTCTTCAAAAGCTGCTTGGACATAGGCCTGGCAGAGGTTGGGCCAGATGGACCCAGAAGTTGGAGGGGATCTCTGGAGGCCATTATGCTGTTTCCAATTTTGACACATCTGCCAGCTGCTTGGAGCACAGCTAGGCCTCCTGGGAGCTGAGAGCACAGAAGGCATCACGAACCTCCTCCACATTTTTTCCTCCAGCTACGTAGATAGTTAGGACATAATTTTTCAATGTACATCTTCCATTCTCATTCTACACAGAGGCCGCAATTCTTGACAGACTGAACTACTTTTGGAGGTAATTTTTAACACCAAACATTTCAGACTAAGCCGTTTCCTAACAAAGATGCTATACAAAAAGAAAAGGGTTGATGTAACTTTTTATTATTATCATTCCTTTAACCTTATGTAATCAAAGTAAAAATGGAGCCAACCTGTACTACAGTGAACACAACTGATTAAGGGTGAGCTATTATTCCCATTAATTAGTGCTGTATGTACTGATAAAAAAGCGACAGACATTAGCCTGGACCACGCATTAGATGTTTTCAGCTCCTGGGCAGCATGGCGATGAGTTAAACGTAGGTCAGATCAGCACTTCCAGCAGTAGACCCTGCCTGCATTTTCTCCTGATGAGTCTACTCCTAAAGCCAAACAGAAAAGAGGGCACATTTCTTTGATTTCTGTTGAGTACATATCAGACTAATTAAGAACATGAGTGCAAGAAACAGGCACTTTTTTTTTTTTCCTAAGGAAATGGACTCACTATTGCATTTGTTATGGATCTCAACCTTTACAATGTATCATTTTAATTCTTAAACTGTGCACACCCCTGAGACCATCACTGTGTCAGTTTATGTTTTGCTTAGATACCTCTCCCTGTACAGATCGATCATACTCAGCAGAGAATAGAAACACACTGAGGTCTGGTTGGTTACCAGCTCCTGTGAGAGTTCACTTGAAAGGAACTCCAAAACATGCAGTCCCTGACAGCTTCATTCACAAGATATTTGGTTTTACACAGCAACAATCCAATTGTTTGCAACAGTGACCAATTATATGCCATTTCCTTTGTCCTATTTCAGTCTATGTTCCCTGGGGGATCTAGGTTTAGCTCTCTGGCTGTCAGGAGAACTCCAGAGGAAGTCCCTCTGACGCCTGCTTGCTCTCCTTTCCTCCCTTGCAAGGCTGAGACCTCGGGGATCAGATAACCCAGAGGTGACCTGGAGTACACCTACAGAGCACTCACAGGAGTGACTCCTAGAGAACCTACACTTTGTTCCACCTTTCCCTCAGCAAAGACTGGTCTTTATTTACTAATGCATAATTCGTCCTGTTCCTCTTCCCCTACATGTCACTTTTAATGTTTCCCCGTAAAATCTGAAAAGCTAAGATGCCAAAACACCATAGCAAGGAAGACAGCTAAGCGTGGCTTAAGCAATTACTCTTCAAAGTGAAGAGACAGTTCTTCTGTCGGAACTTCCTCAAGTGCCAGGTCCTCATCGCCTTCTATCTTCAGTCATTTATAGCTCTGCAAAAATTGTGTTCAGTTTACATGTTATTCCTTTACCTCCCCATTTCCATAATCTTACACAAATACATACGTGCACACTTACAACATGGCCTTGAAAATCTCTTTTGTTGCCCATAACATCACCAATTCAGCTTCGTGCTGATCCAAGGACAGTCAGAGGCAGACAGACCTGCTAGTTTTTATAAGCACAGAAATCTTGCACAGACGACCACTGTGTATGCTGCACAGCAGCGTGGATTCACAGCACACTCGTGCCAGTGATAATTCTGACTGGAAACACCCTGCATTTTACTTTTTCATCTACCAAATTTCTCTCCCATGCACTTCCTCAAGAAAAGGAGAACGTGGAACATTCAAACCAGTCTTGGTGCCACATATCCTGCTGTCACTCAGCTCTTGTCAAAAGACTCCCTTCGGCTTGCAGGGGAAAGAGATTCACTGCACAAACTTTGCCTGTCACTCAGGGTACTTTCAAAACCTTCTGTAAGAGAAGCTTCAAACTGAAGAGGATAATGCCTTGCTTCTCCATACTAAATTCAATGTCAGTGCATGCCTCTTCGTGAAAATCTGAGCCTCAGTCCAACTGAAAGAGGCAGATTTTTGCTATTCTTTTCCATGGGAGAATAAAGTCCTTCCACAATACTCAGCAAAAAAAAAAAATTGAATCTAAACTAGGATGATTTTTAGATTTTTAGAAGTATATATATATTTTTTTCACTATAATCAGGAGAAATTTTTCATTCACCTACAGAATTACCGAACAACTTTGGCTGGGATTAGTCTCTTAAGGTCACAAGGTCCACTCCTTGCTCGAAGAAAGGCTAACTTACAGAACACTGCTTGAAAGTTACAGGCTGAAAACAACTCTTTTAATTTCTCATTCTGAAGTCCAATATAGAAGGGGTCCAGAAATAACACAAGAGTTGGTCACCAGTGGAAATGTTCTGTGTTTCTGCCTTCCTTCCTTTTGCGTTTGCTTTGCAAGCATTGCCGGGGTGCCACCATGTAATCTGCCACCAGTGCATGCATTTCAAATTCATTTATTATTTTAAAGCAGCACGGGAGAAGATATGAAAGATATTTAAGCTTCCATCAGGGCTCCGATCTGAGTGGCTGGTTGAGAATTTCCACCACCCTGCAACACATAGCCATGAACTCAGACTATGAAAAGAGCACATGCCTGGAGCAGGCCTAAAGCAGGGCAAGATTTGTTTCCTCTACCTCGTGAAACCAAGAGTGATCTTTAATTATCAAAATCTAACACCGGTCTGGACTGCCAGCTAGGTGGCACAGACAGGAAGGGTTTCTTAGAGAATGACATGTGCAAACAGATAATCCTGGCAAATAAAACTTCTCATTAATAGGCAACAGAGCAGGTCACCCACACAGTAATGTTACACCACTTCATAAGCCGCTGGTGCAGATGTTAGGAGCACCACCATGTATCTCTTCCCTTTTCAGCTCGCCTGCTTTCTAGCAGTTCACAGCAGAGGTGGATTGGTGACCTGATTCTATCCAGTGTCACTGTTTCAGGCAATTGAAATTCAGGGCAATAACCGAGGCCTCTGGTATGTACAGAAAACAAGTGCTTCTTCCCTTCTCCCTGTCACTGGCAATCTGTGTACTTGGCAAACCAAGTATCTGCTGACAACGCTTCTAAGATTCACCTTTGCAGCAGCAGGTCTCCCGATACAGTGCAAAATGGTTCACTCAGGCAAACATGCTCTGTGTTTTAAAACGAAGACTCTCTTTTAACACTTTTTAAAGATCTCCACTTGGAAGCAAGTACAGCCAAACTGTTACACATTTCTGACGTGAAAAATGCCACTGGGAAAATTTGCTATCATTATTGTTACTACTACTTCACTTAAACTTCCCGTACCCATAAAGTAGCAACCAGTCTCACAAATTCTTCCACAAAAGCTGTCTTCACAATTTAAATTTTCATTAATAAAGCATAAATTAAAAAAATATTGGTAGTTAAAAGATCTGCCAAACTTCACATCCAGTTGCCATCGACCTGTCACGAAAGAAGGAGAGACCCACAACCTGTGTTTGGGCGTTTATCACACCGCAGTCTTGGTGAAGTCCGTGGGCAACAGCCGATGAACAACAACAGCAACAACAGCCAAGATGAAATTTTAGTCTGATTTTTTAAATTACATCTGAATGTTCAAATGGAAACATTGCCTAGGAAAAATACTTCTTTCTGTTTTTCTGAAAGTCTCTAAATCGCTGGAAGTGATTTTTTTTTTCTTTAGGAATACTACAAGTAGTTTCATTCCACGTTCTGTATGAAAAATTTCTCGTCTCTAAATACACTGTTGTGGAAACTGACCCAAGAGCCGTCAGGCCACCACGAACAAGATGTCTGTGAACACAGTAGATGCTTGGCTTTGTGGCTGGAAATGGAATAGAATTTAGGACTTTATGCATCCCACGGTTTGGATGGGCATATGCTCTGCAGTGTGAAACACGGATTGGAGGGCCAGGCCCAAAGAGTTGTGGTCAATGGAGCTAAATCCAGCTGGCAGCCAGTAACAAGTGGTGTCACCCAGGGCCACCCCTATTTAACATCTTTATCGATGATCTTGATGAGAGGATAAAGTGCACCTTCAGTAAGTTCAGAATAGACTCCCCAGGGAGATAGTTGAGTCACATCCCTGAATGTGTTTACAAACAGTCTCAACGCGGTGCTCAGGGACATGATTTAGTGGTGGGTTGTTAGAGTTAAGGTAGTATGGTTTGGTTGCACTTGGACTTGATGATCTTGAGGGTCTTTTCCAACCTGAGCAATTCTATCACTCTATTCTGTGACTCCATGAAAGCCAGGAGATGCTTTTCTGCTCATCACGACAAAACGGTCCTTTCTAACTTAGGATATCCTATCATGCTACAATTCAGTTGTGTAATAAAGTAGGATGCATTACTTTGGGAGCAGCCTTTGTGTTATGGATGCTGATTGTTCAGCTATTCAAAAAAGATTCCCACCATCCGCCGCATAACTTACGTCCCTGTGCTGGGAAAAGGACACAGTAATTAACATACAGAGCTAATAGAGACTGCAAATTTTCAACTAAATTCTGATCACGTCTCTCTGCCAGACCTTTATAAGCTCTCTCTGACCAGAAATACCCCCTCCCTTCACAGTCTTGCCTCAGTGAATCCGCCACTATTTAGCAGTTCATACATTTGCGAACAACTGTTTTCAAGGATGAGGCACAGGAGCCCGCTCAGTGTGACCCAAGAAAGACAAAAGTTTGGACACCCACATTATAAGGCTTCCTGCCTTCGTGAACATGATGCTGTGGATGCAGCAGAAGGGCTCAAACCTACACTCCTTAAAATGTCTTACAGCAGCAGAGGAAAGACTTTCACTATATTTCACTCGGTATTTGAGATGACTGCTCTCCTGTTTTTTCAGTGTACCCCAGAAAAAGGCAGGAGGAATATCAAGTGTCTGGGTACATAACTGAAAGTATCTGCCCAAAGTGTCTGTGTATATTCACGGCATCCAGAAATGCACTACATCTTAAAAGCACTGAATGCAGCACTTAAAAGCTGCGTGACTGAGCTCCTAAAGCAGCTTTTAAAATATAGTAGATAGTTCCTCATTATGAACAAGTCTCCTTTGGCAGTTCTTGCAGTCATAAGTACTCTCATTTATTGCAGTGGGACTAATCAGACAGATACTTCATACAAATGATTCTCAGTTATTGCCTTAATTGATTTTCTTTGTTTTTGCTATGCATCACTACAGAACCTTCTGATATACTGACTTTTTAAAAAGATTTAAGTACTTTTTTTTTTGTTTTCATATTTTCAGTTGTTAAAACTAGGATCTTTCACTGGGGAAGTCCAACTGCTTGGGTACCACGAGTACCAGAACATGTATGACCTCAGCAGACACAAATATTTTATCCATTCGAAATGCTGCTTGGTGACTTCAACAATCAGCTTACTGCAAACAAGAACATATATATTTTTAGTGGTGACAAACATTACCTGTGCCACGTGCATGTGCAGTTTATGGTACGCAATGAGAAACTGACTAAATACATCAAAGTAATCTCTAAATAGAAAAGATTGTGAATGAAATTAAAAAATGACAATGCATTGTAAGACTCTTTTTTTGCATACCAAGTCTGCAGGATATATCATTCTGGAACTGTAAGTTTGGCTAGAAGTCTTTTTCATAATTACAAGAATCTTAGGATATTTGCTCCCTTATTTTCACAAATTCCCAGTGCATTCTGACTTGCATCATTGGGGCTGAAGAGTTCAAAGTCCATAAAGTACGGTATCATTTTCTTTAGAAATAGGCGTCTGTCTTGGCGCAGCCATAGAGAGAGATTATGGCACCTAAAGCATATGCTGTCTTCTTTCTTCCCTCCTTCAGGTTCCTTTGCCAGAGTCTCCGTGCCTTCCTGTCGATGAGCCACAGTGCCAGCAAGCAACAGGGCTCTGCGATACCATTGCCAAAGGCTGAGGCAGAGGACTGTGGGGGCTGGAGAAAGATGTGCAACTCCAAGCCTAAAACCCTGCCCTCCTGGATAACAGTCTTCATACAGTGAAAACATCCTCCTCTTCCCAGTTCAAAATGTCAGTTTGAAACAGCACCTTACAGGCAAAATTTGCAAGTGCTCAAAGGTGAGATTTCCTTTGCCACTTTGCTTTGAGACCTAAGAACTCTGGTATTCTGTAAATGCTTATACAAAGTGTCTGAAGAGATGGGTGCTTAATGAACAGTGAAATAATCAAAGCTAAAAACTTCTCAAAAGGACACAAAACTCACTTGCCATAAACAACACGAAAGAGAGCAAAAGCAAGAGACTGAACATAACGTGTAAACGCAGAATCAGGAGGGAAAATATCCCAAAGGTTTCATTTAAGTATCAGTGCAGAGCTGGAGAAAAATAATTATGCACATAGTGTTACTGTAAATGACAGCTAATAAAACAGAAGGCTCAAATTATTGCTGCTGCTTCAGAGGGCAAATAGGCAAACACAATGAGAGACTGCATGACAAGCCATCGTGCAGAGTTTCACTTCAAAAATCCTACTTCACTTAAATGGCACAATAAGTTCTAATTAATGGGAAGCATTAGACTGGAACATAAGGCAGCAAACATCGCTAAAGAATAAACATAGTCTCTCATGAAGGAAAATTTGCTCTGATCATGTTGTCAAACTGACAGAAGCATCTTCCAGGAGCAAGTGGATCAAAGTTAAAAGAAGTGCTGTAATTACTGTTCTCAGATCTTATACTTCCCCTGCCTCAAGAACAATTAAGCCGTGAGCATTAGTCCAGGAGACAAAAATAATATCATGAAACCACCTAGCAACTACAATAACAACAACCTGCTGATACTTCGGGAATAGAGGAAAGCTGGGAAGGGTTAGGAGAAGGGACTGATAGTTGGATCATTTGGTTATTCACAGGATTTACATCCATGCATCCAAACTCAAGCCACAGTTTCAGCCTGCCCAAGTGAAACTCAGGTACAACGCCTAACAGCCAGGATCCCCTGGTCTTTCCAACCTGCTGTGACAACTCCCCGGTGGGGTTTTGAACTGTGTAAGTGTTCCTCCAGCTGCTTGTCTTTTGTCTGCAACAGATAGTTGCTGCCACTGAAACAGTCAAGAGGAAAGGACTCGGCTTTACGGCCAAATGAAGGACCAGCAGCCAGTACCTGCTCAGTACAGCAAAATGGGATGAAAACTGTGCTCACAGAGGAGCTGCCACACCACTGTCCATACAGGGTCTGGGATAACCATGTTCCAGAACCCATCTCACATCAGCATGTTGTGTCTTTGCATAGTGAGGCAGGAGGTCTCTATGTAATCAGTTCTACATTTGACGGGGAGAAAAGGTGAAGCAAGTAACTTAACAGACACCTATCCAAAAACACATGGGAAAAGCAATCTTCTTTTGCAGAAGAAGCATATGCCTTGATGTCATTAAACTTGAGCTTTCAGCTCAAATTTGGCCTGAATTATTCCTGTGAAAAATCAGAATTCACTCTCTTGAAGTAGGCGAGACATTAATTATCAGATGATCCATATGAAAAATAAGCTATCAGCTAAAAGCTAAGGTTAATAGTAGCCAATAGATCTATAGCATTTCCTTCTGTAATTCTGTTTAAATGTTTAGGTTACCAGAAAGAAATTAACTCAAAGTACAAAGGAACTTTTCAGAGTACCATAAGACGCCCTGTTGTGGGTTTCACAGAACTGTAGGGGTTGGAAGGGACCTCCAGAGGTCATCGAGTCCAACCCCCCTGCCAAAGCAGCTCCCTAGCCCAGGTACCTGTCATCCTCCAGGACAGCCAGGTCCCTCTCCTCAGAGCTCCTCTCCAGCAGGTCATCCCCCAGCGTGCACAGGTGCACGTGGTTATCCCTCCCTAGGTGCAACACTCCACACTTGCTCTTGTTAAACCTCAAGATATCCACTGATTTTACTAACAAGAAAGTTAGCCTGCATCCAGGGGACTGAAAGATCTCACCGCTGTTATTTGAACAGCCACAAAATACATTTCATAAAATTTCCATAAATTAACCCTGAAAAAACGTGCATGTTTTTCTGGGTTATTCTATGTGCTGTGCATATATTCCTCCACATCTCCTTGGCCCTTCATGCTCTGTTATACTCATATACATATTTTATACTCTATACCATACATTCAACACAAGTAGTATAAAATGTAGATTCCCCGACCTATGATTCAGATTGAAATCAGCTTTGATTATCAAGTTCTGTTTTAATATTCCTGATCTTGGCAAGCTAAAAAACAGCACAGCTTTGCCAGAGATGCCTTGGATTTGCTCATACGGCAGTTTCAATAAAAAATACACACTGCAGGCCAAATTATGTTTTGAGTTATCAGGTTTGCGTAAGAGTCAGAGCATAATTTGGCCTCTGAGATATTTAATTCTGAATTATGATAATGTTCAAGGTGGAAATAACATAGATTGTCTTTAAATCAAGCCCTTGCAAGTTAAGGGAAAAGACCGTCACTCTCTGTGTAGACCAATCTAACAGGGTACTGTGCCACCAAATGGGGGCATACAAAGAATTCTGAACCCCCCAAAAATCCCATTTCAGTAGTACATTTTAAGGGAAATATATTAACAGTATACATGTCCGGTAATGATCACAGCTTCAGGAATAGAAGAGGAAATCAATATCAATTAAGTGGGTTTAGCATTCTGCTGTTCACGCTGGGAGCTGTTCATGTTGTGTTCAGCAGCACACAGAACATCCTACACTGCAAAACACCAGCTCCAATGGGAGATGAAGACAACACTTTGGATTTTGTAGTATAGACGACATTAGCATCCCTAAATTTCATATAAGTCTTCCTTTCTTTGCTCACTCCTTAGGGTGCTACGACTGCCGCTCTACCGACTTGATTTTTAACAAAAATACCAACTGTCCTCACGTCGTCAGGAAGCGTGCTTCTCTCACCACTCAGCAAAGTTTCTCAGGATGCAGTTGAGAACAAGGCCACTGGTGGCTCACAGAAAGTCCACAGCCAACAGCAGAATCATGGCCTAAATGGAATCATTTTGAGTTTTCTTAAGGATATCTGTCTGGTAGGTGTAGGGCCTTTGCCTATTGCGATTATCAAAAAGAAAATTCAATACTTTGAATAAATTCCTGTAAGAGAAAGTTGATGTATTTAAATTTGCTACTTCCAGTTATCTCCAAGCTAGCTTAAAAAACTCACAGCGCTTGAATTAGTAATAAAAAAAAAATCCTTGGAAGTTTCCTTTCAGTGCTAATCTCAGTTGGCACAATTCAAACTAAAATAACACTGGTATTTGTGAGACACGGAATTAAAAAGAAAAAGAGAGAGAGAAAGGATACTGTGTAAAGAGAAAAACACTGGTGCAAATCTGGGGGAGCTATATCCATTACCACGGTTTAAGAGTACAAGACCCAAAAATGGAAAGCAAAGAAAAAGAAATTCCGTTGAAAGCAATTAGCATGCCACTTGGAGGAACTGCAAGGACTTCAGCTACCCACACACGAGGAAAGAACTGGTACAGTTTGATTTTTGAAGGCTTTCACTCCTAATAAGTATTCATTGTCAATACAAAAGGAAAAGGACAGGCAGCCTGGATCCCAACTGCCTTCGTCATTCTCTCCCCAGATGAACAGGAGCTGGCTATAAAATTACTGACTTTAGAAGAGGCACTTGGTGTCAAACTGAGCGGTACTGGCTGAGCAAGCTGCTTTCCCACTCCTCTTTCCCAGCACCACACCATTTCTCATCACTTTTGAGAAGGGAGAAAAGGGCACTACATCAGCAGAAACGAGGCAGCATTGTGCAACAGCAGCAAGAGACTAAGCACCACGTGCTGCCATTTAATGGAATCTTCCTGAGGGAAGTGTTCAGGGAGCTGACTGCGCTGCTGTGACAGTAAGGAGGATGACCTGAGCAACTGCCCTCACACTGTCCCGGTGCACTGTTTGATGCTCCAGCTGGGAAGCCAGAGGAGAACTCGTCAAGTGCATCTGTTTGGTAATTACTGCAACTTTCCCCTCACCACTCTTCCAATTTTGCAAACAGCTGCCGAAGCAAGCAAAGGTTGCCTTTATAGGCTTGAAAATTCTGAGCCTGTAGCTGTTGGAAAACTGGAAATCAAGTTTCAGGGTGGTCAATACCTCTGTCGCTGAGCATGGAGGACTTGGGAGGAAAAAGATACCAGCAGAAAGTCTCGGGAGCAAGCTGTGGTAAAGCTGTGTGATTTTACCTCATCTTGTGCATAGGTCAGACTCTTTGACCTACAGAAGAACACGCTTTTACCAGAGAACACTGTCTGGGGACAGATCCTTTGTTTATTTAAGTCACTGTCAGTCTCCCAGCTGCAGTGGAGTGATGCAATTTGCTACTGGCCAGAGTCCTGCCTTTTGACTTGATTTGTACTTGTACCAATAAGTGCATGATGCATCCAGCAGCCTTTACTCATGTGCTTGGAGCTTGCATTAGTATTGCATCAGAAAAGCAGGATGGTAAGCACAGCACAAGAGTTTAAAATAGAAGATTTACTGCAGAAATGCAAATCCCAAAAGGCAACTGAGTTTGAGAGTTCCCTGTGTGAGCTGCTAACAAATTTGCTGTGCTGCAACCCTCTTCCCCCGTGGCAACTCTGAGGGAAGAGGTAGGCCCCCAAAGACTTGCTGTGCTTCAAGATGCCAAGATAAACACAGACGTGAACGTAGTAATGATAAAGCAGATCAGCCACAGTAGCAAATGGCTGGGCTTGACAAAAACATTGCCAAGCTTCTTGCTACGCAAGAACCAATGCTACAGTCTTCCCAGAGATCGCTTATTTAGCTCAAAGCAGCTCACCCTGAAACACTACAACACCAAGTTCCTGCAGAAGCCACGGAAATCACCACCCCCACCCCTTTTAAAAGCAGATACGAAACAGAAATATCACCAGGACTTGCTGGTGCCAATTACTGTGCCCAGAAGAATCCCACTCCATGCAGGGGCCAGCTGGGTGCCTCTCAAATACGGACACCAAAAAACGCGGCCTCCTTTCAGCTGAATATTCAGGCAGAGCAGACAAAGCGTGAATTGGCTGAATCTAAAGCACAACTTTGTCATGGAAAGAACAGGACAAAAATCCCCACGTTAGTTTTAGTCCACAACGCATTTGATGGCAGCTTTATGTTCATTTTTGAGAGCAGGAGGAGGGTGGTTTTTCATTTTCCTTTCTATCTTATTAGAACAGCAGAATTTACTAAACTACATTTAGAAGCGCCATGTCCCATTGCAAGCTTCATATTTGCTTCATATTTGTAAACGTGAACTTCTTAATTCTTAGATATCAGATGAAAAAGTGCTTTTAATGAGAAGATCTTCCCAAAGTGCGGTCTATTAGACAAGTCTTTGTTGTGTTTTGTTCAGGTCTTTGGGTTGCGATGTCAGAAAGAAAATGACACAGTTCAGGTACAAAGACAAAGAAGAGCTATAAACCTCAACAGGAAATGCGATCACAATATGGTTCACCATTTTGGCAGGGATGTTGTTCTTGCACAGCTAGAAACACCCTCCCTCTCTCCCCAAAAGCAGACCGATCCCACACACAAAACATCTCTCTCAGACCTCTGCTGAAGGAATGCTGTGAGTGGCACACACAGAGAGCTGCTGAGAGATCTGTCAGCACCTGGTGATTATAGCATGCTCTCAATCTAGATATTTTTCATAAGAAACTAAGGGCAGAAATCAAGTAAATCTCCATGAAAATACGCTGTGTATGTGCTTGTGCATGGGCCAGGAGAGGACTTACGCTAAAGCCTGCCTCTTCTCCGGCTTGCAAAGGAGCCATTGCTCTCAAAAGAATAACCAGCACCAGCAAAGCTGAAAATCAATACACAAGAACAATGCAGTTAACTGTATTAATTGCTGCTACAATACTTACAGCTCCCCGGGTTACATACAGTACAAAAAAAAAAAAAAAAAAAAAAAGCTACTCTTACTTCCCTGGGACTTTCTAGAATCTCTCAAAAATGAGGAGAGACTGAAGAAACTGGGGCTGTTTAGTCTGGCGAAAAGGAGGCCGACGGGGGATCTTATTGCTCTCCTAATTCTTGAAAAGTGCTTACCAGAGAGCCGGGTTGGTCTCTTCTCACTGGTGACAGGACAAGGGGAAATGGCCTCAAGTTGCGCCAGGGTAAGTTCAGGTTGGATGTCAGGAAACAATTCTTTACAGAAGGGGTTGTTAAGCATCGGAATAGGCTCCCCAGGGAGGTGACTGAGTCACCATCCCTCGATGTGCTTAAGAACCATTTGGATGTGGTGCTCGGGGACATGATTTAGCAGTGTGTCGTTAAGAGTTAGGGCAGTGTGGTTAGGTCGTGGTTGGACTCGATGACCTTTAAGGTCTTTTCCAACCTGAGTGATTCTGTGATTCTATGAGAACAGTCTTTTCTATTCTAGTTAATTTGAATGAACGTGGAGCTCCTAAGGTGCAGCCTTTAAAAAAGAAAATAACTACAGAAACATTTCCTTTAAAAAAATAAGCACATGACACAGAGCTTATTCTGAGAACACTGAGTTCAGTATCAACTTTGCTTCCAGTCTTCCCCACCCCCAACCGAGACCAACACGGCACAAATCCTCTCCAGCAACATTCACTCTGACGTACATATATTTCTGACGCAAACTTCCAGAGGGACCCACCAAGAGCTCTGCCTTTGGGAGTGTTATTCACACAAAAGATGCTGAAATTGGTTTCATGTAATAAACTCAGTGTGGTAAACTAGAACTGTTAAGAAAACCATATTTTTAAAGAATTATTTCAAAGTAAGGCCTGACGGGACCAGTGAGCAAAACTCAAATCTTCAGCAGTAACTGGAGGAAGGGCCTTTGCACGTCAACTGGAGACAGGGTCCTCTTAAATGAATTTTCATGCAAAGTGTAGAAAGTAACTGTCGTGAGCTAGACCAAGTGTTTCAGTTCCACATCCCACCTCCATCAGCACTTGTATTGCAGCAGAACTCCTCGCCACTTCAATTCATTCTAACCCACAAAAATAAATTGATTAGATAAATTTGGACAAGACACTTAAAACAGTGTTGCCAGGTGCTTCTGGATATGAAAAGCAGAGTGGGAGCTTTAATGCAGTTAGCTCTTAGTCATAGGAAGGTGATAAATGCAGAAAGAAGATATCCTCTGTTAATGTTTATGTTTACCATTTTCCCAGGTTTAAAGGCAACCAGTGTTTCTCTGTCTCGCACCTTCGGACAGCCAATTATAGCAGCAAAGTCAGTGACAACAGCATTCTGACTTCACAGTGTTTCCATATATGATGAGAGAAGGTGCAGGACAAAGCAGGCATGAGTTCTTAATTTCTTGTCCTCTAAACTCAGCTGGTATTCGGGTATTTATTACTTTCAGTAGAGGAAAAATTAGCCAAAGTGAAACAAGAACTCAAGCAAAACAACTTACATAATTGAAAAACTTACTCAGAAACAGACTCTGAAATGTGCTGACAGAGACAGTGGCAAATAAAGACGCCAATGATTTCATTAGGGATACACTGACATTTCTAGAGCAAAAAAAAAAAAAGTCTCCCACTTCATCCCAAACGGTCCCACTAAACAGCATTCTCTGTAGCTCTTCTATAGTCCCTTTACAACACTGCCAGTGCCAAAGGCTGTAAGAACCTCTAAAACCGTGCTATAAATTCTGAGTGGATGTAGAGCAGTGTGCCTTAGCTCTCCTCATATTCTCTGCCAAAAGTAGCTGGTGCATGGAGGAAGAGGGTTTGCAAGTACCTTGTCAGTCCGTAGAGAGGTAAAGCTATCAGTATACATTTGCTTATTAGCATTTCAGGCCATACGCTCCTGGAGGTATCTGTGGAGGGCTTGGGAACCACCAGGCTCCCACACCTACTGTCCCACCACCATTTCTTGCAGCGAACAAGGGGAAAATAGGAGCTGCACAGCAGCTGCTTAAGGTCGTACTGCTGAGCAAATGCACAGTGACCGTGTCCAGTGGCACACTGCTGGGCAGTCACACCTATGGGCAGTCAGCCTGGAACCTTTGTTGCACCAGCATTCCTCCTTCCCCACACACTGTGACGGCTGATTTCAGGCTCAGGCCTTCCATGATTTTTTTTTTTTTTTTTTTTAGTTTAGCTGTACATCATCATTTTTACGAAGGTCACCCTTTCTTAACAGTTAGAATTGGGATGAACCAATGCAAACTCTTTCACACATACGTAGAAACGTTTATCTCAACCTGATATTACTGTGCTCCTCAGAGCAGCAGTCTTCTATCCCAGCTGATGTGCTTCAATAGCAGATGCAGCAGCTCAACATTTTCCAAGAACTTCAAGGAATTTGCAGTATCTGAGACTAGGAATCTACAAACAAATCTCATCTGACGGAAAAAAAGTTTACACCCATCTTCAACACTTCAACATTTTTGTCACACCGTTTGAATACATTCATTTTCTTCAGTGCGGAGATTAACAAACACATGAATCATTCAGATCTGTCCATCATGCAGTGCTGGTAATACCAGATAGCGTGTTTACAGTGCTTTCACAGTGAATGTGAAATCAATCCGGTGCACATTTGCCAAGATATAAATATAAATGTTATATAATGCGCAGTTCACAATCAATACATCAGCTGCACGCATCAAATCGGAGAAAACAGCACATGAACTACTATGCAACAACTGTCCTACGAAACGGAAGCTGCAATTGCCTGAGTCATTTGACCCAAAATTCGGTCCTATTGTTTGGTGAGCACAAGAAGCAATAAAGACAGCAGAGCAACAACCGCAGCAATCCTCTTGGTTTGTCCAGGAACAAACAAAGTAATTAGGCACAGTCAGAAGCGCTCAGCATCTTCGGATAATGTTTTCTACTGCTTAGGCTCAGAGAGGAAATGTTTTTCCTCCAGACTGACACGAACTGATGAAGTATCACTGTTAGTAATGATGATGAGAGATGGAGAGATCAAGGATAGGGAGTCCAAAAGCAAACATGCTACAACTTAGCTCGTGGGGGGGACTGCCACCCACAGCTTCGGAGAAACAGCCTGCAGAAGTAGCATTTCCCGAGCTTTGACTTTCAGGTGTTTCGTGCACGCTAACAGATGATTACTTGGAAATAGTTCAGTGAAACGCAGTGACAAAATACAGGGACAGATCTAAGTTCGGTGATTGCAAAATAAGTTTTCTGCGAAACAGGCAATTAGATAAAACGAGCACCTCCCACACCAACAAAAGGATTGTATTCATCATTATTGAATGAAATCTTGACCCAGTTATACTGGTACAAGTCAGGAATGACTTCCCTGATTTCACAACTGCAGGAAAACAGGACTCCTGCCGCCTAAAACACAGTCGGGGGGGGGGGGGGGGGGGGGGATCTGTACTCACTGATTGTTCTGAAGAAGTAACCCATAAACACCAAACTGGATTTCATTTGAAAACCGAAATTCCTATAAAAAGCCTTCCCGTTTTTAAGGTCTATGGGGTTTTATACACTGTAGCACTGTAAGACGCGGTTTTAGCAGGGCAGACTGTTTAGGGCGTCCTTGGATCTTAACTTTTGCTCAGCAAGGCACCTGGAAAACACGCAGACACCTGTTGCTTCAGACAGCCAACGCAAACTGCACTCGAACAGCCACAAGAGAAACAAACAGCCCTGAAATCCCCGATTATCCCCGCGTCTTCCCGCCCCACAGCAGGTTTGCTTCTTGTATTTGAGAGAGGCAACAGGAATGACAGAAGTCGCGGGGCATCTATGCACTGCAAACGCGCACGGCGACCAGAGGCAGGCGTGAGGGGGAACAGAGAAACGAAGGACGGCGGGGGAACGAAATCAGGCTCACCAATAGTAAAGCTATAGCCATCGATGCTGAAAGTAGCACTCCGGCATTTTTTAAACCCTTCCTTCCTGCTGCTCGGCTCTGTCATGATCCCTCCAGCTCGTCCCGCGCGCTGTCTCCCCGCGGCAGCGCCTCTCAGGAGCTGCGTTCCCGCCGCTAGCGCCAGCCCGCGCAGCCAGCCGCGCGCATCTCCGCCTCAGGGAGCCCAGGCGCGCACCCGGCCGCTTTCTCCTCCCACAGCGCGCACCGCCGTGCCGTGCCGGCCCAGCCCCGGTAGCCAAACCCACGGCCAGTATCTATCGGATCCGCGCGGGAGTTGGGGCGTGCCAGTCAGAGGATGATGAAGGGCTCGCTGCCGTCGGCCTGCGCGGTGTGCCCTGCCACGCTTCGGCCGCCGTTCTGTGAACTCCCCTCGCTCTCGTGGCTGCTGATCTGCAGCAAATCGCCCTCGGATTTCAGCCCTCCCAATGCGATCAAGCGGGACTTAACAAATCAGCCCAAGATTAGAACGCGCCGTCAGTCATCTCTTTCCCACACAAGCAACGAGTCTCTAAAAACACAGCCAGAGGAAGAGTATAAATTAACACCCCCCCAAAAAAAATCTTTTACGGGACTGTGGGAAATAAAAGCAATTTACTAACAGTAAACTGAGCAGAATGCACACACACACACACACACACAGAAAAGCCTTCTGAGCTTCCACTCCATCGCCCTGCGGTTTGTAAACCTCTCTTGCAACTTTCTTCCTTCACCTCAGGGATGTTTGAAAACAGCGTTCAGAAAACTGCAGCCCGCTGCTGAGAAAGGAAGGCAGGGCAGCCCCTTCCTGCGAGCAGACACGGCCCGGAGTTGGGGCTGAGGAGGTTTTCCCAGAAGGCAGGCAGCAAGTCAAGCTTCTATAAACAGGAGTCCCTCCCTATAGCAAGGGAGCTGGAACAAGGTGATATTAAAGGTCCCTTCCAACACAAACTACTCCGGGATCATATGAAAGCGCTGGAAATGCCTCAACACTGTCATCTCACAAGAACGTACAAACCTTCCCCCGGATTATATGTTAATACAAGAACCAGCTACTGACGTGACCCCATTTCCAGGTCCCAAAGAGTGGAAGGTAAATTCCAGGTAAATCTGGCAGGCTTTGCTTTGGCTAGTGTGTAATCTACGTGGAAACATTACCCTTCAGGAAGACTGCCTTCAAAAATAACAGGAGAGAGCTCACTCAAAACTCAGCCAAGGCACACCAAAACATTTACAAAACATCAGCAAGCCTGGTCTGTGTTTAAGGTATAAACCGCAGCCCTAGTCTGTTATTGACAAAAGCTTGAGTCAGATAGAAATAGTGCACTCTAAATCCCCACCCTTCAAAGGATGGGTGAGAGCCACTGCTGAGCTCTGGTCCAGCCAATTTAAACCCCACTTAACTCAAACCCAGTCAAGAGCCCCAGCCAGTCTGTCTTGTTAACAGGCTTTTTAAATCATTTGACTGTTCAATGACACGAGACAAGTTCACGATGAAAAGGGCTGTTAGTGGGCACAGTTTTTGTTTGAACAGAAAGCGGGACCTGGTCTTCCAGTTTTCTCAGCTTTTCAAGAGCTGAAGCACAAAACAGCAGTAACTACTTAGATGCAACATTTCCAGCACTTGCACCTGCAATTATCTATGAACTCAGAAGGGCCGGCAAACACCAACAGTATTAAAAAACTGCTGCTCTGGAGACAGCTGCTGCAATAAAGAACTTTCAAGCAGATTACTAGACTGCATCATTTAGCTGCCTCTCTAAAGAATATAAAAACAGAGTGAGTATATAGGGCTTCCGAGGAATCACTTTCTCTGTCACTGGTTATGTAGGTCACACACCTACATCAGCACTAATACTCTGCCTAGAGAATGACTCACACTATCTAAAGAGCATGAAGCTAAGCGTTATCTAAAGGAAAGGTGGAACTCTCAGGTTTAGTTTTTTATTATTATCTGATGACACTTTCTTTGGACCATGAAGCATCAACTCATCAAAAACATGTGGGAAGTTGATCATGAAGTTTCTTAGATTCAGGAAAGACTTCATTTATAAAAAATGAAAACTAGACAGATGCAGTCTTGCTTGATGCGAGAGAATTTTATTAGCATTTCTGCTCTCAGGTAAAGTACCCTGATCTCTAAATCACTGCCATGCTGGTCACTCATCCTCACTGGAGCATCGTCCACTTTGTACAGATTGACAGAGACCTTTTCCCTGGCATTCAACAGCTATGCATACCTAAATTAATTTGCAAAGATACCTCGTTAAAGCCCCAATCAAAATTAATTCAAATGTTGTAACAACTTCATGAGTTGGCTCTTTCTGGGGGAGAATAAAGAGTCACTCAGCAGGGCCAGCTACTAAAGTAAGGCTGGAAGATAGATCTCCCCTGTTCCTGGGGTAAGAGTGGGCAATCTAACCAGGCTGTTTGCAGTGGGATGCTCTCTTCCTTCAAAATGGCAGAGGCACTCGCCTTGGGGTGAAAAGGAAAGTTTTTTAACCAGAAAGTTTTTCAAGATGAAAATAGTTTCCCCCCTGCCCTAGTAACAACTTCACCTGGCTCTTCAAAGAATTACCAGACTGTATCAGTAACTCCATACCTGATCCTACCTGGTTCTTCACGTTTTGCTGCTGAGCTCTTGGCTCAATGTCAGTTCTCTCCCAAACAATCCCTACATATTAATTTGGGGGGTACAGTACATTTTCTACCATGCACTGCCAGGTAGCACCAGTATAAATTGTTAGGCAGCTCTTGCGGCTACAGTTCAGTGCCATGTAGAGTAATCCATGTATGTCATTCGTAAACCACCTGGGGGTCCTGAGAAGAAAAGCACAGTGTGAATTGAAAATATTTATTATTATTGCTGCAAACAGACCAGGGTATCTATGGCAACATTTAATTCTTCCACACATAAAACAACGATTATTTTAATATTTTTCCTCTTTTCAACGTGTAGAAGAGCTTGTATCTTTTTTTTTTCAGGAAGTTGATTTTAACCAAAGATCTTATCAAATGAAACCAATGGTCCATCCAGTCTGCCATCCTTCAACACACATGCTTGAGGAAGTTATAAAACAGTCACCTGTAACACAAACACAAAACACCATCTTCCTATCCTCAAGCAGTGCACTTCTGCCCTGCAGTAAAAAAATTCATGCTTCACATAACTTCGTCTAAACAAGACTGAAAGATTTTAAATTGCAGTTTACACCCAAAAGCTTTCCCCAAATAAATGCTGAAATTTAGTTGCATACGGAAAAGCTCCCATGTATCAGCGCCAAGTCACAGCTTGTTCTTTCAGTTGCACATCCCCAACTCTTGTACTAGGAGAAAGGGAGAATAAAAGTGCTGAGTAAAACCCTTGTCCCACAGAATTCAAGGGCAAATCACTCACTCCAGCAGGGCTGGAGTTCTGTGCTTCCAGTTTTCTAGCCCTGTGCTCCTGTTGACCCAGCTCCTGAAATAATACAAATTCTTCACTACTCTGACCAAATTTGATCTCAGGTATCCTAGTGCTTTTGTAGCAACTGTCACTGAAGTAAGCAGAATTAGGAACTCATAATTTTTGTCTCTCCAGAAATCTCAGGTACCTTCACTTAACAATTTGAATACAAGAACAAAACTGCAGCCACACTGGGTCAGGACAAAGCTCAATTTGGCAGTGTTCTACTCCCAACTCTGCATCATATACGATGCATCATCAGAGCAATACATCATAGGAAAGTGATAAGTATGCTAAAAACGATTAAGAACGAGGCAAACCATGGTGCTGTTAGGCAACCAACTTCCATCTGAAGAACCTTCTGAGCCAAGTGTGCTTATGAATGTATAGAAGGTGGTCTAAAGCTTCCTATTCAATCAGCTTAAACCCTCAGCACCTGTTAGCAGGCAGGTTCACACCTTAGCTAAACAGCACATGAAGATCTCTTTTGAACCTTTCTCCTTCTAGCTACTTGATGGCTCTTTAGCCTGCTATCTCTTTTGACAATAATATCAACTCAAAAGCTTTCTGGCAATGCAGCCAAAGTTGAGGAGAGGTTACATGAAGCAAAGGGGAACCCAGCACTCAGGATTTCCAACACTGAGGAATCCTTAAGATGGTGAACCCCAGTGCATGGACCACAGAAGCACAGGGCAAGCCACATGGAGTCCTGCCTTTGACTCAGGAAAACTTTATGAATGTCAGATGTTCCAAACAATGCTTTCCATTTTACAAGTAGACATTTTTTGGAGCAGTTTTAGAGAGGGCTCTCTCATCCCCAGTGTCAGTGCTGCCCAAAAACATTTAACACCCCAAAGCTCAGCCTTTTTCAGAACTGAGCATGATGAAACAAGAATTGATAAATACCAAGAAAACATCTTACAGTTTCAGAGAAGCTAAAATGCAACCTCCCAGGATGCTCAGTGTCTTTCTGACAAGCAACAATGAAGTTATGTACTCAGATTGTTCATGAAGGAACTTCATTCATTCCCAAAAGCTTATTTGTTTTACCATTTCCTAGAAGTAATCCAAATGTATGTTACAACAGCTTTATCAGAAGTTGACACTGGATATCCGGTACATTTAAGATATTTTTAGGCATAATAACCAACAGTCAGTATGACTATCTAGTGCTCAGCTATTCTGATGCTCTTTGCTTGAAGCTTCACCATTTTCTCTCTTGCCTAACAGTGACAAAAAGAACAGTCTGCAGTTTGCTGGAGTATTAGTGTGTGCTGTTTTCTATTTCCCAACACACATTCATATTGTATCATTTAAAATGGCATTACACCATGGATAAAAATCCAAATGCATCTGATAAATCCTGAGCACAGGAAAGGGAAGAAAAAAAATGGTAACGATATTCTGAACTTGGTTTTCATCCTAGCTATTTCAAACATCTTTGCAACTTAGGAAATGTGTTATTTTCCTAAGAAACATAAAGAATCTATGCTGTCTACTTTGAGGCACATAGATGATATGCCTACACAAAGACCCCCCCCAGGTTCCTATTGAAGTAAGCCAGTAATCCCAAAGGTGAATCAGAGCTCCTAAGGTGTGACGTGTCCTCTAGAGAAGTTCTCTCTTTGGAGTATCAAGGCATCCTGCAGCATCTAAGATCTGAAAGAGGCAGCTTAGTGAAGAGACCAATGTTAAGCAGCAGGACTCCCTACCAAGAGTTTATACCTTCTCCAGATGACCTGCAGACAGTAACATGGGGAATCACGATCCTCATCCAACTACACACAGTAACAGTAAGGTCCATCTTTCACAATGGGTCCTGGAAAAATGCACAATGAGAAAGCTACAGTATCACACATCATTCTAGTGCCACTTGTAAGTGGATAGGAAAATACTGTGATGGTGAATCTAGACATGTGCAAAAAATCAGAGGATGGGAAAGATGTAGTAAGAAAGGAAAGTATGAAGGTAAACACAGCTAGCCTGACCTATTTCCTGCACACACCAACTTGCAGTCCCTAGCACTTTGAAAGCCAAAAATCATCCCTGCCTGTGAGTGTAGTTCTACTTTTTAAAGATTAGAAAAAAAAATAAATCAAATGTGAGCAACAAGACATTTTTAATACTGCAATTCCCCTCTTGCCTAAGCAGTGCTCCTGATACAATTTCAGTTTGCCTTTATGTTTTAATTTGATTTCTTGGTCTCATTTCGCACACTACCAAAATATGATTCTCCCATGTAATATGATTTACCATATTACAGCAGACAATCTTGAAAGCAATTCAGCCAAAATCAGGACCAATAAAAATTATACCATTACACAACAGAATAAAGCTTGGGGTAGTGGCATCAAAAACAAGTAGCAAAAACAATTAAAGCTACATGATTCTGCTATATATATATATATATATTTGATGGCCAACTTATCACAGTATTCCTGGGGCTATACGGTAGTCAAAGCAGTGGTTAAAGATCCTTTTCCATATTATCACAAACATTTCTGATTCTCTAGCTGTTCACACCCTAAATTTTACTCTGACAGATTTAGTATTGTCCCTTCCCTCCGCTTGTCCTTCTTGAAGAGTCAAGAGACAATAAAAAGATAGTGGCCAGTTAGCATATACATGTAAATCACTGCATTGCATTTGATTCTCTGGCAGTTACTGTCCGTAACACTTAGGGCTGGTGTCAGTCACATCATGAAAGCCATTATTTTGCCTTCCAGTTCATTCTGTGTAGCAATTCCTCCCCACCCTTGGTTTTCTCTTGCTCTTCTACACGGAGTTTTAAAAGTATTTGGTTACGCTAAAGGAATCCACAGGCATGCTTTATCTGTTATGCAAATACGCTGAGGGCACGCAACAATGCACAGAGCAAGGAAGTGAATCCTTTAATGGTGCAAGGCACTGTAACTTAATCAGATCGAGCAAAGCTACCCTAGCTCTTAAGATCAAGATCAGCTCCCACCTTTCCAATCTGGAGAGAAAACCAAGTTGCACGATGCAAACAGCTTCTAATCAGCCAACGCTACCCTGAATACTAGCCTGTTCAGATCAGCATTTGGATTTTAATGCACTGCTGCTCCAAGCAGTGACAGTAGATTAGCTAGGCACCCTCCCAAAGGAGCCAAGAGTATTGCTTTTCCCTGCCTTCATATACATTGTGAATGTGCCCAGTTTTCTCAGTATTGGAGCCAGAAGTAACACATGCATTTAACATTTTATCCTTTCCAAATCACAACTAAAAATTGAACTGCTCAAGTTATCAGGTCTTCTCCCTCCACACTATTGAATAAACATAAAAAAAAAAAAAAAGACCCAGGTAAAAATGATGACCTAACATCCTATGCGTGCCCCCTTCCCTAGTCAGCTGCTCCCCTTTAAATCACACCTATATGAGTAAATGAAGCAGCCACTCCAACCTCTCTTATCAGGTGTCCAAAACTACACTGCCCACAACAGCCACACGGTTCCTAGACCCAGGTTTTTCTGACCAGATCAAGCTGTCCTTGACACTATGCGAACGTAGCCCATATTCTGTTTGCAGTACTGGCTGTTCTCCTTGTTGATACAGATACACTTGAACAAATGGAAATTAAACTACAAAAGGGTGGCTTGAAACGTACACACAACACACCAGCACATACACAAACACCTTTTTATACCATGTACGATTAAAAAATCATGACATGGAAGACTCTTCTCTTACAGCTCTGGACAGAAGGGCAGAGAAAATCTGCCTTGCTCTGGGAAGAATTCAATCAGCAAATACTACTCTGAAAGTAAAGGGGGAAAGATGGAGATTCTACACTACCTACTTCAGACATACAATATAAGTGCTAAATTGAAGTGCGTTGTATTTTCAGCTTCCCTGTACGGTTAATCATAAAATCACTTGACCTGTAAGTATCCCTTTCCAACTCATCTAGTCCACCTCCACCCCCTTCCCCCCCCTCACCCTGTGAGCAGGGACACCTACAGCTACATCAGGTTGCTCAGAGCCCCATCCAGCCTGACCCTGAATGTCTTCAGGGACAAGGTATGCACCACCTCTCTGGAGACATCCATGGTCTGGAAATGGGGGCCATAATACAGGGTATGAGTAACCTATATCAGATCTACCAGAGTTATTAACATAGCAAATGTTCTTGTGTACAAACCAACCGATTTCATTGTTCTGTTCAAGGTGGTGAATAGTTAAGCTCTCAATAATTAATACTTTAATCATCAGTATATGCAAAGTAAACTACAATGAAGAGCAGCTTCAAGTTAGATACAGTGAGGGCTAATACTTTAGTTTCAATTGAGTCAGAGATTTAACAAGTGCATTTTTCACGGTTGGAATTCCGTTGTTGTCTAAATACTTAAATGGGAATCTCAGTCATCTGCTTTAATCTGATTTTAATTTTATGAAAGTGACTATATTGATTAATCATCAGCTAGGTATTTTTGTGAAATACATAAAGCTTCCTAAAAAAGAAAAAAAAAGGAAAACTAGTTCAAATGTCATACTATTTTAAGTACAAGAGATCCAACACAGTATCATTTGATATGGCAGCCATCTGCCCTATAGTTCCTACTAGCCTAGTCCATGCTAAATCTCTGTACCACAAATGGCAGCTTTCTGCTAGAGTTCTTGAGCTGTTAGCAAACTACCTTTGCAAAGCATGGCAAGCTTAAAACACTTCATTTAAATTCTAGTTATTTGAAAGGTAGGCTCCAGCCTAAGCAAGTCAAGCACACACCGTCCATAACCAAAGAAGGGGCACAGGTACCTCCAGATATGGGATTGCTCTGCACTGTTTTATTTTGAGCTCAGAGGGACCCTAACTAACCAGCTCACATTTACCTAAAAATTGTCACTCTGCTTTAGTGGAGTTGAATCCTGTCCTGAATGAGTGACACCAGGAAATAATAGGTTAATACATTTAATTCCAGGATGGAAACAGTAAGCTCCACTCTACAGGCTCCCTCTGATTTGCCACACCAACAATCAGGCAGAAGTTTGGTGTTGTCCACACCCACATAGCTAGGGCCCTCCCCACGTACGGTCCCTAGCCAAAGTTTGGGAATATTGTATGTCTGCATAAATATGTAAACATACTAATATGTTCAATAAAACACCAAACAGCTGCATCCATAAACCTACTTCTGGTTGGCGTTTGGTTTCTAGCTCACTCAAAGGCCAAGAACAGAAAACCACCTAAATACCTTTGCAAGCAAGCAGATTGTTTGGGCATACCAATGGCAGAAAACTAGAAGAGGTCCAGTTATCACAAGTACCGTGCAGACAGCAAAGTGAGCTGAACACAATCGCTGCCTGCGATGCTGCCAGTAAAGCACTGGATTACTTGCAGCGGAGAAACATTTACACACACAAAGCCAGTCCCTCCAAAAACCTGCCCACGTGACTCATCCCAATAACCTGAGTGAAGTCAGAAGACGAGGGGAATTAGAATAGCGGAAGGGAGCAGAAAAGATCTTGAGCTGCTGAGGAAGTAATGCATCGGGAGTCCTGTTTCCTCATTATACCTAAAACACAACAGCACTGCTAGAATTTGGGGCATGAGATTAGGGCACTAGGTGGATTTTTAATATGAGAACTAGCAAGCAACTACAACCTCACCATCATAAGCAGCAACAATAAAGACATCTAGTTCAAACGATGCCCACTTCTTTAACTCTGCACACCCCAGACCAACAAACAGTTCTACAATCCAAAATAAGCTACAAGCCTCCTGCGCAGAATATGCCAGAGAACAGTGTCAGATGTTAAGGGCAGGACACCCAAGACAGCAGCAGCACTTCAGGTATTTTTCCTGGTAGGAGCTCTGTAAGGTGAGAATTCCTAGAAGATTGAAGATGCAGGCCTCTCTCAGTATTTCAAGGGAGAAAAAAAAATAAATGGCAGGTAAGAAAACAGGCATAGCACTGGTCATAACTAATCTCACTTAAGAGAAGAAGCCTTCCTCACCCTTAGCTCTGGGGATGAGCTTAACACAGTAGTAGAGATTTCCCACTATTGTCATGAAACTTCCTTAAGTTTAATTTTACTTGTGTATACAGCAAGTATCCACAAATTCACACACAAAGCAGAATTCACTGTAACTAAGTACACATTTCAGAGAGGTGATACAAGAGGCGATTAGCCCTAGTGATTAGCCAGAAAGATTTTTATGTTGTTATGCTGATAGGAGATCTCAGCACGTATTACTGCTGATTAGCAGGAATACTCTTGATTAATCTCTTCTTCCTGTTGTCCCTGCCTGATAACAGAATCTGAAGTGTTTGCACAGAACCAGCAGACTATGAGAAGTAACGTAGGAAGAAACTAGTTTAATCTAGATCCTTGCAGCCCTCCCACAAAGGGGGAAATCAGTTGATTTGGGCCAAGAAAATAGTTGTTTATAATCTTTCCCTTTAAAAATTGTTTCAAGTTTATCTTCTGGTACAAATCTACAGCTGCTTCAAGAGAACAATATAAAACAGTCACTAAGTTTAGCACAGGAAAGAAGACTGAAAACTCGATGAATCTTTAACATTTGTTCATGAAATCAAGTATTTTACTTTCCTCTGTATTTTCTAACCCCATTTAAGCAATGGATTCTGCTGTATTGACTTCCACGTAGTGTTGGTATTCCCCACTATTTCCCATTTCTCCTCCCCAACACGCTGTCCCATCCTCTCCCTCAGTGCAATTAATTTCACTTTCACAGCAAAGACATGATGAGACAAGCCAGAACAGCACCAGAACTCTGGGAAAGTACTGAAAGTTTGGCAACGTCACATCCAGATTTCCTAACTTCCTTTTTTGCCCTTTTTCTTCTTTTTATAAACACTAGTCTTATAAACAACACTGACCACAACATGAGGTTAAAGTTCCCTTACTCCAGGAGGATGCAAGTAGGATACAGAGTTAAGATAAGGTCCTGCTTCCCTCTTGCGTTACCATCTCCTTTCAGCAGTAAAAGGTTGATAGATTTAATCAGCTGATTCCATTGCATCCTTAGCTAAACTCATTTTGCATGCACTTTATAGCCTTGGAGTACCTCCCCTGTATATAAGTCCCAAAGGACAATCTAGTCACACTTGTGCGTGTCTTAAAGAAGGCTACAGAGATGCACAAAGCACAGCCTTATGTCTGAATCCAGGTTTCTGCTGGTACTTCACCTCCAAGGGCCCATTGCTCTGGACTCCTCTCACCGCATGTCTCACATCACTCAGGGCTGGAATGTGTCAGCACTGAGCCAACACCAGGAACTCAAAGAGTATAGTGGTTAACTTAGCTTGACAGAAATAATTCATCTACTTGAATGCCGACAAGGCTGTAATTTAGTAACCAGATGATAAATGTGTTTTCCATCTATCATCATTGAACTTAGCAAGGCCTGCTTTCCTCATGGGACAAAGTTCATTGGAAGCTGCAAATATTTCAGCACTGGCAAACTCACTGCCTGCTCCCAGAGCTCGTAGGAGAACTGACAAATTCACAGAGCACCAGAGCTCTGGAGGCACTGAAGAGCCTTACAGCCCTGACCAGTCTCACCTGGAACATCCCCAGCACCCCTGCCCACACCCCCAGCTGATCCATTCCAGCTCAGTCAAAAGCTATCAGGCCCAGACTGCATTTTGTTGCTGGTGTTCTGGCCTTGGTCCCACATCTGGGATGGACCTCAGTTAAGTAGCTCATCTCATCAATGAACACACCTTGTGCAGACATTGCAGATTGTCTCCAGGGCTGGCTTTAGCTCCTGCTGCTCCCAGACAGACTCTGGAGCAGGCTTATCTTCACTCCTTGACGATTTCTAGCCCCTGGCTCAGACATACAGGACGGCAGCTCACATAGGTGAGCACACGACCTGTTCCAGTCAGCTGGGGCAACTGCACCAGCAGCCAGCCCTCACTTGTCCATGACACAGAAATAAAGCATTACACGAGTGCATACGCACTAAAGGTAATAAAAGAGTGCTTGAGCTCTTTGGAGTATAGAAATAAAGGCAAGCAGGCTAGACTCCTCCTAATTGTCTGTCTTAGAGATGCAGTACATCCACTTTCCTCTCAGCCCATGACCCTGCCAATGCACAGAAACACAATAATATCACATCAGTCATGCCATCAGATGTATTAAGAGAAAGACCAAGGTCTGAGTCAGTTATACTAAGAACTACCATAAGACTGCAAAGATGTACAATACACCTCAGCTTTTCCAGTTCCATGTTATTCCTACAGCCTCATACTCTTACAAGAAGAGCAAAAAGACTGCAGGCAGAGGGATAAAAATCCAAAACATGTTGCATCGATCAGATGAGATTTTGCAGTTGACAAAAGAATGTATTGTATTGTTTTATGTGTGTGAATATTCTAGGTTTACCCCTTAGGAAAACAAAAATAAGCCAGTAGAACTATTTCATAACAATAGAAGTTTTGAAAGAAAAACCAGAAACTCAGATCCCAGCAGCAGAAGTTCTGAGACTCTGAGAGGCATACAAAGACAAAAATGCATGTAAAGATTTCTGCTAATGTATTAACATGAGGAAGATAGAAAACCTTCCCCTTTTTTGCATCTTGCATTCACAGAAGCCTTGTACTGTGTGACTTGCTAGAATACTTTTAAGATAAATATCATTTTGGAAAAAAAAATACTGCATCTAATTATTCTAAGGTATTATGAAACATAAGTATTTCAACTGCTACATGCAATACCTTCTATTGGAATAGTAACATGTTCCAGTCTCAACTTAAGGACAGATTCCTGATCAGAAACATGACTAAGAAAGCTAAGCTGAGACCACAACCCCATATGAAATATGCCTTTTGAATTATTAGACTTCAGTGAGAATTTGTCCTCTTCAATTTACTCTTAAGTGTTTATGAATAATAGAATTCTGGAAGCAAATGAAATTAAGTGCTGTATTTCTGTATCTAAACCTCCATTTCAGTTGACAAATCTCAGTAGTGATTTATGAAAGACATCTTATGAGCCATCCTGATCTGTTTGATGCTCTTCATAGTGAATGATTATTCCTTATATCTCCCTTCACAACTCAGTTTGAAGTAAAAAGCAAAATCCACCACAGAGAACAGCGGATTTCCTTCAACTGGAGTCATAAATATGACAGAACGCAATTATCAGTGTCTTTCCCAGTCGACGTCTTAAAAGTGCTTTTTAGTCCAAGGCATCCAAACACTCTGCCAAAAGCCAAAAATTCAGGACACTAAAGTTTCCTTCCAGCAGCATCCTGTTGGACTATATGGACTCTCTCGTGCATGAGATGACAAGAGCGAGAGTCTCTGGGATGCAGCTCCTGGATGCAAGGGTCTCCCAGCAGCCCCATTTTAAGTTTGGATCCTTCTGAGCAAGGCGGCCCTGGGACAGCCCCCTGCCCCCCTACATCCTTCACAACTGCAGGCATCAACTGCAACTGGCCGAGGGGTCCCAGATGCCGCTTCATCCTCTTGACACACTACAAGAGGGAAGGAAAAGCTGAGGTGATGAACTGCAGACACAGGAAGAACACTCACTCCCAACAAAAAAAAGAAGCAAAGCAAGAAACCCAGCAGGCTTGCAGTTTGTCACATCTTGGTCTTCAGGTGCAACAGATGACCTTTAAAACAACATATCCTGGCTAGCGAACAAGCCATAAAGAGCAGCAACTGTATCTGCTTATCTGTAGGCCAAATCCTAAATAGCTACAAGTAAGACACATTTAAAACAATGGTAATCAACCCTCAGGGCTTGTGTTCTGGATTTAGTGCATTTTCTCCCCAAGTCTTTGAACCAGGTCTGCTGAAACAACAACAAAAAATCACTGTTCTCCCTCTTGCCACCCAGGAGCCTCTGAGAATAAAGGAGTACATCAGAGCACAAGCTGACCAAGCTATTTGTTTGACAAATGCCGGCATACATTTACCTTTGTCTCACCCAGCTTGCAGAACTGGGCACACACTGACGATCTTCTGAAATTCAGAGGTGTTCTCCATTATATAGCAGGGAACAGGAAGCACTTGTTTTGCCACAGATTGGTATCAGTATGAACATAAGTCATTATTAATCTGCAGCAGCCAACCAGTGCCTTCCACTCCCATGTCCAACATCCCCTGGTTGCCAAGTCAACTTGCTCAGCTCAGAGAGCTCTGAAACAGGGAGCATTCAATGATTGTTACTGCAAACCACAAATGAGAAGGTTTAAAAAGAAAAAGATCTTTGAGTCACTGAAGAAGACAGACATAAATGGCAAATTGATTCTGACAGCTCCTGTTAGGGATGCTCAGTCCCTGATTTTGTACGAAGCGTAAGTAACAGAGGAAGGTGAGAAATCAGACTTCAATAATGAGGTAGCACTGCTGACCTGAAAGGAGACTTTAAGAATACAGCTCCTTCAATTTCAGGAATGTGAATGATTATTTCCTATTGTAAAGATGTTCTTGGTTAACAGACTTGCTAAATTATCCCTACAATGCCTATACATACAGAATATGAGCATTACACAGGCCTCTGAGTAGCTCTCCAGAATCTCTTAATCACTAGCACAGTGAGAACTCTTGTTAATAGTATCGCCATTGATGGTTTGATGTGTTCTAATAGTTAAAGAGGGAAATGATAACTCAAAGATCAATCCCATGGGGTTCATTTGTGCATGCCTTGAGGCTTGGCTTTACTCAGAACTTCTTATAAGTCGCGCACAAACTGAAGTCAGAAAAAAAGGTGATATAAACCTGAGAAGTAATTTCAGAGCTAAAGAGTGAAGCATCCAGTTCCCTTTAATGTTACCAGGGCTTGAACATTTACCTGTTCTGCCTGTCATTGAGTATCTTTTCCAATAGGTAAGAGACCTTTTTCTTCTGTTTTAAGTGACTTAGCTTCTCTACTCACCAGAAAACTTCCAATATTTTTTTTCCTAAAGATTCCAGGCAATAAATATTACTTACATTTGTTTATGAAGTAAATCTAAGCTATAAACTTGTTCCAACATGTGTAAGCCACAGGGTCCATAGCAGCATCTCTTTCCTCCCCCAGAAGTCACTCTCATTATAAGACAACAAACATTTTAACAAAACTTGTTACATAAATTGTCTGACATGCCTCGTATTACTTTAACCCACACAACCCTAAAGGAGTTCTGATGTTGAAAACATTCGTTCTCACTGTTAATTCACATCCTCACTTTCCAACACTTCACAGATCCACTCCCCCACCATTCTTCAAGCCCTACCACTAGAATCACTTGAACACATGGAAAACACATCTCAACGCAACCTGAGCTGGCCTTCCAATCCCACAAATGTGTGGCATAACAACAGGATCCACAAGAACTTGCACAATGCAGATATTGTTAACACATACTGGCCTTGGGAAACAAGAAACAAATAACAGAATGTTGACCAAAGGGTTAAGATCTCTTTTTTTCTTTAACAGAAGTGAAAGTCATTGGCATTTTCTGTTCCCTTCGCATACAAAGGAAGGATTATCTGAAATCATTAAAAACTAAGTTATTTTATTTTTCGTTCAACATGTTTTTCTACCTTGCAGCTGTAACAGTAATCTGAAAAGAAAAGTGTATTGCTCACCTCTCCTCGCAACCTTGATTTCACAATTTTCTCCAGTTCCACTTAAAAGCCTGAACAATACACTGACCCAACCTCAGCCTACGCTACCTCCCACCACTCTTCCAAAGATGAATCTTTGTCCAGCTTTTATCACGCTTAAAATATGTCAGAATAGTATTTGAAGGGGAAGAAAAGAAAAGAGAGGCATGAGAAAAATAAAAACTGAAAAGATACTCCTTTTAAAAGAACTTTTAAGAATGTCACAGTGCAAATATAACTGCCTCAAATATTTTTTATCATCTTAAATGCTACTTTTACAATGGGATGTTGTACGAACTGCCCCACAATTGCTGCACGTTCGAGCTTGATTTTGTGTGGAATATGAAAAAGACCTGTAGCTGCTCACAACAGGGCAGGTTGCTCGGTAGTTTCAGCAGCCCCGTGTAGTACAGGGCTGCTCTGGGGTGGGCAGAGCTGCAGGGAGTGACCCAGACACAATAAGCAATTGTAGCACTGCCTAGTTGTTATAAATAAGAAATTAAATCCTACTTCGCACTTCATTTTTCCTCTCAAAAGAGGAGAAAGCAACAGGAATTACCAAAACAGTCATTTCTGAAAATGAAGAGGTGACTCCCAATTACCTCAGCTAACAAATAAATACTAAATAATATTCTAATATGGACGTAAGTTTTTTCTTACCTGAAGCCAATCCATGCAAAGCCCAGCTGAGAGGGTGAGGTGAGCTGACCTTAACTAGCCACAACTATATCAAAACCACATTTGCTTTCTCCCCACTATGACATTTTGTTAAAGCAGGTGAAAAAAGATTTCAACATACAAAGATTCTTCTTCACTCTTCACTCATGCACATGGACAAAGATATGATGCACAAGTCAAATACTCCTACCTATAATTTCTGTATTGTTTGACTTCGCTAGCTTCATCCCTTTGATAGAATCTTGCAGTTTTTAGTGTAATTAAGCATAAAACCCTACCTTAAGTGCTCAATATTCTGTCATTTTCCCCATGTTGCTACCTATGGTATTCCGACAGACTGAAACAAAACATCTTTTATTTCCTATTTTATTTATTGCCAGAGTTTACTCAGTAAGTGTAATGGAGAAAAGAGAACTGCAGAATTTAAAAGCCCTGACTTCGTGGCTGTGGATTTCAGAAGTATGAAATTAATGCAAAGATTCTGGGTAAACTGTTTCTTACAGCATGTAAAAGAGAAAACATAGATCACAACTCAGCCAAGCTGTTCACATTTGCAGATCTTTGTTCCATTTCCTTGACAATACTGAGATTTTACATTCACAAATCCAATTCAGCAGCACACAATGCATGCTGAAGTGTAGCGCCTAATTGTATGCAATTGACTCTCAGCTACATCTACTAACCAGAGTTAAGGAGAAAAAAAATCCCTAGCAACAGCCCAAACAATTGAATTGCTCAGACTTCTGAAGCTGAACAGATCACAAAATGAGATACTTCAAATCTCATAAAGAACGTTCCCTTCACTACTTCACAAAAGAATGTTACTTCTCTTGGTGCATACTAACTGGGGCACTGAAAATGTTTTTAATTGATAGAGAAGAAAATATACTAGGAAGAGTGAAATATCTTGAAGATACTGAGGTCCACGTTCTCCCTGAGAAAAAAAAAATAAGTCGAACAAAAATTTCTTATGCTCTTTATTCTTTGTTGTAGATTACATAAAAATAAAGCAATAACTTATTAACTTAACCTTCCATGTATTTGTCATGCCATGTATGAACCACCCAATAACTCAACTTTGCAAAGATAACCTTGGAACTCAGATAGCACAGAAAATCAAATTCAATTATGATACCCTAGGCAAGACCTCTGTCCAGAGGCTGACAAACAACCCTGGGATGAGGATCACAGAGCTTTTATACAAGACTATTAAGCGGAGGAACACAGTAGGAACTATTCAGCCTTCAACTCCAACTTGTCATTCCCACTAGCACCAATGGCAGCAGTACAAAAGAGAGAACAGAATCCAACACGTGACAAGCTTCTTTAGTTGTTGTGGAAGTAAAGAAAATGTTATCACTGTAGGTTTTTGAATCTCAGACTGTTCACAAGGTTTCATATAATGTACATTAAAGGATGAAGCCACCCTGTTGGAGCCAAAGGATGTGGGTACAAGCACATACAGGATCTGCACTGTTGATATCACCTGCTTACTACTGTTCATACCATTGTCCGTTGGGTCACAGTACTATGTCATTTTGTTTGGTGCCTGTAGAGCTGAACCCCTTAGTGTCTGTCCAATCCACTAGTTTTCTGGGAAGACTCAGGTTCAGATTTAGTAAGCTGTCTAAGACTCAATTCAAAGAACTTTCCATTTGTGAGGGAAAAAAAAAATATTGCAGGAGAATGTCATGGTAAAAACCCATTCAGAGCTTTTCAATTGATCAAAACAGGCATCATTTTGCACAGCTATGATGCAAACTCAATGCTCATCTTTCATAGGTATTTTTTCCCCCTGATTTCCTATTCCACTGCTGGCTAATGTTTAATTTGCAAGTCAGAGACCTTGTATTAACCTGAGAAAAGCAGCAGGTTACAGCTGTCAGCAAGCAGGAGCATGAAGGATTCTGTTCTGAAATGCTCTTATCAGATGTTTAAACTACATTAAGACACTTTCCGTTACAAAAATCTCATCTATTTAGCAGCATGATTTTCTAACATAATACCAGAATAATAAAACTAGTTTTGGTTTGTTTTTGTTTTTTTTTTCACTAAGCACTCCCACTAATGACATGTAAGCTTGGATCTTCTTTATACAGAGATCTATTGCTGCCTATTTCAGAACTTAAAGACTTCCTTACACTGATATTAGCGTTAATACTGTCTGCAGAGTGAATAATTTGTGGAGTAGGAGGAAAAAGTTTACCAAGGAAATCTAAAAACACTTTCTCTTAAAAGGTACGTTTGCATTGTATCCCTACAGCCCACTACATTTCAAAAGCAAGAAAAATGTTCAGTAGGCATACCCTTATATGTATGTATATATGGACTACAGCAGGTAACCTAATGGGATCTGTAAGAGCTCCTCCATCACTGTCTTCATTTCCAGTAATGAAGGACAAATTCAGAAACTTCACTGAAAAGGATATCTTCACATGACATAGCATCTGATTGAAATGACTGTTTACTTGCAAGCACACTGTTTCTTAAATTGCTATAGTACTAACTCAGCTTTGCTGAGGAGTAAAGGAGTACTAATGTCCTCCCCAACACCTCCCCCACTCAAACATCCTGAGCGCTCTTGTCCCCACCCTTCTTTCTGCTTGGGAAGAAGATCACTGGGTTTCAAACGCGAGGAGGTTTCTCAGCCACATCGCCCCAGTGTCCCTCATTTGCTCTTGTTCCCCAGCTGATGATAACCAGCCTGTGAGTTGTGCCACAACTGATGGCACAGCTGAGACTGATGTTAAGTGACAGAAGCAAGAATAAGCAGAGCTTTCCCAGGAAATTAGTAGTATGGCCACTGGGCAGTGCTTCAAAAATACATGTATTTCTGCCCTGTGATGTATTAGCAGTGCATCAGACAGATCTGCGACAGTAGGAAAACAGCTATGGACAGAAGAGTCCTGAGACTGCCAGCTTGCAAAACACTGGGCAAAGATCACCTTTTCCTCCATCAGATAACTCAGAAAAGCTTATGCTGGCAAACATCTGAACTATGCCAGTATAGTTTACTTGTGAAATGGGAGAAGGAGCTTATACAGGTGTGATCTACGCTTGCAATTCCAGGTCCCCAGAAGGAAGAGATCACACTAAGGGACCTTTTCTTCTCTCCCTTTTCCAATATGTATGTCTATATCAGAACTTTCACAAACGTATCTTTCATAATGGTGACCACAGGAAATGGCCTCACTGTCCACAACACTGAAAGATGTCATTTACCTGTGTGGCAAAGCCAACACTAGAGCAGGTTGGGTGCCCTTCCTCGACACTGATAGAGATCACTGTTTCATTCACAAAGCCATGGAGAATGGGGACTCCAGGGTTTATTCATAAAAGTTTAAAGTCTGCTTTTTCTGGAGTATATGAAGTCACACTAAAGCAGTATCGAAGTAAACTGCAAATAAACAGATCATACATTATGATTGCTATTCTATGACCCACCACTGACACCAATTAATAACTAATTGATACTACAGAGAAACTCAGAAAACACAATAAATTCTTGCAATGTATTCACCATAACCAAGACCATCTTCATCTTATTGTTAGGTGGAAAGATCATGCCAAAACTAACAGCACCGTGCTGAATTTCATATTTTTTCCCCATTTTTCCTTCTCCACAGAAGATCCCAGGAGAGGTTTTTCCATCTTGGCCAATAGTATGAATTGTATTTCAGCTGCTTCATAGCAACTGAGTGTTGGGATGAAAATACTGAAGAACTTATTCCATGCAAATAGATTTGTCTGAGCTACAATGTTAGCAGTTATCTAGTTTTAGGTAACCAAAAAACAGTAAGACAGATCTTAGAATCAAAACCTTCTTTAAACTTAAATAGAACAAGAAACATGTCTCTTCCATATTTTAAGTCTTTCAGTTTACTTAATAGTTTAGTATATTACAGGGAAATGAAATCTTGGAGTAAAAATATATATACATAAGCTTATTGTATTTAAATGAAGCTAGGAAATTGAGACAGAAGCACAGATTTCAAATCTTATCAAATGACATGATGGTCAATGTCACCTTAAGTCTTGCTGATCACCCGGACAAACTAAGTCTTACCCAATGCTGACAGAAAGTCAAGGTAATACAAGATCCATACTATATTTGAATTCATCCATACGCAGCAATTGAGTCAGTTCTTGCATTTTTTGAGAACAGACCGCAGTAATCAATCAATCAGTCACAAACAGATCACAGTAACCAAACCCATATTTTGGCAGAATCTAAATAACTACTTTTCTCTTAAAAGTATACAGAGTTTAGCACTCAATCTCATTGTCATTGTTGCCTTGGATACAGAAACTGCTCTAAATCAATTTAATAATTAAAAATTAGATCTCAGAAGATGCTGTGCATTCTGGCTTCCATCCAGAAAAGCACTTACCCACCTGCGTACTTTTGATCACTCAAATTCTTTCAATAAAGTGGGACTACTTACATTCTTAAAGTTAAATTACATGCTTAAATTCTGCTGGATTACAGCCAGGGCACTCAGCACCTTGCAAGAACAAATCCCATGGAAGAATGGGCATTACTGAAATTTGGAGCCGAACTGTGGTACATTCAGTTGCTAATTATTTGTAGTATAAAATGAAGTCCATGAAGTGTTCGCTCCCTAATTTACTCCAGATTTTTACCTTTTTAGAGCACTTAATACGTGATTATTTACTTAGACAAAATCCAACTGCAAAAATAATTGTGAATTCTTTAATGTGAAACATAACCTCTCTCCCATCCTTTTGTCTTCAGATTTTTTTTAGCCCCATCCCTTACAGAAGCTGAACGCAGCAAATACAAGGGCGCTATTGTTATTGACACAGAAGTCCCAAAGGTCAAGTTTACATATGGAGCTTTCTCACTAAACAGAATTAAAGTGTT
This sequence comes from Oreortyx pictus, assembly GCA_036925125.1. Classification (NCBI taxonomy): domain Eukaryota; kingdom Metazoa; phylum Chordata; class Aves; order Galliformes; family Odontophoridae; genus Oreortyx; species Oreortyx pictus. The sequence goes on along the minus strand of JAUPFR010000007.1, from coordinate 46,421,403 downwards.
ACCTTGACAACAGGAGAAGAAAAAAAAAAAATCAGTTGAAGACTAACACTAGAAGCTCTTACACCTGTTTGGAGATGAAACTGCAGGTTTCTCTCATGTTCACAGTGCTCTGCGCCCAGCAGAAATGTCTCACTTGGCAGTGATTTTCCTGCACAGGCAGTGAGCAGCTAGCCTGACAAGCTCAGATCAGTGCTCAGAATACACCCCAGGTACTAGCTGTGAACACTGCATGTCTGCCCTCCACAAAGAGGCTTGGCTTGCATCTCAGGTGGAGTATTTGGTTAAGAAGACAGGGAGCAGAGCCCTAGGTTTTCTCCACAGTTGAATTGGACACAAGCTAGAAGCAGAGACAGTGGATGAAAGAACTATGACTTCATTGCATTTATCGCACCAGCATAGCAAATCCTCATATGACAACATATTCTTGTGGCCAAATACAGTATCTGTTGCATAGCCTTCTGCTTCTCTTCTGCTACACTCCTTTAAACTGCTTGCACTGGCGAGATGAGATTTCTGAGTCCAATTCTTCTCTGCCTTGAACCACGTAATTGACATTTAGGTTTATCAAAGCATTGCTGCTCTTTCTGAGAGAATTTCATATGAATAGGCAGAAGTGAAAAGGCTCTTCTACTTCTAACAGAGCAAAAATTTAAGTCCGGGTACAGACAGGAAAGCCTATCATGACATATAACCTTTATCTGTACAATGGGGATAACAACAATTTTCTGGCAGGAAGGAATGGTGTGGGTATTTGAAATACGATCCAAGATTCCAGCAGGTATAATATGCTTAAAAACATTTATAGACAAAGCCATTACCATATTTTTCTCTTCCCACTTAAACTCTGCTAAATCAGGTTTCAAATAAATTTCTCTTCCTCTGTCCATATATTTCTTACAGTTTAATTTCCTCTACGGAGCACACAAAAAGCTAATAAAAGAAAAACAACATGGAAAGAGACGAAGTAGCCAGTTTTTCTCCCTTCCCCCACTACTTCTATGCCAAACTAAACCAGGAGAATAACATCTTTAGACCAATTAAATTCAATAGGTTGAAACTGTTCACCAGGGAGTAGTCAGTCTAAGTAAACAAATAATTTCCAGCGCTCCTGAGACTGTTAGCAAAAGGTCACTTTCAAGTTTTGCCATTCTTTCTGCAGCTATTTAATTGAAAGACACTCAAATACCACTGCCCACAAAACTAGTTACTAATTCATCTCCAAATGCTGGTTGGGGGAATGTTCCTAATCACTGTCCAAAGCCAGGCAAGGAATCACAACCTTCCAAAGGAAGGCCATGAAAGTGGTGAAGGGTCTAAAGGGCAAGACATATGAGGAGACGACATATGAGGAGTGGCTGGGGTCCCTTGGCAGAGTAGAGGAGGCTGAAGGGTGGCCTCATTGTGGCCTACATCTCCTCTCAAGGGGAGCAGAGGGGCAGTGCTGATCTCTGCTCTCTGTGGACAACAACAGGACTCAAGGGAATTGCATCAGGGGAGGATCGGGCTAGGGGCTAGAAAAAGGATCTTCATCAGAAGAGAACAGGCGTGGAATGGGCTCCCCATGGCAACAGTCAGGGTATCAACCATACTCTTCTGGTTGTTTTAAGTCTCGTGGAACAGAAGAGTCCATGTACAGACTTCGCAAGCACCAATACTTAATTATAATGAGTGACAAATACAATCAGGTAGTAGCAAACTAAAAAACGTTTGCTTTTTGCCAGTGATCTGGGCATTCAGTACACTAGGAAGCCTCGCCAATAAGAGGCAAAACAGAGGAACACAGTAAAACAGCTAGTAATGGGAAAAGAATTCGTGATTTAATTGTCTTTGTTTGCAGTTTGAATAGCAGTATTTTCATATAAAAGGTCTAATCACAGTGAATGAACGGAAGCAGTGTAATACTGTAATATAATAGAAAGTACAGCAATAATAGCAGGGTGGCAAAGTCCCAGGCTATAGCCAGTGAGGACAAGCCCAAATGCAACAGCTACAGAAACAAAGGAAGAAAATTTGCATACCCTTGGATGACCTCAGGTAGACAGATCAGAGACATTTGCCTCCACTGCCAATCCTTAAATGAGGTCCGGGAAGGGGTGGATCCTGGCTCCATCCCTTCTGGTCACTCAGGTGCATTGCATGCATGAGTCCCTGGGTTACCCCTTCCTTCCCACCAGGTGCTCAATCACTGTTTCAAACGGCGACTTCACATTTCTGCTGCAAGGCAGGGAGAACAGCCAAATGGTAGTTTACATCATTCATATGGAACTTCCCTTGAAACCACATACTTATGAGACAAGTGAAAAATCTGTACCAGTAACTATCCAGTCTGCAAGCTGTTCCTAAGCAAAAAAGCATACAGTGAGGATTAATGTAATGGGGAAAAAATAATTTAATAATTGACTTGTTTTTCCCTCAAAACACTGGAGGCCCATGCAGCCACGTGAGCCAACACCGTAATGCAACAGCATTCTAGAAAATACCTTAATTGTCAAAACTTGATATGGAAGAGCCTTGGGAAAAAGAATAGTGTCAGTAGAATAAAGAAAGAAAAGGGTGTTTAAGCAGATGTCATTTTTCAAGAGAAGAATATTTTTTGTTTAATAAGATTGTAGGTCTGTCATTCTTGTGCATTTCAGACAGAAAGCTTGTCTGAGGCTATATTCTTCACAACTCTTTTCTCATAAAAGAAAAACACATCTCACTAATTCCAGGAGGCAGTCTCCAGATATACAAGCCAACACAGAGAATACAAAGATTGGTCATTTTTCCCAACTAGAAGCTCCCTGGGTAACTAAACATCCTTGCCACTGAAATTAAAACACAGGGACAAATAGTTCAATCTCCAGTGCTGCATGTTCAAAGAAAAGTTTTCCCTGACACAGCCAATAATCTCACTGTGTGACTGTACTACTGAGAGACTAGGACTGATTCACTTCTTGGTCTTACAGTGTAATTCCAAAGAAACTGCATGAAATCAGAAAAAAAATTCCCACTGTATTAAATGTGTAAGAAAATCCTTCACTTCTGCTTCATCTACTTGGAAAGAGAAATTTTTTAAGACAGCACGGCACAAGCGTAGGTAGGCAAAATTACTAGAAAAGATCCTCTAAGCATAGCATTGCAGATACTTTCCTGTTGATACAAGGTGATGACTGGATGCCTCAAAGCTTGGAAGAATTAGTAGAGAATTAACTATTTTTTTTTGTTTTTTTCATGTGAGATTAAAGCACTACAAGCAGTAAGCAGTAGCAATCTGCCATATATGCCCAGGTGCTGCAGTGCCACATAAGCAGAGCATTCACAACTCCACACTCGCCCCCTCTGCATGAATCACGTCATTGTATAGCTTGTGCTAATCACCACATTGCCAAGGAGACCAGAGACTTCTTGCTTATTCCCATATCTTGTCACACTGATATTGACCAACAAGGCCAGCCTACAAGAGAACAAAGGGACTGGGGAGGGAGAAGAAACAACCAAAAATTGTGTCAAACATGCTCCTGATACACAGACACTTCAATATCCTTTACCACTGCACAACAGAAATCACATGCTGCTGTCCACGATGCTTTGTGATGAAAAGGAGAGCAGAATATTCGTGAATTCAAAGCATTCCATAGAGTGATCAATTTGTTTCCCTATGCCCCCTAACCCTAACCCCCCCCTCCCCTCCCCCCCAAGACACACATGCACGCTCTCTAAACTTTCAAAAACAGCTTTATAGCCTTTGTGAAAACTAAAATATTCTGCACAGGAGTAAATTAACCTTGTTCTTTACCTTGGTACAATACGTTGTGATGTGCGCAATTTCTCCAACAAGCAAAGGACATTCTCAATGTTTCACTTCCTGTCTGTAGGGCAAATAACACCCAAGAATAGCACCCAAAAGAAATAGTGCCAAAGATGGTATATTTTTGGATAGGCTTAAGTAGATGATGTACAGATTGTTAATAAGAAAAGAGTGGCTCACCTTTAAAGACGGTCGAGGCTCACCGATAACGCCACTAGGGAGGGATCTCCAACCAGAGAGCCTTCCCTGGTGGTGGTCAGCCCTTAAATGGGGTCTTGGGAGAAGTGGAGTCAAACTCCACCCCTTCCAATCACACTCACTTGTGCCCCTGCGGCTGACCCAGTGCTCGCCTCAGGTGATCAATCAGTGGTTCAGGCTGTGATTCAACAGTTCCCATACACTGTCTTAATCTCTATTCAGGACCACTGACTCCAGCCCCAGAGAATCTTTGTATAGTAATCCCTGGCATGCAAGTACTCACATTTCATTTCAACCCAGGAATGAAAGAATTTGGAAACAAAGAATGGCTGAAGGGCTCAACCCTTGCCATGACATACAACAATAACCAGAGAACACCACAGTTTAACTGCTTGATTTGAGGAGTGAGGAGATGAATAAACATTTTCATTCTCCAAGACGACGTAGTTACTCTTAGTGCTGTAACCTGGAGCTTCCTCACAGTGGCTTATGTATAGGAAAATAAATAAGCAGGACTTCATACCGATGTAGGTTTACTATTGCTTCAGAATACTTGTGCTCCCTGGAATTGAGTCTTGCTCAGAACAGCAGAACAAAGAACTGCTGCCAGGTAAAGTGGTGCCACAGCATCCCTGCTACAACCACAGCTAGCTTGGACACAGCTGGGTTTGCCACAGCATTATCAGCAACCAGAAGAAAAAAAATGCCAGAGTTGGGCTTGTTTTCCCAGATTTCAGAAGTGAGTCAAGAACTCAATGTGTCCAGTTCTGGGCTCCCCATTATAAAAAAAGACAGGGATCTCTTGAAAAGAGTCCAGCGGAGGGCCACGAAGATGGTGAAGGGCCTGGAGGATCTCCCCTATGAAGAAAGGCTAAGTGAACTGGGTCTCTTTAGCCTTGAGAAAAGACTAAGGGGGGACCTGATCCAGGTTTATAAATATCTGAGGTGTGGGGGAACAAAGTGGCAAGGCCAGACTCTTTTCAGAAGTGTGTGGAGACAGGACAAGGGGAAACTGACAGAAACTGCAGCACAGGAGGTTCCACATGAATGTGCACAAGATCTTCTTTACGATGAGGGTGACAGAGCACTGGCACAGGCTGCCCAAGGGGATTGTGGAATCTCCTTCCCTGGAGATATTCAAGACCCGCCTGGACACCTGCCTGTGTGACCTGGTGTAGGGAACCTGCTTTGGCAGGGGGGTTGGATTCAATCTCTTGAGGTCCCTTCCAACCCCTATGATTCTATGAAGATGGAAGACTGAGCTCTCTAGCTTTCAGTAATGAAAGCAGGGAATTACATGCCTGTGGAAGAGAATTATGAATTAAGTCCTGAAGGGATCTCCAGAGGTCATCTGATTGGTTAGTCTATGTAAATATCCCTTTTCACCTTGTGCAGAGTTGAGCCAATACTGATGTTTGATCCAACTGCATCTTTTCAAAAGGTTTTTCATGGACTTGCCCAGCTGAGTTCTGAACATCTCCAAGAAAAGAGACACCACAACATTTCTAGGCTTTAACATCAGGTGTTTGACCTCTCTGAAAGTGAAAGTTTCTTTATAGTCTACTTGGAATTTCCCATGTTGCCTCTTCTGCCTGTTGTCTCTCATCCTATCACTGTGCAGCTCTAAAAGGTGTTTGACTCTTTCTTGTTCATAATTTCTCACGATGTAGTTGAAAGCAGCAGATCCCACCTTAGCCCCCTTAGGGCTGAGCAAACCTAGCTCTCAGCTCCTGCCCCGATCACTGCAGTGGCTGGACTCTCTTCAGTGTGTCAATTTTCTGGTACTGAGGAGCCCAAAGTTGTATGCAGTGCTACAAATACAGCCTCAGAACTGATGAAGAGAGATGCATAAACACTTCTGTATAACCCAATATGGGAAATAGGCTTCAGTACACAAATGCTACAGTGTGAAGTACAAGAAAGTGAAATAGCAGCCTGTGTCCAGCGGAGGGGTTCTGGACCCAGGCTTGAGGAAATCTGTGATTGAACTGACAAGACAATTTGGCTAAGTTTAACACTTGAGACATATGATGTTTCATCCAACAAGATGTTATGAAAATGACAGTATCTTCCAGTCTGAAAATGTAACATCCTATCTGCTCCAAAAAGCACAGTTGTAGTTGTCTTGACATGGCCAAGTGACTAGCTAGTAGCCAATGTTAAAAGAAAGTATAAAGGGAGGTTGGAATCATTTATGTTTTTCAAAATAGGTAAGGTGTGTGGGAAAGAAACTTCACGCCATCTGTGCCCCTGTCTTTTCATGATACGGACCAGCTTGAGTTTTTGGCCATCTCTGGCTCCGCTTGCCTGCAGGCCGTGGGCGAGTGAGGTGTTAAAAGCGTAGGGTGAGCCTGTCATCTCACAGCTCTACTGTGTTGCTACAAAACCTCTGAAGTCCAGATTTACTCAGATTTTATTTGTATTACTATAGAAAAGTTAGTCATGGGTTATTCTTTCACACTGCAGCAAAAGAAAACAATTACTCATTGTACTTTTGAGAAGTCTTTATATTTGTAAAACTACTGAAGGGTGTCTAAAAATAAAACAAGTTTCTAAAGAGTTTTTGATGCAAAGTGCTTGGATGAACACTTAACTTGAACACAGAATGTGATAATCTATAGGCATCGCTCCTATTCTCCCTTCCACATTCCCTTTTTACTACCCAGCACCTCCAGAAACAACTAACTACGGAACTACAAAAGGTAGGCAAGAAAAACTTTGTACAAACATTTGTACAGTGAAGAGCACAGTAATATTCAATTTTTTCCTCTGCATTACAGTAATATGTATGAAATTTCTAGTGATTAAAACAGATTAGGAGATTTGAGTTCCCTTTTTGAAATTCTAAAGTGGAAATTTCCTATAAAAGTTTACTTAGGTTGCTCCTGCACCTTGCTACGCAAGCAAGAAAAAGAATAAACTACATTAACAGAAATGTAAATTTTATATAAACAGTTTCTATGATACGGGAATGAGGCACACCAGCTTAAAGAAACAAAGTTCTTGGAAATATTTTGTCAGTGAGAAAGTTACAGTCATCGTGTAGGAAGTAGAATACCTATATGTTGTATACACACAGGTGTGCATGGTCCTACTCATTTCTGTGCTCATACGCTTTTGATCAGTGTCATCATGTTTCTCGTGTTAAAGAGAGCAATTTAAATCAATGAGAACCAACTCCCAGTCATTCTGGCACACATCACTCACCAAAGTTTCACAGTACAACACAGAACAAGTCTGTCATCCCAACCAAAGCCAAATGAAGTCTAAGAACCTATTACCAGCACTCTCAAACAATGACATGCAGCACTTTTCTACCACTACTGCCACACTGAATGCCAAAAAAACAACTCCCGCAAGCATGCAGCTTCTTGGCAGGTTTTCTAACTTCTTACCACTGATGTTTCCCTTTAAGAGGCAGCAAGTGAGCCTGCAGAATGGGAAGGAGGAAGGTACTCTGCAGCATGCAAGCTGCTATTGCACTTTTGTTAACAGTATGAAGTAGATAGAGCCAGCAGTGGTTTTTAATGTATACAGAGTACACAGTGTGCCACCAGCACCTGCAGTTCCACTCTGGAAGCATAGCAATGATTTCTGTCTGACAAGGCAGAACTTCTTTCATCTGGAACAATTACTAGCTAAACATTTTTAAATGATCAGCTCATACTCATCAAGTGTGAATTTCTCACAGTCTATTAATAGCCTCATACTTTAAACAGTTACATCTATTTCAAAAGGAAGGCTGTCAACCATGCCAACAAAAGAAATAATCCCAAGGCAAAATAGGCAAGTCCTTCTAAGGAATAATTAGCTCTTCCATTACAATGCTTCTGATAGCTCTGATGTTACTGAATGATACTGAGATACCACATGCCACATAGAGCAAGAGAACTATGCATGCTTTGCAATCTTTACATTTGAAGTTACCTTGCAATTATCACAGCACAAGCATTTACAAGCATTCATATTAACGGAAGACTGGATTATTTTTGTCCCTGATATCTCTTGATTCTCCCATCTACATCTTGACATTGTCAAGTTTGTCCAGGACCTCTGTTTTTGTTCTTCACAGACACTAGATTACCTTCCCAACTGCAGAAGACCACACCATCCTTACAGACACCTCACTGTAGTAGCATTCTGTAGCAAGGAATTCCATACCACAGCTACTCCTCACGGCAAAAAGAAACTTTTTACAACAGTTTGAAAGGCTAAAATACTTTAAATTATGCAGGGTGAATACCCTGAAAGAATAGTACCCACACAAAATAACGAAGATGAATGGTATATTTTTGTATGGCTTATCCAAAGGGCATAAAGACAAACAGTAAATCAAGAAAGGCTCACCTGTCACTAACAGTTAAGACTCACCTGGAACTCCACAGGGGCAGGATCTCCAACAAGAGAACCTTCCCCAGTGGTGATCAGCCCTTAAATGGGGTCTGGGAGAGGTGTAGCCAGACTCCATCCCTTCTGGTCACACAGGTGCATTGCCTCCACCTGTGCTCCTGTAGCTGACTCAGTGCTCACCTCAGGTGATCCATCAGTGGTTCAAGCTGTGATTCAACAATTCCCATACATATTACAAATACATATCAGTGTTTAACTACAGGTCATTGGCTGTCTTTATTAATCAAAGCATTAAACTCAAGCTCTGTATCAGTTTCGTTCTCAGAAGGGTACTGCATTTGGTGAAAGGACAGTAAGGGGTATAGAAAAGCACTAAAAATTCAACTATGTCTGCATTGGGTTTTTTGAACCATGAAGACAGAGGTTTCAGAAAGGGAGGAGCTATCTGAAATTATTGTAGGAAGGTGCTAAGAAAAACACCTTTTGTAGATTATGAATATATCCACAGTTTCTCATTAAATAATCTGGAAGAAGTTGTGCCTTTCCTAACCAAAGAAATTTGTTTGAAAAATGTCTAAAGGTTGAAGTACTCAGGAGTTTTGAATTAGTGCGATTGTGGATAAAGTTACAGGCAGCTGAAGCAGAGAAAAATACGCCCTTCCATCATTGTAACTCGACAGGCATACCAGTGACAGTGCAAATGAGGTGGCATGGCTTCAGTGTGTGTTGGTGACACTTAGCTGAGAGTCTAGGGAGAGGATCCACTGTCAACAGCATGTCAGAACTCAATTTTCTACATTTGCAGCTGTCACATTATACACATAGCCACTACTGATTGTAGCATAGTGCAGTGAATACTATCACTCTAGAAGACTAAGTCTTCAAAATTGAGAACGTCTGTGCCAAGCACTACAGCCGTGTTGTTGTCTCCTCTGCAACTGCATTGATGAGTTCAGATCCTCCATGGTTTTGAGGTCTGAGAAATAGTTGAGTTTGTTGCAACGTGCCCTGCTGCAATGCAGGCAGCCACGTCTCGAGTACCTGAGCACTGGCGATGTAATCAGTACCTCTGTGTTGGTCTGAACTGCAGAGGGGGAAGGCTGCTGTTTAAAAAGGAACAGGTTGCTCCATTTGACATTTCTGAGGCATTCTGTGAGGTGAATGGAGACTTACGTAAAGTCTCACACAGAATGTTCTGTTCATGTCAAACAATGAACCGAATAACTCAGTTCAGCAGAGGATGCTCATGGCTGAAAATTAATCCTTCGTTCTAAGAACTGTCATTTACTGGAACAACAGATAATAATATCAAGTATATTCAAAATGCAGAAGTCTCCAGCTGGTAGTTCTGGATAGGAGAACTTTGCAGAATGCTGCTGGAAGTAAAACAGCAGTAAAAATATTGTAATAAAGAGTCCACCTGAGGTCCACCTGTGATTAAGCCACTCGTTCCCACATGGAGTGACCCTCTTATTAATATAAATATTTCAGAAAAATGATCTGCCTAAGCAAGCAACTGGAAACTGCCTTTAATGAACTCTGAATCCAAGCATTATCCCACTGAACAACAGAGCAAAGGTATACACTCTTACTCATTACCAGATTGTATTTATCTAAGTACTAATTTACTTTTTGAGATATATATATATATATTTTTTATCAGACTGGGTTGTTCTGTGCAGATACAGCACTGTATGAATGGTTGTATCTGCTAAACAAGAAATACTTGTTCAGACCCGTGCACAGCTGCTGGCTCCTCAGATCACTGAACTCTGAACGAAAGCAAGCAGAGCTCGCTGCACGCAAGCAGCTCATCACAGGCCACAAGAGGGAGACAAGGCACGGGTAATGCGCTGCTGGGCCCTGAGAGGCTCTGCTCCAAGCCAACGCTGAGATTAACTGGTCTCTGTAGCATCCTCCTGCATGAGCCACAAACAGGAACAGAAGCAGCAGCTGTAGATGCTCTGGAGTCAGACGAAGCCTGTATTAATTTGTTCCGTATTTATAGCATAACAAGCAGAGACTAAATTGCATCAGTAAAGAAAATTTCAGGCTTAAAAAATGCATGTTTTCAAACAAGAAAAGGCATGTCTGGAATATACTTTTCCTGAGAGCTTTCACCAGAAAAATTAACATTCACTGGATTTAATTATTTCTGTGCATAATGCAGTATGGTACAAATATGATTTCTAATGCAGTTATTTTCAGGAAGAGGAATACTTGCCCCTAGACACTGAATTTATTGCTAATAGAAGATAGAAAGTACGTACTGCAAAGCCTAAGGCCATCACCAAGTTGTCTGGTTAAGAAAAAGGTTTCACAGCTGTACAATAGAAGTTAGATAGACGTCCTCGGAGAGTTTCTGTTTCTTTCTCAGTGATGTAAGATTCTGGTTCCTTGTAACTACAAAGTACAACCCAGGAACTCCCAAATCACTTCTCAAGGTGAGTTATATCTAAGAAGAAAGCTGCCATTTCCACAAATTACCAAGAAAGTTCCCACTTTCCTTATTGCTCATCTTACACAGCTGTCTTGCAATAGAGGAGGAGCTCATCCAGGAGAGCAAGGCTGTGCTTCCATCTATTTTAACAAGAGCAAAGCTTGCTTTGAAATGTAGAGCTCCCAAAACAATCTTGTACAATGCTTTTTCTATCTCTACTTCCAGTATCACTAACATAAAAACACTATCATTCTTTTTCTCTATTCAGAAGCTTGCCGAGCAGGCAAAACCCTGCAGATTACTGAAGTAAACTTCTTATGGGAAGGGATAGGTGCAGGAGTCTTGGCATCCAGACCACTGTCAGCACCTCTCAACAGTTCTTCCAACATTTTAGCAGAATTCCTGTTTTTATTCTGACGCAGCCAACCACAACAAAAAACCTCTGACTTCATTCAGGTATACAGAATATACAGTTCAGGTGTAAAGAAGATTGAACACTAACACGAGACTGAGTAGGGCATGAATACCCACTTTTCCACCTTCTATTTTGAATTTAAGACAAATCCACAAAACAAATCTTTTGTTTATTCAGGTCTTCCTTCCCACACCATCCAAGTTACTGCAGCCATCTCCTCTGTTCTAACACTGAACATCTCTACTCCTGTATTCCTAGATTAAAGGTCCTACTCAAATTAGATAAATCTACTCTTTGCTTAAAATAAGCACAACTAAGCAATAAGCAAATGTAAGGACATTTATCAGCACAGAATCCCCGTAGCTGAGAGAAAATAGGAACGTACACAGAACAGAAGTTTTAAATAAATTGTTCATTAACAGAATGAAGATAAATTTGTTTCCAAGATTGCAACGTAGCTATGTAAGGAATCTAAGAACGGTTTTGGAAATCATGAATTAGATGTTTCACACACCATTTTATAGTAGTTTAATGAAGTCTGAAAAGAGCATCCACTTTCCTATCAGCAGAAACACCTTTGCAGTGGACCATTTTATGAGTAAAAGCAAGACTGGCCACAGTGTCCTGACCAACCTCAGTCCAAAAAGACACTCTTGTTGGAAGAACATCTCATAACTGAGATTAGGCTTGCAGTGAGGTCAGTGACAAGTGCAGTTTAACCAGGTATGAGAAAAAGTCCCTTAGCCGTGCAACAGATAGAGACACACAGCTTAAAACAGAGCAAGGGAGCAGCAATGTGGTCTCAGCCCCTTTTTCCATATACACCAGTTGGAAGGCCTGAGCTGAGGTTATGAGCATCCACCAGGAAAGTCCTAGTTCATTTGGTTTTACATGTACAAGATAAATACTTTGAAGACAAATATCTGGAGCTTTAATCAATCAATAAGAACCACACACAACTTTCAGTAATTTTTTTTTATATCATTCTAATATAGACTAATATCAACAAACAACAAAGCACTGATTTTCAAATAGTCTCACAAGTATTTCTCTCAAGTCACATCTAAGCTTTGATGTGCTCTAAAATTCTCTGAGATCTAGCTTTTCTAATTTAAGCCTAATGCTTTTGTTGTTTGTTTTTTTTTTTTTTAAATATATCTTCAAGCATAGCTTAGGATTTTTTGATTTGTTTTGTTTTTACATAATTCTCAGGACTGGAATAGTTCTGTATTTTTAATTGTTCATAAAAATTATTTCAGCAATAAGAGAGTAACAACCATAGACAAATTTGTTTGAATAGAGTTTAAGAAAATTTATTTTCTCCTTACAATACTGTATTTCTTATTTGGGATCAGTATCTAGAACCGTATTTTGCTTAATGCCTTATAAGAAGAGTATTTTCTGAAATGGTCAAGAGATTTAACAGCATGCATGCAGCTTTAGTAGGAAACTCAACCAATACGTCTAATCATTTGTTCACTCATTCACTCTTCTGTTTAATCTCTTCAATGCTTTGCAAAATCACCCCCTAGGACTGACATAAGGCTGACTTCGGGAATGTGAAGCTGGCACGTTTTTTCAACTTCTTTAGGAAAGGACAGACACTTCCAAAAAGATATTTATTTCACTTATTCAAATTCTGCCCTTCTGACATCCTGCAAATGGGCAAAAACTTAACTTTTGTTAAGTTGTTTATGCACGCAGCAGATGTTTAGTTTAACTGGACATACTGATCTTCCTCAGTTCAGAGAGACCAAAAACAACCCTTCAAACAAGGATTGAATACATATGTTTTTCACAGAAAATACAGCTGCACTCCATTGCATTCAGAAAACACTTCAGAGGCTGTTTTCATTCCTCTGTACGTGTTGTGAAGGGGAAACAGAAATGTTAGCTTTCTCTTTACTTGCTTTACACTCACCCAAGACTTCTTGCAACAGCATACCTTCCTCTGATTACAGGACATGTTAGTGTTACGCTCACATCGGTGCCTGGACCACGAGAACTCACGAAAAAGCATGACACGCAATTCCGTGCTGTTTAGCTACCATTTAGAGTGTAAGATAGCAGCAAAGAAATACAACTAACAACACTCTTTCACTTTAAAAAGGATAGGTTTGGTGGACCAGAGGGGGGTTGTTTGTGATTTGTTGTTGTTGTTGTTGTTTCTTGTTTTGTTTTGTTTTTTTTTTAAGAAGAAACACAAGTTGCCCTCCTCCCAAAATCTCCACCATAGCTTGCCCCCTCAAGGTAGTTTTCTATTCTTCTGCTTGTATATGTTACATCCAATTTCACATGCTGATTCTTGCAGAGCCCCTACAAGTATTCCAGGCAGATGAGTTCCTTAGCCTTTACATGACTTACTTAGTAAGTATAAAGCTTGGATATGGTTGTGTAAGTAACTAGCACTCAAAGGTCTCCAACAACTGGGAGGAGGTTGCTAGAAAGGAAGAGAGTTTTGTGCATCATCAATGCGTTTCTGCTAAGTGCTAATTTACTTTCTGACCTGTAAGGCATCTGGAAGTAGAATATGACTACTGAAATGAGAGACCCTTAATGCAGTATATCCATCTGTATTTGTTGCTGTGGTTACGGTTATCAAAGGCCATAATAAAACTCATTATACCAGATTATGGGGGGAAAAAACTAATGACCACCCTATTATTTTCCTATCTTCTTCCACAAAAAAAGAGTTCCAACTGACTTGAAAATGAGTGTCATTAGATGTAACTTTAAAGGCAAGAAGTGTTTTTTATCACTCAGCATCATCATCAATGGGTGCCAACAGGTCTGCTGATCCAGCAGGTGCCTGTAACTCCCAGGCAACCTTCACTAGGAGAGGGAGCAAGGAATGAGTTTACTGCTACAAACTAGAATCATGTGCTATTCAGTAGCATTGTCACTGACTTTAAAGTCCTGATGTTAAGCAACAAGAGGAGGAAAATAAATTGCTGAAGAAAAAGCTCTGATATTTTCTGTTTGTTAAAACATTGTTTGTTTTTCCAGGTCATGACTGAAATGTGACCACTCCTTCCACATTCAGTCCCTATAAAAAGAGTCTCGTACAACAAGGGTTTTCTACACAATGTGTTACTGTCCATGTTTCACAACAGAACACAATGAATGATAGCCTCTTATTCACTGTCAGCCTCTTGTTCATGTTATTTTATTGTTAATACATGCATTTAGTTTCTGCATACCTAGCTACTTGATCAAAGTGCCTGGTTTGTTTGTTTTTTTGTTTTGTACTTGTTGTTTTGTTTTTTTCTTTTAGTCTTTCTGATATTTTTGTTTAGAGATACACAGTACAGAATTCAGTATTTAAGTCTTTCTGAAACCATTTTACTGACATGACATCGAGCCAATGGAGGTGGAGCTGCCTGACAGTGATGGAGAGCCTATGAAGGTGGGCTTCATTCTGAGAATGTGCTGATGGAGGTGGATCCACCTCTATTGGAGCAGACCATGCTCTATCACTGTCAGGCCAACCAGAAAGAGATTGTGCCCAAAAGATCATTGCAGATGCGCTGGGATCTGCCCACCTCCCTCCAAACAGCCACCTTGATGCCGGTGCCAATCCTCCCATTCAGTAAATCTACCATTACCCAAGAAAGCCTCAACTCAGAGCCATCCTGTGGGTTCAAATAGAGCCTCTATTTCCTGGTAATTCTTCTTTTCACAGCCAAGGTTCATCCTTGAGCTGCAAAAAGCTCATGAGCCCATCCTTCTCATCCCCCTCACTCATCCCTCCCCGAGATCCCTCATCTCTTCTTCAAAAAGTCCTGAGGAAGAGGGCAGGGCAGGGACTGCCATCCTCAGTGCTGCAGTACCAGGGCAATGAGAGGAGTCCAGTGGAAGTACCTCAACTGCTAGGGGCCTCAAACATCGCAGAGATGCAATGTAAGTTTACCATTAGCCAGGAGACCTCCAGCTCAGGCCCATCCTGTGAGCTCACATGGAGTCTCCATTTCCTGTTAAGTCTTTTCACAGCCAAGGATCCCATGAGCCCATCCTTCCTGTCGCATTCCCTCATTCCTCCCCAGGGGAAAGGAGGGGTGAGAGAAGTGACAGAGGCAGCTGTTCCTGTGGAGAAGCAGACTTCGGTTTGGACTGGAAGAAGTGCTGAATGTCAGCAGAAAGGTCCAGTCCCTGGATCACTTGGAAGATAATTCACTTGGACTTTTTGTTCAAGATTGGACAATTAATATTTTAAAATAACAAATACAAAATAACAAAAAAGCCAAAACCACAAAACAAACTTTTTTTTTTTTTTTTTTTTTTTTAAGAAAAAGAGTAGTTCAGCCAGAAGGCTGAACATCCATGACTGGGATGTGAAGAGGGGAAGGTACATCCCAGCAGCCCCCACTTAAACACCAGAGAGGCAAGAATCAAAGAGTATTATCATGTCAATGCTGATAAGCTTTAGACAGTTCCCCTTTCATCATGCTAATTTTGGGGCCAACTACTGTGAAAAAACAAGATCTCACCCATTTCTCATGGACAACTCACGAAACCACTTAATGAATGCAGAGCCTGAGACGCAGTACCTCTGTATCTAGGTTCCGCCGAGACAACGTTTGAGTCAGTTTTTGATCACAGTGGCCACTAGATGGAGATAAAGAAAAGGCTGCAGCTGAGGTGCACGGACAGCAGGGGGAGAGGTGCTTACCTTCCAAAGGGAAGCCTTGTTTTGTAAAATCTGAGCTGTTGGCACTGTCACTTATCTAACAGGTTCTACAAAATGATATGACATTTCCCACAATTAAGAGGTTTTCAGTCAACAGAGAAAATAGGGTTTCTTTTCCTTCCAAGACTTTTAATTTTATTTTCTTTTGCGACACTTTTGCCAATGATCTGGATGCAGGAATCAAATGCATCCTTAGCAAGTCTGTAGGCAGTACTGAAGTGGGAGGTGACAAGATGATCCTTCCAAGGGATAAGAGGTACGGCAGAAGGATCTAGATACCTTGAAGCACTGGGCAATTAGCCGTGGCATGAAGATCAACAAAAGTAAGTGCTGTGTCCTGCACCTGGGATGGAGCAATGCTGGGGGCATGATAGGAGACGAGTGGCTGAGAATAGCTCAGCAGACAGGAACTTGCAGGTGCTGGTGACAGCGGCTCATCATGAACCAGCAGTGTGCCTGGCAGCCAAAGGGGAAACCACATTTTGAGATGCACTGAATGCAGCACAGCCAGCTGCAAAACGGACTACATTTAGTGTTGATGCAGCAGCCTCAGACTGAATATTGTGTGCCATATAAAAAGGGTGTTGATGTCCTTGAAAAGGTCTGAAGGAGGGCACAGAGCTGCTGACAGGGCTGGAAGTCATGTCCTGTGAGGGGAGGCTGAGGACACTTGGGCTGTTCCGCCTGGAGGAGGCTGAGAGGTGACTTCACTGCTCTTTGGAGCCCCATGAAGAGGGGAAGCAGAGAGGAGGTGCAGACTTTCTCCTTGGCACCAATGGCAGGGTTGGAATGGTACAAATCTGCACCAGGGGAGGGTCAGGCTGGGCACTGGGAAACATTTTTATACACTAGAACAGTCTTCCCAAAGAGGTGATTGATGCCCCATGCCTGTCAGTGTTCAGGAGGGGTTTGGACAGTGCCTTCATTAATGTACTTTAACCTTTGGTCACTACTGAAGGGGTCAGGCAGTTGGACCTGATCATTGTAGTTCCTTTCCAATTGCACTGTTCTATTCTGCAAGTAATATCTTGGACTTTTTGTTCATCATCTCTATCACAGCTCCATTACAGAACCTGACAGCATACTATGTCCTGTACACATCCAGCAGCACTAGTATGTCATTTCCTGGCAACCTCCATACAGATCTTGGCTGCTCAGGCCCAGAGGCAAGAAGAGAGCAATGTAATTAAGCAACATTTGTTGCTCAGGCCTACTTATGAAGAGTGAGACTGTTTTCTTTTGAGTCACTGACACTAAACGTTTGGTATGTTTTGAATATGGATAAATTAAACAAAGGAAACTGACGAATTAAAAAAATACCATGTTTCTTCCACAGGGCTACTGATTGTTTTCCTACCATCAAGTCTCTGATTCAGTTGTTAGAAGATGCATTTGGACAACCAAAAGGGTTACTCCAACCTTTCATCACTACCCCCACTGCTTCCGAGCTTGAAAAGGTTTTATCCATGTAAATCTTATTTGCACACACAATTGTCAAGCTTGCTTCAGTCAATAGTTGTCCTTCCCCAGATCGCAGATTTTGGTGGGTTTATTTTGTTTGTTTGCTTGCTTTCAATACAGCACTCATTGCAAGGAGAGGACAAATATATAAGGCTAAATAAATACTTTAGACCCTGGCCCAATACAGAATCTACATAGCAAGGTGGCTGGGATGGCACTACAATGCAATTCCTACTGGTGGTCCTGTCTGAATCACTGATTACTGATACTTTAAAAAATAAATAGTAATAAAAAAAAAAAAAAAGGAGCACCAGATGCTGGATATTTCAAGCCCTTGTTGATTTTAACTCAATGCTTCTGTTGCTTCTGCAGCACAAAATAATATTGACAATATAATTTAATAGTCCCACAGCAGTAGTACTCCAGCACAAGCAATGTCCCCATTAGCTAGAAGACATGATATACTAGAAGATCATTCAAATTTAGCAATCAGTTGCAAACATTATCCTTGTTTCTAATGAAGGCATAACATAATGAATAATCCAGTTGCAGGGGTACATCTGACTCATGCAGAATTATTTATTCTTCACTCCAAAAGAGTAATTAAACCCGTTGGTTTTATAACATGGAAGGCTAACAAGGCTTAACAAGAAAAGGTTAAAAAAATGCAATTCATAATTTTTGCCTCCGTAGCTGTAACATCCACCTGTGTTATGCACCACAGCCACAGAGCAGTATTTTTAGATGCGGAATTCAGGCAGAAAACCCAACATGAAAAATACCTCATGAAAATTAACCCTTCCCAGATTATGGGAAGTCTTCCTCTAGTCACAGCAGGGCTGAGAGTTGCTTAGCGGGACGTTTTAGCTGCTGCCCCAGTACAGCCTGATTACCTAAGGCCCATTCACAGGGATGACTCCTTGCTGAGCTCTTCCTATGTAACTAAGTCTGTAATACTCTAAAGTGTATTTTAGGAATAGAACTACTTTTCAGTCAGAAAAACGCTGCATGCATAAAAGCATATGTGGTGAGCATTTAGAAGAATCATTTGGTTTTCTTTAATTGTCAAGCTTGATGTGAAACAGGACATTTCACACTCCAACTAGAAACAGAAAAGCCAAGTTCAGACAAGTTATATTACAACAGTTGACTTTGTTCCACTGCTGACAGGGTTTAACTCTAATGTATGTTAACCAGAATTTCAGAAGCACAGCAACAACAAAATCAAGTAAATAAAATCCAGATGCTGACCCTACTGAGTGCCTTAGTTAAATCCCTGCTGTTTTCAGTTTAACCTGAATCTCATCCCAATGCAAGCCATGCAGCTCAGCACTGCCCTACGGACTCTGGCAGATTAGCAGTGTTTTTCTCTTCCAGTTCTTTTGTTTTGCTGGAGATTAACACCAGAAACAAAAGAGGCAACAAGAGTAAGCGCACGACATTTCTTCAGTTGTAATGATACACAGCTCTAATATAATGGATTGTTCTAGACAGCTTCAAGCTGCAGCAGCTGATGAGCCTGCATTCATTGTTGACATTGCTGTGACGGTGGGCCCAGCAAAGGGAAAATGGAAAGAGAAGATCTGCAGCAATAACATCTTTTAGCAGAGTTACTTAAACCAGGGCAGTTCTCAGAGCAACACAGCAGCTACCTACCTACCAGATGGAAGAGGAGAAGGCAGCTACTGAGACATTAAAATGAAAAGAAATACTTTAAGGCTTTGTTTGCTTGGATCTATCAAAACAAAAGGGCCAGTGTGGGAGGGGGGGAGGCAAGCAGCTGTAAGATTTCAGGGATCCCTGAAGCAAACATCTTCAAGGTAGCACTCAGCTCCACCAAAGTTAAAGCACACTTACTTGCTTCGATAAAGCATCAATTTAAAATTTTGGGGGAAATAAAATAAAATAAAAAATACATAAACACATAAAAAAATAAGCAGCTAAATCCTGGTTGGTGCATGCACTTCAGTTTTGCTTTAACTTTAACTATAAATAACTTGACATTGACCATAGACATCATAAAACTACCACAATGTGGAGTAGTTGGAATTTGTCATACAAATGGGGCCCAGAAAAGGAAGAAACAAAGGACTACCAAATTTAGTTTTTAATGGAAATGAGCATTTATGACTTAAATCCTTAGACACACAATTTCTATGGAAAGAGTGGAGTTAAGCCTGTGCTCTGGTTATCTCTGCCTGTGTTTTTTCACTATACTGTAGATACATCATTTTCTTCCTGGAAAGTCAATCCTATATATCAAAACTTTTCAACATAATCATAACTTCATTTTTCACTTCACTTAGTTTTTGCCAACAGCTTCAGTCCTATACTTTATTTTGAACACAAATAAAGAAGCAAAGAAGCACATAAGAAGGGTGAGTGCATAAGCCTAGAGTATGTGCATGTAAAATGAGAAGGCTAGCCTCTGCAGACCATAGTTTTCTAGCAGGCAGAGCTTGCATATGAAAGTGGAAGGGAAGAATGGCGGAAGAGGGGAAGAAAGTGGGGTTAGGGGGAAGGGGGAGGGGTGGGTGGAAGGGAAGAAGGGAGGAAGGAAGAAGGAAAAGGAAGGAAAGGAAGGAAGGAAAAGAATTCTTATTTCAGTTTCAGGGCAGTATTAAGAAATACTACTTTTGTAAGGAATTCCTCTTATAAAACCATGGCATATCAAACAATCCAGTGGAGATCAACCTTCAAAGCTACACCTACTGGAGTACATAAAGACAAAAGGGTTTCTGCTCTTGGGGCAAAGTGGCACAGGCAGCCCCACCTGCAATATACTTGCCTCAGGTATGCTGTAGGACCAGGTGGCCCTGAGCCATACCTGTGAAGGGATGCAAACCCAGGCGAGCCTTGTGTCACCAGCTGGTGAGAACATTCCCTTTTGCCACCACACAGCTGCATTCTGACGCTCACATGAGATGACAGCACACAAGGGAACTGGCTAACAACTCAGAGCAACATGTAAGTAGTGTTCAAGTTCATTCATTTAGCAGTACAAGTACAGTCTGAGACTACACAGGATCTTTTGAAATCCTAAATGATGAATTAGGTAGTACACAATGGTGCTTCTATCCTATGGATGTGGAGATTACACGAAAAAAAAAAAAGAAAAAGAAAAAGAAAAAGAAAAAGAAAAAGAGAAAGAGAAAGAGAAAGAAAAAGAAAAAGAAAAAGAAAAAAAAAGCCTCCTTCAAATGGGACAGATTCCCCAGCTTAGCCTGTGCAAAATGACTCAAAGGAAGCTTTGCTTCTCCCACAGGTAGAAGGAACAGCCTGAAACGGACATTCAAAATCCAGGTCTGGATGAATACCTGCAGGGAATAGGAGCAAAACATAGATGGGAACATTCAATTGTATTCTGGAAATAGGGAAAAACTGAAAGAGAAATAAACTGAGGGAGGATTCAGTTTACTGTTGCACTGGCAATTATATAACAGCTGTGATTTTTCATTGTGGCTTATACGTATTCACATTTACAGTTAATAATAACAATCATGTTTCCTTTGAGGCCTGATGAAATAAAATGAACACTTAATTGTAGCTCAGAACAATAATCTTGAGTCATGCATCGCGTTGTTAAAAAAAAATCCTCAGTGTCAGGCTTTCATGTAATTACACCCTTGATAAGTAAATGCAAGTTGCAAGAGTTGACAAGAACTACAAAAAAAATAAAAGTTCTACACAGTGGCAAGGGCCACACAGAACAAAAGGAGCTTCATAATTTAGAAGAAGAAACAGAAATGAAAACGGAGGTTCAGCACTATGCCTGCAGTTTTTCTGATACAGTTTTATAGATTCCATTCAAACACTTTCAGGAAAGATGTAAATACAATATGGAACAAAAAATCCTCGTCTTAAACCTGCTACCCCCGAACTATTTTTCCCAACAGTGAAAGTCCACACAGATGCATGCAGCTTCATTACATGCTTCTCCTTCCCTTGAAGGTCATAGCATAGATTTCCCAGCACCACGGCCAAAGGTCCCTTTAGCTCAGTGTACTATATGCAACTGTGGTAGAGCCCTACCAAAAGGGGTAGTATCAGCAGGCAGTGCTGTACAGCTACCATTTTCACAGAACAGCTTCCCAAAATCCAGTGTGCTCTTCTTACAAGCCAGAAGGTGATTTGTAAGCAGGTCACAGAAGTGAAAAAAATTAAGATGAACTTCATTTACTCAGGAACGACACTGAGCTGTTGCTCAAAAAAGCACAGAAGTACAAGCATGACTCTTGTATGTGTGTAGACTGTGTTCAGTTTATCAGCCCGCTCTTCAAGACATCACTCATAATAAAGCTGAATTGGATGTCACAAGCACTCAATGTACATTAGTTTGGAGCTGCTGAAACTTGGATGACTACGTGCTATGCATTCACTCAGCCCGGTCTTTCTGTGGTCCTTGGGCTTCAAGAAGTATTTGACTGTACCAAGCCAGGAATGGAACTCAGCTTCATCAATAACAAGCCAAGTTCTATTTGCACATTTAACCAAATGAAATACTACCATGTTTGTAGTTTTGCCTCATCAGGAGGAAAAAAAAGTGCAGGCGAAAGACTGTAACAGTTACACTGGCAGGGCTTTCATTACTTTCCTCCAAGTTTGTTTTTTGTTTGTTTGTTTGTTTTTCATTCTAGAAATAAATTCAAATATTTCATCAGATTTGGATGTTGCCAAGCTTAAAAAATGGGGACCTGGACAAGCCTTGTGATGCTTCTGTCCTTTCAGAATGCAAAGAAGAGCTACGAAGACAGTAAATACACCACAAGATGAGTAATTAAAGCAACTGCCACCCCTCACATCTCCAGCTTAATTCTACCCCATACTACACTGACAATAGCTGCCAGGATTATCTAGGTAGCTTCCGAAAGCTCAAGTTTAACATCAAGAAAATAATGCATTTGTCATCCCCTGAGGTTTTTAAACTAAGACAGTTTGCATTAAGGTTCAGGAGGGAAAAACCACAGCATAGTGAGCCACTGCCCATCATTTCAGATATCACATCTAACCATGAAGAGCCCTCAGCAAAAGTGAGGTCAAGTGTGTCTTCTGTTCCTCTCCTGCCTTTCCTGAGGCTGATAAGCAGAAGGAAAAGCAATGTTCTGTCAAGCTTGCTCTCCCAAAGGCAGAGCAGCATATCAGCTTGGTGTTTGGGAAGAGTCTTCACTACTGACCTGTCTCTCCAGCAGGAGCTTTTCCCCCACTATGCAAAAGTAAATCACTGGTCACAGAACAGCTATATAGCAGGCTAGTAGGAAAGAAAAAATTTCTAGAGAAGGAGCAACTCTTTCCTATCACTTCTCTGATGCTTGCTTATATGAAGAAAGGGAGAGATGTTAAGAAAGCGGGACTAAGATACCTGTTAAACACAGATTCATTGTATTTGTGGAAGGAAGTTGGCTTGGGACTTCTCCAGAAGCACAGATCCCCGTGGATCTACTGGATCGCCAGGAACTTTGCTGCATAGAGATTATTTTTTCCACACCATCTGATGAACATTGGAGAACAGGTGATAGAAGTAACTAAAGAACATCATCATATATCACCATATTCGCAGGAAAGGACAGTATCTGCCAGGGCTATATCAGCTCTCACACAAACTATTTTGTCTTTGCACCCATGACTAGTTAATCTAGCACATCAAGTGCTTTAGGGAAATCCACATGGATTGTATTTTACAGATAAGGCTCTGGAATTATTGCTTATGAGAAATCAATACACATTTCTCTCTACATTCCTACTCGGTGCCAGCAGAAACAGTTGGTTTAATGCTGAGGCACAGAGCACACACAAAACTGCTATAGCTCAGCTGCAGGCAGTGGCTCCCGAAGGCACAGTACCTTAGTTATTTCCAACTAGCTGGTATGCTTTGGACTCCTCACCCGTGAGATGGGCATAATGACTTATACTTTCCTTGAAAAGTCTTCCAAGATCTATGTGTAGGTATTTCTTTAAATTGTGTCTTCAGAATTGGAGACAAGGAAAAAGATCTCATAATACAAGGAAGCGGTACCCTGAACTGCTCTTGGGCCCTGAGAATATTGTTCTCTGGGAAATATCTGGTCATCCCCACTGGATGGCATAACTATGCCATGTGGCCTAAATCAGACAGCCCATATGGTCTGAGACCACACTCTGCCAACTGCCATCCAGAATCCAAAGGGGTGCAGCAGTATTTGTGAAGCTCATCACCTACTGTAATTAATCTAGCCTGAGACAAATCCAGACAAAATGTTGGAGACAGCACAAGCCTGACACCATGCCAGAAAGTTATGTCAGGATCATGTCCGGGGGATATAGCCATGGCCAGAGGGAATGCCAACACAGGCAGGAAAGTCCACAGTGACACGAGAGCTGGAAACATGGTCAGTGCACTAGAGTCCAGAGCAATACAAACCTGTGCTCCCACAACACTGCTTGGTGAAGTAATGGCCGCATCAGGCAGAGCTTAGATGGAGGCCTGCCCTGGGCAGGGTGATGCAAGGCTGCAGGCTGATGAGGGCTACTAAGGCTGTTACTGCCCTCAGGGCCCTGGCCCTACAAGTTTCACAAAGAAAAGAAATGGTGTTTTAAATGATGGAACAAGCGTTTCCATGTAACTGTGAGGAAGGTAACCCTACTTTACATAACACTGTATACTGAGTTAATCACAGAATCATAGAATGTCTTGGGTTGGAAGGGACCCGAAGGATCAACAAGTTCCAACTCCCCTACCACAGGCAAGGTCACCAACCTCCAGATCTGGTACTAGACCAGGTCGCTCAGGGTCCCATCCAACCTCATCTTGAACACCTCCAGGGACAGAGCACCCACAGCCTCTCTGGGCAGCCTGTTCCAGCTGCTCAGTCTCTCAGAAGAACTTCCCCCCCAAGATGAAATTTAAACCTTCTCTCCATGAGCTTAAAGACATTTCCCTTTGTCCTATCACTGTCTACTCTTGTAAAAAATTGGTTCCCCTCCTTTTTATAATCTCCATCTAAGTGCAGGTAGGTTGCAATGAGGTCTCCTTGCAGCCTTCCCTTCTCCAGGCTGCACAAGCCTGTATTCATAGAGGAGGTGCTCCAGCCCTGTGATATATCTTCATGGCCATCCTCTGGACCCTCTCCAACAACTCCACATCTTTCCTGTACTGGGGGCCCCAGACCTGGACACAGTACTCCACATAGGGCTTCACTAGGGCAGAGTAGAGAGGGACAATCACCTCCCTGTCCCTGCTGGCCACTCCTCTTCTCATGTACCTCAGGATACCATCAGCCTTCTGAGCTGCAAGAGCACACTGCTGGCTCATGTTCAGTTTTTCTTCCACCTGGCCCTTCAGATCCTTCTCTGCAGGGCTGCTCTCAAGGAGTTCTTCTTCCAGTCTGTATACGTATCTGAGATTACTCTGATTCAAGTGCAAAACCTTGCACTTTGCTATGCTGAACCTCATTAGGTTTACATTAGCCCACCTTTTGAGTTTGTTGAGGTCCCTCTGGATGGCGTCCCTTCATTCGAATGTGTCAGCTGCACCACTCAGCTTGGTGTCATTGGCAAACTTGCTGAGGATGTATTCGACGTCACTGATGAAGATGTTGAAGAGCACCGGTCCCAAGACAGACCCCTGGGGGGCACCACTCATCACCATCTTCCACTTAGACATAGTGCCATTCACCATAACCCTATGTTACTACACAGAAATTATTCATCTAACAGACTATAGGCAACATCCACTTTATATGCTCAAAAGGACAATAATGCTGCATTATTATCCCATTAGATGGAATATCAGGGGTCTGTACTTTGGACCAGGTGGCTGTGAGCACACCAATTGATTAAATGGCGTGTTTTCTGAAAATCCCTTCTTAACATTTTGGCTACATGTCCCCACTGCTCAGAGAGTCAAACGTCGCCACACTGACACGCTGTCAGCCATTTTGTTTTTCACAGTAAAAATCTTCAGATCAAGTCACTATTTTACTGTTTTTTCTCATTTTCAGCTAGTTGAGGTGGACTGGATCCTAATCTTTTCTATTTCATAGAAGTAATCACATTGCTAGCCAATAATTAGCAGTTTTGTCAGCGCTGCATGCTCTTACCCTGAAACAGTTCCCAAGACCTCAATTTAAAGACATATATCTCACTTGCTTAGTACAAATTTAACCTTCTAAATTATTCATTTTTTCCAGAAACAGCCAGCACTTGAGCCCTGGGGCACCATAAGTAAGTAATTAATATAGATGTATTTTTAAACTATTTTTGTATACACATATTGCCAGAAGTCAAACAATTTTTGTAGATTTGCATTCATTATAATACATTCTGTGTATCTTAGAAAATAATCATAAACGTAGGTGCCAAAAAAAGAGAAAAAAAAGTTGAAAACAATCAGCAGAAATCCATGCAAACATAGCGTGTTAAGAATTACGGGAAAATGTTGTCTGTTAACAGAGGAAAAGTTTGAAAGTTCTCAATGCAGAAGATGCTTTTTCCCTAACGGCCAAATGAGAGGCTCAAAATACTTTTGCTGAACTAAGGAAACTCTTCTGTATCTTTATGCTTGCAGCTCAAACTCCTCAATAGTCAAAATACCCTGTCACCTGTTGTGATATACTTATCCACAACTTTATCTTTAGAACATATCCTATAAATTAGACAAAATGTTAAACAGATTTAAAGAAATTTTGAAAAGAAGTATCCAAAACAAATAAATCACAGTTCAGTAACAGACTAGCTACAGATTACAAGCTAACGAGAATGCTAACATTTCTACACAGCATTCTTCGTTACTACAAAGGTCTGTCACTGTTGTACTCCCACACTAAATG
Organism: Oreortyx pictus; assembly: GCA_036925125.1. Lineage (NCBI taxonomy): Eukaryota > Metazoa > Chordata > Aves > Galliformes > Odontophoridae > Oreortyx > Oreortyx pictus. Next base: position 46,395,258 of record JAUPFR010000007.1, on the reverse strand, counting down.
AAACAGAAAAATGACTAATCAGCACCTCACTACTTACAGCGCTCTCTAACTGTAAGGACTGGAGCTGTTTGGCACCTGGGCAGAACAAAAAGAAGCTCAGAGTCCTCTCACCCTTCACACTTATTGTAGATAACATGTCAGCTTCTCATGATTTTATGGAAAAGGTGGGAGGTGTAACCTTTGTGTTTGGACATGAAACAACTACTCAACATCTGAGGGCTCTATAAAGAATCGCCAGGTTGCTAGGAGACAACATGGGATGTTTGTTTGCATGCTAGCGCTGGAAAAGAGCACTCTTGCCTCAGGTGGATTTTACAGAGCCTTGACTGAGGGCCGGGAAAGTGCTCTGAAGGTATCAATGGCTGGATGCAGAAGCTGAATAGCTCAGAAAGACAGCAGTGAAATCAGAAGGGCAAAGACAGAACCCAAGCAATAACTAAATATATAAATGAACACATTAATTACTTTTTCATAAACCAACAAACATAAGAGAAACCTTCTTGTGCTTGAAAAAATGAGTTGAAGAGTTAATTTGTAAGTTTTTAGCACCAGTGAATAACTGAGGGCTTGACCATGTCCTACATCTTGTATGATAAAGTGGCCAGTAACTCATGGTTCAGATACATTGGTGCACTCAATGTGAGCGTATACTCTTCTGTACTGAGGCCTTATCATACTTCAGAGAAATGACGGTTTTGTTAATTTTTGCCTTTTATCTTACCCATATAGTATCATACAATCATTAAGGTTGAAAGAGACCTCTATCATCAGATCTAACTATCAACCCATCCTCACCATGCCCACTAAATCATGTCCCTCATTGACACATCTACACTTTCCTTTAATACCTCAAGGGACAGCGACTTCACCACTTCCCTGGGCAGTGTTTCAATGCTAGAGCACTCTTTCTGAGAATAATTTTTTTTTCTCCTAACATCCAACTTGAATCTCCCTTAGTGCAACTTGAGGCCATTACCCTTTGTCCTTTCAGGTAGCTGTAGAGAGTGATTAGGTCTCCCTGAGCCTCTTCTTCTGCAGTCTAAACTATCCCAGTTTCTTTAGCTGCACCTCATAAGACTTGTATTTCAGACCCTTTACCAGCTTTGTCACCCTTCTTTGGACACATTCCCATACTTCAACATCTTTCTTGTAGTGAGGGGCACAAAAATGACACAGTACTCAAAGTGCAGCTTCACCAGTGCTAAGTAGAGAGGGAGGACCACCTCTTAGCTCCTGCTGGCTGCACTGTTACTGATGCAAGAGGATGTCATTTGCGTTCTTGGCTGCCTGGGCAAACTGCTGGCTCATGTTCAGCTGGCTTTCAGCTAGCACCTTCAGGTCCTTTATCTCCATGCAGGCTTCCAGTCACTCTGCCTATAGCAATGCATGGGGTGGTTGTGACTGAAATGCAGGACCTGGTGCTTAGTGAACCTCATACAACTGGACTCAGCCCATTGATCCAGCCTGTTCAGATCTCTCTGTAGGCCTTCCTACTCTCAGGAAGATCGACGCCTCCTCTCAACTTGGTGTCGTCTGTAAACTTAATGAAGGTGAACTCAGTACTCTCATCCAGGTCATCAATAAAAGTATTAAACTATTAAACAGAACAGGCCTCAGTACTGACCCCTGGGAAACACCACTTGTGAACATTTGCCAGCTAGATTTAATTCCAATCACCCCCACTCTCTGTGCCTGGCCCTCCAGCCAGTTTTTACCCAGCACAGAGTATACCTGCCTAAGCCATGAGCCGCCAACTCCAGGAGAATGCTGTAGGAGACAGCATCAAAGTTTACTGATGTTTAGGTAGACCATGTCTACAGCCTTTCCCTCATCCACTAGGCTGGTTACCTGGTCATAGAAGAAGACGGCACTGGCTGAGCAGGGCCTGCATTTCATGAACCCATGCTCTAAAGATATTCTCCCTGCAGTCACAGTCTTTGACCCTGAACTGTACATTATGATACTGAGACTTAGAGAGTAGTTCTTAAGATCAACCAAACCACTGGAAGCTACTTTGCAAACTGTAACTGCAATTTTTTTTCTATAAAGTAAAAGAAAATATTCTTAAGTAGAAAACCATATGATGGTACTTGTGGAATTTCAGGATGAATTGTTTTTCTTTGCCTTTTTTTTTTTTTTTTTTTTGACACGTGATAGGAATCAAGCAAAATTGCAGATTTCATTTCCCACCATTCCTTTAACCATTCTTCCACAGTTCAGGAAAGTATCAGGAAGTCTCTCAGGGAGCAATGTCTCCAAGAACTCCCCCAAGAGCAATGTACCTCTACGCTACATATGATTCAAGTCCAGGTTCTAACTGAGCTCTAAGTTGCAAGAAAACTCTATCAAGTCTAATAGTCACTGACTGTCTTTTGGTCTTTTAATGAAACTGAATCAATCTCAAAGCACATTATCATGCTAAAGGATTTATTAGGCAGTAAGTATAAGCTTAATTGTAAGATTTAAAACATTAAGTGAGGATATCTATTTTCTGTTACAATTGACTTTGCTCAACTAACAATTATGTATGTTCCTGGCATAAGCAAGAAAAACATATTAAAATTAATACACACACACACACACACACACACACACACACACACACATATATATTCAAATGGCTGCAACAAAAGAAAAAGTGATATCACTGGTCCAAAATAACAGTCTTGGGAAAGACATAAGTCACTCCAAAAGTAATACTTCCTATTTATTTCTTCAGAAACTACAACAGGTACAAAGAGCAAAAAAGCACTGTTTGATAATGCAAATTCTCAGCGACAAGACGTGATTTTTCAACATAGTTATGTCTGTTCACAATACGTTTTCACCAATGATGAATAACAGCCTGCTTGCCACACTTGTAAAAATTTGCATGGTTGCCTGGAACATGTCTAGTCTTTCACATTTCTGTTGCCACTGCTGAAACTCACCAGCCACCACCTCACTGTGCTCACATCCACTGTTTGGTCTCCAAAAATGTACAGCAAGTGTTAACATATGTCAACGATTGCCATTTTTTCCGCATGAAGGAATTCAATTACACACTTTTACTTCATCTACACTTCCATGTCAGATGCTATTTTGTCAGACTGCCCCTTTGCTGCCATCTGTTGCGCAGAAACAAAATGTAATGGAATACTGGTGAGAAGGTTCTGCCTCTACTGCTAAACCACCAACTTCTGCCATTGATGACATAGGCTAACATGTTAAAATAGGAGGCATTACTTTCAGAGTACCCCTCTTACTTAGATCTAGAATGTGTAGCTATGGAACAACAAACATTCTGTGAACTTCAGTGTTCATTTGGAAGTAATCACAGCAGACCACTCTCTTGAGATTTACCAGAGTAATCACACTTGTGGATGACAGGCTGGCCATGAGCCAGCAGTGTGCCCTGGTGGCCAAGAAGGACAATGGCATCCTGGGATGCATTAAAAAGAGCATGGCCAGCAGGCCAAGAGAAATGATCCTCCCCCTCTACTCTGCCCTGGTCAGGCCTCACATGGAGTACTGTGCCCAGTTTTGGGCTCCCCAGTATGAAATGACTGGGATCTCCTCAAAGAGTCCAGTGGAGGGACACAAAGATGACAAAGGGCCTGGAGTACCTCTCTTATGAGGAGAGGCAAAGGGGAGGCAAAAAAAAAAAAAAAAAAAAGTGTGGGAGGTAAAGGGATGAGGCCGGACTATCCTCAGAGGTGTGTGGTGACAGGATAAGGGGAAATGGCCACAAACTGAAGCATAGGAAGTTCAGCACAATGTGTGGGGAAAATTCCTCACAGTGGGAGTGACAGAGCACTGGCACAGCTGCACGGAGAGGTGGTGGAGTCTCCTTCTCTGGAGATATTCAATGCCCACCTGAACACCTATCTGTGCAACCCGGTCTAGGGATTCTGCTTTGCAAGGGGGGTTGAACTAGATGATCTCTAGAGGTCCCTTCCAACCGCTAGAATTCCATGATTCTGTGATTATTAACTGAAATGACTGTCACACCGCTCATGCTCTTAGCAAGATTCTTAAAGAATTTGAATTCAACAATCTAAGAATCGCTGGGGAAAAAGAAAATTATAAAAAAAAAAAAAAAAGGAAAAGGCAAAGGCTGAGTTCTCTAAAATCTATCTAAATACAGAATTAATTCCCGCATAATTACTTCTTCTCAAATTCCAGATAAATGGCATCTCAACCCAGGTAAAGTAGAAAATTAGACCAAAAGATTGCACATTCCACTACACATACGTACGTCTTTTTCCTCTAGAGAGGACTTAGAAAGCATAATTAGACAAATCCAAACGGCAAATTGACAGTGTTAACAGTTATAACTATGTATATTTCAGGGGTTTACAATAACTCAGGTTCTGACTGTGTTACTCTGAGCTACAGAGGAATTTGTGATATTTGAATTGATCACATATCAACTGCATTGCACTGAAGAGAAAAGTGCAGGGGCTGAAGTGAAAAGACATAACTGATGAGTCAGTAAGCGAAGAAACTGATGGGACATAAAAGCAGTTGTTGTAACTCCTGTAATATCACGAATAAGAAATAATAGGAAGAAAGGAGGAATGCTGCAAGAAAGAAAATGTCAGTATGGTCAAATCTTCTCTCAAGTGACCCTGCATTTAAAAGTGAGGAGATGCACTTTCCATTTAGTTAGATTAGTACCTATAAGCCTTGTTAGGTCATTGATTTCAAATGATTATTTGTGTGGTGTAAAGAGTAGAAAGGACAAAGATGAGATACAAATCAGGTCACATTAAAAAAATTACAATCACCTAACACCTAATGTGATCAGAAGTATTTATTCAAGAGAAAATTGCTGTTAAGTAGCTTAAAAAACAGGTTATCTAATTCCTTAAGTACATACACCTTCCTTCCTTTGCAACTTCTTTAAGATTTTTTAGGCATCAAAGCTTATGCTTTTATTGAATGAATTTATTGAATGTTTTTGTGCTAGCTGACTAAGAAATGCTGACCATTTCAAATAATTATAATAATGAAAAGGGGTGTGTTGCTCTGACACTGAAGGATAGCAATGAAAAAGTCTTTGCAGCAACACAGTCAGACTGGAAATCTTTGTGCAAGTTTTAACAGAGGTAGTAACTTCAATCAGACAACGTCCCAGAAAGAAACTGCTACCAGTCGCCAAACTCGTTCCTCATCCTAAAGCTACACCCGGAGGATCGCATGAGAAAACTAGAAGGATAAGACGATTTCCAGTGCTCTGCTTTCTCGCAATCAACCCTGCCCTCCTCTCCACGCCACACACTTGCAAAGCAAATGGCGCTCTGGTTTCACGCGAGCCCCTGTGCCTTTCCCGCGCCTCCCAGCCCCTCTGCTCATCCCCTCGGGCAGGAAGCTGCAGGGACCCACTGAGCCCACACTCACGGTTGGAGGGGCCGTGGCGGGGCCGCTCTTCCTCCTCTTCCTCCTCCTCCTCCTCCTCCTCCGTGCACCGGCGGGGTTTCAGCACCGCGGACAGCGGTGCGGCGGGCGGCTCCGCGCTCCCCCGGCCCGGGGCGCGCCGAGAGCGGCCAAGCGCCGAGCTGGCTGAGCCCATGTCCCGGCCCCGCTCTCGGGAAGCCCTCGCTGCCCTTTCCTCCTGGCCGCGGGAAGTTCGGGGTTCGGCCGGCCCGCAGCTCCTGCCGCAGGCGGCTGCGCTCCCGGAGAGAAGCGGGAGGGGGGGGAGTCGAGGAGGGCTCTCCAGCACCGCCCCCTCGGCCACAGCGTGGCTTCTGGGGAGCGTCCCCGCTGCAGAGCCCCGTCACGGGGACGCGGGTCGGTTGTGGGGTGGGAATTCGCATTGCCTGAGCCTGGAGTGGCGTGAAAAGAAGCACTGATCTCTCATCTTCCTCGTAAGGGAGCGGGAGTACATTCAACGCTTTTTACTACCCCTCGACGCCATGATTTGTCGTTTAGCGCTACCTCCTAGGGTTACCTCGCCATAAACAGAGGGAAAGGTGGCCGTACTGTAGGGAGCGGACGCAGGCCTGAGGTTAGTTGCGTCCTTGAGTACATAACTTTTACTTCCTTGAAGAGAAAACTTAGACATGGGACATACCTCCTCCTTCCTTTGCAGCTTCTTCAAGACTTCTTAAGCAGTGCAGCATCCAGAGTTGTGCTCGTATTAATCCTGACTGAATAAAACAGTGCCTGTAGCAGACGAGTTGGACTAGATGATCTGCAGGGGCACCTTGCAACTCCTCTGTGATACTGGAATATTAGCTGTCATGGCATCACTGACCAAACCGTATTTGCAGCTTATAACTACAGACTTTACTATAGTTAGTTACAGACACCAAACGCTGTAACAGCATCACAGCATCACTACCACAGCTCTTGCACAAACTGGACTGTCTTCAGCTGCTGGGGACTTCCAAAGCTGACATTAATTCCCTACCTGTAAAAAATGGTGTCATAAAACTTCTCCAGGGCACTGCAAGTCCTAAAAGCATTTCATTACTGTAGCAATTGGAAGCATTACGCATATTTACTTAGATGTTTAAGACAACAGTGGTAATATAGACCCACTTGCCAGAGCATAAAGCCTCCATATCTGCACATAACAGCAGCCTGTTATCCCACTTCTTGTCAGGAGGGAAGCCAGCACTTCCCGAAGCTGCTCAGCTCTTCCATGCTGACAGCCGCAGGTTGGTTCTCTCGTCTGTTGTGCTCCTGTAGCAAGATCCCGAAGCAACTCAACACTGACGTAATAAACTCTGAATGGGAATTTCTTGTGCTAGGGCGGTCCTTCTTTCCTGGACAAAAAGAGTGCTATGAATGCATCAGAAAGCAAGAAAGCAGATGTGCATAGCCTATATTTCTAACCCTATGCATTTGTTTCATCAAGCTTACTCTCATCGTCTCTGCCTGAATTTTCTCTTAGGCTCTCCTTGCAGTTAAGACAGTTTCCGCACAAGTAACGTGTCAGCTAGGTAATGTTTTGCTCGCTAGGGATGTTTCTTGATCACAAATTATTTTTATAAGCATGCAAGGAAAGGACTGAGTACAACTGGCCTTTCTTCTAGAACTCTATTTCTCCCTTCTCAGATGTGATATGTGGCGAGGAAAACTCTGTTTTATTTAAATATTCTTTTTTTTTTTTTCAAAAAGATAAGTACTTTAAGTAGAAGGAGCAAAAGTACTGATGTTGTAAATCACTGTAGATTTATTAATCTAGGCACGTTTTATTTTAAGAAATTAACCTTTCCTGCCCAATTTGAAGCCAAATTATGCCTAGGTGATATAACTCTGTCTTTAATCATGCGACCCTATGTATTTTTTTCCTCAAAGCATCACAAGCAAGTTCTAAATACAAGATTCCCATGAAACTCCTTCAGACACCTACTATACACTCCCTGTACACAAACTCCAAAAAGCAACATAAAATTTGTTCCTGACAAATGTGTTTCGGTGAATTATAAACTAAAGCTGCCTTACAGTCATGTTGTCAATGCAACGGCCAAAGTAAATATTATAGTGTATATTATAGACCCGGAGTCTGCTATTTTTCTGAAATGCAAAGGGAATGAAACTACAGAGTCCATCACTCTGCTGGCAATGATCTTCTGCTGCTTTATTTCAGCCTAAAGGAAAATCACGTGTTCAGGATCACTGCCTTCCCCGTCATTTTTAATGCCTTAGATCCAAAGAGATGTGAAAACTGCCCAAAGATGCAAAGCTAATGTAAATTAATGAAAAGATTTGTAGGAACAAACGGCTAAAAACTCCTCCCCCGCTGTGGGGAATACTGCGGCTTCAACTTACTTCTTACCAAACATCCCTCATGAAATGCAGATCACAAACCTGCAGGAAATTAGGTTCCACTGGTTCATGGAAACGGTAAGTTAAGGATAACTGCCTCCTCAAATCAGTTGCTAGGGCTGTGCCCTGTTTGCACACAAACATTTGCCAGGGGAGGAGAAGAGACCTGAGCTGCATGTGCTGCCCTTCCCCTTGGCCAGGCAACCAACCTTCTGCCAGCAGGTAGGACATTTTATCCCTCGTGGAAGCAGGCAGAGCAGGAACGGCAGATACATGACACCAAGGTCTGCCCGTGATACAAAGTCAGTAAGAGGAGCATTGCTCAGCAACCAGAGAACAAGCAGGGGGGGAGGAAGAGTAGAAGGGGGGAAGAAGAAAGTGCACTCCTGTTCTCCCTCACCATCAGCCCACCTATTTTAATTAGAGCTATCTGAAGGAGTACTGAAATAATAGAGTGTCAGTTTGACTAAACAGGCTTTCAAGCTGCAAAGCCACATCTGTGACACAGTGTGGATTCAGCCATTGTATTCTTGCTCTGTCTGCTGATTTTCCCTCTCCTAAAGCAAATCAACCCCATCTTCCTCTTGCAGGCTGGCCCCCACCACCCCCTGGACTGATCATCTTCGTAGCACTGCTGCCTCACAGATAGCAGTCTTTTAACACTCAGAAGTGTGAACTACACAAATAACAGAATCTGTTTCCATAGATTCTGTTTTCCTACAATTTCATTTACGCAGAAAACTAAGTCACTAAAGACTGTGGCCAGCATTTCTGAAGATTTCTTTGGTAAATCTGAATGATTTAAGAAGATAGACATATGAACTCCTGTGAACTAAGCAATTTAAATGTATAAGTTTAGAACATCCACTGTTTTTAGTTTGATGGTTTTTAGTACCAGATTCTAGTTAGCTTCTCTACTGTACGTTGAGTGGAAAATTTACTTCCACCTCCAAAGACAGAAATTATCAGAAATGGTAGAAGCATTTTGCTTAAGTAGCTTAAAGAATTATTTTCCAGCAGCAGACATGTCCCCCTCCAAGACACTATTTCTCTTTCCAGATGAGCATTTATCACTTTCCTTATACCCAAATATCTGTGCTGTGATGCCAGAAGGCAATAGGATTCACTTAATGCTTTCTCAGCAGGAGTAATATTTACAGATGTAAAACAAGCTGAGGCTGTTCTGGAGTACTTTAAAAAACTTCTCAGCCCCTTATGCAAGCAGATGCAGTTAGGAAACAAGAGGGATATGTTTTTAAAGGCATCTTTTGATACATCAGGCTGACTCTTGGTTGTTGAAGCTGGAGATTGTAAACCGTTACTTTGATATTCTGTGTGATTGTTGTCCTGCAACGTCGCACTCATATACATACTATTAAATTCAGTTGTGTTAAATTCAGAAGCAATGATTTCAGACGTTGAGAATGAACAGCCATTTCCTCCAACATAAATAGCCGTGAGCTATTATCTCTATGCATATCATACTCAAGAGCTCAGACTCACAAACCCCAAGAACACAGCTGTGCAGATGTAGTAATAAATCTTTGCTAATAAACAATCCATACTGAAGCTCTTATATTTATTATTATTTAGCCACGTGATTCTTGAGCAACAGGAAACAACTCTGCTCATGTAATTTTAGACACAACACAAACCGATACATGAAGAAGCATGTGTGTATCTCAGTTATTTTAAACACTCTGTGTTTTTTTAAATACTCCATGTATTTTGATAATTTAGCGTGTAATACACACTAAGGTGGTCAGAAAAATTTGGAGGACAGGAGTGGAGAAAATAACCAAAGAGGTGGAAACAGATTATAGGTGCAAGGACAGTCTTGTCTCTGAGCATTTTCCTACTGCGTTCATACAGACATTTATGTTTTAGAATAAAGCTTTTATAGCTTTTCCTTCCTGAGCTTCTGATTCCCTGTGAAATATCTATGAAAATACCCATGAAATATCACCAAGCACTACGACATTAAAAGAAAATTGTGTGAGGTAACATTCTGATCAGACAGCACTGGTAGTGGAATTCTTTCCTTAGCCAAGTCATGTTTCCATGGTGGGTCTCACCTGCAAGTTCAGAATTTCAGCACTGATCATTTCTCCAAATATCCAACGTCACTGTGTTTGAAAGTTTTACACACAGAGGCTATAGGAACCAAAATATACAACTTGTCCCTATTTACATTGTTCCTCGCCCGTCCAGCTTGGCTACACCATTCCCTGATTTGGTAGTTTGGACACTATTCCGACACAAGACCTGTAGTTTCATCACAGGGAAGTGGAAGGCAGCGTTGGTCTCTGCTCTCTGGTAGCAATGACAGGGACCAAGAGAACTGTATTGGAGACTGCTGGGCCCCAACTCTTGCATCCCGTAGTCAAAAATACCACACTCCGTTGATAACTGAACCCACAGACTCTGCCATGAGCTCTGAGTAAGACTGAGACATTGTCTGTGGAATAGTTATGAACTTCTTTTATCGTTGGTTATTAAAGATCCTTTAAGTGCTGCTCATGGTGCCACGGGGTGAATTCTTGCAGGGTTGTGAAGTGTCCTGGGCACCGTAGACCCTTCTCCTCCTGGGTCACCAGGCCCTCCTGGATGAGCAAACCCCGCTATAGCCAAGAGTGGCAGGCTGCACCTGCAGCCCTTGGCAGAAGGGTCTGCTCCTGCCACCTGCTCCAGCTCCCTGAGGATGGGTATAGTGGGATGGGCACTGAGATCCCCAGGAGTTATGTGGGTAGCACCAGGGAGTTCCTCCTCAGTGGGAACTGCAGGGCTGCTCGATGGAGCAGGGCATGAGGTGGCAGTGCCCTGCAGGGAGACTGCCTGCTGGCTCTCTGCTTCATACTCTGAGGGCACTGCCTGCACTGAGAAGTGGAGGGTGCTCACAAGCCTCCTGTAGAGCGGGCAGGTAAGTTTTCTCCTGGTCCACAAGAGGAATGGAGCAGAGGCAGAACATGTGCTTGCAGGGAACCATGAACACGCCAGGGCCACCTGTCACAGCAGATGGAACCTGATTCCTCCTTGTCTGTGCCCCTTCCCACTGCAGCAGGCTGAGGGATGAAAAACTGCTTCCTTACTGTGCGGCTGCAGCAGCTGCTGTGCACTGCAAGGTGGCCACTATCAGTGGCTGTCCTGGGGCACGCAGCAGCAGAGCCCCAGCCCCTGTGCCAGAAATCCTCCTGACCCCACAGCTGGCTCAGCTCGCGCTTCCTCGGGGCACAGGGTCAGCAGGCTGTAGCTGTGGCCCTGACAGCTCCCTGAGCCCCAGCACCCACCAGCCACTCACTGCAGGGCACACTTCCTGGGGCCTGGATGTAACACCAAAAAGCTCCTTTGGTGCTCATCCCAAGAAAAGCTAGAGAGAGACTCTTCATCCAGAGTACAGCCATAGGACAGTTTAAACTAGAAAGTAGCTTTAGATTGGGTATTTGGAATAAATTCTTTCCTTTGGGGGCCATGAGGCACCGCAGCAGGCTGTCCAGGGGAGCTGTGGATGCCCCATCCTTGAAAACGTTCAAGGGATGGCTGGGCAGGGCACTGAGCAGCCCAGGGTCTAGTGGAAGTCGTCCCTACCTACGGCAAGGTAGCTGGAACTGGATGATCTCTAACACCCTTTCCAACCCAAAACCACTGCATACTGGAAGGCAGACTGAAGAACAGTTCACCTCTCCTTAAAACCCACTAAACATTTCTATTCCAAGATGCCCCCTTACTTGATTTTTTTATATATGCTGGGGGGATGGGGCTGGGAAATCACCAATGCAAGAGAGGCATAATTAAACCGACAGACCTATCCACTTTGTCACCTGGGACTATTACCATAGTGAAATGCTTTTTATAGGCATCAGCAAGCTAACAAACACATGCCAATTATTTGAACTAAAGTGGAAATGCTGTGCCCGAGCACTTGTGACACCAACACATCCTTCAGCAGCCTCCAGCACGTCAGAAAAGTAAACAGAGAAACAGAGAAAAGAAACTGCTTTCTCCCTCCTGACACAAAACTACTCTTCAGTAATGTTTTCAAAGTATTGACCGGAATGCATACCCTAAAATATGTATAGAATCTTACTGAAAAGGAAAAAAAAAAAATTACTACTACGCTGGCTAGAAATCTCTTAAGTGCTCTGATGTGAAGACTCATCTCTAGGAAACAAGGATCCACTCTTTCCACTTCTGGCGGTGGGAAGACATTTCCTCTCACCTCTGAGCCCATACTCTACCCTGTGTTTCTCTATAGTAACAGCAGGCACCTCCAGTCCTTCATCAAAGAGATCCAAACACAGGAATCAGGTGCATAGCATATCATGGAAGCACAAGCTGCATTGGACATGATTCAGAATCAGACGTTTGCTCCCCCCCAGAAAACAACTCGTACACCAATGTCTTACCTCACAGAAATTCTCCTGGAGCAGTAATTATCCGCAGTAACTGCCAACTTCTTAAATCACAGGAAAATAAAATGAGTAAAGACAATCTTCTAAACTGACTACTCCGGACTGTAAACTGGCATAGGCAGCTCCTAGCTTAAAAGTACACACAGCACCACTTAGTGGTAAAGATGAAATCATCACCAATACGAATTTAAAAGCCTTTCACTGCTCAGTCTGGACTGAGGTCTGGCCTGCATGCTCTTATCTGTCAAATACTGTTAGTGTCTTTACTGTAAGAAAGTGTATCTACCAGGCAAAAGCTGGCCAAGAGGGCTGAAACTCAGACAGCAGAACAGAAGGCTGCTGAGCATCAAATGGATGCATCCACTTGGCAAGCATTTCCAGAATCCTACAGCACTCTTCCACATGGTTTCTGGTGCCACAGCCTGAAGTGGGGTTTCAACAAAGGATCCAGCTTAGTTTCGCCTCTATCCCAACTACGAGCAATGCTTGTATAGGATTGGCCATAAATGAATGCAATAAACAGAATGAAACAGTTTTAAACTGGCTGATGGAATAGAAACACAGTTCTTAAAAGCTCATGCACTTAAACGACAGAACACAACACTTAACAAAACAAAAGCCTTTATTCTGAGCAAAGTAGTATGTCTTTACAAGAAAGTCACGATTTCAACTTACAAAGTCAGCAGTAGCAATGCACCTTTCCTGAAAAGGAAATCTTGGTCTCTTATCAAATGTCAACTGCCAAGTGTGTAAATAAACAAAAAAAAAATCACCCAGACCCCCAAGGCTCTATTTAGATGATATATAACATGTCGTCATAGATGACATCTGTATCAGTTTATACTTCAGGTCCTTCTCCTCCAGGAACCAGCTAGAAAAAAAAAGGATAATTTCGTATGAGCACCATGGGTTTGAGTTACTCAAATTCATATGTAACAGTTCTTCTTTTAAAACATTTAAGCAGATGGAGACTTCACAGTAGACCACAAAAGCTGTTATTTTTAGAACTATTATCTCCTCAAAAAAGGAAGCCAGTCACTGAAAGAAGAGCACATGTCAAAGAGAAACTCCAAAATACAAAGCATGCTTAACACTACGCACAAAGGAGTTCCTAAACAATACACAGCATGCTTTCTGTCCTTGTTATTCACTTTAAGGTGATGATTCCATCTTGAAACTCTACGGTTTGTTTTCAAGAGGACAAAGAATATCCCTCCTTACTAGAAGCATTTCTCCAATTGCTGATTCTTCTCCAGACCATTGCTATGTTGAGAAGTCACTTTGTTCTTTCCAACTTTTAGTGACTAACAGAGACTATACGTACATATATATAATAAAAACATATACAAAGACAACCCCTCTACAGTCTGTAGGAAACAAACCAGCATAGTATTTTCCTGTGAATAAAGAACTATAGAAGAAATATAAATGGAAATATTAAATGAAAAATATGAACAAAGGTAAAGGGTAAAAAAAAAAAAAAGGTCCAATAGCCATTCTACTTTCATTTTCTTAATAATGAGTGGCACAGTTCTAAAATAGAAAGACCCGAGGTGCTTTTGAGATGGATTTAATATTTTTATGGCACACTTTTCTTGACACAGGAAGATATACCCTCAAAAGAGGCACAAGATCTCCAGTACAGAAGCACTGTAGGGTTTTGCTGAATATCTGTACTTTTAAGAATCACTAGCTTCTCCTTCAAGGGAAATATCCCACCAGATGAACTGGATGATAACTATTTTATCCATGCCAGAAGCCAAAGCACGCACAGCACATTAAGGACGCACAATAATAACCAAAGCAAGAAAAGGATTTGAAATTAAGTCAAAATAGCTTTTTACTCAGAAGGGTGAGATAGCAATACGGAGATTATTCCCCATTCACAGAGAGCAGATGAACTCAACTCAGCCTTCCTCTTTGTTACAGCCCAAAAAAGCTCCACCTTTATTTTTTTCCAGAGCGCTAGGCATCACACGATAATGATTGATAATAGCCAGATAACTTTAAAAGCTTATAAGTAAAGCTGCTGCAAACACATCTATACATAATGGATGAAATGTATCCCACCCTACAGACTTACACAGACACTCATGAGTTAAAAGCCACTCTGTCAACCAGACTTCCAAAGACTCCCTCACATACCTTATTAAAACAAGAAAAGCAATTACCAAAATAAAATCATGGTCATGCTCACACTCCTCTTTTAATGCGTTATAAACCGTAAAATATATGAAATAGAGCAGTAAGATCACTTTTCCAGCAGACTTTTCACAGTGATGACTTACCATTGTTATATTATTTCCGTTTAGCAAAATCTGGTCCAGTTTTGTGATTCTTCTGCCCTCAGGTGTGATCTCACTGAAGCAATATTTTATACAAAAATACGAGCACATTATCATCAACAATAACTATAGTTTTGACTACAGCACTGATGCAAATCCACATATTAAGATGGCATTTACTGGAAATAACGCTGTAGCATCAACTTGATACACTGACCACCTAGGGAAAGCTACCTGGCTACTGAAGAGATTTGTTGTACTTTTCTGCTCAGCACATAAAAACACAGATTTGCCCTCTACAACTTGGCAATTTCTTCAATAACACTGATACTCAAAATAGGTTTCAAACAGCGACACTGCATGACAAAGTAAAAAATATTTAACCCTTTAGTATGACAACTAGTTAAAATCTAGTTAAAACTACACATTATGGAAACGTAAAAAAGCAAGCAGCTGGAAGGTTCAACACAGAACGCATACAAAATTAAGGTTACAATTTAGGAACTTGCTTCTGAGCATTCACTGAGATAAATCATACAAAACTACTCTAGGTTGTCCTGAACAGATTATCCCGTGTAGTTTAGGTCCAGGATACAAACTGTTTAGTTTGTAAGTACTTGTAATTGCACACATTCTTCCTTGGGAAACCAAAGTTTAAATAGCAACGAGAGGCAGAAATACTACTTACAATTCTGTCACGTCTTCTAACACCATATCTGAAAGTTCAGTTTCAAGGAAAATAAGGCCAAGACTTCTTTTCACAGAATGACTTCAATTGGCAGGGACCCTAAAACCCACCCAGTACCAGCGAAAGACGAACCCCCTGCTGTCGACAGGTTGTCACCCACTACATCAGCCTGCCCACGGGCCCATCCAGCCTGACTCTGTATGCCTCCAGGAACGGAAGCATCCATAGCTTCTCTGGGAAGCCTGTGTCAGTGTCTTATCACCCTCTCAGTGAAAAAAAATCCTCCTAACAACTAATCTAAATCTCCTCTCTTTAGTTTAAAGTCACCTTATCCCATCACTATCAGAGCACGTAAAAAGTCACCCCTGCTGACAAGCTCTCTTCAAGCACAGGAAGGAAATAATGAGATCTCCCAGGAGCCTTCTCTTGTCTGGGCTAAAGAAATGCGTTTAGCTCCCTCATCCTTTCTTCGTAGGAGAGGTGCTCCAGCCCTCTGATATATGGATGGCCCTCCAGCCCAGCTGCTCCAACAGCTCCGCATCTCTCCTGTGCCGGGGGCCGCAGAACTGGACGCAGTACTGCAGATGGGGCCTCACGAGGGCAAAGCAGAGGCGGGCAACACAGAATGAAAAGAAATATGCCGTGATTTTAGCTGCCGATTAAAAACACAACACAGCACAACACAAACTGACACCGCGTGGATTAGCATAACGCACGCAAAAGGGGCTCTACCCTAGGAATCTGCTAGAGGGATAAAGGAGCTGAGCGTCCCCACGAAGTCAGTGGCTGCCAACAACACCCACCAAAGGATACTGACAAAGTCATCAAATCCCAGGAGCGTTCCAACAATTTCTTTATCGCTCTTCATCACGATATGAATCCGAGAACCTATACATTTGTCCACGAGCTCTGGCGATTTAAAAACAAGAAGAAGAAGAAGTACGTTAGCGTATTCCCCAGAAACCAACGGACCCACAGGCGCTCTCCGGGTGTCATCCCCGACCGACCGCGAGCAGCGCGGGGCACGGATTTCCTCCACGCGGGAAACGGGGAACTGATTTCGTTTCTCGCTTACAGACCCCGCTTTACCCCCCCCCCCCCCCCCCCCCCTGTCACGGCCTCTCCCAGCCCGCTCAAAGCGCGAACCCCCCCCTCCCCTCCTCCCGCCGCTGCCGCCCCTCACACCGAGCCCGCGCGGGAGCCCGGCGGCAGCGCGGCGCACCGAGCGGCAGGAGCTGCGACGGGTTGGTGCTCGCGTTAGCCGCCATGTTGCCGCCTCCCGCGGAAGTGGAGGCTGAGGCGGGCTGAGGCGGGAAGGGGGATGCTGTCAATCAGTCTTCCCGGAACGGAGCGACGTCGTTGAGTGAGGCGGTTGACGTTTTTGCTGCCTTAGCGAGAAGGAGGATGGCAAGCGGTGAAATAAAATAAAAATAAAAATCGAACAGCCTATTCAGAGAGAAGCAGTGAGCCGCCGTTTTTCAGCAGTATCGCGAAGACGGCTCTGCAGTGCAAAACCCACAGCTGTGAGAGCAGTGCCTTTCTGTAATGAACTGGGGATGAGCTCTAAGCCTTTCTTGCTCGTTTCTGCAAGAGGCTGAGGGTAGAGGTTTTTGCTTTTTGCTTATTTTGCCTTATTTTTCCTTTTTAATTGCACTGAATATCATGAAAGTAAGTTGCAGAATAAAACCAGTAAGAAATCAGTCGCCAGTGCTGGATTGTTCTTTGTAGCTCATCTTTTGCTCCCTAAAGTATATGCAACAGATCCTCTGTTGAAGCTGAGGAACAGTGCGCAATTACGTGCTTTATTGTTATAATTTGAGCCTCAGGGCATTGAGATTTCCTCTAACCGCTACTCTTTTCACAGTCCTTTCCAAAAGACCACCTTCCTCCGATTTCCACACGGGTTCTCAGCGTCCGCTGAGCGCGATCTCTGGGAAGCGCGGTCGCTTTCAACAAACAGAACTCAATCCCCAAGCTTAACGAGGGAGCGCGATCTGGGGGCAGCCAGCTAAACAGGGCTCGTTCTTGCCCCTCACGCCGAGCAGCCGGGAGCCGAGCGGCGGAGGAGGGCGGGAGCGGAGGGGCGGGCCGGCACACACCGCGGCCGGGGGCAGGGCGAAAGGGAACGGGGCGGCCCCGCCCCGCCTCCCCCCCCCCCGCCGGGCGCTGCGGAAGCGCAGTCGGCTGGGGTCCGTCCCTCCGGCCTTCGGCACCGGGAGGCGGAGCGAGCGCCCGGCCTGGGCGGCATCCGGGCTCCATGGAGAAGCGGGGCGCGCCCCTGGCCGCCCCCCCGCGGGGCCCGGTGCTGCACATCGCGGTGGTGGGCTTCCACCACAAGAAGGGCTGCCAGGTGAGGGGCGCGGGTGCCGGGCCCCGAGAGCGTGCCCCTGGGGCTGGGCGCCGCCTCCCGCGGGCTGGAGGCCGGCTGCGAGCCCCTTCCTGCGGGCTGCTGCGGGGTGCCCGGGGTGGGCAGGAGCCGGGCTGCCTGCCTGCCTGCCTGCCTATGGGGGATGGGGCCGCCAGCGCTCGGTGCGTCCCCAAGGCCCTCCGCCTGCTGCGTTTCCTCGGTATTTTGTGCTCCTTCGCGTTCTAACTTCATCTTAGCGGGGCTGTTGCAGGGAGGATTTCTTTTTTTTTTTTTTTTTTTTTGAGATTGTTCGTATAGAACTGCATTTGATCCAATAAAATGGCAGGTATTCAAGCGCTTTTTTTTTTTTTTTTCCCAAGTCTCGCATCTGGTGTTTAAACTTCAGGAGTCGTGGCACGTTCTGTGGCTGGGCAGCCTCTAGAAACCTGAATAAGTTGTGTTCTCTTCTTCGGAAGGCAGTGCTGTGGTCAGGAAAGCAAATAGTTTTCCAGTGATGTATAACTTCTCGTCACATGGTAGCTAGTTTGTTTTTAAACGTTGTGGAGCTCCGAGGTAACTCTGAATGCTTGGACTGCCCATTCATAAAGTGAAAGAAAGCACTAGAAGTGAGACTTTGTTACCCAGATCGCCTCCAAATATTGCTGCTACAGCTGTAACGTTGGGCTTGACCTGCAGTGAGTCTGCAGGACTAGCAGCCTTTTTTTTTTTTTTTTTTTAAGCAGATAGTTTATGGGGTGGCAGTCAGCGTAGTTATAACGACCAACCCCAAATTTAGCATCTTGAGCTTATAATTTACATTCAAGAATGTTAAATTTAATCTATTGTTTTAATATATGTTAATTATTTTTCTTTCCATTTCCTCCTCCTTACTTTTCTCTCCTTATCTAAGCCTGAAAGATCCCGTTTCAGTGTCCCAGTGAGTGGGGCTGGCTACTCACTAGAACTCACTGTTTGCATTTCTCAAAAGGTGTTTTTTGAAGCTGCCCCAATATGCTTTGGAGAACTGAAGCAATCCAGTTAAGGGAGCACTGCTACAGCAATGTGGTTCAGCATTTCTAGAAGTCTTTTAGAAAGCAAGGCAAGGCAGACCGGTCTTTTCCATGGAGCTTTATGTCGTTACAAAAATTCTGAGAAGATTATTTCGTGCTGTAATTATTATCTGACAATTTGTCCTGATGTGAAGATCACATTTGTGCAAGGTACCGAAGAGTTAAGTTAATGTTTGCTAATACTTCAGGAAATTAAGCAAGCTCAGGATGTTAACATGTAAAACAAATTGCCGTACCACAGAGGCTGAAGCTTAGGAGCAGTCATCGTTGTACGTGTTCTTAAAGCTATTTTTTTCTGAGAGGTCTGCATCGTTTTGTAATGCATCCTTCTCAAGGCATCCAGGGTCTGTTCACGTGGATATCTGCAGGATCAGTTTCTAGACGTAATCAGATCACCTTGGGTTGGAAGGTTTGCAATATTTAGCAAGTTGCTTTCTTGCCAAAGCCTCCTAAGAGGTGAACGTCCATTGAATGTCTCAGGAAGAATACCTATGAAGGTGCTCACACCCTTGTTGTTGTTGGCCAGTTAGAAAAAACATAGATTGGAGACAGAAGTAGATGTGGCTTTCATGTGTGAGTTTGTACTACTTGTAGTATTATGCAGGTTCGATACAATAGCAAACCAAAAACTATAAGTAACATTGAATTTTACCTCGCTGCCAGTAATATGGTTTTAGAAGTGATTTTTTCAAGTGTTGTCAAAAAATGGATGGGGAGACCTTCGAATCGGTTTTCTCTTTTTCTGTCTTGAGAAATTAATTAGAGGATTTGCAAAAGGAAGGGAGAAAGAGTAGCAGTGTCTCTGGAATAAGAACTGCAGGAACTTAAATACATTTTTTAGAGCCACAAACAGCCCAACTTTGTAAAGGAAAGGCAACTACAGCAGTCTTCAGACACATAAATATAAAAAGAACTGGATGAGGGAAGTCAGTAAGCAGAATGGGAGGCTTATTTCCTTGACTCATACGCAGATTATTATTAAAGGATCTTAAATCCTTTGTTGTCTTTTTCAGTGAAAGGAATAATATCAAGCTTGAAAATAAAGATGGGATGGGGAGGTGAAGACACGAGTTCCATTGGCTTGATTAAAGAATTCAGATAGCTTGTTTCACAGTTTAGGAAGAACTCATCCATGAAACTAGAGCCCTAAGAACAAGACTTGTATTCTACCTCTGACTGCAGACAGATTTGTGACTGAAATACGTAGTGTATCCTGAAAGAACTGGAGGCAGGGAGATGCACAGCCACACCCTAATGAGCTTCATCAGCGGCATGCAAGGCTCTAGAGAATTTGTGAAGGAAAAAAATTAATTAACAATATGAAAATAAGTCGAGTGAGGCCTATATGGATTCACTAAAGATAGACCATGCCTGACTGACCTGCATCTTTTATAAGAATTAATGGTTGTATTTCTCTGTAAAATAAATATAGTAGCTCCTTGAATTAGATAATATTATCTCACAGTAGAACAAAGTAAACCTTTTTATAAGTTGGAGATGCTAGAGAATTAGTACAAGAGATGGAACTTGGGTAAGGATCAGTATGAAGATTTGTGTCAGAAGAGGAACTGCTGATCTGAGCTATGCTTCCAAGCAGTGTTTCTCAAGACAGACTTGGGGCGCTGTGAGTGGCTATGGCAGCACGCGCACAGTCAGATCTAACAGTGATTACCAAACTCTGAGAGTCACTGGTACAAAGGAGCACTGGGATGTCATGCGGAGACTGGATAATAATGAACACTGGGATGGTAGAAATGGGATTGCATGATGATTCATGTAATACAAATGAGTAATAATGATGTATGCCTAGGAATTTACATTGGAAGACCTCTGGAAGGGAAAAAAAGATTGCATATGATCCAGGATAAGCCACAAAAGTGGAGTCATTTGGAGGAAAGGGGGCAACAGATGTTTTCCTATAATAATAACGTATTAACATGTCTGTCAGTGTATTAACATTCTGATCCAACTTTTTATAAAAGTGAGTTCAGATTCTCTCTTTCACTTCCAGAAATGGAAGTGATATTCCTTGGCCATTCTGTTTTAGAGAAGGAGGATGACTTAGGAGAGGCTAGATGGGCTAATGGAGTCAGTTTCTAGGCTATAGTGAGATAAATGCTTTCGTGACGTCAGTGAGTACGTGCACATTCTACCCTTTTTCTCTCTGCCACCTTTCCACTTCTGCAAAGGAGAAGCAGTTGTGTGGTGAACTGAAACGGGGAACTGAGGTGATGAAAAAAAATAAGCTTTATTTTGGTAGGTTGATTTTCTGCTAGGTTGGTTTTCTGTCCGCTGATTCTGATCTGAGTTTGTCTGCAGAAGACAGCTACGCTGATGATCTGAGACTTCTCTTTTGATTACGTTTGCTGATGGCATTTGAAGCATTCATCGAACCACTGCATTACGTGTGATTGTACTTCAGGCAAACATCAGAAAGTGAAAAATAATGAGGAAAAATAACCATTTAATCTAAAAGATAATGCTGGCACAAGAACAAATGCGTGTGAACTGAACAGGCTATAGATCGGATATGATAGATGAATTATATTAAAGCAAAGTTATAATGCAGCTTTCAAATGAGAGTAGTTCAGAATGAACTTAGGGAATTTAAAAACAAGAGATCACATAGCCTGTAAAAACAGCAATTAAACTTGTGGTGTTTGGGGGGGGGGGGGGGGGGGGGGGGTGTTGTTGGGTTATTGTTGTTTTTTTTCCCTGAGAAGACTCCTTTCAGTTCTTTGTTTCTGTGTTCTCTCAATATTGTTACCAAGAAATGCATACAGAGTTAGGTGGTTTGATGGATTACTTCATCATTGGTGTCTTCATCGCTTAACTTCCTCAGAAATTATCTCCTGGAAAGAAGAAAGGGAATAGTACTATTAATGTAGTGTAAAGTCGATGTGTATGTAGACATGGAACTTGAAAATGAGCTCTGACGTTGTAGAGTGTGTTGTTGGTAACAAGAAGATTCCTATGTGTTCTTAGACAAACACTGTTCTTGTTAGAATTTGATTGTCAGAAGTGTACAGCTGTTCCTGTTTAACTTAGAGGTTAAACTTGTCTAGTGCTTACCTATGCAACGAAGCATTTTATACATGATTTGAAAGTGTTAGAGCATCTTTTTATTGCTTGAAAAAAATCTGTGTACCTTTGTTTAAAAAAAAAAAAAAAGTGAAATTCAAGGAATCTGTCCATTTCCTCTTGATTCATAGTGTGAATGTGGTGTTCTTTCTACGTGTCCCTTTCAAGGGCACACTGTTACCCTGTGGGTCTGATTTCCTTTTGAAGTACGTTTACGTAAGAGAGTTGAGGTTTACCATATGTACTTTTAGTCTGAGGTCTTAGTATCCTGTGTAATTGTTAAACCTGGAGTTGCTCCTCTCTGTGAAATAGGCTGTGTTCTCTGTATAAGTTATGTATTGCTTTCATGAAGCTTTAAAAAATAGTAATCAATTTTAAGGAGTTTTCTCCAGCAAAGCATTGAGTGAGCCTTTGGAGAAGCTGTGTGCTTTTATTGTTTATGCTAAAAAGAACCTAAATCCCTCATTTTATCTTTTGAGCTATTGAATTATACTGTGGTACCAAGGAATTACTCCAAAAGTGCACATCATTTTGCCAAAAGGAAGATGTCAGTGTGCTCATAGAATGGGAGGAGAAGGTTGGCTGTGAAGTAGATCCTTCTAGTATCTGGCATGCTCTCATCCAGCCTTTTAAAGAAGGGAATGATAATTTGCTTGAAGCATGCATTGTGATGAGTTTCCTTCCTTCATGCATACGGGCTGACTTGTTACAGGAACACAAGCGGAGATCTTGAAATGTGCAAAGATCTTGTGTAGTATTCAGTCGTGACTTTCATTAATCTGAAATGAAATGACTAATATATTTAAAAGGTAGTCCAAAGAAGTTGCTTTACTGGTACTTGTTTAGTATTGGTAAGAGTTGTTGGTTACAGAAGTGAGTAGCAAACGCATCCGTTCATTGGATGTAGCCATAGTTGCTCGCTGTGTCTTCACAAATAGGAAGCGTGGTGTTTTGATGTGACAGTAATTTCTTCAGGCTTCTGGAGTTATACAGGATGCAAAAGAATTAAGCCCCGTGGAGGAACACTGCTTCGCTGACACTGATACCGGATGCCAGGTCGTTGTGATCCCACAGAAAGGTGCTAACTATAATTATTTCTTTCCTTCTTAGCCTTTCATGACTTAATAGCAGTTCATGCTTGATTAGATTGGTTTGTTTAGTTTACTACTTAAATCACATGGGGAAAAATGAGGAAATTATCTAAAGATCCAGCAAAAATGAACGAAGGCCATTTATATTTATGCAAGCAAACAAATCTAGAGCCAGAAATTGCAAAGTTAGTAATAATTAAGAAAATAAGATTAAATTCCTCATTTGTCTGCTCAGATTATCTTCACTTCTCAGCTTCTTTCTACACGTGTATTTTCCTTTGTGTGTGGTATAGTTCCTAGTCAGGCGAACACAGAGCAAGCAAGGTGTCTCAGGATGATTTACAGAAGAATCCGTACAGACAGAAGTGATTTCACAGAATTTTGTTAGTGGTTTCATACTGTCTCAGCTGTTATAGCTCTAGTCCACAATAAAGTAGTACTCCGTAGACCTTCCAGTAGAAGGTTTGCTGCTAACATAAGCTTGGAAGACATGACATTGCATTCCTTACCTAATTAAGAACACTCTGCACTGTTCTCTGATTAATATATATATATATATATATTTGTCTAAATTGCCTATGAAATTAAAGTGTGAACAGAGGTAAAGGTGGAGAAAGGAGCTGAGAGGGAGTGAAGTCCTTAAAATTGGTCATAAAAGCATATTGAGCTTAAACTGTTCTGGAGAGCCAGACAGAAACAGTGTAATCTGTTTTGGAGCATTTGTTGCTGCTTGGTTCATTAGCTTCTGCCACAGGGTACTGGTCCAGATCGTTGGGTTTCAGGTAGCTCTGGTGATTTCCTACTTCAGTGCAGGATTGTAAGACATAGAATTCAGGACTTCGCACCATTTTTTCTGGAGCAGTTGGTACTGAGTTCCTTGGTAGTTTTCAGGAGCTGAAGTGATGACTACTGATTTGACAGGAAACAAAGGGAAAGGGTTCTGTCATTAAAGAGAGAGATAAAGATCTTGATTTGCCTTTACATGTCTTTAGGGTTTTTTTTTTGTTTTTTTTTGAAAGCAACACAGCGTAAAAAATTCTTACTTAATGTAAGATAGAAGTCTTTTGCAAAAATCTAATCTGAACAGAAATTGACTGAGATTGGTGCACACTGTGTTGAAAAACGCATGTAGTAGGTGATCACTTAGAGAGAAGTGAGGTGTAATTCTCCACCACAGCTCCTGTGTGCTAGGCAGTTTGAGCTCTCTGCATCTTAAGTTTTATTTACGTAAGGCAAGGCAGAGAGAGATAAGGCTGATGATGCAGGGAGGCTTAAAATATACTAGTACTGTAACAGAGTGATTCATTTTGATGGTAAAGTTAAAATGAAGACTCGTTGTTTTTAAAAGGAGAGGAAGAAAAAATGATTTTAGCGAAGCTGGAAGAACTTACAGGAAGGTGTCGCCCAGAAGTTGCTGTTAGCCCAATGACTTGTGTTTGAAAAGCTTTAAGGTCCCTCTACTACTGCACTACCTAATCTGGTGTAAGAAACCCGGTCCTCTGTTTCTGCTACAAGGCCATGAACTAGTTAATGTGTGTAAACTCAGCCTCCTGAGCCTGTAGGCTCCGCTGTCACCAGTTATGGC
The DNA here is from genome assembly GCA_036925125.1 of Oreortyx pictus. Lineage (NCBI taxonomy): Eukaryota > Metazoa > Chordata > Aves > Galliformes > Odontophoridae > Oreortyx > Oreortyx pictus. The sequence goes on along the minus strand of JAUPFR010000007.1, from coordinate 46,370,944 downwards.
CTATAATCTAGCTTCTTGTTTATAAAGCTGTAGGACAGAACCAAGCTTTTCCACGTGCAGTGTCCTGAGCAGTTCTGCAGGTCTGTGCAATGAGTGAACGTGGCCTAGAGTATACTCTGGAGTGCTTCAGTATGTTCAGATTGCTCTTTGTTTACTTAAACATACAAACATATGAATTTCTAACTGTACTGTAGAGAAGTGTCTTGGGCTGATCACGTTCTCAGTCACTTTCGTTTGCTTGAGATCTCTGTTCTTTAAAATCAGTTGATCAACATAAGCTGCCTCTTTCTGTACACTGTGGAGAATGGCTTCTTAACGTCACACATTTAGTGGTGGACTGCTGTAAATACAGAGATGTGTATTCTCTTGGAATCCCAGTGTTTGTCTGAAAGACCTTCGAGATACTTTTGAGTATTTTAACATCTTCACGTGAACCTGATGTTTGTTCTCTCCCAAGTGCTGTGTGACTTGTGTGTTTGTGGGAGTGGTTTTGTGTGGACTGCATCTGAAAATCATTCTTCCCATCTTGACTGCCTGTAAATTCTATTCCTGGTGAGCAAATAAATGAAACAACTGATATGTGCTTTTTAGAAAAGTGTCTGAATACATTCTGGTATTTTAGAGGGAAGAGGGCGCTTCAAGATTTCTTACCTGCTTGAATTATGTATGTTCTCTTCCTGTAATTTGAGAGCTTTAAATACTTCAGCTGTGGAAGGCAGTGTTTATTGTGGTCTGCAGCAATTAGCATGCGCAGTGTCCTGAGCAATCAGTGCATGTGGCCTGTTCATGTCTAGAGAGCATATGAGAGTTCAGAACGTCAAGTGTTATATTTGAATTTGTTTGCAGAATGAGGAGTTGTATAAAGAAAGAGCAAGTTGAGCCTACTGTTTCTGTAAACTGGATCACTGCTTGTGTTTCCAGGTTTTTGTATTGTACATTATCGCTCTCGATTCCAAGAGAGAATTGCCAACCTCTAAAATTGGTTATGCCTCTATTAGATTTGCTTAATGCTGTCTTAACAATGGAAGTGCTGTGTGTGCCTTCTCTTCTTTCAAGTTCTTGTGTCTTTGGATTTGTGGGGAAGTATGGTAAGCACTATTGTGCAACAGGTAATGTTCTGCGGTGGTCTTAAATAAGAGTCTTTTATGGGAGCAACAAGAAAAGTACCTCGAAAAGGAGCCACGCTGGAATCTAGTCGAAGGGTTTTGTTCCTGGCTCTACTGCTGATAGCCTGAAAACATGAGCACAACTCCTTTCTTTCTGTCCCTTGCTTGCAGAAGGAACATTGAAATGTTTTAAGGGAGCGTTATGAATATGCAATCTTCTAATGATGGTAATAGTAGCAGACAACAAGGATCAATAATTAGCCTATAATGTGTTGAGCACTCAGTGGAAACAAGGATTAGCTCACGCTCAGCAGGTAGAAATTCTGACAGAAGCCTTTTAGCTTTATTAGAAAGGCCACTCAAATTAGCGTGGGGTGCTAATCTTTTTAAATTGACAATGCATTGCTAAGTACACAGTGCAGTTGGTATCTGACGCTTCCGTAAACCATCCCACAGAGTCTCATCTCTTCTGTGGGGCTCTTTGCTCGTCTATGTAGACTGTTTATGAAGTACCATACAGGAAATATATTTCTTTGAAGGGTGCCATACTGAGCATTTTCTCCATAACTGCCCTGACAGGAGTTGAGATGACTCCTAAATACCTTTTGTTGGTTACTTAACACCGTCTTAAATGAATTAATGCTGAATTAGTAAAAATCATATTTCTGTACCTCCATTGCACCTTTTTACTGCCGAATTCAAAATGTTTTCCAGTACTGATAACATGGTTCCTCGGTGCTTTTACGTTGACTATTTAATTTGCATGCAGATACAACAGTTTCCAGTTGTAGTGCTGCCTTGTTTCGTGGTTTGTGTCTAATTGTGGTAATCCATCCCACCGTTTGTTTGTGGTGCTGAAGTGTTACATCTAGGCAAGCATGTTGCTTCTGAAAGCTCTGCGTTGTGTCCACAGAAAATCAGAGCTAGTTCCTTACGTGCAGGGTGTAGGGAATGGGGCTGCCTGCTTCTCCGTGTTCCCTAGAGCAGAGCATGTTATGTGGTTCGTGACGTTACTGACCTTGTGCTTGGTAGAGAGCTGAGTTTGTCTGTGCTCAGAGTTAGACCAAATGGTACTGCTTGTAAGGAAGCAGTGTGTTAACTAGGAGCTGTTTGGGACCCTCAGACGTCCCAAGTGCTCACTGGCTTATGAGACGTGGTGATTGCCCACTTAGATGTCATCAGTTCACCGACGCGTGCTTTACAGATTAGGTACAATGGCTAGCTAAACTGGAGAGCATGTATGCTTTAAAGCATACCCACTGTTGTTGTCCTAGAAAGAAGTAACATCTTGACATAAGGAGCCGAGTGGAGGCCTGATGGCAGCTGCAGCTCCTCACTGTGAAGGCGACAGGGCCCGAGGGAATGGCGTGGAGCTGTGTCAGGGGAGGGGCAGCTGCGGGTTAGGGACAGTGCTGCACCAGAGGGCAGTGGGCATGGAACAGGCGGCCCAGGGCAGTGGGCACGGCCCCAGGATGCTGGTGCTCAGGGAGCGTTTGGACTCTGTTCTCAGATGTAGGGTTTGAATTTGGGGCGCTCCTATGCGGAGCCAGGAATCGGACTTGAGCCTCGTGGGTCCCTCCCGACCTAGGCTATCCTGTGATTCAGTTGAGATCTGCCAGCTCCCTGCCAGCATGTGTCATCTCCCTCCTGCTGGAAACCAAGGCACTCATCAGAGCTGGGGGGAAGGATGCGTGTCTGAGTCTTGTGAGATGAGCTCCAGCTGCAGGCTGGGAGAAAGGAAATGCCAGTCCCTGTAGCTGAGTATATTCTTTACTAGCCTGTGGGTGGAGCGCTGGCTATGGCCTACTCTACCCTGCAGCAGCTGCTGCACTGGGCTGAGGTAGCTTAGGAGCAGAGCTGAGAGTTACCCTGTTTCAATAAGGGAGCTGACTAGCACATTGTTCCATAGCAGCTTTGCTAACTAAGTTTTACCAGCCTAGAGTTTTTCCAGAGCAAATATGGATCTGTAGCAATCCAAATGGTGCCTTAGATCTTGTGTAACTGGTTGCTCTATAGCTGTGATGGTAGGCCCATGTGTGGAAGTTTCAAGAACTAGAAGGATAGAAAATGCAATGCCCTACTGCTTTCTGACATACTAATTTCTCTCCACTGTTCGTGTGTGTATGTAAAAGATGTATACTGACATACATTCATATTTATATATTCTTATATTAAGAAAAACTATCATTAGAGGTTGTTGTATTACACTACAGGCACTATTGGTTTACAGGTAGGCTCTTCTGTCTGTAGATCCTGATCTGTTGTTTCTGTCATGTATATATGGGAAGTTCGTCATATAAATCTGATTGATTTAATGAAAGATGGATTTTATGCCCGGGTTCCTTTGGCTGCGTGCTGGATTTGTCACAGTGATTCAGATAAAATCACTGGTTTTCTCTGCACATGTCTATGCTTTGTCTAAGGTATCAAGAAAAAACCTCCTTCAAAAATCCCAGCTTTGAGTGAAGAGCAAATACTGGCTTATTTGAAATTGAGAGATCAAATTCCACATGTGATTTTAATTTGTAATGTTTCTTCTAGGGGGGAGTTACTACTACTTAGCAGTATTCTCAGCACTTAAGATCCTATTTTTCTTGTTCCTCTTTTTCTTCTTAAGTGAGACTGGAAGAGCAGATGTTATCAATATAAACTGTGATGATGTATGAAGGAAAAAGTTCTAAATAGGAATGCAGTGTGTCTTTTTACCAGTTTTCTTCTCTTCATGTGAAGCAATTGTTCTACCTATTGACATGATACAAGTGATAAGAGAGATTATTTATTTTTTCCTGGAGTGGAGTGGGTTCACTCACTGTAAATCTAGTTCTGCAACTCACTGAGAGTATTCTTGTGTTTAAAGTAATGCTGTTGTTTTAAATATTTCATATTTTTAAGAGACCTGAACTTAAATCTGCTCCTGCTAAATTAATGGAAAAACTTATTAGGGACCCTTTTTTTTTTTTTTTTTTAATTATTATTGTTTGAAAGATCTCTCTGCAGAATACAATATACCTGTACAGAGGAGTGTACACTGTTGAGTAGGAAGAGTTAACTTGTAAGTGAATTAGTTCAAACACATGACTGTAACTGGAGTGGGGAGTATGAGAAGTCTGTAGTTCATACTGACTCACCCGTGCGTTGACTTATTGCTGGTTAATGTTCACCAAAGATTTTACTCTTGCTGTGATTGCTCTCACTTAGCAACACTTTACGTATAAGGAAAACAACCTGCCCTAAATAAAAAGCTTGTTGAATGTCAGTGAAGAATACCTGTCTACTATTTGGGTGTGATGGATGGACACGCACGTACCTTTTGGAAATTCCTCTTTTTATCCAAGTCTTTCTGACCTTTCCTCTGATTGTGTTCTTGTCATCTAGTAGGAGTTGATATTAATGCTTTTGTTCAAAGAAAATCTCTCATAGTTCCTAGAAATAAGATCTGAAATATGTTTTTTCTTAGTTCACACTCAGTGTTTCTTACTGCAAGTTAGGAAATTTATTCTGGCTAGGAAATCTCTTTAAAGAGGAGGAATCAAAAGAGTTTGCTGGGACTGTTCTGTAAAGGACTGCTTATCAGTAGATGCTGTGCTTACAAACTGTTGGATACAATACAAACTGCTTAACAAAAGGCTGGTTAATGTAGCAGAATTGCAGAAAGATACAAATGTCACTTCTAGAAATGTGATGGTTATTTAGTATAGGGTTAGGGGTTTTTTTGCATTTCATTTTAATTTGATAACCCACAGGAGCTGTATTACTTTGTGCAGTGAGGTGCACGCTTACTTATTTCTCCACTCAGTCATGTTACAGTATTCTGTATTGATTTTAGTTCTAAAATCCATCAGCAGCACTCTGCTTGCAGAAGAAGGCAATCGAAGCAGGCAGAAAACGTTGCCATCAAAACTGTCTGACAGTTTTAATCAATATTTCCAGCTGACACTTGAATCTTGATCCCTGACACTTGAAAGAGTAAGAAATGAGTGGAGACTCTGGTTCATTCCTTTTATATAGCTTCTGCTGAAGTCTCTGAGGTGTTCAGTTTTGAATAAGAATTTCACTTTTTTGAGGAGACTTCTTAAATTCATTTGAAGGGAAAAGAGCTGTAATGCCTGCTCAGGCATTTAACTCAGAATACCTGTGTGTGTATTTGTTCCTGTTGAATACCAAGTTTTGCTACAAAGACGTTTGCTCTTTTTTTGTAGATGATTGAGCATGTATATATGTGTATATGCATTAACAAGGAACAGGGAAATTGAAGTGTATGTTTATGCATGCACATACAGCCTAAGAAAATAATTTTTCTAGGAGTGCTGTTCAAAAATTCAGAAGCAATGTTCAGTTCAGAACTAAGATGCTCACTACCACATTTACTTTATTTACCTACACGTGCAGTTTTTGTTTCCAAGTTTTTCCAATACCTATGGTTTGTTTTATGGGTAGGTAAATAGGTTGTATTTTTTGCTGCTCGGTATTTTATACCACTTTGGTTTTGAAATCATGTTTTTGTTTGCAAAACATTCCTAGCTGCAGTTTATGCTGTTCTGCAAATTGCTCTGTAGAAGTCAAGCAGGATCTCTAGAAGGTAAGGAACATTTAGGGTGACTTTCATCTGCAAATTAGGCTTCTGAGCCTGAGCTAGTGCTCTTTGGAGGTGATAGAAATAAACAGATTGGATGAATCATGCACTGCAGGTGTCTGTTTTCTCTGGCTGTAGAATGCTTGGGAAAACTGGCTTGGAGTTCTGTCTTTTTGATAAACAGCTGGATGGCACAATTCCCACCTGCAGTGAGTACTCGAGAAAAAGTTCAACTTAACTGCTTTGAAATGAAATTGCTGAGAACTTTGTAGCTGGAGACAGGTGTAGAAGGAAGTTCTCCAGAGCATTGCATGCTGTCTTTGCTGTTGAGTTGTCCATTTTCTTCCTACAGCTGCCACAAAATGAGGCAGTACTTCCCCAGGCTGCGGTCTATTAGACTACATAAACTGAATTCCTCCTTAGGAACCAGAGAGTTCCCAACATGGATCTTTTTGGGAAGGAAGAGGGGTGTTACTGCATGTTAATCAGATGTGTCCTAGCATCTATGTATAAAATAGATTATTTAAGTGCAGTCAAACAATCTTAATGCTGCTTTGTCTTGTGGTCTTCTCTCACCTGTATAATTAATGCAGAAATCCCTATATTAAGATGCTTATCTTTGAAAGAAACAGGCTGATGTGAAAACAAGGTTATCAGTGGTGTCATGAATGCCCATTGGGTTTGTTGAATTTGGAGCTGTCAGATCCTGCAGAAATCCCTGTTGTTTGGGGTATGTGATAGCACCTGAGCTGTTACGAGCCAGAACCAAGAAGGCCAAGTAGTTCTTCAGCAAACCGTAAGAACACAGGAGCCAGGTGGCATTGATCGTGAAAAGAGTGACACCATGTGTTACGGTGAAGAATTTCATTTCTTATTTTGTTTCCTATTTCTTTGATATATGCGTCTTTCACAGTACTTTTATCATCCTTCTAATGTTGAGGTTCTGCGTGCTTTCTTTGTCATACTTTTTCCTGCAAGTTACACATTTCCGTTTATACATCATACAACTGACCAGGTTTTAGCCAAATGCGTTCCAAGAGGAGATGCAATATGCTGCAGCTGTTTTCTTCTACTGATAAACTCGTGCTTTGATTATTATTATTTTTTTTATTTAGCAATTTAAGATATCTAAGTCTGGAAATAAGGATCTGTTGAAAGTGTCTGGAAACTCTGAAGTCCATGTGATAACAAAAAAAGATGATTGAGTGAGGACTCTGATTTTGAGGAGCCATGGTAGACTGATATTGTAGCACAAGAAATAGGGAGGTTGCCACTGATACTAGGAAAAAGAGGTAAAAGGCAAAGAAATGAAAAGTGAATAGAAAGGCAGGATTTCTTGGGAGAGGGAAGGAGGCATTTTTAGTAGAAGTGGAACACTTGCTGCATAATTGAGATCAAGGACATAAAGTCTTTGAAAACAGTATTTTGCTGTTGGTGTATAATTTGGTATCCACTGGAGTAAAACAGAGGCTTGCATGTGATAGAGCGTTAGTACATCAAGAGGACTAGAGATAATCAGAAGCCAAATCTGATTTCAGGATGTGCCCCAGCAATCACTGCTGCTGATATTGCAGGGGCAGCAATGTGCTGCTTGCTGTGTGCGTACAGGGAAGAAGGTGACATCCTCTTCTTGAACATCTGCCTTGTATTTCTCTTGGAGAAGCAATATTAGGCTGGATAGAAGCTCTGTAGAAGCCAAATTTGCCTAAGGCCAGCAGTCAGACTGCGTATGAGTCCATCCATGGGTGCTCTGAGGGAAGAGAGAAGGAATTGCAAAAGAAAAATAACACCAGGCTGAATTACAGAAGCTTGCTTGTTTGCTAACAATAATCTGTTCTCCTTTTGCTTCCTTTTTGTTTCATTGTTTCTTCAGGTTGAATTCTCCTACCCTCCCCTGATTCCTGGTGAAGGACATGACAGCCACAGTTTACCAGAGGAATGGAAGTATTTGCCATTTCTTGCCTTACCAGATGGTGCTCACAACTACCAGGAGGGTAAGAAGCTTGCAAGGAAATTGCATGTGTTGAGGCCTCCTGCAGGCTTCTACTGTGGCTGAAGCAAAACCCCTCAATATCTGAACAGCTAATCAACTGTTCTCTTTGCAATAACAAAATAAACTTCTCAGTTAAGGTGCAGAATAACTGATACAAAACTTCAGAGATTGAAATGAAAGTAGATCATAAATGCATATCTCCTTCGTGAAGAAACCAGATATCAAAAATTCAATTTAAAGGTTGCATACTTCTAATATGAGAGAAAGCTACCAGCTTTCTTTCGAACCATTATCTGAGGCGTGAATTAACTGTTGAGTAAAACCTAGTCCAGTTTTGAGGTAAGAAGAAAATGAAGCTGTACAGTTAAGCTTTTTAATGTATGGCGTACTCAGATCTTCCACTAACTGCTAATGATTCTACAAGCTGTTCTGTCTGTAGAATGGTATTTTGAAAACTAGCAGATGTAAAAGGCAGGATCTTCAGTGTATTTGTCAGCAGCATGGAGAGATAGAGTGGTACTTATAATGTGTAGACACTCCCTAGCAGCCATAAGAATATCTCTGATATTCAGGTGTGTGTGTGTATGTATGTATGTATATCCCATAGCATAGGCCTCAGTCTTGCTATTTCTTTTTCATGTCACACTTGCGCAAGTGAAATGTGTTTGTGTTCTGGTGGACAGTGGGTTGGCCATGAGTCAGCATGGTGCCCAGGAAGACCAGTGGTATCCTGGGGTGCATTAAAAAGAGTACAGCCTCCAGGTCGAGGGAGGTGATCTTCCCCCTCTACTCTGCCCTGGTGAGGCCACATTTAGACTACTGTGTCTAGTTCTGGGCTCCTCAGTTCAAAACAACGTGGATCTCCTAGAAGGATACCACCAAGGAGTCCACCACAAAGTTGATGCAGTGCCTGGAGCATCTCCTGCACGAAGAAAGGCTGAAGTACCTGGCTCTGTTCAGCCTGGGGGAAAGAATACCGAGGGGGGATCTGATTAATGTTTGTTCATATGGAAAGGGAGGTAGGAGGCAAATGGATGAGGCTAGGTTCTCCTCCGTGGTGCACAGTAATAGGACAAGGAGTAATGGCCTAAAACATGAACGCAGGAAGTTCCATTCAAACATGCAGAAAAGCTTTTTTATGGTAAGGGTGACAGAGCACTGGAACAGGTATAGAATCCCCTTCTGTGGAGATACTCAAGACCTCTGGGCGCCCACCCATGTGACCAATTGTAGGGTACCTGCTTTGGTAGGAGGGGTGGACTCAATAATCTCTTGAGGTCTCTTCCAACCCCTGTGATTCTGTGAGTCCTAGATTTGTGTGAATAAATGGCTTTTATTAGCATAGTGGTGTTATACCCTATATCTGCCTTAGCAGAAGTATCAGCAAATCTGACCTCTCAGCTGTGTATGTCCTCCTGGTTTTGATTTGTTTGCAGTTAACTTCCTAATGGCATTGTGGTCCTGCTGTATGCTCTGTTCCCCCAGTTCTGTGGGCCTTGACTTCCAACGCCTTGTCTTTATTCTTCTGTACTAAATTGGAAAAGCTGTATGGCTGTTGGTTTCAATGGCACTTCTGTGCTATCAACAGCTGCTTCTGAACATCTGTCAGTGGGCTTATAAGGGAGCTCAATTAGGGTAATTGTGAGGCTGCTGTCAGAGTATCCACATTAGCAATGCTAGAGTTTCTTTCACAAACTACCATGCAATTTGGAAATTCTAATTCAGGTGCAGGCGTAGCTTTATTGATGACTTTCTTTTTTCTCCCCAGTATCTCAGAAAATGCATCAATATTTTCAGCAGTAACCCATTTAAAAAGAAAGTAATGGTGACAACAGGACTACACTTGTTACTGACTTACGGGACATTGTTTTGTTTCCTTTTTTTTAACAGATACTGTGTTTTTCCACTTGCCACCAAGATGTGGGGACCGAACCACAGTATATGGTGTCTCTTGCTATAGGCAAATTGAAGCAAAGGTAACTTTCCAAGCTATGAATAATACTACTGAAGTAATAGGCTTGATGCACTAATAATACAAGCCACTGAATTTCAAAGTTAACGGCAGCATTCAAACTACACGATCAGCTTACTTCTGAAACTATCTGTGAAAATGGACACAGCAGGTAGCTACAGAACTTGAGCTATTATTTCCTTTTTGTCAACAAGCACACTTGTGATTTATTTGATAAATGTGTTTTGGTTTTTGAGGACTAATCCAAGTATTAGTCCCAAGTAGCAAAGCTGACAGTCTCTCTGGCTGCCTAGTCCTGCTGCCAGGAAGAAAGTGTCTTGGGTGGAAGCAGTTAAAATTTCTCTAGTGCGTGAAGAGTTTCAGAGTCTTTGTTGGGGTCTGATCATGCAAGTCTTCACCTATTTCCTTTGCAAAAAATACGCTTGCATGGTAAACCAAAAATCTTGCCATTCATTGTGTGCAGCTCTGTGTAGGTGCCTACTGATACTGAATTTTTAGCAGTAAAGCTGGACAGAACTGGTGAGAGCTACAGTATATGTTTGATTTGCAACAGTAGTAGTCTGTGTGGCTACAATTGAGGTGTTATTACAGATTTCTTGAAAAATAAAATCATTTATTTTCAAGTGGCGTGGCAAAAAATCTGGAGTGCTGTGTGCCCTTGAGGTCTAAATTAGTTTTGCATTCAGAAGATACAAGGTTTGTACTCTGTCTTTAGCACGCCTTAATTATATTTCAAGTTTCTATTGATGCTATAGGAGAATTTTTCCATACATAGGTTAGTTTTGTTATTTTTGAATGTACTGTTGATTTTTTACTCACTATCTTTACAGTCATTCCTCACGTTTATTGCAATTAGACTTGCTCTATTTAGCTGTTCAGTTCCTTTAACATGGCTTTATTGTGTCTTGAGTTCAAGTTTATGCTGTTCACTAACCAACTAAGACGATTGTTTAAATTATACTCTTTGGAGAAAGTAGAACACAAAACAAGTGTATGTTTCCTATAACAACTCAAGCACCCTTTCCATCTGGCTTTCTGGTGTGTGGGCTGCAATCCACATGCTTATTGTTTTGTGCAGTTAGAAGAATCACTACTGTATTTCTGCCCTTACCCTTCCTAGTTTTGCTCTTGTCTACCAGAACCGTTTGGTCTGGCTGAGAATGGAGTTCCTCCTGGAGATAATACCTCCTTTACTTTATGGCTGGCTTTGAGAAAATCCTCGAGTATAAAGTAAACAGTTTCCAGGCAAAGACTTTACAGCACAGTTTGCTTTCATAGTTGATATTAGAGAAGAGCAAGCTGTTGTGGCTGCTTCTCTCCTGTTACTGAGTTAAAAATGCCATTGCCTTTTCCAGGGCTACTTCTGGGCTACTCCAGAACTATTTACTCAAACTAGTACCCTTCAAACAGTCCTCTGCCTGCCATTACAGCTGTATTTGGATTTATGTTGTGCACAGTGAGTTGAGAACTTAACTGTGGAATCAGTGTTATGACTGTACTAGGTAAAGACATACTTTGGTGTGATTTGGATATTTCACCTCTGAAGGCAGAGAATCTTAGGGTTTTATTTAAATAGGGAATGTGAGGCATCTTGACCTGTGAAACAGTTATTTTTGAAAGCGTATTTAGGTAAATGTGCTGTTATACTTCTATTTCTTAGGCACTGAAAGTGCGGCAAGCAGACATCACCCGAGAAACAGTGCAGAAAAGTGTCTGTGTTCTCAGTCAGCTGGTAAGAAGGTTCAAATCTCAAAACACTCCTAAATGATGTATTCTGTATTTGTCTTCCTTATTCCTTTGGCTCTAAATTTGTTATTTTCTATGTTGTTGCTGATTCTTAAGCACTACCAGTTCTTCATATATAACAGGAGTTTGAGTTTAGGTCATTATTATAGGGGGAGTGGCTATTATCAACCATGAAAGAGGTTTGAAGATGATCACAGAAATAGTATATTCTTCTTTTGAAGGGACTTCTTTACTGCTTAGCAAGAGCTACGATTCCCCAGACAGGGAGTAGAAAGAGCTGTCGTTACAGCTGCATGATCAACGTTTAAAATACTTTTCCAGAAAGATGTTCAGTGATGGTAAGGTATATACAAGTGGAATCAAAATAGAGTGATTTAAAATGAGTGTAGGAGAAAGATGTTACAAGTTAGCAACTAAGGATTCAGGTCTATCACTTTCCTCTCATGAACTGTGTGTAATAAAGTGACTGTATTGCAAGATAAGAATGGGAGAAGATTGATGTTCAAAACAACTGGGCTGATTTTTTTTTTTCACTTGTTTTTGTATTTTTCTTTCAAGCCTTTGTATGGGTTACTTCAGGCAAAGCTGCAGCTCATTACTCATGCCTATTTTGAAGAAAAAGACTTCTCGCAAATTTCAATTCTAAAGGTAACTTGTAAGTAGTAACTATGTGGAACAGAGCCTTCAGTGTATGGTTACAGACTTCAGTGTTTTTAATTAGTGGCTTTGCTCAGATATTTCATTTTCATAGGTCATTCAGCTCTCCTAATAACTTAGAGAAGCTATGTGACTGACAGATTACAATTCCGATGTGTTTTGAGATAGAAGAATGAACACAATATTCAACCTGTATCTCCATTGACTCAGTAAAATTTGACTTTCTTTCTAGAGTAAGACATTGAAATTCTTCAGTAAGGCAGTTTTTTTTTTTAATGCTGGGTATTGTATGACTGTGTACCATTAATGACCTCTGATTTTATTCATACTTTTGCAGGAACTTTATGATCATATGAATAGTTCCTTGGGAGGGACTTCGTTAGAAGGGTCACAGGTTTATCTTGGTAAGTGGCTTTTTTGTGCAAGTGGAAGTGATAACGTCGTGCTAATCAGCGTGTTCCCTTCCTTAGCTAATTTGCTTATGTTCATTAACAGATTAAGCATAGAGGTCAGTGTATCTGCACAGTATTCTGTTACACTTTTCTTTGTGGATTTAAATAAACGTCAAATAAATACAGTGTTGCTTTCATAATGGAAGTAGTTGCGTGTTGAAAGCCATCGTGCTTCTTGACCTGTCAGTCTGACAAATGACTGCTCAGCTGTTTTTGGGAAACAGTACTTTGTTAACATAAAGGTGAAATTTCAGGTGCTAGATCTCTTGTCTGTCTGTTATTTGGGAAATCTCCCATCTGATTCTGACCCTTTTCTATGTTTTCTGAATGCACAATGTAGGATTTAGTTTAGTGTTTGCATAATGCTGTTATAGCCAACAGGAGTAACTCAGAGTGTGACTAATCATGTTATTGGCTCTGTTTAATTTGTTAAATATTTAATTAATTCTGTAATTTAACTATTTCACCTGCACAAAGGAGAGAATGCACTCTGAGTTCTGCTATTGAGATAACCAAGATTCACATAAAATGCATAATGGGCATACCCGCTTTCCTCACAAAAAGTTGACAGGAATTAATGTTGGTATCTCTACTAGCTATTAAACTGGAGTAATTGCTGTTCCTTTGGTATCTCAGGTCTATCTCCTCGGGATCTGGTTCTTCACTTCAGACACAAGGTAGGCTTTCTCTGCTAGATTTATAAAATACAGCACTTATTTTTGAGGAGTGAAATGCTTCTGAAGAACTGAAAATAAATGTCTGGACGTACCTGAGCTAGAAGTAAGAGTGTTCCTTAGGTATTTGTGCTCACAGTCTCCTGATTTTTTTCTTTTCCACCTACAGATCTTCTGTAAAAGTAAGTTTCATAACGAGAAATCTTGCCTGTCTTTTGAATTTCCTGCAGATTTTTAGGATTGTGTTACAGCTCTTTAGTCCTGGCCCAAAGTGCAAGTGGTATCTCAATTATGGGCTTGTTTCTATTTCCTGTGCATTGTCAAATGAAAGTGATGGAAGAATACTGCTAAAGTCATTGCAGACACTTGGGGCATTTTTCCTGATACGTACCTTTTGCAGCTCCTGCCACCAAAGAAACCTGTAATTGCTCCCCTTGTTTTTCTTAATGGCTGTTGAAATTGAGTTTGTATCCTGTAGTGAAGTTACAAATAGCATTTGAAGTCTGTAACTGAGAGGCATCAGGGAAAGAAATTTGAGGTTCTGCATTTAACGGTGTACTTGTGCATGCTTAATAGACGTTTGGGGTAGAATTTCCTTTTGTTTCACTTCACATGCCCCAGAAGTATCTCTTTTTTCCATGGATTTAGAGTCTAGACAGCTAGTTCTGATCTAGATGCCTCATCTGTAGATGTCTAACGTTAGGTAACGTGAGTGCTATTTCAGCAATTTGGTTCAAATTATTTCTGTAATTCTGCGAAAGAACTTTTGTGTTTATTCAATTAATTTATTATTTTTTTAAATTCTGGAATGATACAATATGTTCCTCCTTTATAAGCTCTGTATGATTTGAATTGCCAATCATTAATTTCAGATGCCATTTCAAAGAGAGCTCTGGCGGAGACAGTGTATTGAAACACTGTTTGTTTTTTGTTGTTCAGATGTATTTGATCATTTGACAGTTATGCAGTGAAATTTTGAATAGGATAAACTTGGCACAGTAATTCTGATAAATGGCACTGTTTCACTTACCGTGTGTTTCTTTTGTTTTTTCAGGTCTTGATCCTTTTTAAATTGATTCTTCTAGAGAAAAAGGTATGGTTTTGTAGGCTGAGTCAGATAATGGAAATATAAACAGTTTTGGTTTTTTTTTAATATGAAAATATGTAGAACGTACCAGTGAAAAATAATTATAAATGAAAAGTTAAATAAAACGAGCTGGATGATACGTATTAATAAACCTATGAGATTTTTGTATTGTTTGTTTTCCCTCTAAGCTTCAACAGGAAGACAGCACTTGCTATTTCAAAAGCAAGACTTTTGGTTTTCTGGCACTGCCTGTTTTCTGACAGATGTTAACGTTCCAGAATAACTGGAAATGTGTGTGTTCAGAGACCTTAAATATAACATGCAAGAAGCCTTGCACATTATAGTAATGCCAATTTTCCTAGAGCTGAAAAGTGCCTCCCTGCCACGAGCTGCTTTCCTGTAACTCCTGGCAATTTGGTTGATGCCTTTCCACAGGCTTTTTGGTGGTCTGTTTTGTTCTTTTTCCACCTCTCAGCTGTTACTGGGCTAGAAGACCTCTTGCATACGGTGATCGTTTGGCTTTCTGCTGCCAGGACCACCCAGTTGGCTGATCTAAATGTTGTAGGTCATGTGATGTAGGTAAGGGAACGTGTACCCATGCAGATGGAAAGACGGCAGAGGAACTTGGTGGAACAAATACATAAAAGTGCTTGGCTGAAGTTGTCAGTCCACCCAAACTGAAGATAAATTCGAGAAAGTTTCCTGAAAACAAAGGACTTCTTTGTAGACCCAGTTATTTCTGTAGTCTTGGAAACAAGTTTTGCTACAAGTACATACTATATGACAAAGAGGATATCGTAGGATTCCTGTTGCAGTTTCTTGCTATTGCATTCAGTATTTTTCGTATTGACCAGCATCTGAAAAGGAGTTAGGAAGGAATTTCTGCAGACAGCTGTAGTCTCAGATAAGCTGCTTGTTCTTTCAGTCATGTCTTTTCTGTAGTTGTTGGAATTTGAGTTCAGCTAACTTGAACATGGGTGAGGGAAATGGTTGCACAAGGTAATACACGTGATCTATTTTCAGCTGAGGTACTATTAAACCTCACTTGATACGTGTTTAGGACTGCCTAGGTTTTTCTCTTTGTTCCATCACATCAGTAGCTTGTAGACATGCGAGTGGATCTTAAGTTTTTCATTAATCACCTCTAAAGTGTTTTCTGAGCTTACAGCAGAAGTCTGTTAATGCTGCTAAGCACGCAGGCGCACACTCTGAATTTTATGTACCTATAGAACTGGCCTGGAAAGTTGTTGTCTGAGACACAGTTGTCCCAGAACAGTCTGAATTCCTTTGTGATGTAGATTCCTTGTAATGCTCATATATTTTTCGCTAGTATTGTTCTCCTTTTTCATTAAAGATATAAAAATGTCATTGTTAAACAAGTTGGGTTTTTTTTCCTTCATTTTTACTTTTCCTTTCCCTGAAGGTCTGTCTTGAAAGAACTCTAGTAGTAATACTTAGTTACACTTGTGTTTCTTCTTTCATTGCTACCCTTTGATATCTTCCCTTCTGAGTTCCAAACCGATTTACTAAACTCAGTGTCTCTATTTCAGTAGAGGAGATTGTTTTCCCAGGTTATGTACTTAAGTACTTTTCACTGAAGTTAATATCAGTTGTGTCTTCTGCTTCTGTAAACTCCGTTTTTATCATAGGAAGATATCTGTAGTAGATGCATTCTGCAGTTATCCAAATTTTCACACACTTTCAATATATTTTCATAGAGTTTTTTTGCCAGAATTCTGGAATGGAGATTTAGTCTCTTTGATCTATAAGAGACACTTTACTGTACTGCAAATTAATAACTAGCGCCAGAAACAACTTTTTCCTGTCATTTAATCAGATTTTTTTTTTTTATCCAGTCAGCATGCTGGATCAAAAAGACCATTCAGTCAGAAAAATGTCTGTATGTTATGCACGCAGGCTCATGTACGTATAATGTATATATTATAAATAGCATGAAGTACAAATATACAATATGCGTGTTAAAATAGTTAATATGCGCTGTTGTAAGAGCTTTGTGGGTGAGCAGAAAATTCCTTTTTAATAAAATTCCTTTGATAGTTTGTGTTCTTTGTTGTACTCAACTGTAATTTTGATTTTTTTGTTTGTTTGTTTCTCCTTACTTCCCTTCGTTTTTTTTTTTTTTTTTTTTTTCCTCTCCTGCCACCAGGTGCTGTTTTATATTTCTCCAGTAAATAGATTGGTGGGAGCTCTGATGACTGTCCTGTCATTATTTCCTGGTAAGAAGAGAAGCTCGAACTTCTCAGTTGCTGCAGTAGGGCTGTATATGCCACCTCATGTGGGGAACAGATTATATGAAAATAGAATTATGTTGATGCTTTGCCTGGAAAACAGCATAACTTATAGACGTGCATGTTGTGTGGACATACCTCCTAACGTTGTTTGCACTGTCTCAGTTACTACTTGTGTTTAATTAGAGCCATTGGATCTTCTGTATTGCCTGTGGGGAACATAAATGTGACTCTGAATTAGTCAAGTTCCTTAAAAATAAAAAATTCTTTCTGCATGTGTTTCTGAAAAAACAGGCAAAGCCATACATAACCTTACTAATTCTTAACTACAACTAGTCTTCTCAAAACAAAAAGTTGGGGTAGGTTCCTTGGGAGAAGAGGGGGCTTTTTTGAAGTAGTAGTGTAAAATATGTGATTTCCAGGATGCACACAGTGGCACTTTCTTTGTTGTCTTTAACGAGAGTCTTTTGGATTTATACAGAGGTGCTGACTTTAATGTGTGGTGTCACTTTGCAGGTATGATTGAGCATGGTCTTACTGACAGCTCACACTATAGACCCAGAAAAAGCATATCAGAGGAGGCTGGCTTGCAAGAAACTACACCATGGTTAGATAACTCAACTTCTGTGTCTGCTGGTGATATTTCAAATACAAACTTGGGAACGGGGAAGGGAGCCAGGAAGACGGCAGGAAACCACTCAGTGGAAGGTCAAAAAGCAAACATGCCTTTCTCCCAGTCAGAGAAGACTTATAATGGAGCTCAGTCCTCCAATGGTACTGTGCAACACTTGGAAGTCCCTTCCCGCACCTCCCCAGAGTCCTCTGAAAGTGACTGGGAGACCTTGGATCCCAGCATTTTGGAGGAGTCTAATACGAAAGGAGAATGTGAGAAAGCAGCGTCAGAACAGATGGAAAATCGTCCGAGTGAATGCACAAGCTCTGAAAGCCTTCCAATCACTGTGCAGCCCCAAGCAAACACAGGACACATGGTGCTTGTTCCAGGACTCATATCTGGGTTGGAAGAGGACCAGTATGGTATGCCGTTGGCTATTTTTACAAAGGTAAATAGGTTGTTTGTGATATCTGCTAACTCCTAAAGACTTCTCGTTTGTGAGAGATGTCTTCTAACTTTTGGTTACTCAACTCCAAATGTGCAGTAGGGTGCCACGAAACATGGCAGCGTGGTGTCTGACAAGTGGCTGAATGCTCGTATGCAGGTGGAGAGCATGCTTGTGTGTCTGAGGGATGTGTGCACGTGCATTCCACTTTTCTTTCATACATATACTTAGCACTATTTGCAATCCTACAAGATCGTAACCTCTAGACCCAGCATGGTTAATGAATGGTGTGTATCAGTAGCTACTTTTTTCTTTTAATTTGAAGAATTGTTGATCTAATCTGTACAGGTTGAGGTCAGAGTACTTAAGTGCCTAGATACGTTAATCCAAACTAATTATGAAAGCTGTGTCTAATCTGCCACCTAAGGATGTTTTTATGTGTATATTTTATCATACTTCCTTATATGACAGCTATTCCTGGTCATCTGTGTCTCCTTCCCTGTGCGTAGTGCTGAACTGCTGAGCTTCATGCTTTCACTAAAAAATGCCTAACTGAACTTCAGGTATCCGAAGGCTCCTTCAGATTCTTCCTTTGGAACTGTTTATTTGCATTTTCTTGCAGAACATTGTTTAGCAATGGTACTTGAGCTTCTTGGAATGCCTTTCAACAAAAGCAGCACAAACATAGGCCAGAGTGAGCAACCCAAATGTCCTCTTCCCTGTATTGCCTCAAGTTGCTGTTAGAAAAGGGTTTTCAATGCAGAACTGCACTCTGTTGCTTCTCTTTATGGTTTATCTAATCAACAGAATAGCCTGTAATTTGTGTTTAGTTTAGTTCTATCAAAAATACTAGATTGAAAGTAAGAGGCATTGATAAGAGGACCTGTGGGTGCAAACTTAGATTGCTACTGGGCTCATAAAATGGAAAAGCAAACAATGTTAAGGAAGCTGGCATTTTGTACCTTCTGTTCCACAAAGGCACTTTTCATCTGAGTTCATCCGACGTAATTAAAACAGAAATGGCTCTACGTCTCAAAATTACCAGGAAAATCTGATTACAAGTTACAGTTTAACCACTTACCGAAAGTCAGAATCTTTTAGGGCTCTCATCTCTGCACGCGTTGGTGCCGTGCGATAAATGTGAACAGGTGGAAATCTTATGAGATCCAAATACACGGCAGCGTGGGGAGAAATAGGCTGTGGTACTTGTTTCCTTAGTAGCACTTCTGTAAGGTCTGAAACCCATTTAACTTTTGCTCAAAAAAAAAAAAAAATTGAATGTGTTCACTGAAATAAACGTTATTATATTTATAGAGAAAGGTGCATTTGGCAACTGACACTTGGTCTTATAAATTGTGAATGATTTCGAATAGTTGCTTCATGAGTAGCAACTGTTAAAAAGCACTGGCTTCCTTTGACTGCTTTTTAAGCTGTATTTTCTAAAAAAACATTCTGTTTTAGGTTGATGATTCCATCTCAAAGCACCGTTGTTCTTTTGACACACGCTGTTTGCTTTCAGTTGATAAGTGCTTGTCATCTGGAAAGCCATCCTTGCATTCAAGATCAGAAAAGGGAATAGTTGTGCTCCTTTCTTCCTTATGTTCCCAATTACTGTGTGATGAAGTACATGTGCTTTTTATTTCTGCCCAGTATGCTGTTAGCTCTTTCAGGTTACGAGGAGTGAATAAACTGCTCTGTGCCGTCTGCAGCTGAACAGCTGGAATTAGACTCGAGTGTTAGACTTTAGGGTTTTGCTCCTCTTTTATTTAAAAGGAGAATTATAATAACTACAGCTGCTTCTCAGAGATCTCTGAATAACTTACCTCAAAGCCACATGATTCTTCTTTGTAAGTGTTCTGGGTTGTTTGTTTTTTTTTTTTTTATATTAAATTGGAGTGTGGAATACTAGATTTACATAAGCACAGAGGAGTTGACGAGCACAGTGCATTGCTTTCTGTCCTGTTCTTTTAAGGAAGGGATGTGTGTGCCCATCAAAAACCGATTGCTGTCTCTGCAGCTGGGAAATTTACATCCTCCAGATGTGGGTAGCAGTTGTGTATGTTCGGAAATCTGACACTTGTAGACCTGAGAAACATTAGAAGATATCTTGGTATGCAAATAGAGAGATGAATCTCTGTCTCCATGGAGTTCCTGTCTCTTTAACTGACCCGAGACCTCATTATCAATTTCTATTGCTTAGTTTGTTGCCTTGTAAACATGCTTGGTTCCTTTCAATTCCCACTGTATTTTAGTTTCAGTCCTGAGACTTGAAGGTAGCACAATCTCTTAGAAACCTCAACAAGTGTGGAATCTGCTTCCTTAGCTTTGAAGATGTAACATAGTAAAATTATAGTAGACGGAGTCGTTTATTCTGGGTTCAAGATGGTGGCTTTTATTAATTAGGGGAAAAAATCTGAATACAGACAAACTTTTTTTTGCCTTCTATTAATTCTCTGGATATCTCTGTTGCTTTAGGGATACCTTTGCTTGCCATACATGGCACTGCAGCAGCATCATCTTCTGTCAGATGTAACAGTCCGCGGCTTTGTTGCGGGAGCCACCAATATCCTGTTCCGTCAGCAGAAACATCTGAGCGATGCGATTGTGGAAGTATGACTCTTTGTATTCAAGCTTCTCGACCTGAAGAACGGGGGGGGGGGGAGAAAGTTGCATTTTGAATGTACAGTCTCATGCCCAAATTTTGAGTCACTTCCCTTTGAAATAAATTCTTACATTCTGAAGCTTATTCCATCTGTATCAAGGGTTGGGACATAACTTTAACGATGCAAAAGTAATGTGCCTTTCTTGGTTCTTTTCTTGTGTTTTTTTTCTCATGGCTCTGTAGTAAGGTCTTCCAAAATCAGTGCTCGCTCTTAAGGAACACATATGGTAGAGAACAAAGCGTATTGATGTTGACTTCTGCTTGATTTAATCAACAGGGCAAACAATATCTAAGAAAGCACTGTGTCTATTCTAGTAACTTTATAATCAGCATTTGGTGTCCTGAGATAGCTACGTATTGGTAATCATCTTAATAAATTGAAATGAACATCAGAGAGCCTCTATGAAAACACACCTGAGCACCGAACTACTTCTTCTAAATCTTGTCAAATGAGCAGGCTTTGCTATATATACTATCCACCAGGAAAACGATCAGGCTCGGGCTGAATTAGAGCAATGCCTGACACTGAGAACTGTTCATTCAGAATTTCATTGATTATTTATTTCTTTTTGATGTTTGTTGAAACTGCTGGGTTCAGATGTACGTAGTTGTTCACCACTCGCAGTATACTGCGTGTATGAGCAGTTTTATTTCAATAAATTTCTACCCTTGGAATTATTTCAAACAGATAGAAGATGCTCATGTACAAATCCACGATCCAGAGCTTCGTAAGGTCCTGAACCCTACAACTGCTGACCTGAGATTTGCGGATTACCTGGTGAAGCATGTAACTGAGAACAGAGATGATGTTTTCCTTGATGGCACTGGATGGGAAGGAGGAGATGAGTGGATCAGGGCTCAGTTCAGTGCTTATCTTCATGCGCTGCTTGCTGCTGTGCTGCAACCAGGTAGAACAAATGCCTTGTCCAGGGTCTGAGGTGAGGGTGGGTTTAAAAAGTATTTGCCCTGTGTTGTTAACGTGTGTAAACTGTCACTGGCTGACCCTCTGCCTGAAGTTTCACTTTGTCTGCTTTTTTTTTCAATTGGCCTTGACTCTTTGTTGTTCCTTGAAGAGATTATTACTAACTCTTCCCAGCCTTACAGACCTACTTTTTCTTTGACTATCTCCTTCTTGATTTTAATTTAGCTTTCCTTATAAGTAGAAGCACCTGAAATCCTCTATGGGATAAGACTTTTACAAACTCAGGTATCCCACAGACTTTAGTTTTCCAAACTGACTAATTTGATTCAAGGAGGCACGAAGTTAAGCGGCTGATTTCAGGAATTTTTACTAGTTTGCTTTCTCTGCTGCTGCTGCCACGATCTTCAGCAGGGATTCACTTAAGCTGAAAATGTCAGCTTGAGGTTCTGTCAGCTTCTGTTCTCTGGAGCTCAACATCTTTGTCTCAACTCAGAGGGAATTCTCTGTGTTCTAGCCTTTCATGCATGAACATAACCTAAATAATCATTGGCTTATCTGTGGAAGCTTGCCTAGCACTAGGTCTGTTAACTTCATCCTCTTCATAATTATTTTCCCCTAACACCAATTAAGTAACTCAGTTCCTGTTAATATTGTAAGATGGTCGTGTGGTTGATAATGAGATGTTGGAGTTTTCCTGAAATTCATACTGCTTAGCTGTCTGGCTCTAAAGCAGTTTCCCATAATCTTCTGTATTTTAAAGGGGATGAAGGGTATGTTGTGATAAGTTTATCCCACAGTAGCTTGTGTGGTGGTTTTGGAGTGGATTTGAAATGTACTAAATTGGGATGGGTATTAACATGGTATAGGAAACCATATTGTATCTGGTCAAAACTAATGTAAGTCAAATTCCTATGTGGGTGGCTTTTCTTTTTCTCCCCTCCAGCTGAGCTCACTGAGAACCTTTATAAATTAAATAAGGGGAGAAAAAGATTGAGCTTATTTTTTGAGTGTTTTTATTGTCTCTTGGCTTTGAGACACTTAAAAATGTTTTAATTATTTTTTTATTACTCTTAAGTGTGATTTCTCAGAGCTGAGTTTGACTTACGTTTGATTGGATGAGAGTCTGGAAAACTTTTAGTTTTTCTGTAAAATGCAGTTCTTTTTCTTGTATTGCATCCATAATGAATTGCTATGAATTAACATCTTTATTTTAATTTCTCAGACAATGAAAAGACTTTGTCAGACTTTGGAACAGCCTTTGTAGCAGCCTGGAAAAATACTCACAACTACAGAGTTTGGAATAGCAACAAGCATCCAGCTCTTGCAGAAGTACATTCTAGGTAAGGAACTGGGGTGTTTTTTTTTTTTTTTTTTTAGCATTTAATATGGAATGCTCCTATTATGAGTAGTTAGGCACACACTGTTCCGTAGAATCAGTGTCCCACTTGTTCCCATTACAAAGCCCTGAGGGCTTTGTGACCCTTTGCAGTAAAGTTCCTGTGAGTACAGAAACTGAATATTTCTACTGTTCGGTGCCTCACTCAAATTCTGGGATACAATTTTATGAAGAAAACTATATCCACAGTCAGGAGAAGTGAAATTTATTGATGTTAATTGCTTTTCATCAGTTACTTCCAGGTTTACAAGGAAATGTCTGGGGTTGTCACTGATAGGGATGGAGGGAATTTGGCTGATTTATGTTGTGTGTTCTATAATTTGGGTTGTTTTATGTGCGTTTCCACTCCAGGATTAGATGATGTCTGGCTTGATAATGCTGTAGGCTGTGTGTGTGATTTGTTTAGCATGCATCTGTACTGTAGTGCAGGGAGTTTTGTTCGCTTTCGTTCTTTCTTTTCCAGCCGATGTAGTCTGAAGAAAGCTGTTTTTCTTCGGACCTGTAAAGCTCTTTTGGTCTTTTTTCCTTTTTGCATTCTTGGTCTTACTTGGAAGAGGTGTCTGCCTTAGTGTGAAAAGGAGATTATTAATAGGTGGTGTGAAAATAGGGGGCACCTTGCACATAGTTCATAAGAAACCTAGGACTGAGTAATCAGTACTACCTGGCTTTCTATAAAGTGGTACAGACCCTGTCCGTAATGGATTAATTATTTTTTTTTGTAAGCCTCAGAGACAAGTATGACTAGGAGCTGAAGTTGCTGTGGTATGGATTCTTGATAGAAAATAATGTTTTCTTGGGTTTTTCCTCTTCTAGCCATCCTTTTCAGGGACAGTACTCTGTATCAGACGTTAAACTAAGATTGTCACAGTAAGTATACAGTAGTTTGACATGTACTTTTAAAAATGTAATGGCAAATACTAATAACAGCACAGCTGTTGCAGTAGTGGCTGAAACTAAATAAACTTTCCAAAACTGCTGCAATTCTGATTCTGTAAAGGTATTTTGGTAAATGTTTAGGAGATGTATCAGCATGAAATGAACAGTTGAGTATTTTGATTCCTGTTGCTGGCAGTCTCTCTTCTTCTTTGGTCAAGCTTGCTGAACTGATCTAGCAGATAAGACACGTAAAATCTATACAAGAATTATGGGCTTGACTTATTTATATACACAGGCCATATAGATCTGTGTATGGGTAGATATTTTGAGGAGGCATTTTATTTATACCCAGAATTAATCAGTCGATTAACAGTCTTCAGTGTCTCTCTTGTTTAGTTCTGTGCAGAACAGTGAACGTGGGAAGAAGATTGGAAATGTGATGGTTTCGACTAGCCGAAATGTAGTGCAAACAGGAAAAGCTGTAGGTAAGAAACTTTTATTTTAAACTGGTTTGGATCTAAGCAGTACTTTCTTTTAAGGAAGCATCTTATCTCTCAGTTACATTTCATTTTAATCCATGAATTATTTGGGTTTTTGTTATTTTTTTTTAATGAGTAATGCTTTTGAAGGAGCTCAGTAAAGGTAAAGTTAGAGTTGTTTGTTGTTGTTGTTGTTTTATAATGCAGGTCAGTCGGTTGGAGGAGCCTTCACAAGTGCAAAATCAGCCGTGTCATCGTGGTTTTCCACTTTCACGCAGTCAAGCCAAAGCCTTGGGGACTAAGTGATGGTTTTGCCCAGCGCTGCTGTATATTTCAGGTGCAATGGTTTCAGTGAGCTGTAAAAGGACTGCTCCAAAACGTAGGGATGACTACTACCTATCCAGGACCAAAACAAGGCATATATTGCTTGCAAGGCAGTGTGGAATGTTAATCATTCGGTTTCACTAGAAGTATAGAATGGTGAGTGTCTCCATATGATGAGATGGCATTTGCTGGATATTGGTTGTGTTTAAAATGACTACTTTAAAACTGAGCCTTTATAAAGACATTAGCAAACAAGGCTTGTTGCAAGCCAAACGTGTTTGACTTTAGATTTGTACGTTTTCTTGGATGTTGAGGATATTTATGTAAAGTAGTTCTATTTTTCAATCCTTGTAGCCAAATGGTTGTGAATCTTAGAAATAAGCAGAGTGTGACTGACTACTGATTCATTCATTGAGGTTGGGTTAGAGAGCATGTCAGCAGCAGTTGAAGGGGTGGGAGCCCTCAAAGGGCTCAGAGCCAGGTGGCGTTTTGCTGGTTCCACCTGCAGACTAGAATCAGCAGGATGCAGAAAGACTGTGACTGAGTGTTTCTCCTTTCTCACCTGTAGCCACGCGCAGTCTTTTTGCATTAATCTGTCTCTAGCTCTCTTAGAGTCTGCAAGTCTGTGTAACAATTGCAAAATCACTCTTTCCTTGGTATTACACAGTGGGCCTTTGTAAGAGCGTATGTTTTGGCAGTATTTTACCCCGGGACATGAACAGGATTCCAGTTGGAGAGATCTCTTCAAGAAAAGTATTACAAAACAATACTCCAAAATTAGGATTGAATCATAGACAGTTTTCTGAGGTCTTGCTCTGTTAGGATATAATTACACCATCAATGTAATTATTATGTATATGAATACTGAGTATTAAAATGACCTAAGGTAGCACAGTAGCAAACTGCGTTTTTTTGTTGCCAGTGAAGTTATGAAGACTATTCCAAATGAAAATCGGCTATACAGATTTTTCTTTGTCTACTCAGGGAACGTTCTATTTGGATAACTACTTTTCTCGTAAGGAAAGTAACACCAGAATTGAGGGAGCAACTGAAACATTGCAGTTCTTATCCTTGTGTGAAGGGATGTGATAGTTTGTATGAAAAGATGTGACATAATGCAGTACTTCGTACGGAAAGTGCAGGCAGTGTCTTCTATACGTAAACATATTCCACATCATACGTTTCCTGCTCTTGAGGCAGATTATTTGCTGTTGGTTGCAGTGCATGTGCACGTTTGTTCCTTCTAACATCCCCACATAATCACTGTTAATATTTTCTGTGTTGCATTACCAAATATTCCAGTTTCTCTGTATTAGAAAGCTCTTATAGTTTATTCCCCCATCACTATCGTTGTGTTTTGCCATGCTTTTTTCTGGGGCCAAGATTTCAAATCATGGTTATTTCTTCCATTCCTCAAATAAAATAGCTGTACAAGAGATAAATAAGACTGTTCTGATGTAATTTAAGAAGCTAAGTTCTAATTTCTTAGGTGCATTTCAAAAGCTGGTAGAAAAGGCACGGCTTCATCTTGTAGTTACTGTCCAACAGTGTAACTTTCGGTGTTATTGGTTCAGATAGTAATTCAAAAACACAAGGTCTGTTTTAAAGAGTTTATTAAGCTAAATATGTAGTCGAACAGCCGTGGAAAACCTGAAAGCATACAGCTGGCTTGAGTAGCTTCACTTGAGAAGGGCAAAAAATGCCCCTAAAGCTCTTTTAATCTACTGCTTCTGACTTAGAAGTAAAATACATCTACAGAACTTGATCTATTGCTCATGGACTGTGTGTACGTGTCTATCTCCTGATGCTCTTTAATGCTTTATTCCACAACTCTGTAATAGACATTAATACCTTCTGTAAAGATTATGACAAACTTGCAGGAAGACCTCTGGTGAAACAAGGCTAAAGGTGCAGTTACTGGTGATGATTGTGGAGCTTTCTGATTCAGCACGTGGATAAGAAAACAATCACTTGCTTTTGTTATCTTTTTCCCCGCTGCCTTGGCTGTCTCTGTTGTGGAGCCAAAAATACGACCACGTTTAGGGTATTTTCCTTTGCTTCTCAACGCAAGGTTGGATTAAGAAACTTGTCTTCATCTTCAGTGTTGTTAAGAATCAGCATCCTGCTGGCGAGTTGAATGGTGATTTAAACTCAGCAGTGGGTGGAGATGAAGTGATTTTCATAATGAGCTGTCTTCATTAACGTGTACGTTTGCTCCTTCATACTTGCTTGTATTTACTTCTGGTCTGTAGGAGGGGTAGCAGCCGCTGTCTTTCATCTTGGTTCTCGAGTCCTCTTCTTAATTTGTTTGCGATCTCTCCGCGTAAATCCAGCGTGAACGCAAGTTATTTTCTTCCCCTCTTTTTAAAACTTCCAGTGCAGGTGTTATTACTTACTCAAAAGGATTTATGCAGTCAACTTCTATTTCAAAGACCCTGATGTCCATTTCTGCATGGCAAGAAACAGAGAATACTAAATGAATTGGTGATAGCACCTCTAAGGGAGTCAACTGTGAAGGTATTGTTGCAGCTCAGTCACAACGTATATTGCAAAGGTATTTCTGATTGTTAATGTACAGCATGAACTCACCTCCGGGTAATACAGTGTAACACTTCCCTCAGCTTTCTGGCATCAAAGGCATCGACCTCTGTCACCTGTAGGATACCAGTATTTGGGGAACTGCCTACTGAGTACGCATAGACACATGCCCCCCTGAAATCCACTAGATGAAGTACTGTCGACCCGATGTGTCATTTGGGTAAAATATTCAGCATTTTTCATCATATTCACATCATAACCTTAATTCTTGAGTGCATCTGATAGCACTTTCTTCATATGTAACAGTTAATTACCATTTTCACATTTCCAGATCACTCTTCTAGTCCGTTGCATTTGTTTGTACATCTGTTTTAAGCACCTTTGTAATTAAATTCAGTATTTTGTCTGAACAAACTTATTTCCATAGAAATTATTACTAAGCAGAGGAACTAATGCGGCTGTATTAAATTGTAAAAGTGAAGGTGTGAATGCAGATTTTAAACATAGAAACTATTACTTGATCATTGAAAAATAGAAGCAATGGATTTGATTTTTCTTGTGCTGCTTGAAAATAAATACATCCAGCCTATTTAAAGCTGTGTCTGCTCGAAAAGCTGCATTTTGAGGAGGTAATCCCCACCAGAACACACTGGTTTTGATACTGGAAGCTGCTTGTAACGCGCTGCCAATCCATTTGAGACTTGTCTTCTATTTAAACTGATTGTGGACATTGCTTTTGCAGATGTAGGACAAGGGTTTTGCCTGGTAGGATGTTTCATTCCCCACAGGGTACTGCTCATTGTGAATTGGTTTAAGGTCTTCAGTAGGTCACGGCCATCTTGTGCGCCAGTGAGAACTTAAGTGGGACTGTGATGTTTTGAACTAGATCTAGCTTCACAATGATGCACGGATCGTTTGGGTGGTGATACCTAGTCATGAAGCAGAGCAGGTAACTGCTGCACATTTATCTCTGCAGTAGCAGAGAATTCTTTAACAGACAGTGCAAGTACAGTTTGGAGTCATGAACTTGGAGAAGGAGCACTTCTATTAGTGCAGTGCAGTGGTGAATTTAGCTGTGGAGTCTCCTTCTCTGGAGACGTTCCAGACCCACTGGACACCTACCTGTGCAGCCTGGGCTAGGGAGATGCTCTGGCAGGGGGTTGGACTCAGTCTCTAGAGGTCCCTTCCAACCCCTACAATTCCGTGATCTTATTCCCAGTAAGGGGATGCGATTCATGTTTATAACTAACACAGAGGCAGCTAGACAGCACTCCATTGCAGACAAGATTAAGCTGTTTCGTTGAGCACTTGGTCTAACTGCAGACAATTGATAAAACTAGTATTTTTGTTACTGTGTAGCCTGAATTTCCCACCTAGGTCACTCTGAAAGGCAATGCCTCCTATTTATTTCCATGGTAACTGCACCATGGTAACTGCGTCACCTGCGGAGAGCACAGTAACACTGATAGAGCAAATTCTCAGCTCCACTTTCAATGTGGTCACCACCTTTAGCTACACTCATAGTATAGCTAGTGCTGAACAAGGCAGCCCTCGTACTGCTGGTGGAAGATTGCTGTTTGCCTCAGTAGTAGCAGAGATCACCTACGGAATCCTCTCTTGTCTTAATCTAGATCACCAAGAATAGGAGTGCTTTCTAGACCAGGTGAGCATGAAGAAAATCAAGAAAGAATGTTCAGAGTGAATGAAGAATGTTTATGTAAAGTGAAGGCTGACACAGTCTTCTTCAGAAGGACGCAGGGAATAGCACCCTTTGCGTGCTCTGTGAAGCAGAATACTGAAGCAAATTCAGTTGGTCACTTAACTGTGAATTCAGAGACTTTACGCACACGACTGCAGTGGAGAACTTCAAGTGGAAGCAGAGCAGGAAGCGGCATAACAACCAGTGCCGACCTTTGCTGCTCTTCCTTGCAGCTTTGTGCATTTTGAACTGAGCGATGTTGTGCCCGATGTTAAATTGTAGAACTCCCTTCTGCAGTTTTTTTTTCTATTTGATAAGAGCGTATTCAGAATTGACATCTACGTGCCAACGAAAGCTTTTTGGTATCTTTTTATTGTCCTGCTTTCTGGACTTCCACTTGTCTGAACGCAGTGGGGGTGCCTCTGAATGCCTGTATGTATTCGATATGCTGTTTGCCACTTAAACTTAAGGCTTTGGGTGAGCAGTAGTTACGGTGCTCAGACTCACTGCTGGTGCACAGGTGCCTACTGTCACAACTCCAACCAAACCACAGGAGCTTGCGTTTCTGTGTTAACACACACAGACAGCTTCGTTACTGACTGCAATGCAGTTCAGTTGCTGGGCTTCTCAGCCTCTTCCACACCTGAGTTTGGAGGTGTGTGAAGAGGGATGGATTTTCCATAAACCGCCTCCCTGCGTTTTATTCAGGCTGCCTTTGCTCAAGCTCCTTTCATGTTAGAATGCAGATCCGGAGGAAAAAGCAATCCTCGAAGGCAGCTGTAAATGGAAGCAGAGGAGGAGCAGCAGGAGCCCACGACTGGAGGAGGTGGCTGCCAGGTGTTCCTGGGCAGGGCTTGTGCACGCTAACAAGCGACGCTGAGAAGAGAGAGAAGAAAGTTACAAAGTACCAGGTAGAGTTTTAGAGCTTCCTTAAACGACCCAATAACTGTGTGTGAAAGTTAACTGACCCACCTTCTGTCCTCTGCACGGTTTGACAATGCTGACTGCCCTGATTTTGGCTATTCCCCACAGGACAAAAATTAAGCTCTCAATTAGGCACGTAGTTAAACGACTGTAGAAATAAGTGGATGCGCTAAAAATGGTGGTAGAGCGTTCTTTTATTATTTCAGGTACAGGGAGCTGAAATTACATAGGACTGACTTAAAGGTATTGCTATCAGGAAACTTAAAAAGAGCGAACTTGTTGCAAATAAGAGGAAAGCTTGAGGACGTGAGGAGTCATTAAAACTTGTATGTAGATGTACTTCAGAGCCAGGTGCAGGTTGTGTGGGCTGGCGTTGGGAAGTTGTGCAGTGAGGTGCTGTTTTGGAACTCTCTGAAGGCTTTGATCATCTCTGCTCTATTTATAAAATGAGTACTGGATTTTTTTAGCCTCTTTGTTCCCACTGAAGTCCAACTCTTCCACTGGTGGCCATTTCCAGATGCAGGACGATGCTGTGCCTGTGCAGTTTCCCTCTCAAGTAATGGAAAGGAACAATTCAGGCTAGAGCCTTGCCTTTTCCAGCTGCTTTCCTTTGGGGTCAAATACTGACCACAGCAACGAGTGCTGTAAGTGAGCCCACACTCAGAACGTCTGAGCAAGTCACTGGAGAACTGTCTGACACTTGCCTAGTCTTTTCTAGTCGTTATTAAAACTAATGTTAAGTGCCACACAGACGTGCACCACCAAACTGCTCTAAGGAGCAGCAGGCAGTCCTTCTGCACTTCAGCCCACGTTACTAGCTAGTCCTGTGAAGTAGAGCTCTGAGTGCAATTCAGTGCACTGCTTGAATCTGCCTCACGTTTTTGGGGTGAGAAATCACGCACGAGGTCTTAAGCTTGGAAGTTCCCACTGATCAGAACACACCCTCTGTGCTCCTTCAGTAGCTCTAGCTCATCTACACTTGAAATTAGAGCACATCCCAAAGCCTAACGCTGCCGTAGTGCTGCCTGATGGAGTGTGCTGCTGTGAGAAAACAAGCCACAGAATGGAGCAGCCCAGCCAACAGCGATGGCTCCAAGTTTTCCAGAGCTTAACTGTTTGAAAGATACTGTAGGAAAGGGGTGATGGGGGGGGAACGGGGCATGGCTGTGTCAACTTGAAGCAGAAAGCACACCCAAACTCAGTTGGATTCAGTCTTTTTTAATAAATTAATGTCATTCAAAATACAGTGCCAGAACATGATGCAACTGAACATGCTTAGTAAGGTCTGTCATGAAGCACCTGTGTTCATGTTAGGCTGGCGGTGCCCCGCTACTGCTAGTGGTTCCTGGGATTAATGCCAGAGCAGCACTAGTCATCTGCTCTCCTGCACGCGGCGCACAGGATATTCCTGAACTGGTTGGCTTCCCCCCGTCCCCCCTGGAGTAAAAAAAAAAAAACAAAAAAAAAAAACCTGATAGCTAAGGGATATCTATACACAATCACACTACAGTAATGCTTGTTATTAAATTAACAGAAAATAAAGACCTGGTTAATCCACACTAAAACTTTGTTTTACAATGGAAAAATACATCAGCAGCAGGAAGTAATATACATGAGCCAATGTTACTGTAATACAGAATGTGGAGGCATTCACTGATTAAAGCTCCACAAAGACCCGCACTATGAGGGCTGACAATTCCTATTGCAAGCCCGGCAACTTAAGTCCACACCTGGTAAACTACCAGCTGCTTGGAAGACCTGTATTCTAAATAGACAGGTATAAGTCTGTGAAAATAGAGTACATGCACCTAATCGTACAGCTTGACTGAACCTGCAGTCATCTCGCCCTGCGCGTTACAATGCCATGGAAGATCTACCCTTCCTACCGCAGGTAGATCCGTGGGATTCGTTTTTCTTTTGTTTTTGAATGGCAATTACTATACCAACATGGATACTAGTATTAAGTGCGGCACAGTCCCTTAATTAGGCCACACTGATAATTATATAACTAGCACTTAATTACAATATCCAGAAGTAGTTCAGATATAACTGGAAGATAGTTTCAGAACAGCTGTGACATCATCCTAGAAACAGTAACTACTTTTCTTTTTTCCGAAGCTAGTTTTTTTCCTGAAACAAGGCTTGACAGAACTAGAAATTAATTCTTTAGACAAGTCAGATGCTTAAGATCGTGATATACATACACGTTTCTCAATTATCAGATAATAGGATTTCAGATTATGGAAGCATACCTGCTCATTTCATCAATTCATACTGGATTGCTGCGAGTGTTAGGCAGGGCATAAAAATACAACTCATGAAGGACAGATGGGACTTTTTTTTTTTTTTTCTTTCCAGACCTCTCACAATCATTTATTTCAAGGTAACCGTGCAGTCTTAAGGCGGGGGCTATACGGGTGGTAACGTAACCATCTCCCCGTCCAGCTCAAATTCATCCACTCCATCTGGTGAAAAGAGATACGTTGGCGGTTTCCACGGGGACTCCTCGAGGCAAGATGGATACAACTTTCCTACGGTGCACCGAAAGTCTTTCCCCAAGTCCCACAACACACGCTCCGATATATGCTGCCTTAGAAACCAGCGATCGAGTTCCAGATCGTACTGGTAGGTGGCATACCTTGCTCTCTCGTTCATGTGGGTTTCTCGTATGAAGACGCACAAAGAGTTAGAGATGACGACGGCCCTAACGCACGGGTCGGAGTAGCGCTTGGCAGGGATATTAGCTGCCATCCTCCACTCGTTTTTATTCACGTCGTAGATTTCCACGGTTACGGAAGACCCATCTACAGTGCTGCTCGGGAGCCGGATGCCAGAGTTGCTGGCAATGTGCAGTCCTCCGATATAGAATATCTTATCGCCGAAAGCGGCAGCTGAAGCAAAACACCTGCTTGTCTGTCGCATAGCCATCTCCACCCACGCATCCGACCTGGGAAAGTAGCAGTACATCAAGTTGTGCGCCATGACGTAAATGCAGTTGTGAACCGCTACTGCCGTGCTCCACTGCCACGCGCAAGGCAGCGGGCTCACCATGGTCCACTCATCTTTCTCAGTGTCGTATCTCTCCACAGTCCTCCTGTTGAGCTCCCCGCCGACGCTGTCGCCTCCGATTGCATAGATGTATCCTTCGCAGCACACCAGGGACGGCTTTATACGAACAAAGAGCATCGGTGTCTTTGGAAACCAAGTGTTCTGCTGCGCATCGAACCAGTAAAAGCAGTTCACAGTTCTGAAGGCGGCCTGCAGCTTGCTGCTTTTGCTGTGATTGGTTTTCGCATTTTTCAGAGGAACTTGCCCCCCCGCTATATAGATATCGTTATCAGGAGTCACAAGCGTTCCAACCTTATGCAAGTCAGCAGGAGGACTGCAGAGCTTGTAAACTTTCTCCGCCTGCGGGCTGTAACAGACAGAAGAATAAAGACTACCAGGGTTTTCAGCAGCAGCTTCAATGAATATCATCATCTCCTCTTTTGTCATACCAAGCCTGGGCTTGAAAAACTTGGGCATAGATTTGTACAGTCCTTGTACCACCACAGATTTGTCGTTGGGTGGTAGGCCTTGAAACCAGGCTCGCTGCGTTACTTCTGAAAGTGCATCGATTCGGATCTGGCTGAGAACAGAGGACAGATACTGCGACCGCGACTCCGTGTTGTACTCCAGCCACAGCATAGCAGCCTCACGAACCGTCTCCTCCTTCTCCACGTTTAAATTGTCACTGCTTAGAATATCGATCAGTAGATCGTGTGACAGTTGCATGAAAGCCTCCTGGTGGTACACGGCTGTGAACTTGTGCTCCACCATTCTTTTAGCACTCTGCTTTAACTCCTCACAGCTGAACAGATCAGCAAAACTTAACAGACGCACGCAATTCTCCGCGTTAATCTTTTTGATTAAGTATTCTCTGCACCGCTGCAACACATCATCTACCTGTAATGCAAAAAGACAAGACATCAAGTACGGCCACAGACAGTCTGTTCTTTCACTTTCCGGCAGCGGGTGGATGCATTTGCTTCTTGGAATAGACAGCAGAGCTCAGGCCTGGAATACCCTAACACGCACAGAGTCACAGCACTGGATTCATGCAGAATGTGTACATTACATTAGGGTGGCTGTTTGAGACATTAATCAGCCAGGTACTGCAAGCACACTGTTCTACTTCCATCCTCCGTTGGGCCAGTAAAGCAAAGAGAGATGCGTACACTAAACGTATCTGGCAGGCAACTGCTGTCTCTCTGTACTAAGTACACTGAACAAGAGTATTCTGAAGCTTCTAAGCAGGAAGGAACACCTAACAAGTGGAAGGAAAAATGGTTCAGAAATTAGAAATTCCATATTCAAAGTAAAACACTCCCTACCTGTAAGAAGCAGGCAGTT
Organism: Oreortyx pictus; assembly: GCA_036925125.1. Classification (NCBI taxonomy): domain Eukaryota; kingdom Metazoa; phylum Chordata; class Aves; order Galliformes; family Odontophoridae; genus Oreortyx; species Oreortyx pictus. The sequence continues at coordinate 46,337,165 of JAUPFR010000007.1, read as the reverse complement.
TCATAAAGCTGTTCTACTGTGCTGTCACTTATTGCCAAGTTACCCGTGTATGCGTAAGTTATTATGATCTGCAGAGTGGCGGCGTCCACATTCCTCAGGTGCACGTGTGTCTGTTTACTTTCACTCAGCCCGCTCATGAACATAGCTCTGAAGAGAAACACACACAAAGACAGGAACCATCGGTACGCAGTCACTCCACGTCTTCAGCAATTACACTCCCAAAGGTACATAATCTTTTCGGTTGCCCGTTTATTCAGTATTTTCCTCAGGCCACCATCCAGTGTTAAAGCACTTGGACTGAACGTCTGAAAAGCAACACCAGTGCCTTCTGTAGAAGCATTTCATATACACACGCAAACCTCATTTGTGTTAACGGGCAGAGAGCTTCAACAGCGAGAAGTTCAACCTTCCTGCGTTAAGCAAAAAGAGGGAAGAAACACACTCCAGAAAACACTGCTCAAAGGTAACGGTGATAGATTTTAGACTCTAAAATGAAAAGAAACAACTCAGTCTGTTGCATGAGCCTAAGTTGCACCAAAAGCATGCTCCTCTGAGGGGAAGAGAAAGCTCAGAGAAAGGAGCAAGCACAGGAGCGTCACAGCTTGCTAACGTACCGTTCACGGTGTACAGTAAATTCAAGTCTGTTGGCAAAAATCAACAGCAGGAAAAAAAAATGCTTAAAGTCTCTACCGCACCATCCCAGAGAGCAGAAAGGCAGTTACTAATGGCTGTACGATAAATTCAGCTTCAGTTTCTTTATAGTCTGAACTTGCCAGGAAACCAGATCTGAGAGGAGTTAGAAGGGGCAGTGAGTGCGCCCTGCAGCCGCAGAGGTGAAGCGGCATGGAGATACAGCCGCTAAGCAAAGCCCTTCCAGAAGTACCCGACACAAAGACAGCGCCCCACCACCACTCCTCCTGCCCTGACTCCAGCTCTGCTCTCTCCTAAGCTCCTTGGGCACGCTTGCGTTTTAGGTGGAGCCACTCACTGACCACGCGAGTGTCTCAACTTGCCAGGCAGCTTTTTGAAGGAAAGCAAGGTGCTTAAGGACACCAAAGTGGCTGCTCCTCACAGAACGAAGAGGGGAGCTGCTACAGAACCTGGCTCCAGAGCACGCGTACGCACAGCCGAGCAGCACGAGCCAAAGCTGCGCGGTTCCAGCAGTGCTCGATGGCTGGATCGCTACGAGATGCCTTTCAGGCCTGCCCCCTCTCCCCACAGCCTCCTTCAGGACTATCCATTTTCCATAATAAGGCTAAATTTAGGAAACCGAACATCTTTTTGTAAACCGAAGCAGAGAAGAAAAAACAGAATCTGACAAAACCACAAGCTTGATGCTTCTTTTAACCGGTGCCAAAACCTCATTCCATAAATAATAAACACAAGTATGAATAAGAGATTTGACTGCACATTCTAATGCCTCACACTGCATGGACTCATGACAGCTTTCCAACCTTACGATCAGCCACCCACACTGAGTCTGGCCATGTTTCCAGTGGCTGGTTATTTTATAGACAGTTGGAACTGTGTCATCTGCAGAAGGCCAACAGCAATAATCATTATCTAGTGATTACAAAATACTCGCTGCTGAAACATGCACCGGATCCATCTGAAATGCAAAGAAAAGAAAAAAAATGAACACAAACAATAGCTGGGACAGAAATCTGTGAAAATAATTTAATCCTGGAGTGGTTTCCCAGATTAAAAGCTGCACCCTGATAGAAGAAGCAGGCTATCCAGAAGAAAACGACAGGTATTCTGTAGAGAGACTGCCTCAACAGGAAAACGGAATCTGCAAACATCCTGATGAACTGTGAAGACGCACGGAATCTGCAGGGATTGGTTTCAAACTCCTTCCAGATGAGCGGATTAAAAGCACGACCAGTTGCTGCAAGGTACCTGCAAAAGGCAGCAGTGCTTCACTGACATTAATAAGAAGGTGGGACACCTGGGAGGGGGGGAGCTGCTGGATTAAGAACTGCAACAGCCATGGGGGGGAAAATAAAAAAAACAAACCAATAAAGAAACATGTTGCACAGCTGCAGCACTCCCGGGCTTCACTGCCTGGGCAGATCTTAGGAAATGGAGCTTGCACAGCGCTCCCTGCTTCCAGCAGAGATCCCTGCTAAGAAAATACAGATAAACAAGGCCATGAAACTCCCACAGCCAAGCCCCAACGACCTGTAGTCACCTTACCTTGGGAAAAAAAAAAAAATGTGTAAATATAAAAAGAAATTAATTCTTACAGTTTTAATTAGCTCCCTAAAGAACGCAACCATCGCAAATGGGATTTTCCTCTCATTTCCTGTAGGAAACTCCACAATAAATCGCAAGATGCTGGAAAACATATTTTACTCTTCCGATGTCAGCAAGCAATCTTTTTTTAAACTTTCTCACTTGACTCCAAAACAGTCTGCAGCACGTTATCTGCTTCCAACTAACCAGAACTACACGCAGACACAGACACCGCGCGTTTCTTTCCGTTCAGGAGCCCCGCTTTCAACACTTACCTGAAGTACGAGCTGCACGTCGCAAGAACCATCTTATGGCAGGGAAATTCCGTGCCCTCAACGATCAACACTATGTCAGTTAGCAACTGCTGCTCATAGAAGAACTTCAGCTGCTCCAGCAAGGACACGGCATATTCGCTATTTATCTGCCTCTCGTCCTGGGTAGACATGACTGTTTTCCATTAATATTTCCAGGACCAGAGTGAAAAGTCAAGATCGTTTTGCCAGATAAAGGTCAGCTGAACGTTTCTGAAGTAACTTCAGAAATGATACCAATTAAAAGAAAAAAAAAAAAAAAAAAAAGGCAGCTTTATCTTGGACCGCTGGATCAACGCTCCAGACTTTGACCTACGTTAGGTCATCATTCTTCGACAATGTCACAGTCAGTTCAGAGACCTTCAAGAGTGTCTGCGCAGCTCCTGTTGAGATTGGTAACGATGCAGGAAACGAATCGGCAAAAGCGAAGTCTGAGGTAGGTTCTGTGGTAACATCTCGTGATCAGAGGCTGCGCTCGAGGGACTGAAAGCAGGAAAATAAAATTGATTTACACACTTCTCCAAGAAACCCATTTCCTTTCCACAGCTACCCATTAGAACTAATTGTCTAACAGACTGATTTCGTGCACGGTATTTGCGCAGAAACACTCACAGAAAGAAAACTTCAACAACACAAACAGAAAGAGAAAAGCAGGAGAGCCTGTGCACGAATTCTCCTCTCCATCTCAACCCATAAACTAAGATGCTTTCTTTTGTCAGCACCACGCCTGCTAAGAACATAAACGCTATTTCTTCAGTGTTCCATCACTTCCCAGCTAAACTCTCAACATCCTAATCCATCTATTTACGTCACCCATCACCTCTGACATCCCACTGCAGGACGAGCATCAAGGATTTAAAAACCTAACAACCCATATTCCCAACACTTGTCTGATGTATCTGATGTACCGCCTCCATGCCGAAGGGCTTCACATATTCATGTCCAGCTTAGTTTTTCCTCTTTGTGCATAACTTCCAAACAGGCAGCTAAGCACGACCACGGCTAGCACGAGGCAAGAAAAACAAGGGGAGAAGGGGAGCAAAGGGATGCAGGAATAGCAGAGGTCAAAAAAAGCTGGAGTTGTCTGGTTAAGTCACCGCTACCACTGCAGGTCATGAAGAAAACACAAAATACACCTTACTTGAAATGGCACGCTTCAGATCCCATACACATTTCCAAGATTTAGTGTAAGATCAAGGCAGCAGGAATACCTGCCAGCTGTACCAGAGATGTGCTGCTCCAGCAGGGCCCTGCCCAGAACACCACTCAAAGACAGTGCTCTTACAGCTCATTCATGCCACTTTCACTACTACGAATATAATACTGCAGATCTTCCCCCCCCCCCCCCCCCCTCCACCCTCCCCAGCAAATACGCAGAACAGGAATCTCTTAACTTTTAGTTATCACTGTTATTTAACCAGAAAAGTCAATACGAAAGCCAAAATGAAAGCCAACATTTGCTGCTTGTTCCAATGAAAGCAGTTAATTATGTAGAAAAGGAGTTAATAAGAGGAGGAAGAGGAAGGAGTGAGTATTCCCTGATGAAATAACTGACATTACCACAAATTCTTCACTTCACACCTTCAATTTCCAAGTGCAGTTCAACACTGAGGTCACTAAAGCAGATGTGTGTCATGGGATTTGCTCGTCTAAAGCAATGCCTTTTTGCCTCAAGTCCCAGCTTCTTTTCACCAAGTTACCGTGCACCGTATCTGAACGTTACTGACCACTACCCCGGTTATGTGACAACAGCTTAACGTGCAACCTAATCCACTGACAGATTTTGCACTGAACTTTAAATGGCTACACAGCCACGCTGACTTCCTAAGCGTGTCAGGCCCACAGAAATAAATAGCTCACGGCCCTGCTGGTATCCGGGGGCTCTGCAGCATTGTTTTTCCTGGCTGAGGAGTGAAGTCTCAACAGCACAAGCTGGGGCATTAAGCTTTGTTCAGGCAGAACGTCAGGACTGCTGAACTCTACTCAAAGAAAAACGTCTCTAAAAGCTTCCCGTTCTGATGCGATTTTAAATGACGAACCTTCAGGACGAGCAAGGAAAAGAACAAAACTTCAGTGTACGCCGTTTTAGTCACCACGTGACAGAACCCACCCTCAGGTCCCCATGAACAAGTTGATGTACACCACCCAATATGACTACATACACTTCTGGCAGCGTGGCTGACAGTTACGACTGAAAAAGCAGACCTGTTCAACAGAAGACAAGTTGAAACTGTGAAATTAATTACTATAAATAACCAGAACATTTCAGTATGACCCCCAGTGGCAGAAAAGATTGAGGAGATGACAGGAGTCTCACTGCAGAACATTTATGGGATCTGAATCACTCTTAGACAAAGCTGGACTCTCTTCCAGTTGATCAGACTCTCTCTGCTCTGATGTGCATGGGGGGGGGGGGGGGGGCTCTGTTTGTAAAACACACTACGTACTTCACTCCAGGTTTCCCCATCCGCACTGAGTTTCTGCCGCCAGAGATAACCACTGGCTGAAGAAGAAACGTTTGCGTGTGTCACAAAATAAATAGCTGTACTGCACTCCCTCCTAGTGGAGCCACAGCAAATCCTCCTCAGGAGAGGAGCCCACCAGGGGTCACACGAGTTCCTGTTCCAAAGCCAGTGCTATATCAATACTTGTTTGCACAAGTGAAGTGAATTTGTTCAAAACATCCCAGGCTACCTAGGGCTCTCAAACCTTTCCCCAGAAACTTCCAAGATGGTTTTGAAAGACGATTCACTCCAGAGGTTAATAAATTGAGACATGGAAATGAGAACCAGCACGTGTGAAGGAAAACTTGTGAGAAGCTCCATCCTCCCCAGCCCCAGCCCTCTGCCTCTGTCGCTGAGCTCGGCTGGCAGACAGCTTGTAAATCTCAGCTAACTGAAAAATGGTGACGCTGATGTTATCAGCTTGGCAGGATGTCTGCAGAACTACAGTCCCACAGAGGCAGGCCTTCCTGATTTACAGATGAAAAACACTTACAGCCGAAGTTCACGTCCTGCCCTGAACTGGAGACGGCAGAATAGAAGGCTCCCTCAGCTCAGCAACATCACCATTTTGTGCTGGGTAAATTCTTGGAAGCGAGCTATCTAAAGCAGGACAGTAGGGAGCTTCCAGAAGGCTGCTGCAGTACTGGATTGCAGACTGCGCCGCTGCGTAACCCGGAGAGCCAAACTAACTCCCTTATCAGGCTGGACAGCACCACGGAGCAACAGACAGATAAAGGTGAAAGTCATTATTCTTTTTAGCTTCAGCAGTTTTAATGAGGCGGCTTTCACACTTGTTCACGCACTTCAAACCTGAACCGGACCGTTCCAAAAGTTAGTCATCAGATGTTAATGAGTTACGGGACAAGCTACTAATTGCTTTCCTGGAACCTGCTTCCCTTCTGAGGTCAGGCGAAGATTCATGAACAGAGACACATCCCACACTACATGTGTACAAATGTTGTCCTACTGTTCAATTTGCACTGTAGAAGAAATATTTACTTCCAACTTAATAAGTAGGAAAAAGAATAAAGATACACAGATATAATATTCTTCAACTAAACTGATTTACCTCAATCTTCCTTAAAAAATAATAATAATAATACCACCACCCCTTACTTTCCTAGACAGTCAACTTATTCGAGTTAGTTTTAACTAATAAAAGGATTTAAACACTCAACACACAAATATGTGGACTTCTAATCAAATCCCAATTCCCATCTAAGCGCAGCCTCGTACAAATCACAAGTAAAAACGTGTCTGATGAAGTGAGTCATTCACTATTTTTAACATAATGAACTGTCAGAATTAAGAACTGCACAACCCTAAGCCAAACTATACAAGCACTCAAGTGTGTAGAGAGCAAGGAAAGCACCCAGTGTAGGTGCTCCGATACATAGTATTAACAACACAGCCAGTTACAAATCAATCAGTCCTCAAGATGATTATGCCAACTAATGGCAAAAGGGAATACAAGGAACAAAAAAAAAAAAAACGATTAAAATCAATTATTTAAATCAATGCAACTAGCCAACTGATCTCAAAGATAAAAAGGAAAGAAAAAGGCGTTGGAAGCTCTGGATTCCTGAGTAATGTATCAAGTTTGCATCCCTGGCAGCACAAATGAAATAGGTAATTGATGATGCAGCTCCAGACTTGGATGTTTTCCTCTTTTCTAAAGCCATCAAAGGTATCTTTGATAACACTGCTGCCCAGAAACCTGAGGACATCGAGAAGATTCTAGTAAGTCAAGAACATGAAATCCCACAAAAAAAAAAAACAAAGGACTGATTTATCCTTACAACGTTTTTATCTCGAAAACTGCTGCCCACTTGGAAGCTCGTGCTATTTTCCATACATTACCATTGGGAAGCAAGCTACAAGCTGAAGGCAGGTGAACTTTCTGGAGCTGGAGAGAAGCTAGAGACTGGAAGTGCCAGACTCCACGCTAACAACATGTTTGGTCGCGGTGCTCTCCTCGCCATCGGTTCCTTTCCTGTTTTTCTGCTCCTAAAGGAAGTTACGCACTAAAGGAAATACCTGCTCAGAAATAAAATTAACACAAGATAAACCAGCAACTTAACTTGGCGACTGGCCTGCTGTGTTGAGCACAGGTAGTTTCCATCCCCAAGGGCATTTCTGTTTTGTGGTAAGACCTGGCCTGTCTCAGAGGATCAGCCTTTGAAAATCAGTAGGCCACGGGCGCCTGCAGCAAGAGCCAGCCACGTACCAAGAAGGCATGGAAGCATGTGTTGGCATTTTGCATCTTTGTTCCCCTTTGAACTCTGGTATGTTAATGGAGCTTGTCTGTTTTTCTTAAGAACTTAAACTTCAGTCCGTAAGTACATCGTTCCCCTGAACGTCATATCTCAGCGATTACTTAACTACAGATTCGAGCATTAAGATATTACACGGCTAATGAATGTGGTTTAACTAACCATGAATTACTTCCTGAAAGGTTAGAGACTCAAAACAGATACCCTGTTTAGCCACGTAAAGTCTATTCCCAATGTGCAACTAGTGCTAAATTAAGGGAGAGACATTTTTGGATTATGGTCTGTTTCACAGTCACGTGACCAATATCAAAACATCTGCGTTATAACAGAAACCAAACGACAACCACATCCAAAATCCAACCCGAAACACTCCGCGGCAACATCCTTTCCTCAGCTCTGGGTCTGTTTCTACAAGGTGCTGGCTGCACGGTGCCATGCCTAATGGCCTTTTTGCCCCACACACAAAAATAATTCAGGAAGACCTGAGACATCCGCAACGGGCAGTGAGATTACAAAGTTCTACACGCCTGAGTACCGCATTGAACGTGAAGAACTACTCACTCCCTCTAGTTCAGCTCTCAGTCCTGAGTGGATCGAGTACTTGAAGGATAACGCATCTCCTTGAGAGAACTCGCGTGGACATGGCCGGGCTCACTCCAGAGCACGACCTTTGAGGTTCACAGCGATCTGTACGGTTTGGAAGGGACCTCTGGAGATCACCGAGTCCAACCCCGCTGCCATAGCAGCTGGTTGCACGGGCACCAAGTGACAGCCTCGGCTTTGCAGGGAAAGTTCCAACGACCGCAGGACGCCAAACGCAACGCGAACCTATTTCTAAACCACAGTTTAAAGTTACTTCAGAAGCAGTAGGTGGGAAACCCGAGGCACGCAGACGGCTCACTTCGCGGCACCTTCGCTACCTCTACACGATCCGCATTCAGCCCGTAAAACTTCACCGCCGACTCTCGGACTCCTCAAACCCACCTTACAGACCCCGGGCCCGCCCGCGGGCACCGACACCGCGCACCTCAGCGGACCGGCCGAGCGACGAGGAACGGAACGGCAGCCGCAGTGCCGCCCTCCCGAGCGCCTCCAACGGCAGCGGACCCGCGGACGGGCCCGGCGCAACACCAAGTTCCCCCCCCCCCCCCCCTTCCCCTCCCGCACAGCCGCACCGCGGCCCGGCCTCGCGGCTGGCCGAGAGCCGCGCCCAGACTCGGCGAGCGCCGGGCCGCCGCCGCCGCCGCGGGCCTCCCCTTTGCCGTCGTTCCTTTCCTTTCCCCCCCCCCCCCCCCCGCCGGCGCCCGGCCCCTGGGAGACGGGAAGCGGCTCTGGGGCCGCCATCCCGCCGGACAAACCTCCGACGGCCGCGTCCTCATCCGCCTCGGCGCCCCGAGCCGGGGAAGCGGGGGCGGAGGATCCGGTCTCGCCCGGGCTGCGGAGGCGGCGGTCGCCCGGCGCGCAGGCGCGCTGCCCTCCGCCGCCCGCTCCTCAGCCCCACAGCATCACCGCCGCTCGGCGGCCGTTAAGACGCGCCGCGCGCGGCCGCCCCTGCGCACGCCCAGAGCCGGGGACGGGGGGGGGGGGGGGGGGGTGTGAGGGGCGCCGAGTGCGGCGTCTCGGCCCGCCCCCATTTCCTGTTCCACTCCTCCGAGCTTCCCCTGCCTACGCAAGCGCCCGCGCACCAAGGCAACCGCGGCGCTGCCCAGAGCCGGAGAGCCGTCCCGGGAGGAGTGAGTGCGCATGCGTGCCCCAGCGCGAGCGTGCGGCGGCGCCCCCTGCTGGGCGAGGCGGCTCAGCGCGGGCGGGAAAGCGGTGGCGCGAACGGGGAGGAGCCGCGTCCTCCTCGCCATCCCCGGGGCGGCCCCGGCGGCGGTCGGCTCCGTGAGAAGCAGCGGGGGGGAAGGGCTGACCGGTGGTCCAAGGGAAAAAAAAAAAAAGACCACCCCGACAGGCAGTATGTCGGAAAGCAGGTGGCGCCGATGTATTTGGTTCCATTCGGGTCCGTTTGTGCTTCGCAGCCTTCACCCACCAAGAGGAAGGCTGAGAATCTCCCTGTGAGGGTGAAAGCTGTTCTGGTGAACGCAAGGAGCCGGGGAGCTCCCAGCGTGCCAGACGCACTGTGACACACACAGGCGGCCGGCAGACAAGCCGTGAGGGAACGGCGTGTGCACAGTGACGTCGGGCATCCTTCCCAGACGGAGCCCCCTTCGTAGTTCTTGCAGCAAGTGGGCAAGCTTGATCTGAACAGTACAGAAATAAAGCGACGGGAGTGTTTCCCAGCTGAAAAACACGAACTGCCTCCAAGCAGCCACGCCTCTGTTTGCCTCCAGTCACTCACCACCAGCACAGCATGCTCCCTGGCTTCCCACCTTACCCCAAAACCAACCAACCAACCAACCAAACAAACAGTTGTTCTAACTGGAAAATTAGCAATACTTCCTTCAACACATTTTTCTTAATGAAATTTCCAATGCTATGATGGCAGTCCATTGAAGTGACTTAGGGATGGAGCTTAAATACCTGCTGGATGAGACCACTGGCTTTCTTAGAATCATTAATTAATTCTGTTAATGTTGAAAAGGACCTCTAAGATCATCCAGTCCAGCTGTCCACCTACCACCCACTAAACCACGTTCCTTAGTACCACATCTACACACTTCTTGAACACCTTCAGGGAAGGTGACTTTACCACGTCCCTGTTGGGGGAAACAGTGTTACAGTGCATGATCACTCTTCCACAGAAGTTGAGCTCATGTTCAGACAAGCATCAGCTAGCACCCCTAGGTTCTTTACCACTGCACTGTCACACTGTCCCAAGCCAGAAGCTCTGCCTGAGGTTGAGACCAAAGTGCAGGACTTGCACTTGGTCTTGTTGAACTTCATCCCATTGGCCTCGGCCCAGCTATCCAGCCTGTTCAGATCCTTTCGAAGGGCCTTCCTAACCTCAGGCAGATCAGCACTTCCTCCCAACTTGGTGTCATCTGCAGCTTACTGAGGGTGCACTCATTCCCTCATCCAGGCCATCAGTAAAGATATTAAAAAGGACCAGCCGCAATACCAACCCCTGGAAAACACCACTCATAACTGATTGCAGGCTGGATTTAACTCCATTCACTTCCACTCTTCGAGCCCCAGAATAATAGTGTGAGAGACAGTGCTTTGCTGAAGTCTAGGTAGACTATGTCAGCAGCCTTTCCCTCATCTACCAGTCACTTGGTCATAGAAGGAGATAAGAGGTTGGTCAATCAGGACCTGCATTTCATGAACCCGTGCTGATCCCTCAATTGTCCCACACATGCTGTGTGTTTTCATTGAAGATGATCTGTTCCATAACCTTCCCTGGCACTGAGGTCAGGCTGAAAGGCCTGCAGTTCCAAAGATCTTTTTTACAACCCTTTTCGTAGATGGTGGTCATGTTGGCAAGCCTGCAGTCCTCTGGGACCTCTCTGGTTAATAGGAACACTGATGGACATAGAAAGTGGCTTAGCAGTCACATCTCCCAGCACCCTCAGCATGATCCCATCTGGCTCCAAGGACTTGTGGCAGTCCAGGTGGAGTCTCTTACTGTTTCCACCTGAATCATGGGGAATTTATTCTGCTCCCCATCCAGACTTCCAGGTCAGGAAGTAGAGTTCCCCAAGGATAACTGGTCTGACTTTTAAAGTCAGATGTAAAGAAGGCATTGAGAACCTCAGCTTTTTCTTTATTCTCAGCAGTCACATTCCCCACTGCAGCCAGAGGAGGATGGAGCTTGTGCTTTTCCCTTCATATCCAGGCAGCTTCTTTGTACTCTTCCTGAGTTGCCTGTCCCTTCTGCCACAGGAGGTAGACTCTGTTTTTCTCCTGGAGCCTCAGAAAATGTTCCCTGTTCACCCATGCTGGTCTTCTTCCCCACTGGCACATCTTACAGCAGAGTCAGACAGTCTGCTCCTGCTCCTCTAAGGCTGCCCTCCTGAGGAGCAAACAGCCTTCCTGTGCCCCTTCACAACAGACTCCCAAGGGATTGTCCTGACTAGGATAGTTCAGAGTCTGCCTTCCAGAAGTCCAAGGTAGTGGTTTTGTTGATCCCACTCCCAACTTCACCAAAAACTGAGAACTCTACCATTTCCTGGTCACCCTGGCCAGGACAGCTCCTGACCCTCACTTCTCCCACCAGTCCTCTGTTTGTGAACAGCAGGTCTGGTGGGACATCTCCCCGGCAGGCTCTCTTACCAGCTGCATCAGGAAGTTGTCTTCCACATACTCTAGGAACCTAGACTACTACTTCTGCACTGTATTATATTTCCAGTATGTATCAGGGAATTTGAAGTCTCCTATACAAACAAGCTGTGGCAATTGCAGAACTTCTGCCGGCTGCTCGTAGAACACTTCATCCATCTCATCCCTGTTTTAGGCAGTCTATAAAAAAAGACCCCCACCAGGATGATCAGCCCTGTTGGCCTTCCCCCTAATCCTTACCCACAGAGACTCAGCCTTATCATTTCCAGCCCTGAGATCAATGATATTTAAACACTTTCTAGCAGAGAGAGACATACCACCACCCCCTCCTTCCTTGCCTATCTCTTCTGAAAGCTTATAGCCATCTTATTACAGAATTCCAGTCATGGGAACACTGTGCAGGATAAAGGCTTTTACTGCCATTCCCATCCTCATGTTTTGATTCTGCCTCCCATTGGGTGGAAGGGGTCCCACATCACCAGCCAAATGAGCTGCAGGTGGAAGAGGGAGTGGGCAAGCAGCAGCTGCCTCCTATAAAGAAGGTGAGCTGAGGAGTAAGGTAGTTTCTTGCTGGGCTGGAGGTAGCAGCAGCAAGGACATTAATTTTGAGGGGCTTTAGTGGGGGAGAAGTAGCTTGGCTTTTTGTAGGGCTTTCCATTTTTTTTTTTTCCTTTTATTTTCTTTTTTTTTCCTTAGGCCTCTTTGGCCTGATTTAGTGAAGGGAGTTTATTGTTTGTTTTTTTTTTTTTTTTTTTTTGGTGCTTGAAAAAGCTGGACAGACTGTTCTGGATGGAAACTGGAGAGGACTCCAATCCTCTTGAGGGCTGAGACTCTAGATCTGAGTTGTATGCTAGTTTATAACAGGTCAGAATTTCTTTTTTTAATTTTTTCCTCTGTACTTCCAGAGTATTTAAGCTCTGAGATGTAAATAGCTGAGTAGCTGTCTGTTTCTGTGTAGCTCATAGACTTTTCTTGCTCCTTATATTCTTATACTTCTAAGCTGTGTAATAATAATATTATACTTAATGGGTTGCTGTAAGCGTATCTCTTAACTGAGGAAATGCATAAATATCTCTGTTCTATCTTGTGTGGCTCTGAATGTAAGCTGATGTAAGAGTTTTTCTTGTGGTTTTCTTATTGCCTCAACTTAAGCACAAGATGCGTGGTGTCACTGAATTATTTGTTAACTACTACTGCTACTGTGCATATTTAATGTCAAAACTTGACATCAGTAACTCCACTGTGATTTCAGATGTGGTGTATGTGCTTTCTTTATGAAATATCAAGCCTGATCACCTTTTTTTTTCTCCTTGAGACGATTTGCTCAAGACCCATTGACGGAAAGCTAACTTTAAACTGGTGAAAACACTACTTGTATGCATGTGAGACTACCTCCAAGTTACTGTGGCTTTAAAATGTGGTACGAGATTGACTTCAAGTGCTACAAATTGTGTATAAAAGCTTACTTATCAAAAGGCAACTGGAAACTTTAACAGTAATAACTTTGACAGTAATACTCTTCTAACTTCTGTATGGAAAAGGGTAGTCTTAGAAGTGTATGGTTTCACTGGGCTAGAAATGAAGACAGCAAGAGAAATTGCTGCTGAATTCTAAGAATCTTCAAGTCATGTGTGTTTTAAAGCGATTAATCCCGGTCACTTATCTTTTTACAGTGTTTAAAATAAAAATGAATACTGCATCTGCTTCAGAGAGTGGGTCATATTCCACAAACCACTCGAGACCCTTCTTCTATGCACAGCCAACAGCACAACAGCCTTTTCAACATCCATGGTACCTCAGCCATGCGTATAACCCGTACTGTGTGCCTGCACCAGGTAAGGTGGCCGACAGCTATCTGAAGTAGTAAAGTGTTCCTAGAGTGGAGGAAAAGAATGTGCTTAAAGGGAAATTAATGCAAACTTTTCCTTTTTAGGCACTGAATTTCAAAAGTGTTAGTAAAGCGTGGCCTATCTGTGTTGGAAAACATCTGTTTCTGGAGAATGGGAACTATGCAAGACAATAGCTGTTATCCTATCAGTGTAACTGCAAATGATTGTTTATATGAGCTGTGTACATATACACTGTATAAATACAAATTTTAAGGAGAACCCACAATATATAATAGATCTTTTAAATAGTATACCTGTGTTAATTTCTGTCTGGAGCTCAGCTAGCAAAGATGGTGCTACGGAACATTGCATAAAAGAAGGGAGAGGCAGCAGGCAAACAAACTAACAAGAAAAAAGGCAGCAAAATAGCACATGCTTCAGGGATTAAAATCAAGCCTTATTCTGAAGTGTAGTTGTCCAGATATTCTGTTCTGTAATACAGAACTCCCTCTCTGGCTCTTCCTACAAGCCTTGCTTCAGATATTGATAACTAGAGTGTCTTAACTGCCTGTTTGTCTGATCTCATAGCCGCCCCTGTGTGTGTGTGTAATTATTAATCAGAATGACTTGTTTCAGAAATAAGGTATTTCTTTTTTTTTTGTTTCCAATTATTAGGCTACCGGGGTGGACATCCGTATTTTCCACTTTATTCTGTTGCACTCCATGAGTACCCTGGATTTTTTGTTCCACAACATCCAGTGCATGCAAGAATTAACAGAAGGCCTTATTTTAATGCTCCCCCACCCTCTCCCATGTTTTATCATGCAACACGATTTAGACACTACAGTTCCCCTGGGAGAAAAACAGAGACAAAAGAAACACAGACTGATCCTAGACAGCCTGAGAACAAGCAGAAAAAGCATCAGGATACCCATACAGAAACGAGAGGTTGTGATGCAGGAAATATGGCCTGTGTTTCTTCCGGTATAAGTATGGAGACTGAAAGTACTTCAGAGAAACAAGATTTGTCTGGATCTTCCATTGTGGTAGACAGGGAGTTTCATAATAGTCCTTCCAGCTCTACACAGTATAGAAATCTTCCTACTGGAAGCTATGCCTTTGAGAAGGAAGAGGTGAGAATAGAATATGGAAATGGCTCTCCAGCCATTCAACTGTGGAAGTCCTTTAAAGAAACTATTCCTTTGTATGATGTGGCAAGTGGTAAACCAGTCCCAGAGAACATGGTGCAGCGTGATGTATTTTCTGTTAGCTCATGTGAGGGAATGATATATGGCCCTCACGAAGGGGAGAAGTTGGTGCCAGGGACTTACATGGATGAGAGAAAAGCTGTCCTCTCTTCAAAACAGAGTGTTGAAACTATGCAAGAAAAAGATGTCCATGATAATGAAGTGAAGCTGGATGCAGAGAAGCAGGTGACTTCAAGTCAGAGGGCAAAATCCCCTCCAGGGGAAGCCATGGCAGTGCAAATAGCAGAACTTGCAAGATCTGTTACCATAGACCAACCAGCAGTAAGACAGGATGTGCTAGTAGCTAAGAAATCTAAAAGATCCACAGGTTCAAAAGCTTCTCAAGAAGAATCCAGCTTTATTCAACAAGCAGGACTGCTTCCATCCAGTATGGAGGTAATGAGTGACTTGAGTTTTCAGCAGAAAAAGCTGAACCTAAGCCACAGCGCAAACAATGAAAGTCAAACAGATAGAAGTATTTGGTGTGAAGAATCAATGGAGAAGTATGTTCCCTCTAACAGCTGGCTGGCTTGTTTGGATAATGTGGATGCAAACTATGGCTACGACGTGTGTTTGCCACAAAGGAAACGTCCAAGTGTGCTTAGTCTTTCTTCTGATGACATGTCCTCTAGAGAGGATGGCTCGTCCGTTGATAATGCCCCAGTGTCTTATTTTGTACCTGACTATGTGCTTCAGAAAAGCACATATACTTTCCAGAAAAGTACCGAGGGCTTGGAGAAAGAGAAAATTAAGAGTGGTGGGTCCCTCAATGAAGATGAAGTGGTAGGAAGGGAGCAGATGAACAGTTTGGATGGCCAAGATGTCAAAAACTCTTCAACCATGAAGATGAAAGAGACTTCCAGTAAAGGCAGAAGGCTGAGAGTCCTTCCTAGATCTTCTAGTCAGAAAAAAATCTGTTCTCTCAAGAAAGAAGCTGCCAAGAGTTCCTCAGAAATTGAGGACTCAGAAGAATACTCTGTGCAGGTAGAAGAGGAGGATGAAGATGAGGAGGATGAAGATGTAGATGAAATAGAGTATTTCTTTCATGAAGCTGCTCCATATGGAATCTTCATGCCAAGTAAAGGAAATCTGTACCGACAAGTTGGCCGAAGGGTGCTTTGGAAGCCACCAAAAAATGCTTTTCCAGCTCACTTAATTAGCTGGCCTGCTCAAGAGAAGATAAAAACTAGGAGCAGGCTTGGTGAAAATATTGGTGGTGTTTACAAACCAAAGGAGAAAGAACAAGATGAGGTTGTATACAGTGACTATGGGTATTATGGCAGGAAGAGGCCAATGGCAAGAAGAGAAGAAGCTGAACACAAGCGAACACTACAGAAATTCTTGGGAGGTAAGATGAATACTGAGGTAAAAGGTGCTTATTAGTAGAAAATGTAAAGGACACAATTGCAACTGCCAGCTGTAGGCTGAACCTTGTAATCTGATGACCTTACTTTGCGTAACTTCCCTTCTCAGCAGGAGCATCAAACTATGGGTTTTGTTTCTTGAAAACTGCAGGACAGCAGCCAAGATTTGCTATATTTTTTTGTAAAATTGGTGTTAAAATGCAGTAAGTAAAACTTTCCCGGACCAAATTTATGTAATCCAATTAAGTAGATACTAGCAGAAATTAGAAGTGAGAATAAGCAAAATTAAGGTTCATAACTGGTACACAAAGAGGTTGCTGTTTAATACAGACTTCTATGGAAAGCATCTAAAACAGGATCTGCTTCTAGTAACATGAGTAGTGTTTTCTTATTTCCTTTACAAAATCTACAGGTTTAACTAGTACAGCCTGTAATCTGCAATTTTTCTCATGTGGTCTCCAGAAGGTTGTTTTTTACTTCTGAAAGATTCTTACTGTTCTGTGGCTTGGTTTGCATTCTGGCAAACTGTCTGGTTGTTTGAACTGTATATTAACATCAGCAAGCAAAATACTGATCTTAAACCAACTCTTCTGTTAGGGAGACTTTTGAGGGAGAGCATGGGGATACCGCCTGAAGAGTACTGGATTAGAAGTGGAGCTAAACCCAAATTCACTGGACAAGTACATGGTGGTCCCTCCCCCCAAGCCAAGAGCGAAGAACAAGGTACATTTTTCTCTTCAGTGTTTGTTTTAAGAAATAATCAAAAGGTTGTGGTATGAAGCACAGTACACTTGCTGTTTTGGTAAAGTTTGAAGATAAGGAAACGAATTCTAACTTTTCTATTACTGCTGAAGTGCAGTCAATCCAGCACATCTCAGGGTGTTTCGTATCCTTAAAGTCAAATATAAGGGTGCCTCAGAGCAGCTTTCTTTAAAGGTAGCATGGGAAATCATAGGGTGTTATGTAGCCAAAGAAAGCCCTTCTTTGTGCAAAGCTTTTCTGTCATAAACAATAGAATTTTCACCCAAGTAATGCTTAAATGCATACACAGTGGCAGTTCCCAGTCTTGACAAGTGATATGTGACTTCTATACACTCTGCTTTTTATCCGCAACTAAAGTACGCACAGAGTAGTGTATATAGGGGAGAAAGAAGCGCTAGGAACGGTAGAGAAGTTGAGCTTAAATTTGCTTCCATATGACTTCAAGATACAACTGGTGTTTCTCTAGGGTGCCCGACTCTGGTTAAACCAAAGAAGAGAGTAGGCAAGCCCCCACTAAAACGCAGAGACACGAGGTGTGAGGTGGAAGAAGTGGAAGTGTGGGAGATGCCGAAAAGGAGCGTACGCAAAGGTTGGTGGGATTCTTACAAGCATCTGCCCATTACTGTCTTGAGCTAATGAGTCCTGATTCATGAACTGGGAGATCACTAGGTTATTTGGGAAATAATAGCAAATAACGTTTATATTAAGTTGCCTGTAATTGAAGTTAAACTTTATCTACAGCTAAGTCCACATCTACTGTTGTAGCACTGACCAGGCTAGGTTCCTTAGGAGAAACACTGCTTTGGTCTAGTTGCTTTTCCAAGTGTTTTATTTAACTGTTGGCTCCTGTGCTGCTCCTTGCAGTGTGTGATGTCCTTTAAGCTGCAGGCCTATCTCGGCCAGTATGCAACTTGATACAACATAGATGCACATGCTTAATTCTTAAGAACTTTAAGGAGGAACGTGTTTCTAATTGTAGATTCAGTAATCAATATGCTTCTACGTGTTTGTGGGAGGGTCCAGGAAGCAAGCTGCAAATTGAAATGCTTCAGTACGTACAAGAAGCTCTCCGAAAGATCTAAATTTCTTTTAGGAGAGAACAGTTCGGTGCAACTTAAATATAAGCTAAGCTAGCCTAAATGTTTAGTTGGGATATACTTAAGATGAGACCCTCTTAAAGTAAACACAACATTAAATGGGATGACAAATCCTTGTATTTTCAGTGCCTGAAACAAATTTGACTGCACTATCCTATTACTCAAAGTTGGTATCAGTCACAGAGTCTTATTAAACAGTGTGTAATCTTCAGTTGTTGACCCTTTCCTGAAAGAGCTTTCAGAAATCTGAAAAGAATCCCAAATAACCTCTGATCTCTTTCCCAGAAAGAGTTGGTGAGTTTCAGATGCCTTCTATTCAACGAGAGCATACTGAAAATTTAAGTTTATGAAACTCTTACGTATGCTACACTGGGATATTTTTACAGTCCAACATTGTCTGTAGAATTTAACTTGATGGGAGTTTGAGTACATAGTTCTAATTTCAATCACAAGCATCTTTTCCTGTAATTAAAAGAAAGAGGCAGTCATTGATGTATATCCTTCCTTTAGGAGCAAGTTGACCTGTATTACTCAGTGTGTGTACCTTAACTGTGTTTTTTCCCTTCAGGGCATGGAGCAGCAAGGAAGTCTCTTTATAAGAGAAGATAACTGCAAATACTGGGGCAGGAGGGGAGACAAATCATAGGTTTGCATGAAAGGAAAAGTAAATTATTCTTGCATATTTTGTAAGTTGCTGTGCACTCTTCAAGGGTAAGAAATGCCCTCTGTCTTTATGCTGCAGCAATTAAACTGTAGTAAGTATTTATCACTAAACTAAGTCACTTTTTGTAACTAACACATCCACTGTTTAAATAATAAACTTAACAGAAGTGCATTCAAGACTCCATTTGTGTATGGAAATAAAAATGACTGCATATATATCCCTATCAGACTACTGCAGTATGCCAGGTACTGCTGCCCTGTTCTTAACTTCAGTAGGATGATGAAGCTTGGCAGCGTCATCTCATGGTTAGTTTATGTGATGTGAACGTAGCTGCAAGTTTCTCTTCCGTAGCTTGTATATACTTTTCATCTTAAGTACGTTACAAGAAAATAAGGAAAGCAAATTCTTGTGCTGCACAGAACCTCAAAGAGTAAATGGACAGAATTCTTTCAGGCATGGGGCTTTTGTAATATTTTGTATTATTGTCCCTGCTCTGAAGAATGTGGAAGCTTCTGCCCTTAGCTGTCTAGTGTAGGAAACTATCCTCCTTGAAGAGGGATAGACCCTACTGAGCTGGCAAGAGTGAGTAGCAGAATTTCTTTGAGTTGAAACTATGTGACTGTAGCTGAGACCTGCGAGGTAAAGGTTGCTATTTTCCCGAGTGTGGCTTCGAAATTGAAATCTGTCAGGAGAAGTGGCTTAGGATTGTTGGTCATCTTCTTGTCTGATAACGGAGTATTGTGACCTGGTGGGTAGAAGGAACTTTTTTTTGGCAGTGACTGATATTCCAGAGTACTCCCAGAATCACACTGGTCCATCTTTTCACCAGTCTGGTGTTAGTCTATGTGCTTTCTACCCAGATGTAAGGAGCAATAGAGGACTGGGTGACAACAGGAGGTGTAGCAGTGGGGATCACTTAGACAGCTTTTGTCTGGGAAAAATGCTACTAGTGTCATGTACGTTTGGTGTACTCAGCTCCACAGAACTATTACTATGGTCTTAAAACTGCATCTTCTACTTGGCTTTTTCTTCACTCAGTGGTATAGATGATTTATGGATTCCATCCTAAGTCAGTTGGCTTACAACTATGTTTCTCGTTCCAGTGGATGAGACAGATGTGGCTTAGAAAAGTTGTAGCCTATGAACTGTGTTTTAAGAGGCTGTGAATTGAAGGTCAGCCTCTTTTTTGTTCAGACAGGTGACTCGTCTGCGATAACCAGAAACTGAGTCTGAGATACAGATGTGTATGTGTCAGCTCTGTTGTTCCCTGTGAAGCTGGGTTGCCTAGTGATGAGTAACTGTGCTTCTGTACTTATTGGCAAAGCAGTGGCAGACAGCACGGGACTCTGAAACTGCCATAGCAGGTGTTTTGTTGGACAGATGTACTGTCTGTGACTCACAATTTCTAACACATTGTTTGTGGCTATTTGCAGCCTCTGCTGCAAGGTAGGTGGGATATAATCATTTCAGTGGAGCCAGTGGTTATGTTAGTTTGTCAGATTTTAATTCTGTATTTTAATTTTAGATTTTGTAGCATCTGTGGCATAAAGTTTCTCTTAATGTCCTGTTTTCTGCTCTGTACTTGGGAAGATTAATAGCAGGTCTTTCTGTTAAAATAATAGAAGACATACAAGATGCAGTGGCTTAAAAAAAAAAACACCTTGCAATTGTAATTTGAGAGAGGAAAAAATAACAAATGTACAGGGTTTTTTGTTTTTAAATAAGCCCTTAGATTCCCTGATTGACCCACAGCCATTGGTCATCTCATGGCTAAAAAAAGCCTGTATTACTGCTGAAATCTTTCTGAAACGAGTGGCTTAGAATATTAAGGTAATCGTATACAGAAGCTCAAATTGTGTTGTATTCTCTGTGAGTTGTATATCGGCTACAGTTTACATTTGTTTAGATTCATGGCATTAATAGATTCATGCTATGGTTACAAGTCAAGCTTCAGTGTAAATTTAAAATATGAACACATTCCTATAAAGAAGGCAGTAATGACTAGGAAATTTTGTTCCTTTAACAGGAAAATGAAAACTACAATGATTAAGATACAAATAAGGCTGATGCATGTTTCAGGAATACAGCTTCCTATCCCACTTTTAGAACCACGTCCCTATTGAATCATTTTCCACTATTAAAATAGGTGTTAGAATTTCCCTAGTTATTTAAGAATGACATAGACTAAAGTCTCTTTAATGCTAGCTTTGGCACTGCTTAAAATGTGAAGTGATTAAATGCAGTGTTTCTCTCCATACCCTCACGGTGGTTGCTAGTTATGGCTACTAGAAACCTTTATGTATTGAGAATGTGCTAAACTTTTAACTTTGAAACTGGTCCTACTTCTATGAGTTTGGGTAGATGCTTATTCCCAACATAAAGATTTTAGTAGCGCGAATTTGTAGAACTGAGAATGGTATGGGGAAAATAAATAGGAACCAGTCCTCTAGTATAGGAATTAGGGCAGGAACGTCAAGCCTGCAACCCAGCACAGTTCACAGTGTGGCCGTACTCTGGCTGTGGCCCTTCCCCGTGATGTGGCTGGGTGTGCACCCACTGTTCACAGTGAGCACAAAGCACTGTGTGGGCTGAGACTGGGACACAGGGAGAGTGCAAGGCACTGCTAACCCAAGTTATGGCAAATAATTGTATGCAGCGTGATATATCGGCTGAACACAGCCCCAAGAACAGTGAGAAGCATGTGGCTGTGCTTTCCATTTTGATACAAGAATTTGAGAATGGGCTTCAGTATTGCAGGGGAGAGGAGCGGAAATCAATTTGTTTGTAAGTCCATTCTAAGTGGACATAAATACATTACCTGTGAATTTTCAAATGCAATGCATAGATTTGCAATCAGATATTCAACTCAAGATATTCGAGGTCTCTTTATCAGACCTTGCTCTTGCTGACCGGAGATGAGTATTTCTTGCTTCACAGTCACACCTTATTCATGTCATTGCTTTTTGTCAGCGTGCCAGTTTATGGATAGGGTCAGGGTTAGCATGGGAAGAGTTCATCAAAAATCTGATGATCACCTTGAGAACTCACTGGACCGATGGACTGATTCACAGTAAGGTCAAATTTCCCTTAGTTTTTTCTGTTGCTCTTTTTCTTTAACGTTTTCTGAAAAATAGTGAAACACGAGGGATTTTGTTACTTATACATCATAGTATAAAATTTACATGGACTGTTCTGACAGTCGAACGCCCTCTTTTATTATGTTGGCCTACAATATCGGAAGTGGATGTTGGTGGTACTGCGGTAGCGATTGAATCTTCCTACCACTGTTCTGTTACGTGTTGTTGCCATGTGATGGATGGCAGCAAAAGGGCAGTGTGACCAAAAGGTGACTGATCTGGAAGTTCAGATAATGCAAATGAATTCCTCCAGGCAAAACAAACAAACAAAAAAAGCACCTATTTGAAAAGGCCATTGCAAGACAGAGTACAGGGCCATCGTAAGTCTCTGTGTGCTACTACATCTGTTAAATCTTTCTGGCTGAAGAACGAGGAACTTCAGATTAGCCTTCTGTATCAGTATTACCATCTACCAGAAGTCACTGGTAAAGGTGTGATAAATAAATAATATTGGTGGACAGAACACAATGTCTGAGCTCCGGAAAGAAGATCAACTATTGGGGAGTTTTGATTTGATTAATCACAGAACTGTAAGGGTCAGAAAGGACCTCTGGAAATCGAGTCCAATCCCACTACTAGAATAGGTAACACCGGAAGGTGTCCAGATGGGTCTTGAGTATCTCCAGAGAAGGAGGCTCTACAACCTGTCTGGGCAGCCTGTGCCAGTGCTCTGTCACTCTGACAGGAAATAAGTTCTTCCTTGTTTGTATGGAACTTGCTGTGTTCCAGTTGTTGCCCTTTATCCTTTTGCTGCAAGCCACTTGAAAGAGTCTGGCCCCACTGACTTGACTGCTGCAGTTTAGATATTTATAAGCAGTGATGAGACCCCTTTTGTTTTTCAGACTGAAAAGTCCCGGGTCTCTCAGCCTTTTCTCATTCAGGAGATGCTCCAAGTTCCAAATCATCTTTCTGGCCCCCTGCTGTCTTTTTTCAATTGAGAACCCTAGGAGTGAACGCAGTATTCCACAAGTAGCCTCACCAGGGCAGAGTAAAGGGGGAAAACTGACCTTGGTCTCCTGGCCGTACTCTTCTTGAAGCACCCCAGGATACTGTTGGTCTTTTTGGCCACAAAGGCACACTGCTGGTTTGTGGCCAACCTGTTATCCACAAAAGCCCAAAGTCTTCCTCCTTAGGGCTCATTTCTAGCTCAAAGACTCTTTATGGGGTTACCAGGATATAACAGTATTTAAGTTGCAGACTGTTCAACTGCCTCATCAATGAACAGGCTTTTGCTGACTTTACTGAAGATGTAAAATCTCAAATGCAACTGAGGGATTTTTATTTTTTTTTTATAAATAGGTCTTGTTTACCTTGTTTTAACTCAGTATTGTGAATGATGGGCAAGGAATGGAGTTTCGTTCTTCCTAAATGGCATAAACACATAGAAGGGAAAAAGCACTTTTTAGCGCATACTTTCCTGCCCCTCCTCCAAAGCTCTCAAGTGAAAAAAAAAGCACACTATCAAAACACTGAAGTGCACTTGAGTGTGCGGTGTCTTGATTTCACTGGCACTGGTTACTGATGTTCATCGTGCTTCAGTATAAACATAAATACAGAGACTAACTTCTCAATGAGATCAGGTATGAGTATTTATGTCTTCAAGTCACGACTTTGTACTGCTGCATCTTTCTCTCTTTCAAAAAGAGAGAATTTAACACAGTTTATCACAGCCTCAATTGTTCCAGTCAAGTTTATCTTGGAACACAACTTAAAAGCAAGAACCTGTGGTCAGTCTAAAACGTTATTAGAGTACACCTCTTCTCTTCTTCCTGCTTACATGTTCTTCACTACTGTTCCGTAGCTTACAAGCACAAGCTTGGAAAATTTCCTTAGACACTTAATATTCTTTTGGGATGATTCATATAATATTACTACATGAAATAATCCTAGTAAATATACAACATAAGTTGGATTTAATTTCCTCAAGCCTTTTTAAAAGGAAAAAAAAAAATAAAATGTATCAAAACAACTGATACTGAAGTATATGTAGAAATGCATCTTTCTCATTTCCAACGTGAGCAACCACTCCCTTTTTTAAATACTCAAAAACAAGTCCTTAGAATAAAATCGGCATCTGGTGAAATCGCACCTGGCTCACAACATTATGGGTCAGGGAATGCTCTGGGTGTTACAGAACTGTGCCTACTGCAATCACATTGAGTTTTTGCTAGCAAGAAAAAGAAGTTCTGCTTTCACTCTGGTTTTGTCTTCGAGTCCCTTAGCGTTTTTCCACCTTCAAGTGTTTGTTATTTCCCAAGCTGCAAGCGATAGGTACAGTGGACTTCAACACATAGGCAGTATGTAGAAAAAAAGATGATACAGCACCTTACTGTAAGCAAACTGCCAGCCTGATGCACGCTGCAGCCCGCCTGCAGCGAGGCTCTGTGTGTAATTAAATGACTGCGTGGTGAAAACATGCTTCAATAGACAGTCTGCTGAGTTCTTCCACCATGGCAGTGACGGCTTTCTGCTGGCAGTCACACAGCACATCACCAAGTTGGATGACCCTCTGCATAAGTGTTATGGTAAGAAAGATATGTATGATTGTGCATTGTCAGCACAGCTCTCTCTTTTCTGGCTGCAGCGCTGCAGAGGGGTAGAAAAAAGAGCTACGTGTATTCATCTGTGTGGTCGCAGTTTACAAAAGCCCCTTTTGATAATTTCTTCCTAATTCTTTGGATCTTTCCCAGCAGTTCACAAGTAGGGTTGGATGAAGGGGGGGAGGGGAGGGAGGAGGCGGAGTCAATGAGCATACAGTAGATGACTGCTGTCAGTCATTCTCATTAGATTTAGATTATTTATGCTTTCTCTTTTTCTTCTTTTTCTTTTCTTTTTTTTTCTTTTCCTTCTTTCTCTTCTTTTTCTTGTGTTTATCTGAGGAAGTGGAGCTGCTGCTATCTTCATCATCTTCATCACTGTCATCACTGCTATCATCATCTGAGGTGGAATCCTCCAGGAGCTGCTTCAGTTGCTGTATCCTGTGTTTAAAAAATATGAATGAGAATTCCTTCTAGGCTCTCCCTATAATAATTTATTCTAGCTTTCATCTGTTTCCTTCCTAGCTTGAGAAATGGAAGCTGGATACAAAAAGCAAGGGAACGCTCCCCCTTTTACTGAATTACAACTCCCATTACAGTTTTCAGACTGATGACAACCTCTTTTGAGATACACGTAGGTTTAATTCAAGATCTTTCCATCGCATGGGATATCACAAACTAGTGTATCTGACAGTTTGTACATAAGTCACTCTGAAAGTAATGCCTCCTATTTATTTGTACAGAAACTAAGTACAAGATAAAAGGAGCACAATAAAACTGCTTGGCAGAGCAAATTCTACAAAGCTACAAAAAACTATCTTCCAACACAGTCTCCACCATTAGCCACGCATTTTTGCCAGCAGTGAAGCAGGGCCTCACACTCATTCAAGTCTGCACCAGCGGAGCTGACCCGCTGCCTCCTAGCAGCGATGCCATCGTAGCAGCTCGGAAATATTTAGCCACGCAGTTCACCTTTTATTGGCCCAAACAGACAGAAATCAGAAGGTGCTATGCTGCCGTCAGTTTCAGGGCAACAAAGGTGTAAAGGAATATTGGTATAAAGGTTCGGCCTCTGCTGCCATACCAACAACACCCACCCCTGACCTTGTGGGCCAATAAAAATAGGAGGCATTACTTCCGGAGCAGCCAATGTAATTTAATTAAGCACAGAAAACAGGGGCGAAAGCAACCACCAGAACACCGTAAGAAGTTCTAACCTTACACACGCACACAGGTGCATACTGGGACTATGATATCAAGAAGTTAGTCTACAGAGATGACGTCGGTGAAACTAGTGAAGCCAATAGGAAAAAAATATATATTAGACCTAATACAGAACAAGATCCAAGTACCCCAGTATTACGGTATAAATGAAGGACTCCTCTTTAAACTTTGCATTGGGAATAAATGTAGAAGCTATCAAAGAGGCAGGAATTATACAGAATGATTACTGAGAAAGTAGAAATGCAATAATCTCTGATAACAGAAACTGTCATTCAGAATGTTTGAGTCGGTGAGGGTAATATGTCAACGTTTCAACTACAAACTCTAAGTCAGTACCATGGAATCAAATCAAACTGAAAATGCATTTTACCGCAGAGGAACACTTACCTCATTTCTTTTTCATGACGTTTAGTTTCCCTTATGATATCATACATTGGATCTTCGTGTGCCTTTAAAATGAAAAACAGGAGCCTCATTAATGTGGACTAGGTGTTACTTTCTCACTTATTTACATCACTGATGAAGGGGGCTCTCCCTCTCCAGTCACAGTTAACGAAGAGGTCCCCAACACATACAGCTGGAATAGCCAGCTAGACACAGAAGGAACACCAAAGTTCAAAATAGTACATGCTGCACCCTGACAACAAAGCTGGGTACAAATACATAGCAAGGAAGTTGCCAGTATTGGAAGCTGGAGCTGTCCTTGCATGATGTGTACTGTTATTATTGCTTCTTAACCAGGTTACTTTTAAATTGAAGATCGCAAACAAACTTGCAGGCGTTTAAGGCCAGCTCATGCCAAGCAAGAATGCAGCAAAAAGAACTGAGGAGATCATTTCTGTTGGAAGATTAAGCAAATAAACTGACTGAGAAATGGTATCAGATGCTGATCACGGTGGGAATTTTAATTTCAGCAGCAAATGAAAGATGGTGGGAATGGACTCTAATGGGCCTTGACAGAACACAAGAGTGTGATGCAACAGAGAAGAAGCCTGAAGAAAAATGAAGAATGGAGCCAATCTGGTCACAAACACGACTTTAAAATACTCTTTAAGGCAGCATTCTTACTGGACAGGAAGAGCCTGGATTCCGTTTTTCAAAGACAGGAAGAGGGACATAAGACACAAAGCAGTAAGAACTTAAAGCAGTTTAACAAGGCAAAGCAAAAGAGGTCACACTGAAAGAATCTGAAAAATGAATACGTAGTCTCGTGTAGCAAAAGATCAGAATGGTACACAATGGATGGATTACACACCTAGACAACAGGCTTTGTGGTGTGGTTGGACAGTGACAGCAGAAAGCTTGTAACAGTTTTAACACAGGCAGCTCAAGCTTCACAAAGCATCTTGTTATGTTTTATTACAAAAATTTATGCTGTAAACATTGTCTGAATATGATGATTGAAAGAGGTTCTTGAAGATCTCCAATTTTAATATGAATTATCTTCCTCTTGCAGAATAGATTTTTAACAAAGTAGCCAAACGTCCAGCCACATCTGTAGCTTTCTATTTATCAGGAGATTTTTGGCATCTATATTATACTAGAGAAGAGGAAAAGCCCTTAACTGATCATCACCTGTCAGGCTTCTCTTCACCTGCAATATTATCCATCATCAGTGTAAAAACACAAGCAATAATACTGCAGCATTTGTACTCACTACTCTGAACTGCTCCAGTTTCTGATTGCCCTTAATAAAGAATGGGCATTCTTTATCCCCTGTTCTGTGTCCATAGCGCTTACACCTCCAACCTTGGGAA
This sequence comes from Oreortyx pictus, assembly GCA_036925125.1. NCBI lineage: Eukaryota > Metazoa > Chordata > Aves > Galliformes > Odontophoridae > Oreortyx > Oreortyx pictus. Next base: position 46,310,003 of record JAUPFR010000007.1, on the reverse strand, counting down.
AGAAAAAACAAAAAAAGCAGCAGTGAATTGTATCTGTGAGCCAGACCAGCACTTCAGCAAAAGACAAACAAGCATACTTAGGGGAAATATTTTCAATTTAAGGGAAAAAAAAAAAAAAAGAGACACGAGTGTTACATTTATAAATGTAGCTTCCGTAATAGGCTATTACAGCCTTCAAGATGGTGACTGCCTTATACCAACACGATGCCAGACGACGTGGATCTTGTGATCTGTCCACCAGGCATCCTGCCCTCCCTCAGTGTAAAAAGACTGGAACGCTTTCAGCCTTACATTGCATAACTTTGACTTCTTTTCCCAAAGGCATCCAAAGTCCTTTTGTTGGGGCATGTGCCAGGAACTCTCGTGCGCTCTCATTGCCTGGTACATCAGGTATGCAGTCTTCTGGTTTTGTTTCATCTTCCTATGGAAAAAGGTCAATAATATCACCTTTTCAAACCAACCAACACAACAACAGGAAAACTCCACCTTTGTAAGAATCAATATTCCAAGTGTACCGTCCTTCATTTAATATGGAAACTCTCCGTAACATTTATTTTGCTTGCAACATAAGAAGGATCTTTCTCCCTTGCCCTTTTCTAGTTCATATTTTCTACACATACTATTTCTATTCCTCTCCATTTATTCTAGCAGTTTATTTCAATGAATCATAGAAACGAAAAATTAACACAACATTAACATAACACTAACAGACAAGCTGAGACTTCTTTAAGAATTAGAAACAGCCTTTACAATGCAAAGAAGTATACTGGGGGTTAAAAGCATTATATTATGGTTTCATTACATACATTCGGCAAGAGCAGTAATCATTACGAAAGTGTTTTTACACAAGAATTTTGAGGAGAAGAATCCTGACAAGATGCCACAAAAACAGAAAATATCCTTCACCATGCATGATTTCCCTCTATCCATACCAAGTACTGCATTAGTTTTCTGTCCTAAGAGTTTGTGAAGGAACCAGTATCATCCTATCTGATTCTGGGCATTTTGTTCAGGATTCAGTGAGTCCAAGAGGCTGCCTTGCAAATGAGGAGCTCTGAACTGTCCTCTGGAAGCACTTAATTATATCTGTAATTTAAATAGGTATCCTATAACTATACCCTCTAACTATAGGACTAAAATCCTCTAACTATAGGGCTAGAAGACAGTTTCTGAAAATCCTCTGTCAAGCTAAAGATGTACTGCGGTACAGGTACCAACCTTAATGAGCCCTGGGGGAGGTTTCTCATAGCTGAAAAGCAATAGAAATGTTGTTACTCTGTAGCTCAGTATAAACAAATAATTGACAAAATACAGTATCTCAGTGGGATGGAGTTACAACTTCCACCTCCCGTTTCCCCTTAAATTTTAGTTAGTAATCGCCAACCGCAGCAGAACACGGATACCTGGACGCAAGCAGGCTGAGACCCTGTGCTTCCAGAGTGTCACGTGTTTGCCATGTCACAACATGCACCTCTGTAAACGCTCTTCACATTCCCACTTTCACGGGGAAGCACTGTGCTTCTCAGGGACGTACACCCATTCCCGATTCAGTTACAGTACACACAACAGTCTCATCTCTCCCTGCTCTCCGTGACGCAGACCTCCTTATTCCATCTGCACCACATCACAGACATTCCCAGCTAAGCATGTCAAAGTTAGTATGTTTCTCACGCTTAGCTTTGCGACTAACGTCTGCTATAAAATAACAGCTTCCCTGAGTGTATCAAACCAAAGGAATTTTTCTTTTTTTAAACCCACTCCAGTGGAAACTGGCTGCAGCCTTCCCAGAGGATCAGGGTAAAGACGTTTTGCAAGCGCCTCCACGGCGTCCACGCTGACAACCTCCCCTACCAGCGAACTGAACTGCTAGGGGAGGCACAGGACCACAGAACGCCTTCAGCTGGAAGCTGCCCACCGGGATCATCGCGTCCGGCTCCCGACTCAGCACAGGACCACTCGCAAATCAGGCCCCGTGTGCCGGCGGAGGGGGCCGACGCTCGGAGCCGCCCGTCTCCGCTGCGGGTCGGGCCGGCGCCTCGCTGCCCGCCCAGGCCCGGGCCTGTCTGCCGGCGTTCAGCCGCAAGCAAACAAAACGCAACCAAGGGCGGGCCCCGCTCCGCGCCGGGCAGCGCCGGGCAGGGCAGGGGACCCGCGGCAGCGTGCCGTCCTTACAAGGACTCCAGGTGCTGGAGCTTCTGCAGCTGCTGCGCCTCCTGTTTCTTCCTCTTCCTCTCGTGCCGGCCCTGGCTCCTGCTGCCGCCGGAGGACTCGTGGAGGCTCCCGTGGCGCGCCTGGCTGCCCCTCGCCGCTTCCTCCTCCTCCTCCTCCTCCTCCTCCTCCCGTCCCCTCCTCGGCCCGCGGGACATCGGCGCGGCGAGCAGGACGGGACACGGCGGTTACAGCTCCCGGCCCGCCGCGCCTTTCGCTTTCACTTCCCGGGCCCCGGCCGAGCACCGCCTCCCGCCACAGGCGGCGCGGGGCCGCTGGCGCGTCACGAGCGGCGGGCGGTGCTGAGGAGCTGCGTGTGGCGGTGACCCGCTGCTCCCTTAATTCCCCGGCGGTGTTCGGCAGGGAGTCAACGGTCATCAGTTTTCTTTCGCCCCACGTCTGCCCTGTACGCTTTGCTCTGTTGTGGGCCTTGCTCTGGGGCCCAACCTGTGGCGAGAACGACTCGCCGTCCCCTTGAGGCAGCGCGTCGCACAGCCAAGCAGCGAATTTCATACCGGCAGATCGTAGCGGTTGGCCTTTGCTTCAAAACACTGAATTCCTCTTGCCTAAAGCCCCACGGGCGGAAACATTTTGCTCCCCCCCGGTTAAATAGCGGCGACGATGCTTAAGCAAGAGGCAAATGCAAGGTGGCGTGGTTCAAGGCAACCTACGCTGCAGCAGGTAAAGCTGCACGTTTGCTGCAAGCTGGAGAGCACTGCTGCTGTGACACTGCTGGTTTGTGGCGACGCCAAATCGCAGCCGGTCCCGTGCATCATGTGTCTTCAAGCAACGAGCGAAGCGGCAGAAATACTTCCAGGCATTCTGTTTAATGTGTCTGCAAGAACTTAAATGAGACGCAGTATCAAGCCTTCACTCTATTTAGAGAAGTGGCAATAATTAGTAAATGTTACGTACCATCTGGGTTGATGCCTGCTAAATAGAGACTTTGTTTTGGCAGCAAACTCAAGTGACACAATAGTCATTTTTAGTCCCCCTTTAATTCCAGTGATATTTCACTAGTTTCAAATGCTTTTCATTTCATAATTTATTAACCAGCAGATTATTCAAACTTTGGAACAGCTTTCCAGTGCCTTTGGACAGTAACAGAAAAGATAATTAATTCCAAGATGAAGTGTTTCCCATTTATGAATGGTATTGTAAGAGAAGGGATGCATACAGGAAGAAAAAAGAGGAGATCTCAGGAAACCACACCAGCATTCTAACTCCAGCCTCGTAACATCTAAGCAGACACACTGCAATTGCTACTGCAGTTTAATCTGTTTGAAAAGCCTGTACGTTTCGCATTATCCACCTCAACTGCATTTTTATTATAAACAACTGAATGTTTGAACTCTAAACGATAATACGAGGGCACAATTAATTTGCCTCTAAGTCACCCCATAGGCATCAGTGTGCCTGCGAGAGTGTAACAGTGATGGAATGTCAGCCAATCTGTTTTTCTCCATTTTTGGCTGGCTAGAGCTTCGGGATGGGATCTGTTTCTGATTATGTGTCAGATATTACGCAGAGGAGAGGAATCCAGAACCCACGTTAGCCTCCATGGGAAGTTAAGCACCTCGTAATGGGATCCAGAACACACAGCAGCCTGTGCACAGTCTGAATGCAGTGCAGCTGGTGTGCAGCTGCCAAAGATAGCTGATAGGATGCATTCAGACTGGTGTGACCCTGATATCTCAGCTGCTTCAGACCTCAAGGAAATCACCTGGGAACCTCAGCTATATCGAAAGGAGCTGTCATCCTTTCTTACAGAGGTAAAAGGAGGGTTATATTTTAAATGTTAGTACTGTCAGTTTATTTTGTCAGAGACTTGGATGTGGTTCCTTCTTCAGTCTTGGTAGTCTCCTGTCTCACCTGGAAAAAATACTCTAACCCACAGTCCAGCACAGACCATCCTGCAGTCTCCCCCTCTCCCACACCATCACAGTGGCACCTTTGCCCTGCCGAGGGGCCCAGCCTGGCCCAGGCCATGCACTCACTGTGCATTTTGTTGCTCAGTAAGAGTAACAGAAACACAAAACTAGTGGGAGATTAGCCACTGTTTTGTGATACTAATGCATCACTTGGGTAAGATAGAAGTGGCTGCTGTTCTTAGTGAGTTCTTAAGGTGCTCTTTGGAGGTTTTTGATGAAATCTTCCTATGCTTCATCCTCAAGTATGCATTCCGTTTGAAAACCCACAGGTACTGTATTTATGTCGGCTGAAAATGCACATGTACCAAAATGAAGATTCATTTATTTGTTTGTTTTATTGCAATTTTGAAACTTATTCTCAAATTCCTGTGTCAGAACGGAAAGCAGGGCTGCAAATTGTTCTCAGTTCACAGGACTGTGTTTCGTCAGTGTATCAAACTGCACACAGCTGTTTGCCACCACACCAGTCAGCACAGCCCAGCACTCTCCCCACATCCTGGTTTGAGCCCAGGCAGCGCCAATTGTGCACCGATCTTGAGTAAGTCCCTCTCCTTTCTTGGTACTGGAGTTTGCATTGGAACCCCTGTGTCTCCTTCTGGGCTCCCCGGTCTAGAACAACTTTACAATCCTTTTAGGAAAATGGGACAGCAAGGCATCGAAGCTTCGGATCCTAACACAGCACAGATATGAACTGAATTGTTTGTTTCTGCAAAAAGTGGATTGTTGTGGGTATTCAAAAATGAGCATTTGCAGGAAAGCATTACAGCTAAGCCAAGAGGAGTGTCTGGAAATAGGATGGGCCAGCAGCTGAGAAGAGTTATCTGAACTGCAGTTTTATGCTGAAGTCCCCTTGTTAGAGTACATCCCATTTCAGGCACTTAAGATTTTTATTGGGTCAATTACAAAGACTGGCAAGCGGGTACTTAGTTGCCTTCCTTTTTGTAACTTCTGTCTAATAGTCGATTCTATTCACCCACCCTTCTGTGGAGAGACTATCTTGGTGATTTCCTGGAGTTTGTATGAATTTTCATCAGAACTGTGATGCTTACTGTCTTTTCGTGTCATTACTTAGTGAGAACGATCTGTCTTCCATCTCTCTTCACTGTTTTACCTCACTTAAAACTTTAGATACATTAAATCACTGATTTTTTTTTTTCACGAGCTTTTGCCCTCGCTTTCTGATCTTCTCAAATAAATGTGTAACTGCAAGTATTCTAAGCCATTTTTTGTTAAGCACCATTGACATATTTTCCGAGAACAAGGCTTTATTTGATGTACGTTTATTTGTGTAGTACATCGTTGATAGGGCATTGAGTCTTCAATTGTATACTGCCAACAGGGCCCAGATATGTCATTATCAGGGCAAAGTTTCAGTCAGACTTCACGGTAGCTTGCCTCCATAAGGACTGAGCACATTTATAAACTGTGTGTTGTAGGAACACTGAAATGCCAACGGCACATTATATAACAATAGTGGGGAAGGGAAATTTTGACTGACAACCCTTGGACAGTCTCCCACATTCCTACAAAAAATACCGTTATTTGTGGGATTGCTTGTGCCCAAGCTGAGTAGGCATGACTTTGGTTTCATCAGAAACAGCCAGAGACAAAGACATTTGCAGTTCTCTATTCATCTATTTCTGAAAGATGAGAGAGGTTAAGTCAGGATCGCTGCGATTTGAACTCCTTATTAGAGGGATGATAATTTTTCCAGATTGGATGTTCCTCTGGTATTAAATCTATATATACTTCTGCTTAAACCGTAGTGGGTGTAGTCTTTCTGTCATCAAAGTTAGCGGGAATATTGTTACTGACTTCAGGAGGGATCAAGTTCAGATTCGTTGCCTGGTAGCCTCTATTTTTTTCATCATTGCAAGAAATTCCTCCTTCTGGGCTTAAGTGATACTCTTAAATCAGTAACTGATTTGTAAGAACTTTTCCCTTTCAAAAGCAGATTCGTTTCCAGAATTTTGCTTCCTGAAAGTCCCTAAGATGCTGACTGATAAAACAGTTCCTATTTTAACGATGCCCAGAGCACCGAGTGAAATAGTGAAGCCCAGCCTCAGTGCCAGCATCTGCTGTTGGTATGTCCCCTGCGAGCTGCCAGCTTTCTGGGGGAACATTGATTTAGTTGCCTAAAAGGACTCCAGTGTTCTCCAACGCATCACAGAAACTGCAGAAATAAAGGAAGGAAAGAAAGACTTTCTAAAATTTCAAGGCAAAGATTCTTAGTTTGTTTTGCCACCTCTTAAACAGGAAGATGATTTTCTCTTCTTGAAATCTGCTGATCAGTTAGTTCCATTCACAGCAGCTGTACTCATTTAAGCCCTAACTCTTTTTCAGAACTATCCAAAGCTCACAGCTCTTTAAGCTTAACAGACTTGCCATATGTCAAGTTACCGACAGCTCCTTTCTAGACAATTGAAAAGAAATAAATGGAAACTCACAGTTCCGGACCCTCTTCTTTCCCTGCCCTTGTCAAGAAGGTACTTATGGAAAGCCTAGAGCAGTGGTACAGTAGTGAAGAAAAGTGTTAGTTAAGTGAGTGCCTCACTGACCCAGAACCGCTCTGCTGAGGAGAGGAATTCTCATATAGAAATGTTGAAATTCACACCAAACACACAAAAATTACATTTCTCAGTGGCACACTAGTTTTGTAATGAATTCCATCCAGGAATGCTCCACTGTGGTGACCTTTCCTTGAAGGCTACTGTCAGCTGTAACTGTATAGATACAGAAATGAAAGGACAGATGTATCATTATAGACATAGAAAACACATTCTTTTCCAGTCCAGTCTGCCTCTACGCAGATTTGTGCCTGTTTTGTGCCCCTATGCATCACTCATGTAGTGTGAAAAAACTCAATTTAGCATCCTCTAGTGGGGCTTTCTTCTGTCAGCCTTGTGAGCTAATTTTTGATCGTGCTTGAATAAACTAAAAATGAGAGGTGTTCTGCCAGTTATGAGGTAATTTTAATAACGTACCAGTGATACTGCCAAAACAAGTAGATGTTGGCTACAGGTGGCCGTGTTAATAAAACGTTCATCAGATTTTCTGGAATCAACGCTTTGAAGGTTGGGGAGGGGAGGGGGGCAAACAACACAACGAGTACATGTTGGGCCTCCAAATATAAGTACAAGATAACAGTGCAGGCCTTGGAAAATTTAAGCACAGCACAGTGATGGATCAGCATGAACTTCACCAGCTGCATGTGAATGCCAAAATATGGTGGTGAGCTGAAAGCACTCCATTTTGTCAGCCTTGACTTAAAATCATTTTTGAGTGTGTGTGCCTAGAAATAAGTTTTTGGGCTATTACTCTAGCACTGTGTGAGAGATGGGCACTTTTCTGTCTACAACAAATTCAGAAAACTCGTGAATATCCGACGAATCCATGTGAATCAGGTTCCAAAATGATGTTGAAATATTTAGTGGAAGTGTAGCGTTGAGATTTGATGTCTAAATACGTGACTTTTCTCTCTTAAGATGCAAAAAGAAAATTAAAAAAAAAAAAAAATCATGCCGGGAACAAGAAATACTTACTAACAAGTGGAGATGACTGTAGTGATCTTGCACTGGCATCCTGATAGTAATTTTCTCCTAGGCTTGCATAGCAGTGAGCACTATTCTGTAACACCTATGCACTGCAGGCAGCTCCCAGGGGATTCTCAAATGAATATTAATGCAAGAGTGGAAAAATAACAAGGTGTTCTGTTTCCAGTTTGCTTAGGCAGTGGCTGCAGGGCTGGAATGCAGGGAAGTGACTGACCCAACTTGCCTCTGCAAATAATCCCTTCATCTAAGACAGCAAAATGAATTTGTTGTGCGCTCATTTAAAAAACGCAGGCTGGTTTCACCTCTGGTAGAACAGACATCCTTACATTTCAAGACGGTTTGTATAGTTCACTTTGCGCCAAGCGCTTGCAGAGGCACTGTTTCCTCTCCTCCTCCCAACACACACAGCTTCCAGAAGATATTTTATAGACAAAATGTTATGGGCAGAGAATAGGGGAGGCCATCCTGAGTGGGTTCTGTCTTCTGGGCTGGGAGTCACAGTCCACACCTAATTTACAAACCAGCTTTATTAAGGCAGCTTTGTTTAAAAGAATGCTGGAACAGAACATTATTATTTTTAACCATAGAGACATAACAGTTTCAGCAGACAGAGTACAGATTGGGCATGATAAAACTTTGGCATGATAAATTACTTACTCAATTGTGACCAATTGTTTTTCAGACCCTAGTGACTATGCTGCTTCTGGATTAGATTCTAGTTTTCAAATAAATGTGTAATGCTTCCACCCTCCCCTTTGATTTGGGAGCGTGAAAACCTTTTGTAACAGGTAATACTAATGAATTTTAGAAAAACAGTGGGCTCCTTGGTTGCAGCAACCACTCGTGTCTGCAGCTTGAGCAACACAGTGGGGAGACTGTGCGTGCTACACACAAAAGTTCACCATTTTCCAAATTCTGCATGGCACAAGGCTAATGTTCAGCTCATTGCTTTTCTGCTTGGTTGTTGTTGTTGTTGTTGTTGTGCAGTCTCCTAGACTGTTCCCATTGTAGACGGAAATCCTCACTCTTGGGGAATTTGGGACAACATACAGCACTACTTGTGCATCGGTCTATAAAAGTCCATAGACGATAGCTTAACCACATGCACCCTTCGTTATGAATACCTAAATCTCCCAGTGTCGGTGGAAGACAACAGTGAGCTGTAATTTGTCTTCGTGTTTGCTACCTCATGGAATCACAGATTCATTGAATCACAGTATGGCTTGGGTTGGAAGGGACCTCATGGATCATCAAGTTCCAACCCCCCTGCCACAGCAGAGTTGCCAGCTATGAGATCAGCTACTAGATCAGGTTGCCCAGGGCCCCACTGAATGTGGCATTTTCTGAGTGCTGTCCACCTGGTGTCCAGTCAAAGCGAGACAGATTTCCTAAATCATTTAGAGAATAATGTAATGCAGCACATTTCAGTGCCAGGCTGACAGACACTAATTAAAACAGCTCTATCGCTGTATCGTTATGTGACCTCCAGCATTTGTGGGTACCTGGGTCAAGTCAGATTTTGGGCAATGTGGAGTCTGGGATGTGTTTTATAGACACACATTGGCAACTTGATTACTGATACACTGTGCCTTTGTGGTTGCTTCGTAGTATCTGGAAACCTTCAAGATCTTTGCAGATGTTTGGAAAGAGAAATTATCGCTGAGCCATAATTGGGGTCTTCAGTTTCCTAGCTTGAAACTCCGCTCAGCAGGGAGAGCACTATGTTTCTTTCACATTTGTTGTAGCTGGAGGCTATTCTTTAAACAGCTTCTTAAGAGTTTTAAAATGAATATATACTGAGAAGAACAGTTGTGGGAACCTGCAGAAAAGAAAAACAATGTACACAGTCTCCCTGCAGACTGTACAGCCCCTACTAGTTACAAGCAGAGACATTCTTTAAACTGGGTTTGTCAGAAGTTCAAGCTGTGTCTCCCATTGCTCTCTGTTTTGTACTTCCAGTGTCTGAGCTCTAAATTTGCCTACCGTGATGTAAAGGTATCTGCAAGCTCCAGCTTCTGACATATTCTTTCTAAGAAAACAAGAACCACCTCTGTTTTTCTTGTTCTATATTTGATCATTTAGAAAACACTGTAAATCCACTCTTATACTTTTCTCTCTGTATGCTGCCTTTTTAGAAAACCCCTGGGTCAGAACACAGCATGCACTTGAGGCACCCAGAGACAGAACCTTCAGGCCTGCAATCTCAGCTCGGTGCTGGGTAATTAGAACAGTCAGTGGTTAAGAACTGGACAAGCCCAAAGGCTACACAGCAGAACATTTCACCAGTCACAGCCCCTCCTGCATTTCTGTGAGTGAGTGAATGTATTGCAGATGTCTTAATTTCCATTAGGTCCAGCATCTCACAGCTGTCTCACACTCGGCTTCAAGCACATTCCAGGGAACAGAGCAGGATCTCAGGTTACACAACGGGCAGCATCTTGCCTACCTCAGACTCATGCTGAGACTAAATTTCCTTTTCCCCTGTTCCCATCAATAATTCTTTAGATAGAATGATTTATCAGCATGCTTCTTAGCTTTCCTCAGTGCTCCTTAGACATGATTCGTAGCAGCTGAGTGGGAAGGAATTTTCTTATCTAACTTCTCGGTACTTGAGCTATTGGGTGAGCTCAAACAGTAATACTGCTGCGATAGACAAGTAGAGAATCAGAGTTGGTATTGTTACTTCCTTGCCCTTAAAAAGGCCCAGGGAACAGCACTGGATCCTTGCAGTGTATTTTAATTTGATAAAGCAAAGCCTCTGGAACATGAGGCACACAGCATCCTACAAAGGGGGACAGTGTGTAAACCCATGAGAATCCCAGCAACTTAATCCTCATGTCACACCTGAGAGATTCCTGAAAAATACGTTTTTAGAGAGAGAACGGACCCTGGCTGCATTTTGTTTTTAGGTGTGGGAAGGATAATCCTTGCTGTAGGAGCAGGCCTTTCAGACATGCCTGTGCTTATCCTCTGCTCACCCTGCGTTAGTCAGCGCTGTGCTTTGAGCTGGCTGCAGGACAGGTGGTCTGATAACGCCCTGTGTCCCCCAGAACGCCTGCAGGAAAGCTGAGTTACTGCTCAAACTAACTGATATCCTGAGGCAGTGGTAGCAACATCAGAGATGGAGAACTGTTATTGACACATCTCATGAGGAACGAGATCAAAACTGAGTATAAATTGAGTCCAAGGAATGGTTTTAAGTTCACAGAACTTAAATAAATGGGCATAAATAAGGATTGTGTCATTGGCTGGCAAAAAGGGTTGGCAAATGTAGGGCTTATCTTCATGTTGGTTGTGTCAACATGCTCAAGTGGTTCTTAAGAAAATAAAGCATACAATAATGGCCCAACATCAACACGGGCCATTCATACCTCAGCAGTTGCCAGATAATCTAAGCAGTCTGTTCAGAGAGTGTTTCCTAGGTCTGATTTAGAATCACAGGAACACAGAATTATAAAGACCTCCAGGATCAGGTAGCCTAACTGTCAGCCCATCACCAACATGTGTACTGTGCCCCTCAGTGCTTCATCTATACTGTTCTTGAACACTTCCAGGGACAGTGACTCCACTACCTCCATGGGCGGCCTGATCTAATTCTTGACCACTCTTTCTGAGCAGAAACTTTTCCTAATATCCAACCTGGACCTCCCCTGGCCATCACCTCTTGTCCTATCACTAATTACCTGGGAGAAGAGGCTGACCCCCAGGTCCTTTCAGGAAATCGTAGAGAGCACACATGCAGCGTGACTGTTGTTGGGATGTGGATGTGACTGTAACCACAAACTTGGTTATCTCGGTTATCTTACATTTATCCACATCCCTGCGGGTGCTGTCGAACAACTGTGTGTCAGATGCACGCAGCCAGGCCCACGGACCCTCCCAACTGAGGTGCTCAGGCATTTGCTGCCACAGCAGGGCAAGCAAGGTGATCGTCCCCATCTACTCTGCCCTTGTAAGGTAGTCTGGAGAACTGTATCCAAGCCTGGGGTAGAGGAAGGATGTGGAGCTGTTGGAGAAGGCCCATAGGAGGGCCGCAAAGATGATCAGAGGGCTGTAGCACCTCTCCTGTGAAGAAAAACAGAGGGAATCAGTCTCCTAGCCTGGAAAAGAGAAGGCTCTGGGGAGACCTCATTGTACTCGAGAGGAGTTTATCCACAGGAGTGGGGAGACCCATCTTTTATGCAGGCTAACCGTGATAAGTCAAGAGGAAATGACTTCAAACTAAAAGAGGGGAGATTTAGGTTTGACGTTAGGAAGAAATTGTTCACTCAGAGGGTGGTGAGGCACCACCACAGGCTGCCCGGAGTGGCTGCGGATGCTCCATCTCTGGGGGCATTCTGTGTGGCCTGATCTTGCGTGTGGCAGCCCTGCTCACGGCAAGGGCTTGGAAATGTACGGTTTTCACGGTCCCTTTCAACCCAAACCATGGTTCTGTTTCAGTAGCTTCTTCTCCAGGCGCTCCACGCGCATACCAGCGGCGCTTGCTTCATCCAGGATCGGCAACAGCATCTCATCAGAGGTGGTTTTTTTTTTTCAGCAAATGACATTCTTCTGCGCACCTGAATTCCAACCAGTGACCCCGCAAGGGTCGGGCCACGATGTTCATTATTTTTTTTTTCCAAACAAACAAACAAACAAACAAACAAACAAACAAATAAGAAAAAAGAAAAGAAAAAAGTTATTTAACTTGTTTGGAGCGAGGGCTGGGTGCTTAGCTTTTCCACTGGGACTGGTTAGGGGAACTGAGGAGAAACCTACGTTCTGTCTTATTGCGGGATAAGAGATAGGGAAAATGGATGCTCGGCTGACTCGAACGCGCATTCCTTTCGGTCCACGCCGTCCCCGCTTGCCGCTCGCGAGCTCGTTTTTCTGCGTCACTCGCGAGGCTCACCTGGCACAGCGTTCCGAGTACCCGCACCTTTGGAGGTCTGACGCGGGAGGCGATTCCAAAGCCGCCCCTCCGTGCCGGGACGCAGCGGGGCGTGGCGGGACGGCCCCGGGCAGCGCCACGTCGCCGCGGGGGCACCGCGCCGCACCCCCCCCTCCCCTCCCCCCCCCGTCCCCAAAGCGGGGCCGCGCCCCGCCCCGGGTGGGGAGCATTGTGGGGGAAAGGGGCCGGAGGCGCCGCATCCACGTTTGCAAGTTCTGCCGCGGCGGGAGGAGGAGCCGGCTGCCCCCTCGCCGCCCTCCATGGCGGGGCCGGCGGCCGTGCGGCGGCGGGGCGCGGGCTGCGGGGCGCTGCTGCTGCTGCCGGCGCTGCTGGTGAGCTGGGCTGCCTGCCAGGCTCCGCCGGTTCCCGCCGCACAGCCGCCGTGGGACGGCGCCGACGTCCACGTCGAGCGACGCTTCGTGCCCGAGCGCTGCCCGCGGGCCGCGCGGCGCGGCGACTTCGTGCGCTACCACTACCTCGGCTCCTTCCCCGACGGCGCCCGCTTCGACTCCAGGTCGGCGTGCGGCCCCGGGGCCGGGAGGGAGGCGGGGGGTGCCGCAGGAGGAGGCCCGTCGTGGTCGTCGGGCGGGTGTCCCGCGTGGGGCGGCGTGCCGCTGACCGCGTCTGCGCGGGGGAGGGGGGGGGGGAAGGAAGGCTGGAGGGCTGCGGTCCGCTTTTGGGTTCTCCCTGCTGCCCGATGGGCTCCGGCGCCGTCGGGATGTGCTGGTGGGAAGCGGTGTCCCCGTCTCGGAGCCCAGGGATTTCCTGCCTGCTTCCTTCCGCTCCTCTCCTCCGGCTTTTTGAGGCTCAGCCCTGTCAAGCTTTCGGAGCCGTCGTGCCCAGACACGCGGGAGCGGTGCTTGCGCGAAAATATTCGTGTGTTACCCTTGAGTCGGCGCAAACTACCTCCAGCGAAACGCCTTGCCGCCTTCCTCCTGTTTTTTGGGGGTAAGAAACCCTAAAGAGTGGGATCAGGAGACCGAGACGGACACCAGCATTGCTCGCTGCCCGTTTCCTTCTCTCTAACCTCGACAATCTTCCCCGTGCCCCAGGGAAATCACGCAGAGTGAGGTCCTGGGGGGCTCCCAGTGCGGTGCTGGATGGCCGTGCATGAGGGCTGTGTGCTCCCCACTCACTTGAGAATGCGTGCCGCCGTGGGAAGCGGCCACGTGTTCGGAGATGTGTTCCTGCTGTGTCCACGGACATCCTTGCTCTGCCCACTCGTGTGCTGAGCTGTGCTTGCAGAGCTCTGCGCTGCGCTGTGCGCCTGGGCCCCCGTGGCTGAGGGTGTGCTTGTGGAGCACAGAGGTGTTGGCGGGGCTTCGTTCCACGTTGGTGGTGGTGTGAGTGTGAATTGTGTGGGGTGGGACTGGGTCGTGCCTTGTCGGGCCCTTAGGGCCCTCTAAATGGCAGTGCAGCTAGCTGGTGACGATGGCTGTCTCATCTGTGTCCCTCAGGCATTGAAGTAAGGGAAGGTTTATTCCGATTCTTCCTCAGCTGTTGAAAATGTCCTTGGGCCTTACGCTTCCTGTCCCATACAGATGCTCCCAAGCAGTAATACTGCTCCCCTTGCCAACACGCTACTCCCAGCTCTCCCCGTGACAGCTGTTTCATGCAGTTAGCTTATACACCTCTACATTCGTTCTTGTTTCCTGCCCATGTGAACGTTTTTATTTCCACAGCCGCAAAGTGATTTGAGTTTTTAAGCTCAAATTTAGTTGTCTGTGGATCTGCTGTGTGGTGAGTTCTGCTGGTAGAAACCAACGTTGCTGAGCTGTAAGGGATCTGCCGGGTCAGTCATTTCTGCTTTGTTCAGCTCCTCCTCAGCACCAATGGTTTCCTAATTGCAGGTTTATTTTTGGCAAAAATAATAAAAGAAAACCCACAGAAGAACAACCAGAAACTTTTTGGTTTTAAGTTCATCCCAAACACAGTGGCACGCTTTTATCGGGAGCTTATTTAAATACTTTCCATCCTTGCGGGTGAGCAGGGAGTATCTGTGGAACAGAAAATGAGAGCTGCCTGTAGAGGGCTCTCTGTTCTCAGGGAAGCGATTGGCAGGAAGCACAGAGCTCCCAGTGAACCATCCAAGGGACTGCTGGGACCTCGGTCTGTTGTGCGAGTGACACAGGCATCCTCGAGGGAGGGTTTGACATCATTTCCCCTGCAGTATGGCAGTGCTGGCTGCTCACCAGCGTTGCAGCAGCGCAGAGGACTTTTTCTCTTCCACGTTCCTTTCTATCTGAAAAAAAAAAAAACAAAACAGTGGTGGTGACTCAGGTCCAGCAGAACGGTGTGGTGTGGGGGCTTGGGGCAGCAGCAGGACCGGCAGAGCTGGTGTTGGTGCTATGCTGTGCCAACACTGCTTTCGGGTCCCTGGGGAAGGCTTTCTTCAACATTTCAGAGCAGTTTCGTTCGCCTTTTGAATGTTTGTGTCTTTCTTGCAGTGGATGATCTCGTAATCAGATGGGCTCATTTTCGATCTGGCCAACTTGCTGTTGAAAGCTCAGCTCTAGTTTTTTTTACTATTTATTCAAATCTAAGTGAAATGAGAAGAAAATAGTTAACCGATGGGCAAAACTCACAGTTGGGACTCAGAGGCACCTTATTCCCTTTCCTCTGCTCTAGCAGCCACCAAGCACGATGTCTCACGTTGCAAAGCTTGCCAGTCTCGTGTAGTGTTTCTTAATGCTGCTGGCCAGTGTTGATATGATAGCCTCTCGATAACCTTGGGCTAACAGCCAAAGGGGGACTGAGTACAGGTAACCCCTCAAAAAACAGCAGACGAATCGTCGAACAAACCACCGACCTTTTCCCCTGCTTTTCCCTTCGCAGCTATGACAGGGGATCCACGTTTAACGTGTTTGTGGGAAAAGGGCAGCTTATTGCTGGGATGGACAAGGCCCTGGTTGGCATGTGCGTGAACGAGCGGCGCTTTGTGAAAATTCCCCCCAAGCTCGCCTACGGAAGTGAAGGCGTGCGTAAGTACAGTGTGCTGAAGGACCCTCAGGGTGCTTGCCATGCTAGCTAGAGACAGCTGTTTATTTGCACCTACCGTTTTCTTAAATGCTTTTTGTGTTTTGCCTTTGCCACTCTGCACCAGGTCTTGTCAGTGACTAAAGCAGCTTTGCTTGCGGTCTTACAGCAATAACAAATGCCAGATACGGTCACTTGGGCTGATGGACATGCGTGGTAGCAGTTCATGCCGTCAGATTCTCCTCCCCTTATGCAGCTGCAGAAGTGTTAAGGAACAGAGAGATACAAAGCCACAAATGAAGAAGTTCGTGCACCACACATTGTTGAGGGAGTGTGCAGATTGATTCCGTTTACATTGCCTCTCTTTAGGAAACGGGAGACAAACTCCATCGTGTTGTTCTGCTTTTGCAGCTGGTGTGATACCGCCCAATGCCGTGCTCCATTTTGATGTGCTTCTGGTAGATCTTTGGAATTCTGAAGATGAAGTGCAGGTTGAGACTTACTTCAGACCTGAGAAGTGTGCTCGGAAGGTCCAGGTGTCCGACTTCGTACGATACCATTACAATGGGACCTTCTTAGATGGGACTCTCTTTGATTCCAGGTGTGCAGCTGCATTGTGTGGGCTCGTGTATTTCCGTGGGTGTCTGAAGCAGTCACGTGAAACCATCTTCTCCCACTCTGTTGCTATAGCAATTAGTGTTATCTGACCAGAAACACGGGCAGTTTTCCCAAGGAATTAAAGCTGGCATCATATAAAAATTATTTATTCAGTGTCTGTGGGACAGCAGTCCTGACTCAGACCAATAAAACAAACAGCTGTATAATTTCTGCACGGGTATTAGCAGCCTGCATCTGTATTACTATCTGCTGCAGTCAGCTAATAGTCTTATCACCACTGCCGGATAGCTATTCATATTGCATACGAGCTTTAAAAGTGAAGCAGACAGAGATCTAAAAGAAACAGAGCTATAAACACTTTTGTAGTGAGATTTTAAATTCACAGCATACGTCCTTCATTAAAGTCCTGTGGAAAATGATTCTTTAATAGCAGCTGCCCCGTTCTGTAAGTAAGTTTTCAAAACCTCTGCTAGGTTACCGAGATAGCTCAGTGTTCTGGAGAATGCTAGGCAGCAAGACCTTGGTACGTGTATCATGCTTAGTGGCTGGCTGCTGGGGATTAATACTGTTCAGCTCCGAATTGTTTGTTGTTTTTTCTTGTTTTGTTTTGTATTTTTAGCCATAACCGGATGAGAACTTACGATACTTACGTGGGAATCGGGTGGCTGATTCCTGGAATGGATCAGGGTCTCTTGGGAATGTGCGTAGGGGAGAAGCGCGTTATCACGATACCACCTTTCCTGGCATACGGAGAAGAGGGAGATGGTAAAAGTTGTTCCTTTCTTTTTTTTTTTTTTTTTTCATCCAAGCCATCTATATTCTAAAGCAAACTTGAGCTTTGTGTATTTGAAGTTCATGGTCAACATGACTACCGATTTTAGACCAAGGGAACAAAGACATGGAAAGAAAAGATGAAAATGTGTTATGTGTGGGATGTAACTGATTATAAAATACAGAATTACTTTTTAACGTGAGCGGTACGTTGCTTAGTTGACGTATCGTTGGGACAAATTGTAATCTGTACATGCTGAAGAGAATATCACTTACAGTTAATAGTGGCTTCAAAAAGTAGAAGTCGGGTGACCGCACGATTTTTCCATTGACTGCCACGGAGAGCAGAAAACAGAAATACACAGGCTGTGTTACAACGTTTTGACGAGATCTTGAGCTCACTGATCTCAGTCCAAACAGTCCACAGTATAATTTGTGTGTTGGTGG
Organism: Oreortyx pictus; assembly: GCA_036925125.1. Taxonomy (NCBI): domain Eukaryota; kingdom Metazoa; phylum Chordata; class Aves; order Galliformes; family Odontophoridae; genus Oreortyx; species Oreortyx pictus. The sequence continues at coordinate 46,292,568 of JAUPFR010000007.1, read as the reverse complement.
AGAGGTATTTTTTTCCTGAGAGAGTCAGGTTATCCATCTTCTGCTTCCATCATGCAGGCTCCTGTTCTGGTGTTAACAGGAGAGGAAGAGCAGTTATACTGTATCTGTATTTTGATGAATGTTTTAGGCACTTTCGTAAAGTGTGTTGGAAATAGTGGTAGCTTAAAACATGGAACTCAGATTGGAGTTGGTGGCACACAGAGACCAAGGTGAGCGTTACTGAAAAGACTTTTTTTTTGATAAGGCAGTGCCATCACTATAGGAACGGAAGGAGATAATTGAATGGGAGAATTAAGTGACAAACCCACCCACTGAATGATTGACTAGAAGCAGATTGCGCTGACGGGAGAAGTGCCTGATTTGGCAGTACTTTTCTTCAGCAAGAGCTCTTAAGCTCGCTGTAGAACATGTGCTCTGTCTTACCGGTTTTCTGCTCTTCCATTTTCAGGTAAGGAGATCCCTGGCCAAGCTTCTCTTGTCTTTGACGTGGTTTTGCTAGATCTCCATAACCCCAAAGATGGTATTACTATTGAGAACCAGCTTGTGCCGGAATCTTGTGAGCGAAGAACCCAGACAGGAGATTTCATCCGATACCATTACAATGGCACGCTTCTGGATGGCACATTGTTTGACTCCAGGTGACCAAACTGTTTAGCATCACAAGATTCCGTTTCTTACTTGGTTTGCCTGTCTTCTTCATAACATACCTACGTGAAACTCTTTGCTATTACTTCCTTTCTGAGAATTATGAATGGAGTTGGAGTCTTCTTGTATTAAGAAAAACAAAACTCTGTTAGAGCTCTTTCCAAAATCAGATGACAGAGGGCTGTTTTGTATTTTGGCAGTATCAGAGTCGCCATCTAGGGGTTGTGATCCATCGATCCATCTGATGGAGCTCTACGTGCTTCACACATGAGCTCCTGAAGTGTCTTTGCTCCATTGAGTTTACACGCCAAGTAGATAATACAACTGAAGAGGGAGAAAATAAATGCGATTCCTATTTTATTTTTTATGTCCTGAGAATTGTGGGTCAGTGGTCTCGTGGCTAGTTGGAGGTTAATCTCTGAAGCCTTTCTTCTCTAGTTGAAAGCTGTCTACGTTTTAAAGGCTAGTGCTTTTCAAGACACAATTTATCAACATGGTTTATGTGATAAAAAGAAGTTTCGTTGTTACTTCATATTCAGAGTGCTCCGGGTACATTAGCACCTTGTACAGAATTGTTCGGTGAACTTTGGAACTTTCTGGGACATTATTTTCTTTGCTTTTAATGAGCAGTAGATTACTTTCCTTCTCCAGCTTTCAGAACACCTTATAAGAACTTGCAAGTTAAGAACTTCTAGCTTATCCACAGCGCACCTCGCCAGAATGTCTTTTTTCTTTCCCCCAGAAGTAAATGGGTATTGTCTTTTCCGTAGTGATTAAACAATTGATTAGAATAGTATTTTTACCAGGGTGTTTGTCAGTAGTTAGTAATGAATGCTTTATAGGCAGCTGCTTATATATCATTCTAAAGAGCTGTTAATTGTTATAATCTTTATTCAGATCCTGGCTTCCTGCAGAATTTACAAGAAAGGCTGTGTCTTACAAGCCTAGGAAGACATAGAGCAGCTAACAGTAGTTAGTGAAAGCCTTGGAGTTGGCCAGGAAAAAGAAGTCACTAGTACAGGGAGCATGCCAAAAGCTCAGCTAATGGCTGGGATCAAGTTCTCTAATAATCTTTTCATTCATTTCTTTCTCTGCAATATTCAGCTGCAGAACTGAACCTGGGAAGCTCAGCCAGATCTGCCTGGACTTAGAGCAGTTCAGCAAGCCCCTGAATTAATAAGGTTCTGTGCTGATCTCCTTCTGTACCAGAGTTACCTCGTAAAGATGAATTAAAACCTTACTGCCTTCCCTTCTTTGTGTTGTGCCTTCATGTAACATGCCTCGAAGAAAGGCAGCAGACAGACACATCCTACTAGTAATCATCATCCGTTGTTGTAGGCTTGTTTCACTCTTACCCTAGGTGCTGAAGCATATTCTTAAACCAGCGTTTAAGTGATTGGGATAGTTAAGAAGGGAGGGATAGTGTTGATACTGTCTCGTTGTCATGACCCGTGTTAATGGTGTGATTCCCAGGAGAACTTATTTGTTCCACCTCCTGCCTGTAGCAGTTCAACAGCATAGCTGTGGTTGCAAAATGAGATCGGTGTCTCACAAAAATGAACCTAAAATGTATCTTGCTAAGCCCTTAGAAAAATAGGGTTAAAGCAGGGGAAAATTTAAAGGAGAAAACTTATTTTTTTTTTCAGCAACTTAAACTCAATAAATGTCCTATTGTAATAAAGTACAGACAGAGGTGAGATTTTTTTCAGTATACGGTAGGGGTGCATTTGCAGACATGCCGGGGTCCCAGTACTGGCTAATGTATGACATGTATGCATCACTGACTCTTGAAACTCGGTAGCCTACATTCATGGTGATAGCATTGTCTCTCCCTGGTGATGGTTAATGACCACGTGTTTGACCTAACTGGTTTAAGAATCGTGTTGCAAGACTGCAAGATTCTGTACTCTCTTGAGCACCTGCCGTGGCTGAAAAGCAAATACTTTTCCATAGCTACTCGCGAAATCGTACATATGACACCTACGTGGGGAAGGGTTACGTGATTGCTGGGATGGATGAAGGTTTGCTAGGTGTATGCACCGGCGAAAGGAGAAGAATAATAATCCCTCCCCATCTTGGGTATGGAGAAGAAGGAAGAGGTGAGATTGACTTTTCATTCCAGATTTCTCTAATTAACAGTGTTTTCTTTGCTGCTTAGTGCAGTTGTGTGTAGTTAAGATATATGAAGTATTTTGTTCCAGAAGTGTTCAGAAGGCGTATAAATTAGTTTCTTAATTTGTGGGTGCACAGTTGACAGGATAACACCCAGAATGTGCAAAATTATTTCAATTACCCAATAGATAGGACAGTAGGAATGCAGGACAATCTCTCATGTAACTGGTGACCTGAAATCATTTGGATAATTAATGTTTCAGGCAGATTGGTACTTGGTGACCTGAAATGATTCGGATAATCAGTGTTTCAGACAGACTGGTCCTCAGGTGCCAGGAACACTGCAGCTCTGCAGAGTCAGATTCCTTCCTGTGTGTCTTAACAAGTGCTGTGTGCTAAAGGAATTAACTGTGTTAAGTTTTCTTCCCCATTCCTTCCACAGCCACAGGTTTTGTGGACTCCTAAGCCGCCTCTGTAAACAGTGGATGCATGTAACAGCAAAGTATCTGTGTATGTATAACATACAATTAAAATTCCTTTGGGAAGACTTACTCATACTAAAAGGATTGGTGTGAGAGGTTGAATATGATAATCCTAGCCAATCACAGTTTTGTGGCTGCAATTTTGAAAGGTACCTCCGGGGTTGATATTTGGAAAAACTGACTGAGGAGAAAATCTTCTCTCTCTTCTCTGAGTGAAGATTCTGGGCTGTTGATTTGGGAATTGGGCTCCTCACCAAAAAAAAAAAAACAAACACCTCATTGCTTGCTCTAGATGTGCCTGGCATTGTTGGCAATGAAATTATACATTATCCTGGGAAGAAGGGGAAGAAGTTGCTTGCTATCAGGGCGTTAGGAAAACGTAACCTTTAAGACACAAAGGCATTCCTTGTAGCATGTGAAATCCTATGAGAATTCTGATACTCGTTAATGAGTTGTTGCATGAAACAAAAATCAGTCTCATTGAAGGTGGTCACAGGAAATACATGCTTATTGCTTCATTTCTGAGTGGTCTTCCAATTCGGAATAATGGGTATTCTTTTCCTTCATTGTGGAACTGAGTGCAAACTCAGTGCTTGTCTACTGGTTCTCTTTCCTACACTGGATGAAACTTGCATCCGTTGCTTGTAGAGGAGATGTAATCCTTTAATTCTGAACACAAAGAGCAAAATGGCTCAGTAGCAGACGTAGAGGGAATTAATATTCCTACTGGGTGCAGTACCTGGTCATCATGACTTTTTGGGTACCATTTCTTTTCCTACTACTTGCCTGATTTGCTTTGTGTCTAGGAAAGATTCCTGGGTCCGCAGTGCTGGTCTTTGACATCCATGTGGCTGATTTCCACAACCCCTCTGATTCAGTCAGCATTACTGTTAACTACAAACCTTCCAACTGCAGCCTGCTGAGTAAGAAGGGAGATTACTTGAAGTATCACTACAATGCTTCGCTCCTGGATGGCACTCTGCTAGTCTCGACGTAAGTATATTACCCATTAAACGGCCCTGGCAGTGGTGAAGGCAGAGTGAACAGCCTGGAAAGCCGTAACACAGGTTGTATTTTTATGTCTGCCTGCATAAGATGTATAGGAGGAGGAAGGCAGTCTGTCGTAGCGAGAGAACCAGGAACAAAGAGGGTGTAGGAATGTGAGGTTGCGTTAAAGCTTGATGAAGGGTGTTGTACAGTAGTCATCATCATGTCTGTACCACACATGGGTGCTGCTGGCTTTCCTTACTGCAACTGTACTGTTGCAATCAGTGTCAGCATGGAGAGATTATCATCAGGTTATTGCTGTGATTATAATGTTCCTCCTTCCTGTTGACAGTAGGTCTGTGAGGATAGCAGAGACTGCTCCAGTCTCTCATATACAACTAAAGTAAGCACACAGCACTGTTTGTTGCAGTTTCAATAGTTTCGATAGCTTGTTTCTGCTGTCTTTTGGATAGCATTAGTCATCTCAGTGGTATTTTATTTTTGGAAGGGAAGTTGGAAAAAGCTATTTTTAAACAGGTTATGATTACTATAGGAAGCCGTGCATGGTTTTCACAGTTGACACAATGGCTCGGAGGGCTGAAAAGCTGGCTTATGTCAAAGCACATGATGTTATGCTGTAGTCAGGTACGTATGGAAGTATCAGCGTGCATACAAAACATCTTTTATGCGACAGAAATGCACAGTTCTCATTTTGTGGCATGAGCCAAGGGATGTCGAGGCTGTCTTATCAAAGCAGTTCATAGGACATCAAAGATTGTGAGTCCTAACAATTCTAATTTTCAGATGGGCCTGCTATCCACTGAATTGTTTTCTTTGCAAATAACACCGTTGCACAAACGTGTCCTTCAGTGGTAAAGTCAAGCCAAATAACCAAAGGAGACTGATGGAACAGAGGATCCTGCTGATGTGGTGCATGAAATGTCATAAGTCTTAACACAGCACGCTTCTTTTGGTGTTACAATATATGCTTATCTTTTGGGTTATCTCTTGGTAATTTCTAATTTTAGGAACGAGTGACCAGCAACAAAGCATTATTCGAAGAACCATGGGGTTAAATAGCAGTAGTGTTCTTACACTTTCCAGCTGCTTTGCTAATTCACGTGTTATAGTGAATGATTAATATTAACTGATTGCTGATCCATGTGAATGTATCCCAGGCCTCATAGATTTGTAATTCAGGGACAAATGTACATCTGGAGATTTTAGATCTGCTGAAAAAGCCAACATCTTTAGTTGAAAATATTTGAGAGGCTTAGAGGAAAAACTACTCTGGGGGTTTAATTGGCAAGGTTAATCATTCTAATGGGATTTCTTTCAAGAAACCTAGAATTGTAATACCAGATGACTTATCAGCAGCTGGGACACTTCTGCTTGACGTTGGCTGCATCTTGCTGCCTTGAGAAGAACTTCAGATAACTGCTTGGTAGAACAGAGCATTGGGCATGAAATTAATTCTTGGCAAAGACGGAACACTAACTAGGAGCCGCTACTTCTGTGGTAGTTCTGAATAATAGAAATTCTCTGCAGTATGTTGATTTTTTTATGTTCTTTTCCTTCTCCCTTTGCTCCAGACACAGTCTTGGCAAGACCTACAACATAGTTCTGGGATCTGGGCAGGTGGTGATTGGGATGGACATGGGCCTTCAAGATATGTGTGTTGGAGAGCGACGGACGGTGGTTATACCGCCCCATCTTGGTTATGGAGAAGATGGAGTGGGTAAGTGAGACATATGACACATCCACTTAGGATCTCTGGAGCATGTATGCAGGTTGTTTGTTAGGATATAGAGTGAGTATCTCTTAGCTGCTTGAACATGATTTCTTAGAGTTTTTTTCATTTTGTTATGTTAGACTGCCCCCATTCCCTATTGAAAGGAACATACGGTTGCATTTAAGTCATGTTGTTGCTATGGCCAGTGTAGAGATTATCCCAGTGCAAAGGTAACACATGCTCCAGTAATGATGCTTTGTCAAAATGGAAAGCTCCAGTCACTCTGGTGTTGCAGAGGGGTGTAAACACTGTTCGCACTGATAGGAAATGGGTGCTCACTATGTTGTGGACAAAAAACAACTGAAGGGGACTGTTCAGCATTAATGTGTTAAAGAATTAAAAGAAAACTCAAAATTCAGAAACCACATAATCTGAATGCAGAATGTGCAACCATTTATCCCTTCTGTTGAAACCCCAGCAGTGAAACATCTAAGGTATCTTGGGATATCCCTGTTTCAGGCCATCAAGGCTTATCAGTTTTGAATGAAAGGGGCAGCAGTAATTAGGAAGAACAATGTAGAAGTGACAAAAACTTTGATAGTAACAGAATTGAAGGAAAGGAGTCTAACCAGGAAATTCCCAGGAGCGGAAAGCTCTGGTTTAATACAGAAGCAGTTGCATAAGTAGCTATGCTCTTTGAATGCCTCCAGAACAGTTTGTATTCTATAAAATCTGTCAGGCACCGAATGTCAGGCTTAATGGAGAATTAATCTGTGGTAAGTGATAAAGAGGCTTTTTCACTCATACCTGGCATATGACATTTTATACTACTCTATAAAATTATGTTGTTATATATAATAAATTGGAAAATGCCTTGTAAAATGGAAAAAAAAATTCTGCTGTGTTAAAAACCCATTATGAATGTACCAGTGGTAGGTATTTGGCATCATACTGTGTTCGATACCCATGTTTGAAACGTTACGTGACCGTCAGCGTTTTGGTATGTGCCCGCAGATCTGAAGAGCTTGTGCTTGTTGCTGCTGGATAAAAGTTAGAGATGACCTCTCAAGGATAAATTAAACACCTGTGGTTTAACTGAGGCATTGTGGTAGTGTGTATGTGTGTATGCGAGTGTGTCAGTACCAACTCAATATGCAGTTTATTGGTAAGATGAATTAATTCCCACAATACTTACTTTTTAATTAAGAGAATGTGGACACAGTTTTATTCTGAAATCTTCCTTCACGTTACATTCACCTCTGCTGAACGGAGCAGGAAGGTGTGGTGGGCTTGGAATCCCAGGGCTTGGGGATCACAGTAGAAAAGAACCCAATGGAGCTGGAAGAGAAATGTAATTACGTATTAAAAGCAAATATACTTTTCATACGCCTCTCTTCGCCGTTTGTTGTGACAGAAGGAGAAGTGCCTGGTAGTGCTGTGTTAGTTTTTGACATTGAACTGCTGGAGCTGGTGTCTGGCTTGCCTGAAGGATACATGTTTGTATGGAACGGTGAAGTCTCTCCCAATCTTTTTGAAGAAATAGACCAGAATCATGACGGAGAGGTTCTTTTGGAAGAGGTAAGCTAAGGCGTTGAAAATACTTCCAGTAGTTTTCTCCTGCTGTGCTCAGATATGGAAGAATGGGGGCTTGCTTTGCTTCGCTTTGCTTGTCTTTTTTCACATCATGAGTGTTTTCACAGTAACAAGAAGCCAGCGTGTCTATTAAAATATGGTTATTTAGCTCAAAAAGAGAAGTGAGAAAAAAAATTACAGGAATAGCCATACTACTTAAGACTGTGTACTGTTGCCTCCTGTGGTCAATGTCAGATCATTAGGGAACAGGTCTTAGAGGCAAAGCTAGTATTCAGTGATCCTTCGCTGATATTTCAGCTCTCAACTCTTCTGTGCTTCATTCTCTTCTCATGTGCACACTCTTTTAAGCTGCAGGTAGAGGCCTGTTTTATGATACAGACTTCTTCTGTCAGCATGTAGAATTAGACACCCTCTTTCCATACAGAATGGTTCCAAAGTTGCTCTTTTTGTTCAGCTCACCTTTCCTGAGTTCTGGAAAAAAAAAAAAAAAAGACACCCAAAATGATGAGAAGTAACTTCTCTTCTTATAGAATTAGAGCTCACTGGAATAAGTGAAGGAATTCCTTTCTGAGCTCCACGCAGTACAATTTAATCTCACGTGTCTGTCCTAATTAGTCTAATTTAAGTTGTAATATTTATCTCATCACTTCTACATGTTTGTTCTAAGTGAGCTGTTTTCTCCTCCTTTCCCACGCAGTTTTCGGAGTACATTCAAGCTCAGGTCGATTCTGGCAAAGGAAAACTAGCTCCTGGTTTTGATTTTGAGAAGATTGTCAAAAATATGTTCACCAATCAGGACCGGGATGGAAATGGTAAAGTTACCGCCGAAGAATTCAAGCTGAAAGACCAAGAGGCCAAAGAGGGACACGATGAACTGTAAAGCTGGAAGGAACGGAGGGCACCGAGCTGGCCTACTCTTAGGACGTGTGTACTGGGAGGGGTTTAAGCAAGCATGTTCCTGTAAGGTTAGTGCTCAGCCTGCGTGTGCCTACTGTGTGCTGAGCAGGCTGTTGAAACAGGAGGAGATTTTCGGTTGGACTTGTTAGATGTATGTAAAAATCAAAAGCAGTCTTAAGTGCCTTAAGAGAGAGGGTGTGCAACCTGACAAAGAGCGTACTGGCAAACATGGCGTCGTGAAGCATGCGGTCTGTCTTCATCTTAAAGATTAGAAGTCACCGTGGATCAGTACAGAGTTACTTGGATGGGTGGCGGGGAGATACTTACAGAGTGCTTTTAAAAGAATCGTTAAGAAACGTGGCATATCTGAGATATTTCTGCAGGAGGAGGAACCAGAAAATAATCCCCATGAAAATAACAAAAAAATTGTCAGTAGTTGATCCCATTTCCTTTCTGAAGGGATGAGTGCTCTCTCCAGTAACAGAACAAACTCAGAGGAACATTTGCCAGTGGGAGCTCTTGATTTGCAAATTGCAGAACACGTATAAATGATTACCATGCCATTGCAGAAATTCCTAAGCTGTGAACTGAGCAGGCCTAGAGCTGTATCCATGTGTGGGCTGGGTTATTACTTCACAAAATGAGTTTGCCGCCCTCTGAGCGTATTTAATAACTTTGACTCTTCTTGCTGGCCTGTTCAAACAGTGCTCACTGTTTTAGGGGGTGATTCCCAACCATTTATAGTGGCAACTTTATTTATAGTTCTGTTAGACTTTAAATGTTAGTATTACGGGGTCCAAATAGTGTCATAAATACTGGATGCAATTGGTTCTGTGTTGGGCTTCTGCCTCCTATTTTGGGAATTGTTAGGCTAAGGAGCTGTGTGGGGCTCAGGCAGCAGAGCAGCCTGGCGTGGCGAGCAAGCAAAAAGACAGTGACAGAATCAAGGAACAGACCCCGTTGTTTACACCTGCGAATGTTCTGGCGTATCCCTCGATACCAGATGAGTCCTGGGAGTGCTGTCTAGATTGTGAACGTTTAATACAATCACCCGTGAAAGCTCTACACATAGCTATAGCTGTTTGATAGAAAAATACACTAAATAGCCATTTTTTCTGGAAAGCTGTATGATTTCCCCCCTCAGTGCATTACATGTAAAGAGCACAAATAGGTATAGTGCAACACTGTCAAAGACACGTAGAAAGGGAGTTGTTTCATTATATGCTCTGTGTCTGGTTTCTTGCTTTTCTTCGTCTGTACGTGTGGCTTGTAAGCTCCCTGAGATGCTCTTTAGAAACTGGTATTTCCATGGGGCAGAATCATTTTGTACTGGTTTTTAATACAGTTATAGAAAAAGCAGTGAACTATTTTTGGCATTTGATATCATTAAATGTTGGATAACCGATCTTTTTGTTAAATAAAATGTCGATTAATTATATTTTCTTGGTATTTTGATGAGTGGGGGATGCAGTGGGAGCAAATGCTCTTCGTGGGCCGCTCTTCCTGTGCACGCAACAGTCGTACACGTTCAGTGTTACTGTTAATCTCAGGGAAAAAAATATCTTGAATTAAAATACTCGATTCAAAGCAATTAAAACCACAATAAAATATTTTGGCTGTGTTCTTCACGAAAGCAGTGAAGCTAAATCAGTTCTTCGGCCAAGTTCTGATTGAGCCCCTCCAGAAATAGTCCCCAGAATGTGGAAATAAGCCTGTAATCTCTTCACACGTGTACCTCACAAAGTTCTGAGAATGGAAAATCTGAGGAAAAAATCAGTCACTGGGGCTTTCCACGTGGAGGATCCACGTGGAGGATCCTTGCAGTCACTTCCCTGGGGTGATCCGAAGAGTTCCTAGAAAACCAGGAGTACAGAGCTGTCCTGTGGGTCAGGCTGAGTACAAAGAGCAAGGACCCTTTCAGGTCCTGGAAGGTCTCTTCAGTGCCTTCACACCTAATATATATGATTCTTTCTTACGTACCTCGATAATTTGTTTTGGAAAAATAGATCATAACTCTTTAAATACCATCAGTAACTGGATGAAAACAGCCTCGTTTAGTTAGCGAGAGTCTCAACCAGAGCCACGCTGCTGCTGTGGTTCATCTATTGGAAGAGCCAGGTGCTGCTCCCAGAGCAGAGCAGCTGGCTCCTGTTGTGACTCCTCGATGGGAGGGGCTGTCTGCAGTCAAGGTTGGTAAATACCCACTGCATTGTAACACCCCTAATGGAAAAGGAAGGAAAGGCATGTGCATGCTCAGAAAAAAATCAGGTATTTTGTAAATGGTTTTTTTCAGCCTTCACGTGATAGAGATATCTCCTGCTCTGTATGTTTTCAGTATGTTCAAAAACTGATTCAGAGTTCTGCAGTTGTTGAATTCAAACGTGTTCTTTTTTGGTGTGAATGAGCATGCAGACTTTTCCCTTAAGGTTAAAGAAAAATGGCCTCGTTAAGTAGGGCTGGATGTAAGTCTTGGGCTCAGCTCAGGACTATTTGTGTTTGACAGTAAGAGGACATCTGAGCTGTCTGTAACACCCGATCAGGCGGGGGAAGCATTTTTAGCTAGGTAAGGATCCCAAATACTTGACCTTGGACATCTGCTATACAGACTGAAGAGATATTGTGAGTAGAAGGAGAAAAAAAGTTTTAAATTCACCTAACCTTGCTGCTTACTCCTGACTTTAGACTTCAGAATTAGGTTTTTGGTTATGGGAAATATGGGTGGGGCGTATGTGCTTTCCTTCAAATTAACAAATGAAGTATACGCTGAGGGCTTGTGAAATGTTGTTGCCAGAAGTCTGATTTAGGAAGACATTTAGTGGACAGCAGACTTGCTGGAGGATGGTTGTAACCTATACAGGTTGTAACCTGTGTTAATTTTGTTAGCGCTGCTTGCTCGTGTTGTCGGAGGGGGAACAGACAGCTCTCACTGCCAGCCAGTGTATCAGAGACAGGACAATGGGATTTGGAAAACGTGAAGTATATTTAAAAATGCAACTAACGCTTGCTCTTAACTACCAAGTAAGTTAGAGTTAGCAGCGGGTCAAGAGGTGGTGAAAAGAGGTTACTAATCAGCAGCATGTAGGTTTCTAAAAGCAGACCTTCTGGTTCAGGGTGTTCATGTAAGCGACTGTCCTTTTTATTTCTGGAAAGCAGCATGTGTGGCATGTCAGAAGTAAATTCTTTGACTTGCAGATACCTTTTCCCAGGAAATGGGTTCCAGCAGGTGACTGTATTTGTTGCATCAACGAATTTTAGTCGCTCTGATGCGCCAGCAAAGAGCTGAGCAGGCTCAGTGCCCTAACTCAGAATCTGAGACTGCTATGGCTTTGTCATAGAAGGAAGTTTGCTGCAGAGCGGGTAAAAGTCATTTTATTAAGTGATTGTCACTTGTTGTTCACAAATATTCAGCCCACAGACAATCACTGTCCATCTGCTTGCAGGTGAGAGGGGTAAGTTCTGCTCACCCAGTGCTTGAGAAATGGTTGTTGGATCCAAAGTCCTCTGCCAAGGCAGAATTTTCAGTGCCCGTGTAGGGAACTGAAAGCCATCAGGTGCTTCCCCCCCTGAGTCATCAGGCCCTTCTACTGCTGCCCAGGCTCTAGCAGGCTGCATACTAGTTGGAGTGACTCGGACTAAGATGTTGTTGGAGATCTGTTCAGATAATTGCTTTTAAAGATACTGCCTAATGCTTTTCCTTGTGGTCTTATTTTCTGTTGTGTCTGGGTTGGACGCTCCCGCTGAAGGAGTGATGGCTTGTTTCCTGCGAGGGTCGGTGCAGTTGAGAAAAAGATGTTTGGGAGGGAATCATTGGCTTTGTATGAAATCCTGAAGCATGTTGGACAAGAATGGGGGACAGTCTTGCCTCAGGAACAGGATACCAAGAGACCAGAATTACCCCCTGGTAGTCGGGTTACCAGGAAAACATTACACCTGGTGCCAGAAGGATCCTGCACCGGTGTGTGTGTGTGTGTATACATGTGCTGCTGACTCATCTGTGCTGCAGAATGGTGGTGTCAGCTGCCTTTCTCACACTCCAAGTTGTACTGTTATCTGCATTCCAAAGGTAACCTGCCTGTCAATGGAAAAATACGTCCCAGCGTAAACTGGGAGCAACGCCTGGCAGTCAGCCCCTAGCAGATGGAGGCTGGTTGAGTAAGCGGCGCATCCAAACACCTTGCTGCTCTTTGCAGGCTTTTGCCTTTTGGACTTCTACTTGGCAGCTCTGACAAAAGATTCAGCGTGATCACCTTTTTAAAAAGAAACCAGCAAAAGCAGTTGATAAGAAATACCAAAAACTGCCCCTGGCCACCAGTATGAGCTTTGGTAGTGTAACTCCTACAGCTACTCCTGAAACTGCAGCAGTGATGGCAGGTGGCTGCAGGGGGTTGCTTCTTTTCTCTCTTCAACATCACCAGCCAGCTTTCCTTTGTGGCCTGAGCAGATGGGCTGGGGAGGGAGGGGCCTCAGGGCCTGGAGGTGCAGGGTAGCTTGAGGGCACACCCAGGTAGGAGAGGAAAGAGGCAGCGTACACCTTGCACACTGAGGAGTGTCTCTGGTGTCCCCAGAGGCTGTGTCAGGGCTGCCTGCAAGCCTGTCTTGTCCCAGCGTGGTTGGCATGTTTATAATACACATAATTTTGCTCTCCAGTGACTACTTGCACAAAGCTGCTCTGCCCAAGAAGTACTGCTGCACCCCAACCTGCTGCCCTGGGCTGTGACTTCTTCCCTCCTAGCCCCCCATGCAGCAGCTCCCATCTCTGCAGCGGGTGCCCTGCTCAGCTGCACTGCCCCAAGTCCTTCTCTCCTTCAGCTCATTATTCTGTACAGTGTTTCTACCTGGCAGGTCTTTGCTCCTCTCAGTTATGCATCAACAGTGACCCGAGCACGTGTGTGTGGTTGTAGTTGTTTTGTTTTTCTTTGTTTTTAAATGTGGGGAGAGCAGCAGCTCTGCTAATGCTGCAGCTGTTGGTAGTGCTTCCAAGCCCTCTCTGTTCCTGGGCTTTGGCTGGCAGGGTCCTGGCAGGCTGAGCTGAGGCAGCCACTGCTGCTCCATCCCCTTGTGTTACTGGCACCACCAGGCTGCTCTCAGCTCTTCCAGGCCTCTGCTGCCTTAGTCACTGCTCAAATGGAAGGCAGCCAGGGCCATATCTTGCCTTCAGTCCTCTTTTTTCAAGTGGTTTTCTGCTTAAATGGATGGCTTCTGAGGCTCGTGTTTCTGGGGATCCAGCTGCCTTTGTGCCAGAAGTAGGGAATTTACATGTCTGTGTGTTGTAGACAAGGAGCCCCGTGTAACTGAGCACACGGTGTGCAAAGTGATTGTGAAAGGATGCTCACGCTACATTGGACTGCCATGCATTAAAGTGGAGAGAGGATTTAATTTCAGTTTACCATGGAAAACGCAGCACTGGGGTGAGCAAACAACACAATTTGCCTTGCAAAAGTCCAAGCAGGTGTGGTAACAGATAGAAGCCTGCTGACTTGGGGAAAGGAACGGTTGGTGCTACTTAGTCAGCATTCAGGCTGAACAGGGAAGAGGCTTAATTTACTGATTTATTTTTATATTACTTGCTAGTAGTAGGAGAGAATGCAGATGTAGGCTCTCCCCTAGTTTTACTTCAGCTCCTCAGGGAATGAAAAGGAATGGCACCGCTGTCACTATGTGGGCAAGCTGTATGATAACCTCTGTTCTATTAATGAATAGAACTAGCACACCTGAGGCCCCTAAGGACCAAGGTCTCGCCACTACCTTTAGATCCCCCTGCACTGATCAGAGAAGCTGTGGATATGTTAAGCTGTATTAGCAGAGAGTAGAACTGTAACCGAGGGCCAGCCTAAGGCCTGGAGTCGTTCCTGAAGTGTTTCTGATGCACAGAGAAAAGAAAAGCTTGATTTTGTGTGATTGCTAAATCAGCTTTTAAAATCCAAGGTTACGATCTAGCTTTGTTTTGATTTTCTGTTCAGAGGAGCTCACTGAGAGTTCTAAGAGAAAGTAGTTTAGGCAAGCTCTGCTAGCTTTGGTATGAAACAGCTGGCTGGAATGAAGGGCAGTACAGACAATGAGATCTGAAAAGGGGCTGCTGGACACCATTAGCTTGTGAACCAACTCTTGGTACAAGGTTATGAAACTTTAGGTGCACTTAAACAGTGTGACTTTCCCACTCCACAGAGATTAAGTAAACATAAGGGTATAGGAAAATTTTGTAATGATACAGACATCTGCTGATAAGGGATGCTTTGCCTGAATTGGGCAAATGAAGTATTTTTACTGAAGAAAAATATGTATGAAAACCTTCTGTGTCAGTCTGTAGTGTATGAGGAGCATCTTTCAAAGTACAGCTGGGACTGAAATCTTTTCCTTTTCTAACACTGCCTTAGAATCAGGAAGTTTTCTTCCTGGATTTTGGATGACACTTTGAAAGAGGGAAAGGCAAAACACTGTATCCTGCTTATTCAGAGAATGTTTGCATCTTGAATTTCACACAACAGCCACACTTAATAAGATGCTCTTTAAAATGCCTGATTAAAAGCCAGTGAACCACCCCATCAGAAGCAGTTTATCACATCTGTAAACCCAATTTAAATGTGGTTTTAATAGGAGTGTGAGACAATAAAGAACAGCATAACATCAGTAAAAGGAGCTTCTAGTTAACGATGTATACTTCAAAATACCAAATGAGGATAAAAGTTTTAAATTAAACAGTTCTGTCAATGAGTGATAGATACACTTAAGACTGCACGCGTGTGCTCTTCTATTCAGTTGGCTTCTGGAAAGAATGCAGCGACTGGAGACTGCACTTTACAGGATTTTCTGTAGGATGGAGTTGGCAACTTCCAGGGATTCATCTTTCACCAAGACAATATCATAAGAGTCCATGTATTTTTCCAAGAGTTCATCTACCTGATTGCAAAAGGGATAAAAAGAGAGACCCACTTTAGCTGCAGAATATAAATGTATGCATAGGTCCTTAAACTATTGCCATTTTTCCCATCAAATTTAGAGAATGAGCCATGGAAATCAGATGTCACTCCTATGAGGGAATTCTGCAGGATGACAAAGGAGAAAAGTGATATTGTGTTCATATTCCAGGATAACCTCACATTTATTCCAGATTCTCATAAGCTCAGATACTGAAAAAAAAAAAAAAAAAAAAAAACCGCACACCCTTTCTCAGTTTTCCTAAAGGCAGAGAGAAATAGAAAGCTGAAGTTTTCTCTCATGAACGCAAACGTACGTGTAAATCGCTAACAGTTCTGTGTTTCTGAAGTGTGGAGGGGAGGGGAAAGTAATGGACAGAATTTGTTATTTGGAAGATTACAGTTTAGCTTCCAGTAGTGGAAGTTGGGATATGGGAGGAACTAGGAGTAAGAAATCCATGAAACATGATGCGATTTCCAAATAAGCAGAATACTTGTTTTGACATTTAGTGATTATAATTAACCTGTTGCTAGTTCACCAATATTTCATTCCAAGTTACAAGGACCTAAGGCTACTTACTTTATCATTGAGATAACCAATCTTAAGAATGTGCTCAACGTTTGCTACTCCATCTGCCATACTTAAGTCTCCTTGGGAATCACCCAGCAGGATGATATTACTGTTGTCTTTCAGCTGTTTAAAATACTCTGTATTCTTCAAGGCACCATCATGTTTGTTGTAAACATGAATCAATTCTCCTTTAAATCCTTTTAATATTCCCTATTAAGAAAACACAAGTTATTTCTAGCATTATATAGACATAACATAGAATGAAGTAGGTATTAATCTATAAATACGCATTTAGCTATTTAATCTCCAATTATGAACAAGATAAATAACCATTAAATAACAGGGTGACTGCAATTAAGAGAGGCAGTGATCTTCCCTGCTTGGAGGCAAGTATTGGTGTACTGGGCTGAGTATGAGGCTGTCTTTAACGGAAATGAATTATATCTTAGTTACATCACATGTAAAACAGCGTTTGAACTATTATTCTCTGCTTGACTTTGTTCTTGGGAGAGTGTTGAATATGCGATTCTCATTTTCTGTGCAGCAGGGCAGATGGCTACATCTGATGGATTAAAATGTTTGTCTCGTGGTATATATAAATAGTGACTAAATCCCACAAGCAGTCACAGATACATACATTTTCATCAAAATCCATGAAATTGGAAACAACTTTGACGTTAGAATGGTAGACTCCAGCCTGGTGGATAACTTCCTCCAGAATGTCTCCGATCCCAGCAGAAAATATGAACACAGGAATATTATGTTCACTGAGCTTATCAAAGAAGTTCTCGTATCCTTCCCTGGAACACAGGATGTAAATCTAAGCCAAATTTCAATTTAAAAAAAAAAGGCAAGAAACGTCAAAGTTTTCTGAAAACATTTACATCATCTTTGGAAAAGAAAATTAATCTTCACTGAGCATTTCACTTCATCTTCTCCTCTACCTCAGCTCTTGAGGTTAGAAGGAACTACTAGCTAGTCTGACAACATTCCTGTCATTCTTTTCTGAAAGGTTTTTAGTTTTCAGTGCTCAGATCATAACTATGTACTGTATTCCAGGAACAAAATAATATTTTTACACGCTTCTCTGCACTGACACTGAATGGTAGAATTTTACTGTACTATCATGAAAGTTTTGGAGGAAATTTTGTCCTGTGAATGAAGATTCAACCCACGCGGGCTTAGGCTTTGTCATAACTGAAGACTGCACGCTTGCTGATTTTGCACAAGAGAAGAATTTAGTCAATACAATAAACAATTCCACAGGCTCAGTTCTCACATCCGGTTTTGCTATTCCAAAATTCAAATGGTTTTGGAGTATTTTAAAAAAGATGAAAGCCAAAGCACAGAGTGTGTTTCAAGCAAGGATTCTGCTGCTTTTAAACTTGCCTTTAGCCATAGAAGAACAGTACTTAATACAACTTGGCAACACGTTCCTCAAGTCACTGTGTTTTTTCATCCCAGATAAAACTGTTATAGGGGATGTTTTTTTGGGAATAAAGATCCATGCTATATTCCACCTGTGCAATTTTAAGAGGGTGAAAGTCTGCAGAAATGAACTTTACAAGAGACAGCATTCAAAAACAAACCTCAAAGAAGTAGTTTCTGATCTCTGGTTTATACAGTACGATCACCACAGACCTTCATCTACAGAATATCAAAAAAAGGGGAGCAAAGAGTTCTCCATATTCCAAGAATACGGTGTCACGTTCTCAGGATTTTCCCCCCCCCTCCTAAAAACAAACAGTAAGAACCTACAGAAATTAGTTTCAGAAGAGAATTATTCAAATCAAAAGAAACTTACTTCAGCATAACATCAGATTCCCTCACAACTTCTGCAAACTTATCCTTTTGTAATCCTTGTTCAATGAGTAGTGCATGAGATTTATTGTACCTAGAATGTAACCAAAATATGAGTTGGGCAACTTACCTGTTGTTAACAAAAGCATTCTGTGTTTTTAATTTTTGTTAACTCACATTAACTGGTCAGCGAAACAAAAGCAGTAGTGTAACACTCAGGAGATTAATTCAGTTAATGCATTAAAGCTAATCACCACCATTAATTTGATTTTTAAAACGTACTTATTTTTAAATCGAATTTATTATTTAATCTAATTTTAATACAATATGAATACAGGAGATATCTCTCACCATTCTACCATATATGGATATTTTTCTTCAATAGTGAGGGCTGGGTCAATTTCAATAGCATAATATGTTTCTTTCAGCTGCAATAACTGAAGGAAAATAAAACACAGATGTTTAATGTATCTTTATAAAACAGCACTTGGTATTTAGCCTAATCATTCAAAACAACTTTTAAAATTCTAGTTATGTTATTTAAATAAAATGGAATCTTAAATATGCTTTGTACACTTGAAAAGTCAGACTGATCATACATCTATGAAGCAAAATTGGATGGTGTTAAACTAAACTATATGCTACTACCAAGAATAGAAGTATTTCTGTTTGCTTCTATTAGAAACTGGATGCCTTACAGTCAGTCAGAAAATTCTCAGAGCTTCAGGGATGTGAAAGAATCTTGCCTTGTAGTGCTGGCACAGTACAGGCAAGAATAAAAGCAGTTGTCTGTACAACAAAAAAGCAGCTGGTGTGTTTTCCGTTTACCTTTTTCCGGCACTCCTCTGTGATGAGCTTAGAGTTATCAATGATGTCTGGAGAGGTGGAAAAAAAGTGTTAAACAAGACATTACATTTCATTCACTTCACTGTACAACACTGTATATGGCACAGAAGACAATGTTTGATGACATACCATTATGTTTCCTCAGAACTTTTCCTGCCATCAACCAAGAAAGGGTGCATTTGTCTTCATAAGGATGATGGTATTACTAACCTCCCCTCATATTAGGAGGTCAGTGACAAGCTGCTTATTTCTTGAGACTTAAAGTGTTTCTCAAATAATTATCAGGCAACCTACTTCATTATTAAATTATTTTCATTTGTTTTAGGACGCTACAGGACAAAAATATAAAGAATCCCAAGGAGTTTGCTATCTGATTCCTGCAGGTCTAAGGACTGTTTATGGGCTTTTCAACATCAGAAATCAACCCTACCATATCTAGTCACAGACTTCTTGTAGTTCAGATCGTAGTTTGTAATTGTGAATGACAACTGACTTTAATTCACACAGACAGTAATTAAGATATATATGCATACAACACATAGGCACTCACTATAATACTTTATTAGGATGTGCACCCTCAGTAACAAGTCAATATGAAGTCTCGTGTTCAGAAATATGGATAGAAAATTAAGAAAAACTGAAATGAGTGAATGAACCAATCCGTATTAAAAAAAAAAAAAAAAAGTACTCACTATGACAAGTTGGACATCTTTTTCCATTGTAGGAAAATCTACTTAATGTCATATCAAAATCTGTAATAATCTATTTAAGGAAAGAAAAAGCAAAACTGTCTTACAACACAGAGGGACAAAATAAAGAATGGATAGAAATTCTGTTGCAGTTGAGTAGCACATTTTTCACAGAAACCTGTTTAACTACAAGATAAGCCAGAATATGCCCTTTTTTTTTTTTTTTTCCCTGAGAAATTTGTTTTTCTAATTCCTTTGCTTGGAGTACATCCTGAAAATACTAAGCTTGCACATTTATATCATTTACTTGACTGGCAGAATTACGGTCGGATCAACAAGAATTAACAGCTGTCAAGTTTTGGTGATAACCTGAAGGCTGATTTGTTATAGATAAATTAGATATTTTTGGCACACAGCAACAATCATATGATTACTTTCATTCTGAACTGGTTACACCTTTTACTATTTTTACCTGAAGTTTAGCAGCTCCACCTTTGATGAGGCCACAAATAATCTCTTCTACTCTTCCTGGATCCTTAATGTGGACAGTCTTCTTCTGAAATTCCGGCATCTGGGAAGAGAGAGAACAAAGACAGAAATATACCTACCAGGAAAACTCAGTAAGTAATGCCTGATATCCATCAGTCTGGAAGCTTTGCCGTTTCACCTGACACCGTTTCATACTCAGGACAGGAAGGAATGTTAAAAATGACAAGAAATAGAAAACTTTCTGCAAGTACTAACTGACGACTGCATACAATTTTTGGTTTCAGCATGTGTTTTTGTTTCTTTTCCTAATAGCAAATTATTCAGTAAACAGACACTCAGAGAAAATAACTGTATTTGTAGAAAAAGGAGATGTATGGAAAGAGCTGAAAGTATTGTTAAATATTATCTACCATCTACTTTGCAAACTATTAGAGCTATATCATTCTCAAATATCTGTCTAACCCATTCCTCAGAAGCTCTACTCACACACCTGTTATTCTTCCCATGAAAGAATATTACCACTCAACTGTATTTACATTCAGAAAAGTTAGCTTAATCTTTATCTAACACTTCTTCCTCTAATTTTAGCTCAATCAACTTGGTATAGTATTCTTCTTCACAGGTTCTCACTCGAATACTTCTCCCTTCTTCATGAGCTAAAGAAACCTGACTGCTTCAATCTTCTTTTACAGAGCACATTTTTCCACATCTCTGACAGTTCTTGATTTTTGTCCTGGCCCAGTTATTTGAATTGTAACATTCTGTAATGCACCTACATCTCAGTATCATCTTTTCTGCCCTGAAATGGCCTCAGCTGGAAGGGCTACTTTGACCTTTCACATAATAAGTTTGCATACACATTTAATAAATTTTGTTAGAAATAATACGGTGATATTGACTCAAATGCAGCTGGTAATTGCCAAATATTCTTCTCTAATTACGGTTAGCTAGAAACAAGTAGTCGCACAGAGTGTAGATTTTACATTTAGTCATGCTAGATTGTGCTGTTTCTTCTACACCAATGTTCCTACCCGTCAAATATAACAAGTAATTTTAATCTAATGGCCAATTTGTGGATGATGGCCACAAAGACAGTAATGAAAGCAGAGAATGGAGATCCTTCTAAAATGCTAATTGTGAGTCTTTGACAATTTTTTTAGGTTTTCCACCCACCCAAAAAGTTCTGCATATATCAGAGTATCTTGCCAACAGTTCTCAAGTCATGGCAGGGTATTTGCTACCTCTTTGCTTTATAAGCCTCATAAAGAAGGAAACTGCATTTCTTTTATTCAGTTTGGAAGATGAAGGGCTTTCCTGTTTTTCTGTAGATGTGAGAAATATACAGAAAAAGTCACTGCCATAGCGTAAGTGATAGGCATTCTAACCTAAGATAGCTCTTCTTTTCTCTGGAGATATTCAAGACCAGCCTGGACGCCTACCTGTGCAACCTGGGCTAGGGAGCTGCTTTGGCAGGGGGGCTGGACTCGATGATCTCTGGAGGTCCCTTCCAACCCCTACAATTCTGTGTAGCTGCAGAGTCTTGTT
Source organism: Oreortyx pictus (assembly GCA_036925125.1). NCBI lineage: Eukaryota > Metazoa > Chordata > Aves > Galliformes > Odontophoridae > Oreortyx > Oreortyx pictus. The sequence continues at coordinate 46,271,266 of JAUPFR010000007.1, read as the reverse complement.
ACTTTCATTAACACAGCCAATTAAAAAAAAGTACGTCTGGATTAATTTCCAGCTGTCAGCTGCATCCCAGACTGGGATTCACCAAGAAAGCTAGTAAGCACGAAGCATCTTTGTGAAAGAGACCTATTAAAGAATTCCCTCATCTTTTGAAAAATATATCTGTAAAGCAGTTACACATATTAATTCCAATTATAAGTAGATGTACATCAAGTGATTTGGCTGCATAAAACAAAACATTAACAACCCGCAACCCTTTTAAGGTGTGTTCCAGTGCTTTTGTATTTTACATACTGCTGGTAAATCAAACCTTGCCAGTTACTCAGTGGCATACAGCGACTGTTTCTCAATAATGAAAGATAAAGCAATTTGACTGTTCTATAAACCTTTCACAGTGAACTGACTAAGCAAATTCCTTTGATTTTCAGGAAGCAAATTATATATATATATACACATATATATATATATTTAGATGTGGAATGCAAAAGTTAAACAAAGTGAAATCTAAATGTTCTTTTTTGTAAGAAGTAGTCCAAATAATATTTGGTTTACTTAGATACCAAGCAACGGACTTCATAACGCACCTGATCTAAACAGACTAGATGTTGGTGGAGATGAAGAAATCAGAGGGAGAGACTGCATGAGGAAAGCTGGATTGCTCGCTAGCGTTTTAGCAGCCGAGGCCTTTTGTAAGTTTTGAAACACCACCCTTAGTAAAGAATTCGGCAGGTTATGTTCAGAGATTGCTTAAGATTTTGAGTATGATGAAAGTTTCCTGCTTTGGTGTTGTAAACTTATACTCTGGCTCAAGGTCATTTTTTTTTTAATTGTTATTTCTAATACGTTTTTCATTTTTATATAAGAACCGAAGTTAGTTGAAGAGCAAGTATTTTAATTTAGAGGGAAAAAAAATCTTCCACAGTGAGTATAACCCATGAAATTTCACTACCATGGGTATGTTCATAGTCAAACCCAAGTTTTCACTATGGATATAGAATTTGATAAACATAGCGCCCCAGACAAATACAGAAAGAGAAAATAACTACCGTCCTGATCGCTACTTCCTTGCATTCACATTTTAAGAGCAAAGATTTTACTTGGGCATTATCATATGAGAAGTAAGTTGAACTACTTAATAACCAATCACCAGTTTTCTAACAAACTGACTTCTCCTGTGTCTTACACTTCTGCCCAGTGTTGCTGTTGTTTTTTCTTCTGTATTTACCGTTCCTCGTAGTTGAAATAGACAAACATTCAAATTGGATAGAACTGGTAAGACAGATAAAAGGACAAAGTGTGAAATTATGCTAATAAGAATAGTACAGATAATGTGATAAAACTTGTGTTTCTACAGATTGCTCAAGGAAACTCTGGGATTCAACACAATATATGTAGAAGGCACATAATTCTGACTCAAGGAAAGAACACATATACTTAAAGGGAGCTTATAAGCAGGATGTAAATCAGCTTTTTATACAGGTAGATAATGATAGGACAAGGGGGAACGGTTTTAAACTGAAAGAAGGGATATTTGGATTAGATGTTAGGGGAAAGTTTTTCACTGAGAGGGTGGTGAAGTGCTGGCAGATGTTCAAGGCCAGGTTGGATAGGGCCCTGGGCTATCTGATCTAGTGCCTGATACAGAGGATGGCAAGCCTGCCTGGGGCAGGGGGATTGGAACTAGATAATCTTTGAGATCCCTTCTAACCAAAGCCGTTCTATGATTCTATATGGAGAAACAGCCAAACAAAAATACTCCAGGGCACCTAGCACAAGAAAGCTTTTAGCAAGCAGCGTCTAAGACTAAAACTATATAAGCACAGGAAAAGAAATTCATATTTCTTTGTGATACCTGAAAGTATATCACATGGAAGCATATAAGTGACTCTCTTTATTCTGTCATTTTATGAAGGTGTGAGCTTTACTTTCATACCAAGCACATCAATAGATTACTGAAATAGCTCACAGAGACAGGTAGTTTTTGGTAATTTGTGGCTGGCATATGCACTGGCCACAAACACATTTAAGTTTCTGTTCTCCAAGGCTTTTAAGGAGCTTTCAAAGAAAAGCAACTTGATTACTTTAAGGTGAGCTTAATTTGGTTTATGGAAAGGATAAAAAGATGGTGTTATTTTTGATAGCAAGTAACTGGACTAAGGATGTAGGAAATTCTTCTGTAGTTAACAATGTTATATTCATACCTTGACGAATGAACAATATTGGATTCACGCAGGTGTGGAAATCCCCGTCCTACAAACCACAGAATGGTCATTTACAACGATGCCAGTTCTGAGCATAACATATCTACTTAGTACACGAGGCATACATCTATGTAGCTGGGTTACATTAAGAGGAAATGTACACACTGTGAAGACCATTTTGAATTCTAGTTTTTGTTCAAGTTTCAATTGGACAATTGGACAGTGTGCAAACAGAGTTGCTTTCATGTTGTATTTGGGTGCTGCTTATATATATATATAATCTTAGTATTTGAGATAGTGTGTATCTAAGTACATGCAGCTCAGACTATTAAACCAGAGCTGGTGATAATCACTAAAATGGTATCCCAGGTAATAATAACTTATTGTGTACACGGGGTATAACTTCATATTCTGGAATTAAGCATATACTGAACTTTTGAATCCCTCCTGCTACCCAGTAAAATAAAAATAAGTTCCTGTGACTAAAAAGAAATAAAAAAAATAATGCCAATTAGAATAGTAACTAATAAAAATAATCTTCATCTGAAGGACAGCTGTGGAACCTTATGTAGCTTTACTGTCTGTAATTTTCAGTACGGAATGATGAGATGATGAATGATGTCATATCTTAAACACATAGAGAGATGGCTTATTTCACAATAAAATCCAGACAAACAGATCAAAATAATACCTCTTAATAACTAAAAATGTAGAAGATTATCAACATGAGTCTGCTAAGCAGTGCTTCAAAGAAAGACATAAAAATACTTTGCCTCATTTTTTTTCTTAATATCTTTATAAGAATACATGACTTGGCAGACAAAAAGTTTTCTTATTTTAAATAGACTAATCTTGTATTGATGCACCACAAAAAGCACTGCTAAGAAAACACCCCGCATCTCAGGTGGGTAAAATATTAAGGAGACTTTTCTACAGTTCTCAGTGAAGGAGAAAGTACTTTAGATGACCACAGTGTCATAGAAGTGACAAGAAAATGAACTAGCCATAACGCTACCGATAGTTCGTAAATTTCAAGTAATACATGATTTGTTTTTAAAATCTGCTAGTTAACTTGTCTTAGACTAGGCTCCAAACTGATTTACTTGTAATACAGAGGACACACAGGAATGACCTGGCAAGGAAAGAGATCTATTAACTTATTTCTGAACATGAAAAAGGGAAATTAAAGCAATAAGGTGGTAAGGTTTAATTATTTGTTAATTTTCTAGCCTATGGTGACAACTTCCAGGTAAAATGCTACAAATGATGTTTATTTTGGGAACTGCAAATGCCCAATTCCAAGGTCTGAGACTAGCTATCACATATACTAACTTGTGGACGTACCAAAAAAGGCAGGGTATGGCATTAGTGATAGCTGTGAGATCTGATACTCTGGCAAGTTACAGAAAATCAGATCTTGGTAACAAAAAGTACGCTTGGTGAAATTATGAAGGGCACGTCCCTTAATTGATAAATATCTCTTATTTTCCAAGTTCTCTTCCCCTTTAACATTATTACAGAATGTTAATTTTATCTGCTTACTCTAGAAAACGAAGTTTACAAAAAAAAAAAAAACACCAAAAAACAAAAACCCACCACTTAGCATGGTGGATATTTAGTTTGGTAAAAAAAAAACAACAAAAAACAAACATAAAAATCTGAAAAGAGCGTTCACAGAAAACATGACAGCAAGTGTTTTCTCTTGTGCTTTTAAAGGAGAGTACCTGTGCGTTGAGCTTAGGGCACTCCTGATTCTTCTGTCCTTGATTCTGTCCTACTGCAACTGCATAGGTGGCAAGCAGAGTCCAGAGACGCAGGGCTTGCATACAGGCTGCCAACAAAAACCAACCAAATCCTTTTAAGAATTGGTTTGCTATATTACGTGATGTTTGCTATTCCTGCTGTACAGAAATAAAAGCAGACATGCAAGGTACACAGCTAGATCTTTCTGAAAATACCCACGCTTAAGACTACTCTGATACATATTTAAAAGAAGAAGAGTGTGCAAATTGATTTATCCTGTTCAAAAAGAAACTGGTGAATATATTTATTCCTTCAATGCTCGTCATTTCTAATAAATACAGTTTGTCACAGTAAACAACCATTTACAATGCCTCATCTCTTCACTCTGGCTTAAAAATGCAGGCAGAAGATAGTCCTGTTGACAAGCTGCGCACACTTACCGGAGGGTTTTGCAGGAGCAGCTGCAGAAGCAAAAGAAAATTCCTCTCGCTTGAGAAACACTAATATAGCAGCGCAAGGTGCAGCTGAGGGCGTTTCCAAATACAGCCTGACTAATCCCCGTGCAAAACCCCAGGGTCCTGTGACGCACGTCAGCACTGCACAGCAGTTTGTTATGCTCAGCAGTGCAGCCCAACGGCATACAGACCATCAGCTGGTACGCCAACAACAAAACCTTTGACCTTCTCTGAATGAACAGCTTTCACGGATGCAGCAGGCAAATGTGGACTGCTTCAACAGAGGAAGAGACTTGTTTCTCAAAGCACAAGTTTGTTGTTACTTTTTAGCTGTTTTACAGAATATTTCCCAGTATTTTATGGTTTCCTGTTCTAGTGCCACAAACTCCTTTCAGCTTCCTGATACGGTGACATAAATATTTACAAGGCAGCATGCATTTATTTGCGTAGAAACGGCAAATGGATCACCCTCTGCTTTGACTTTTAGTAAGCATGCAGTACCGAGACAGGAAATCAAGGAGGTTTGTTTGTGAGGGCTTCTGAGTGACACGCTGACTCAACATACTTTCAGAAGGTTGTCACAGGGCATACTGCCGGATCAACGACTGTAACTAGGTGATATGGAGGATGTATTTTGTTTTAAGAGGACAAATGATGTATTTTCTAATCATGCTCCCACTTTATGATTGTGTAAAAGCTTGGAAGTGCCACTGTTGTAGCAGCAATAGTACAGGCTTCCCTATGCTATATTCCAATTCACGTTCAACCGTAGGTTTGTGATAATTACTTCAGGCTGCCAGGACAAACCACTAACTCAGTAAACAAAACACATTACCAGGATTCTAGAAATACCCTTAGCTATGAAAACCTCCTTTCAAGGAAGATGTGTTGTAGATGTGTTGTTTTTCTACGTTACACAAATAAAAAATTGAATAGATAAATGGACATTTTCTGAATGGTACAGTGGATCCCTACATGCTTTGTGCCCGTGTTCCAACTGTAGGCCAGTATGCAATCTGTCAGGTTTCCCTAGACTGCAACCTACAGAGAGCAACTCCATTTTTTCTAGCTGTACCTTTTAGTTTGATCCAGAGAACCAGTGAAAACTTCAGCTGATGCTACACACACAACTTAAGTCAACTTATCCTCTTTGAAGCAAATGAGTTCCTTCCAAATGTACATGTCAAGGACTGCAAAAGAGTTGGAAAGATCTGTTCAATTAAGATAACCCCTGCAAAGACCACATGCAATAAGCCAACCCTAGTTGGCACTGGTATCTGACAGGAATCACACCTCTCATTCCATCTATTCATTATATCATTTGTACCCAGTTGTAATACTAAACATGCAGGTTATACTCACTTTTATAGTATTTGCGCATACAGTTCATATGCTATTAGTTGAAAGTACCTCCATAATGTTTGGGAAAGTTATGTATAATGCAGTACAGCAGATAATTATTCGCACAATAAAAGCTGTAGTTTTGGAAAGTATCTGTCTTTGAGCTCTTATGTATCTCAAAGTCAACAAAAGTACTGACATCACTAAGTCTTGTGAACTTCATAGGTAAGACTGGGACATGGTGGTGCTGGGGCTGGCCTGCTGATATTTTGATACCTGTATGGGAACTGTTGAATCACGGCCTGAACCACTGATTGATCACCTGAGGCGAGCACTGAGTCAGCTGCAGGAGCACAGGTGAAGGCAGTGCACCTGTGTGACCAGAAGAGGTGGAGTCTGGCTCCACCTCTCCCAGACCCCATTTAAGGGCTGTCCACCTTCCAGGGAAGGATCTCTTTCTGGAGATTGCTCCTTTAGAGATTTTTATTGCAAGCCTACGACATAGGTGAGCATTTCTCTTTGTATCGGTTGCCTCTTTTCCATCTCAGTAATCTTTCTAATTACACCATCTATGAAATATCTTGGCTAACAATACCATTTAGTCTTTATTCATTTTTTAACTTCACACCTTACAGTACATCAATGAGAAAATTAATTCCAATGCTATCAATCATTTAAAGAAAGTTAGTTTGTTGTTTGTGGAAGTGAAAACCAAACAATACATGTGCATAGCTTATGTTTTTTTAAGTTCATGTGAGATTTAATATTGAAAGAAAGAGTTGTAGAAATTGTCTAACTTCTACAGACTAATTTTGAGTATACCAGATGAATTAGCATTTTAAATGTCCAAACATGGTATTAGCAAAATTTTGAGAATGTTGTAAGCCAAATTTCTGTAAACATTAATACAGCCAACACCTAATTCTGAGAAAAACATCTTACATTATCTCTAATAACAGTATGCTTGACTTTTTTTTTTTTTTACTTTTCACTTTAATGAAAATATAGCATGTGAAACTTCTTAGACAAAATGAAGGGGACAGTATTTGTAGTTCTAAGAAATCTTTGCATCGTGTGCTTTATTCAGCTCTCTACTGGAGAAGAGAATAAGTGGCTACCACTGACTCTGTTCTGCTACTGCCAAGTTGAGTCAGCTCGTTGTTTGGTTTATGCTATTTAACTACTAGTAAGAGGTGAATCAGAATTACTCTTTCTTTTTCAAAGAGAGGGAAACAACCTCCAGCATGGTATTTCTACTCTCACAATACTGAAGTCATTTAAATATGTTTTGGGAACCAGAAATGAGATATTGCTGTTTCAACAGGAAACTTTTATTTTAAACTTCTTTCTTTGGCTGAAGGCCAAAGAGCCACATAACTCAACTGTGGAATATTGTAAGCAGAAGAAGACTGAAAACAAAATGAACAACACTTTAAATATTGGATGATTTGTCAGCAATTTAAGACTTTGAAAAAGTTCTGTTTCATCTGGTGGTGCATTAAGTGAACGTGGTTTGTAAAGATTCAGGATGCTTTCAAAGTGCTGAAAGTTTTTAGTTTAAAGCAAAGAAAAACTAGTTCTGCCAGTTTTACCTCTGCCCTATGTTCAACCTATTTCCTTGGGAAAAGGAATGAACACAGCACAGATAAGGTATGTAAGCAAATCAGCTGAACTTTAAGTAAAAAGTTGAATAGTTCAACTAAAATCAGCTTGGAAGATGAAGAAAGAAGACATATTAAAGTCTTTTCTGTTCTTTAGAACTTTCTACAGAAAACAGAGCTCACTGAACGCTTCTACAGGATAAACTTGAGCTTTTCAGAGCTTACTACCTTCCAGACTTGACTAGTGAGCCTACTACAACTGAATAGCTTTGAATAGTTAATGTATTTCCCAATTTTAATAAAACCCTTGCAGAATCACTTCTGAGCATTAAGAAACTTTCTTCCAATTTTTGTTTGTTTAGTAAGCCTCTCCAGTAGGTGTTTTCCAAATTAGAAAACATGGAAAACTAACTGAACCTCAGCACTCACATTCAAACCAAGCAGAAAAAAATACCTAAAAAGGAGGAAAAAAACCCAACAACCCTGTAATTCAAACATGAGTCTTCCTCATGCCCTAGTAAATTTGAGTTGATGAGCATCATACTGCTGCCAGCAATTGCTTTTTGTATTTGCAAATAACAACCATATGGAAAATAAGTGTTCAGCTTAATGCAATTGGGCTAAATAAAGCTTTGGAAGGATGTCTTGTGGGAATCATAGATAAACTTATTTTCTCAGTAGAGTTTAACTGTAAAAAAGAGGAAAAAAAAACTAGCCATGTTTATAGCTGGTATGATGCAATACAAAGCACTGTATGAATATGAAAGCTTGTGTATGTATTATAGAGTGAACTTGCAAGGAATGTAGATAAGTAAGAGATTGTTTAAACAGAAAGCATGAATAGCACTTGCTAGAAAAAAATGCTCAGAAAGGGATTTTATTTTATTATTTTATTATAATTTTATTTTATTGTGGCCTGGCAAACAGGACCGAAAATAAGAGCAAGAATCTCGCTTTCAGAACAAAAAAATCTTAATGTTAACAGCTTTAAGATTTAGTAGTACTGTTGGAGGTGTTGAAGCGTGTGTTTTGGCTTCTCAACTATCATGTTTCAGAAACTGCAAAAATAATGCACACACAGAACAGATTTGAAGAGGTCAACAGTGTATTCAGGGCCATATTTATCAATCTTATTCAACAGAGATTTTCTAGAACTCATCTAAAAACAACTCTTCTTTACGATACAAGAGGTCATCTTCAGACTGTCGGTTTATGACTAAACTACAAAAAGCTATTAGTGCTGTTCTCTCGTCACACACGTGACCAAATGTATGAGGGACAGCTGAACTTGTAGCTGAAAGATTAAATGCAATACTGGACTCCCTGCCTTAACAGGGAATAGAGCAGTAATGGAAAATGTACCTAGAAGGGCAGTAGGGATGAGTGATGATGCAAAAAGCTTACATGTAATGAATATACTAAAACTGTTCAGCCTGGAGAAGAAATGACTAGACGGCACAAGGAAAGTTAATACAGAAAGACTGTTTATGGTATCTTTAGAGATAACAATTACATAAAACAGTAAGATGTAGAATTACTTTCTAGTGATACTGTAAGTTTCCACAGCCTTGAAAAGGGTATCAGACAAAGTGATGACAAAAGCCCATTTTCAGTTATAGACTCTCTGAAATATAAGCTGCAAGAGGCTGGGAAATTGCTAGGAAACAAAACTGGGCTGATTTACCTCGTTATTATCTTTCTCTGGGCTGCGGCCAAAAAAACAGTATTTGTATCACGTGACACCTTTCATGGAAGGTAAGTTAAAATCCTCATTTATCACATGTGACAGGCAGAATCACTTGCTGCTCATGACAGTTCTTCAGATTAATTTTGAGTATCTTATTTTCCATTCTTTGCTTTTTTTTTTTTTTTCCTAACAGTCCTCCTACAGAGAGCAAAGAGACATAATTCATTTAGAAAATTAAGATTTTTGAATTTGAGTTTTTCCTTATTTTCCTTATTATTGCTATGGTAACAAGGTGGATGTTCAAGTCTCAGTACTTGAAAGATCCAACTTCCTCTCTTGTTACACAGAATGTAATGCTTACTGGAAGAATGTTTACACATGAGGTTGTTGGTGAACTAATCCTGCTACAAAATGTCCAGTCAAACAGTACCCAATCCTAAGTACCGGCAGTATGTAGACATTGCCCTATATTTAAAAATTCTTAATTAGCTATCAGAAGTGCAGAGACTCACCTTGCTTAATTATATAATTTTAATGAGCTGTACTTTTACTTTCCTAATGCTGCATTTGCACGTTTACTTTTTATTATGAAATATCCTGTGTTATGTCCGTGTGCATGCACTGAAAGAGCTTAAAAACAAGTGCTTGCCTCCCTAGCTTCCCATGTAACATTGCCTAGAACAGAATATGCACTAAACCCAAGGCCTGGACTGAAACAGTTGCTGTTGATTCTCTTATCTGCTTGCCAGAGGAAGAAGGAAAAAAAGCTTAAATTCACCAAGCTTAAGAATTCTGTATCTAGGTCAAATAAACTCTGACCCTTGAATGGCAGAGTTGGAGGACCTGGTCTGAAAGCTAAGTCAGCAGGACAAAGTTTAATCCACAATATATTACTAGACACTAAAATTCTCACGAAAGAATGCAGTGTTAATACAGTACTGCAGTTAAAATTACATGCTAAGACTAATTAATCTGAAAATTTAAATTAAATGTATTTTAAATGGGTTTTTTTTTACTTAAACATCTCAAAAAATAAAAATGTAATTCTAAAGATGAAATGCAGCTACCACACGCTCATGTTAAAGGTAATAGACAGTATGATAACTTGAAGTGTAATGCACTGTTTTGTGTCCGTGTCCCCATGCTTCCTGGGTACTTCTGATCATTTGATCCATTCAAAAATACAGCGGGTTGTTTTTTATTTCTTTATCTCTGGATTTGCTCTATAGGAGGGATAGAGGACCTGTTCAAAACACTTTGTACTGATACTGCCACTACAGTGCTACTACTGTTAATATACAAATATTACTACTACTTTGTACCAAACTCTACCCTTTGGTTTCATGTATAATTTTTCCATAGTAACATGGACAAAAATGAGGCTTTCCCATCAATTGATCTATGTTCCAAAGGCAGGTGCACCCGCCCCAGCAAATAACTGTGTAAAAAGTATACTTTGCCTGACAACTACTAAGTTTCCACCGAAGAGCAAGAGCTTTGAGGGAAAAGGTTAATGGTATGCTTCAATGGTGCTTGTGCTATCTGAGCATCATAGAGGAGAAACACAAACTCTTACTTGAAACAAAAGCTCCAATAAATTTGGATTATTTCACTGATCCGATTTACAGAGTGGGCAATTAGTTCCTGGTATGTGAAGGTATGAAGGAAGATATAGCTAACAAGTGAGGAAAAACTGGAAAGAATAGGTTAGACCAGAAACCTTTCGTGGTAGCAAAATGTCATGGTTTCAGCTGGGGCAGAATTCATTTTTTTTTCTTTTCTTTGTAGTGTCTGGTAGGATGCTGGGTTTTGGCTTTAGGAAAAAAACAATGTTGACTGCATACCCATGCTTCAGTTGTTGCTGCACAGTGCTGCAAGGAGCCAAGGACAAATCAGTTTCTCTGCTTTTAGTACCTTCCTGCTGGTGAGGGGAAGGGAGGTGAAAGAGAACCAGGGCAGCTGACCGGAACTGGCCAAAGGGGTATTCCATACTAATATCCCATCCTATATGACATCGTGTGAGGAAACTGCAGAACTGTGATGAGTTGGCTGGGATGGGAGCTGCTGCTGCTTGGGGACTGGCTAGGCACCGGAGCTGGTAAACAGTTGGGTTGTGCATTGTGTTCTTTTTCCCCCGATTCTCTCCCCAGTCCTACTGTGTAGAGGGGGAGTGTATGAAAGGCTGTGTGATGTTCAGCTGCCTGTTGGCTTACACAGCACAAAAACACCACAGTGTGTTTAGACACTTTGTGAATACTCAGTGTTCAATCTGGGCCTTGTCTCACACCATTAAAAACAAACAAACAAAAAAAACCAACAAGAATGAGAATAATTCCAACCTAAGTACGTTTTTGTTGTTTTTTTTTTTTTAAGATTGGCATATAAGAAAGCAGAAGCCACATTTCCTTCTACCACAGTGCATAATTTACATTGCTTACATAAGCCTTACTCAAAAGTTACTTTGTATTTATTGCTTGAGTTTAGTTACTTGGTGCAATTCTGAATTCTGCACTGAAAAAAAGAATACAGTTATGTCAGGATTCAAACACTCACTCTTTTGACTCGTGAGCTGCAGCCTTAAGCGTACATCCAATTCTAGAAAAATACTTTTTTTAGCACTCAAATGTAAGAGTCCCAATATCTGGGGTAGCCAAATTAGGAAAATCTAGCGGACTTTCAAGGAAGGATATGTGATCTTTCAAACAGTCAGAAACTTCGTCAGTGATAGAGGTGAGCACAACAGCTGCAGATGCCAAGTTAACAGCAGTGCTAGTCAAAGTGCTGCATGATTAACAAGGGACTAAGAAGCTGCCTGCAGCAATCGTGGTAAGTTCTGTGATGTGTGAAAGCAGCTGATCATCGGTGAGTACTTCTTGGTAAGTGAAAGCAAATGCAGCTTCTCAACATGACTGTCATATGAGGACCTCTATCTCAGGGTGTCACAGCGGACCAACTGCTGCACGGTGATTTGACTGGAAGCTGCCCAGAGGAAAAGGTTGTCTTGATATCCTAAGTTTTGTTCTTCACACCTGCAGTACACTTACTAAATTCTTTTGCCCAGGCTTGTTTGGCCTTATATCTCCCCACGTGCTAGTTAGAAAAGGAGGGTGGGGAACGTGGTTGTGAGCTATTTCTGCCTGTTGGCTGCAGTCAGCATGCGATAGGAGCAGCCAAGTTTCGGTACTGAGCATTTAACAGCCATCAGAGACATAGCTGCTGCTCCAAACCCTGCGTGTGCAGTAGCAGTTCAGCTGTACATGTCTGACTGGAGACAGTGTTGGCCAGAAATGCCAGTTGTTGGAGCACAGGGCATCTTAAATGACAAGTTATTTACCAAATGTGTATATCCACTTTCAGAGTGCCACTCCGCTGCTGCTGGGCATTGCACACTGCAGCCACCTGCTGTTTGGCACTGTCTGTTGCAGCTGCACTTCCTACGAGTGACTGCTTGAGAATTAAGTACCCCCTGACAAACGCACCAGCTTACAGCAATGAGGTCTGTCAGCCTGCTCCTCTCTCATGCTGCTTTTCCTTATACTCTCTCCAGTTATTTACAGGCTTCAGTACACAGGAACACAGTGTGCTTGTATGTGTGCAAAAAGGGGTTGAATGGTTGAAGGAAATTAACATGAAGTAGAACTAGACAAGACAGGAAAAAAATAGGTAATGTGCCCATGAATGAAACTCATCCAAGTGCCAATAACAGGTAAGAAGCAGATGTTCATGTTCCTTGAAGCAAGGCACTTTAGAAGATAACATACTTTGAAACATTTTCCAGAGTTGTTGTGACAGACAATCTAAGATGAATTGTTTTTACCTCTACAGGTACAACTAAACTTGCTATTGAGTTTCCAGCAACAACCAGGAAGTCCCACATGATACATGAGTGTCCATGCCATGCTCCTTCCATTCTGCTTTTTCATTTCAATTTGCTGAGGCTCACACTCATCTTTTACTGCCAGAATTTCACACTGTAGCTATTTAGATTCCTGACATCTAGTGTCATCAGTATACTATATATTATACACGCCTTCATTTCCTTCTCCACTTGTAGGTCACTGACTCACAGCAACGTGAAGGTCTGTATCCTTCCCTTGTCATTACCTTAAAGCAAGAAGCTGCTCTTGCCAGAGACTGGCAAGAAAATAACAATAATAATAATGCCTTTGCACACAACCTTATGACAGTCATGCTCACAGAATACTTATCTCTCTTCTTAACAGGTAACAGTTACCTCATTTCTTACTGTTTCTACTTATTTCTCTCCAGGTAAATTCAAATCCTGCAAGACTCATGCATTTCTCTTCCCCTCTATTAAAAAGGAAACTGGTGCCAGAAGTGCCTAACAACAGGCGGTTGAAAAAATTCCTCTAAACCAGGAAACTCCTTTTTAAAGTGATTTTAAATTTATCATCATTGAAGCTTGATGCAGTCCGTTTCATGGAACTTCACGTGACTGACTCAGTGTTTACTGATAACGCCGCACTTCAAAAATGGGAGTTGAAGTACATTAATCAGTGCCCAAAACAAAATCTCTTAGACGGTCATTAGAGGCAATATATTCATAGTTAGATTTCAAACTTAAACCTTTGCTTCCAGGTAAGAAGCAGGCTTTTTATTTTTATTTATTTATGAGTATTTTTTCAGCTTAAATTTGGGTACCAGGTTAATAATTTGGCTAAAAACATTCATCTGCTGGAAAGTGAGACAGACCTAAGCAATTCATTAATCTTATTATACAATAAGGAAACATGGTTACCCTTACATTTTGCAGAATGCTTGAACATTTACTTTCCATTAAAATTCCTACCAACATAAGTCCCCAATAACAGCTTACTTTACAGGTATTCTATTTGATTTGCAAAGGTCACTCTCATTTTAGCATTTGAACACTGCTATAGCTCAGCCTTTTACTTAGACTCCATTCTTCCATTCACCTAACTTTAACCAAGAAAAAAGTAAAAAAAAGTGCTGTAATTAATTACTATTAAAAAAAGAATACATTGGTGAAAAACTCACGTAATTAAAGTGCAGACAGCCTGGGATCCCTACTAATTTTGGTAAAACCAACATTCTTCAGAGTCTGAAAACAAAGTGTAACCATCCTCAAAGAAAACTCCAACAACAAAAAAAGAATCTACAAAACTAGAAGAGAAACTGTAAATTTGATACTTGAATGCCAAATACTGGCCTGACATAATAATTCATATACTATAAAAATGTATTTTAACAAAGCAGTATTATTCTTTCCCACCACGCTAACTTATACTATGTTACAGACTGGAGAGCTGCACCTTTTCCTCAAAGCTTTCCCCAAAGCTCAAACAAAGGTCTCTCCCTGATAAAGTATACAGACATAGCATCTCATAAATGCAAAATGTTGAATCAAATCTGCACTGGCGGATAAAAACCATCTCAGGAACTTCTTCAGAATGCAAAATATTCAGTATAATAAACACTTACACGCATTTTCTCCCTTATTTGACAGGCTAAAAGCTTGACATGATGTTTACATAATTTCCTTGTGAAATAAGAGAAATATCCCAAGCTGACTACATGTGTTCATGAAAAATACTCCTTGAAGAAGACTTGGAGCTGATGAACTAATGATTTTAACTGCCAGTTGAAATGACAGCTCTGGGAGCGAGTAGATAGCATTGACGTATGTATCTAGTCAGTAAAATATCTTCATATGAGAAAGCTGCCATGCTTCCAGCAAGCTCTGCCTTTCCCCGAAAGCTTAAAGCTCTGAACAGTGATCCTAAAAGCAGAATTTTGAGAAGTATCTATTTAGGATCATAGATTTGTGTCTGAAAACGTTATCTGAAGTGTTTACCTGAGAGATTCGTTTATCAGAAATCCATTCACCGTTGACATAATATATATTTTTTTCAGTAGCAAAGGCGCCGAGTTAATGCAAACACACCTTTAAAAACCATTAGGCATTTTTATGAACGATAGCACAAACGTGGCATCGAGTATAGGAGCTGGTGAAAAGGATTTGCTTTGGCTTTGGAATGTCTGAATGACAGCTCGTGTACTCTTAGTCTATTGCTCACGTGACTCTAAGTTCTAGTATTAGAACTAATTAGAATTATAGTATTCTATAGTATTCTAGTATCAGTACTAGAATTTAAAGAGCTGTTTGTAGTTAACTAGTGTAACTCCACAGAATGTTTCCAAATGCATTTTATAAAATCCAAGCTTTTTTTGGAAAAAAAAAAAAACAAAAACCAAAAGCAAACCACTATCCGTAAGGGACCTCACAGAAACCAAAAGCAAAACATCCCACTGAGCGGTGGGACTCCAAACACCACAGAAATACTCTTTCCAGCGGCAAGGACGAGGGTTGTGATCAGGAAGAACGCTCGCTGCAGTTCTTCTCTGGGCCCACGTTATCAAACCAGGCACTGTACCACTTCTACCGGCCACAGCCAAGCGAGACCGCCTGCGTATCGGCCGACCCGTACAAACAGCCGAGCTTTCGGTGAGGTCCTGCAGGGAACCAGCCGGCCAACACGCAGGGCCGTGCTGATGTCTGTTCAGTCCTTCACCACCGCGGCTATCGCTGGCACCAGCGCATCGCCTGCGCTGCTTCGGCCTTTCAGTGCCCAGCGGTCACGCGAATAACGCTCGACGTGACGAATTTACCAAGGCGGACAGCGAGACGGCTCAAGCTCCTTGTAGCACCCCACGGGGCGCCGCTCCCCGCTTTCAGACAGGGGCCGAACGCGGCCGCTGTTACCCGTCGGGAGGTCCAGGCGGGCTCTGAGCCGCGCCCGGCCTCCCACACGTACCATCTCGATGATCTTCGTCTTCCTGCCCGTCTTCTTCTTCATGGTGAAGATGTACTGGGCCAGCACCACGCCGCCCACCAAGGCGCACACGCTGGCGCTGGCCACCGCCCCCATCTTGGCCACGGCCGCGCGGTCCATGCCGGCCCCGGCCCGCCCTGCGGGCGCGCAGCTCGGGACTCCACGCGGGGCTCCGCGCGGGGCGGGACCACGCGGAGGGGAAAGGGGGAGCCCGGGAAGCACCGCGCGCCTCAGAGAGGCGCGCCGGAGCACGGAGCCGTTCCCGCGAGAGCTGTGAGAAGGGGATATACCCACCGGGAGCTGAAGATGCTCCAGAGGAACGCAGGTGAAGCCCCGCTTTCCCCTCTCGCACCCCCGCGGGTTGAAGTGGGAGAAGCCGGCGCGGCGGCGGCCACGCTTCCGGCGGCGCCGGACTACGTTTCCCAGCACGGCCGTGCCGCGCGCCTGTTGTCACGGCAACGGCGGGAACGGAGCCGTAGTGCTGCTGCCGGCCTCCGCGGCCCCTGTGGCCGGGGTCCCTCCGCTCGGCTGCCAGCTCGGTAAGCTCCCGCCGCTTCTCGGCGGCCGAGGACTGGGGCTCCGAGTGCGGAGCCGTGCGCGGGGGAAGGCGCGCGGGTGGGCTGCGCGGGAGTGAAGCGAAGCACGTGTTGTCCCACGGGATGGGCAGGGAGGAAGGAAACTTTGGCTCCTTCTGATGACTCCGGTTTTACTCAGAGGCGCCGGCACGGGCTGCCCTGGGAGGTGCCCATCCCTGGAGGCTGCACGGAGCCCCGGGTCAGCCTGAGCTGGTGGGTCACAGGCGAGGTGCAACTGAACGGTTATAAATGCCCCTTCCATTCTAAGCCCTTCAGCCGTTCTAGATGGTGCCCGACCCGCCCCACCGTATTTACGTTTGAGCGCTGTCACACGGAGTGTAACGGTTGAGGCTTGACTTAGACCCCGAAGCACGGCCGGGGAGCTGTGGGCTGTGAGCTGAGGTAACGCTGCTGTCAGGCTGCCTGCAGAAGGATTTCTCTGCTGTCGCCTAAAATAGCGGCAGGTATGGAGAGGAAAAGCTGATTTGTGCCCCGTCTGACCGACTTCTTCAGGCACGTCGCTGGGGCATCTGCAAGGCGATTATTCGGGGGAGGTTCTGCTGCTTTTTATAGCTTCATTTGCTTTTCTGAAATAAACGCGTATGGAAGTCCACCAGCAGAGTCATGGGGTCGTTTCAGGTAGAAGGGACCCTTAAAGGTCACCTAGTCCAACTCCCCTGCTATGAACAGGGGCAGATCAGAATGTGATTTTTTTTTTCCTTTTTCTCCTGGGTAAGACAAACTCGGTTCTGTGACTTGGAAAACTTCTGAATTACTTTTTCAGGGCTCCTTCCTTTGGCTTTTAACCCTTCTACAAGTTGCAGCTTTCTTGCTTTTTTTCTTACCTTCTTCGTGTTATTCTATCACAATTAGGCTATGAATTTGTGACAACAAACTTTTTTTTTTTTTTAAGTACTCAACCAGAAACATCTGAGATTAACATGCATTCAGCTCCCACTAAAGCAATGTGAAGCTAGATGATGATATACCCGTAGTTAAAGCTGTTATTATTGGAAGAAAAGAGGCTTGTTCAGAATGTTGCGTTAGTATAGGTTTCAAAAACAATTTGCTTCCTTTTCAGTGAAGAAGAATGTCATTGTTTAAAGCTCGAGACTGGTGGTCCACCATACTTGGGGAGAAGGAAGAATTTGATCAAGGCTGCCTATGTGTTGCTGATGTTGATAATAGTGGCCAAGGTAAATCCAGAATTACTCGACTAATGACTTCTAAGCTGCACAGCTGTGAGTTTGCTGTTACTAGAGCAATGTGTACTGAAAACTTGTTGGGCTAATTAGCTAGTTAGTTTAAGGTCTGCTATCTTTGATGTGTCTCTGTAGACTCGATAAGACACATTTAGTGCATTTGTCTTTGTATAACCCAGAGTTCTAAATACCTTAATTCGCTCTTGTTTTATTTTATCTGTGGTAGATAATTTCTTTAAAACAGCACACAGTATGCAACACAGGAAATTGAACATGGGAGCAAACACAGAAATCCATGAAAGGATTGTGGGGAAAAAGTTTAAAAATAAATAAATAAAAAGGAGGGTGAGAATAAATAAGAATGCATTTTAAACAAGCAAACAGCCTTTTGTGTCTGGAAAATACGAGGAGATTGAAATAAGTGACTGAGTAAACCCTGCTGTTCTATGTAGTCAGTAACAACGTGAAAGTGAAGTATGGAACTGACGTGATGCCTCTTTGAGGATCTATCTACAGTAGCTTATGATCTTTGCATAAAAAAGTAAGAAGTGGAAGTTCTTGTGTGTAAAAGATAAAATATTTGGGAACTTCTTATTCAAGATTGTTCATTTAATTCAAGATGGGTTTTTTTGCTTACTATGGGCTCTTGAGTTTGATTTCACTGTTGGCAGACTTTTCTTTTTCTTCGTTTTTCAGGAGAATTTGAATGAATTTGAGCCATGTAACTGTTTTGAGTGACCTTTTTCTGTGGGAACTGACTGAAGGTGTTATGGATCGAAACTTTTCTTTGTGGCAAAAAAAGTGAAACTGATGCAAAAGCAGGGCTTGAATTGTTTTGTGGGAGAACTCTTGTATTTACTCCTAAGCACTGTAGATAATAGAATGACTTAGGCTGGAAGGGATCTTCTAAGACCCTCTGGTTCCAACCTGCTATGGGCAGGGTTGCTACCCTCAAGATCAGGCTGCCCGGGGCTCCATCTAGCTTGGCTTTGAGCATGTCCAGAGATGAGGCATCCACAGCTTCTCTGGGCAGCCTGTGTCAGTGTCTCACAACCCTCTTGAGTAAAGAATTTCTTCCTAACATCTAATCTAAATGTCATATCTTGGTTTAAAGCCATTCCCTCTTTTCCTATCGCCATTAGACTGTGTTAAGAGTTGATCGCTCTCCTGCTTGCAGGCTCCCCTCAAGTACTGATAAAGCACAATGAGGTCTCCTCAGAACCTTCTCCAAGTTAGCTCCCTCAATTTTTCCTTGTAAGAGAGGTACTCTAGCCCTCTGATCGCCTGTGTGGCCCTCCTCTGGACCCATTCCAAACAGCTCCACAGCCTTCCTTTACTGAGTGCCCTGGGCTTGGATGTAGTACTCCAAGTGAGGCCTCATGAGGGCGCCTGTATCAAGGTATCTATTCTAATTTTTCTTTTTTAGATCAGACTCCTCCTGAATTTTCTTCTAAAGAAGGTGAAAAAAAAAAAAGTCCTTACTTTAGAAAGCTTAAGAATTTTTAAAGAATGCATAACTAAAATAGATTCAAAGATTTAGGTTATACTATTGTTTGTTTACTGCTATTGGGATACTTGTTACAGAACTGAAGAAAGGATGAGTGGAGAAGGCAGACAGCATTTTTCTGGGACTTTGGTTTTTTTTTTTTTTTTTTTTGGTGGATAAGAGGAAACAGGCAGTTGTTCTGAATGGGCACTGCTTTCCAGTTTCACAGAGGGCCTAGTTTCACTGGACTTGGTGTCCAGTGAAGCCATGCCAAACCTTATGAACACTGTGAACTTGATTGAGGAGTATTTGTGTGCTGTCCTGCCTTCTGGAGAAATGTTACTGGATTTGAGGTTTATTTGCATTTATGATAACGATGCTGCTTATACAAAGGAAAGAGGTACTGGAAATTGCTTTGCATTTTTTTGTGGTTGTTGTGGGAGGCTGTTCTTTCCTTTTTTTTATTACTAATTTTTGTTGCTAGTCTTTTAGTTGTCAGTGAGTATTTGCATGTTTTAAATACTAATTCCAGAAAAAACCTGTTGTAGCTGTTG
Organism: Oreortyx pictus; assembly: GCA_036925125.1. Taxonomy (NCBI): domain Eukaryota; kingdom Metazoa; phylum Chordata; class Aves; order Galliformes; family Odontophoridae; genus Oreortyx; species Oreortyx pictus. The sequence goes on along the minus strand of JAUPFR010000007.1, from coordinate 46,251,609 downwards.
TACTCCTCTTTGAAGTAAGCAGTCTGTCTCAAGAGCTGATCTCAAGGCCTTGTTTTCTTCTGTTGACCTGATGTAACAATTCTCTGTATTTAGTTTAGATCTGCTGACGTTTCTCCAAATGCAGCCTTAAATTTTAGCAGTTCTGCCAGTGTGATATGTGTACATACAGGTGGTAGATATCGAAGCTAAAAGTTTGAAATAGTATACGTAGTATAGTAAATGTTAATCAAGCCACGTAAATGCCCTATCATTTCAGGGTATTCTTCAGAGCTCTTCAGAAATAAATTTAATTCTTCATGTACTGTGCATTTTGTAATCTCATTTGGTTGTTTCTTGTAGATAAAATTATTGCGGGCAGTTATATGGGATATCTCCGCATCTTCAATCCGCATCCTGTGAAACCTGGAGAAGGAGTGCAAGCTGAGGACTTGCTCTTGGAAGTGCAGTTACAAGAACCAATACTGCAGGTGGAAGTGGGAAAATTTGTTTCGTAAGTTAACAGCAGCCTGTGTTGCTGATTACTATGCAAGGCATAGGTGTGGTTTGCTCTTCCTGTTTTGGGTGGTGCGGAGTGGCTTTAGCTTTCACATTGATGCCTGTTGAACTTATCTGTGAATATTATAGTGTGCATTTGGTCTACTTTGTTGAACCATCACAATTTTACTTAATGCCTAACTAGAGGAAAGTAGTCCAGGTACTTATACTATTGTCTTGAAGTAGAACCAGAGGGGTAGAACCTAGAAGTAGAACCACATAGAACCAGGGGAAAAGTTATACCGAAGTTTTCCGGGTATTAAGAAAACATGTCAGTAATACTTTCCTGTAATTCTAGTGTCCTAAGATGTAATATTGCCACTTTTGGGGGTGTTTGATAGAGTATTGAAGATCTTCAGTGAATTTAGTTGAAATAAGTGGGCAGGTAGAGGAAAGATCTACTGAAATTTGGAGGAGGGAGAAGATAAGTATAGATTTCCAAGTTCTATGTCTTCTTCATTATTTAATTCTCGTAGTTTCCATACAGCTGGTACAAAAGTATATTTTAAAAACAACTGAAATGGCTGCTGAGTAGTGTTTGGTTGAAATAATGATCTTCTCATCCACTTAATTCTTTAACAGAGTTAACAACATTTTGTTCAGAAAGAATTTCAAGCTGACCTGGGAAAATAATTGATATGCTTTTTATGCATAAATCTAGGGGGAAAAATATTCTAAAGGGGTTCATCAGTATTTGAAGCTAATTTCAAAATTAAGAAGTGTAAATTTAGGAAGGTTAGTACTAGGGTGTTTTAGGCTACTGTCTAATACTCTCAAAAGTTAGGATCATGCCAAGACCTGAAAGTAGTTTTGACATGTTGCTTGAATTTTTCCTCATGCATTTAACTTGAATTTTATCTGAAAACAATATTTTTTTCCTCCCCATTTATTTTTTTCAATTTATTTCTTTATAGAGGTACTGAAGGACTTCACCTGGCTGTGTTGCACTGCCGAAAGCTCTGTGTGTATGCTGTTTCAGGTAAGTTTACAGATGCAAGGTATCTTGTGATTTTATTTTATTTTTTAAAGTACATTCTAAAGTTGGATTAGGTTGAATGCTAAAGTCAGTATATACAGAGTGCTTTCTCATCATCTGCAGTCACATTCTCTTTCTCACTCATGTATAAAGAAGAGACATTAGTAATTATGTCAAAATGTTTCCTAATGGCTAATAGATCTGGTAAGCAGCTCAGCACATGAGGTGCTATGATGTGTATCTGCAGTGGATATTATTGGACTCCTGCTTTTCTCTCTGTGGTGCTCTAGTTAAGTTCCCACAGGGAGATGGAGTTGATCTGACTTACAGAATTTATGGCATTGCTCGCCTAGGTTAGTGATGAGACTTAGCTTGTTTAGTGTCAGCATATGAAAGCCTGCAGGATTTATCTAAGTAAAAGTGCTTGTGAATGACCATCTCTCATTACAGTTTTAGAAGTAGGTGTTACTATTCAAGGTGCTCGTGGTTAAATAGTTGTTTAATGACAACTTACTTAAAATTGTTTCACATTTCAAAAGATAATTATTTCATAGAATCATAGAATTGAGTTGGTAGGGACCTTTAAAGGTCACCTAGTCCAACTCCCTTGCAATGAACAGGGACATCTGTTAGATGTCTAGATAGCTAGATCAGTGCCCATTCCAGCCTGACCTTGAAAAGTTTTACAATCCTTTAATAGATTTTTCATACTAATGTGCAAGCATTCATGATCTAATGAGTGCTCTAATGTTCTATTTTCTTAATTTTTGATACTTATAAACAAGCTCCTTCCAAAAACAAAGATCACTATTTCTTTATCCTTTCACATCAAATTAGAATTTCATAAAGTGGAATTTTACCTGTTTTATACATGTTGTCATGTGTCTGTTATTCGTAGTAGTTTCATTTTAATAACTCTCCTACTGGACAAATGAAAGCATCTTTTAAGGCTGACTAAACATTTATCATAGATTCTTTATTACAGTCAGTATGCACAGACTACCTTCTCTTGTTTTTTCTTACGATGTTGATCTGTAAATACCCATCCAGCCAGGGCTTTGTCCTCCAAGTCTGCCCCAGTGTTCTCCTGAATGTGGGCCTACTTTCATGTACCCACTTAGAAGTGGGAGTGGATTTTAGTTAGAGCAATTGCCTGGAAAGTTAGCATAAACTGCAAATCTTTTCGCTTTTTAAGGTGGATGTTGAAATAATCCTTGTATACCTAAAGCTACGACAAATTTTAGCTTTATTTCAACTCATCCCAAAATCAATAGTAGTAAGTCAGAGTTTTTCGGGGTTGCTCTTTAAATTGGTAAACCTTTAACTGCATGGGTCTACGTGTCCTTTTTTTACAACCTAGATTCATGCAATCGTATAGATCCTTTGGTTTTTTTTTTTTTTTTTTTTTTTTTTTTTTGTAGAAACTCTTGGGAACGTGGAACATGGTAACCAGTATCAGATCAAACTGATGTATGAGCACCATCTTCAACGAACAGCTTGTAATATGACTTATGGACCATTTGGTGGCGTAAAAGGTAAGCTCTTTGCTGCATATTGTTATTTGCCTGTGAATAGTTGAGGATTAGCTTAGATTTTGAAGGTGATGGTCTCTTCTAGACAGCAGTAGCACGTATTTCTAAATGATAGTGTGTTTTATCTGATGCATATAAAAATAAGTTTTAAAGTTTTAAATAAATGAGGCAGAGTATTAAGCACAGAATAATTGTTTTCTCGTGTCTTGAGCACGTAATAAGCTTACAAGGATAGTATTGATATGGAAAACAAAACCAACCAAAAAATTGCAGCATTCAAAGTAATTGCTTTCTTCTGTGCTTTTATTCTGGTTTGCTTTTTGGCAACTTTCTTATCCTAGGCAAAGCAAGGTCAACACTTTCATTCTCTGATCCTGAAATACAGAGCATCTTTAAACATGCTTAATGCAGACTTAGGAAGGGAAACAAACCAAGCTATGATTTGAAAATATAACAGTGGGAAATAATATTTGGCGTACTTTTAGTTTTGAATATGTTTTCAGTCTTTGAACTTCTGTGACGTAGTTATGAAAATTATAAATCTTTTTTTTTAATTTGAAAGCGTTTAGATTTGCTCTACATTCAGCACTTTCTCTTCAGAAGACAAATTTTCCTAGAAATATTGCGAGATAGTGGTCATCTGCACAAATAATGTCCCTGAGCTTTTCACAGGGTAACGCCACTTCAATAGGCAGAAAGCCTTGTGAGATAACATGGCAAGTATAGTCAGAGAGCCTCTTGGTTCTGTAACTGTAATCTCCTAATAATAATGCTGCAGTGTCACTTTAAAATGAAGCTTGTCCCTGGGAAAGAATTCAGCTGATCACAAATTGTACTGATTGAAGAGACTTCATGTGCTAATTCTGCCCAACAGTCTTGGAGAAATGTGTAACTTAAGTCAATAGAATGAGAAGGTAAGCAGTACTGTGGGTATTTTGAAGGGTGGATGTATAAAGTGCAGGCATATTTGTGTTAACATTAAAAAGAGATGCCGATTTTTCTCTAAAACTGAGAAGAGATTATAGCAGGATTCTTGACACATTGCAGTGGAATTGCAGTAACGGATGGATTGAGGGATCATAAGCTAAGAGTTATTAGTGTCTCTGGAGTGACGTGGTGATAAGACAAAATATCCATTTAGCACCACGCAGTTCTGCAGAATAAAATCTCTGGATTTTTGAGCCATGTATGTTTGTTTACTGTAGAGATCCGGCAGCTCAATCTTGATGCTGGATTTATCTGACAAGATACCTTATCAAAGCTGCGTGGGATGTAAATCCGGTAATGAGGAAAATACCTTTGCAAGCTGGGAAAACCAGATGATGTTTACCTCAGTGCTAACTAAGCCAGCCAAGTAGTTTCTAACTCCTAGGAGAGTCAAATTAACATTGAGTTCTGATGGAAAACGCTCAGTAGGAGAAGCAAATGGAACTCCAGAGTGTTCTGTACGTTTCTCTTATTTTCTAGTAACATTTTCTTTTCCAGCTTGTCAAACTGCTGTCCTTTTCCTTTATTTCTTATGTTGCAGTTTGCATTAGTGTGATTGCTGTAGGAAGAGAATTGCCTCAAGTTGTGTTTTGAGGTGACAAGGAATGTTATTAAAGAATGAAGGCAGACATTTTTGTTGGTCATAAATAATCCCCATTACTATCAAAAGATAAAGAAGCTTTAAGACCTAAATCTAGAGAAATCATATTAGCCTGTTGTAGGTATCTGAACGTTCTTGAAGAAGAAGAAGAACTTGAAGAAGGTGAAGTAGATACTGGAAAATGCTCTTAATTTTATGTGGCTTTCTTGGATTTAGTATCCTTCTTTGTGGATTTCTTTAAATATTTGACTAGATAGCAGCACTAGACTGCACTGCCATTCAGTGAGACCTGGACAGGCTGGAGAGTTGGACAGGAAGGAACCAGATGAAGTTTAACAAGAGCAGGTGTAGAGTCTTGCATTGAGAGGAGAATAGGTGCGTGAACTGGCACAGGTTGGGGATGACCTGCTGGAGAGGAGCTCTGAGGAGAGGGACCTGGGTGTCCTGGTGGATGACAGGCTGGCCTGGATGCCTACCTGTGCAACCTGGTCTAGGGAGCTGCTTTGGCAGAGAGGTTGGACTCGATCTCTGGAGGTCCTTTCCAACCCCTACAATTCTGTGATTTCTTGTCAAGGCTATTCCTTTATTCTTGTCCTAGCCTTTTGCAGTGAATCTGGTCTGTGTTGTTGTTTTTTTTTAATGTAACATCTATAAACGTTCCATTCTCTTCTTGATGTTTATGAATGATAATGCTGGCTGTATTTTCCATCTTGCTAGACTAACCAGAGTGAGTTGGTAGCGTGCTGTTAACTGTACTAAATGGATAGATGCTTGGCCTGTCCTGTTTCGCTGTCTATATGTGTGTCTTTGGCAGATGTTCTGTGCTGCAATTGAGCCATCCACTGTATAAATAAATATACATATATTTTGACTGACTATGTGACTTCCGCAGTTCTGCAGTTCTTGCTGAGTGTCTGCTAATAGTCTATCTTCAGGGAAGGTTAATTCATAATGGTGTAAGTGCTGTCAGTGTGCAGTAGTGAGCCTGCTTTGCAGTGTGAGCTCTGTACCGCACTCCAGAGGAATTGAACTAAATAAATGGAAAGGTTTTTCATATTTATTGCCTTCTCTGTTACTTGTGTAGCTAATATGTATCTTTTCTCATTGCTATACTGAAACATTCTTGAAACATTGAGAAGATGAAAGAGGCACTTCAGAGTTCATGTTTACACTGCTACTGTCCTACTGGACAGAGGAGAAAGGCAATGGAACAGAGCAAGTACAAGAAAAGCATGCTGTAGGAGTGTCAGGGAGGAGGAGAAATGTAAATCCCCCAGAAACGTAATCTTTCATCTGAGGTAAACAAAGAAGAATGCTGCAGCTGGGGACAGAACACTTGATCTGTGGAGTTGCTCACTCTTGTTCAGCTTTCTTTTGCAGAAGATAATGCATTTTTTTTATGGAAGCCCTATTTCTATATCTTTCATGGGGAAGAAACTCATTATGCACAGTCATAGCAGTTCATAGTGGCAAAAGAAAATTGTCAGTTTATTGGAAACTGAAGAAAATGTCCACAACTGTTCACTCATGCCTCAAATAGAATACCTGTTGGCATTCAAGTTTCTGCTGTAACCATTTATATATGACTTCTACTGATGTGCAGATGTGGTCTCTGTGTGTGTGCTGCTGTAGCCGTGGCCTTAACTCAGACACAAAGTGCTCTGTTAGTCTCTTGATGCTTTAAAGTTGCATAGTCATTTTTTTTAACTTCGTGAATTTCTGAAAATCCTGCAGTTTTCATCGGATTCATTCAAGGGTTGTAGAGGCAGACTTGTTTGGACCAAAAAGTTTATTTATTTATTATTCTTTCTTTCTTTTAAGATTATACTGATGTGCAGTCTGTTCTTCTTGTTTGCAAAAAGTGTAACATCTTTGGGGAAAACTGCCTGAAATTTTTCTCTTGGTTGTTGCTTGAACTAAAGATCTAACAGAGGTTTTTAGAAACGAAGTAGAATTTTGCAATTAGAAGCAAGTGTACTGCTGCTGTTTTATGGTTCATATTGGTTGTGAAGCTTCACCAGGTCTTCTTCATCTTTTTGGAGTTAAACGTGTGCTTTTACATAAACCTCTCCCTGTGCATGTTATTAGGCAGTAGGATTTCCCACAGCTTTTGGTAATGTGGTGTTTGGGGAAGTATGTCTCTGCAGTTATTTGAAATGTTCAATAAAAAATTAGAATCCACTCACTAATTGTGTATCTCACATTCCCAGTCAGTTTCTTCCAGTTTAAGCTTTGTTCTCCTGTCCCTGCTAGTTTGCATCAGTGTGTGCTCATGCCCTTGTTGTGTGACAATTTGGTCTGTTCGTCTGCTAGTTTGTTTAGGTGAGATGTAATGGAGATATAGAATATATGGGTAAACTGTCATTTCTAGATTGATTTTGCTCTTATGCATATATTAAGGAAAATGGTGTATGAGGACTGCTAAGTCACAGTCTGAGCCACTGATTGAGCACCTGAAGGAAAGAAAGACCTTATCAGCCCTGGGAGCACAGGTGAAGGCAATTCCCCTGTGCTACTGGAAGGAGTGGAGCCAAGCTCAACCCCCTCTTAGACCTCATTTAAGGTCTGACTGCCACTGAGGGAGGATCTCTGCTGGAGATCTCTCCTGAAGTTCTTTCCTTGTGAGCCTTGATCCTTGGAGACAGGTAAAGATTTGTTTTCCTTACTTTTCCTTACATCTCCTTGTTTGTGCTGGTACTTTTGCCTTTAAAAATGGTATTAGAGATTTTTCCACTGAAGGGATAATTGTGAGTTAAGTAGAAACCTGGAAGGTTAGCTGCTGTTGGCTTCACTGATGACAACATTTTCAAATTAATTGTTTTTAAAAGTGGTGTCTGAAATGTGGCGAAGTCACCACTAGATGGTCCTCTCTTTACAGTTATTGGCTAGTAGGCTATGCCTCTGCATCTGCCTTTATGCTTGTACCAATTCTACAGGTGTATTTACTTCAAGAGTTAATGAAGTATGGAAAACACTAAAGCACTTTCTGTAAACTATTATGCAAGTGTTTTTTTTTTTTTTTTAACTAATAAAAAGTTTATTTTGTTGGTTGTAGAGTTTTGGCCAAAAAGCCAAAGTGAACTTCTACTGTTTGGCAAAGCTGTGAAAATGCTAGGATGTGGGAAATAAAAAACAAAGACATCCCTTGCATGTATAGCTAGTGAAAATGGTTAAAAAATCTTAATGAAATAAGACCCAAACCTGCAAGGAATCAAGTATAATTCAATCTAATTGTAGGCACGCTTGTCTGTTACTTAGCATAACTTAGCATAAGTAACTATAAGTTCTTAATTATTGGAGGAAAATGAAATTAAGTGGCATACACTTTTTTATTACTTGTAGAGGACTCAGGCTACAAAAATTTAGCTTTATAAATCCTTCTAATCATGTAACGTAGCTTGACCTTGTATAAAATTATCACGGCACCATGTGATTGTGCCACTGAAAATTACTGCTACCAATTGAACTTCTGTTATAGGAAGTGATGTTTGCTGATAGCATTCTCCAAGATGCTGTGAGCTAAGTGTTTTCACATTTGTAGATTGCCATTCAGTGTCTTTATAAGGTACTTGACTCAAGTGTGAAGTTACTGGGTAGTATTATGTTAAAGAATCGGATTACAATTTGTAGTGGTGGGAGGTTGGATTCCTTGCTTCTTGTTTGTGCTTTTGTTTGGGAGAGAAGCGCAAAACTTAAGCGTATGTACGATCTTTGGTCACCCAATCTGAAGGTCTAGCCTAGTACATCAATTATCTGTATTGAGAGTTTATCTAATGTGAGCAAGGATCTATCAGCACTTCTCCATTTGTTCTATAATTCAGAGGCGCCTGTGCTAGATTTGAAACAGTACAAGTGCTAACCATGCAGCATGACACTTGCTGTTTCAGGAGTTCAGCTTGTATACTGGACAGCATTTCTCAGAAGACTTATGTAAAGTACCATGATTTTCAAGGTCAAGTAAAATAGTTTAAAATGTTGTACTGGTAAACCCTGAATGTTGCAACTTCTGTTTGTCTGCTTCACCTGAATGCATGTTAATATCCCTACTTAAAAAAAAAAACAATGGTGAAAACGTGTCATTCTTTCTGCTAAATAAGTTTTAAGTTTGGGATTAAAAGAACAGAATGAAGTGAAGCAGTGTTGATTTTTTTTTTTTAAGGTTCCTTTTATTTCCTTATTCTTTATGCAGTAGTGCATCTCCATTTCAGTTCTTAAGGAAGTCATAAATCTGACACTAGTCGAGAAATAGTTAAGTCTTAATAAGCAGTGCTCTATGTGTTGTTTACTCTTTGAGGAAGTTAAAACAGCATTTATCAAAACAATTGGAGTGTGGTTTTCTCTATGTAGGTATAAAGTGATCAAACTATATACACCAGCTGTTAAAATTTGATATCTTTTGATCAGGTATTTTTTTTTTTGTTCTTAGAATTTTGTTTATGATTAACCAAAGTTATGTACAAATTCTATGAGAGAGAACATAAATTATATCCTAACGTTATTTTGATTAAAAGGCCTAAAAATAACTTGACTCTGCTCTGGCTGTGCACGTATTTTGCTCATTCAATTAATCAGTGTTAGCTTCAATTACATGAAACAGGGGCAGTGAACTATCTTCGCATGATAACAGTAATAATTGTATAGATGGTTAATCAGTCAAAGAGAATTATAAACTGCTCACTTATGAATCTGAAATTGCATCTTGGTAAAGTAGGCAATATGCAGGAGATGGTCTTTAAAACCAACTTATAGTTTAGTGCACAGCAGTAAATTCATATTACCCTGTCATATATTTTTGCATTCTCTTTCTAATGTGGCGTTTGGATAATTCATGTCATAGTATCTTAAAACTGTATGTACGACCTGTAGAAATTAGCACTGCCCTGTGCATTGAATTTCTTGTTCACGTTAAGAGTGCTTGAATATAATGTGTTGTCTTGTCTTTGGAAATTCGAGGAAGATGCCGTGATTTGGAAAATCACTTTCATTCCTACATTTCCAGTTTCTGTTGGATAGATTACAATATTCCTCTGGTTTATAGCTATTAACTGAAGTCCTTCCACATCTTGAGAAAGTAGTAAATTGACTCTTGTGTGCTCTTCATAAAAAGAGAGATTTGCGGATGTGTAGCCTGCTTTCTTCTGCTTGTAAGAGATGGTAGTAGTATTCTCTTACAGAGTAAAGGAAATAACCTTACTACTGCTTTGAGTAAGTGTGCAGATCAGGCTGCAATTTCCATTCTTTGCCTTGTTTGTCTTGAGTCAGATATGTGGCTAATGCTCAAGGAAATTTTTTTGGAAGCAACTTCAGTTGAAACTGCGTAGAGAAGACTGGAGAAGTGCTTTGCTTAAGAAATGCAACCACTTGAAGCTTAGGCAGTTTTACAGATTATCACATGCATTTAATGTGGTCAGATGTGTGTTATTGAACAGTGGGTCCATATAGTGATTAATATAGAAACTGCAGTGTGTAAGGAGCAAATGCTGGAATTCTGTGCTTTGAAGACTGATGCATGAAGTGCAGGATTCCCAAGCTATGTTCTGGAGAGCCTAGGAAGTGTAATCGTATGCTATAATAGGAACAGATGACCTTTCCCAGCTGAGCACTGTGCTCTCGAATTGTCCTCTGGGACATCAGTGTTATGTTCACATGGTTTTATGAAGTCTCTACCCTTCTAGTTTTCTTTTTCAGCTACTGATACAGATTTTGCCTTTTACATAAGAATTGAAGAAACAGTGTTGATAGTCAAACAGTGGGATGCACAAGCTATTGGGTTACCCTATAATAGAATAAAGTACCAATATTTAGTGACAGAGAGAGGAAGCATAGCTTAGTATCTTAATTTTTTTAGTTGCTAGATTATTTTTGAATGATATTCTTTCATAGATACTAGTTTTCACTGGAATAGCAGTATTACCTTTTTGTTTGACTCCACAAAATATAATTGCATCACCTTATAGGTTTATAAGAGTAAGACAAACTCACTAATTATTTATGATCTCTTTAAATGAATTGATAACAGTTTAGAATTTGATTCCCCTAAAAATGTACAGGCTTTGAAATTGATTTTTTTTTTATTTTAAACTGAAGCCTTAAGGTGACTTCCAGAATTGGTCAAATTTGTTTAAAGTTGTTCAGTGGATACTGTACCAATAAAAGGAAATAATAAAACAATAGCAAAGGGAAGGTGAAAAATGATGTACAACTCTGACATGAAAAAGTTACAAATGGGGGGAAAAAAAGTGTGAAAATACATTGAACCTATCTTTTCTCAGCAAATGTTCTTGAATTAATTTTAATTTTATTGTACTACTGGCCTAGAGGCGAGGTATGTTTGAGTATTACAACAAAGAGGGTGCTATATGGAAGAAATTTTTATTTAATAAGAAAATACAACATATGTGTAAACCATGTGACCTTGTAACAGGAAACTTTATAAGAAGGGTAGACTGTGCTTAACTTTTCCACAATTCTGCAAGAATGAATTTTATTAGGTGTTACTTTAAAAAAAAAAGTAAAAATTATCAGCTGAGTTTTATGCTATAAGGTTAAATGATTCTTATGACTGTTTTAATACAGCAACAGTATGATTTTGGACTTTGATTTATTGGCTATTTCTTTTGAGGACCAGAGTGTTTAAGTATTACTTTTCTTTTAAATTGCTTTGGGATAAAGAGATTATTTGGAAGAGTCTTGTTCTTTGTGAGTTTTGTTCTTGGAATAGATCTACTGGTCAGTATTTCTAAATGCTTCCTCACATAACTCTTAAAGCGTGTTAGTGGCAATTTTTTTTCCAAATAACAGAGTTAGAACTTCACTAAAGTAAATGTGTGAATGGGAAAATAATCAAGGAAAAATTTCACTGGATTTTTTTTTTTTACCATCCTGTTCCTTTCACTTTGCCCAACACTAATGAGTAAGATTGCAGTGTAATTGAAGTGGAAAAAAAAAATCCTATTGACTTTAGTATGCCAGAACTTTGCTTCAATTATAAATTACTGGATATATCACTTAATCTGTTTTTCATTTAAACAGAGCACTATAATAAAAATGAAATAAAAACTGTAGAAATACGTAAGTTTGAGAGCAGTTGTATATGTAAGTGAAAGACCACTTTTACGTATAGGTTTTCATATTATGCTTGTTTTAATTTCTTTTGTTAAAATATGGTACCCAAATGTGTACAGTCATTGTGTGTTGGTAGCATAAGATGTTTCATATCTTTGAATGTGGGGTTATGGCTTCTGCTATTCTCCTGCCAAGTATCATCTAGTGCCAAGCAGAACAGTAATTACCTCATATGTTTTTAATAGCACATGTATATTAATAATGACCCAATCTTTCATTTGTCTCTTTGGTGACATATTGTTGACTCATATTTAATTCATCATCCTGCTCTAATCCCCAGATTCTTCTTAGTACTATTGCTTGCCATTCTCTGGTTTCCTGTGAGACAATTGTCTGAGATCATATCAGATGTTTTACTTAAGCTTAGAGATGTTGTCTCTAAAGTTTAAAAAATATATATTATTATCCTGTGTAACAAATCGTTTGGCATGATGAATTTTCTGTTACTTCAAATATTCTATGTACAGCTTTATTATTTACATATGTACTCTTATTAATCTTCCAACATTTCATGTGGATACATCCATCTATATCAGATTCATTTGCTGCCCTGTATTTTTTTCCTCCAAAAGAATGCAGTTTCATTTTCAAACTACTCAATCTTTTTCATCTTCTCAAAGGGCCTTTCAGAAATGTGTATACACAGCTTTTGTTTATTTTTCCTGATGTTCATTTGTGACTATTTCTTTCAATAAATAAGAAGTCTGTGTAACGGATAGAAGTTTATTTGGAAGATCTCCAAACTCTTGTTAGTTGCCCCCTCTGTTGTTTTCTTGCCCCCCCCAAATAGCTGAACAGCTAAAACACATCTTGTACAGGCTGATGATGCTTTCTGCTGATTGCAGTTTAAGACATTTTGAATGCTGTTTGGAAAGATTTGTATCTAGAAGCCAATTAGAAATCTCTCTAGTAGGTCATTCAGTAGAGTGGATATTTTGGGTAGTGATGAGTAGGTCTGAGTACATCTTCCAAGCACCAAAAAAACCACCCTGTAAGACAAAGGAGTACAGTTTCCCTCCTTCGAAAGTGACAGGGATCATACTAGGAAGAGGAGTTAGAAATCAGTGGAAATGCAACAAGATGGTTCTGTTTCAGATTCATAAAGAGACTTCTCATTTTGCACTCTCCAACTGGTTCTGGTCACGGGATATGCCTCCTCATGGTGACAACTTGTTCTAGTCCTTGTGATACGCAGGTTTATGACTGATGGGAAACTTAGCTATGAATATACAAAATAACAACACTTCTAAAATATGTACCAAAGTGACCAGGAATTCAAGAACCTGAAGAACTGAAAAATTCTGCTGGATTTAATTTTCTATACCCTTTTTTTTGTAATGAGGCAGCCATGTTTTCTCCTTGATGGAAATGGAAATTGTACCTGGTGAGACTTTTAAGCTTACGTTAATCATAGTTCATGGTCTCAGAAGCTATATAATGATAAGGTGCTATACAATGTGAATGACTGTGGTGTTGAGCTGGTGGTGGGTTAAGCCACGTATAGTTTACCACAAGCAAACGTGTGATTTGTATAAAAATACACTTGAAAATGTCATCTGCTTTAAAAACAAACCAATACAGAAAACAGAACAAACTCAACAACAACAAAAAACTATGAACACATTTGCAAAGTTGGTAATAAAATAATACATTCATGTGAGTTTCTTATTTCAGGGAGGATAGAAGTGGAGAAGAGGAAAAGATGGGGAATGTTACTGAGTTTCCTTGTTGCTATTCTATTTCATTCTAATTCTGCGTGTCAGTGTCATAGATAAAACTTTAAAGATGAATTTACTATATGTTATTGACTTAAGAACCTACTGATAATTATTGATCCTACTGAAAATTTTGCACCTAAGATGTTGAGAAGTATGGCCAATATTCAACTTTTTATAAACTTAATGAAAGATCTGCTATTGATTTATATTGATTTGCATTAAAAAAAAAACTGTTCTAACAGTGACCATTGATTTGAAAGGGCAATCTGCTGACAGTACTTGTCTTCATTTCATATTTCTTTGAGGCAGATTTATAAGTTCAGTAAGATGTTAAATATAATGTATGATAGGTATGTAGCTTCAGATCATGGCAGCTTGACTTTGAAAGGGTTCGCAGATGAAAATTTCTCCTTTGTCCTTTTAAAAAGTCTGTTATTTCAATAGGAAAGCAGCTCTGTGAATCTGGAGTTATAAAAGTAGATGTCTACAGTTGTCTGGGCTTGAAAAATAATTATGTTCAGCGAGTTAAGAAGAGAAACTAAATTTTAAGAAAGGTAGGATTTAACCATACCTTTGTTATTCTGGCTTTATCTGTGCATACATTTGTTCTACCATGCACTGCTAATATTCTTTTCAAGTCTCAATCTGTACTATCAATGTGCTGTAATTATCTATTGAATTAATCTGCTATAATTTTCAACAGCTTTCTATGATGCTGCTTTCACAACTGTCCCGACGTTTTCTTGAGACTACTTGTTAGTTAGAAACATTACTGCATTCTTGAATGCAGTAAGATTTTTCCACTTAGTATGAGGTTTAAAAAAAAAAATAGTACTGGAATCTATATAGAGGAGAACACCATCTTGTATATGGTGCCAAATATGAGGTTTCTTTCACTAGAAACTAGTGTGCTGGATGTTGCATCTCTGGCACTTCTGGATCTCAATGCTGCATGTCAGTCTTCTGTGCTTCTTTGAACCATACTAGTGTTTTTCCTAAAGATAATTTCACTACCTCAGGTCAGTGTGAAGTTCAAAAGGATCATTCCCTTGTTTTAGCTTCTTCATTTTCTATGGTAAAAATCAGATCAAGAGTAAAGGAGTGCATTACAAGTCTCTAAAGAGTTGGTTGTGAGTGAGGTCCAAGTTACCTGATTTGGCCTTAGGAGAAAATGTAGTAGTTCAGGATTCCCTTTGCATCTAGAATTCACTTCTTTAATTTCTTATAGCAGTTTTGCTGATTGCATACTCCTCTGTGCCTTAACCAGAAAGTTTTCTAATAGACTGGGCTGTTGCAGAGAGAGCATCTATTATGTTGGGACTTAGAAACATACTTTACTTAATATTTAGAAGGGATTAGAAAATAATTAAAATGAACACGGTTAGAATAGGGATTTAGTGTTTCTTTTCCTCTAGGTTCTCCTAAGTTCTCATCTGCTTCTATTTTTATTTCCTTCCTGCTGGAGTGTTTTTTTTTTTTAATTCCAGTGGGAAGGAAGTCTCAGCAGGAACACATGTACCCTTCTTGCATCTTTTAGGTTGGATGCATACATCATCACTGGGTGATGCAGGTTATTTTTCCTTTTTCTCTTTATTTCTACTCAGGGCATTGCACTGCCTTGGCATTGCTCTTAGAACCTCTGGTTTGGAATGAATTCTTGCAGCTGAAATCCTGAACTTCAATCCCTTCTGTAGTAATGCAGTGGGCAGCTGCCAGACCGCCGAGTTAGTCCATTAGTGTTTCTTCTGCATGTACATTGGCATATGCTTCCTGCTTTGGCTCTGAGAAGTAACAGAAGATTTGCCTTTTACTAGGTGTACATTGTTTTAAGAAGTGCCCTATGTATTTTCAAATGTTTTTTCCATTAGTAGGAAGCAATCTGTGAAGTGCTATTCTCGCAGTTGACCCCAGACTTCTTTGTTTCAGGAGCTATGCTCAGAAGCAAGCTGAATTCTCCAGACATGTTTTGAACTGGAGGAGACTTTGTTGTCTATCGTGGGAGTTTGTTTTTTTTGTGGGGAAAGGGGAAGTTGGTGGGGGAGAGAGGTGTAAATTTCAATGATGAAAGAAAATGGAAATGTATTTTTCCTGTGTCAAGTCAGGATAGTGATCTCTGTTCCAGTGTATGGGAGTACAGTTTGTATGCATCTCTTTACTGGTGAATGTACTGCAGACTTATATTTTCTTCAATTAAGAAAACATTTCTCATGTATAAAATGTCCATAAACTGAAGATTTGGTCTTAAAAATGGCAATTTATCTTCTAATTGACACTTGTTCATTGACACTTCAGTCAAAAGCCTAGTGTGGAAGGAAGTTTGGATACCACTGAAGGTGGTAAAATTATATCTGCTGATGTATCCTTAAGCTTTGTAGCTTTAGGGTGCTTATTCTGATTTCTAATTTATCCCATTTGATGGTATAGTTTTCATTGCATGTTTTCACATGGTGCTCAGGCCCATGTGACTACATAGTGTACACTTTATGAA
Organism: Oreortyx pictus; assembly: GCA_036925125.1. NCBI lineage: Eukaryota > Metazoa > Chordata > Aves > Galliformes > Odontophoridae > Oreortyx > Oreortyx pictus. Next base: position 46,235,648 of record JAUPFR010000007.1, on the reverse strand, counting down.
AATGATTTGGTGCCAGAGGAGAGACTCAGAGCAGAGGAAATCATTAACATGCAAAGACTTAAGCTCCAAAATAACTTTAATTAGAAGCTTATTTGAAAGAGCGACCACCTGCCACTCATTTTGGCTTTGAATTAGCTCTAAAAATACATTCTGGTTTGAAAAATCAAGTGTGACATAAATGTATTCATATCATGCTAGAATAATAAAACTACAAAACAACGGTAGCTGGACTCCTGCTTGAAAGTAACACTTGCTGGCTGAAGGACATTCCTCTTGAGGCACATGCTGCTAAAACTATGTAGTGTGTACTAAGTGATTCCATCTGATCTGCAGAAAGCACCATGGGTTATATTTTCTCTTTATAAATGTCACTGGCAAAGCCAACTGGGCTGCAATAAGCTTTTTTTTTTTTTTTTTTGAAATGGATGTTTCTGGCTGAGTTTGTGGAAGACAGCATTTCTTAAAGTGAAATATAAAAACCCTATTCACTAGCTACACATTAAAAACAAATGGCCAAAGGAAATAAGATCTATAAAAAGCTGGGAAATAAAAGTTCATGCACGATTTATTTTTCTTTAATTATGGTTTACATTTAATAGTTCAGGTAACTGGCGTTTGGTTTTTGGTTAAAACACAAATATAAAAATTTGTGAGTAGAAATGACACAAATGCAGTCAACAGGGTAGTAGGTGTATTGAGACGTGTTGCTGTGCCCTTAAAGGAAGCACAGCATATACTCGATTTTTTTTTTTTTAAAGTTTTCAGTGCCTGTTTTCAGTGCTTGACATCAGGCAGTATGGTTCAGTGCCATGGTACACATAGCGACCACTGGAGTCCACTAATGAACTTGTCATGTTATGTCATAATGTTGCCATGACACTACTGTTAAAACAGGATATTTTATCAGTGATATTTGTATGTGCTAGTTAGAACAGTATTCCTCTTTAACATTCATAATGAATCCCTGACATAGCATCACTTAACGTAGCATCTTCTTGCAATTAACATAGCATCTTCTTGCAATATTCTTATTTCTACTATTCATTATTTTTATGATGCAGTAAAACTGGTAAGAATAGGTTAGATATCATTAACATACGTAGTAACAGAAGCTATTACTACTTGTTACCTAAGCAGTAATAGTTCTATTGACCTGCGTTTTTAATTCGTTTATAGAAGTGTCATGTGTCTGCTAGATTATCACGGAATTGTTGGGGTTGGAAGGGACCTCTAGAGATTGAGTCCAACCCCCCTGCCAGAGCAGCTCCCTAGCCCAGGTTGCACAGGTAGGTGTCCAGGCGGGTCTTGAACATCTCCAGAGGAGGCTCCACCACCTCTCTGGGCAGCCTGTTACAGTTTGCTGTCACCCTCACTTTGAAGAAGATCCCAAGCACATTTGTGTGAAACTTCCTATGCTTCAGTTTGTGGCCGTTTCCCCTTGTCCTATCATCACACGCTGCTGAGAAGATTTCAGCCTTGTCCCTCTGCCTCCTGCTCCTTAGATATTTATAGATGTGGATCAGATCCCCTGAGTCTTCTTTTTTTCAAGGCTGAACAGACCCAGGTCTCTCAGCCTTTCCTCATAAGAGAGGTGTTCCACACCCTTCATTTTTGTAGCCTGCTGCTGGACTCTTTCCAGGAGATTCCTGTCATTTTTGTACTGGGCAGCCCAATATCACTGCTGCATAAAGCTTATAATATCTGCTGTAATGTGCTTTGGTTTTTAATGTCATCAGAAGAATAGAAATGAACAACTAAACTGCATATTTTATCTAAACTTCATAAATCAGAAGGTTATGATTAGAAGCCTTCTTGCTGCTGTGCACATAACTGGAAGTACCTGAAATTGTGTTAAGGAAAATATAATACAAGATTTCCTTACTAGTAAGGGCATTTACATTACAAGTGAATGTCCCTTTTCATTTTGATCTCACAATTAAACATTTTATTTCTGTGATTTTTTTTTAATCTAGTGACATTTAATCTTACAAATCCTGGAGCTCATTTCTAGTGCCTGTTCTGTTTAGTAATTTCACCAATAATCTGTGTGCAGGAGTGGAATGTGTCCTTATCAAGTTTGCTGATAATACTGAAATGTGAGGTGCAGTTGATTCTTCTGCAGAGGCCTTGTGGAGGGTTCTAGTTATATTGGCACATGGGAAAATCATTAATGGTATGAAGTCGAATGAAGGTAAATACCAGGTTCTGTACCTGGAAATGAGCAATGCCGGATGTAGACACAGACTGGGAGATGAGTGGCTGGAGGGCACTTCAGCAGAGAGGGACCTGGGGGTGCTTGTGCCAGTAGGCTCATCATGAGCCAGCAGTGTGCCCTGGCAGCCAAGATGGGCAACCACATTTCGAGGCACGCTAAACACAGCACAAGCAGTTAGTTAAAACAGATGATCCTCCCTCTGCACTGGTTGGTGCGGCCTCACTTCGAATATTGTGTGCAGTTCTGGGCTTCACAATTATAAGAAGGATGTTAAGGTTCTTGAAAGTGTCCAGAGCAGGGCAAAAAAGCTAGTAAAAGGGGGAGGAAGGCCTGCCCTTTGAAGAGGGGATGAGGAAGCTTTGATTACTTTGCCTGGAGGCTATTTTTATGCTTTTCATGACTTCCTGGAAAGTGGGCCTGTACCCTGGATGTTTCCCTCACCAATGCTGAAGAGAGGGAAAGGATTACTTCCCTTGATCTGCTGGTGACGCTATTCCTGATATAGCCTGGGATGCTGTTGAACTTCATTGCTGCAGAGGCTTATGGTCTAGCTTGTTCAGCTGGATCTGTGTTTTTGAGTGAAGAATTTGTTCCTGACATCTAACCTAAACCACTCCTCTTTCAATTTAAGCCCAATCTCCCTTGTCCTGAGCATGTGCCAACTGTTGCCTTGGCATTGCCCGCTTTCTGCACAGCCCACAGCGCTGCACACCACTCACTGATGTGTATGGTTGGTCTTCCCTGGGTGTAGGACCCTATGCTTGCCCTTGCTTAACCTTATGAGGTTCTTCTCTGCCTAAATTTCCCTCCTGTCTACACTTCCCTGAATGGCAACTCAGCTTCCTGGTGAGTCAGCCGCTCCTCCCAGCTTTGTACCATCATCAAGCTTGCTGTGGGGTGCTATCTATCCCTTCACTGAGTTTACTGATGAAAATGTTAAATGAGAGCAGACTCAGAAATGACCACTGGGGAGCACTACTGGCTACAGGCCTACAATTAGACTCTGAGCCACTAATTACAACCCTCTGAGCTCTGCCAGCTAGCCACTTCACTGTTCGCTCATCTATCTATCCTATTGTTCCTGTGCTTTCCTACAAGGATGTTGTGAGAGAGAGTGTCAAAAGTCTTGAATCATATTACTCTTGCAGCTGTCCAGGTCACACCTGGCTTTTTGCTGAACCTGAATGAAGGTATTTGTATAGGGTGCTGATTTGTTTAAACAATAAAGATTAATTCTGGAGGACATCCTGCTATCAGTTTACAGCACTCAGGTAGGTACCAACTTGGCCTGGGAGTGGGTATGAACTACGTATTCTGAGCAAGGGGAACTGAAGGTTTGGAAGGGCAGCGGTGAGTAGGATGGTTCATTCTAGGATTAGAGCAGTAGGTTGGTGCTCTCTGAAGTTGTATAGTTGCTACGGTTCTCTTGCAAATACACTTTTTTGAAATTTACACCAATAATGGTTGGTAGTGTCAGCTGTTAGCGTGGCACAGAGGGCATTCAGAATTGTTGGAACCTGAATGTTAAATAATTTTCAACTTTGCACATGCATTTTGCGTTGTTTTAATTGAAACTTATGTAAGGTATTTATTTATAGGTATTTTGACTGGCTGATTTCTGAATTGTGTTAATAAAAGCATTGCAGCGTTTTTGGCTAGTACTTCAGAGGCTCTATAAGCAGCAAACCAAATGTTCTTTCTATGATCAGTAGTTGCTTTAACCTCTTGAATACCATATATTTCAGCTGCAGAATGTCAGCTACAAGTTATAAATTCAGCAATTTTGGAATCTTTCCTGTGAGTAACACTTAAGAGGGGAAATGATTCTTAAATATTTGAATAAAGGTGCTTTATGCCAATTTCAGTAGAAACATACTGGCTGTGTGTATGTACTCATGTCTAATGCACATGTGTATAAACTATGCTTCTAATTTAATAAAGAATGAATTCTAAGGTTGAACAAAAGCCATTGACCCTGCTACGTAGCTTAGAAAGTCTGTGTAGAAAACACTAGGAAAACAATAGCTTTAAAACAATTGGTCTGTTCAGAAAATGCTCTTAAGGATCTATATGTCAAACCCAGAAATGCTCTTAAAATGGTTGCTTTTAGCCACAGGAAACATTTCTTCATTGTGTTTATGCTGTTAAGAGGAGTAAAGAGTTTGTACTTCCTAGAAGGACGTAGGACTGTAATCTAATGGTAATGGCAAATGTTTCCTCTTCTATTTTGGAAACTTGAGGGGAAAAAAAAAAAGCAACAAAAAACTTCAAAATGTTTCAGTTGAACTTTAAGACTCAATTATTGTATTGAAGCAACTGTGTATGGAGCTGAATATCAGCTTCAGTGTGCTGGCAGCATTGGAATATGGCAAAATTTGCACCAGGAGGCTCCAAAAAAAAATGCTTACAGAGGAACAGAAGGGAATACTGTATATAAGTTTGTCCAATTGACCAATTGAACTAACACTTCAGGTGACAGTTTCCTGGGTTACAACATTACTAATGGTGACAGTGGTGCCACCACAACAAGCTGGAGACAAAACTGCAGTCCATGGAGTGGTGATATGCAAATTCCCCATTGAAGAAGTTGAAGATGCAGCCCTCAGCATGTAAAGTGATGTGCACTGTCTTTTGGGATAGGAAAGTGGTGTTTCTTCCGGATTTTCTAAAACCTCACAAACCAACTCTGTCCACTACATCACGATACTGTCTAAGCTGAAGGCTCAAACTTCCAGAGTTAGGCTAGAGAAGATCACAACCTTTCTCTTGCCACGTGATATCTTGTTCTTGGATATATTCCTCTCTATTTTTTGGAATTCTCCCATCAGAATCTGAGTGAGGATTTAATACAAAATAGTATTTGTTTGCGGAAGTAAGATTTTGTTTGAGGAATTTCATAATTACCAGCCCTTCTAGAGCTGTTACTACCCATGAAAGGAAGCTGAATTGGGCATTGGCTGGGCAGAGGTGTTTACCTTTTTGTGGCTTCTGTGAGAACAGTTTGGTATAAACTACATAATTGGTTAATTAAGCTACCTGTTATCTATTCAAAGTTTCTTGTAGCTCCTTTAATCTATGTTTCTTAACTACAGTACAATAAGGAAATTAAAGGAAATGAAAACAATTTATTAGACAGAATAGAATTGATAAAGTAGCAGCAAAAAAATAAATTCAGGCCATCTGATCATTCTTGCAACACGTGGGCAACAGTGGTGGTATTTGGATGGTTGGACTAGATTATCTCAGAGGTCTTATCCAGCCATTATTATTCTATGATAACACCAGACCTCATCCCAGTTTGAAGACCGTGGAATGCATTGCCAGTCTTGCTTGGACTGTACTATTACATCCACTGTATAGTCTGGATCCTACACCTGACTACTGGACTGCGTGGGCAATGACGTGGTCATAGTAACTATGAAACATAGGGTCACTCCTCTGGAGCAGATATTTATGGTCATAGTATGCAGTCTGCTATTCTTCACTGGAAAAGTGCATAGCTAATGGTGGTGTCTATATTGAAAAATAGTTTTGTTTTTGTAGCTGAGGGTGTGCCTTATCAAATAGTGTTGTGTTCTTTGTATTTGTAGTTTCCATGAAAATAAATAGGAGGCGTCGCTTTTGGAGCTATACATATGCACACATGCAGTACTTGTTTTCAGGCAAACAAAACCAACAATACTCTTGAATAAGAATGGTCTCTAAGGTTTTCAGAAAAGGCATGTGTAGAACATAAGGTAGAAAACAGGCATTATGGTTATATGGTTGAAATGCCATCACAAGCCTTCCTAGTACTACAATTCTTTTCTTCTGTCTATAAATCTTGATGGGAAGAATTGAAGTGTTTTCACCAGTGAATGGTTTGAATTTTGCCTCTGCAAGGTGAATAAAATTAATTACGTTTTTCAAATGTCTTTTCTTGCTCACGCTTGATATTTGCAACAGGTTTGATAGAACATCAGTGAATTACGTGCTGAATTTGGAAAAACAAAGGGGGAATTTGATTTTTAGATTATAGGAAAATCTAAAGGGATGTGGTGGGACGGATGAAGGGTTGGCAGGGCGAGTGGATAAGATCTATGTTGTTACTCTGAACTGAATTCTGTTTGCTTTAATCAAGTACAAGTGACGTGATATACTGCTGACTGAAGCACACTATTATTTATTTTCAAGTACTTAATTTCTATGAAGAATCACAGTAGAGATGAACAATACTTTCCATTGTATTTTACATTATTGCTTTGTTAAGTATCGAATGTAATCTTCTTGACCTTTATGCTACCTTCATTATCTAAGTATAAGGAAGAGTTTTTATTCTGTTTTTGTTTTAATTCATCTTTCTGTGTTGGAAAACAGTCTTAAGAGACTGGGGATGGACTTTGAAGAAGGAATTTTTTTTTTTCAAGTTCTCCACACATTCTAGAGCTCGTACACAGTGGAGTATTTTAATGTAGATAATTAGAATTATTTTGAATGACAACGTTTTGTGTTATGTTTGCCAGATAGGGGCTTGTCTTTGAATTCACAACAGATATTTCCATTAACTGTTCCAAGCTATTAGATTTAATGATATTGGCTTTTTCTTCAAATACGTGGAAAACATTGTTTGTTTGAATCATTGCATTGACATGTGAAATGCAAAACTCATAATCAGCGTCTTACCTCAGTGTGTCAAAATGAAGCTTTGCATTTAGCTTAGTGTTTTAGAGACATATCAAGTCATATCTTCAGGCTATTAAATAATGGCTTGAAATCATTTACTCCAAGCTGACCTTTTTTCTGTTCTTAGTATTGTTTGCAACAAATGGAGTGAATCTGTTTGTTTCTTTGTTCCTTGAAGTCAGAAAACATGAATGCAGGGTGTGGAAAACATTACCATAGTACTATTTTAAACAGCAATATATATTTATAGGAATTCTTGTTATGTTGTTTAACCACTCTTGAAAGAGTAGAATAGGTTACTTAGTTTTAATTCCTGGCTGTTGTGACTGCTTGTAATGAATAGAGGCTTTTTTTCTCCCTAGTTGTGTTGAAACATTTCTTGAAACTGCAATTGTAACAGTTATAACGTCAGAAATTTTGCTTTAAAATGAAATAATCTAATGTTATTCTTAATATATTCTGAATGGTATAAAATACATATAACTATCTTGATTTGATTTTTATACTGTTTGTTCTTTATAGTAAGCAAGAAGTATGTTGAAGTTGGAATATTTAGTATTCTCTTAATAGTAAACACTAAAGAGACTTAAAATTCTATCAGTGTTACATACAACTTTAACAATTGTGAAATTTAAAACTATATAATTAATGTTTTTTTTCCTTTGCATTTCTTCCCTTTGCTGCTTCTTCTTTCTTAGGTCGAGATTTGATATGTATACAGTCTATGGATGGGATGCTAATGTTATTTGAACAGGAAAGCTATGCTTTTGGCCGTTTTTTACCTGGTTTTCTTCTGCCTGGTCCCTTGACTTACAGCTCTCGGACAGATTCTTTCATTACAGTTTCTTCCTCTCGACAAGTTGAGAGTTACAAGTATGTGTTTATATTCAGTAATTATTGCATATTTTGGTGCTGTTACATAGTATTGTGAGCAAATAAAAGTAACCACATCTATTTTTTATTGCCTTAGCTGAAAAAAAGCAAACTGTTTCCTGTGAAATTTATAGTCACTTTATTTTAATTCTATAAATATTAAAGTTAGTTAGCTTATTGAAGACTCACCATACTGTCCTGCAAGTACTAGCCTCTTCCTTTCTTAATTTCAACATAATCTTTTTATTCAAATTTGTCTGTACTATACTGTGAAAGCAAGGTGATGTTCCTTCCAAAGACCTTGTTTCAGTGAGATGCTTTATTTTGATGCAAATATTTGTTAGTCTCATTAATTTGTTCAGTTTTTGGAAGAGATTTAAGGTGGGGCTTTGAATATGAGATCTTATAAGCGCTGGTGGGGAGAATTGGAGTTCACCTGGTAGTAGTAGAGTCTTGATAACCTTGTGGAGCTCTAGATTGAGGGATAGGTGCCAAATACTTCAAGTAAATGGTGGAATCAGGGATAAGGGCCAAATGCTCAGAGGGGAATGCTTTCAGAGTTCCTTAAAGGAAGTGTGATGAGTGGTTGCCTCATGAATCATATTCACAAATGCTTACAGTCTGGGCAACTAAGAGGGGGAGCAAGGAGTTATGTGTGCAATTGCAGAGCTCTGATGTTACTGCATTTAGAGATGTGGCAGAGGAGCTTGCAGGTTTGATCACTCCAGGCTCTTCAGGAATCAGTGACAAGAAAGGATTTGTGTTCACCGCATGGGAACAGCTTGAATACTCTTGGCTCTCTTATGGAACCAGCATGTTGAGTTTATTATTCAGACGAATGCTGAGTGCAAGGGATCAACTACTATTTAGCTTTTTAAAAAACAAGTAACAAGTTTCCTAATTGCGAACCCTTGTTATGTGGAGGATTGATATCTGCTGGGAGGGCAACACAACAGAATCCTGCAGCCTTGAAAATTTCTAAGGTGCATCAAGGAAATCTTGACAGGCTGGCTAGGGAAGATACTTTGCTGAATCCAATTCTCAGAAGTAAGAAAGGAATGTTTGGGGTAGAAGCAGTTACTGCCTCCCATTGATTGTTGCAGATGTTGGCTGCAGTGGCTGTGAGATAATGCAGATTAAGATCGTGAGGGAAGTAAGGAGGATAGGCAGTGAAATTAAAACTGCTTTTCAGGAGAAAGGATGAGCCTGTTCAGGGAAGTGATAGGCAGGATCCTGTTAGAGGCTGCCCTGAAGGGTGAATGTGCACAGGAGGACTATTGTATCTTCACAGATAATCTTTTCAAAGACCAAGAACAATTCATTTCGACGTTCAAGAAAATGGGGAGTAGCAGAAAGCAGCTTGACTGAACAGGTAGATTCTGTTTCAGTTCAGATGGTAAAAGAAAACATATAGAAGATAGAAATTAGATGAACTACCAAGGATGTTTATGGAAATATCAAGTGTACATGCAGGGGATGGAACTGGGAAGATGTAAACTTAGTTAAACTTTCTACTAGCAGAGAATGTGAAGTACAAGAAGGGCTCCCACATGTAACTCAGACTTGAAAGGCAGATCAATGAAGTGGATCTACTAGTGAACAGATCAGGCAACTTTATGACAAGGGCGTGAAGAAACCTAGCAACTCAGTGCTTGCTTTGCCTTATCTTTTCTCCATCAAAAATGATAAGATCTGCTCTTAGGCCTTCTGAATTTCTGTGGCTAGCAATAGATATGGAGTATTAGCAACTACAAGATGGATAAGAAAGTGACAGACTGTAAGACTTCCAGAGTAGTTGTTGGTGATTCAGACTAACAGCCTTACATGAGTGGCATTCCTCAGGAGATGATGTTTCTATAATACCCTCATCAAAGATCTGAACGATAAGAATAGATGTCCTGAAATACAAGGATAATGAGGAACTGCAAGAAGTAACAATAAATAAATATAGAAAAGGTTAGGGCAGAAGTTACATTCTTGTCAAATTCTGAACTGTCTGGTTAGTGCAAATGGCTATCTACACTACCACTGTTAGTAAATATTTAAATGTATTTTGAAAGACAGATTGCTTTGCAGTCTTAAAATATGCAGAACAAGAGACACTGTGAAATTTAGGAGCTTGCAGATAATCTTCCTGCCAAACAAATATTGTAGCCCTGTTATCTTAATTAACAATACTGATTGTTTAATAAATGTATACTGATTATTATATAATATAATATAGTTATTACTCTGTCATCTTCCTACCACTAGGTTTTTCATGCAAATACGCTGCACGTTTCTGTACTGTGAAGACATATTTCCTCAATTTTAGCTTTTGAAAAATATTTTGTATTAAAATGAAACTCTACCTGCCTTCTTGATCATAACTGAAAATAACAGCTCTGCCTTATCAGAAAACGCCACTGATCACAGCCTTCTGAACCTTTCAGTTCAACTAGTATTCAGTCTACCTCATTGTTGACTTATGTAGCTTGTGCATCATCAACTTATGTATGGAAATTGTTTTAGAATATGGTGTCAAAAATGCAACTGAGTGAAATTAATTAGCATTAGCTTGGAGTTGTATTTGTTCTTTAGATGTTTGAGGCTTCTGAGTCTATGGTAAATATATTGAGTTTGCTTGGTAAGCACTCAAAACACTGAGCTCTTTTTGCTGTCTTCCTAAAATGAGTCTTTCGGCAACTCTTCCCTCAGTCTTACATGGAGTTTGCTTTATTTAATCTCCGCATTTTTTTCTGTGAAGCTGCAGCAACAGATTCTACTGAAAAATTTAGAGTAGAACCAGAAGTGTTGCTGAGCATCCACCTTAAATGTCTCTGTGAAAGAATGTTATAATGAATGCAGGAAAAAAAATATTTTTCTGAAAACTTTTCTGAAAATGTTTGAATACTGTTGTCACAAATCTTTTTCCTGAGCTTAAGTTATTTTGCTTCTAGTAATGGGAGAGGCCAAAAGTGTAATGCCCGATCTTTGTTACCCATGATGGACATTTTCTTTCTTTTGCTTTTTTATTTTCACACTGACCTCAAATGTCATTATTCATAATCTGCACTGGGATGTGTATTTGCTGCAAACATAATGTAGGGCATTTAAAGAACTGTTCTAGCACTTGGTTTAGAAGGGAATTAATAGTTGTGAAGTGTAACTTCCTGAAAATATATGGAATATATTTTCTCTCTGAAATGAAAATGTCTTTTTTCTGATTTTCTTTTATCAGAAGTGGTCTTACTCATGGTGTGAAAGAGTAAAGGTGTGCTGAAATAAATATATAAAAGCCACAAATACCGCTTTTTAATTGTTATTTACAAATTATATCTTAGGAATCTGATCCAGGAAGGAAATGTTGATCTAACATAATTATTGTCATATATTATTCTATGTTATCACTTGAATTTCTCAAGGAATACTATCTTTTAATTACTCTGCTAAAACTTAGACATTTTCAGATTCTAGATATTGTGTGAACACATTACAGACATTGTGTTAATAATATGGGAGAGGATAGATGTACTGCAAATAAAGGTACTATTAGCTAATAGAACAACTTTTCAAATACAATTATGAGCGGCTCTGCAACTGGATCGGTCAGCTCTCTTCAGAAGCCTGGGCTGCAAGTTGTCTGTCCACTTGTACATGTTCAGCATGGTGAGGTGGTCCTGTACTTGTTCTTCTCTTAGCAGTGAAGGGGATTTTGCTTCCCCAGCCCCTCATAGAGGTTTAGGGATGTGAGTGAGGTTCATGGATTTGAGAGGTATGAGAAGCCTGACTGTCAGTAAAGACTACTCAGCAAGCTGTCTCACTTCAACCTTCTCCATGTCTGTCAGTTTTCCCTTGTTTATGAGAAGGAGTGTACTTTCTTGGCCTGTCTCTTCTGACCAATGTACCTGTAGAATTTCTTTTTATTATTTTTCACATCTCTCACCAAGTACAGTTCTAACTATGCCTTAGCTTTCCTGATCCCATCTCTGCTCATCTGGACAGTGTCCCCAATTATGATAATTTATTTTATAGTTTGCTGGGGGGAAGGGGAATTTTTTTTGATTGCTATATTAATTTTGCGAACTTAAAATGCTTATTTATTGCATCTGCTTTTTTGTAAGATATTTCCATCATTTAGTATGGTTAGCTGTTGAATTACATTAACATCGGAGAAAACCTGAGTAGAACCCCTTGTTCTAAATTCTGCCTTACACCTAGTTCAGATTCTACAACAGTATTTATTTTAATTTTAATAATAATAATTATTTTAATATTGATTATGGCTGTGCTGCTGTAGGCTTTCTGACAATTATTTTTAGTTTCTGCTTTTGCTGTGTATGTATACTTATATGATAATTCTATTTTATTTTTACTTAACGTAAGGTATTAACTACAAAGACATTGTATTTTATTGTATTATCTTTTTTTTTTTTTTTAAAAACTTCCTATAACAGATACCAAGTGCTGGCATTTGCAACAGATGCTGATGGAAGACGAGAAACAGCGCAACAAAAACTTAGTTCTGGAAAAAAACTTGTGGTAAAAGATGTTTATTTTATATGAGCTATATGATGCCTTGCAAGCATCTGAAAAAGACCAATACTAAGTAATGAATGGAAACATTATCTGGTGACAAAGGATCCTTTCCAGTTGCTGTTACAAGGCAATGGAAAGTCTCCTCTACATTTCTATTAGGATTTCCCTGAGCCTTACTTGTTTCAGATTAAGCCTCAATACTTGTTGAGAAAAGCAAGAACAAAAAAAAAAAAACAAACAAGAACCAAACCTGTATACTGTAAACAGCTATTTCTAAGAACGGTCTTTGTTATATGAATTGGGAAAGAAACATACATAGAGACAAAGGTAATATTTTCCTTTGACGGTGACACTTCCAGTTATGTGTATGAGGTATGCTCTTATGTTTACTAATGCATTCTGTTCTTAAGCAAAAAGTTTGATGCTATTAATTTAGGAAGTGATGACAATTGAATGGCTTTTGATTTCAGTAATTCTGAATTTATTTAACCTGCTTGGCAATGTCAAAAGCAGTTTTTGCATGTGTGAGTTAAAGTTTCCCAAAGGAACTGGAATGACAAACTAATGAAAGCTATCAATAAGCAGTAATATTGCTTAAGCATCTAAGGATATAGGTAAGGAAGGATTTCAGAATAGTTTTTTATTGTATCAATGCGTGTAGTGGGAAAAGTAGAGAAGCTTTCATACACAGAACCTTTTTTCAGGTTAAAGGCTGTATGTTATTGAATGCAATTATTTTATAATAAATTTTGCCCATGTTTACAATTATATATTGATAGAACAGGTTATCACCTTTCCTCCCTAACACTGCTCTAAGGGTATGTACTGTGGCAGATTTAACTGATTTTATTCTCTGCTTTTGGAGAATTTAATACAACTCTTCAGTGAGATGTGTGTCTTAACATTTAATTAAATATACTTCTAAAGTTTATTGCATAGCCATTAATTAATGATACTTTCAAAATGTGGCTATTGTTTTTTCTGCTTTATCCACAATAGAAAAAATCACAACAGTCTTCCAAATCAACAAGTAGATAAGTAATATATTCTCCTTTGATTTTTTTTTTTTCTTTTCTACTTATGCTACTGATACTTACGTAGCTTGGTGAATTCTGAGCTCAATTCTGTGTACTTCTGAGATTTTTTTTAAATGTGCAATTGTCAACTGATCTTTAGAACATGTAATTTTTAATTTCTTTTATAGGTGGATTGGGTTCTGAACATTGGAGAACAAGCACTGGATATATGTGTTGTGTCCTTTAATCAGGCAGTTTCTTCTGTTTTTGTCCTTGGTGAGAGAAACCTCTTCTGCCTTAAGGATAATGGACAAATTCGCTTCATGAAAAAGCTTGATTACAGTCCAAGTTGCTTTATTCCGTATTGTTCAGGTTTGTAAAAGAAAATTCAACTTGAAACCTTTAGCTTTGTTACTGCTTTGTTACTTGGCTTTTTTTGTTCCCTGCTGATGATATATTTTTCTAAATATGCTATTGATTGTAGGAAAGCTACAAAATCAGAGCTGCCTTCTTCTTAGATTTATTTTCTAATGTTATTTAATCTGAAATATTGGAATCTAAATAGCTATTTTCTCATCACCAAATATGTGTCTGGCTTTTCAAACATTAATATAGAATAGGTTAATACATTCTTAATACTTTTAAGTTTTACAGTGGTTCCAAATTGGTTCTGCACAATGTAATATACTTGCTTTTAGAAGTCAAATATTATAAAAGTTTATTTTTGAGAGATGAAACTTATCTGATAAATTTTTGACACTGTGCCTTCTTTAGAATCTTATTTTAAACTTTGTAAATGTGATCTTAATAATCTTCACATAATTTATATGCTTTCTGATTTAAGTTATAAATAAAACATATACGTGTATAAATTCTTAACCAGTGTACACAGGTCAGTGAATTAACCACAAGTATAAGTAACTGATATAACTTAAACATGTGTATTTTGTCATGCCTATCCTGGCATGCCAACATGATAATTGAGTCTTTGTTATTCATATCTTAAGTTATAAAACATAACTGGCTAGAACCTTGAAGTTTTGGTGTATGTGTTGTATATGATTTGAACTGATATTCATTACATTATTAATAACATGCATACTTGGTTATTGTCAATGTAACTTTCATAATTTTTAACACTTTAAAATTCTATAAATGTATATAAAACAAGTAATGTTATAAAAGGAAATAAATGAATAAATAGCTGGATAGTGTGTACCACCAAAGAAAAAATAATAGCTTATGATAATGGTTTTCATTTTTAAACTGTTTTTATATTTCTAACAGTGAAAGAAGGAACAATAAACACTCTGGTTGGAAGCCATAGTAAAATGCTGTATGTTTATCAAGACATTACACTGAAATGGGCCACTCAGCTTCCCCATGTTCCTGTATCAGTAAAAGTAGCCAAATTACAGTAAGTTACTTGAAGTACTTTTCCAGTTTCATTTTTAGTAGTGACATTTGCTTACAGATTCTAACAAGATGTGTAACAAATAAGGTGATTTCTAAAATGAAAATTCAAAATGTTTTTTGTTGTGTAAAATATTAAAATGTAAAATATTAAATTCGTTGTGGGCCTACTAGAATTTCTGTACTGTGCTTTAGACTTCAATTTTCACGAGTAAAAGTGGAAATTGATCTCTCATGCTTCTAATGAAGAAGTAGTTTCCTCTTTAAATAAATGAAATATTAAGCTTTAATGTCTGATAAGATCGTTTGCTGAGACAGAATGATAAGGATGCTCACTGAAAATCTGTTCTTCGTTAAACATTTAAGACTGTATGAATTACCCACACGTGATTTGTTGAAACAGATTGTTCAACTCCAACATTAAACTATGGAAATTAGTTTAAGTAACTGGTTACAATGCTCAGAATTGTACTGCAACAGACCAATTTTTTTTGTAAAATGTGCTTAAAATGGACAGGGCAGGAAAAAGAACCTGTCAGATGCAGGATGGAATACAGAGAAATTATGATAGTGTTTATTACTTGTGCCATGTTTATCAATGAAATGAGAAGCAAACTACAGAAAAGTTCTGCTAGTGCTTTTATGATCCAACTTATGCCTACACTGTAGTGAATGTACTGGAACCATTTATGGTGCTGGCTTCTTGTTGTTTACAATCGTCAGGAAATGCCATAATAGTGTCCTTTTAGGGTATGTTTCTTCTCATGCCCATCAAGCTTATGGCTGTTATGACAACATACTATGGACTGTTGAATGCTTATTTAATCACTGTTTTTTTTTTTTGTTTTATCACAAAGTCTCATAATTAATGAATATTTGACTAATTAACTTTACTGATTTATATAGAGTAAGATATCCCTGATGGATATTGTGTATTTGACTTGGTGTTAAAGGTTATTAAATTATTTTTAAATAATGTATAGTTTAAAATTTTAATTTTTTTGCAAACTGAAGAGAACATTGCTGATTTTTATCTAACATGTCTTAAATGAAGAATGTAACAGATCACATCTGTGATCTAGTTAGTATAAAACAAGAAAAGTAACTCAACTATGCAGGATGTGACAGTATAGCTTTAGTAGTTTGGAAAAAACAGTCAGTGTCAGCAGAAACAATTGAAAGAAACACTGAAATTTTCTCAACAGCATATTGTACTACCATTGATATGTAGAGTTATTGACATATTCAAATACTGATGGAGGTCTCTTCCAACCCCTACAATTCTGTGGTTCTGTAAGAAGTCCTTGGGATGTAGTTTAGTGGGCGTGGTGAGGATGGGTTGATGGTCGGACTAGATTATTTCAGTGATCTTTTCTAACCTTAGTGATTCTATGGTTGTATAATTCTAAGTTCATGCAGATTCTACTTGTTCTATGTAATATTTAACACTCAGTAGTTGATACTATTGAGAATTTTGAGAGCCTGCTAATTTATCCTAGATAATTTTGTTAGTTTCAGGTTCAAAGGTTCCATACACCCATCTAATACTATTTCTATTAATTTATTTTGTCCCGTGGAAGATATGGATGACAGTCTATTTATACAGATCTCTTTTTATCCAGGTACTGATAAATAAAGGGATGTGCATCTGTCTGTATAGACCCAGTGCCTGTATGGCAGAAGTACAGGGTACATATATTTCAGTGCTATCCTTATAGCTTTCTGTTTGAACATATGCACTATACTTGTATTTCATACTGATATTCAAACAAAAGCTACACAGAAAGAAAACTGCAGTAAAGTTTACAGAAATAATAATTTGGTTTAAACAAAGAATATGCTTAAAAAATAGCTTGAAAGAGAATTCTCATTTTATGTAAGTCAGTGTGGTGCTTTTCTAATACTTATCCACTTGAGAGGCCTCAGTTTCAGCTTGGAGCCCTTGGGCACTACTGTAACATAAATGATATTAAGTCTTTTAATAACCGTAGAGTTGTTAATCCTACACTGCTGAGAGATGGAAGCGCCTTTAATGTAACCTTCATAGATGAGTTATTTTCACATACTTTCCACTTTTATTGCAATACTTGCGAAGTAAATGTAGCATTCTGAAAGGAGTTGTCTTTACAGATCTTGTGAGTTCATCTGCTCCTTGTGTGTGGCTCTGACTTGCTGGGTAAGGAAAGCAGTATTAGAAGATATTTTAAGTAAATTCTCTTGGGGCACGGTTAGTGTCATTGCTTCTGTAATGGCAGTTGTATGCTTTATTCTGTAATCTTTATAGTTTGCCTCTAAGACCAGCCCCTCACATACTTCAGAGCAGTCTGAATAAGTTTGATTTTATTGTGTACTCCGTATTTTTTGTTTTTATTTTTCCTCTTACAGTAATGTGAAATGCAGTGTTTCCCTATTGCGATATCAATATGTAAATAATGATAACAGGCTACGATCTTGGGGATTGAATTCCAGGACAGAATGCTTTATTTCTATCATTCCACTTTCAGAAACATACAGGGAAAAATAGAATCAAAGTGTTTACTAATAACATTTTTGCTGAGGTGTATCTGTAATCTAAAGATGATGAATTTTTTTAAGCTGTTGATCCAGGTATCTTGCCTTTCTTATGTAGAGAGCATATAGAGTGGTATTTGCCAAAAAAATTGAAGATGAAGACTTACTATAATCTTAATCATAATATTGTACTACAGGCAAGTAAATTGACAATTTATCTTGCTCTAGGTTTTACCTGAAGATCTCTATAGATATTGTTACTCAACTAGAATTCGCAGTTAGACTACTTTTTTTTTTTTTTTATTTCTTTAATTTAGGGGAATCCTGCATGCTTAATACAGCCTAGATTGCTTCAGTGGTAACCTTTCTACGTTGAGAATTTACATTAATTTATACTGCTTAGGAGTTTGTCTCAGTGCGACTTCATTTTCTCATTGATAAGCCTGCTTGGAAAGTTTCACATATCATATGTTATTCTTAAAGCTATGGTTGTGAAAAAGTATTCTTGCTGAGACTGAAACTCTGGAAAAATGGTCTGAGTGTTCTGCCTGAGTTGGCTGAAAGAAACAAACAGAATAACCTCCCCAAAACACAAAACAGCAGCTTTCACACTGTTCTAGAGGGTTTGAAGAGAAACTGTCTAACTGTCTATGTTAAAACACATTATCTGGGAAATCACACAAATTGTAAGAATTTCTATTCCCTCTTATTTTCAGTGTTGAAGTAGTAACTGTGTCAGTGTTTGTTTGGAATCCACTGCAGTTGCACAAGCATCTCTTTTGCAGTGGCTCCAACTCTTATTCCCTTTTTTTTATGCTTTCATTTCACTTTCTTTGTTTCACTGGAGACCTCTTTTCCAAGACCTTCACTGCACCTCTCGAGATCTCTTTTGCTGAAGAAATTTCAGTACCGTTAGTTCTGTTCTTAGATTTGATGCGGTCACTTTTTTGCACTTCTGAAGGCGTACTATGTTTTCTTCTCACCTTCTCCTGCAATTCAGGTAGTTATCTGGGGAGCAGGTCAATAGTAACGTGCTTCTGACAAAGTTGTTTAAAGTTTGTCAGCTCAGATACCTCATATGAAGATCATTTTTTGCTTCTGTCAGGGATTAGAGCCTGTAAAGTCAAGTGTCTTAATTCTTCCCCTGTCAGAAAGGTGGGTCATATTTGTCTGAATCATCTGAAACAACTTTTTGAGAAAGTAGCAGAAAGTAGCTTTTTAAGGGCCTGTTAGAGGTCATGTTTGTTTTTCTGTGCCTGAATTATCCTGTCTCTGTATGCTTGACCATAAAAGGTCCTTGGAGTGGATTAAAATGCTTAGACTATCCACTTTTCTATTTATTTGACGCTAATTCATGTGGCAAAGCAGATCCTAAGAGTACCATGGTTTAATGGTGGATTGATTGCACTAAGTATTATGCTGACCTGGACGACCTGAAACTAGAACATTGTGTTAAGGTGCATTCAATCTGAAGCAAAATAGCTCACGTTGCTAGCCTCGGGGATGTTTCCATCACAAAAATTGGAATTGCCTCTGTGGCTTCAGTTAAAACCACGCAGATATAGTGTTATAGCTTGAATATGATCTCGGGAAAGGAATTTCAATTTTGATCACTTTCAAGTTAGAGATCTGTTTTTGCAATAGGGAAGCATGAAGACTCCAAATCTAGGACTTGTTTATTTCTGTTTTATTTTTTTTTGTCTCTTGGTCAGTCTTGCTTTTGATTGTATTATGCATCCTTCGCATTTAATCTGATGAGCCTGCGAATGCTGAAATCTGGCTCAGATTTTTCTTTTAAACTGTAATAGGCTTTGTTAAATATTTCTTTTTAATTTTTTTCCCCCAAGATGGTATTGCAGGTTGTTCATATCCATTAAGAAATGAAGCCTGGTAGTACCTGTATGGGGGAGAAAAGAAAGTTAGTCTGATTTGGAATTTATCTACAGGCATCCACTTCTAACAGTAAGTCTGACATCTCTCAGGGCTTAGGAAACATGTTTCAGGAACGATCTATAACCTATTTGGACTCTTTTCTTCTATCAGTGAAATTTATAATTAAATGAGGGATAATTTTACCTTCCAATTAATTAGAATTTCATTAGAAATGCCCGAAAGAAAAAATGTTAGCCCCACCTTTACTGCTTGTCTATAGGTCATTCATTGAATGATTTGCATATATGATGCCTCTTATTTTTAGAAGTTTAATTTAACCTGGAGATTAAATTATGGGAAAGAACTTTATATTTTGTGAGCTTTTAACATACTGTGTCAGTGTGCGAGAAGACTACATTATATGGAAGAAAGATTGTTGTAGGAAATAACCCACAGAATGATATGTGTGCCTTGTAAAACAGTCCTTTTTATTATGAGGGGTTGACAAGTATGGACAAGTTGGTGAAAGTTATTGGAGTACTTGCTTCTACTTTCATTTATTTGACAGATACGTATCATTTTACTTAGTTATGGAACAGTTTTTTGAAGAGGAAGTATAAAGTATATGAAGCAGTCTGGAAAAGATTTGTTTAGTTTTGTTTTTCCTTTTTAGTCCGGAAGTAATTTAGCACCTTTAAAGAATGAGAATTTCTGATCTTCTTAAAAATATGACATTTCCAGAAGCCAACTATTTTAGCTAGGGTTAAGCTTGTAAACATCCAAGATTTGAGGTGGGGGGAAGAGTACCTAAATTAAAACAGAAGTAACTGTTGAAAAGCCAGGAAGTAAAAGTAGGCTTTGCGTGTTCAGGAGGCAAGCAGGGTTTTTCCTGTGGGTTTTTTTTTTTTGGTAATCTTTTTCTGCACTTTAACTCATTAAAAATATCAGTTTTACCTATGTTTATACTGAGGAATGACCTTGTAAAGATATGAGAATTTTCTGTGTTTTCACCACTGATTCTGTATTGCTCAGTTTGCAATCAAAAAAGTTTTCTGCTAAGTGCTAGGACTAAGATTGGCTGTGGCATTTAAAATTTACTTCAGTCTTTTTTTTTTTTTTAATTGTTATTACTTCTTCATGTATGATCACTGCAGGCTTGACTACACAGCAGTTATACCTGAGCTTTTAACTTTACTGCTGTGAATAGCCAGCCCGTTAAAACTGTATTACATAGTTATGTACTTGTCAGCTAGCTGCTGATTGGTGTTTTGTTTTTTTTTTTTTTTTCAACTAATACTGTAACTTTTTAAAATTGTGTTTTCTACTCAATTAGAGACTTTTTTAAACTAATAGATTTGAAGTTGCATTGTACAGGCTTGAATTCAGGAAATACTGCAGCTTACTGAATCACTTCAAAGCCATTGACTGAAGATGCTATAGTAGACCAGGTCTGTTGCTATTTGAGAAAAACTGAAGAAATTCAGTAGGTAAAATTTCTAATGTTGTTTTAAGTCCTCCTTCCTACTCCCCTTGTGCCTTTTAGGAACTCATTACAAGACTGTAAGAAATATTGACTGTTCCTATGTCTTTAGCCTCTCATATACTCATTTTGAGCAAGATATGATGATTTACACAAAAAATGACTCCACTAATGCTTGCAGAAATAATAACAATAAAAAAAGGAATCAAGGGCACTATTTGACTGATGTAGATTATGAGAATCATTTTGTTTTTGGTGTAAATATGTTCTTGCTTGTTTGAATTTTTATTTTGTTCTGTGTGGTGATGAGAGCTTACTATACTTTTGTGTCCCTTGAAAAATTCCTACTTGTCACAGTTATGCAAGTGCACTACAGGAAAATATTTTACATTATTTTAGAGTTTTACATTTCAAAATATTTCAAATTTTCAAAAAAGTAACTTCAAATTTACTGAAACAATAGTCTCTTGTTACGGGCTAAGTAATACATTTACGCCTAGCTGCTTCTTTCCTTTGAACTGTCAGTGCTATTTTTCTTGGCTTTGGCCATTTTAGGACCTTATGAATAACAGTGAGTGTCTGCAAAAAACTTTTCTGGTGCTGGAACTCCAGATTCAAAAGAATGTGCAAGGAATGATTTAGTAACTTTTATGCTTTATCAGTTTACTTTGTATTCCACTACTTTATTCCTGTCCAGTCTTCCCTTTTAGTCTGCAGCTTGCATGGGAGCCTGTGTGTTGCTCTGATGCTGAGAAGTGTTGACTCTGAAGAGCAGCAGGGATTGCCCTTACATTACTTCTAGACTTCATGCCAACTGAAAAGTTCTTCTGGCCTCCAGACTGTATTCTGGGTGTTTAGAGGTTTGCGTTTTGAAAGGGAGCAAAAAGCTTAGGAATACACTTATTGCATTCAAAAACATCCTTTACTTGCATTTGAGGTAATGACTTTGTAGTTATTTGAACATTTATCCATGAAGAAAATAACTTTTTTTGCCCTCTGAGCTTTATCTAATTTATCTAATAGTCCTTTTGTATTTTCTAGTTTATTAGTATTTCATAATATTAGAATGACTAATAGCAAATGCATAGTTTGCATGCCTCTCTAATGACTTACAAAGTCATGGTTCTCTGGAGACTGTTGCTCACTGGTTTCACAGAACCCGGACTTCTCTTCCATATGTGAGTAATAACTTCAGCTTGACATTGTTAACATGTATCTGACTTTGTGGCACTTTATCTGAAAAAGTTTCAGATAAACTTTGATTCAGCATCCCGTCTGTGTAAAGAACAGAGCTTGAACCTAGTGCTTCAGTTCTTCATTGTTTTGATTACTTCCCAGATTTGAAATCATGTGTAGCCCGAAGGGCTCATCTGTTTATTTAAGGACATGAATCAAAAGAATTCAGAATCCTGGAATACAACCATGGCTTGAAAATGTGCTTAATTCTATGATGATTTGGCTTACAGTATTCTTTTACAAGAATATTATAACCTGCAACCAATGTGCAAGTGAGTGACTGTCAGTCTGGTTGAAATGTGAATTTGAAATTAAAACTTATTCTCTAGCACAGAAGTACATTAGATGGTCAGGTGAATGAATGTGCTTGATGTATCTGCACTCTCCAAACAGTAGAAAGGCAAAAGCAACTGAATTTAACTGGAAAAAAATATGAAGAGTTATTGTAGTTGAATAAAGAATCTAAGATGTAAAAAGGGTGTCTTCTATAGGGTAATAGTGGGTGGAGTCAAAATAAAACCCTCTTGTTGAATTCTTTTAGCTATCCAGATGCTAAAAAATACTTTGTTCTTCATTCCAGCCCATCTGTTATTCCTTATTATAACTCACATCACCACAGCTACCACAACTGTTAAAGAATCACCATATAAAAATGGCAGAACTTGCATATAAAAACAGCAAAACTTAGCACTTATTACATGGTTTTATGGAAGGAAAACTGCAGGAATCAAACTTTACAGTTTGTTGAAAGATTTTTTTCTTTTTCTGTATAGTAGTACTCTAATAGAAGCAGTGCCAGTTATGACACACAGTATGAACTGTTCAGTTATATGCGCATATATATATGTATTAATTTTTATTTGAGTGTTCTGTAAGAATATGTTGCCTGATCTGAGAAGTTAAACGCAGAAACTTCTACAATCTTCTTACTTAAGCATAACTGCAATTTTAGGATATGTTTTTAGGAAAAAGGAAAATTATTGCATCTGGTTTTCATCACTGAATTTCCATTGCCTTTGTCAAGAGATAGCTGTACAAAATACTATAGTTTTTAAAGGTCATACTGAGAGAAAATTTTTATTTGTCTGGTCTATGCAACCACAGAATGTAGGTGACTGCTTTTCCTATAACTTAGCAGGATTCTGATCCTGCTGAAAACCATGGAAGTGCTGTGTACCATGTCCAGAATGTACTCTGATTCATGACTGAGGTTTTCTAACAAGTTCAATTTTCAAGTAGTATACATTCATTGATATTAAACACGTGCCCATATTGCCAGCTCTCCTAATTTTGTTGCATGTCACTTACTGGCTTTTGCAATAAGCCTTGTTTTTATAGTGATGTGGTTTTGTAAGGGTTTTAGCTTTCTTTAGAATAACAGGTAAAATATTCCTACCTTTGTGGTTCTAGAAAAAGCCTTAGAAGTGGAAATTCTAACTATTTAAGAACAAGACAAATTACTCCCCCTTCTAATATTTAATATTAAATACTTGCTGTTAAACAGCTACTGTGTGGAGTGTAGTGGTTTTTTTTTTTTCTTCTTTTAGCCTCCAATTTCTTTGTGCTTGTTCATGCTGTGACAGAGTGCAAACGTAACTCTCAGTTTCTGAACTCAGTGTTGGAGTTGGGTGTTGAGCAATAGGCTGGAGCTAATGGATGTATTGTGACACGTGTTCTGCCGATGGAAGTGCTGGACTTGACTAACAGTCATTGTAAAGAGTCTGTTGATTTCAAATGTATTGTGCTGTTAAAATGAATGACTCTCTTTTTTTTCCATACTAGGACTAGCAGGTGGGACACATATGTTGATCTATGAAGATGAGAGCCAGCTAGCAGTGCAGAGTGCCAGAGCTCCTTCTAAATAGCAGTGTTGCTCTTTACAAGACAGGGTCAGGGGACATTGATAAGTGCTGTAAAAAGTAGTTGTATATGGACTTCTCTGGGCCTGAAATACTGTGTGCTCATCAGTATAAAACTGTGAGGAGCTGAGGAGAAAGAGATGGAAATTAATTTCTAGAACTCATTCATTTGAAGTTATGTTATTAGTCTTTTTAAAGTACATTTTCAGGGGTGAAGTTACTTCTTTGCTATGCTTCTGTTCTTTATGTACCCTAAAACTCACAAAACCTTTAAGGGTGGGGTATATTTGAAACCAGGGGGTGGAGTTCAGATGCTAGTGAATGTCTTTGGTCCAAAGAGAGTGAACTGCTCTCATGCTGAGGGAATAGCAATAGAAAGAGAGCTTGATCTGATTGAGGGCACAAGTGTAAAGGGGCACAAAAAGTAGAAGCAGGAGCAGGCTTCTCTTCTGACTTGATTAACTGAGTAGCTGTGATAGATTGGCATGTTCAAGAATGATTGTATGGCTAGAAGGCATAGGTAGGTAGTGCTTTGCTTCATGATGGGTTACAATACTAACATAAAGCAGTGATTTATTTATTTATTTGTAAGATGTGTATCTTTCTTTTTTGAGCTTATTCCTCACACAGAATATGATTAAAAGAAACTTCACAAATGGTTTATTGAGATGTAATGTTAAGCACTGTAAAACTACGTGTCCATAGCTGATTATCTTCCGTAACCCGAGACCTGTCATCATGTTTATTCCTATTAGCCTCCTTGTAGCCTGTTCACTGGTAACTGTTCAACTTTCCCCATGTGCTATCTAAAGAACTGATGAAGGGAACAGTGAAAAATAAGCTTTTACTGAAACCATAAACTCAATAGTATTATGTATTTTGTTGGTATGTATCCTGGCATCTCGTATGTTCTTTGAAGGAGAACTGCCATTCCACCTCACCTGCAGTGAAATGGATTCCTATCTGCCACCGTGAACTGGGAAAAGTGAAGGGTTAGATGAAGGGTAAAGCTGTGAGGCCCCCAGGCCCTGTGTTTTAATGCGTTGCAGCTACCACCTTTTGGTGCAGCCTTTGGGAGCTGCAGTGCAGACAGCTGCACTTGTCTGCTGGTGAGGGAACCTGGCCTTGAGACAATTTTCAGACTGGAGGAGTAGGAGGTGCAAATGAAAAAAAAAATCAAGAGTTTTTGATCTCGACCTTAGAGCGAGTGAAGCTTGGGAGTGTTTGCTGGGTGTCAATTCAGAAAATGCCACTAAATTTCTTAGGTATTCAACTGTGAGTAATGACGTGCAACAACATGTAGATCTTCTCGTAGATTTTCATATATTATACTTCAGACTCTTTACATTTTTGCCTAAAACAGAATCATGTATTTTTAGAAGCTTCTGGCATCACTTTGAATATGTTGCTTTTATTCTGCTTTGGGATAAATACAAATTCAGTTTAATTCTGTATAGCCAGCTATGGAACCATTACTGCTCTTGAAAAACGGATTTGATTTCTTTTAAGCAAAAAGGCATTAAGTTGGTTAACTCATTACAAAATAATTATTTCCTACATGTGATTTGTAGCATGCACTTATATCATGTCTAGCTGGGCAGTATCTGTACTGTAAGGAGACATAGAATCATAGAATACCCTGTATTGGAAGAGACCCTTGTGCATCGTTAAGTCCAACTCCTGGCTCCGCACAGGACCACGCAAAACTCATCCCATATGGATGAGAACATTGTCCAGACACTGCCTGATCTCTTGTCAAGCTCAGTGCCACGACCACTGCCTTGGGAAACCTGTTCCATCCGGAACGAAGATGATGTGCATAGAAGTCCATGACTTTGCATATCATGAATATTTTTGCATACGGTGACCCCTTGCATTTAAATTGTCAGGCTATTGTACTAACCCTGTTAAATGAATAGCTATGCTGTTCGTTTGTAACGACACAGCAACTTTTTGGGCTCCTGCATGAGAGGCAGAGCCACTTGCCTAGTCTATGCCACCCTCGTGGCAGCACGCTGTGCTGACCCGCAGGTGGCAGCAGCGATTTGGCAGAAAAGACCCCGACCAAAACTAGCGAGAAGTACTGGTGCTTCTTTTTTGTTTTGTTTTGTTTGTTTTGATTTTGCTTTAATTTGGTCATTAGACAGCTTTTAGCCTTTTAGGCAAAGAATCCCTTGCAAAGGGAAAACTGCACCAGCTCAAGAACTACCTGAACTTGCCTGCTGTTGAAGTTGCTGTTTTCCTAGTGCTCTGTGTGGTGTCACCACGCAAAGGTGTCACCTAAAGTTGTGTGGCTAGTGAAAATATCCTCCCTCTCAAATACAGGGTGAGGGAGTACTGTTTAAGAAGTAGGATCTGAGAATTCCGTAGGCATTCAAAATTCAAGTTTTTTATTCTGTTCCAGCTATCAGAACTTGTAAGAGGGGGGAACTTTTTTTTTTCCCTGCAAGAAATATTGTGATAAAGTCAGTTCTCATATTCCTCTTCCACTTATCTTTTTTTTTTTTGTTTCTTTTACTCAAGTTCAATAATGCAAAATTATGACAAACTGAATGGAAAAACAATGCTTTTCTTAAGGGAAAAAAAGAAAGCAGAACAAACAAAAAAACTCAGCACAAAATATGTTATAATTGCATTATATTTTTGAGTGACCTCTTCAGAATGTCAAATGTGTACAAATTTCACTTTTGTGATGTAAAAGTGAAAACAGTTTTTTAAAAAGGTAACAATTTGTGGAGTTAAACAGGGAAGATCAAGAGATACCCAAAGGTCATTGGTAGCAGTCACTAAATTGCATCAGTACATTCGAACATTCAGCTAATGGCCTGATTTCAGAGTGTGTGTTCAGTGAGAGTGTAGGCTTTTGACGTTTACTCAAATTATTTCACGTCAGAAAGCTCTTAGTTTACTGCAAGTAATCTGGTCTTCTCTTAGCATTTCATCAACTACTCCACACAGTTACGGAGAAAGTGGTCTCAAAATCATAGACTTTGGAAAATTGTTTTTTCCAAAAGCACTAAACACAAAAGTGCAATTGTAATTTTGCTATTGCATACAATAAATGACTTTAGAGGATGATAAAATGAGAAGAGAATTGCATTTAAAATGCTTGAGCACAATTCAGGAATTATTGTCCTAGTTCTGTGGTTTATAAATAATGCATTATCAACAAAGGACTGAAAGTTGTACTGCAGAACATTTTGTATTCTGAAATTATTATGAGAATTATCAATGCTAAAGACAGCTCCTGAAATTGGAGTAGAAGTTTTAATTGAAATTATGAATAGTTTATACAGTAAATGCTGTAAGTAACCAAACTTTGTGCATACCTTAGCTTGTCCTCCAAGTAGATCTTCAGAGAAGTTGAATCCATAATTCTAAGGCGATTGTTCAAGTGATCAATTTTGGTACGATATAACTGGAAACATGCAAAGCATTTTAATTTCTTTAAAAATTGTTGTCAGCAATTTGTTTAGTAAGAGAAGACCTATAGAAAACATATGCCATTGTTATTACCCAGAATCCAGTAAAGATAATTTTTTTTCAAATGATTACCATGTGTGAGTAGGAGTTGCTTTGTACTGTAAAGTTATTTTAGATACCAGAATAATTTGTTTCATAGTTTGAGTTCCTCACTGTTAAAATGTCCCCTTAGATTTGCTATTACTTTGACTAGTGTGTGATATATAGTTAAAAAAAAAAAAAAAGGTTTATAATAAAAGAAATTTAACAAGTAATTGAAATTCCACATTGCGTATAGAATGTGCCAAATAAATAATGGCATTTGCAGGCATATTGCATGAGTGCAGTAGCTGTGGGGAAACTACCATAAAACTGTGAAATACACTCCCCTTCCCCCTGCCATCTTTAACCACTGTTATAAAGCCTTGAGAAAATAATCTTGACTGGCTGACAAACACTGCAGCAGAGAAATTAACGTCTTATAAATCGTATGTTACATCTGGTTAGCCATATTTCTCTTACTGTTTCTATTGATGTACAAATTCATGAATAACATTTAACAGGGAATGTTTTGTGAACAAAGCTTTTTATGATATTTGTACATTTCATGTTGAACAATCTTTTTAGGACCCAGCAGAACAGTAATTGAAGGAAAGGAAAATAAGCCTTTTTAATGCTGCTTTCTTAAAACCGTGCTTTTGTCTCTGAGCTAGTGCAAAATTAAAGGACATCATGGCTAACAGGAAAGTTGGTTGAAATGAGTTTATTTTAGGGTGGAGTTTTTGAATGTGCATTCTGTAATAGAGTTTTTTTTTTTTTTTTTGCTGACACAAACTTCAAGTCATTAAGGAAACCTTGATTTGTACAGGAAAATCACCTAATTGATTTGAGCTGATTTTATTTGGTAGACTGATTATCTGCAGGTGACTGCCAATTTCAAAGATACATAAGAGGGACTGTATTTACCGACTGTTTTTGAATGTATTATGTCATCAAAGATTTATTTCTAACAATGCAGCTGTATTTCTTCAGGTTCTTTGATTCACATTCAGATGTCCTCACAGAGCTTTTCTTCTTATCTTAATGGATTCAGAGTCTCGGGAAGTACATTTTAAAACGTTGCTGTTGTGTTCAGGTGTCAGAGTTCTCTTTCTTTGCTTACGACTGAGCTCATATTGAACTATCTGAGTAGTTATTAAAACAATTTTAGACACTATTTGTTGTAACTGAATAGAGTATTTTGTAGCATGGAAGCTTCATCTATTCTCATCTTCTTCAACAGTACTCCTTCTTGAAGACTTCTCTGCACTATGGCCAATATGGCAAAGTTCTTTGCAAATACTTGGTGGGCATTAGTTTAAGTCCTATGTATTAGGTGTCATTTACATACCCTATAAAGGCTGAGGTAGGACTTGAGTGTTTACAGTGGCCTGTCCCCTTGCATTGTTTGTATGAAGAACTCAGAATTAGCACCATGTGTTTGTTCCATGTGCTAACTATACTGTACAGCAAATATTCAATCAACTAGAGAGACCAGGACTGATACTTAGTCCTGCTTCTTCTTACTCTGTATAGAGAATTTTCAATTTGTCGGAAATAATTTTGCAAACTCCAAAGACTACGTCGCAAACAGGCCATAACGCATGTAGGACAGCTGCTAACATGGGTACTAGATATGTAAGCTGTAAAAGCAATATTGTCTTCTAATTTTTTTTTTCCTTAAAGTATTTGTTAGGGTAGACTTTGAATCCTCAGCTTCAATGGTGCTCTCAAAGGCAGGCTTCTATTAGTTTGTGTAGTTTTTGTAGTGGGTATTAGAATTTAAAAATTAAGAAGATCGCTGGAAGGTTTTCTGTGGCAGTAGGGACAGTATTTCACAGTATTCCCAAAAGAGAAGACTATATTTAAGAGAAGTCGATATGATAAGGGAAACTATTTGTTTCAAGTCTCTACTGTGTGTATTCTATTCCAGAAGGCTCTTTAGTTTTTATGTTGCATCTGCAGAAAGAGACAAACTCGGGAAGGATACTTACTGTTAAAAATTATAAAAAAATTAATCAGTGCCACCTGATTTGACTTCATAATTACTTCACTCTGGAAAACTTTGGAGTGAGATTCTGTATTTGTGTATACTGGATCCATGTTCAAGCCACCACAGAAAAACAGATTGAATTTTTTTTTTTAATTTTTATTTTTAGAAAAACGCGCTTATTTAGTGAGGACTTTACTAGAGGAAATGCTTGAATGACGTCAGTATATAGCGATTAAAACACTTTTTGTTATTTCTTTACAAATTATGGCATGAGCATTTATATAAGAAATGTTTTACATGCATCTGATTAGTGAGATAATACACTAGGCTTTCTTCTCAAAATTAACTTCACTTATGCTTAGGTTTTAAATGATTTAATGTGTATTTGCTTTATATAAGCACAATTGTACTTGGAACAGAAGCAGTGTCTGCTAGAACTATGGAATGTAGTAAGTATGGAATAAGCATATTATGGCTGTGAATATGATACTATCTTGTTTATGAAAATAAATCTCTAATTTGAGTACTTTAAAAATAAAATGAATTAAAAATAATAAAATGAATTAAAAATAATAAAACTTTAAAAATAAAATGAAAGTTAACTTTCTCCTATTTTTTGCTGTTTTTACTAGTTTTTACTTTTTTTTAGTTTTAGTTTTAGTAAAAACTTACTAGTTTTTACTGTTTCAAGCTGAGTGGAATGTTCGTGTTACTCTCAGTTGTGCCATAATTTTTTAAATACCTTTTCAGATGATTTGTGTGCGTGATACTAAATCAGATAAAATATGAGTGGGATTTAGGAGATTAAAGTTTACAGAAGTAGTGTTCCCTGGAGAGAAAATAGACTAGGATGTAGCTAATAAAATAATCATTTGTAACATTCCAGTGTATTGTAAGGGAATCTTCTGGATCCAAGTGGTCTCCTTTCAGAAGGACAAGGAGGAGCTAGCCAGGGTTTTAAGTCAGCACAGTACTTGCAGTAGCAGACAGAGAATGGGAAAGGGACGCTACTGATACCATCAGAGTCCTTACTGCTGTCTTCATTGTGAATGTTTTCCATCAACCACTGGTTTGCTCTATGTGCATCCTTTCCTTTCCCTTAATTGTATTTTTTGGTTTAGGTAATTCGTTTTCTTGTGTACCAACCTGAATATCCATCCTTAGAGGGTGAAAAAAAGTAACAATTTGTTAAAAAAAAAAAAAAAAAAAAAAAGATTACAACTGTACTGTCTATTTAGCTTGTTTGTTTCGGTCCTTTCCTTTGCTTGTCTTTTTTGAAGAGAGATATCTAGAGGATACTTAAGTAATCTTCTAGCGCATAGAGGTCCGTAAGTGCGGTTGCGAAAAAAATTAATAAACACATCTAAATTGAAGGATGAATGTTGTTTTAGCTTGGTCAAATAATTTCATAAAACCAGGAAGTCTTATTATATTTGTATGTAACCTTTAGGATAAGCATAAATTCATGGTTACAGTTGCTCCAGTGACTCTTTACAATTTCTTAATGAGCTTTATTTTTTGTGCAGAGATCTGAAAGGTGTTATAATTACTCTGAGTGACAACGGACATCTGCAGTGTTCCTACCTTGGTACTGATCCTTCGCTCTTCCAGGCTCCTAGGATTGATTCTAAGGAAGTAAACTACGAAGAATTTAATGCTGAAATGAAGGAGCTTCAGAAAATCATCAGGGAAGCTGCAATAACACAAGGTTTGCTTCTCCCATTTATTTAGTAGTACTTACTTTAACTAACTGTTTTTCATTTGGTTGGTGAAGTATTTAGTTTTCCTTCTGTTTTCATAATGCCTATTGGAAGTTAGAAGATTTATGTGCTCAATTGCACGTGTGCAATAATTTAGAGGAAAAAATCTGACAGTGCATATACTATCTAAAGGCAAGAAAATGTAAGTAATTTCACAAACAGTCTGGTGTACCTGTCAGGCTTTAGAGAGAGGGGAAGTATTGACAAATTCTGTTTAATTATTTTGAGTTTTTTCTTAAACATTACGCAATTAATAAAGGATGATTTTTGTTATAAACAACTTTTCTTTTGCCTCTTTCAAAAGCGATTGTATTTGAAGAATATAGGAAAGGATATTAAAAGTGTAATTATGATCAAGGTAAATGCTGTAATTTGTACATATTGCATATACTAGACACAGACTCACCTCAGTGCAGTGGTCACATCATCAAGCCTGATAGACTTCAGGAAGCATTTGGATGGTGCTCTTGACCTTAGGATTTGAATTTTGGGTGATCCTGCTTGGAAGCCAGCAGTTGGAAACAGAGATCCTTGTGGATTCCTTTCAACTCAGGATATTCTATGATTCTAATGATTTGTAGTGAGCTTGTTCAAATAGCGACATGATTTTCTACAAAGGTCCTTCAAATTTCATGTTTTATAACTGAGTGTTATAAACAGTGGATCTTACTTGTGCAGGGAATTGGAAGCATGGAATTTTACAGGAAATTGTGGAAAAAATCTTAGACAAACTGAACCACTTAAAATCTCTTTCTGCTGATAGCTGTTCTTAATATGCCTTGAAGAAATTGTTGCAGTTTTTCTTTGTTGAAATTCCCTAGAAAATGAGATGAGATTTGTAAGCTGAAGTTATGAGCTCGATTCAATAACTGAAAGATTTCTTTTGTGATTGCATTTAACTTTTTCTGTTATTGACACAATAGACTAATGTGTTCTATTTTTTTATTTAACAAACCCAGTTTTTTAAACGTAAACCTGTGTAAAATTTCATTGCTTTTACCACAACCCATCTAATAAATATTTGACTGTTTCATTTAACTATTATGGGACTTTCATTTGGCTATTATAACCAAACGAAGGACAAGCGAGATGAATACACCTGTTTGTGAAGTGAATACACTTCTGTTTATTTGTCTCAAAAAATTATGTAGAGAAAAAAAACACATAACTGTCCTTTATAATTTTCTCTAGTAAAAATGTGATAGTATGAGATTGGCTAGTTTTCTATGGATATTACTCTTTTACTTTCCTATTTTGCTCTTATTTTTTTCCTTCCTCAAGGCCTTTCTAGTCTGATTTAAGGTTTAAGGTGTTTTAGGAATGCTTTCTTCATTGTGGAGAGATGCTCTAAGGAGATTTTGCTTTGATTTAACTGGATGTAAAATCTGTTAGAAAGCCTTTCCTACAAGAAAAACTTTTCACTTGATGATGAAGAATGCCTTTCAGTTTGGGATTATTTTGCTTTGTCTCATTTTGACTATTTTAGATCTTTAGCTGACTTAAAATAACTGTTAATCGTGGCAAGTTGATTACAGAATGCCT
Organism: Oreortyx pictus; assembly: GCA_036925125.1. Taxonomy (NCBI): domain Eukaryota; kingdom Metazoa; phylum Chordata; class Aves; order Galliformes; family Odontophoridae; genus Oreortyx; species Oreortyx pictus. The sequence goes on along the minus strand of JAUPFR010000007.1, from coordinate 46,203,197 downwards.
TTGAACACTGTTCACCATTCAGTTTCTCTAAACATGATCTTTAAAATGAGTGATTGATTTTTCTGTCTTGTGGATTCACATGTGTGAAAGCAAGAGCTGGTGTTGTTTTGAAAACACCTACCCTTACATGGAAATAATTTTTCTTTGTTTCATTTTGACTTCCAAAAATGGAAGTCACTTAGAATTAGGTCATCATATAAAAAATGTAGAGCAGCTATTTCCATAAATAAGTCGTGTATTTCTGTTCAGGGCTGACCATTAAACTGTTGAACTTTAGTTATTTTATATGTTTTGGAGGAGGTTTTACATTACAAACTGAAGAAAAATTTAAAAACCTTTCTTTTGTTAGCTGTTAAGCTAACGTAAATCTAGTGATATTAACATCAGCTTGGTTGACTGATTAACCATAGATGTTTGACTCAGTTTAACAGTAAGAAAAAGATGAAGTTGTTACGTAAACTTTGGTTGTGTTGTCTGTCCTGTTTCTAATAGAAAGATGACAGTATGACAGAAATTGCATCAGACTTTGCTGAAAGAGGAATGGACAAATAGGGTTAGAAGAGAAAGATAAGAAGATTTACTTTAATCCAAACAAGTAAAAGGGACCTTGCTGTGTTATGTGTGAATGGCAGAACCAGTTGTGTGCAACTGGTGTCACTAACAGGTGATGCTGGAGAAATATGCTTTTCTGTTTCCTGTATTAAAAAGAAGCTTTTTCATGGGGCATAAAAAAAGGAAAACTCAATTTCTCTAGTTTTCTAAATAGAATCTTTTCCCTCGACTTTCCTGTTAAAAAAGAGAAATAAAACGCTATTATGACCCACTAGTTGTGGGTCATTTTTGGGACCTTACATATAATAAAATTCTTGCAGCTTTCTGAATGTGCTTATGTGCTTATTTATCCAATTAATATTTTTATTTCCCCTTTACATTAAGTTTTCCTGCTGTTTGTTTTTTCAGGGAATACGATTTTTTTTTTGTTTGTTTCACCAAGACATTTAGTTTTGTGAGATAAAAGTATATTCCAGGAAGGCACAAATACCTGGGCCTTTCTCCCTCCTTTTTTCTCCTTTTTCCCTGTACTCTCTTAGAAAAGTTTATATAACTTTTTGCAATATTTAAATGCTTTACTTTTAATTCTTATAAAACCACACGTAAATAATTTTGTGTTGTGAATATAAATGAGTCTGTAGCATTCTTTACCCTATATATTAACATTCTTCAAATTAATCAGGTAACATACTGTAATCAAGCCCCATATAACATACAAGCTTTCGTAAACCTTTTTGCACAGGGGACTTTCTAAAATCTGTTTTAGTGACACTATGCTATCGGACTGTGTTTTTTCTTCCTAGCTTCTTCATCATGATATTATTTACATCAGAGTGTACCTTATGTGAGATGTGTGTATTTTGAGGACAGGATATTGTATGTAACTGTGTTTTTGGAGGGCGGGGGGAGCGAAACCAAGGACATACAGTTTTCCTGGGACTGCTGAAGATCATGGATAGCATGAGTAAAATCCTGTCATTGAGTATATCTAAATCTAATTTTTTCATCCATAAATTAGAAATCTAGAATGTAATTCAGGCTTAGACTGTCTATAGAAATCTTAAAAAGCAAAACAAAACAAAAACCCTGAAGCTTCCTTTATTCAGGCATTGTTGACTGTATTTAGAAATGTAGGTGTATATTTGTCAAAGAAGACTTTACTGATTTTTATCTTGTTTTCTTTCAGATATTTTGCCCCAGTCTGAAAAATACAGAGATCTAATAGTCACTGCAGAAGTTTCACCAGACTTGGATGCAGAATCTGTATGTACATGTATAAAAATAAATGACAACCCTTTTTGGCAAGCCTTTTTTACTCCTATTTGCAAGCAGTGCTATCTGACATGCTTCTCTTTATTTGCAAATGTGTTGTTAATGGATGTTAACTTGCTTTATAGCAGATGATTAGAGATGACTTTCTAATGCTGCAGAGTTCTGTCAGATTTTCCTATTACAAATCAGATCATTGGGTGAGAGAAGTAAAAATAATTAGAAAATAAGTCACTAACTATAGATATTTATCTAATGTGCTATATAAATAATAAAATAACATGATATACTAGGTTATTATACTTCACAGCTGCCTGTAGGGTAAGTGGATGTAAGCTGTATACTTCCACTTCTTAGGTTTGAAAACAGCAATGAAATGTGAGGTATTTTTTTGTAGGAGAATTGTGTATATCGGAGCCATCATGTTTATAAATTTAATACTTTCAGTGCACGAGCAAGCACATGGTATATTTCTTCATTATAGTATGAATAACATTTAAGACTGCTTGCACTCATGCTTGCTATTTGAAGTAATGTTGTCTTTTGCACTTGTTTCTGGCCTATTTCACAGCTTACGATATAGCATGAGCTTTAGATCTTTATAAAAATAGCTGAAACATCTGAAATAGTGATTACTATTTATTTGTTTATATTTATGGAACTGTGCTTCTGCATAGTGCCCAGTTGTCTATTTAAAACCTGTTCTTGTTGGTCATTTTAATTTGAGTAATTAAATTACTTTATCTTTTTGGTGACTTTTACAATTCTTGGCTAAGCAAAAGTAAGTGAACAAAAATTTTCTTAGGATCTGGAATAATTTTGAATTATTGAGAACTGTTGAGGTAGTTAATAATGGGGGGAAACAGTAGTAGTAGTAGTCACCGTTTGGATCTTTTAAAGATACAATCTGCTATCACTCAGTGATGCACCGTAATGCGTAATCTCTGGCAATGTGTCGTTCAGTATTATCTGGTGTAGTAACCTAGCTAGAATTTATTGTTCTTGTATGCATACATAATTGATGGAAATCATTTGATATACAAGTTTAGGAGAGTTTATATTGTTTTTTAAAGTTTTTCACGTGAGCTTTTCAGGAAATGGTCATTGCACCATAAAATAAGTAACTGATTGTTTCTAGACACCGATTTCTGCAGAAACAATTTTCATGACTATCTACCATTTTAAAAGTACACAAGGAACTGCTTTTTAATACTTTTAGAAGACTATTTGATAGCTGTATTTAAAGTCTATTACTACTGCTGCTGTTGCAATTATTTGATAGAGACCTCTTTATAATATGGCCTAGCACTTGCCTGTGGAAAAGATTAGTTGGTGAGGGAAAAAAAGTCAGTGAGACATGGTGTTGGCTAACTGTCATAATCTCCTTTCAAGACTTAAGATTTTTAGGCCTGCAGAATGCAATAATGTTGTACTCATTTGCCCAACTTTCCAAGTGCAGGTGGTCTGCTTTGGATATAAGTAACTCAATATACTGAATGAACTGCAACCTTAAATCTTCATTTATTATATCTTAGTTTCCTGAGGGGAAGAGTTTTCTGGATGCTCCTTCAGTAACCATTTATAAATGAAGAAAATATTAAGACTTGTCATAGACAAGGATGAGTAAAGCAAATGTGAGAGAAATTTTAGGGCTTCTACAAGCTTGCAAGTACTATTTCTCTCATGTGAAGAGATTTAAACTGTGATGTATATAGGAGCAAAGAGTATTTAATGTGATCTTAGAAGTGCAGCCTCTAATTCAGCAAGTCACAATTGATTATGGTATGGTATGAATACAGTATAACAGAACAAGGATCAGTCTCTTGGCATCCATTGCTATTGTTTTAGGATCAGTCACAGATAACTGTCAGAGTTGGTTCACTTGATAAGCCAGTAGTCTAATCCAACGTGAAAGTCTCTGAGTTTTTACAATGAGGAAAAGTATACAATGCACAAGTGAAAGTCCTACTTCTAGAACAAAGAGAGAACCTGCCACCTTCCTGATTTCTTAGAAGCTTTGCATATGTGAAGTTTATATTGCCATGTTAAGATGAAAAAGAGAACAGATAAACTACATCGGATTTATTACTATTATCATTTTGAAATCATTGCTCCCATCATGAGGGAATAAATTCATGCTGGGAATTTGGTATTACAGCAGAAGTGAGGTATTTCTTTAAAACAAACTGATTTAAACAAATAGGAAAACTTCTTAAACTGTTGACATGGCTCTGCTGCAGAATTAAATCTGTGCATAAAACAAGATATTAAAACAGACTGCTATTTCATTACCTAATGAAATAGAAATAAGCATGAGTAACAAAATGTCTGACATAATTTCTTTTGAACTACAAAATATATTTATGATTATAGGATTGCGTGCTGTATGCTATGATTTTGTAGTACATGCTATGATTTGTATATAATATGTTGGTAGATCAGAAGCCACCTTTCCCTAATGAGTAACAGGAGGAATTTCCAAAATTTAAATAAATACACAGAAAAAAGAAACATGCCAAGCAAAATAGTTTCAATTATTCTTATAAGGAACTAATACACTATGAAGTATATATAAACAATATTCATGAACTTTTGCTATCCTTTTTGCAGGCAATTTCAAACAGGTTTTATGTTTTCAGGAGCTTGGAAATGTATTTTGTGTATTTAGTCTGTCATCAGAATGATAAGTCCTTTACAGTTAATTCCTTGTTTACTGAGTTGATGATAGGAAAGTAATATTACATTTATTGTGTTCACTCGCTCATGTGTAATACTGAATTTACTGTTTTCATCTTTTTCTTTACAGCGAGCCATTGACAGTGAGGTAAAAGCAGAGGTAGTACCATCAGTCACAGTAAAGGTACTATGCCTAACTCAAACCGCAGCAAATAATAGTGGCTAATTTTAGAGAACTTGTAGTGCCTTCTGTGTATTTCACTTATATTATGAAAATGAGTAGAATTTGAAATGCTTCTGTGTACTTATTTCTCTTTTCCTTCGTGTGACTAGTGTCAACCTTGCAAGAATTCTGTTGAAGTTAGAAGTGTGTGGAATTTTGTGATAGATTTATCGAGAAGCTACCACAAAAAAAGAAAAAAAAATACTGGAGTGAAAGGAAGTTGTTTTTGAAGTAATAAGAAGCAGATAAATATTTATTTGCTCAAAACATAAGAGTTGTTACCTCCAGCTGCCTTTTTACTTGTCAATAAGCAAGAGAAGACTTTCATTTGTAAAAACAATTTTACAACTTTTGTTAGTGCAAAAAAAGCCAGGACAGTCTGAAAATTGACATAATTGCATTCCTCCCTGAGGACTGTTACCTCTGGTTACGAAGAAAGCGTGAGAGTGTGTGTACCAACGTGTGTGTGTGTGCAAGTGTAGTTGCTTCTCAGTATTGCATAGGATATTTTTATTTTTTGAGTTTGAGAAGCTCTTATAGGACTACTCGTGGAAGAAAACTGGGGCTTTGTTTTTGAGAAGTTCTGACTTCCTTGAGTGAAAAATTTAGAGTTTAACTGAGCTAGTTATTGAAGAGAACTTCCTTACGTTAATATAGCTTGATTGTACTTAGCTCAGCATCTTTCTCTACATTTTCAAATGATAATATGAGGGAGGATAAAAGCTTAGTTCTGATCAAATCAGTGATGGTTTTGCTATGAAAACTCAACAGTTCAACTGAATTTTATTTGGCAGTTGATTACCCTGTTTGTGAATATAGGGCTACCTTATAATACGTAATGTAAATAGTCTTTAGAGAAGTATGAATTTATCAAACCGCAAAGTACAGTTCCTTCAGAAAAAAAAATTAATGAAACTAGATGCTTTTGGCAAAATGTACAGTAAAAGTAGATTCTTTTTACTTCAGGTTCCTACATGCAGCAGAAAGCCAAATAGAATTGAGCAGGCTCTTGAACTGTAGTTGAATGCCTTGACTCATTTGGAGGATTGGGATTTAGGTAGGAAAGATGTAGTCAGACAGAGGGTCACAGCACGGAGTATGTTGGCAACTCTGTGTGGTTTATAGCCTTTTCATGCTTTAAAGAGACTGCTGAAGATCTGACTTTGTAAAGTAACCATATGAATTACACTTGGTGCTCCCATGGAAAATGTGTAGGTATTGCCTAAATTGCATTTGAAATGACCAATTTGGGTATAGTAGCTGCTTTAGAAAGTTGATAAATAGTCAGACAATTAGCTTGCATTGAATATTTTGTGGTTGCAGTCAGCAGATCTGGCAGTGCCCAGCTTGTTGGCTTAAAGGTAATGCAAGTGGGTTTACACAGCTGCATTCATTGAATTACACTGGATCTGAAACAGTTCAGAGCTGAGGGCAAGAATGGCTTTTTAAAACTGTATGCCCCTCTTTTGGGGCTGAGGCAAAGAGCAGATAATCTCTGAAAGCAATTTGTGAAGAACATTATTTCATTTTAAAGTTATTCACTGTTATAAAGTTTTGCAGTAACTTCAAATGTCACTGTCTTAAACAAAAATTTTCTGAGGTGTGCAGTCTCATGTCTTTATGTATTTGATGTATTTTTCATAAGATCTGTAAGTCTATTGATTTCTTCTTTACTGTTTCTTTTATGAAAATTCCGTTTTCAGAAAGTGCAGCTGTTTACCTGATGTATGTATGTATAGAGCTTCATGTGATCCTTCCTGGTTTTATGTTCTACCATAAGAAACAGATTGTACAAAACTTAACTCTGAAATTATTCAGAAAACTGTTAATTGTTCTCAGTAGTTAGAGAAAATAATTTTAGATTAGCTTTGCTTTCATTTATTTATTTTGCTTTAATTATCTGAAAGAAACATTTCTTTTTACATTAAAATAAATGTAAATGAAGTTTGCAAAATGTTAACATATTATAACAAGGAATTTGTCATTAGATTTCCTTTGGTTAAAGTTACTAAGAATATGAAAAAGCTTTTTGCTGCATTTTTTTATTTTTTACTGCATGCTACTGCTGTTTTCTTTTTTCTCGTTTGTGAGTAAAGAAGAATTGTAAAAATTGTTTTTGTGGTTGAAACTTAAGTTAAAAATTAACTTAACTTAAAAATTAACTTAAAAAAACCTTAACTTAAAAATTGCTGAAGTCGTTGTTGCAGGGTTTTATGATCTTTTATCTGTCGATGTGGTTACGTTAGTTTTCTGCAATACTGAAATCAGTTTCTTGTTTGATTTAAATAATTCTGTGTTTCACTTGCTCTAGATAACAATACAGAGCAGAGTGGCTGCCCAGAAGCCATACCTGGCAGTATGTGTACAAGCTCCATTAGCAGTGACCTGTGACCAGTTCATCTTTAATGATTTAGGTAAGTTATTGTAATACTGTTACAGCTATGGTATCGTATTACATTTTCTGGGGATGTTGGAAAGCCGTAGTTGAGCCTCTATCAAGTGAATCACTGAAGATAACTGCAGCGCAGACAGTTACAATTATGTCTTATGTACACTCCGCAGCATCTTTCTTCTGTTTATGGAGGATGACAAAAAAGCGTATAGGAATGGAGTTGATTCCGTGATTTACAGTGTGATATGTGGAAGGTGACAAGAGGCAGGGTGACAATTTAATGGTGGAGAAAGAAAATCCGTTTACTATCTGTTATATTTACTGGGGAATTTTCTTTTGCTGGCAATTCTGTATGTGTAGAATGGCATTGGTGAGTCAAAGCAGGGGTAGAAAGCTTGAGCTGTTTGCCAGCCTAGCACAACTTATTAACATTTGGTGATTCTTCCAATAAAATTCCAGGTACGATAGCCTTGAAGAAGCTTTGTAAATGGAGCTGAGGAACAGAGAAGTGTGTCCTGCTGCCTCAGCTGGGATCTGTTTTGGACTGAGATGTGTATTACTTGCCCTGTTGAAAGGGAGCATAACTGACTCCTGTTCTAATCTGAAAATACAGTTCTTAGGTTTCCTTAACGTGTGGCAGGGACAAAGGGCTGATTGCTTTGTAGGATATTAAAACTGCCATATAAAATAAATTTACCTTGGAGTTTTCTAACTTGATTGTAATTTGTTAAGGGATTGATAAAGGTGAATGAATGGAAATGACTATCCTAATTTCATGATGTATTTTCTGAAGTGCTGGAACTTGTGTTGCTTTCATGTCGTTGCTCCTATTATTTGATTTAATTTTGTGGGGTTTTTTTTAAATTTATTTTTTTTTTTTATTTTTTAGAACCAGGGTCATCTGAAACTGTGGTCCTGTCTGTCTTTTTGAAGGGAAATTTTCCTCCATCAGAACTAGAAGGAAATTGCGTGTTTTCCTGCAATACACCAACAGGTAAGCCTCTAAAGATTACAGTTTTTTTTAAGGTCTTTTCTTTATGTGTTTCTTGTGTGCTTTCTCTTGGAAAGATTTAAAGGCAGATAGTAATGGAAGAAATAATCACATACCAGATTGTTGTCAACAAGACCTGGACAGATTGGTGAGTTGGGTGGAGAAGGAAATTTGAGCTTCAACAAGAGGGAATGAATAGCTGCATACATCAGTACAGGTTGTGGGCTGACCAGCTGGAAAAGGTGCTCTGCAGAAGAACAACTTTGGGGTCCCGGTGGACATGAGCCCAGCAGTGTGTCCTTGTGGCCAAAATAGCCAGTGGTATCCTGGGGTGCATTAAAAAGACTAAAAAGACATCAGGTCAAAGGAGGAGATCCTTCCGCTCTGCTCTGGTGAGGCCACATCTGGAATATTCTGTCGGAGTTGTAGGCCCCTGAGTTCAAGAAAGACAGGGAGCTTCTAGAGAAAATCCAGTGAAGGGCAACAGAAATGTTTAGGGGCTTAGAGCATCTCCCATAGAAGGAGAAGAGAGAGCTGGGACTGTTCAGAATCTTGTTGTCTTTTATTTATTTATTTATTTTGTCAAATCATCAAGTTATGTCAACAGTTTTATATGTGTAAAATCATTATCTTATGGCTCCAGAAGCAGCTGTACCAGCTTTCTCCCCTGCCTGATCAATTTGCTTCTGTTCTACTCTTTAAGGGACAACCTCTCAGAGTGAGAAGTTAATTACATCTTTATGACTGTTCAGTCTTCTGGGGCTGCCAATAAACATGACAATAACTGCCTCCCTACAGAGGTAGAAAATAAGTATTGGGAGTGATTATTCCTCACTTCCCTTTTAACAACAGCTCATCGTATTCATTCTAAACAAATGAAGTGACTCAAAAGAACAGAACTTAAGTCATTCTATTTTATAATGCACTAATGACTCTGGTAGTAGAGTATGTAAATTTACCTTGCTATCTGTAACTGAAGACTAGTTTACTTAGTTTTATACACACAACCTAAGGGATGTGTGTTAGGCCGCGTGAAAAACTGTATTTACGCAGGGCTTCCAAGTTAAGTGCAGCATAGACCAGTTTAAGCATTCTGTTCTTTCTTCACTTCTCACTGCTTGGCTTTGTACCCGCTCCTCCTCCCATGTTGTGCTCATACAATAAAAAATTATTACTCAGCCAGATTTGCTGATTTGGCTCATTGCACAAACACAGAGCTCTGCCAGCACTAAGAGGAGGGTAACATGGAGTCAACTAGCATCAAAGAAATGCATGTTATCCTATGTGTGCTCTTTTATTTAAGCATCACTTCTCACTTGAAACATGGTATTTATGACAATTATGACAAAAGTCTAGGTTGTGTGTCAACTATTAAAATATTTATCTACTCCTAGACAAGAAAGAAGCTCATGTTTTTTTAAGAATTGGATCTTGCCCTTGTTAAATTAGGCATGAAGATATGGGCAGAGGATGGGAAGGAAAAGGATATTCCTCCCTTTTTCTTGAGAGCCTACACAAATGGCTTGTACTACTCCGTCTGCCTGTTTTGTGCCTCTCAGACTGCTGATGCCTTGTGAATGACTTGCTGTAACTTCCTAAGTGTCCAATTTAGGGTGATGTGGCTTTAGACAGCTACAACTGTGCAGGTAGTCTTCTCTTGAGTATCTCAGATTCTCTGATTCTGAAAGTATGCTTTGTGTCTGTGATTTTGCTTTCCAAGATGAGAATATAAAATTTAAGTGTTTTTTTTCTTAATTTCTAAATGAATGTGTTATTTCATTCTGATGATATCAGTATTTAGTTATTAGGTTCATTTTTGCAAGCAGGAAAGTTAAGAAACCTATCTTAAATGTTTGTTGATATACAATAAAAAAATCCCCAGAAGGCATGACATCTAACAAAATCAGTGAAGAAAAATAATAATAATAAAAAAAAATCTTTAGTGATAGAATTGACATACATTCTAAGTAAAAGTTCATAAATGTTAAGATCTTGCTAAAATTTTGAATGTTCATTTAAATTGTTAAACTGGAATATTTCTGTTAATTACATAAAGCAGTGTTTATTCTGCTTGTACGAGGCAAAGAAATCCTCAAGTAATATACTAGTACACAAAAATTGACTGCCTTGGTGACTTTCTTTCATCTGAATGGGGACTTATTCTTCTTTTTTAAAGTACCATGTTTGTGGCCAAATCAGTCTTAAGTGCATCTCTGTGGGATTCATACAGCTGAATGTTAATATGAGTCACTCAGCTGGATAGAATTGTGCTATTGATGAATGTGGTCTCATGTCTGTTTATTTTTTCCTTTGGCTAGTACTAGGTCTTTATGTATTGTCTACTTAAGAATCATTTCTTTTAAGCCTGTTATTACATTTTCTTTTCTTATTAGAGCAGCATCTTATGGTTCTTTTTATTTTTATTTTTTTTCCTCTTTTGTGTTATTGCTGGTTAAATGGTAGAGCTCAATCCTGAAGGTAAGTGAATGGGAAAATCAGATGTGAATGGTCTCATGAGTGAAAATATACTGAATAAAGCAGATCTGGAAGTGAGCTATTATATGACCTAATATTTCTATAAGCTTTTCTACTTTCCTTGGTTAGATGGTGTTACAGAAGTGTGAACACTGGAGAAATTTGAAAGTAAATGAGATGTAGAAATAAGAAAAAATATTCATGGGAAAAGACAATCTAGTAAGAACATTTGAAGTATGTCACACCAGTATTTAGCATATATTTTACAGTATATTAAATACCTTATGCATTGAGATTAAAAGTGGAAAACACAATTTTGTGGTCCTTCAGTATTGTATTTCTAGCTATTTATTCAATCCTTCACTAAGGACTCATTGGGTAGCCAAATTACAGCTTTTTTTTTTTTTTTTTGTGGAACTGAAACAGTCATTAAGGATTTGTAGCTAACTGTGTGATTTGGACAGAATTGCTCAGAGAGTGATGACACTAACATCCATTCATTCTGATTCCTTTTAGAAATCTAATTTTCAAGGCTACCAGGCAACTTGTAGTAAACTTAAATTTCATTGTGGTAGGTGCATATAAATGGGCTAAAAAGAAGATAGTTTTGCAATGTAGTTGAGTACATGCATTGGATAGGTACAGTCACTTAATAAATAAATATGCGCATAATTAAACACAAATTCACCCGCATCTGGGTGGAAATAAAGTTGTCTGTTGTGGATTTAGAGATAACAGAAAGTATTTCTTCAGTTTGCAGTTTTCTCTTAAAAATAAGTATGCTTAATTGTGTATGTGTTTAAGTTTTGTCTTTCAATATGGATGCTCCAGTGAGCATACCAAGAGAAATGGAAAGGTACACAACTGTGTCAACCGATCCCTTCCCCTTTGGTTTTGCATATTTGAGGGGTTCTACCAGAAATAGTTTCTTTAACCATTTCAATAAAGTGCTTTTGTGAAAAATAGCTTTCACCCTATGGCAGGTTTTTGCTCTTTTAAGTAATTAAAAAAAAAAAAAACTGTAAAAATGAAGTGAATAAAAAAATATTTGAAATAGGTGAATATACATTCAAAGGGTGACTTTCTAAAAATTAAGATTGTCTGTTTTAAGAAATTTGTTCTCCATATGAAACCTTTCAGATGCTGTGGAACACAGTGAATCTCCCTGGCAAAATTTGTTTAGGTTACTGTTAGGTGCACTGGAATAAACTCATCAATACCAGAGAAGGCATGGATTTTCTATGTATTTAACATCCTATATTAGAGATCTGAACTTGAATTCTCTTTTTACTATGTGCAGATGATTTGTCATTGGCTGATTAAGACTGAATAAAGTAGTTTGAAAACTTGTTACGTAACTGTTTTGTTAGATTGTAAGTGCATAGTATGAATTACTTGAAATAATACTACTGTTACGTGCTAACCTTTTACAAAATTTCTGTTGGTTTTCAGTTTTACTTCTGTATATGGCAGTAGTAATCTGAAAAAAAAACCAAACAACAATCTCAGGCTCTTTTCAAGTTATTTTCTTTTTCATTATTACAGTACTAAAATTGTGTATCATTAAATGTATCCAGCTCTGAATTAAGTGAAATCCATTACTAGAACTAGTATCGAACAACTGAAGTTCTATTTCCACAATTGTTGCCATTTTGATTCTTCTTTCTACCATTTAAAGTCATTCTTGCAGACCTAATGAACGTTTTATTTCAATTGAATGTAAGATTATTAATCTGTGGTGATAAATTTTGTTAAAGTTCTTTGGTTTGCTTTCCTATGTACATGATTGTTTTGAACTCATCAACTAGAAATCTCCATAGCCAGATACTATTTGATTTTGTTTTAATTTGAATTTAGTTTGAATTTTAATTTGAATTTTAATTATGAAAGATTTTTCAATATTTCAGAGAGGCAGACTGCTAATGTGATGTCTAGGAGAAGTTGCATTGAAATTAGAAGAACATAATCTATTTAAATACTAAAACATTTCAAAATCCTTTTTGGCTGCTTTTGTCACTAAATTTTTCCTGTTGTCTCTAAGTGTAATAGTAAGATGTTTGTAAGATGTTTATATAATGTTATCATCAAGAAAATATTTTAATTATTTTTTCCATTTAACTGTGAAGATATGTTTCAATGAGTCATTCTGAAAGGTTGTGGATTTATTTTCAAGTATTTTTCAGGAATTTTCCTTGGAACCTAGGGTCATTCTAATTTTGGAACTTGTGTTGAGTTTTCTGCAGTTTCTACATTGTTTTTTTTTTTTTTTTTTTTTTTTTTTTTTTTTTTTAAATAAGCATCTGCTGATTAGCTACTTGGAGGCATTATTAGCCAGCCAGAAAAACTAATGAACTGTTAACTGACAACCAGCAGGGTGAATCTCAGCTTTCTAGTAACAACCTCTCTTCCCTGAAGACAGATCCTTGTAGTAATTTTTCTTTGCAAGAGGTCTGTGAAGTGGCAAACAAACAGAAAATGTTAGTAAAAAATGTTGCTATAAATGTCAGTTAAACAGCTAAGCTGTGTTTTTATGCTAGACTCCTCAACTTACATGACTGACAGCCTGTGTAGCTTTTAGTTTTATGATTCTTCTGTCCTGATATGATCTGTGACATTAAATTAATATACTGTCTTTAAACATGTTCTGTGTTAAATTCTGCTGGAGTGAGTGCTGGGGGTTAGTGTTTGAATTTTTTGGGGGGGAATAATGAGGGGTTGTATAATATTAATGCTATTTTCAGTAAGGTCGTTATAATGGTATCTCTTCCTGGACAAAACAGTGTTTATTAGCTGCTTCATCAAAAACATCCCGCTCAAAATTACCACACAGACTGAACAGAAGAGCAAGCATTCCGTATTTCATGGCCCCTAGCATTTTTCATCTTTCACATAGAAAATACTGTGTATCATCTGATGTGCCAACCATTTTAGATAATGCTTATAGTTGTACAAATCTGACTCATTATAATGAATATATTTTTGTTTGTGTTGAAAAGTTCTCTTTTCTCTTCACTGTTCTGATAAAATTACACGTTTTGTGAGTTGAATGATAACATTTAATGTACCCCTGAGTCATAACTCAATATTTAAGCAAGTAGGGGCTAAACTGATTCATTAGGATTGTTATTCATTAAATCCAGATCTATTATTAGTTGTCTCATCTGGGAAAGATGTACAGTACAGCAGTTCTGGGATTGTACATTTATGCCATGAAGGCTGCTTACTGAAGTTGGGACTCCCCTTAATAAGTTCTTGTTATTCACTTATGTAAGAATGGTTGCTACTGTTCAGCAGTGATTGTGTAATACCAGCTTGAAGCATATTATCAAATTGGTCGTGAGTACTCTGATAAAAAAAAAAAACAAAAAAACAGAACAACAACAAATTGGAAGTTATAACCCAAGGAAAAATAAGGAGAATTTGATTTAAATTAAATAATTTACTCATACTGAGGGTTCAGTGGGCAATGGCAATTTCTAATTGCTTGTTTGCAGATCATTAATTTGTTATGTCTATAGTTCGGGTAGGAATTTTTAAGTTATGTTTGCACCTCTGTCTTGTTTGTCAGAATGAGAGCTTTTGATACTTTTCTTTGAAGAATGGGTGCAGTTTTTATATAAAAATAATAAAAATTAAGACTATGCATGTTCTTACACAGGAGGTAGTTTGGGAGTGTTCCTGATGAAAACATACATTTCAATTTTCTGTTCAAAGCATCAGGGACAGTCATGTAGCTATCTTCTGCACTGAAATGGAATTGCTTAAAGGGTTGAACAAAACGTTACCAATCTTTATTGCATGTTAACTGGTGTGAATACAGGTATGCAGTGGATTTGGGTAATAATGTTTGCCTCCCGTTTACTTATAAATATTCACTTGGAAAGGTGAATTAAGTATTCAAGTTTAAAAGTGTTTTACACAGTGTTAAATTTTGTAGCTTCTGTTTTAGGATATTCTTTAATTATATTATAAATATGTATATATTCCAGGACAGCAGTATAAAATATCTTTTATTCAGAGTATGGGTATGAAAGATGATTCTATGTGTTCTTTCACTTTAGGAATACCAAAAATTGCCCAGTGTAAATTCAAGCTGCCTTTGCGGTTAATTTGCTTTCCAGCTCAACCTTCAAAATCAGCAAACCACAAGCTAACTATTGATACAAATAAACCTCCCATCAGTTTTCTCACTATTTTTCCAGGTAGGTTTTAAAATATGCCTCTGACAAGAGATGTGTTAGAAACTGAGGAATTGTTTGTGAGAAGTATGAAGTAAATAACAAAACCAATATGAGATGGTTTAAAATGTATATCTTGAAAGAAATTATGGAATAACATGTCAAGGTAGGTAATCAATCTAGCCTTGTATATCTAACTTTGATTTAATAAAAAAAATAAAAATAAAAAGCAACTGAAGATTTTTTATATACAGGAAATGTAAACTAGATCTACTTTTTATGTATCCAGAAAATAATTTGATGCAGAATGCAGCAGTAGTGTTTTAACTGAGAGAATGTGGGCATTCATTCTTGAAGGGCTATGGAGGTAGCCGTGAGATGTGAAGAGGAAACAGGGCAGAGCAAAGTTTTAAATTAGTAGAGTTGCTTCAGAGAAAGATTTAGGAAATTCATGATATACTAGTCTTGAGGTGAGCTTAGTAGATCATTTCATTAGTCGTCTTGGACCAAAAAGACCAACACTTTAGGAATATTTCCTGATAAATAAAACTGAATTATGTATGATGTTTGAAAGAGTAATATAATAATAGGAAGAAGGAGTATAGGACTAGAAAAATAAGAATTAAATTATTATTAAATTATTATTAAGTAATATTCTACTGTAGTTATGTGCTTGTACTTTGGAAGAGGTAGAAATGGTGGCAGTTATCACAGGATTGGTACTCTGTGGTACAGTATTGTATGAGAATAAGCAAACCAGTAAGAACCTAGGATGGATTAGACAAAATGGTTCCAGGCAGCAAACAAAGAAGTATCTATGCACCGTCATATGGTATTGAATGTTGGTTGCTGATACTGAAAGTGAATTAAAACTCTTAAGTGCAGAAAATGCTATGAGATTTGCCTAGGGATTTGAAGGAGAGAATTAAAAGAGAATTACTCATTTAGATGAATAAAACACTGGCAAAAAAAAAAAAAAGAAAGAAAATGAATAAACAGGGCTTACAGTGTGATAGTGAATAAATTCAATCTGGTAGTGATTAAAGTTCTGAACTTCAAAGAACTAAGGTTCTGGAACAGTTTCTGATGAGATGAGTGCTGTATGGGCCAACAACTTCAATACAGTATTTTTAAGGTGGAGCTGCATGTTTCTGGAAAGATTATTTAGTACAAGGGCTGCTTTGAAAGCAGTGCCTCCTGTTTTAGTATGTTGGCCCATGATGTCAGAGGTGGATCTTGGTGGTGTAGCAGGAGGGGTTGAACCTTCCTGAGAATATTCTGTTACATTTTGTTGCTGTGTGACAGATGGCAGCAGAAGGGCAGTCCTACAGGATGGTGAAATATAAAGCATGTTGTTTATAATGTGATCTTTGGAGAAACTTGAAAATTTTGGTGTACTCCTTAGTAAAAATGGTACCTCTTCTGTTTCTTCTTTTACCTTATTTTTAGGGAGAAGTTAGTAGGAGAGTGTTCTTGAAGTAGTTCTTAAAATCTAAAACAGAGCCTTTTAAGTTGTTGTGGTCTAATGGATTGAACAGAAATTTTGGCACGCATGGTTTTGCTGAGTAACTAATTCTAGTAAGTTAGCTGTTTGTTGTCCTCTTTGCTGAGGGCTAAAACCAGAGGGTACTTAAATGTAATCATGATAATTTTTGTGTGACTGTCTAATAAAGGGAGACCTGCAGCGTTGTGTCCAGTGCAGGAGACAGTTTTTACTGGATGACACAGACTGAACCTCAGAGAAAAGTATCTTTTGTTTTCCAAGCCTAGCCAGTTCCATGTAAGAACTCAGTGTAGCACAACTTCACTTGAATAGTAGGGATATATACCAATCTACTCCCGATATTCTTTACTTCTCAGAAGGGAGAGCAGTGTCATGCAATTCAGATTGCATGAATAGTATAGGAAAGGCAAAGGTTGATATGGTCGTGTCTGTAGTTTGAATTTTGTTGTATGTGAAAGCTAAATAACAGACAGCTATTTCATTTTCTCTTTTAGACTTTGCTGATCCATCTGAGGATGACCAGGCAAATGTTCTGGGATTTCAGTTCTTAACGGGTTCAAAAATCACTCTTCTTGCTTCAAAAACATCACGTAAGTGCTTTTAAAATGCAAAAGTTAATAGACATGTAAAGCATAATAGATATACTATCTGATTAACCTATTATGTGCAAACTGAGAATCGTACAAAAATGGCTAATCATAGTGTGAGAAGTTATGCAGGAGCTTCAAAATGTTAATAGGTCATATCTTGACATCCCCTGTCAATTATCTAGTGGTAGTGTAGTCACAAAATTTTGAAATGAAGCAAAAATCATATTCAGAATATACTATGCAATCACTGGAGAAATTGTTTTTTCTTTTGTTGTTATTTTAGCAATATTTAAAATCAGGAATTATTATTGCCACTGTGATCATGTAGAAAAGTAAGCAACCAACCAACCCTACCTCTTTTTCTCTAATGTATTTCAAGACCTCTGTTAGGAAGCCAACTACTGGAATTTGTAAAAAGGTTTCTCACTGTACACTGACTTTCAGTAACGCTTTACTTTAATTAGGCACCTGACCATATTCAGGTGCATCTGTAAGTAAATACTCATATCATTAATTACCTGTATATCACTAAATATAGGGCTATGGATTCAACCATGTTGATTCTCCACTTCTTACCATGTTTGTGGAATGTATGATGATATATGTAGGTATTCTGTTATCTTGTCCAGCATCTATTGTACAGGACAGTTTGTGAATTAAGTAATCATGTTTCTATGACCTGTGTGCTTGTGCTCTTTGTAAAAAATAAATAAATAAAAATTAAAAAAATTAAGTTGGTTCTTTTAATTTTAGAGAGTTACAGGCTTGCCTTGCTACTCAGCTTGCTAAACTTCCTTGTTGTGTACCTGGGGACCAAATCAGTTCAGTTGTGTTTGGTATTTTCAGTGCCAGTAAAGCACAAATTCTTGATTCAGTACAGCAGACTGAGAAATTGAAAAGCTGAAATACCAGCCGCACATTGTGGGGAGTTCAAATGGAACACTATTTGAATGCTTTATGAAAACTCATTTGAGTAAGTGAAAAATTGGAGTCTAGTTTGATCTGAAGTTCTTTCAACACAAAAATAATCTGTCTCACAGTGTTCAAAATGTAGTATTTATGATAGGTTATATAAATGATGATGGTGTCAACTGTAAGCTATGAGATAATATTTAATACTCTTTATAATGTAATCAAATGTGTTACATACAGAAACCATCTGGAAAATAATTATTACAGGCCTTTCTTTGTATCAAGAATCATTTTACATTTCTGAGGTTCAAATCCATTTATGTTAGTTTGTATGGACTGTTTACATGCTGTGTTATTGTTTGTTTGCCTTAATATTTCCGTAAATACTGCATTTAAATAAGTTTGAACTGGCTAGATATAAAATGATCGTTTCTAGAAAATAAAGAATTTAAAGGATATCTAACTTTTTTTGTAGATTACCATTTAAATTTTGATTTATTGCTAAATCTGATGATACTATGCAAAGGACAAATCTATCTATGTAATGAATATATTTTAACTTTCAGTGAGGCTGTAACTTTTAGTTCCTTCATACAAACTTCAAGTTTTTCCTATCAGGTTTGTTTAGTCACTAGCTAAGAATGATGCTTGCAGTCTTACTATAAACTTTCCCACACTGTTTTACTTGTGAAGTTCACTTTACAAAGGAGATTCAATTAACTATTTTTCTCTTAGTGTGACTGCTCATTTTTCTTGTCTGGGAATCTTCAGAAAACAAATGAGTTACGTGATGCCTACTTCCATGTAGTGGTCTGTTTCCAGCATTTACTGCGTGTGTTATATTGAACTAGTTACAGAATTTCTCAGCATGGGGAATTTATGGGGGTCGCTTATTTAAGTAAATCTATGTTTTTAAAAAATTATTTGTAAAAGATGTGATACACAAGTATAAATCAGAGTATTTTTGTGAACAGAGACTATCCATAATACAAAAACATTCCTTGGTAGAATTTTATGGTATTAGAATTACTGTGCTTGAGTAGGCAGACCCTATACAGAACTAATAAGTGTGAATGCAGTTATGTGTTATTTGGGTGGTAGTATTATTTTCTACCAAAATCTGCCACTGAGTTTTTACTTCATAAAAGCAGTTGTGTGGGACAATCATTGTAGAAAGTTTCTTCAAAAAGAAAATTGTACATGTAGGCAAATAGTGACAGAGGAAAAAAAACCAATAATTGGAACGGATCTGCCCTTGTTCCTTTTTTTCTATGAAAGATGTTAGTCTTGGACAATGTATACATCTTTGCTCTATTCCTTTTTGAATAGACCTCAAGTTCTGGATGGGAAAGGCTTCACGTAGAAGTGAAAGTCCCCAGGTTGGATTGGGTTTCACTGCTGAAGCTGCAGACAAAGATGACATCTGTGTTCACATTTGTTTTTAATTATATTAACTAATCTATTTTAAACAGTGTAGTAACTGAAGATGTTTCTTCAGCTTGTTGAAATGACTGCTGTAAAGACAAAATAAAGTTCATTTTCAGTTAGAAATTAAAATGAAGCTTGCCCTGTGTGAAGTTTTAATATTTTTGTTGAAATTTCAATTTTCTTTGAAAATTTTAATCAAAGTGTAAAAAATTGACTACTAGTTGAAGGTGTTTTTTTTTTTTTTTTTTTCTCACGTTAAGGGCTTCCTAGCTGAGAAACAGACTGAGTCTTCCAGGCTTCTTGCAGATAAGCTACTAGCAAGGCAACTAATCGCGCTTATTGCAGGATGGACTAGTACTGCCTGCTGTCATGTGATGTTTAAGCCAGTGTTAACTAATAGTGCTCCTGAGTCTTCTGCTTTTCCTTTTGAGAGTACTTCTGAAAATAATCAATTGTAATTTTTCTGTAAGAAGTCTTATTTTAACAAAAGCCTGACACAAATAAATGAACAATTATAAAAGCACAGGAGGAGCAGAACCCCAGCTATTTCTCTAGTTTTTCTTTTCTGTTTCTGTATGTTAAAGCGCATACTTAGTACACCTAAGGCTTCTCACTTTCCTACAGTTTTTAAATCTGATTTATCTTTGTTTTTGAGTGCTGGAAGGTCATGTAAAGCAAATGATTACTCAGGTTATGATAAAATTAGATTTTGTTTGTATTGACAAACAAACAGTGTATGGAAACTAAATATGTATTTTGAAGGAAATTAGTTTTATCAATATTAACAATTAATGTATTAGACATGTCAGTGATAGATGGTATGACTGTTGATTTGGTATGAAAACATCAGAGATAATTTCCTTTAAGAAAAATCACTTAAGGCAAAGTACAATGATACATCCAACTAAGTCTAGCAATTATACTGAGAGTATTTAAAAATATGGGTATTAGGTTGAATGTTATCTTTAGCAGATGGTGTTCTTTTCTTTAACAGACATGTTTTTAAATAAAACTTGCTTCTTTCCTGTTACACTGTAAACAGAATTTGTCATTCCCTTTTCAGTGAAATGTGTATCCTGGGAATTATGCCAGTGGTAATGTCAAACAATTTGAATTACTAATGTTGAGAAAATTTTAAATAGTGCATTCGACTTCTAAAGAATTTTGCTTGATTTGCTATGATCCTTTTTAATGAGACTGGAAAAAAAAATTATTTTGTATCAAAAAACCTCAACAGTTCTGTTTCTTCATAGTTGAATTTCTGTCTTTCGCTTTGGATAGCATCAATAGGTAATACCAAGAAATAAAATACTGTTGTTAGAAAATGTATCTGACAAAAAAAAAAAAAAAGAAAAGGATACCATTACCACAAATCTGAAAGGAGAACTTTGCAAAGACAGAGTAGAAACTGAACAGTAATAAGATCTCATTTCATTAACCTTATAATTTGAAAATCACTAAAATGTGAAGTTCAATGAACTTGTTGGGACAGAGAACGCTATCTGGATCTTTGTGCTTTTCTATTTCAATTGTATTAACTTTTACACTAAGCCATGTTAACAAAACTATAGTGTATGTTGGATTGATAATGCACTTTGTTTAATACTAGCTGTTAGAGTAAAGCATAGCACTAACAAAGCTGAATATTGTTATCTGTGACTACAGAATGAGTAACAGTTTTCTATTAAAGATATCATATGAAGAAGGGATGTAGTAGAAGTTATATTAGAGAATATATTGTTCAAGAACTCAATAACTGTTTTCAAAAGGCATTCATAATCTTATGTAGAATGTAGTTGGTTTGTTATAGCTTTTACCAGTTGCAGAGGGTGCTGTGCTTCTCTCATGGAACAAAGTGAATTGAGCCTGACTTTGTCTCCAGCCCCCAGAAAAACTTGATACAGCTGTGTTATAGCAGAATGCAGGCAGCCTGTTGACAGGTCTTGATGTCATCTACTAATTCTCATTTTCTTATTGTGGTAGTTCATAGGTATTCATGTTTCATTAACAGGCCTATGATACCGGACAGTAGTAATTAGCAGTAATGCTAATGAGCATGTATCTTCTATAAAAAAAAAAAATCTCTATAAATCTCTATAACAGACATTGAATGCATTTATGAAGTTAGTTAAATTCCTATGTGTTATCTATGTTGCATAGTGAATGTATATGGCTTAAATATATGCATTGTTAATCTTGTATTTGTTCTTTTCAAAGAACGATATAGGATCCAGAGTGATCAATTAGAAGACCTTTGGCTAATAACAAAGGAATTAACACACAGGCTGGAAGAACATTTCAAAAAGCAAAATTGCAAAGACTTTTCATGTACCTTTTCTGGTTCAGTTCCACTACAAGAATACTTTGAACTAATTGATCAGCATTTTGAGGTATGTTACATAGCACCTACTGTTCTCCAAGTTAAAAATTTTTAGTTATTGTTAAGAACAATCCATTTAAAACTGTGATCCCAGATGCAACAGTTTGTTTTTCAGAAAATATGAAATTGCATCTGAGATAATGACAATTTTTCCAGTGGATTTTTTTTTGTTTTTTCCAAATTACGAGTTGTATTTTTACTCTGACATGATCTAATGCTCCATTCCTGTTTTGACAAGCTTGGAACCGTATTATCTGAGATGTCCTCTTTTTCCTTCTCTTCCTAGAAAAGCTATATCGCGTTTCTTTTTCTGTTAGCCTGCCTCAGTGCCCCTCATAATCATGTACTGACAGAAGAGTATGATTGTTTATTTTTAAAAATCTATTTTCTAAATTTGGGAAACTTTTTTTTTGCTTATGTTGAGACACTGTTAACATGTCACAAGGTATCTTGAAAGCTGCCTGTCTTGGAATGTTTCTTCTAACAACTGCTGACCTTCTTGCAGTTCAGAAGGCCAGCTGTATCCTGAGCTACTTCAAAAGAGAGGTGGCCAACAGGGTGAGAGGAGTGATTGTCTCCTTCTGCTCTGCACTTGTTAGACCCCATCTGCATTCAAGTCTGGGGTACCCCAGCTCAATAAAAGCGTAGAGCTGTTGGAGTGGTTCAAGAAAAGGGCCACAAGGATGGTCAAAGGGCTGAAAGAGCTGAACTTGTTCAGCATGTAGAAAAGAAGGCTCTGGAGTGACCTTGTTGTAAGATGGGAGATTTAGATTAAATGTTAGGAGGAAACTTTTTTACTCATAGCATGGAAAGGCACTGGAACAGGTTGTTTAGAGAAACTGTGAATGCTCTGTCTCTCAAGGTGTTCAAGGGCAGATTGGATGGCATCCTGGGCAGCTTGGTCTAGTGGGTGGCAACGTATGAAATGCACATGACTCTTAATCTGAATTATTGAAAACCTTTAAATTGCAGCTGCGCTTGAATGCTGAAAAATTTCAGGAGCTGTTATCTGAAAGGGCCATACAGTTCAGAGCTATTGAGAGACGATTGTTAACACGATTTAAAGACAAAACTCCTGCTCCTCTTCAACATCTGGACACCTTGCTAGAAGGAACGTTCAGAGAGGTCAGTATAATTTGATTATGAACCTAATCTTTGTTTATCCTGTTGGTAAGATTTAGCTTCAAGCATATAAGCTATGCATTCCTAGTTATGTTTACTATCCAGTAGATGAGAAAACAGTAACTTGTTGAGCTTGATATTCCCTGTAAGTTCCAGATGATTTGCGGTAGTTTTATTTAATCTCCTGCCACAAAATTGTTACTGCTGGGTCACACCAGCCTTGATGACACATCACTCTTCCCTAGCTGATGTTGGTAGTGTAAATATTTTATAGCTCGTGTAAAAATATTTTATAGATCATAGCTTACATAAATATTTTATGGTACTGGGGGAATGGTTTGGCTGGTGTAACATTCACAACAAGATCATTTGAGTCTGTCCGTATCCTTCTGCATGGGGCTTTTATGTTCTGATGATTTCAGAATGCAATCTCTATAGAATCATAATGTTTTAAAAAATAAAGAAATACATATAATAAAAATAATCGTAAACCATCCTCAGACTGGAATTATGTGATGAAGTAAACTTTTTTCTCCTCCTGCATCAACTCCACATTGCTTAAGGAAGAATAATTTTACTGTGTGCCCTAATAAAACCTTTCTGTAAATTAGAGTAAAAGTGCATTTTCATTTCTGATTGGGCATAAGGGAAACATGCTGTATTTCCATCTTTACTGTTAATGAGTTAAATATGAGATGATTTTAAAAACTTTTTTACTTCGCAAAATACTGTCTTGCTAACATATGGATGGTTCTTTTAACACTTTGAAATGGCACAGCTAAATAGTCCCTATACGTAAACAGAAGTGGGTCTCTTGAGTTTGCTTTTGCTGTGTCAAAGCGTTATTTTTAAACTTAAAAGCAATTGGGAAGTCCTTGACCATTTTTAAAATAGATCAGTTCTGATATGATGTCAAAAATCAGATAGTTTGAAATAGCTACATATTATGGAAGTTCATTTGGAGGGTTCTTCAAATCAAATTAGATTTTTTCTATTGCTTTTTTACAATTATAAGGTTTTTTTATTTCTTAGTTATTATTAGAATTGCTGTAGTTTAAAGGAGAATAAGTTATACTTATTGCAAGCAAAAGTGTAGTAATGCATTGTCTGTTTTTCTTTCGTAAGCATGGTTTATTCAGAAGATCGTAGTTCGTTAGTTTTCTTAATAGGGAATACTTTCAATGAAGAAGTGAGTGGAGTGACTCCACTTTGCTTCAGTTAATTTGAAGCAAACTCTGAATAGAAGTGATATAAAAGTATTAGGGAAGATAGTAGTATAGCTGTTATGTTGTCAAAACCCACAATTAAATGCTTTAAGTATTAGATGGTAAAAAGAATGGAGATTTTTTCAGTTCTTACCACTGTTTGAGAATCTCCTATGCCAAAAATTTTTATGAGGAGAAGAGAACAAGTGGTACAATTTTTTTCTCTCATTTTTTTTACTGAAGTAATTATTTTCTACAAAAGAAATATTTTTTTTACGTTGGATTTTGCAATCAGAAAATGTGTATGTTGTGAATTCTATATTGTACTCCAGACCTTTCCATCTAGAACAGGAAAGAATTTTCAGTTATTATGTATATGTCTGTTTTGACTACCGTTTATCTCTCTCAGTCTCCAGCTCTTGGGCTCTATGAGAGTTGCTTTCCTAATAGAATAACTATTATAGTTTATATATAAATATGTGTGTGTGTGTGTGTGTGTGTGTATACACACAAATGTATACAATCGTATGTATATACATACACACACACCTATATAAATTGAAGCTGTAATGGAGTAATCTTTCTGTCTGACCTGAAATAAAGGTGTCTCTTACAGCTTCCTTTATTTCTTTTCTGTACAATTGTTCTGATGCCAATGTATAACCTTTGTGTGAAAAGACTTTTCAGTACAAATATAATAATATTAGTGAACTGCCGTCTTTTCATCTTCACGATAAGGGATAAACATAAGGAGGCATTGGTGTGTGCAGTGATGAAAGATTTTATTTATTTATTTTACTACTTCTTAGAATTTTCTCCTAGAATTTGTCTTTATGAATTGATGTATATCTAAGTAGGTTTGAGTGAGTATTACAGCAGTTAATGAATACCAACATAGTGTTCTATTTTGAAAGGAAAATTCTATATGTAGTAATTATGTATATTAGGTAAAACAGGGATGTCATCATTGTGTTGCTTAAGAGTGATTTCTAGCTAGACCATATGAAAATCATAGAAAATATATAGATGATATTTATATGCCTCTGAATGATGGTTTAAAAAAACAAACAACCATTGCAATTTGCAATTATCATGCTATTAGCTCTTGTTCTTAAAAAAAAAAAAGTTTATTTAGATAAATTTATACGTAATTGAAGTAGTTGAAGTGACATAAGTCCTTTAAACCAAGAAATATTTTGCTGTAATTTCATATTCAAATTTTGTTGTAGCTGTATGTACAGTATGTACTATATGTAATGCTGACTTCTGTGATATTACAAAAAATAATAATTTGTCAGTAGCTGCAGGTGCTTGCCTTGGAATTATGATTTTCATGCACTGACTCTTGACATACAGTACTGGGGCTTCCAGGTACAAGCTGGGATTGACAATAAGGATGATAAGAATCAGACAGTTCAATTTTAACTCATGAATTTTAACCTAGCCAATATAAGAAACACTAGACGTGTTTAGTCATAAACTGTTTAACTCAATAACTGTGTTTAAATGGTTTTTGCTGTTACAAACTCTTAGGAAAGAAAAGTTGGATTTGAAACATGGGGGTGGAGTTCTCTTAGGGCACTGACTGTTGCTTAGCCAACTTGAAATAGTTAAACTGTTCAATCTTGTTTCAGATGCATGTTTTAAGTTTAAAAAATATGTGATGACAAAGCAAGCTTCTCTATTTTGCATTGGGCTACAATAAGATGAAGAAAAAATAAATCACAAAGCCAAGTAGATTTGTTCTGTATCCTTATGCTATCATCATGTGTGATAAACCTAGCTCCCTTCCTGTTTTTTTTTTCACCACTTTTGCACAATACTTTAGGTCTTCCCATGTTTTAAGGCTTCTTCATCAACCATCTTTAGAACTGCTAACTCTTCTGCGTTTTTTTATACTGAAATATCAACTTTTTCTCCATCATCAGTGGCATTTGTGTGCTAATTGTCTAGCCAATGCAGTAGCTAGTCAGACAAGATGAATGATGTCAGAATTCTTGACCTTGTCTCGGTGAAATAACTAATAATGTCTCTCTCTACTCCTAGTCTGTTGATTTAGAAAAATATGTACGAACTTAGACTTATGGGTCTTTGTATCATAAAATTTAGTAGTGGTAGTTGGAAACAACTACATGAACGAGGAATAGACTGTCAGAACAAGTCTGACATAAATGGTCAGCACAGTTGCATAACATCAGGAAACTAAGCTTAATAACTGAATGGTTCCTTAATTTTTGATTGATGATGCAATTCAGTTTTTCTTTCTTTAAGGCATTGATTGGTATTTGAGTGCATCTTGCTGTTATTAAGAGAATCTCGCTTGCTTTTCTAGATAGAACTGCTAGAATAATTGATCCTTTGAGTTTCTTCCCTTTGTTTTTTTTTCTATTATCATTTTATTTATGTTACTGAAATGCCTGCCTGCCTCTCAGAAATATTTGGTTGCAAGCAGCAAAGAAATGACTTTCAGTGTAATTTCAGTGTGCCCTGTAAACAACCAATTCTCCAGTTCATTCTGCTTTCCTTAGACTATAACCTGTATAGATATTGGCAGGTTTTGGTCTTGCGTCTGGAGAAATCCAATTATAAATTGTAGCTTGTAAAATCTGTGCATATAGGATATTTTCATTTAAAAACTCTCATTGTTTGAAATGAGAACAAAGTATCTAAGAGTTCTTCAATTTTTGGAGGTGTGATTGTAGGTTAGTGTTTACAGTGAATAGGAAAAAATACACAAGTGCTAAAGATTAATTTCAGTGCTGTTCTTCTTTCAGTTTTCCTGTATTGCTCCTTTTATTAATATAGCTAGCAACGTTGGAAAGTCAGTGAATCTCTTAGAAGCAGTCAACAGATTGAACTGCTTCCCATTAGAGATACTGTGGACTGCCAATTAGAGTAAAAATGGATATTCCTGATGAAATTACCATCCTAATTCCTTACACTGCTATATAGAAACTTGTCACCATTGTCACCAGTGTCTGAGAAAGCTTTATTCATACGTAAGAGTTTCTGTTATCATCGAGATGTATGATCTAACCTGTTCTTCAGGCATACTGTCCTGAATGTTAGTTGAGGTTCTTGATCATTGTGGTAGTGACTTCTAAAGGAAGAGATGAATTTTGCAGAGGATCTGTAAGTCAAATGAACACACTAGTTCTTCTAAGTGGTAATGTCATAAGAGTTGACCTTTTTGTTACACCTGTGAAAGAATTTTGAAGTGAGAAGTTTCTAATGTTTTCAGAGCATCTTATATCATAGCTTAGTGTAAATCGGTTATTCCATGCTTTTGAGATTGATATCAGCAATTGTGTTGCGTGTTAATGCCAGGTCCTAAAACTTAGGGTCAAGTAATAGAGGCAGGCTCCTAGACCTGGCCCAAAGTTTCATGCACAGGATTGTTATTTAGATGTCCTTAAGTTTGCCCTGTGTTTATAGATAATTTTTCTTGCAACTGGTTCATCCTTCTGGAGTCCTTAAATCCCATTTCAAAATTACGTCGAGTAGCCATCATATATAACAAGATATATCTTAATCTTGAAAGCTGAAATAGTCTAATCCAAAGTTAACAACCCTAAAAGCTTTTTTTTTTTCTGACGACAATGGAGATAACTGGTTGATTCTGAACTGTATCTCTTGAATCATATGATTTCCTCCCTGGAATTTTGGCCCTTCAAATGGAAGCCAGTATTCCAGTTAATGGTAGATGAATATTCAAATGTAGGTGCATGTTGTCCTTTTTTTGTTTAAGAATGTCTAACACATTTCATCAGTTCTCAGAACAGATTCCTATGTGATTTAAACCTGCATTGTTCCAGAGAGGTTGATTTATGAGACGGGGGAATCTGGCTGTGTTTATAAGCTTCCTTTATGACTAGGAGCAATCTGTTGCTTCTCCAGTATTCCACAAAAGCTAGATGTAAATAAGATGCTATCCAGAAACTTTACAAATGTGTCTAAGGCGATTAAAAAAAAATTGTACTATTACATACACTTTCTTTACAGCACTGTTCTAATGAAGTTATGTGGCTCACAGTTAGAGATGGTTCATGATCTGCCTTCTTAGAACTGGAGTGGAACTTTTTGACTTTCTGCACACTTCTCTGTAGATCTGCTATAATCTTTCTGTACTGTTGTATACTGTATCTAGAGGAATTATAGATGCTGTCTGTTCCTGTGTCTCTAGGCATGTGCTTGAGGTTCAATCCCTTGTCCAGTACCTCTTTCTCAGAGGTTCTTGGAGTCCATTTACCTCAAAATAGCGGCAACTCTTCCAGCTTTGCCCAGATTCAGGTGTTTAATTTTCCCTCTGACAAATAAATATATATATGACACTTTATATATATATATATATATTTGACACTTGAAGCAGATAATAATTATAATATATGAATACATTTTAAAATATGCATGTGCATACATGCTTTTTTTTTTTTTTTGCAACATGAAACATGTAGATGTGTGGAAAATAGTGCAACTCTCACTGGAAGTTTTTGACTTATTTTCATCTCTTCAATGAGAGATTTGAATTTTTTTCACTGCTTCTTGAAAGGAAATGTACATCTCTTTCCTTTGCCTTAGTTCTATTTGCTTGATTCCTGTTCTGTTTCCACTCTCAGAATCAGATTTCTGCCAGCTATGAAATGTCTTCTCCTTTTGATTTTAGGTCTGTTAGTGGGTCTTGGTTCCAAACTCACCTGATTGAACTGTCTCCTTATAATCAGCCTTTTTTTTTTTTTTCTGGCTTATGGAATTATAAGTCCTAGTGACACTGCGGTTTCAAGCAGTTAGATGCCTGTCAGATGCATTAATTTCTTTTGATATTTCCGTGACAGTTTCAGTACAAAAGTCGGGAGTATATCAAAAGTAAATACCCACATCTAGGAAGACAAAAGGTGATTTATAGGCAGTTATAGAAATAGATATAAGTGTGTGTGTGTGTATTTGTGTACATATACACAATTCATCATATACTTAGTCTTCAGAATTGTTCCTGAAAGTCTTTTCAATGTCATATAAGTAAGAGCCAGCTGTTTACTTCTGTGATAGCTGATTCCAACAGTACCTAATGTACTAAAGAAATGAATAAACATCTTTCTGTTTCTCTCTATACTTCACATCCATCTACTGATTTAGGAGCCTAGGATCTTTATCTTTGATCTGCTATAGGAATGTAATGCCAAATAAGTGTGGGCATTAAATTTATGCACATCTAGCTAAAGAATTTCATCCTCTTTTTAAAGTGCAAGTGCTGTTTCTTGCAATATTTTTACACTTCCAGTGCATAGAGCACTTCGATTTTTGATGATTTGTGGCCAGTAGCAAATAAGACTCATCATGTTCTATTCACTAAAACACACTTAGAGTGTCATTAGAAGTCCATTAAGTCTTTGTTAAAGCCCCTTAGCTCCTTTTCTTGTTTATTAATTGGTTGATAAAAATCTCAAAACTGATTTTTAGTGATTGATTATTCACTCCAGAGTTCCGCTTCTGACACGCATGGCCTTGGGAACTCAACGTTTTGAGAATGATTCATTGCTTGATTAGTAAGGACTTTACCTCAAAGCAAAACCATTAGGGTTTATCATGCATGACTCAAAGGCTATATATCACACCCACTCCTGTAATAGTCATTTTCCCCAGATAATGTCAGTAAGAACTACACCCATGATATAAATTAGCTCTTTTTGGCTTGAATAAATGTACTGTTCTTTGAAGGAGTTACACTTCCCATTTTGTTGCTGTTTCTGTTAAATGTAGATTTTTATTTTTTTATTTTTCATAACCACTAAAAGTAGCCTTTTGGCTTTTACATCAAATTAAAATTCTCTATTTTACTGGTGTTTGAATAGTGTTATGTTTCTGTTTCCCTAAGACTTATTTAGCTTTAATAGTGAAATATTTACAATATCATAAAGGCCCCTTTTTATTTGTAGATGTATTCCAAATATGTCTGAAAGTAGTTAGCTTGGGATGTGTTTATTGAGATTACTAGCACAGCTCTTTTGTATTTCAGTGATTATTTGTTCCAGTGAGGAATAGTCTTCGTGTAAGATCAACTAGTTTATAGGACAAACAGGTAAAACTGATGCTGCTATCTTCATCAGTTCTGGCTGCCCTTCATTAGAGTGTGGCATAAAGACACATGTAAAAGAATGCCACTGTTACAAGAAGAAAGTGTTGGAAGTAAAAAGTCTGTGTGTATGTATCTGAGGCACCAAGCACTTCATCTAGGGTCTTCTGAGCTGCATTCAGTCCAACTGGCCTGTCACATACTCTGCCAAAAAGGGTTTCAGCTGCACCCAGCCACATCACTGAATTTCCCCCCCCCAACTGCTGAATAGCCAGGTTTGGAAATGGTCTTCTCCATTCAAATCATCAAAGGGGCAGGGGTGAATTCATGTCCTGCACCTGGTTCTTGTTCTCATTTTTGAGCTGTTGCATCAATGTA